>OX402596.1:18236211-20636211 GCA_948098905.1 Tiliacea aurago
ACTGCTGGACGTAAGCCTCTGTTAATAGTCAGGCCAAGCGACGGACTGGTTTTTGAACTAGCGAGCAGTCCAGTTGTTTCTCCCACTGACTACGTCTACGTCAGTCACTCTATCACTTTGGGTTTTGCTTTCCTATTGATTTCACAATTAAACTTTTCCTGTAGCACTTTAACAAACGTCACAAATTTTTAGTGGTGAACGACGGACAAAAAACAGTTTCAGTTTGACTCACAAACACCACGCAATAATATATAGAAGATATCCATAAACCATTCCCGAACCAATGCTGCAGTATTGTTTCGCTAACTAATGAACTATGATATTTTATCTAATTATTATAAATATTTAGCCGATTTGATCAGCAAAATCTTACCTTATAGAAATTTATTAAACGGCACACTTCAGACGGTCAATGGAGTAATAAGCGCGGTACTGTAACAATTGGGCATATAAATATTATTATTTAAATAGTGCTTATTGTATGTTAATATCGATGTTTTTAATGATGTCTGATAGTGTATACATTAAACAATTACGTAATTAAACTATGTATTTGTGTAGGTATGCTTGACATATTAGGTACAAAAACTGTGGAATTTTAATGTCCTAGAGTGCATTGAAATTGTGATTTGTACCTAGTATTTTAGACGTAGTATACAGCGTGCCGCGTTAATGGCAACGTTAATTTAACACACGTATATTTATGGACAAAGTCTGAAATAAATGACTAAATAAACTTCTAACTCAAGTTCTTCCTTCTAGTGCTAACCGGGCCCGCACGGCGGGTAATCTTGGAACAAAAAATCCTGGCATTAATAGACGTATTTTGTCTATGATACAACCTCTCGTTGTAATAACTGCCCCTCATCCATTTCCCCTTTGTCGCTTGTGCTTTCGACGCCATATTCGTTTGCTGTAAATATATCGGTAGTCTGTGGTTGTATTGTCTACGTTCCGCCATTTTAGTCAATAAGTAGATACTTTGTGATTCTTTACAATTTATTTCATAAATCCTCTCAAATGTCTCTTGTAATAGTGTAAGTAGTTGACGAAATGACGTCAATATCGTAAATATTTACATTTTCCCAAGACCAAGTTAAAGGACTATAAAAGTGAAAAACATGCAAGCCTTATGGGTGTCCTAAGCATTTAAGATATATAAGGCCTCGTTTTCGTGTTGGCGCCTATCCCATGTTGTTTTAAGACAGCGAAATCAGCAGTTGCATTTATCGAACTACTAGCTGACCCGTGCCCACTCCGTTGGGCGGTAAACATTTTTACTCTATGACACTCACAAATAACGTGGCTTTCTATGGGTAAAAGAATACCTACCTACCGTACCTACCTACCTACCCTACCTACCTACCTACCCTACCTACCTACCTTACCTACCTACCCTACCTACCTACCCTACCTACCTACCCTACCTACCTACCCTACCTACCTACCCTACCTACCCTACCTACCCTACCTACCTACCCTACCTACCTAAAAAAAAAAAAAAACTTCATATAAAGCCATCTACTATATAGTCCGAACAAAGCCTAAACATTTGGTTTGGATAGGTGAGCTCGTTCTTGAGTTATAAAATTACAACGAAAAGTGGCATTGATTTTTATTTATATAAATGCACCCTGACCACACAAGTCCTAAATATCAAGATAATAATAATAATACATTTTTTATTCATCATCATCATCATTCCAGCCGAAAGGGGGTGCTTGCCATAATTGCCACGCATGGCAGGCGGGTTGGCGATCGCAGTATGGTTTTAAAATGCATAGAAAACGCTGCTGCCCATTCTCTAGTAAGACCCTTAGTCGCCTTTTACGACACCCACGGGAAGAAATGGGGTGGTGCTATTCTTTACGTCCGGCAGCACACGGAACATTTTTATTCACAAAACATAAACTCTGACAATAAATTTTAATACCTAGCACAGAAAGGTAAACAGACTTGAGTAAAATTACACAACTACTACACTACTATCATATTTTTATCATTGACTAATGTGCATCATCACAATTATCATTGACTAAGTGTACCTTAGCTACTTTAAAAATAACTACTTAAATAGATTTAAATTGTATTATTTATAAGAAAAGTACAGCCACATCACATACCTCACTCACTAAGTAGGTACTATCTCTTAGTAACAATTGATTTGAAGAACTAATTTTTGTTTCCAGAAATAACGCTTTATCCGGTTGTTTTGACAACACAAACCTTGTGGTCACACCGCAACATGACCACTATGTCGATTCTGTAAAAATCTCACCGTGAATTAATGGGTGGAGTGAGCTGTCAGTGTCATTCCACTGATGCTAGGGATTGACCAAGGATTACATTTACAATCATAATCGAGATTCAAATAATATTTTTATGCTAATTCTATTGATCATTTTATATTATTTCAAAGCTAGTATCTAAGTGAAAATGTCTATTGAGGTTTTTAAATAAAAAAGCAAAACATTAATTCTGTCAGAAACTCTTTTTTGTTGCATTTTTTTCCTAGACTAGTCCTTAAATATCCTGAGGCGCGAGCGCGTCACGCAGGTACACTAAATAAAATAAAACATACGTCTAAGCTATACTCCATTTGAAATAAGATTAGAAATTTAAATAAACTTTTTAACGGTCCGTTGAACCGATATTTACTTCTATTCCGTAGGCATAAGAGTGGCATTAATAAAGGCAAAAACGTGGTTACAATACCAACTGTTTATTACAGCTGCCATTTGTCATGCCACCAACGCCATAGAAGTCAAAATCAGTTGAATGGACTGTAAAAAAGGTTTATTTAAATGTCTGATCTTATTTCGAATGGAGCATAGCTACTACAGAAAATGCATGACCCAATCGCGATGTGTTTTGAAGAAGCGATAGTGGATCGAGTCGAGTAAAGACTGTGCGACGTTGTTTTAAACCAAATGTATTCACTATGAAGAGATAACCGTCAAGTGTCAAGTGATCGAGTGCTAAAAGTGTCTGGTTGATGGACCATAGAACTTATCCCCACACAACTATGTGGGAACCTACCTAAACGATGTGTGTGTACATACATATAGGTAAGTCATTTAAATAAAAAGACGTGCGGAATGAATATTAATCAAATCATCTTCATCGATACTATACAAAATTCAACACCTCAACTGACACTAGCGCAGCACGCGCACCGGCTGAGGCTAGGTTCACTTCACCCAGACGAAGTGGCGTTGCCATGACTACGAGAATCAGGTGAACCAAATGAAAGTGAAGTGACCACACCGCACGTCACGCGCGTTCGGCGCTAGGTCACATAAATTGCATTAAGTTTTTTTTAATTTCCATCATTGACGGCAATGGCCATACGCTTATTCGTATTTGTGTTCAGACAATAATTAGTAAAACGTGTGAAACGAGACGTTGCCGCTCCGAGTAGAACGTAAAAAGCGCCATGAATGATTTGTTGTACAGTGATTCCAATTTTGGTTACTTTATAATTAGGTCCGAGTATTTAGTTAGATTGAAAAAAAAAAACTATTTTCGAATTATTTTGTCTTATTATATTTTGTATGATTACTGGCCACTAGCCCTACCAGTGTGTTAAATGAATGTCACCATTGTAGCGGCACGTTGTATATGGTGAAAAAAAAGTTTGTGGAGATTCATCATTTCAGCCGAAAGACTTCCACTGCTGCACAAACTCCTCTCCCAACCATCGCCACTTCGACCGGTTCTGTGCTTTACGCATCCAGCGGATTCTTGCGGCCTTCACAAGGTCAACGCTACGTCTTCCGGTACGTGGTCGCCACTCTAGAACCTTACGGCCCCATCGGCCATCTGTTATGCGAGCAATGTGGCTGCCCACTGCTACTTAAGTTTGGCAATTCTTTTGGCTATGTCGGTTACCTTGGTTCTCCTGCGGATGTTTTGATTTCAGATTCAATCACGTAGAGAAATTCTAAGCATAGCTCTCTCCATTGTCCTTTGGGTGCCTTCTAATAAGACCCATTGTGAGTGACCACGTTTCAGTGCCAGTACCAGAGTGTGGAGAGTACTTACGTTAATATTGTTGATAACTTTTTAGGAAAACATAATATTCTTTTACAATATTTGTAAATAAGTGAGCACCATGTGTGTCTATCACATACTTAATTTATCCATCATTGCTTCATTTTTAATTATTTTGACCTATTGTTGTATAGTAATTTTATTCGAGGTCCATCGTCTTTACATATCTATACATATATATTTTATGTGGCGGGGTTCTTCGGATAATCGTCATTTTGTATTGTGTTTTATACGTAGACTAGCTTTTGCCCGCGGTTTTACCCGCGTGGATGAAGGAAAAAATCTCACGGGAACGTACTACCGGGATTAGATGAACCCTATGTGTTAATCCAGATTATAAACTATACAATAAGTAACAAAAACCCTGTTGTTCCTTTTAGGGACGTATACATTTACCTACAAGAACAACATTGGTGGAATTATAATAAAAAAAAAAAAATAAGTATTGGCTAGTCGAGAAGTCAAAATCAAAGAATGAAAGAGGTTAGAAATCAGTTAAACATTACAAATATTAATATTTAAATATTTATTTCAATTATTTTTGTTGAACAGTTTTTATAAATGACTTGCTTTATTACGTATGTATACCGATTCGTAAAACGTAAGTAGAAGGAACAACAGGGTTTTTGTTACATATTGTATGTGTGCACAAATTCAGCCGTTCAGCCGTTTTTGCTACAATCTGAAACATAAAATCATCCCTCTAAAATTGACTACCCCTTTCCACCCCGTTAGGGGTAGGTTTTTGGAAAACCCTGATATATCTTTTCCTTCCTTTATTTCCGATCTTAAATATAAATACCGAGTTTCAAGTTAATCGAACTGTGCGTTAAAATCTTTCCATACAATTATTTTCCCCCACAAAATTCAACACCCCCTGCACCCTTCTCCCTTTAAAAGGTTGTTTTCGAAAATGTATGTTTACGGTCGTTTTATTTATTAAGAAAGAATCTGGGTCAATTTTCAAGTTTATTAATCAAAGTAAACATCATTTTGATATAAACTCCCCTGTTTTCACCCCGAAAAGGGTTAATTTTTGAAATCAAATAAAAGAAAAAAAAAACACATAAGCCTACATGGGCACTTATGAAACGTCAGAAGCTAGGTGCACGGTTCCAATTGGTCGTTTCCTACGGAGAAGAACCGGCAAGAACCTCCACGGTTACTCTTTTAAAAAAAAACTGGCTTTTACAATTTTTTCAAATTACAGTGTTAATAAGTATGAGAGGACAGCGTAGGCCCGTCAAAAGTACCAGGTAAGTACTTAACAAAATAGAAAACGGTCTACAGATCTACAGTCCATTAAGCCTACAACGTCCTCACATTAACAAAAAACAACAAACAATACAATATGATTAAAATAACAAAAGTTAGAACCTTGTTGAAATTAAAATTGTAAAAAAAAAAATATGTCAAGGAAGTATGTAAAAAGTAAATAACATTAACATCGCAACTTGGGAGCAGTTAATAGACATTTACATATTTTTGCCGTTAATGAGGTACCAGGGAAGCCACATGTGCAGAAGGAATTAATGCCAAACTTTTTTGTCTTCAACGTAGTCTTTAATCTTATAATATGCTTTTTTGATAAGGACACGTTTGATGTGGGTTTTGAATTTTCCATCGCTAAGTTCTGTAACAGACTTTGGCAACTTGTTATAAAAGCGCATACTGTTTATAAGAAATGACTTGCTTGTTTTAGTTAATCTAAATTTGGGTAACACAATTTCATGGTTACCAAGTGTATTTATATTATGGAAATCGCTTCTTATTTTAAAAAGGCCTAAGTTTTTGCGAACATATAAAATACTTTCTAAGATATAAAGAGAAGGCAGAGTTAGTACATCAATATCTTTTAATTTGTTTCTAAGGGACTCATGAGGACCCATTCTATAGACCGCGCGGATTGCCCACTTTTGTAAAATAAAAATTGAATCTACGTCGGCTGCCGATCCCCACAGCAAAACGCCATAAGACATGATACTGTGGAAATAAGCAAAGTATACTAACCTAGCTGTGGCTATATCTGTCAACTGCCTTATTTTTCTTACTGCATATGCAGCTGAACTTAATCTACCTAAAAGAGCTCTAATGTGGGCACCCCATTGCAATTTGGACTCTAGAGTAATTCCTAGTAATACAGTTTCCGTAATAGCATCTAGTTTCTTGCCATCAAGTTTTAAATTTAGACCTACTTGAGGTACATTTGGTAATGAGAACTTAAGACATTTTGTTTTGTTCGCAAATGGTTCGCAGCTAATAATCTTTGACTTAATGTCAAAGATTATTAGCTGCGAACCATTTCGAAAGAACAGCTAGACTATCGTTGACGTGTAAGACATCCGAATCTTTTCTATATATTTTAAAAATAAGAGAAGTGTCTACAGCGAATAGAATTTTATCCGATAAGTTAGCCATCATGTAAGGAAGATCATTTATATAAACTAGAAATAGGAAAGGGCCAAGAATTGAACCTTGAGGCACGCCCATCTTTACTAGAGACCCCGAGGACGTCACCCCATTAACGTTTACTTTTTGCTGCCTGTTTGATAGATAGGAAAGAACAAAATCAGCAGCTAGTCCACGAACTCCGTAGTGGTGTAATTTACAGATCAGTGTATTGTGGTCAACGCAGTCAAACGCTTTTGAGAGGTCACAGAAAATGCCAATGGCAAAATGTGACTGATGGGTTTCACTCCTGCGTCAGTCGTCGACCTACCTTTCGTGAAACCAAACTGGCGACTATGTAAAACCCATTTGAATTAAAATGTGACAACATCTGGTCTAGCATTATTTTTTCGTATATTTTGCTCAATGCTGGTAGCACAAATATAGGACTATAATTAGAGGGATCACTCTTACTCGTACTACCCGATTTGAAAATTGGTACTACTTTACTATGTTTCATTAAATCAGGAAACGTACCGCTGTCTAAACATTGATTAAATATGCCAGTTAGGACAGGGGGGCTATTGTGTCAATTATATCTCCAAGAACCTTAACAGAAATCCTCCATAAGTCTTCAGTGGTCTTTATGTTAAGATTTTTGAATGCTTTTTTAATCGTGACAATAGAAATGGGCTTGAATTCAAAACTTGGAATGTCCTTAGAGTAGTTTTCTTTGAGAAGAGATTCAGCTAATAAAGATGATGAGGAGAGAGATTTCGTAACCTCTATTGGGATGTTGGTAAAGAAATTTTCTAGTGTCTTTGCAACTTTAAACTTATCTGAAATGGTTTCATTATGAATTTTTAAAGACAATTCATTCTGATCTCGCTGTTTTGTGTTTCCAGTTTCTTTGTTAATTACCTGCCATACAGCTTTTATTTTATTATTAGAAATACTAATTTTGTTACTTATTAATTTAGATTTAGCTTGAGCGCGGACTCTTTTAAATATCTTAGAATACTTTCTGACATAATTATGAAGGGCTTGATCAGAATTCAATGATTTCCCGTAGTACAAATTATATAAAATATATCTCTGTTTTTTCTAATGCCAGCAGTGGCCCATTCACTAAACTTTGGTGTAGTATTGATTCTAACTTTTTTTACAGGACATGCTTTATTGAGTTCTTGGCATACTGTAGAAAATAAGGTACCGTTGTTTATATTAGGTTCTTGTGAATCAAAACTAGCTGTTGAAAGATTATTAAGAACATTATTGTTAAACATATTCAATTTATTTTTTGTGATAGGTCTTAATTCTATGATTTTATCTACGTGTGACTTTTTATCTAAGTTAAATGATACAAGTTGACCAGTATGATCAGACCTGACGCCACTAATTAAGGACGAGTCTTTTAATTTACAATTAGTAAATACATTATCTATGCATGAAGCTGAGGTTGCTGTTATTCTAGTTGCTTCATTAAATATACATTTTAAATTGAATGATTTCAACAATGATACAAGCTTACATTTATCTGGTGAATTAACTAATAAATCAATATTTAGGTCACCACAAACAAAAACTAATTTATTATCTTTAAAAAGTTTGATTAATATTTCTATAATTATTAAAAATTATGACAAGTTTGACGCTGGGGGTCTATAAACACTTAAGAAAGTATGGCCTTCAACCTCCGCACTTGAGTCACGTGACTCCTCACATACGCGATCAACAGAGCAAGCAGTGATATCCTTCCTTTCCTTATGTTTGAAAAAACTATTACATAATATCAAGGTACCACCCCCTATTGAGGACCTGTTGTACGCACTGGCTACTGAAAAATTATTTACATTAAATAACATTCTATCCGGTCTTAACCAGGTTTCACAAAAACATTAGATATCCAAATGATATTTATCTATTAACAATTCCACGTCTAGGATTTTGCCAGAGAAGCGATTTATATTTTGATGATATACCTAGTAAAATATTCTTATTATGCTTCTCTTTTGTCGAGTCGAGAAAAAATCTTTGATCATAATTGTTTCGTCATTTAATGTATTTATTACTTTAGAGTTTATCAAGACACGCAGTAAAATCCTTCCCTAAAAACTTAATTATCCCCTTTTGCCCCGTATTGGTTACATTTTGAATAGACCCAAAAACTTGTAAGGGTTAATTTTCTGTGAGTATTAGGTTTACATAAAATACCGAGTTTTGAGTTAATCGGACCGGGCGTTGCAATTCTTTCTTAAAAACATTACACCCCCAATCCCTAAGTTGATTTTTGTTTACCTCTTTTCATCTCCTGAAGGGGTAGTTTTTTGAAACGGCATGAAACACGTGTTTATTTATTTGTTGACAGGAGTAATCCTGCGAATTTTAGAATTGATACATCTATCTGATGTCTTCTTCTGATCTATCTGATGTGATAATCTGATATCTATTATTTCTTCATACAAATCTTGCACCTCCGTTACACCCCTTTAGGAATTGAATTTAAATTATACTTCAATGTTGCATCCTCGAGATTTAATTCACATAGTAGTAACGTTCTATAATGTACTACACTGCACACTGTTGAGAGACTAAAAAAAAAAAAAAATTAACTAGTCTGTGTCATCTGTCAACTGTCACCCAAATCTCATTCGTTCTTCGTGTGTTGTACTGTTACACTGTGTTTTTCAATAATTCAATCTACATCCTTAAAAATCTTTATATTTACATTGCAAAAAGTATTAATAAAGTGAAAATTAGTCATGGGAAACGAAAAAATGAACGTGACGAAGAATATTTTAGGCGTTTATTTATTTTTAAGACCTATAACTCTATCGTTATCTTAATGAGATAACACCTGATGTTATCCTGATAACAAAATGGTATTTCTTAGCGAGGTAACACGCGATGTTATCCAGAAATACAATAACTACTTTTTCTCGATGAGGTAGTACGTGAGACTATCCTGAAAGTAACTTTTTTTTGTGTCGGCCTTCAGAAAGCCCATTGTTGCGATCTTTAAGCTCACCGCCTTATGACGCATATCTAAGTTCTGTTGAAAACAACAGTAATATCGATGAATCACAAGAGGATGATGAAATCACTGGGATAGTCACATCGGTCGCTAATACCGCGTCTCAAGAAAATTTTATTGTCCTTGCTACTAGGACAAACTTCGAGTGACCCGAGTGTGGTCAATGAAACTTCTACTGTGGATATTTCCATAGAAATTCTTGAGTTGCTTGGCGAAGCTTTTCCGCACTCGGAAAAATAATACCCAATGAAGTCTCTGAACGTTGGGGAAAAATACTGCTCGATGGATCAGATAAAGAACACAAGGAATCATCAAAAGCAAAAATGCTTGTTCCTGAAAATTTCACATAGTGCGTGCACCAAAATTATTTGGAATCAGCGCAAAATCAGCTTGGTACAGGGATCGCTGGCCTCGTTAACCTGACGAAGGACCTCATACAGCCCAATCTGTAGACAAACTTGATATTCCGAAAAGAATATCAGAAATCAGTCAATTGCTTCTTGATCTACACCCCGACTCCAGTGAATACTACAGGCAACCGGAGAACCGGTTTTCAGACGGGAAATGTGTGGGGTCCTCTTCGACGAGCAAACAATATGGCTGCAGCGCCATCCACAAGTCGACACCAACCAAAACCACCGACATCTTCGGCGAGGAGGACCAACTACTCAACCCAACGCAGTCGGCAGACAGGAGCCATCAAGATGAACGACAAGAAGAACCGCCGTTAAAGGTACCTCACGCCGGTATAATTAGATATTTAAAAAAAACTGTGGATGTTGTTAACCGATGATCCCATCATATTAAATTATGTTAATGGTTATAAATACCGTTTATTGGGAAAGTGGTTCAAAACACTGAACCAAAAATCCACCATCTCATGAAGAAATGGAATCTGCAATTTTCAAACTTATTGATATAGGGGCAATTTCTAAAATATTCTGATCTACCACAGCAGTTTATTTCACCGGTATTCTTAAAGCCTAAGAGTATAGGCGGTTATAGATTTATCTTAAATCTGAACACCCTTAATAAGTTCTTACCAGCCCAACATTTTAAAATGGATGATATACGTACCGTATCAAAATTAATAATAAATAATGGCAACAATAGACCTAAAAGAATCTTACTTTTAATGCTTAAACATATCTCACATAGAAAATATTTGAGACTAGCTGCACCCCGCGGTTTCACCCGAGTAAGCCTCGATCCCGTGGGTATATCGGGATAAAAAGTAGCAAGTAGCCAATATGATAATAAAAGGTGTAAGCTACATCCAAACAAAATTTTATAAAAAATGGTCCAGCCGTTTGAGTAGTAATACCAGTAATACAAACATTGATAAATTATGTTAAGTTATAGAATAGAATAGAATACTCTATTATGTACACCATAAAAGTACCACCACCACCACCATGGTGCACCATAAACTTAGAAAAAAGTTAATTCATACCAAATCAGATTTGCAAATTTTTAGGAATTCTCATCAGCTCACAGTCCATATGTTTACAGCTACTCCAAGAAAAAAATCAAAGAATAAAGGAGCTAATCCATAAATACCGCCACCGCATAGATACTGTAGTTATCAGAGATTTTGCAAAACTAATCGGTACGTTATCAGCAGCGTGTCCAGCCATTGCATATGGCTAGGTATATACCAAACGGCTAGAACGGGAGAAATGTTTAGTACTTTGAAGTAAAATGACAATTATGACACAAAATGACTGTTTGTACTCTCTCACAAGAAGACTTCACTTGGTGGAGCCAAATGTCGCACAGGAATATGAACAAACTTCGTGATTACTCCTTCCAATTGGAAATATTCACAAGACTCCTCACTCACAGGATAGGGGAAAGCCTGTGAATGAGGAGGCAAGTGAAATTACTAGAGGCCTTTGGTCAATGAAAGAAAGAAAACACCACATTAACTTCTTCGAGTTACTGTCAGCATTGATGGGCCTAAAAGCCTTTTGCAAAAACAAAACAAATGCAAATGTTCTTCTTAGATAATACTATTGTCATTGCTTATCTCAACAAAATGGGTGGCACACAATTCCCTCATGATGATATCACTTGGTAAATGTGGCAGTAGTACAATAAAACAATACAATATATTTATTTACGCATCGTATATTAAATCCAGAGAGAACACTGACGCGGACCTAGATTCTAGGTACTAATGTTAATACCGAATGGGAGTTAGATTCACAATTATTTAAATCTATTACGAAAAAATTCGGTAAACCTGTAAATGATTTGTTTACATCGCGCCTTAACAAACAATTCACACAATATTTATCCTGGAAACATGACCCAGATGCCTATGATATAGACGCATTTACAATGCCTTGGAACAATTACTTCGACTATGTCTTCCCACAATTTGCTTCTGTAATAAAATGCTTAAAGTAAATTCTTAACAACAAAGCAACTGACATAGTTATCGTCCCGTATTGGCCAGCTAGCCAACCATGGTTCCCCTTGTTCAGTAACCTAATTGATTCTGAAATAATGTTTTTCAAACTTAATTAGAATAACTTATTACCCCCTCCCAGGGAACCCCATCCCATCCCATGTGGAAAAAGCTTACTCTGTTGTGCGCAATATTGTCAAGAAATCGTACATATGGCGAAAAATTCCAATTGAAGAAATATAAATTATGGTTAAATCTTTATCTTATGAGCCAGTATAATTTTGCTCTTAAACGCTGGTATTCCTTTGTATAACTAATAATATTGGCCATTTTTGATAGCTTAATAATATACCTATACCTTAAAATTCTTAACTGAGGAATTTAACAAATGAAAAAGTTATGGGATGTTAAATCCTTTTCGCTCTGCATTGAAATTAATTTTACCAAAAAGTCAAACAGCAAATAATTATGTTCATATATTTTTAAAGGTGTTTTTAATAATCAAGCCTACCTTTCTTAAATATTGTATTACTTGGAATCCTAATTTGGTACCTCCCAGTCCATCAGCCGCTGAATCAAAGGAACGGTTAATGATAGTGGCGTGGATGTAAATATGTTCACTGCCTAAAGTACTAGGCATGCATTCACGTCAGCGGATTTCAGATCAGGCGTCTCAATGGAAATAATAAAAAAGACCGCTGGCTGGATTAGTAACACAATATTATGTTATGCAAAATTTTACAACCAACCTATTATTGAAACTGTAAAAGACAGGGCGTTTGTTGATGGCATAATCAATTCATAAACCTGTAAAATAATCTTCTGTTCTTAATCTGCTTCGTTATTTGATTGTTACCAAGTGCCATTTGATTGTTACCAAGTGATAACCTTTTGATGGTTACCATATAATATAAAAAAACTGATGTGATTTGTTTTGTTTCAAAAACAAATTCCCAAAGTACTCACACATAAACATGAACATAAAGGTTTTCCATTCCATAACAAAACATACTCTAAACATCTACTATGTGAATTAAATCTCGAGGATGCAACATTGAAGTATAATTTATGGTTAATTGAACTTACCTTAAGTGAACTTCAACCAAAATTATACGAGATGTTGCATCCGAAGAGATTTAACACCCTACCCACCCATGTACATAACACCCCATATATTATTATGGAATGGAGTAAACAATGAGCTCTAAAACGAATGAGATTTGGGTGACAGTTGACAGATGACACAGACTAGTAATTTTTTTTTTTTTTGTCTCTCAACAGTGTGCAGTGTAGTACATTATAGAACGTTACTACTATGTGAATTAAATCTCTTCGGATGCAACATCTCGTATAATTTTGGTTGAAGTTCACTTAAGGTAAGTTCAATTAACCATAAAAAATATCCGTTCTTAGCGGATGCCTACGTCATAATAGGTAACTATCTGTGTCGTAATTGTAGTCTAATCCGTTCAGTGGTTTGAGCTAGGTAAGTGTTGAAAGATCAGTCAGTCAATCAGTCACCCTCCTCCTTCCATCCTTTTATATAATTATAAATAGAAGATTTATACATTAGTCTGTATATGTAGACATGTTATGCCGACCACAAATAAATTGGGATTAAGGCAGGAGAACTTCTTCATACAATTTGCATCCCCCCTTTGCACAGCAAAGGGGTTAATTTTTGAAAAATGGTTTGCGACTTATCCATTGTTTTACTTATAGGTTATTTATACCAATTTTCGAGTTAATCAAGCCATGCAGTGAAATACTTCCTTTTAAGATATACTACCCCTTTTCACCTCTCCTTAGGAATCAATTTTAGAAAAACCCTGATACATGTTCTTCTTCTTTTTTGGTTTTAAGTACAAATATTGAGTTTCGAGTTAATCGGGCTGCGCGTTAAATTTTTGTATACAAACTTTGACATCCCGAAATCACCCTTTAAGGCGTAGTTTAAAAAAAACAAAAATGACAAACTTTATTATTTATTTAGATAAGTATTCGTGCCAAGTTTGAGGTTTATTAACTCAAGGAATAAGATTTTTCATATAAACAAAATCCCCTCTTTTCACCCCCTTAAAGGTCGAAATTCCAAAAATAACTTCTTAGTGGATGCCTACGTCATAATTTCGAGTTAATCAAGCCACGCAGTAAAATCCTTCCTTGTAAAATTCCGTGCCTGGGGTAAATAACTTGACAACTCGAATAGCATGATTTTTTTGTATTAGCTCAAACGCTTTCTACGTACATGAATTTATATGAAAAAAAATCATCTCGGAATCTGCATTAGTTTTGTAGAAATTGTCTCCGTAACTAATATAACATCTTTCATTTCGTGTTTAATTTGATCAAATTATATCTGTAATATTTATGTTAGAAATTGACATCTTCAGTAATACACTTATTAATTTTTCAAAACCGTTAAACTTATCTTGAGAAGTCGAGATGTCAAGTTATTCACGCCTACTAATGCTAATAAATATTTACAACACATTAGACATCTTTAACTATCAATTATTCCCGACTAAAGTTGTGAGCTCTATAATAATATTTAATAATTGACATGATGATTATAAGTACGGCCATAGAAACATTATCAAAATACAATATATTTAATCAATAATTCATCCATTAGCTGTAAACATTAGATGTAAACTAAAAAAACATATTTTATGTTTTTGTTGCTGAAAATCGTCTAGTAAGAAATCCCTATCAGCTGATCAAAAAACCCGACCAAAGACACTTGCAATACGTGTGATGTTCTATTGTTCTAAATGCAAAAATTATACTAAACGCATACAATAAACAAGTAACCGCTGAATTAGTTGAACACCAAAAAAATGCTGAAATAGCCTATGCTGAAAAACGGCTAGATAAGGAAAAAGCCAAATCAGATTCATCTGTTAGGTAATTGGGTGGTGAACCAAAGGTGAACGGCAGGCTTGTATGGGAACTTGATCTTAATTGGTAGCTAATAAGATAGACGAGCCCTTTTTAAATTCTTAGATTTTTAGAAGTTGGGACGTAAAAGTTATAACGAGTTTTATTTTTTAAGGTTATATACTAGTGTACCAATGTAGATTGTTACTTAAAGGTACATAAACATTGTTTTGGTGATAAAGTAAATGTTCTACATTGCTCGTCGCTATCTTTGTCGTGTTTTACTTACCATTAAGTACGTAGATTGGAAAGTAGATTGAGATGAGAATCGTACCTACTCCGTGAGGGGTGCATTATGAGATAATTATGTCCAGCTGCGGACTGCAACAGTTTGATAATGATGAAGTTCTGATGGAGTGTAGGTAAATAAAACAATACTTTGTTTTTGTAAGTACTTTTATTTTATTGTACTTATAATATTAATTTATTCTTAATATTACTTCAACTAAGAAAAGGGCAGGTCGGGTAAGACCCTCATGGCGAGCATAGCTTAGGTAATACTCATCACATGTGAGCAACATCCCACTGTTCTTGTCTAATAATTAAATCTAATAATTGTCAAATAATTACTAGTTTTATACCTAGTCATTATTTGACAATTATTACTACAAGAACAAAAATAATATTGATGACGAAAATCATTCCTATCATTATATAGTTAACTATTATGATTTTAAGTAACAATTACGTATTCTTAGGAATAATATATGTGTTTAATTTTAATTAACGTTATTTCTATTTCTAAATAATTAATTATTATTTCGATATTTGTGTTATTTTACACATGGCGACTTCTAAAAACATAACTGTGTTTAGTTTACGATTTTATTACGTTTATTTATTATAATCATTTATTGATAATATTAATTAATCCGAAGTTCTGAAAATAGTAGACTTACATAAAAATAAATGTCTTAGTTGCTAGTAAGTGGTATAAATTCTATAACAAAACAAAAAAAAAAGTAGGCGGTACGAAATCTGCCGTTCTTCTTTGATCTGCAACAGCGTTTGCCTACACCATATTTAAAAACTACTATTTCATTTTATTAACAACAGCTTTTGTCCTTTTGCAACATGATGTTGGATGAAACGATTGGAGCTCGAGGAGTAAACCAAATTGCACCTTGTTTATGTTATTTTTATATTATTCTGCTCAGTCAAGGATGTAACTTTATATTCCAACACTTGTGGTGGACAATTTAAAAACGC
Source organism: Tiliacea aurago (assembly GCA_948098905.1). NCBI lineage: Eukaryota > Metazoa > Arthropoda > Insecta > Lepidoptera > Noctuidae > Tiliacea > Tiliacea aurago. Next base: position 18,252,249 of record OX402596.1, read on the forward strand.
AGTCATCCAAATATAGAGAAAATCAACCACAAATTCCTTTTAAGTAGACATACAGGGTTACTGGTAATTCGACGTATATGCGTCAGGGGCTGATAAGGGGGCCAAAATGCAACAAATTGAACCCCCCATATGTATGGCCGAAATTCAATAGTTTTCGAGATATTAGAATTTTAAGGGTTTTTCGATATTTACTCAAAATTTGACATTTCATTCCAAATAAAAAAAAAACTACATATTTGAATGGGTACCATTAAAAATGATGTTGTAGCTGGCACTTCAATTAAGCTATGGACATAATTAAAACTACTTAATTTAACAAAATAATGAAAATAATGAGCGATATAAGAATAATATCTTACCAATATTTTCATTTTACGCTTCAAAAATGTTGTCTCGTCACAAAAATTTATATGACATTAATCGTACAAATAACTAAAACAACTTGCTTATTCTGTAAGCTTTCCAGAAAGCTATAAAAGTCAATTTTAAAATACATAATTCGTGCCAAGGCATGTGTTTGAATCGGCGCGGGGAGAGAAAGGGTCATTTGTATTTGTATGAAATAAAATGCATAAAAAAATGTACATCAAATTTTATTACGAGTACAAATTTTACACATCTTGTTCAAAATGAGCCCCTCGATTACGAATGCAGGTTCGAATTCTCTTCCTAACTTCGGTTTTCGTCACTCTTGATGTGAACGTTGTTCTCATCTGTTGCGCCGCGTTTATTATTCGCTGTCGAAGTTCTTCGACTGAATTTATTGGGGTCACATAAACTAATGCCTTCATACGACCCCAAACGTAAAAATCAAGTGGTGTGATATCAGGGCTTCGTGCTGGCCACGGAATTGGCCCTCCCCTCCCAATCCATCGGTTTGGATATCTCTCGTCTAGCCACTGTCGGACAGTAATCCGGTAATGTGCTGGGCAACCATCATGTTGAAACATGAGGTTGTTTTTTATTTCTTCGGGAACATCCGCCAACAAATCGTCTAGGTTGTTTCTCAAAAACTCCTCGTAATTTTCGCCGTTCAAATTTTGGGGCAAGAAATGAGGGCCCACCAAATAATTATCAACGACACCCATCCATACGTTCAGGGAAAATCTCATTTGCGACGCAGTTTCTTTTAGTTTTTTTGGATTCCTGCCTGCTTTAGGTGCCCAAAAATGTAAGTTATGGTAATTCGTTATTCCATCCCGGTCAAACTTTGACTCATCAGTCCACAAAATATTTCTTAGGAAGTTCCTGGTCAGCGTCAGCGTTTAACATAAACCGAGAAAAGCCTGGCAGGATCTCCCTCGTGCAATGTTTGAACAGGTTGATAATGGTACGGGTGTCTACCTGATAGATGTACTACCGACCACACTTTCCACTGGGACATACCGAGCTGTCTTGCAACAATGTTCGTTGAGATGTTTGGGTCATCAATAAAACACTGAAGAATGGTGTCCTCTTCGTCAGCCGTGTACCGTCGAGGTCTGCCAGCGTTGAATTGTGCTCTTTGAACACTGCCAGTTTCAGACAATCGTCCATAGGTGCTCCCGAAAACAGTAACGTGGGGAAGTCGACGATCGGGAAAGCGGCGTTGGTATTCTCGCCGAGCCGCAGCCGCGTTTCCATCGGCAAAACCATAACAAAACATTATGTCTGCGTATTCGTTATTAGGATACGAAGCCATGTTATCCGAAATAACAATGATAACAAAAGAATAACAAGAGAAACAAGAATTAACAATAATGATCGATAACAAAGTAACGGGATGAGAGATTGGTAGCAAGATAACAACACACGTGCTTGCGCAGCGGAGAGTCAAAACTTACTAAGGAAGGCGACGCGAGCGCAGCAGACGCCGTGTACTCCCCCGCCCGCACACCCCGCCCTCACACCCCGCCCCATCGCGAAGAATTTCGCCAGGAAAATCGGTTGTTTTAGCGAGGATCATAAACTAAAAACACAGATAATTTCTCTCCCCGCGCCGCGCGCCGGTTCAAACACATGCCATGCCACGAATTATGTATTTTAAAATTGACTTTTATACCTTTCTGGAAAGCTTACAGGATAAGCAAGTTGTTTTAGTTATTTGTACGATTAATGTCATATAAATTTTTGTGACGAGACAACATTTTTGAAGCGTAAAATGAAAATATTGGTAAGATATTATTCTTATATCGCTCATTATTTTCATTATTTTGTTAAATTAAGTAGTTTTAATTATGTCCATAGCTTAATTGAAGTGCCAGCTACAACATCATTTTTAATGGTACCCATTCAAATATGTAGTTTTTTTTTATTTGGAATGAAATGTCAAATTTTGGGTAAATATCGAAAAACCCTTAAAATTCTAATATCTCGAAAACTATTGAATTTCGGCCATACATATGGGGGGTTCAATTTATTGCATTTTGGCCCCCTTATCAGCCCCTGCCGGATATACGTCGAATTACCAGTATATCACATGGAGTGTGATTCTGACTGTGATTCTTATTGAAAAGACCAAAAAGAAAACACATGAAAATTAACCACCTGAATGATTATTCAAGTGGTTCATTTTCATCTGTATTATACTTTGCATGTCCTTATTACGCCATTGCGACATGCAAAGCTATGAAACCATTCAACGTTGTGGTGATGACTTTAAGGTAAATCCGAAGTAGTAGCCCGCGAAATTCTAATTTTCTTACGTTTTTTGCTATTTGCAGGTCAGTGTCAGGTTGTATCTTGATCAAAATATGATTCACGACTATAACAGATATAGGTACATTTACAGAATTATAATAATTAGAATCATTAATACATCTCGTCTAAGTTAGTTTTGTGCGATTGAATGACTCTTTGATGAAATCATGACATTGTAGAACAAATCTAACTTAGACCAGATGTAATAATGATTCTAATAAAACGTAAGAAAATTTTAATTTCGCGGGCTACAGCTGCGGAATTCTAAAGGATTTTTTTGATTTTGGTGAAAAAAAGTAAATGATTCAGGCACATTTCTATGTCAACCAATAAAGTGGCATCAATACAATAAAAGTTGTATAGGGAAAATACAATTCAAGGAGAGCCTAGCTAGTAAAAAGATTTGAAACAAAAAATATTTAAAAAAAAAGCTTTAAACCGCAATAGACTCATTTCTACTGGGCCAAATTTCAAACGAGTCACTGTCAATCAGTGCAGAAAAGAAAAAAGATTTAATATAATTGAATTAATTGACGACGTATCTGTCAATGATTTATCTCTGCATAGTTTGATCCAGACTTGACAGAAGACAATTCTGATTTGGAGGTTTTTGAAATAATTTAGATAAGCTCAATTAATAATATGAAGAATAAGGCTTCTTTTTTATTTAAAATATTTTTTTAATTTTGTTAACCCTGTTTTTACCTTGTACAAACAGTGCAGTGCAGTGCTTGTGCAGTTACTTGTCACTTAACTGCAGATTAAAGACGCAACTGAGAGAAATTAAGACTGCTCGAAAGGGATAGATTATAATTATGTTAGTCATTTTTAATGTAGTCATATGTTTTTTAGGTAATGATCCTTAAATCTACTTTTTTTGTGCGCTTCAGAGCTGCGTTCAGTGGTTCTATAGCATCGTTGTCTAATATTCTACCGATTCAAGCTATGTCATGCTTCAAATCACAAAATATCCGAAGAAAATCTGTCAAGTGTGACGCATTTTTCAGGCAATCTAATCTAGATTGATGAACGCACCCGAGCTCTTTGACAGGAATCTAGACTAGATTCGTTACCGCACCAAGGGCTGGTGAGAAAACTCCAAAATTGGAAGAGAATTTGCGAGACATGGCAGAATACTCAGATAAAGTTAGGTTCTATGTTGTCCCGTATACGAGTCACTATGTAGAGACACTCATGGAAGATGCCTATTCAAAAATTCAGTTGATAAGTCACTGACATACTCCCCCTTATTCCAAAACAAGGTTTATCTTCAGAACCAGGTTTAAAACATGGAGCCATTATTGAATTTCGAACTTTATTCCGACTATGGTAAAGTTCCTAAAACAAAACTGACAACTTAGTACCGAACTAAGTTTTCAGTTTTGTATAAAGAACGGTATTTCAATCACTGTTAAGTTCTTATTACAAAAACTGGCTGAATGGTTTAAGCCATGTCAAAATATAAATCTTGTTTACAAAACATAACATAAAGCGGCATGAGTTTTAACATTTTGAGCGCTAAAATTATCATTTTACGAGCCAAGCTGCCTAAAATGATGCTTATGGAATTTTGGAAACTCTCACATCAGGTTATTGTGTGTGATTTATGATCTAGAAGCCACCCTTGATCATGCACCACGTGATTTGAGATGTTCTTTCCTAATTAATTGGTATGTGAGCAACGAGATATTGACTAAGTTTAATAAAAGAAACCGTTGTGAAAGCCATATCATAAATCTAGAAGCTATATAAAGTCAAAAGAAGATGCTAATAATGGGGAATGCTTAACATTTTAGCCTATCACATGTTTAATTGTATTTGCTTTGTAAAACATAGTTAGTTACTTTGGTGTGCTTTGTGTGTTCCTTGTTATTTGTAAACAGAAATATTTGATTAGGTATCCTGTTAAACTTATATCAAGCTTCAAATCGTCCTCAAGTGTCATTGATAAGTGGGTTTCAAGTCTCTAAGAAAAATATGGACCTATTTCTTCTACACAAAAACCTTCGTATTCATACATTTTTAGGTACAGTTTTCTTTTAAATGAAACTACAATGTAATACAGGGATAGCAGTTTATTAAACTCGTGTAATGAAATTTACGGAAAGTTCCTTTACTTAATGTAAAGGCTGTAAGTATCACACAGATTCTTTATTTCAAATTCAGATTTTATTTCGGTGTCTAAGTATCGGTTAACGATGGCCGGACACTCCAAATCGTTTGAGACGTAAGATAGGGGTGTGCGCAGCTGGTGTATGGCAACCGGTTGCTGCGAGTATCGCTGCAGCGCATGCGGCGCTGACGTCACATTATATGCAGCGCGTAGCAGCACCAGCTGAGAGCGAAGCTCACGAGCTGGCGCCACGTAGTCGCGCGTGCGCTCGATGCTCACCAAAGCAGCTTCTGTAACCCCACGGGCGTACTGCGCCGAGTGTTGCATACGTCCTAATAGAGTTCTGACACACGCGTCCACTTTCTGAGACCAAGTCGTGGCATTCCGCAACACATCGTTTAGACCATTATCTTTAGACATATTATCTTCACCAACTATCAGCTTAGACATGTGTCGAATAATGGCATCCTGAAGGTTCTCTTCTGTCTTGAAATCGCGTAGTTCTTCATCGATAATTCCTTGGAGCTCATCAGGTGAACATCCCACACAAAAAACTGATCCTGTTAAACCTGCAATTAAACGATATTTATGGAACCCTGATTCTGATGATGTAGGTAAGACACTCATTAGCAATAAAAATGAAAAAAATGTACCTACCTTGATCTTCGAGTATTGCGGCAAGTTCAAGAGCCACAGGTACTCCACTTTCGTATCCCAGCAAGTAAAAATTATTTTGAACCCTGGTTTTGTTTATGAGGATCTGCCAACAATGAGATAAATTCCTGAAGTATCAGCAATCTATTTTTAGGTACATAAAAATAGCTTGCGTGACTAGAGAGATGATGGAATCTTGTTCGAAAACACTAGTGTTTTCATCATCTCTCTAGTCACGCCCGCTTACCTGGTGAAGGTCGCGGAAATAAAATGGATGCGAGAAGACGAGGACTGTCGTTATGGCGATGATTGATTGGTTTTTGGTTTGGCAACACTTTCCAAATTAATTTTAAAATACAGAACAAAATTTTGACATGATGTCAACATTTTGTTCTGTATTTTAAAATTAGTTTTATTTAATTTTAAGTCTAATTAAGGTGTATTATTACATAATAAATGTTACATAACTGCGTAAATACTCAGGATTATTTGTTTCCTGCAAATTTACAAAGTCAAACACAGTGTTTGGTTAAATATGAACAATGGCAATATTTTGTATGGAGAATTATTTTTATTAGTGGAAAGCAAAATAAGACATCTAGTCTTATTTTGGTTTGCACTAATGAAAAGAATTCTTCAACTAAATGAGAAGAAATTTAAAACATGCATTAAACGCACACTATGCAGACAAGCATAATATAGGTTAGATGATTATATCGTAGATAAAAATGCTTGGCTTAATGCTGGTCCTGCTCCACAACCACTTGGGCTCACTTGTTAAAATTATAATATTTGGAAGAGATGGTTCCCACCCTTTTTTTTTGTTCTGACATTACAATCATATCGATTATAATATAATTATACAATGTAATCAAGTTTTAGTTGTTGAATACTTCAATAGATAATAATGATTTTCCTTTTGCTAGTAAAATTTTATTAATCTTTGTTAACATTGTAAGCTATAGTTTTGTATAATTTAGAAGCATTTTTTTTAATGTCTTTTTTTAATGTAATGTAAATGTGAGTACCATGGAACCGTTTAATAGGATATGATGTTTATTGACCTAAAAAAGCTTGGCAGATGAGAGTATATTATGCTCACGTGTGTTGGATCATTCGGTTCCCGACAAAATGGTTGAGCTGGATGGTGCTGATCCATGCGTCATGTTCGTGAACGAGCGCTGTCAGTTGAGACTGGTCATCTCTTAACTGCCAGGGCTTATTTGTAATCTTTAATCTTATATTTTTAATTGTTTTTAAATATATTTTTTTACATTGTTTTCACATACAGAAGAGACAAGAATAATGTACCCAGGATTTTGTAATATCTTTATTTAAAAGAGTGTCCTTGGAGTTTCTTGCTTGTTCTTCTCCATAGAGATCTACGTTTTGGAATGGGCATATAGCTTCAACTTTCTGACTAACTGACCGACTCTGTGGCAAAAGTGCCTGTAATTGGTTTAATTGAAATGAATGCTTTGAGTTTGAGTTTGAATTGCAGAAGGAGTATGTCAAGCAGTGGAAGTTTTTTGGCTGAATGATGATGATTGCATAATACAATATACAAAGTGCCGCTATAAAGGCGACATTAATTTAACACACGGGTAGAGCTAGTGACCAGTAATCATAAAAAATATAATAAGATAAAATAAATCGTAAATTGAGATATTAAAATTTTTAAGGATTTTGTAATATCTTTATTTAAAAGTGTCCTTGGAATTTCATGGCTGTTCTTCTCCATAGAGATCTACGTTTTGGAATGGGCAAATAGCTTCAACTTTCTGACTAACTGACCGACTCTTTGGCAATTCGTAAGTGACTGTAATTGGTTTAATTGAAATAAATGCTTTGAGTTTAAGTTTGAATTGCGGAAGGAGTATGTCAAGCGGTGGAAGTTTTTTGGCTGAATGATGATGATTGCATAATGCATAATATACAAAGTGCCGCTACAAAGGTGACATTAATTTAACACACGGGTAGGGCTAGTGACCAGTAATCATAAAAAATATAATAAGATAAAATAAATCGTAAATTGAGACACAAAAATTTTCAAACAAATTAAATCATAAAAAAGTAACCAAAATTGGGATCACTATGCGCAAAAGATTAATTCCTGCGCTACTTACAAGCTGGCTTACGTTATACTCGGAGCGGGGTCTCGCTTCGGGGGCTGGCAACCGCGCAACGCGACGGTATAATATCAAAGAAACCGAGTAGCACAAGTACCTACATTGGAATTGCGGTGCAAGTGCAGGGCGGATATGCGTAATCACTTATCATCCTCTCTTATTAGTCATTCCCACAATCATCATTAATCACTACTTCTATTATTAAAATGTCTTTAGTTAAAGTTTAAAGTTTTCAATGTGACCACCGCGTTGAATCACCTCAAATACAAAGAGCTAAACGACGTTTCATGTTATCCCACACTTATAAATTTTCACTTTAAGCCATTTGTCTCAATTTCTCAAAAGCGTTCGTTATTTGAAGACGTAATTGTTCTACTGTGTCAATGTTCTCCGCGTACACACGAAACATCCTAAATTCGAGATCATGGGTTTACACGAGCACTAATAATACAAATAAAAGCGTCCTTGTCGAAGAAGATGTACCTACTTGGTAGAAAACTAACGGAAATAAATCAAAGCGTCTTTATCACAGTATCATAATTACAATGAATAAATAAAACAAAAGGTAGGCGTTCTTTTCGCAGAAACATTCACACAAACATATTACAGCGGAATATTTTTGCGCACGAGTATGAAGAAGTGTGTGCAAGGACACAGGCCCAGCTAGGATTAAAAAAGAGAAAGACGAACTTAGATTCTTAGAATTCCTTCAATTCACCTATTTTTGCTCGTTATTCGCTTTAATTATGATCCGTGACCCCGACGAATGACCTCTGCGCTACAATTCTATAGGTACAGGTTGCTCCAAGATGCTATTTTAGTAAATTGTAAATAAATAATGACGCTTAATTAAATTAAAATATCTTAATAAAACGAATACACAAAACCGTATACGTGTGTTAAATTAATGTAGCCATTAAAGCAGCACGCTGTATAACAGGAGTATGTTTTACCTGAGCGTATCTCTGGGCAGTTTCCCGCACGGTCTCCATCGGACGGTCGAGTCCCGGCTGCAGCACCAGCGCCGGCAGCTTGAGGCGTTCGCACAGCACACGGAACCTCTCGTGGTGACCCTCCATACCCGGCACTATGTACAGGTATCTCTTGTTTACGTCAAACTCGTCATTGGACTACAAAATAAGGAAAAACATTCCTGTATTAGAAGCTTGGCATATGCAATGTTGAGATACTCTTTTTTTTGTCTTTTTATGGTGTCCTCCTTTATTATCGACACCTAAATGTACGGACTGGTTTATTTCTGCACCGGCAAGAGACAATAATGGTACAAGAATCTTTTGTTGTGTGGCCAAAATCGGAAGTAACGCCGCCATATTGTGTTTTCAATACAGCATTGCGTCATTGTTTCCCTGCCCTGATCCCAATTTATTTGGGGTCCGCGGTACATGTATTTTTCTTCCACACTTCTCTATTAGTCGTCACCACGGTAGTCGTAGTTATTTTTTCAATACTATTTCACAATTGTAACAAAATTATTATGGAGAGTGATTACGTCAATAAACAATCAGCATATCTCAATACCCCCAATAATCCCCTCTAAAAACGTCGGATAATACTCTTCAGATCTCGAACAATGTGAGACGTTAGCCAATACCTTCCTAGACAATTTATCCAAACATTGGGTCAGCGATCCCAGTATTGAAGAGGCAGTCGATGATTCGATTAGGCTGCTAGACTGTTACCAGATAGATGACTACCCATCACTTGTTAGGCCGAATGAAATCAAAAAACTCCTACCACCTTATTACAAAACAAAGTCTATATTTTGACATGGCTTAAACCATGCAGCCAGTTTTTGTAATAAGAACGTAATTGTGATTGAAATACCGTTCTTTATACAAAACTGAAAACTTTGTCCGGTACTAAGTTGTCAGTTTTGTGTTTAGGAACTTTACCATAGCCGGAATAAAGTTCGAAATTCAATAATGGCTCCATGTTTTAAACCTGGGTCTGAAGATAAACCTTGTTTTGTAATAAGGGGCCTACAGTTTATTACCAAGCATAGAAAATCTTTTTGAATCTAGCATTTTATCCCGCGTCTCTAAAACAATTGCGCATGTTCAGAATTCCTGAACAGTTTGGATTTCGAAGCTCACACTTGACCACGCAACAGTTAACCAGAGTGGTAGAACACATAGCCCATGGGCTAAGCCGCGGTCTTTCTATAAGCAGGATTTTACTAGACATTGAAAAAGCATTCGATTCCGTATGGCACGATGGCCTATTGCACAAGTTAATAAAATCATGTACCTCTTTGTCTAGTGAAACTCATTCAAAACGAAACGTAAGAAACGTAATCGATTGTTCGCTGTTTTTGTAGGCAAAGAGCATTCTGCCCCTAAAATCATCCCAGCTGGTGTGTCTCAGGGGTCGGTCGCTGGTCCATATCTTTCATACTTTATTTGAATGTTAAACCTAAACAGGCTCGCACACAACTTGCCATCTATGCTGATGACACAGCAACATTCACGACGGACAAAGACGTTGACATAGTTACTGGATGGCTACAATATTCACTCGAACTACTCAGCCAATATATTAGGACCTGGAAACTGAAACTAAATTCTAAAGGAACAGATGTACACTACATTAGACTTGTTAAAATTGATGATTTCCAGATTACGTGGAGTGAACTGGTGAAATATTTAGGCATAATATTAGACAACACACTTAACTGGAACAAAACACTGAATTAACAATAAGGAAAGGTGCCAAAGCCCTAATAATAAATAATAATAATAAAATTTATTCAAGTATAAAGTACAGTAAAATTATGATTTAGATTAATAACAATCGAGGAAAATTTAATTGTAACTGTAAAGTAGACCTGCCTGATCTAGGTTTCTGAAAAACCTGTGCTTCAGGCTACCAATTTACATCAAAAATTTAAAAAGAAGACAACAATAGGTTTATTACTAAGCTAAAATTAAAAAGAAGACAATATTTTCAATGACATAAAGAGTAACTCTTTTGGTATATTATTTTTTAAACTAGTATAAGTAAGATATATTATTATTATGTTTAAATAAATTAACAAATAATATTAAAGTAGATAAAGTGGACACTATTTTTAATTAGGTAAAAGAATATACTTATAATAGAGTAGGTAGATAGAGATATTATTTTAAAATTTCCAGTAGTTTTTCCGTGTCTGCGTAATTGAGTTTTGACAAATATTCCTGTACTAACTTTCGCAAGATACTCAAGTGGCTCCCTATTCGACTTCGTAGGAACTCTCGGATTTTGTGTCTGCTATTTAACCTCCTTCACAATCCCAAAACGCCATCCTATCTGCGGAAACGTTTTTCCTACGCCCGTCCTTCTGATGCGCCTTGCAGGTCACATCTTAGAAACCTTAAGTCCCCTACCCACTCCACCAACTTCTACTCCTACTTCTTCACTGTGCACGCGGTGCGGTTGTGGAATTCACTTCCACCTGATATTAGGGACTGCCAAACTGTTGCAGTATTTAAAAGAAGAGTGAAATAACACTATCTTTCTACTGCGTCATAGTTGCGTATGTATTTATTATTTTAATTGAATTATAATTATACATATTATTCTAGTCTAGTGATATTTATTTAGAGTTCAGTGTGTTGGAATAAAACTACATTCAAAATAAATAATTTACATACTGTTAGCACCTTACATGCCTTAAAAAGCTGGTGTGTAGGAAATCTAAATGGACGAAAAGTAGCAACCTTTAAAATTGTTCATATTGTGCGTTCTAGGTGCAATAAAATTGATTTAGCGGCACCACTCCAGGACGTTATGCAGTAGGTAATAATAGATTGACACAACGCCAAATAAACCTGTTTAATTAATTTAAAGTCGGCAATGTTACGTATTTTTTTTAAATGTATATTAGTTTACGCACTCGTGCATAATAAATCGATGGGTTTGCAGAAATTCAGGTTTATGTCAATCGTGACGCCTAGATATTTGATATGATCGGTTTTAGCTAAAGTGGGACAATCAGTGCATGCAATGACAGCATTATGTAAATTACAATTGTTATGCGCTTGAATGTTTAGATTAGTAAGCGTTGGATTAGTGTTTTTCATTACAAATAAAAGGTACTTGGTTGTATCTGTATTTAAAGTTAACAGATTTTATGAAGCCAATTAGACACAGTATTAAAACCATTCTGTGGTACCTCATAGACCTCAGCCATTGATTTAGCTGCGAACAGTAGAGCTGTGTCATCCGCATATTACATAATTATACCCTTTTGGAGTGTAAAATTGCACAGGTCATTTATATAGATTAAAACAAAGTAGGACCCAAAATACTGCCTTGTGGGATTCCATAACAGCTATTTTTTAGTTCATAACTCATACATTGACCTATTTTTACACACTGATGGCGGTCGGTAATCAGATAATAGTTGCAATTGTATTCCCCGTATTCCCAGCATTTCAGCTTGTATATGAGCAAAGTACAAGAAATTGTGTCAAAAGCCTTGGCAAGGTCTAAAAATATCCCTATGGTATGCATGCCGTTATCCAAGTTTGTGTTTATAAGATTTGTCAGATGGTGACCAGCTTGGCTAGTCTATCTTTTAGGCCTAAAACCAAATTGATGCTCAGAGAGTAATTTACTACATTCAAGATAGTTTACTAATCTACTGTTTATAATTTTTTCCAAAATCTTTAAGAGACCTAATAAAATTGAAATTGGCCTGTAGTTATTTAAACAATTTTTGTCTCCAGCTTTAAACACAGGGGTGACTACCGCTTTTTTAAGCAATTTAGGAAATATTCCTTTTATTAAATATAACTGAAAACTGTGAGTCAAGGGAGGAGCAATGACGTATTTAAATCTTTTGAGTATGCTATTATGTATGTCGTCACATCCTACGGCACAAATTTCCTATAATCCATCTATTATACTTAAAACCTCATTTAACATCAGTATCGAATAAGACAAAAGAGTTTCGTGCTGCATATGTCTTAGTATGGCTTTGAGTAGAAAAACATCTATTAGATAATAATTTTTTTTCTGCTAAGTTTTTTCCTTCGTTAATGAAGAAGTTGTTAGCTTTACTTGCTGTTTCGGTGGGGCTTAGCTCAGAAGATAAAAGATCAAGCGCAATTTCTGGGTTTTTTGAGCTGGTGTTAGTTTTTATGAATTTCCATATAAGTTTACTTTTTTTACCTGCTTTCTGAAGTTGACTTTGATCATAATGGTTTTGATTAAGTAATTAATTGTTAAGATTATTATAAAAAAAATCTATATCGTTTGAAAGTAATTGACAGTAGTTCATTATTCGGTGCACTTTCCGATTTTTTGTGAAGTTTGTCTCTATGTCTGATACAGCGAACAAGTCCTGGCGTAATCCATGGTTTAATATTACTATACTTTCTAGGTATTACTTTAGTAAATGTATTTTTCCTTATTGTAGATTGTAACAGATCGATAAAATAATGAAAAGAAACATATGGATCATGTGAGTTGTAAACGGGGTCAAAATTAATACCGCGTAAGTCAGTTTCAAGACTCGTCAAATTGAGTTTAGTATAGCTGCGCATGCAGTTATTTCTAGGAGACGATATTTGTAATGTTAGTAAAACAGCATGATGATCGGTTAGTGACGAATTAGTAACCAATGTTTTGGATGGACTTTTCGATTTTATAAGGTTATGGTCTAGCCAAGAGCCGGTCTGGTGGGTTGGTTGATAATGGTAATAGTCCATGTAAGGAGCATTATATTGAGGTAATTATGTGAATGAGTATCGATTTTTTCGGTAGCAATGTTTATGTTGATATCACATAACAGTATAATATTTTTAAACGAAGATAATTTTCCTAAGTTACTGTTAAGCGAATCCAAAAACCCATCAATACTTTGGGATGGAGGCCTATAAACAGCCATAATTACTGTATCAGGAATAATTTTAATTACTTAGCAGTTGCAGTCTAGAAAATGGGGTTCATCTACTAATGTTCTTAAATTATTTTTAATATAAACCACTATGGCATCATTCTGGTTGAAAGTTCTAACGCTTTTGTGAAGATTAAAGCCATCGAGAGATGGTACATTGGCCATTTGTTTGGATAACCAACATTCTGTTAGAACGATAATGTCGCAGCCTATATCAAGATTCTGTAACAAAACTTGGAAATCTTTAAAATTTCGGGCTATACTGCGTACATATATTTTGTGTAAGTAGAGTCAATGTTTTATCTCCAGTATAGACTATGTTTTTGCACTAAAATCTGTAATGTGGAAGACATAAGAGATTTTAGCATCAGACACGGAAAACCCATCTAGATCACAGATTAGCTAATTGATCATAAAAAAAGTAAAAATATAAGTAGAAGTTTACCTACTATTTACGTGCTTAATTGACTAGATAGTCGGCGGCGCTCCTAGGCGCCTTCATAGTCAATGGAATTAATGTAATTCATCATCATTATCACTTCAGCTGAAAGACGTCCACAGCTGGACATAGGCCGCGCTCCAAAAACCTACTTATTAAACCTGCCTACATACAATCAGCTAACGAGCCAACAAGTGGAGCAGTTCCAGAGACAATCAGGTCATTGCAACCCTTATACTGCTGTTTTCTAGATTGAACTTGGTGTCTTGTTCCAACATGGTTTGCAAAACATTTCCGCATCACCAGACAGCAATCCTAGGACGGTGTTTGGATGGTTCTTCAACTGTAAGGCCTGAGGTAACCAGCTTCTGTGAGCTTTTTAATTTATTAATATCGTCTTTGTTATCCGTCCTAATGATGACACCTCCATTTCTGATTTTCCTTAGACCACGAACATGGAGTTTTAATTCTTAAGGCGAAATAATTTTATGTACCAACGACTTGGTCACTGGCTTTTGGTTGTATCGCTGGGATATATAGCGACCGAACTGAGATTTGCTGGACAAATAGATTTATCTGAGCCTGTCTTCTTTTTTCCTTTCTTTCTTTTCTTTCTTTTTTTCTACTTTTTCTTTCTTTATTTGTCACCATGTCAGCGTAGGAAGTACCTTCTGTTCGGTTCGCCTCAGTTTCGTTTCCACGACTTCTTTGAACTGGCAAAGGGATTCCGCAACATTCTGCTGCTCTTGAAGGTGCTGGATGGTTGTGTGCACCTGAATGGACTTCTGCTTCAGGGATTGGTACAGCACGGCTATCTGAGACGTCCCATGGTTGACTTTTCGACAGAGATTGGTGACAGTTTTTGGTCGGAATTCATTTTTCCATCCGCCACAATTGAACAGATTACGGTCAAAATTGTGTTGATGGACCCAAGCCATCTCTGAAGCTCCGCCGTAGAGACGACTTCAGTCGGTAATTCGTTCTCCGTAGCTGTTGGTGGCGCTGTCTGGTTTTGGTGGGCAGGCGATGGCGTCGGTGGGGGACTTCGTTGTACCATTTGACTGCGGCCGAAGGGGCTATCTCCTGGGTTAGACATACTACTAACACCAAAAACGGTGATTGTCTATAAACTATTTAGTTCATCTTTCACAACGAAAAAAAGTTGTTAGTCACACTCGACACTTATACAATAAACTGACTCCGCAAATTTTTGCAATAACATTATTCGTAATTACTTAAATCAATATCGTTATAATCAACACCAAAAACACGTCTGGTTAGTCTCGCGGCTACCACGAATCCATCCAATCCTAAATTCATTTAAGAGCATTTACGACGTACGGCGTTTCATAAAAACTTTCAAGCCCTTGTTTTTCGAAATTACTGAACTAATTTAAATGAGACTTCATGCGCCTATGCAGGACACAAAGGTCTAAAAAGTTAGTTACTTTATTTTTTAACTTATTATTAACATATTAAATTAAGATTTGTTTACTCTATACTCACCAACGTGATGTCTTTATTAAGTGTCGGTACCACGACGAGGTTAACAGTGGCAAGGAGTTCGTCAGGAATGACCTTGGAAAAGAACGTCGCTAACCCAGCAACATTTTCCGGGACTATATCAGTTGCGGACTCCACCAGCTCATTTATTCTATAATAAAATCAAAATTAATACACTAAATAGGAATAATAAAAGGTGTAAGACTATAGGAAAAGTAGTTTTGAGTTAGTATAAGGCTTGGTGAATCAAAAGAAAGGATGGATGGATGTGGATGGAATGAGAAATGAGATGACTACTGAGATGACGGCTAATAGAAAATTAGGAAGAAGAAATGCTGAACTGACCCCACATAAATTGGTATATTGGTGTAATATACAAAATACAAGGGGACAAAGATAACGAATAAAACTATAATAATATCAACACAAGTAGCTTGATGATTGAAAGTGTATTATTAAAAATATGATTTCATTATTGAGATTGATATGTTAAATTAACCTGTTAAGAGTCAATAGCGGCATTGTGTCTCCCTCCAAAGATATATTGTACCCTTTATTCAGGAAGGCACTAATTATTGGTATATGTGCATCGGCCATTCCCAACTCTTGCAGGGTAGTGTCAGGGTTTGTGTTTTGTGGGATGCTTATCCCTGAAAGATAAATTGTATGATAGATTATGTACCACTAGACTGTAGACTTTATACCATGCTATTAGCATTCCTCATGTAGGCATATCACGTTGAAACCAAACTGTAGTTTAATAAAATATTGTTTAGTTATAATTTAATATCGCGTTGTAGCCAAACTAGTGATAATTTGTTATTAAACTATAGTTTGGCTACAACGTAATATGCCTACATAAGGAATGTTAATTAATAGCATGGTACGAAGTCTTATTAACTTTCTGCCTCGTAGGTCTAGTGGTCGGAAGTGTTGTTGTTGAGCATCTGGGCATTTTCCCCCCATGACATGCGCTTATAATTTAAACATAATTGGCGAATTATCATAAATACAGAATACTGTACGTGTACACCTCTGACTGACCATTCGGGATATACAAGCGTGCTGTTATGTTATTAATGAAATTGGTTTTATTACCAGTCAATGTTATGAGTTTCTGTAACAGTCCGGGCGTGTGTGCTTGCGCAGGTTTTGCAAGCAATACGGCAGACATGCTACGCAGCGCTCGCTCCGTGGCCTCTGTCAAGTCGTGTGCACTCGGATTGCTCTGTACCAAGAAAAAAATCATAGTGTACAACATTTACTTCGTGCCAAAAAACATACATTTTGTAATACAACAGGTAATTTGTAATAATCATTTGTTTAGCAGGTGATGTGTAGGGCAGGTTGAAGTCATCGTTAATAGATAAAGCGTAGGTAGGTACTAAATCACAAACACTTCACTTTTTGTCTAATTATAAAATGGTAGAATTTTTAATAATATTTCCTCATCATTAAAAATAAATTAAAAAATCTTAGTGAGGATAGATTTCATTAAAAAGTAACTACATGTATCGACTGTAGGACTTTGTGAGTGAGTTTCTTTATCTTGATAAAGATAATAATAATATAATGGAATCATTTTATATGTACTTACTTCGATTAAACACGATAGATCTAAACTGGTCGCTATAAAACCACCCTTTGCTCTAGCTATACATATGTCCTGGCCCACAGAACTGACCATTGTCACCACTGCAAAGTAACTGTGAGACATAAAAGTTATAAAAAATGTACGCATTTAATGGTTATCAAGCTTATATAAAACTGGGCTGGTTACATCGTATGCCGGAAGAGCTTTATCTAAAACAAATATACAGTGGGTATCAAACAGCAGCAAATATAAATAACTATGGAGATGAACTTGACACTTCTCGTCTCCAAGAATGAGCAGAGACTGAAACCAGCAATGTGTCACTAAAGGCTAATAATATTGACGATCCAAAGTTTGGATATATAAATAGAACATTGAATTATACTCACTTTAGTTCAGGACATAACAATTTTGAAGCTACATCTAAAGAGTTAAGAAATGTGGTCAGTCCTTCTTTATGTTTATCGTCTGCAACCTTTGTTATAGCTACGTATATGCCTTGAATAGTTCCAAGATTAGTAGCATCGTTTATGACGGCAGAAATAGTATTTTTGACATAATATTTTTTTTCTAGAGTTACCACTTCGACGCCAATATTCCTCCAAGACCTTGCAAATAGAAACAAAATTACAGTTTCGAATTACTTTAGGCCAATTCTTTATGGCAAGTGTATCTTATAATCTTACGTTATTTTATACAGTTGGTACTGATTTAAGCTTTTAGAGTGGATGTATAGCTTCTTAGCTCCGCGATGTACTAGTTTATCGGCTACTTGAACTCCAAGAGCACCATCATCCCAGAACATTAAATGACTTTGATCAGGGTTGCATATTATTCTGAAACAAAATATGACTTACTTTGAAATTAAGTTCTTGCTGATTCTATGACACCCTAAAGGCGTAATTACACTTGGTCGGGCAAATACATTCGGATGCTTACGGAAAAATGGCTAATGTACAAAAACAAAAGTACCTAGACATTTCGTAAAAAGTGCATTCTTAAACGTTGTCTGTGCAAATATCGTGTCGGATGTCCAAATTCGTAAAGAACCTTTCAGATACTCCAATGCGGGGGCTTTGTGTAGCTACGTCAAGATTCGTAGGCGTAGGGCGTAGGTCAAATTACCTGGGGTAAGCATTGCTCACAGAGTCTTGCATCCTCAGTAGCACCCTGCCGCAGTGCCTGCTGGCCGCGAGCAGTCGGAAAGCGCGCACAGCGTCATGCGGTGCGTATGACACGCGTGACAGAGGACGCACGTAGCCATGACGAATGCCCTCGCTCAACATCGACTGCAGAAACTTCATTTCATCATATTTTCGTTGCGTGAACAGAGATGACAAATCACTCGCGACGTATGACCTCTGTTTAGTCATAAAATACATTCCAAGTTCGTATTCTTCACTATCCTGAAGTTGAACTGTGTCGACGAAGATTCCAGAAAATGCTATGCATTTGAGAGATGTCTGAAAAAGAAAAATAACGTAATAATGATTATAATAAATTTTACTTGTTGTTGTATATTTAGTTCGATATTATGTATAAAAACGTACACTTTTAAGTTGCCCTTTAACGCAACTTACGATAACTTCACAACCTTTTCCTTTTGTTGCTGATAAAACATTATCTGCAAAACTACTGTCGCGGGAATTTCCAATGTATTCATCTGGAAAAAAAAAACTGGTATACCTACAAAGCAAAAATCCAAGAGCCGTACTAAAAAGTATCATTGTTTCTTTGCGAAAAAGTAATGGTGCTATAAATAAAAGGCACTAGAACATTGATGGGTGTAAAGGGCTTAACCGCGGTTTTGTTGGCGGTATGTATTACTCGTGTATCCTCGCAAAACCATGGTATTGTAAGCCGCTATTCCGAATAAAACCACAATTATCTTAACAGCAACCTTGTGGCTCAGCCGTCAACAAAAAATGGTACCTGATCATCCGAATTATGGAAAATGACTACCTTTTAACTCAGGGTACAGATTCTGCAAGAACTCCTTTTTCCGTAAATCACTGACTGTCGTGAATACTGTACACCCATGAGCGAGCGCGACGGCAATGGCCGCCTGCCCCAATGTGCCTGTGCCTCCGTGCACAAGCACGTCATTACCAGGTAACATTCCACCCTTGATTATCTAATAACAGATCAATTAAAATGGTGGGTTAATACTCGTAATATCGAAGGGATTATATTATTTTAAAGATGTAAACGACCGGATTTGGCCATTTTTATCCAATTACGCAAACTCACGAGACAGTAAAGTGCATGTGTGTAGGCAAGCGGCACGGTGCTGGCGTCCTCCAGGCTCCAGTGCGCCGGCACCGGCCACAGCAGCTCCGGCTGCGCGCGCAGCACGCTGCTGGCCGCGCCGCCGTGCACCAGCCCCATCACGGGCTCTCCACTGTTGTGTAAATATAACGTAACATCACTTTTATATTCCTCAAAGGTTTAGGCAAAGATACACCTACATTTCGCCAGCTATGTTTGTGATCTCTCTAAAGCGTATTTATATTTATATTTTTATTGATATTCCTCTGTATTCATCATGACACACTGACTCACAAGCTCATACACTATGGTATCAAGAAGCTGGCGTTGACCCCAGTTCTTTTTTGTCTAAGTGGCAGTACACTTAGACAAAAAACTGCTGTATACAGCATGAGGATGTTATCAGTGCACATTTACCTGGATAACTAGTGCAATAAGGTGAAGAAAATTCTTAGCTCGTTCTTGTTCCTCCCCCAATGTGGCTAGGGCGGATGCGATCAGCAAAACAAAAACATTATAATCATTTAAAAAAATAATTTACCTGTCAGTGGTTCCACTGTAGTCCATTCCATACACATTTAAGTCAAATGGCGTCACGCCAACCGATCTTTTCACATCGGACGTGCAGAGCCCGGCGTAGTGAACCTGATAACACGAACAACTAACCATTTAGTGATGCCGCAGCACAGCCTAAACCGTTGAAAATAGAAAAAATAATAATTGAAAAAATTTAAAACCCGACTAACAAAAACTTAACAGTCCAAAACAAGATTATTGTTCAAGGAGTTGGATGTATTTGGTGGCAGTTATTTTAGATCAATATTATGTCTTCCAACAACAACCAGTGGATGGCTAGAGCCCTAAGGAAGGTATTGAGGGCAGTTTGCAAATCACTTCATACATACCGTCACTGCCAAATCAGACTCCTGTAACGGAGGAGCCTCCACCCAATGCAGGGACTCAAGATCTCCGATTTGTGAGCATTGTAGTGTAACAGCATCCTTTAAGCTTTCTTGTTGCTGCATGTCACCAGAGACATCCTGTAATAAAAACCTATATAAGCGTAGGTACTAAGAAATAAGAATAATAAGTGTAACTTTGTGTAAATAAGATAAAGGAAATTTTACTGCTTCAGATCTCATTACCTAAAAGCCAAACAATAAAGCCCTATTTTCCGCTATTCATAGTGGCAGCGACTTTCTTCTCAAAATAAGTCACCAAAAAGACAGTATCTTGCACCTATTTTTGTCGAAAACGCATTTAGAGAACCCATATTCTTCAAGAAAATCCAACAATGAAAATAAAAATGTAAAAAATTACGTGCGCAAACGTAAGTTTTTACATTTATATTTTGATTACATACCTTAGCGCTGTTAACCAGTGAAGGTGGTACAACCAGGTCTACCCTTGTTGCATCTTGACTAACGGGAGGCAGATTGCGATACTTAATATTCTGTAGAATAACTCCGCCACACCTGAAGAATAATAAATGTAAAAATATACTGTTCAGCTAGACACAATTTTG
This sequence comes from Tiliacea aurago, assembly GCA_948098905.1. Classification (NCBI taxonomy): domain Eukaryota; kingdom Metazoa; phylum Arthropoda; class Insecta; order Lepidoptera; family Noctuidae; genus Tiliacea; species Tiliacea aurago. The sequence continues at coordinate 18,273,055 of OX402596.1, forward strand.
AACAAGTTCTTAAAAAGTAGGTATTCAATCAATACAACTGTCTGTTCAGTATACTAATCAAACCGAAACGACTGGTGAGCACATGGGGGAGAGGGACTTCATCTGTGTGCGCACAATCTTGCACTATGATATTTCCAAGTTGGCAAGTCTCCGTATCCATCCACTGCCGTGGCCGGAATTGGGTCTGGTGATTTTTTTTATAATATACTTAGTCACCTTGTAAGGTCATGGACATCAGAAAAGTAAGCATTCACAACAGTCTTCCCGTTCAAGTTGTAGCCATTTTGAAGGTGTTTACTGGCATTTATGTCTAGTCTCCTGATTTGTGTGGGCAGGGATACTGCATCATGTGGCTGTCGCAGCATGTTCAGCTGCAGCAAGCCGTCGATGAACGTGACCCAGTTGTCGCGCCACACCAGTGCTGCCTGGCTCAGTGATGCGCTCGCCGCCTCGACGCTTACGAACTCACCACTACAAGAAAGATACATGGAATAAACTTAACTGAATATGAATAACATTGATACAATGGAAAGCTTTCGTAAAATGGTCTAAAAGTTTCAGCGTGCAGTAGCTTCGTTTTGCATGAAAACGAAGTCGATTGCAATACAAATGAACACGCTACGCTCGGATGCATGGTCTGATGATTATTGAACGATGAGTAGCCCGAGCAGCCCAGGTACAGAAGCGTAGCTTCTTAATCCCTTTTAAGGGGACTGGGGTGGGAAAGGAAGTATCTCCATCGTATAATTGTGCATAGCCATGGGCACATCGAAGCGTAGCTTATGCTATAGTAGAAAGATGGCACAATTGCAGCCAGACAAAAGCAAAACGTGCAACAAGAGCAATGGAATCTTTTAAACTGACTGCTCCAGAAAGAGGCAATGTTTCTTATTATTTGCCATCTTATTATGACTAACCTGTAATCATAATCCCTGTCTCGCAGCAGTTGGTAAATGTCTTTTGAACTGAGCACCATGTCAGTATCATTAACTTTTATCACGTTTCGGTCGAAACCACTTCGAATGTACCCAGATGCCACTCTGTTATTCTCGTTCAGGATCTGTTGTAGATAAATGTTGGTCATATTTATATCATCACGTCTATTTTCCGTGAAAGGCTTGGCAGAGGTGTTTATAGAAAATACATAGCACCAGTGATATTTGAGTCTCATGTAACAGCGGGCGAGCCTGTTGTCATTATCCGGGCAATTGCTACTGTCAGATTCTGGTAAACCCAATAACACTTTAAAAGCTGCAAATTGAACCCTATTTCAGCAGTCGCACTGTTTTAATAGCACGCAATAAAACTTTTGCGTCATACAAAACTCAAACTCCAAGCATATAATATTTTAACTAGCTTTTGCCCGCGGCTTCGCCCGCGTAAATGTCGAAAAATTATTAGGTTTATCCAGGTTATAAACTATATGTGTGCCGAATATCATCCAAATCCGTTCAGCCGTTTATTGTGCAAACTAGAACATACATCCAAACAAACTGAACAAAATTCTAAAAACTAGATTTTTGGCATCAGACTCGAATATTCAATGTAAGGTTTGATCAACTTCGTTACTATTTTATTTTACTTCGTCCGCGTAGAGTATAAATTCTTTTTTTCTAGATAATTAGGAATTATTATAACAATATATCAGACAGATATTAAATTATTGTTAAAATAGGTGGAAATTAGGTATAGGCACCGCCACACTCACACGCACATCCTCTCTCATACACGCATCCACAGCAACCACACACCCCACACCTCACACACCCCACACACTGCACACACCACACACACTCGACACACCTCACAAATCACACAATCAGCACACCCAACACATTCACATTAATGTATACTTGATGCTCAATTTACTTGCGAGCGAGCGTGTTTGAATGTATGCTAATAAATAATTATTTATGTAAATTGAAAGCACGCAACACGCGCTCGAGTAATATATATATTATTTAAGTAATAAAGAATAGTACTTTTTGATGCAAGTGGAGAATGTTTGTTATTGCATTAGAGGCAGAATTAACATCCGAGCCGTAGGCGAGGTTGTTTTTGAGCCGAGAACTGCAATAACATAATAATGTCCACGTGTATCAAACGACGTTTTTAATACACTTTTGAAGAAATAAAATAAAATAATGAAAAATATTTTTGTCATGAATTATTAGGAAACTATGACTTAACCAGATTTTTTTTTCCGCGCTTTGCTTTCACCAGGTTGAAGGAGAAGCAAAGGTATAAAGCCATAGAAAAATAGAAAATTCTAATATTTTTGAGTTTAGAACACAAATAAATGTTAATTTGTTAATTTAAAACGTTTTTTTTTTTATTGTAATAATCATGGTATTCTATTTATAAACATTATTTAAATATTCCAAAAATATTAACGCCGTAAAGACGCATCCCTGCCGAGATTTATAAAAAAATCACCTCCGAAAAACATTATTTAAATATTCCAAAAATATTAACGCCGTAAAGACGCATCCCTGCCGAGATTTATAAAAAAATCACCTCCGAATAAAATCACCCGTAGCCCTAAAATGCCTCAAGCATTAAGTCCGCCTTTGTACAATATTTTTTTTTGCTTGTGCATAAAGTTTTAATAAATAAATAAATTATATGGAAGGAATAGAAACTGACTGCCGAAACCATTTTTTTAGAGGCAATTTTGTTATGGGATCGTGTTGAGGAAAGTTAACAGAATAACCATCGTCGCCATATCATAATACCTAATATGGGATATTGCATGGCATCGTATGACCGATGAAGTTCACTTATCCGACGTAAAGAAGTACTACGGCTTTCCAATATAATGTCCCATTTCTCAAATTGCTGATTAACCATCACCAAAGCAACTTCATTGGTCGTTTGGGCGTTGACGTCCTCTATGACCTTCAAGTGTGTTTCTGTTCGGCATGAATGACTACTTTAAACGATTCACAGGTGGGAGGAATTTTTATTTTTACTTTAATACAAAATTTAGAGAATGAACAACTTCAATACAAAACTTCATCCCCCTTTTCAGCCCCTTGCGGGTTGTAAATAAAAAAAAAATACGATTTGCGTTGTGTTCATTTCCAATCATCAGCCGAAATATTAGTGATTTTAACCGATTAATACAGGCCAAGTGCGTATCGGACCACGCACAATGAAGGGTTTGTAGTTAAAATGAATTTATCCCAAAATCAACCTTAATATTGTAGTTGAAAAACATGTTCTTTCACACATCGATATACGCCACAGTCAATTTTACAACTGAAAATGGATGTTTGTAATCGCAGTTTTTTTTACGTGATGAAACTAGAAATTAACTTTTTCCTTTACTTGTGCTATTCCTTGCTTCATGCCTTTCATAATTCGAGACCTTGCTTCATGCCTTTCATAATTCTAGGTCAACGGGAAGTACCCTAAAGGTTTTGATTTATTTGCAAATATCAAAATATGTTGCATAAATAGCCGTATTTCTTTATTGCGTTGCCTTAGAAGCTTGATTTTTTTAGAGTTCTAAAAGACCGTTAACTAACGTATTTGATATTAATTTTAATGAGATACCTCGATGCGTTCCTAAGAAAAAGGGTTTTGACAGACTAACAGACAGACAGACAGACATGGACAACGAAGTGATCTTATAAGGGTTCCGCTTTTTCCTTTAAAATTTTGTTTACACCCTGTAAACAAAATTTCATCCCCCTTTTCATCTCTTAAGGGTTGAAATTCTAACAACACCGTTGCGTTAGCTTCCAACCATAAGTCTAGATAATACATTTTGAGATTTTTACTTCGAAAATTAAGGACTTTCCATACACAACTTCATCTCTTTTTAAACCCAGGTAGAATTGTCAAAAACGCTGAGACACATGTAAATTAGTTTTCAATCGTCAGCCTAAACACAAAATTTGAAGGTCTCGAAGGTGAACTTCAAAACTGACGGACTTTCATATAAACTTCCATACCCCGTTTCACCCCTTATGGGGGCTAATTTTTAAAAATTATTTCTTATGGCTTGAAAAATTCTTTACTTTGGTGCGCAAAAGTGTCTACTGTATGGCCCCAATTATATATAATAAATTACCAAGTAGTTGGAGAGAATTAACAACAGTGCAGTTTAAGAGTAGACTACGTAAATTTTTAATGGATAAGACGTACTACAGTGTGACTGAGTTTTTATCGGAAAATGATTTGCCTTTTCCGATAAAAACTCAGTCACATTGGATTTGCCTTTGGTTATACTTTAATAATATAAATGTTTGCATGCCGAATGGTGAAATATGGCTGACCTTTGTATCTTGTCACCTATTATGTATTACCCATATTTGAAAAATAAATGTCTATTCTATTCTATTCTGGCACCGTTAAACCTCATAAGGAACCTTCGTGCCAAATTTGTAATCTCTGGACTCAGCGGTTTATATGTCAGTCAGTCAGTTTTACATTAAACCAATTCCAGGAACTTTTGAAATGTCTAGGAGTCGGTTAGCCAGAAAGATCAGCTCAATTCAAGTGAAGTAGGTTCATAAAGACAAGAAAGAGTAAGCAACTCCATGGACACTTTAATACAATGAATATCTACTAAATATCAGTATACCTCAAACTTTCCGGTCCCCCTCTGCAGTGCGACGCTGAGCCTCAGAGGTCGCTGGTCGTGCAGCGTGGGCTGCGCATACAGGTGCACGTCTCGGAAGTGCACCGGCGCCTGGCGCTTGGCAACCCCTGAGTACATTGCAAGGGTATCCCATGCCGCCATCAGAGCAGCCGCGAAAGGATAGCACTGTTTTTCTGGAAATCATGGAGATATTAGATTTACTACATTAATCTTACTTACAAGCAAGCTGGTGATGGTAAGTGATTATCACCACCTTTGCAAAATAATATCTGCATTAAAAAAAATATTGCAGATTCGTTGCCATCCCAAAGACTAAGCTGAAATGCCTCATGAGCCTGTTATTTCACTGGGCCTACTTATACCATTCAAACCGGAACGGATCGTGCAGCAACGCTTAAAAATGGCACGAAGAGTGACGATATTATACCTGGGCAGTGACACTCGCGGAATTAGTTGGCAGACTAGCTCAGTGAGAGTCAACAGTAAGAGCATTAATAAATCAAATCCAGTTTGGTACCTACCTCTAACAACGTGACCTTGCAGATAGCTGTATTCATCATCATGAATGGACTTCAAGAACTGGCAAGCTGCAGCCGCTCGTTTCTTTCCATCAACAAAATATGTTACGATCCTGGAAATTAAAGAAATAAAAAAAAGCGAAGCGTGAACAGTAAATAATATTTTCAAATCAGCCTTTAATAGTGTCACTGCAAGCCAAATGCCTTTCCTCTCGCATAGAGAAGGATAGATCATTGAATATCACGCATTTATATTTCGTATTGGCGGTAAGCCTAGGTTTCTTAGCTTGAATTTAATTATAGAGTAGGTAATTTTAGTTTCCTTTATTTTTAACTTCAGTTTCTGCAAAAGCAGCGACTTCTTCGAGCACATCGAGGTTATGGCTTCAAGACAAAGTCATATAGTGCCTACTAGCCACTTTAAACATCTAGATATAGGTACTTTATGACCTTTTCAGAAGACTAAGTACCTACTTATCTTACGGCCGAACCCAATAACCTATATATCACCTGTTTCGGCCTACTGGAGATATAAAAATATATCTATCGATGGTTTTCACGTCCCAATAATCTATGAATCATACCGGCCCATGCTATCTACTGATGGAAGGGGGTATCGCATACAACAGATATATCTTTGTATGAAAATGCCAAAGTATGCGTCCCAATATACGATTTGTTTGACAGGACAGTACTACAGATGGCAGATTTGGCTATTCCCCGAATTGCAGCGATAAACGTAAAGTAGCCAAGCTAAAATGAACTCTTTAGTACTTGCAATAATGATCATACATGTTTTTTTTTATTTAAAGTAACTAAAAAAAAAATGAAATTCAAATATCTTGAAAACGGTGCGCCCTAGGCAAAAAATAACAGAAATTTAACCCCCCCCCCCCCTTACTAACAGCCCCCGTGCAAGCACCATTCCAACATGAATTTAAGTTAAAAAAAAACATTAATGCGCTAAGGTAGCCCGCGAAATTCAAATTTTATTACGTTTTTTGCAATTTGTAGGTCAGTAACAGGTTGTATTTTGATTCGCGGCCATAACAAATTTGGCTCTACAGAATTATATCTTAATCCAGTAACTTATTTAGAAGTAAGAAACAAAGAAGTTTTAATATAACCCTAATTACACATGTTGTTTTTTAAAGTGATGTTGGTTGTAATGGAACGCACGGGAGGGCGAAGTAGAGAAACCTACTTATTGTTTTCGTTAGTTAGATAGCCTTTATCAATGATTGTGAGACGCCATCCGAGCATAGATATAATTATACTGTCTATCATGAATAGCGATCTGTCTTTAAATGAAAATAAGTTATTGGGTTCGGCCGTTAGATAATTATGATAATTGACCATAGGGATATCCTTACAAATAAATTATATGTCAACCTGTATGTAAAATCAGGGAAATTCATTCATAAGCAAATTGACTTTTATTGACAATTTAAATTGTCCGTATACTCGAATCAAATCTGTACTTGCCCTGACACCAACCAATCGCAACCAATAGAAATGATTGTCAAAATTTTTGAGTGTATTGGATACGAGGGTTTTGGCTACTTTGTATGTGTGTATTTTAATGATGTTTATATTTGTTGAAATGTGCGTTTTGTTTGTGCAGAATAAACAAATTTTCTTTCTTTCTTTTTTTTACTTTTTGACAATCAAAATAACACGGATATTAAATGGCTATATAACGGCAAACTGACGGAGTGTCAATTTGCTTAGCATTTATTTCACTGAAGGCTCATGTTACCTGATTAGCAAGCGTGGTGATCAATGCTCGTGCTTCCACTACACTAATAAACAATCCTTTGCCTTCAGTAGGACAATAACGGGCTGGTATTGTTTATTTGATATATTTTGTAATCAAATTATTGGACTTACCATGTTTCACTGTGGTTCCATTCTACTAAATGTGACAGCATAGGTGTTTCTGTAGATACAGGGAACTCCACTTTCGGGTACAAAGCTTGCACCTTTGGTGTGTAACCGTGCATGTACAAACTGTAGGAATAAAACATGAATAAAATAATTCATTACTCATAGCATAGCATAAGGAGCCTATAATGTTCCCACTGCTGGGACACACCAAAGTCTCAATTAATCGAACAACTGCTTCTTATGTATCTTTATTTTAGCAAGCACCTTGGAATCGTACTGCCAACAATGCCAACTGTAATTTTATAACAAAACGAGTACAAACAGTCACCATTGTCAAATTTTCTCATTCGTTTTGAACTTACCCACCCATCAACATTTTAGTGTATTCCCGTTGTCCCCGTATGCCATATCCCCGTCACGGGGACAGCGGGACGTGATTACATTTATTTCCCGTTGTCCCCATAACGTACGAAGTAAACCTTTTTTAAATCGAAACAGGTAGGTTAGAACTGTGACCACACAACGCACGAGCCGAGCGAGCGTAGCGAGCGGTGCCGCGACAGCGGCCGGCGAGTGCCAGAAACATATTTTTGAATTTAAAACCAAACCATGGGGACAACAAGAAGTATTTTTAAATATTTAATTGAAGTACCGCTGGGGTGCGTCTCATAACGTATAAACTCATTTGGTCTAATTTCATTTTATTATCGTTCACAAGATATAACAAACGAGAGTTATACCAACTGTTGATATAATTTCATTGGATATAACATTTATTTATGTTAAAACTTATTTCGTATAACGTTGTTTGATATAACGTTTATGTAATCGAAAATCATTAGGCCTATCGTTTAAAATAAACAATACTGCGATTAATTTGATTGAGCGTGCTGCGGGAGCGGCGTGACAGAAACGAATCGCTGCAAAACCGACTCCACGTAGTCTTGTCTGCCCTACCGCTAGAGTGTTATTTAAAATCGCGTAGGCGCGTAGGGGCGAGGCGGCCCGCGAGCTGAGGAGCAGGTGGTTTCAACGCTTGCCGCCGCGGCTGAGGCTGGGCGGCTGAGCCGGCCAGCAAGCCGAAGCCTCGGTGGTGAGCGTGAAACACATCTGTGACGATAAGCTCGCATGGGACCGCTGTAGCCCTGCAGCGCCGGAGCCGTGACAGAAAACATGCCTGCTGCATGCTTGCTTGCTGCATGCTTGTTTGCTGCATGCTTGCTTGCTACATGCTTGCTTGCTGCATGCTTGCTTGCTACATGCTTGCTTGCATGCTGCATGCTTGCCTGCACGTTTTATCGTATTAGACTAAATAGGTTTTATGCCTTTTGAGTGGTATATCAAACGATTTTATATTCAATGTATGTTTTGCTTATAAAAAATAGTTGCTATAAAATTATATCAATCGTTTATTATATTAACTGATCATTATATCAAATACAATTATAGATTCAGTTGTTATATCTTGTAAATATTAGAGATTTTGTTATTATATGAAATATTACTTACCCGTACCGCTGTCCCCGTAGGACGGGGACACGGCGTACGGGGACAACGGGAATACACAAAAATTTTAAGGTCTAAAATCATTTGGTGAAATTTGGCAGTTTGGTGTTTATGTGCTGGCGACTGTACAAGCCCAAGTCTTTGAGCTCGTTATATTAGGTTGGGGAAAAAGTATTTCTTGCCATTTTTGAAAAAGTGGAGCAAGATATCAGTAGTTACGACGTAGCTGAAGAACTGGGAATTGACCACAAAACAGTTTTAGCACATTTGAAAAAAACTGGGTACACTAAAAAGCTCGATATTTGGGTACCTCACGAGCTCACTGAAAGAAACCTAATGAACCGTGTACTCATTTGTGATTCTTTATTACGACGTAATGAAACCGAACCATTTCTGAAGAAGCTGATAACTGGTGATGAAAAGTGGATCACGTACGACAAGAACGTGCGAAAAAGGTCGTGGTCAAAGGCCGGTCACGCTTCACAGACTGTGGTGAAACCCGGGTTAACTCGCAACAAGGTGATGCTGTGTGTGTGGTGGGATTGGAAGGGCATTATTCATTATGAGCAGTTACCACCAGGCAGGACCATCGATTCTGAACTCTACTGCGAACAACTGATGAGATTAAAGCAAGAAGTTGAGAGAAAGCGGCCGGAATTAATCAACAGAAGGGGTGTGGTTTTTCATCATGATAACGCTAGACCTTACACATCTTTAGCCACTCAGCAAAAATTAAGAGAGTTTGGCTGGGAGGTGTTAATGCATCCGCCGTATAGTCCTGACCTTGCACCTTCAGATTTCCACCTGTTTCGGTCTCTTCAGAATTCTTTAGGCAGTGTCAACAACATCACGAGAGGACTGCCAAAACTACTTGTCGCGGTATTTTGATTAGAAGTCCCAAAATTTCTATAGCAATGGGATCATGTCCCTACCTACAAGATGGCAAAAAGTTATCGAACAAAATGGTACCTACATACTTTAGTTAAATGTAAATAAACTATATTTAAAAAATGTTTTGAGTTTTCTTAAAAAATGCGAAGAAACATTTTCCCCAACCTATTATGATAAACTTTATTCAGATCACAGTAAAGTTCTTAGATTTAACTTACGTATCTTTTTTACATGCCGTGTCTGTAATGTACTATAAAGTACATACTAATTCCATGGTGTGTGACAAATAAACATATTTTTTTCTTTCTTTTAATATAAAAAACTATTTACAAAAAAAAATAACTGACTTCCAAAAAACACTACCAAGTAAAATATAACTTTAATTTAGAAGTCAGTCTATGGATCTGTATTTTAGTTTTTACCACCAACATCCGAAATAAAAGTTATTTTCAATTTGTAGTGTTGTTTTGATAGTCGGTTATTTTTTTTTTGTAAAAAGTTTTTTTTTTCAGTTTTTAGTGGGTCAGTTTTTAATTTATCTAAGTTACAATAGCTTAATGTCAACTGCTCATCACCTTTACATTAAAAATATTGACGACCGATGTTGGGACGTTAGCTGTTTAGGAGTTTTCCTGGTAAGAACCAAGATAACTGCCACTCACCATATGCATTGTGATGAGCATAAATTGCTAAGCAACCATAATATAATCGAATCGCAACCCATTATAAATATACTTATTATTATGTTGTTCCGGTGGCCATCTGTGGTCTTCATCATCAGTTCCACTTCACCAAATAATGCTTTCCAAATGCACGAGTTACTACAAAAAATACCCAAATCGCTATATGTGTGCCTATAAAATTTTAGGATTTCTCTCGACTTTTATGGGATCTCCTCATCAGATTCTGATTAGGTGGCAATAAAACCACCTCGGGAAAATACCCTTCCAAACAAAAAAAATAATTTTCAAAATCGGTCCATATTCACGGAGAAATCGGTGAGAGATAACATAAAAAAAAAACAAACAGCCGAACATAATATAACCTCCTCCTGTTTGGAAGTCGGTTAACAAAATCAACAATGTAGACTCGGGTTTGACGTTAGTTTTTGTAATTAGAACTCTTTAAAGTATGAAATTCAAAAATACAATACTTAGACAAACCTTTTTTTTTCTATAAGGCCGCAAAAGTCTTGCAATATTTAAGCATTTCTAAGTACTTACTCGCCAACTGCCTTAAGTAAGAAAATCGCGTTGTCAGGATGTCCGCGCCTGGTGAGCGGAACATGCCTACTTTCTGCCGGCATGGCTCGCTTGAGAATGGCCTGCAGCAGTCCATGCGGCGCCACCTCCACCAACACAGCGTTGCTAGGTATCAGCCGCAACGTCTCTTCGAATAATACAGGGCTCTGTGACATGCAACCAAAATATTATAGAAATTAGCCAAGTTTAAGTCAGACTCTCGCACTGCCAAAACTATTTGAAATGGACCTTGTGATTTATTATTGTCTATTTAATGACCAACCAACAATCGTTTACCCTGTTACAATTTAATAAATAATGTTTTACTAGGAGGACATACTCGTAATAGAGACCTAATTGGTGATGTTCTTCAGAAAGGTCAGGTGCGTAGTACTCGCAACCAGCGTGCGTGTATGAACGCTGCTAGCTTGTTTTTAGGGTTCCGTAGTAAACAAGGAACCCTTATAGTTTCACCATGTCCGTCTGTCTGTCTGTCCATCCGTCCATATGTCCCCGGCTTAGCTCAGAGACGCTTAGTCTTAGAAAGCTGTAATTTGGCATGGGTGTACATATTAATCACGCCAAAAAATTTGTAAAATAAAACCATGAAAAACATTTTTTTTAGGGTACCTCCCTAGCACGTAAAACGGGGATAATATTTTTTTTTCTAGTCTAATACATGGTGTGGGGGTATCGTTGGATAGGCCATTTAAAAATATTGTGGGTCTATGAAAGCCATTTTTCAATTCTGAGATCCGTTTGCGTAATATTAAGATTTAAAGTGCTATTTTTATTAGAGTGATGTGCCCCCCCCCCCCTCTGCCTGCTAAATGGTTGCAAATGCAAACTTCGCAGTAGTGTAGTAAAATAAATAGTAAAATTAAATATGTAGGTATGTTGGTATCGGGGCTTCCCGGCGGCAGCTAGTGAAGGGAAAGCTACCTTGTCGACGTTGTCATATTTCACGTAAGAGTGTTTTACATTAATAATCGTGACTTTGCCGAATTATTTTGTATGAAAAATGAAAAAAAAAAATAACGAAGGATTGGACATAACTCATATTGCCAGTTGATTCTTTGATATGGCCTCAATCATACCCTAGAGTTATGGGATATCAAAAAAAACACGTTGTATATACCCATGACAAATAACAGTTTTGTACCTACTATAAGACTCAGAGCTAAGCCGCAGACAGACAGATAGACAGACAGGTGGGAGAGTTGTTGACTATGGAACCCTAAAAACCACAGCTACTTACCAGTAGGTTGTTAGTTTGATATTCCGCCGAACAATTTTTAGCTAAATCTTCGTTCCATTCGCTCTCGCACTGCCAAAACTATTTGAAATGGACCTTGTGATTTATTATTGTCTATTTAATGACCAACCAACAATCGTTTACCCTGTTACAATTTAATAAATAATGTTTTACTAGGAGGACATACTCGTAATAGAGACCTAATTGGTGATGTTCTTCAGAAAGGTCAGGTGCGTAGTACTCGCAACCAGCGTGCGTGTATGAACGCTGCTAGCTTGTTTTTAGGGTTCCGTAGTAAACAAGGAACCCTTATAGTTTCACCATGTCCGTCTGTCTGTCTGTCTGTCTGTCCATCCGTCCATATGTCCCCGGCTTAGCTCAGAGACGCTTAGTCTTAGAAAGCTGTAATTTGGCATGTGTGTACATATTAATCACGCCAAAAAATTAGTAAAATAAAACCATGAAAAACATTTTTTTTAGGGTACCTCCCTAGCACGTAAAACGGGGATAATATTTTTTTTTCTAGTCTAATACATGGTGTGGGGGTATCGTTGGATAGGCCATTTAAAAATATTGTGGGTCTATGAAAGCCATTTTTCAATTCTGAGATCCGTTTGCGTAATATTAAGATTTAAAGTGCTATTTTTATTAGAGTGATGTGCCCCCCCCCCCCTCTGCCTGCTAAATGGTTGGTTTTGGATATGTGAAAAAGTTCATGGCAGTGGTATATATAAAAAAATTAAAAGGAAAACTATCACAGCTAAGTAGGGTTTACCAGTTAACGAGTAATAGTCGACCAACTTAAATTTGCAGTTGAAGAATTGACCATAACGTATATCGATGTATGGGAGAGCATGTTTTTCAACTACAATGTTAAGTTTGTTTTTGGGATAAATTCATCCTAACTACGGAACCCTTCATTGTGCGTGGTCCGACACGCACTTGGCCGGTTTTTTTTGTCAAAAGAATTAGCATTGTCAGTCAATACGGGATTTTTTGGGCACGTTTTGATTTAGGAGCAATGTGGAGGAGTACTTTGACACAGTATTTAGTGTACTGTGTCTTTGATGCCTTGGCTTCTTGTATACTATTAAATTGATTGAATCAATAAACAAAAAACCGGCCAAATGCTTGTCGGACTGTTTTTCTGTTATAATGATGCAATTTTTACCTTTAGATAATAATTACTGTGACTATTTATTGTTTTTGATGTATTTGACGTTTCTTTATTCCTGCTCATTATATTATAATATTTAAGCATGCATAATCTAATGACACCTAATGGGTCACATAATTTGTACGTCGTAATTATGACAAAACATAGCGCACCCCCCTATTTATGTTGATTGATTGATTGACGTCCCGTTTTGAACGGGACTGTCCCTTTTTATAATTACGAGTCCCGGTGTCCCCGAAATGAAATCTGGGAAGAAAAATTGTTCCATTTTCGGAAACCGCGCGAAAATTTGAGTAGTCGAGCCGCCCGGACGGCCGCCGCTACGCCCCGCGCCGGCCGGACGCGATCGGTGTGCGAGAGCGAGGCCGCGTCGTCGGTCGACGCAAAGATAGGCGAGAGTGCCCGAGAGTGGCCAAGACGTCATCACCCGCGCTTTGTTGACAATTTGTTTGACAGATTTATCGTTCTCCCATTTCTCGCTATTTATTTTGTTGCTGTTTGATGCTCGTGTAGTAAATAACTTAAACTTCTTTTATTTTGGAATCATAAGTTAAAATGCCAAAACGCAAGTGTTCGTTCAATGTTAGCTGACAAGCAAAATATCCGTATATCAAGCAAATATACTCTCTCAGATGTTAGATGCGAAAAGTGTCGTACAGAGTTTTGTATTTCCCATAGTGGTGCCGGTGATATTGATTATTAAGCTAACTAACTTTTTCTGAATAAATAACTTTAAAAAAGATTTTTTTTCATTGACTACGTCTTAAAGCTAAATAAACCAATGTCCCGTTTTGAGTCAAAGAATAAATGGTCACGTTATATACAACCTGTTTTTTTTTGATATCCCATAACTCTAGGGTTATATTCTGTAGGTAAAAATAATACTAAAACTCCTAGAATAGGTGGTCCAAAAATGCATCGTTTCGGAGATATCATAATTAAATTAGGCCAAAATTGTCACCAGTATGACGAATCTTTACTTTTGCGAGGTTGCCAAACTTCGCAGTAGTGTAGTAAAATAAATAGTAAAATTAAATATGTAGGTATGTTGGTATCGGGGCTTCCCGGCGGCAGCTAGTGAAGGGAAAGCTACCTTGTCGACGTTGTCATATTTCACGTAAGGGTGTTTTACATTAATAATCGTGACTCTGCCGAATTATTTTGTATGAAAAATGAAAAAAAAAAATAACGAAGGATTGGACATAACTCATATGCCAGTTGATTCTTTGATATGGCCTCAATCATACCCTAGAGTTATGGGATATCAAAAAAAACACGTTGTATATACCCATGACAAATAACAGTTTTGTACCTACTATAAGACTCAGAGCTAAGCCGCAGACAGACAGATAGACAGACAGGTGGGAGAGTTGTTGACTATGGAACCCTAAAAACCACAGCTACTTACCAGTAGGTTGTTAGTTTGATATTCCGCCGAACAATTTTTAGCTAAATCTTCGTTCCATTCGCTCTGCGGAATAGAAGTTGATAGCCAACGCTCACTGCGGGGCTTCGGATTCTTTATTACTTCTTTCAGTAACTTGAGGAGGCGAGGACCTGAAAAACGTTTGCCATTTTAATCTTCCATAATACTAAGTTCTTAATTACATTTCTTTTTGAACGTCATGGGTCCATGTAATTGTATCGACATGGCCTGTATTAAGTAATTTTCTTCTGCTCGTAACGTATGTTTTATTATTTTTATTTTGTGACCGTACCTACTTTTTGACGGCTATTTGAAATCGTTGGCGTCCAGGGTACTTGTAAATTCATTGGGGGCGTCCAAAAGGGTTAGTATGACGTTAACTCATACCTGCAATTGAGATGTATCGCGAATGATACGGTATATTGGAACTCGGCACCGCCTTCGCGAACACGTCTTTCGCCACGAGCTGAGCGAGGAACTCCTTCATCACGCCGGCAGGTCCAGAGATGGTGCTGGAGTCAGGCCCGTTATGACACGCCACGTCGATCTCAGGCGGACATATCTTCGATAACTACATTTAAAAATAAATACCAAGATGTTGAGAACAGACTAGGTGTTCCGTGCACAAAAAAGGATATTGTTTCACGGTTTTTTGATTGTTCCTTGGGTTTTAATTTGTATGCATACATTTCGCCCGTGATGGAGGTTACAGTAACATGAATTCTGAGTAAGTTAAAAAGATACCTGATAAAGGCGGCGTAGGTTTAATAATATGGTAGTAAAATGTAATAATAATGAATTATTGGATTTACTTGTTCATATCCCAGACCGACAGCAGCCATTGAACCATGTATGATGGGAGTCTCCAGCGATACACGTCCACGTTGGCAAGCGCACATCATCATTTGTTCCGCTGTTAAACATCCGTCGGCGTATGCGCATGCCAGCTCACCAACACTGTGACCTGTAAGAATTAATGCACCGGTCAAATAAACGTTTAGGGTGGGTTGCACCAAGGGCAAAGTTATAGTTTCCGTCAAAGTTAATTTTAACTGTAACATTAACAATGACCATACATTAACAATGACCATAGAATCTAACTACCTGCAGTTGCACCGTCATGTTAAATGTAAAAGCTAAAGTTAAAAGGGAGACAAGACGTCTTATTTCCCCAAAATGTACGTGGGTAATTTTTTGGCAATGGCAACATTTCAAGTTTCCTGTAATCAAGATGTTTTTCGATGAGATTAACCATTAAACGCGTGGTTTTTAAATTATAAATTATTCTGCTGTAAAATACTTTTAAGTAAATAAAGTTAATTGAAATTATGGAGATTTCAGGACGAATACCTAAAGAAAATTTGCCCCATAACTTCAATTTTGTATTGAGTACTTATAGCTTTCAGTTTTTTTAAGTAAGTATATTGTTTCTTGGGTTCCTTGTTTCTTCTACATAATAAAAATACGTTAGTTATTATACACAGACGTGTGCGAATTAATTTTACTATTACTTAAATACCCATGTCATATAATATCGACTACTTAAAAATATCACATGAAAGAACTTGCGGTTATGTAAATCTATACAATCTAACCCATGGAGCACAACAACCAGGTGGTTGTGCTCCATGATCGATCCACATTCTGATATTTTATGATTAGTTTATTAATTAGATAATTGACATTGTTTTCAAAGAAAGACGTTGTAATTTTAGCTAGGTAAAAGTTGCTAGATTACAAATCCTTGTCGAAAAGTAAAAGAATATTGTGCAAAAAACAGACGGGACTACCTAGCTCAAAACAAAAGAACCAGCATGGAACCACATTGAAAAGGAATTTAATGCCAAGCAGATGGCCATACAATGACACAAACCGTAACTTTAACCGCTCAACTTCGGGCGGTTAAGGGCTATACCTTAACCGCCCGAAGTTGAGCGGTTAAAGTTATAGTTATTTGTGACGTCATTTTAACTATTGTTAAATTGGTGCAACCCGTATTTTGCTTAACCGGAGATTTGACGGCTGACAAGGCATTGGTTATCGTTAAAGTAACTTGGTGCAACTCACTCTTAGTTAAGTATGGTGTACCACAGGGGAGCGTGCTAGGTCCCCCGTTATTTTTAATTTACCTGAATGATTTACCAAAGGTCATATATGATCCATCATATGTCACTATTTACTGACTACAGCACCGTTACTATTAATAACACTAACGAGTTACAATTAGAAAATGAAATTAACAAAACTATCCAATCAATAATCACATGGCTAGACAATAATAATCTTAGGATAAATATTGATAAAACAAAATTAATGTTGTTCAGTCAGCGACCAAGGGCATCTGATATGTTAATAGAACACCGTAGCAAAATTATTGAAAACGTAGGTAGTGTTGGTACTACCAAATTTTTAGGTTTAAATATAGATCAAAGGCTGGATTGGAAAGTACACTCAGAGGAATTAAGCAAAAGAATAAACAAATCTGCTTATGCTCTTTATAAACTGTCTTCGATCTTAGGTACCGACGCGCGACGCTTAGCTCTGTGCATATCATGGCATCGTTGGCGCAATCTTAAGATACGGGGTTATTTTTTGGGGCAACTCGTGTAATAGAGAACTAATCTTCAAGTTGCAGAAAAGGTGTCTCAGATCGAGGTTTGGACTAATATGTACTGATACGTATAAGCCACATTTCATCAAAAATAAAATATTAACACTCCCGTCATTATACATTTTCGAGGTTGCGGTCTTCGTTAAAACAAACCTAAAACTGTTCACGAAGCTATCAGATACTAATACCCGAAGTCGACGGGATTACAGTAGATTCTGTGTAAGAAAGTCCAGTATAGCACTGATGCATAAAAGTGTGTTCTGCATGGCGCCAAATATATTCAATCACATTCCGCCACACATTAAAGAATTGAATGTTAACTTATTTATGAAAAAACTAAAGAACTTTCTAATTCAAAAAGCCTATTATAATATTTCCGAGTTTTTAACAGACAAAGTATTAATTTAGTTTATTTTTTTGTTTTAATTTACATTTTATTTTAACATAATTTTTTTTTTTTTTTTTTTGTTTATTTTTGGTGTTATGTATAATACTCAATTAAATCAATCTGACTCGTGTGAAGTAATAATTAGATTTTATATTTCTAATTACTTTGACTTTTTGACTGTCTAATTTTATTATACATTTCTATGACGAGATGATGACACTATTCTGTAGTATATTTAATATAATTTGATTGATTAAGTTTTAATTTGATATGTTAGTTTTCTTTGAATAATGGATAAATTAATAACTATTTGATGTTTATATCGTAATAAAAATAACCATCCGGTTTATATTTGTACGCCGTTAAGGGTGATGCGCTAAGGTAGCCCGCGAAATTCAAAGTTTATTACGTTTTTTGCAATTCGCAGGTCAGTAACACGTTGTATGTTGATCTAATTATGATTCGCGGCTGTATCCAATATGGCTTTACAGAATTATTCGCGGGCTACCTTAGCGCATCCCTCTTAAGGTAAAACATGACTGTGCTATAATTTGTATGTAACATCTTGCATGCCATGTGTATACCTACTTATGTTTTCGACAAATAAATGATATAGTCTATTCTATTCTATTCAAATAGTGTTTCTTCTTGTACTCAGTTCTTATATAATATAATTAATATAAAACAGAAAAATAGACTCCATAGAAATATAAAAAACAGGAGAAGTGGCAAGGGGCGTGTTTGTGTCCACGCGACATGATCAAAATGCTCATATCATAGGCAAGTGTAGGCTGCAGTTCCACTGAGGTGGAGTGGAGCGGTGCGGAGCGGGGCTGAGCTGTGAAAAGAGGTAGGTATTTCTACTGAAGCGGAGCGGGGTGGAGCGAAGCGGAGCTAGGTAGAGCGGAGCTGCTTTGCCTATTCGCATCGCCTGGTGCGTGAGTGCTCAGTGACACGCGTTCTCTCAGTCAGGTCACACGTCATGTTGTCGGTAAAAAAAAATAAAGCAGCTCTTTTGTATCTTTCTCTACTGGAGGAGGAAGAGTTGGAAGAAGAGAAATTAGCATTGGCTGCCGGGAATTACTTGAATTCAGAACGAGTGAATGTGCATACTTGCGTTCGATGCAATTATGCAATTTTACTAAGTGTTTGATTAAAACTCGAACATATTCCCGAGAGCGAGAAGAAATGCAGGATGATAGCTAAAACTACATGATGTTGTGTAAAAAAACATTAAACTACATAAACACATTCGTTTCTAGTAATGAAGATTACTATAAAAACATTGGTAAGGCATAGTAAAATTTAAGCAAAAAGTAAATGCATATTGGTCTACTTAAATAATTATAATTAATAAAAGAATTAACGGCGATTTAACGTTACACTATTGAGTCGTCCACAGTAAAAGGCTTGTTTAAGCTGTTTGGGCCATCGGTGGGACTTGACGTTGGGGACGACTGACGCACTGGTGCGTCGGCGGGCCTTTAACGGTTAAATATGATTTTACTAAAGTTACCGCTAATTTTCCCAGTCCATACTGCTCAAGTTTCAGGAGTAATATATCGTGATTACACAATTCTTACAAAGGCACAAGCCTTAGAAAGGACGCATAAGATACCTATGTCAACTTGGGCCTCGACCCATGCGTTGAAAATATATTTAATAAGATTACACCGATGCCAGTCGTACTACGTAAGACGTTATTATCTTACTACGTACTTTGGAGAAATATTCTGTTGATTTTGAAGGATTTTATTCTAGTTAAAATGATTGAGCATTTGATTAAGCATTACCTTTTCAAACACGTGGCTGAAAACCGGCAACTCAGATACATTTCGAACGTATTTAAAGTCTCATAAATAGTGAATCCACATACGAAGAAATTTTTCCATGAGCTTCGGCAGAATCAGGCTAACAATACTGGCAAAAACATAAAACCTTTGAACTAAAGCGAATTACCAATTATTCCGTCAGGCTTGAGGCCCAGTTCGTGAAGGATGTCTGTAAGTCCAATTTGAATAGCAGCGATCCCCACGAAGGAGTGTAGGATATTATCGAATATGGCTTTATCAGAAGACGTTATTATCTTAATAACGTCGAGACCTTCAGGTTCCATAACTTTATGACAACTGTAACAAAATATTTAGTACGTATTGAAAACCTCTCGTAGTATTGTTTGAACAATTTAACAAAATAACTGAATTAAAATTCACCGTGCATTCACCGTGCATCTTAAATATTTTAAAACTTTCGATTAGAGTACTGATATGTTTTACCGTTGTATAGCAGCAGCGAAGATCGGTACGTGTAAGAGTTGCACGCCCATACCAGCCCACTGCGAGCCCATCCCGCTGTAAACGAACCACAGTGGTCGTCGAGCGTCGTCAAAGTACTCAGTCTTCTCACATAAGCTCACAGTTTTCTGGTTCACGTCCGTGTCTAGCAAGATATAAATACAAAACATTACTTTCGATACAGTGATCAAGGTTAGGAAAAAATATGTTTAAATATAGTTGTTGCTAACGGATAGTCGATGGGGTGAAATAGTTCTTAAGTAACAACTGCATCTCTGATGGCACAGCGTTGGTAGGCTTTCTACTAGATAAACCGATAACCTGCACTGCACATATACCTTCAAGAAGGACCGATGTCCTTGTGAAGGATGCGGAAATTCACTGGTTGCGAGAAACACTGCATCGGTCGTTGTGGCGATGCTTAGGGAGGTCTTTGTCCAATACCAAGTTTCGACTGATATTGTTGATGATAGTTACTATAGTGTAATTTTGTTCATACCTAGTATCGCATATCCCCTGCCTAAATGTCCAGAAGTGTTGTTCGTATGGATGTTGTACAACAACGCCAATTCTTCAGCATCGATGGGTCTGGACTTGAGGATTCCAAATATCTTATTAATGGCAGACTCTTGTCTACCCGATAATGTGACCAAACGTGGAATAGAAGACTGGTAGCGGGAGAGATCCTGGAACATTTAATATTGATATGGCTCATCTAGGCAACAAATCTGCCATTAATCAATAATGAACGTATTAGATTTCATCATTACATTTTCAACGTGATAGATCACTTAGTAGGTACCTTGGGTTTATAGTGTCCATGCAGCAACACATGTGAGTTGACGCCGGTAACGGACATGCCGTTGACGGCGACGTAGGAGCGGTGAAAGCGCTGGTGCTCAGTGACGATGCGCATTCGCCCCTCACGCAGCGCTACAACGTCTTGCCGCGGATTACTACAGTGCAGGTTGGCGGCTATCTGACCAGTGTGGTAGCCAAGTAACACCTGCATGTTTGGTATGCATTAATAAATAGGTCCACTAAAATGGTCGGTGTGGTATCTACTTCCTCGGACAAGCTCATTTGCAAAGAGATCTAGTACTGAGTAGGTTCTACTAAGATACTAACCTTGGTAATAGCAGTCATGCCAGATGCTGCCGCTGTCAAACCAACGTTAGATGTCACGCTGCCGACTAGTAAGGGGTTTTGCCTATCTTTGCAGTAGACTTCTTCAATTGCTTCCAGCTCAGATTTGTCAGCATCCGGTACGCCTACAAACCCCCGAAATGTGGTAAAATTAAAATAAATTAAATATCATTTATTTCGGGCACACCCATACCATACAGACACATACTCTTAAATACCATCGGCATCAACATAATAACAGATAGAATATTAAAATACATAATAACACAGATAGAGTATTAAAATACATAATAACACAGATAGAGTATTAAAATACAAAAATGCAATAATTAAAAATATAAGATATTAAAAGAAAACAAAAATGATCCAAACATTTTTTAAACGTGATGACAGTGATAACTATGTTTTCCGCTGTTTACGTAGTGATAATTACTGTTCTCTATACAAGTCAGTAGTAAACCTTAGATAATGGGGCGAAGTGTTTCTCTACCTCCAACCTTTTCTCACCTGTTCCATATCCTTCTACGTATTCTACCTCCTGTGGCTCCACCTGCACTTCCTTGTAGAACTGTCTAATGAACGCAGCCGTAGTCTGAGGGTTTCGACAGTACCCAAATTTGGGTCCCGTTTCATCACTTAATATTGAAACGAATTCATTTTTGACATGTAATAGTTCCGCGTGGATTCTAAAAATACAACAACAATGTTGTTCAAATAAGCAATGTTTTAATTTCATGACAATTTTTAAACTATGAATTAATTAGCCTTCTGGACTACTATGTTGAATTTTCAAAATGTTGAATTCGCAAAATGTTGAATCCACAAAATGTTGAATCCCAAAATGTTTAATTTGTATAATGTTGAATTTTCTGAACCCACAATGTTGAATTTGCAAAATAATTAATCTCAAATTGTTGAGTCCTGTGGATGCGAGAGGCGCAGGACCGTCGATCGGTTGCGGTGGAGATATTTGGGAGAGGCCTATGTCTAGCAGTGGACGTTTATTATTATAGTGAGCACACTTCTACTTCACGGAAAAATATCTGGAACTACGTACCTAACGGTGATACCCACCTAG
Source organism: Tiliacea aurago (assembly GCA_948098905.1). Lineage (NCBI taxonomy): Eukaryota > Metazoa > Arthropoda > Insecta > Lepidoptera > Noctuidae > Tiliacea > Tiliacea aurago. Next base: position 18,295,082 of record OX402596.1, read on the forward strand.
ACGGCCCTTCACAGGAACCTACCACCTGGTAAAATAAGTAAACATACTTATCCCACCAAAAACATTTCATTTAAATGTTGCCAAGACGACCACATAAGGTTTGCCCTGTGAAAAAGATATCAGATCTCATGTAGAGCCAAGCTTCTGAATCTTCACCGCCTAACTCTACCGACCCTAACTTCACAAATTCTACATATCGGGGGTCGATAGAGTTAGGCCGTGTAGATTTAGAAGCTTGGCTCTACATGAGATCTGATATCTTTTTCACAGGGCAATATAATATATAAGAGTACAATAGAATATTCTGGTTAAAATATTTTTTTACAAATTCAACATTTTGGCTTTCAACATTATGCGAATTCAACTTTCTGCAAATTCAATTTTCATTTTCTTTTTGGTTAAGGACTTGGTTTTGGTTAAATTATTTTAGTTAATAATTACACGAGTTTATTTTTTTAATTATGGATTACAAGCAAAGAGTTTTTGTTGTTTTAGTTAATGATTTTATGTGGACTTTTTTTTAAGTCAAGGATTACGAGTAAAGTGATTTTGTTTTTAATTTTGTATGTTAATAAATAAAAATACACCTTCTGGACTAAAATAGAATATTCTTTATAAAATATTTTTTTACAAATTCAACATTTTGGGATTTAACATTTTGCAAATTCAACATTGTGGTCAGGATGAGAAAATCAACTTATTGCAAATAAATTTTTTTGCGAATTCAACATTTTGCAAATTCAACATTTTGCTTTTTTAACATTGTAGTCCAAAAGGTCAATTAGTACCTGTTCGCATCTTTTGCTTTCTGCAAAAATACTACACTGACTGCGTCAGACAAAATATAACCATCGGCGTCTTGTGCGAATGATTTTGTCGTGCCATCTTTTGAGACAGTAGCAGAAAGCCTGAAAAAAAAAAACAATTGCTAGCTGGCAACTTCTACATACCAAATCTTGTCTACGTAAAGATCATGAAACCATAGATAGTTATGAGACTGACCTCCCGTGATGTATAGATCCCTGCGGATGGAGAGTTAAAGCTGCACTTCCAACAATAGCTGACTCACATGCCCCACGTTTCAGGGCTGAATATGCTGCTTCTAGTGCAGTGGTGGCACTACAGTCAGTTTCATCTATTAATAGTGACGGACCCTTTAAATTCAACCAGTACGAGATGCGATTCGCGAACATTGTTTTACTCCCTCTATAAAAAAAAAGACTATCTTTATTCAAACCAAAGTAAAAATCGATTGGCTTGTTTCACCACCTACGTATAAAGTTTGGTAAAATGGGCAGATAATGTCATAAAATTCATTATAATTTATTAGATTTTGGCATAGCTGTAAATTGTAAAAATAATTATAATAACGGTGATATAACTGACCCTAAAATGCCTAGACCGGATTTTGAGATCGTATCCACAGTACCATATGTTTCCGTGGTAGAGAAAGATGATCCAACAAAAACTGCAACTTTTTTCCCATAGAGATGAGCCGGACTCAGACCTGAAACAAAAATATCCTGTTTTTAGGGTTCCGTAATAAAACCAGGTACCCTGATATAAGTTTGGCCAAGTCCGTTTGTTTATCTGTTCACGGTATAACTCAGAGACTTGGTACTAAAAAGCTGTTATTTGGCATCCATTTATTCATATTAACAGAAAATCTTATCTACCCTAGGCAGAGTGCTAAAATTTTCGAGGTCGCTTCACTCGCTCTTGCATTCTACATTCTCTTAATCATAACGCCTTTCTGCAAAAGGCAACAAAGTTACTCCCTATATGAATGGACAAAGGAAAACCTAACCTTTCTTTAAGTGAATACAAATATTTTCGAGCTCACGTCGTGGAGCTGAAGATGCACCCGCCTGAAAATAATCCTGTCAGTGCCCATGTATGTATCCATTTTAAATAACCGAGATCAACCTACCCGCATCGTAAATGGCCTGATAAGTCTGCTCGAGTATCTTGCGTGACATCGGATCCATGTTGTTCCCGAGGCGGTAGTGCACAGCGAAAAACTGGGCATCGAAGCGATCTAACCCGGGAGCCATACCACAGGCTTGTGCCAGGTCGGGATGCTTGTAGTTCCATCTTAGGCCCTCCGATGTTACTGGGTTCTCCTGTTTGACAAATAAATGATGTTTAATATTTTGATATTATTCGAATTTGTGGCATTCCAGTAGTGATGGTGATGCACATGATTTGTAAAAATGTGGTAAACATTTTATTTTATTTTATTGTATTCGGGAAACTTGTAGCTAACTTACACGTGTTCTTAAACAATATGAAATTGAAGGATTTGCAATTTTGTCTTCAACTGGTTTATTTTTGCCATTGGAAAGAACTTGGTAGTAATAAGTCAATCTGCTTAGCCTTTTCCCGTTGGGGTCGGGTTCCAGTTTAACTGGATGCAGCTGAATAACAATATTTTACATGGAGCGAGTGCCCATCTGACCTCCACAATCCTGTTGCAGACTTTTGGTCTTCTGACTACCCGTAACGACTGTCAAAGATCTACAAATGACAGCCGGGACCAACAGCTTAACGGGCTATCCGCAGCACGACATTTAATGGATGGTCACCCAACCACGACTCGACAGCGGCAAGCGTAGCTTAACCTTCGATCGACCCGTGCGGCTGTTATCATTTAGCCACGACCCCACTGACTAGTAATAGGTACTGTTAATTAATCGAAGCCACTCAAAGATCTTGGAAGATTCTAAAGCAGTTGTTGGGAGTGCACAAGATGTTAGACGGTGCCAAATCAGTGATTTGTGCTGTTGAATGATGTTTTTTTTTCAAGCTACTATATGATATTTTGTGTAAATTATTGTGCAGTCACGAAAATTATTTTTTTATCATCTTTTAGCCGTTTAGGTACTTAATACTGAAATTCTTTGACAGTTGTCAAAGAATGACAGTAATTCGGATATACGGTCAATTGTAGTTGGTACATTAATTTCCATTACTTTACTCCACAGATCGATTCTTCATCTTAATCAAATTTTAATGTAGTACCTTGTTATAAAGGATGTCGGAGAATTCCTTAACGTTGTGTGACTGAGGGAAGATGCCTGACATGCCAGTTATGACGATCTTCTCGCCATCTAGCGGTAGATTCTGTATAGCTGGATCAGTTAGCACCATGTTCCCCCAAGTCGATACGGGTTCCTGAGGTGTAGGCGCCATCTTGAATCACTGGTGATTTTCTAGGAAATAAACAAACGAGGATTTATTTTAACAAAAATAGCTGCTTTGTATGTGATATTTGTTTGGAATGGATTTGTCTCTGGCTACGTTTTGTAGGTAGGTTTATTATGTTACCTATTATTTAAGCCACATTTTTATTCATCTATGTATATAAATAAAACGCTTCGGCCGTCAAGGAAACCGGGGTTTCGTAACTGGAATCCATGAAGGCTTTTTTATACGTCTACGTAACTGGTTTCCATGAAGGCTTTTTTTATACTACTCATAAGCCACCTACGAAACTGACTACGAAAGAAGAAAGCGAAAAAAGTTAGTTGGTACTTTTTTTTTGTCATTTTATATTTTAATACAACAGATTGAATTGAAAACATATTTTTACTATTTATATCTTGTTGTATTTACAATATAAACTAACTACTACAGTAGCCAATTTACTAGATATTATTAATTAAGGAGACCAAAGTCAGTAATATTTTTAAAACGAACTGTAACAAAAGTAAACGCTACCTAGAAATGCTATAAACAATTTCCAAAATGAGCAATAACTATGGGCCACTCACTGCATTGAAATAATTTCACCATATGCATTTTTATTTTAATATTTTAAATAAAAATTTATACGGTGAAATTATTTCAATGCAATTATTTCGTTTTGCAATTTAATATTCGACGTCTGTCAAACGACCTGATTCAGGTCGATTTATGGCGCGAAACGTCACACGTGACAGATAGACGTTTCCCGCCAAAAATGGCTGACAATGAAGAGGAATGTAGACAAGGAATAAGAAAGGATTTTATTAAGCATTAAGTCCGCCTCTGTAGATTTGTGTGCTTAAAGTATTAAATAAATAATAAATAAATAACCCCTAATGGAGTTAAATAGGGGATGAAAGTTTGTATGAAAGTCCGTCAGTTTTGAAGTTAGGATCTTCAAATTTTGTGTTTAGGCTGACGATTAAAAACTAATTTATACGTGTCTCAGCGTTTTAGAGAATTCTACCCCCAATTTTCGAAGTAGAAATCACTAAATTTATTATCTAGGCTTATGGTTGGAAGCTAACGCAACGGTGTTGTTAGGATTTCGACCCTTAAGGGGTGAAAAAGGGGAAAAGGGGGATGAAATTTTGTTTTTTATTAAAGTTCTCTATTTTTTAGGTTAAAATCACTAATATTTCGGCTTATGAAAGGAAATTTACACAGCGTAAATCGTTGTTTTTTTTTTATTTTAACGCATAAGGGGCTGAAAAGGGGGATCAAGTTTTGTATTGAAGTGGTTCATTCGCTTAAATTTTGTATAATATACAAATATAAAAGGAAAGCGTGACTAACTGGTCTATCAACCCACAGGTCAAACCGCTGAACGGATTGGGCTTAAATTTGGCACACAGATACGTATTATGACGTAGGCATCCGCTAAGAAGGGGTTTTTGGAAATTCGACCTTTTACGTCGGATAAGTGAACTGCATCGGTCATACGATGCCTTGCAATATCCCATAATATTTGATTATAGCGACGATAGTTATTCTGTCAACGTGCCTCAACACGATCCCATAACAAAGTCGTCTCTAAAACAATGGTTTCAGCAGCCAGTTTCTATTCGAAGGCACCGCAGGAGGCAGAGCCATGGGCGGGGGAGTAAGTTATTGTCTAAATTGTGCATACATGAGATGTCACTTACAGAAGGAAAGGAACAAAAAAAGATCTTTCAAAGAATAATAAAAATTAAATATAAAAAGTCTTGTTGGCTCTAACAATAGGAGCTCCTTCGAGGGGAAAGCAACCTCTGTAGCGTCGTTTACAGACAAGCATTTTCTTAATTATAAGTAACAAGTCTTAGAGTAATTAGACTTAGAGTGATAGTTTCATTCAAGATTCCGTTCAAAATTGAAGCAACAACGTTCGCCGGCACGCACACAAGCAAACTGTAATGTTGCAAGAAATTTACATTTTTCTGAAAAAGTGGGGAAAATGGAACTGTTCCAATTTTCCCAAAATAAATATTATTTTCCCACTATTAAAAGTGGCAACGCTAATAATATTGGGCTAAACGTTGATGTTATTTTAACTTAATTTAATAATATTTGTTTGCCACTAGCTAACAGCTTTTGGACAAAATAACTGCATTTACTTACATGGAGAAGTTTCACGATCCTGACAACCTTAATGAAGGAATTCCTTAACACTTCTGAAACTAGGTACTTACGCAGCAGTTTTATTGACCAGTTGTTTTTTTTTTAAAGAAAAAGCTCATTTCATATACGTTTTGTTACAAACACAATGATTAATTTCCATTAAACAAGGGCAAAGTAGGAAAAATTAATATAATACGATTAATTATTGAACTCTGAACTACCTACATTCATTGAATTGCAAACTTTATGTTTACTTGTATACATAAATATAATAAAACAGTAACGAAAGATTTTTGTCCGTTTGTCTGGATGTACACAGCAAATTAGATCGGTTTTCAGGGCACACCTAAATAGATTTTAGTGTGCGTAAAATCAACGGGTGTTACTACGCCTATTTATTAGTGTTTGCTTAACAATATATGTAAAGCAAAGAATATGAAGCATTAATTTAAGAGTATAATTAACTGGTCTCGTAGCATAGGTGTATAAGCAGTCGGCTAGTAAACCATATGCCTTAGGATCGAGTCTTACCACCGCGCCGGCGTGCACGGTGGATCGAAAATCGGCTGTAGAAGACATAGGATCTCGATCACAAATGGAAGAGTTATAATTTTTATAAGAAAAAAATGTATGGAGCTGACATGAAAAATGAGGATATCTCTGGAATTGCAAGGTTGGCCGTTATATCCTTGCACACTGTTATAGTACTATTTATTTGTGAATTTTTGACATACTTAATATTGCGGCATCAATTGCGATTTTTTTTTTAAAATCGTCAAAAATAAAAAATGTTTATGATAATGTACATTTTAATGCTTAAATATGGCTATACCAAGTGTAACTTACAATATTTTTTATGCTTAGACCAAAACATTCTAACAAAATCACAAAGTCGTATTACCTACTTATTTGAAATGACATGGTAATTATGAATTACATAATATGTAATCTTGTCTAATGCCTCAAGTCCACATTAGCTAATGATTAATAAAACTTAATACCTATATACCTGTTAAAAGGATACGCACCATAATGAGGGTAATTAGATAAACGTGATCATTAGTCAATAACAATAAATGGTAAACTATTGTATGATTAAAAATAAAAGCAAATTATTAAAAAAAAATATTAACTTAACCTAACCTAACATAAACAATAAAAGTTAACTTATTTTATACTTCGTCACCATCAGAATCCACTTCAGAATCAGGCTCTACAATAGATATAACTTCTAAGAACTCTGTCGGAGCTTCCTGATCCTAAAGTTTCAGTAGTTCTACTGTTTCCTTAAAGTATGTCTGCCTCTTGTGGGCATTTAATTTTGGTCTTGTGGAAGAAATTAGAGGATTAGAAGAGACGATAAGCATATTGAGGATATCCTCGTTTGATGCTTGTCTACTCTTTTTCCTCGAATGGTGTTCTGTGAACCTCCTAAAGTCTTTGTTTCGGGCCTCTGAAGCTTCTTCCGAAAGACTTCCAATTGGTACAATAGCATTTTCTGCAGTTATGTCCCCTCCGCGAATCAACAATTTGTGGACGGTTGATGACATGTAGTACCAATCGTACAGTTCCACGTATTTTTCAGCGGTTGTTCTAGCGTATTCTTTAAATTTCGGCACGTCTACAATCTCTCCAGATGTGATAGCTTGCAGAATCACAGCAAATCTGCGTATTAGGTCTTCATCTAATCCAGTGATCGCTGCAGTTTTATCAGGAAATTCAAAAAACCGCCTTGCTGTGTTCCCGTCGTTAGTTGTGCCTGATCCTTGCTTAACGATGTCAATCAAAAGGTTGAGATCATCTTTGAATCGATCTTGAATGAGTTTTTTTCGTGAATGCAATAACTCTTGATGACCTTCTCCTCTTGCAGACCACTTTTTGAAGTCGAGACGATACGCTATGTGTAGAAGACATTCCATCACATTAATGCGGGCATGAAGTGATGATAATCCGAACTCATACACACCAGAAGAAATGGTTTTTGACGCAATGACATCTATCTTATTCATTTCTGTAGGCTTAGCCAAACACAGGTAGCAGGCCGCATTTGACTTAGCTTCAGACAGATATGTACAAATTTTGCCGTCAATCATCGTCATCATTAATTCGTGACTAATTTCATGTCCTTGACATTTTGAGGGAACGAGAGCTTCAATTTCGTTATCCATTGCAGTTTTTTCATTTATGACAACGTCTTTGGTTTCTTTCACAAAACTAAACTGGACTGGACGGCAATACCTAGGTGAGCAGGGTTTTGGATTCACCCATACGGTATCACCGTCAGCTGTCAACTTTAATGGAACCAAAGAGGTCATAAATATGTTGGAATCATCTTGACCACTCTCTATGTTTTGCTTATATCTACTTTGGTTAGATGCACCGTCAAATCCCCACTTTGATATTAATATCAATTGTTTATCTTGTATCGCATCAGGACTACGAATAGTTTCAAAAATTCTGTTCACTGTTAAATCTAGTAACGCTTGTAGTGCAATCTTAGCAGATGACTCCGTTACAGTCACAAATGTCTTCGGAGGGTAGCACTGTAGCTTAGCTTTTTGCACTTTATAGTAAGACGGATATATCTCCTTTGAACCTTCTCGAATAGTCGTTTCCCTTAATGTAATATATTGCCATTTCGATAGTTTTAATGAAAGTAGCAAACCCAGTGCTTTTTCTGGTGAAAATATTGTTGAAGGAGCTGGTTTGTTCAACATTTCCTTGATTTTTGCTGCTGCTTCTGGATTTTGGAGCATATGTTCAATAACAGATGCAATATCCTCACGACCATCTCCTTTCAAAAGTGCTGCAGCTGAATAAGCTACTTCATTAGGGTCATCGCCTATATGTTCATCAGATCGTCTCTTCTTCTGCTTGTTACTTAGATCTTCAAACGGCTTTCGAGATCTTTTTGTCATCGTTGAAGTTGATTTCATTGTTGAAGTTGATGGTACAGGTTCAGTAGAAATATTTTCACTTGTTGATTCTTGAATGAGCAAATTGGTTTGCACGCAGTTTGGCCAGTCAATATTTGCCTCAAGCCAATTACTGTAATCACGTCTAAAAACTTCACTTTTCCTGTGGGATCGTAACCATCTCTTTTGAACTGCCCGTGTAAATCTTCGACAAAATTCTTTCACGGTAACACTGTCTTCATCTGAAAGGCTAGAGCCCAGTCGAATAACAAGTGTGTTGAACAATACTTCATGATCGAAAGACGAAGCATCCTGATTGCTAAGAATAACAAACAAATCCAAATTTGTAATAATGCTTTCCATTATTCACGATCACTGAGTAAAAAGACCCGGTAGGATAAATGTTAGTATTAGAAATGCTCTAAATGAACTGAAGTTGTGAATCCAATGTTTGACTATTTATTGTTATTGACTAATGATGGTATCACATTTATCTAATTACTTTCATTAAGTTAATCCTGCAATAATTGCTAAATTAGCGAGTACCCCAAATTATTTTGGTACGTATCCTTTTAACTAGGTATATAGGTATTAAGTTTTATTAATCATTAGCTAATGTGGACTTGAGGCATTAGACAAGATTACGTATTACGTAATTCATAATTACCATGTCATTTCAAATGAAAATCACAAAGTCGGTAACACGACTTTGTGATTTCTTAGAATGTTTTGGTCTAAGCATAAAAAATATTGTAAATTACACTTGGTATAGCCATATTTAAGCATTAAAATGTATCGTATACTTTATTTATTTTTTAATTTTACAGATTTTTTAAAAAAAAATCGCAAGTGATGCCGCGATATTAAGTATGTCAAAAATTCATAAATAAATAGTACTATACAGTGTGCAAGGATATAACGGCCAACCTTGCGATTCCAGAGATATCCTCATTTTTCATGTCAGCTCCATACATTTTTTTCTTATAAAAATTATAACTCTTCCATTTGTGCACACAATTATTTCATATGACATTTTATAGAACAGTAATGATCAGCAGAAGTCATATCCAGCAAAAAAAATAACATTTAAGAAATCGAGATCCTATGTCTTCTACAGCCGATTTTCGATCCACCGCGTCGGCGCGACTTTTTGCATTAGGTATTAAAAATATCTTTTTCATTTTGTTGAATTTTTATTTTTGTAATTTACCTGATAATAAGAACATTATTCGAGAACAAATATAGCAGAGTAAAAATATTTTTTTTTTTAATAAGAAATAACAATATTTATTGACCCGGTTTTTTAACATTATAATTAAAATTACCAATTATAAAGTTTTGTGCATTACAAAATATTCTAAGTCGGACAAGAAAATAACGTTATTTTTCATATTCAAGTGGGTAATTTATTTATTAGTGATTAACTTAACCTTTTTTTTTTTTTTTTTTTAAAACGTTGCCCCACTAGGATTTTTTCCTGTATTGTGGGTGCGTTTACAAACATTTAAATTCACATACACAAACAGCCAGACCCGAAACAACTACTTGTAGGTCATACCAATATTTGTTCCGTGTGGGAATCGAACCCGCGACACGCAGCGCAGCAGTCAATCGCTTAACTAACTGCGCCAACCGTGCCGTGCCGTGTGCGTGATTAGAATAAACATGTTAGTAAGTTAAATAATAAGATACTTACAGGTATTCTAAATTGTAATCTCACTAACAATAACAGGTGCGCCTTCATTATCTATTACTTGTTGCAATCATGTCCTCATGCTAACGAAACATATTCCAACACAAGTCAGTGCCACGAAACAATTCCCATGCTGAGATAACGACATCATCTAAATTCGATTTAGACCCTGACTTCAGATGAGTCCCAGTATAGCACCGACCCTGTTGGCAACACAACATTTAGTTTGACTTATGTCATTACTGTCAATGTTACAAAACGTCACTATTGTCACTGCTGTACAAGAGAGCAATAAATCAAGCATGGTTTTGAATCCAATCTGCATTTTCATTATAAACTAGCTTTCGCCCGCGGCTTCGCCCGCGTAGATGTCGAAAAAAAAGCAGCTTCTCTGTCAGCAGCATTCCCCCAAAACATTATACCATATCTTAGTTGGAACCAACGTAAGCGTGGTAAGCAGATAGGAGTGCAGTTTGATTTACAACTTTACGAAGGATATATATAGCATATAAATACAAACTTCGTTTTGTACATACTTGTTCAATATACCTACGTGTCCTCCTCCATTTCATGTCCAAGTCTATTTGTAAGAAATTTTGTATTGTTTATTTTGTCTACGTTTTTGTTCTTAAATAATAATTGATCTACCAACTTTTGAGTTATTCAAGGTAGGTACGCAGTAAAATTCTCCCGAAAACTATGTACCCCTTTTTCCGATTCTCGAAAACTCAATATATTATAATTAAGATTCTTTAAATACAAACCATAACTCTCCCTAAAATCCTTTGGAGGGGTAGTTTTGAAAAACGCAAAAGTTATGACAAACTTTGTTATTTAAGTAATGACTGCCTCGTTAGTCTAGTGGTCACAGGCGCGACTGCTGAGCATGAGGGGTGGGTTTGATTCCCAGGTCGGGCAAAGTGTTATTGGATTTTCCATTAGGAATTTCTTAGTAGCAGCCCGAAGTCTGGATTTATGCCCAGTTGATGGCAATAGGCTCGCCCCCCATTTACATGGGACTTAAACAAAACTGTCGAAATGTGGGTGTACTAAAGATACACCTCTACCTAAACCTTTGGGTCTTTGGGTCTTTGGGGCTTGATGTTATGTAAATAAGTACTCGGGCCAAATTTCAAGTTTATATATCAAAAGAAATAAGATTATGTTCATACGAACTATATCGCCCCTTTTTACGCACTCAAAGGGGTAAATTGTTGAAACATCGTTTTTGACGTTTCTATTATTGGATTTATAGGTTATTTATACCAATTTTCAAGTTAATCAAGCCACACAGTAGAATCCTCTCTTGTAAATTGACTATCCCTTTTCACCCCATTATTAGGGGCAGATTTAATAAAAAACCGGATAAAAGTTATTCTTTATTTTTTGTTATCAGTATAAATTCTGAGTTTCAAGTAATCGGACCGCGCGTTAAAATTATTCCATAAAAATGTTGATATCCCCCAATCCCCCTTTTGGGGGTAGTTTAAAAAAACAAAAAATGACAAACTTTATATTTTACTTAGGTTAGTATTCGTGCCAAGTTTCAGGTTTACTAACTCAAGGAATAAGATTTATCCCCCTTGTTCACCCCTTAAAGGTTGAATTTCGAAAAATCCCTTCTTAGCGGATGCCTATAGTTTCCAACAATAAGCCGAAATATTAGTGATTTTAACTTAAAAAGAAATTTCATTAAAAATAAAATTTTACCCCCTTTTTCATCCCTTATGGGTTCAAATTCTAACAACACCGTTGCGTTAGCTTCCAACCATAAGCCTAGACAATAAATGTAGTGATTTTACTTCGAAAATTAAGGACTTTCCATACACAACATCATTCCCCTTTTTAACCCTTCGGGGGTGGAATTATCAAAAACGCTGAGACATGTGTAAATTCATTTTTAATCGTCAGCCTAAACACAAAATTTTAATATTCTAACTTTAAAACTGACGGACTTTCATATAAACTTCCATCCCCTATTTCACCCTCTTAGGGGTAGAATCTCGAAAAACCCTTTCTTAGTGGATACCTACTCTTCACAAAGAACACACCCTCCAAATTTCATGTCTCTAGGACCAGCGGTTTAGGCTGTGCGTTGATATATCAGTCAGTCAGTCAGTCAGTCAGACTTTGAATTTTATATATATAGATAGATGATAGCTTAGCTATACAAACAAGTAAACCCAACATGAACCTTCGAGCAGCAAAATCAAGCCAGCGTAAGTGTATTTGTTCAATAAGAAATTGGATCCAGATTCCAGAAAATACCCACGCCGGTCGTCGCGACAAAAGGAACGTGCGAGTCCATTATTCAAGTTTCAAGGGCAAGTCCAAAACGTTCCGGAAAGTTCGACCGCCGCGTTCGAGTAATCTAGAATTCTGGAAGAAATAGAAATCCAATTGTAGTTCGCGTAGCAAGCAAGCAATTACCAACTTCTGGGGACGCCGAGATTCATTTTAATTATTATGCATGATTTTATATACATATTGACATTGCAGAATATTATATATGTCGGCGTCACCATTGTAAACAGTACGTGCAACGGACCGAGTTACGCACTGCAATGTGTCACTTATGCCTCCTTACTCTCCCCGCTACTCAAGCCGCTCTACGTAAGCGAGCCCGCAGCAAGGACCATCATTCTTGTCACAGGCTCGGCCCGGTGCACATGTTGTAGCGCTTAGATACTGTAGTCTGAATTAAACTATTATTACAGTCAATTAATAAGTTGACGGGAAATAAAGGCTGACTTCTACTATATCTCTTACTTTCATTTAAGATGTTGGACCCTCTGCCTTCATCAGAAGTGGGATACGTTCCACCGTCCACTAATGATAGCCACAGTAATTTAATACAAGACCAAATTTCATTGCTTTCTGCTGGCATGGACGCTATATTAAAAAAAAAAAAAATGCGGATGCCATGATTAGCTGTCAAGCTACTCCAAGCATGGGAGTGGCGCGAGGAGGCGAAATGCCGGGGTGAAACTCCGCTGCCGCGAGAAATCACGGCACAGCGGACAGAGCTGCGGCGGGATCTCATGGCGGCATGGAGAGTGCGATTGTCGCAACCCAGCGCTGGGTACGCCACAATTGTAGCGATAAGTCCCCTCTTTGAGGAGTGACTAGAGAGGCGCCACGGCGTCCTCACCTTCCGCCTGACGCAGGTCCTCACCGGACATGGTTGTTTCGGGAGGTTCCTGTTCAGGATAATGCGGGAGGAAACGCCCGGGTGTCACCACTATGTGGATAGCCCGGAGGACACGGTGGAGCATACGGTGGAGGTCTGCCCGGCTTGGGCGGAGCACCGCCGTGTCCTCACAGAGGTGATCGGCGGGGGCGGGCCATGGTTTGGAGCGAGAGTGCACGACCTTTGTGGCACGAGGATGTTGTCGTGCAAAGGTTGTCGTGTGTTCGATACCAAATTGGCTCTTCCGCTAGAGCTTGCCACCACTCTGCAAACTACTAGTGCCACTATTCCTGCTGAGTTGGTTTTAGGTAACCAGTGATGATCGTCGACGTGACAGTTTCATTCAAAGCTGTGTCCACTGATTCTGCATGGGCAGAACGACTCCACACGGGCCACGCGAATTCACCCGCAGGAAAAGGTAGTACCAGCCAGTGGTCCGCATAATGGTAGGCACCTAGGCAAACAACCCCACTTTGATCAGACGAGTCGCTGAAGAATACTGTTGGTCGTTGCTGTGCTCGATGGACACCCCATCTCAAACGGTTTTAAGTTTGCGGCACGAGTCTCTATTGCGGAGATGAATTAAGTAAGACTGGGTTTGGCTCGGATTGGGCCTGAGTCAGTTAGCGAGGTAATACGGACCTCAACTTCCTCAAATTGTGACTAGGTCGCCTGCATAGAGGAAGCGTGATATGTTCGGGCTGGATAACTGGTTGTTGGTATGGATATTAATTTGAGATAGGTACTACGGTTCCCGCCATCTATATCCGTCTCTATCTATCCTGTATCCTTCTCTTTCTGACCCCACCACCTGGCAGAGTAGGGGCGCACTGAGTCTCATTGAGTTGAAAATGACCAGGCAGACTTTAAAACATAAGCTTCTAATAAGGTAAGTAAATTAATATGCGTTTTATTGGTAGGTAAAACGCTTCTATTAATTTGACTTGACCGTTATTCGAAGCTTATTTAATTTGAGACCTATTTGTTATCGCCTGGTGGTGGTGACACGAACGCCAATGTGAATGACTTGTATATTATTGGTTAAATTGACTATTTGAATGAGACAAATGTATCTTGATGTTTCCTTTTTATTAAAGAAAAATGAATAACTTACATAACACATCAACATTTTCAATACTAGTGTTACTCAGTTGAAGAGAATCTTGTCTAATAGCTTCTTCGAGCGGAAATAGTATTTTTTTTTTCTGTTTTGTGTTTTATAAAGTCTACTATCAATTTTCTTTGTTCCAATGATCATAGACTATAAGTGGAAACTTGTAGTTGGCCATTTTCTTCTATGAACTATTACTAAATGTATCTGTTTAGCTGTAAGTTTTCCTAAAAATAAAATAAATAAATAATTATGTGAATATGATTATGGTTTGATTAATTGTTTCAACTTGATTAATCACAATGATAGAATCAACATTATATCAGCGACCTCAATTAACAGGATTAAATAACATAGTTATAGAAGTATTTGAAGATGAGTGTAGAACTGTCCGCTTATAGAATTTACAAAAAGTATTTTGTGACTTTCAATTTCCTCTCACGAGAATATCCTCTAATGGGAAATTATGTAGCCAGTTTTTTGAGGCAACAGCATAGCGGAAACTCCCAGGCGTTGCAGTTAAACACGCATTCTTAAGTAGAGTTTAATCCACCCCGATATGGTTGTCTTTGAAGCGGCTTTTGCTTCACCCCTTGTAGAAATGAACAGATTATAGATCTTAGCCGAATCTCTGCAAATTTTGAACAATTCAATTGTTCTACTAATCCAATTAACTCCGTCCAAATTATTGCTATCTAGATTAGTAAACAATTTCCAACCCGATTGCCTGTGATCCGAAGGATCAGTCTTTGAACCAAAAACAGCCCACAATATGATTGAGTTATTACTTTCAATACAATGCTCCGAATCAGTTCTTAATAAAGTCCAATCGTGAATTCTTCGACCTGAGCATAAGAGTAATAATAATGTTGCAGTGTGTCTCTGCACTTGGAAAATATTGTCGTGTGAAACGTTATAACTATTTAGGTATGCAGCTAGGCTATCTATGTTCCAAATTGGTGGTTTAGTTTTAACTAGTTTCTCAACCGTTAACGATTTTAAAACCTGTTTTACTAAAATATGAGAACTAATTTGACCAGCAATGTATGGATTGCAAAGAGTAGAAATTACAGATTTGTGCAACATAATCGTATTATATGATAAATTATTAAGCAAATGAAGGTCCGAGAGGAACCTGGCTACTACCGCAAGGATTATGAGGAATATTTTGATGTTGCTCGGAGCAGATTAGCCATTTTTTACAAGCAACATCATAAGTCTTTCGCGTGGAAGGCCGCCAAGACCCGAAAAAGAATAGTTTTATTTGGCTATCATTCCAATCTTTTAGGGTCTCGGCCCACCCCCACATTTCCATTCCTCGAGGAATCCCGTCGACGCGTCTATTAAGACTTGATCGAGATTCCGTAGTGTGAATGGGGCTGCCGACGCTCGGGCCTTGAGATCTGCCCGCCAATATACTCGATCCCAATGCGGAACTACTAGCAAGTAGATATATCCCGTGACCACTGTTCAAATGGGATAGCACTTTGAGAATCAAGTACGGTGGCGGGAAAATCCACGCCAGTTGAAAGTTCTACGGTGGGGTGAACGCGTCGTGAAACAATGCTTGGTGATCGTTCAGATCCAGGGACGCATAATTCACTACGACGAGTGCTCGACTGGAGGCAAAGAGGTCTATCAGGGAGATGCCCCATTTGGCAAACACTGTCTCTGTGGCTCTGGCCAAGAGATGCCATTCCGGATTGACCCGAAGTCTCGACAAATGGTCCCCATGACCGTTGTACATCCCGGGAATATGAAAAATATTCACGTGAATATGGCATTCTTCCAGAAGTATCTCGTGCCCCCTTCGTGTCGGAGATATGCGATAACAGTTTTGTTGTCGCATTGAATTAGTACTGTACTCCGTTGCAGGAGCTGACGAAAACTAGCTACATCTATTACCAGTTTGAGAACCATTATCATATTAGTTTTAAATGCGTCTGAAACATGTCCTCACTTTCCACACATAATTTTTTGTTATAGCCATTGGTCATAAGTTACACCTTAACGCCATCCGTGGGCGTAAACATGAAGCTTTATGAGAAGCTATGTATAAAACTGTCAGCGAGAAGTTTCATAAATAGCCGCTAGATGTAGCTTGTTGTTAAAGTGTTAATAAACGTAATACATATTTAAAAATGAACTTTTTTATTTATATAAATAATTTGGAACATTTAGTCCCAGAGGAAAGAATAGGGTGTAAAAATGATAAATCACTTTCAATCATGTAAAAAGAATAAAATACTAGTCTGCTAAAATGTTAAGCAACTTAAAAATTGAAAGACGCATTATAAAATATTACTATAATATAAATATACGAGTATTATAATCCGGGTTTGCTTACCATTATGTTTAACACATTTTATTTTATTTATTAGATATTTTTGACTACACTGACAAATAGAGTGACATGACATTTTGTGTTTTTTTTTTAAACGATACCTATACCTCACACTAGGAATTTCGCCTGTATTGTGGGTGTGTTTACAAACATATAATAAACTCACATACACAAACAGCCAGACCCGGAACAACTACTTGTAGGTCATACAAATATTTTTTCCATGCGGGATTCGAACCCGTGATACGCAGCGCAGCATTCAATCGCTTAACCACTGCGCCAACCGGGCCGTCAAATTTTGTGAAAATAAATAAATGTGAGTCAATGCAAAGAGACCAAAAATACGACTATTCAAAGTGAGTTAGTAATGGATTTTGAAGCATGTTAGGTTGAGGGTGCCCGCACACGGACGTTTATCGCTGAGCGATTTTTGTGGCGCCGAAAATGAAACGTATGGAGTTCAATGTAGTAACGCCCACGTGCTACTAAAAGTCGCTGGCAAACAAAATCGCTGGATCCCGGGCGTAGCGATTATCGCTGAAGAATGGAACGTATGGAAATGTACTAGCTAACGTACATGGCTCTTCGGCTCTCGGAATGACGTTGCGTCATTGCTTACGGCTGGATATCAATATCGTAATTTTTATCGAAGAAGTCGAAAAGTGGCCTGCTTTATATAATACGATACAGGATCACCAGAGTATCATAATTAGCAATATAAAGAGAATGGCATGTGAAGAAATATGCTTAAAATTAAATAGTAGATGGGAACAATTTATTAATTTCGGTTGAACATGACCTATTCTACAAAGAAGGAAATAGACTTTTGGGTAAAACATTGTAGTAAAAAAGTACGTAGATATCCCTACCTACTTACCTTATTACTAAATAAAATTTTGTTTCCATTAGGTAGGTACATCGTAAAGCAAAAACATTTTTACGGTACTTCGTAAAAATGTCGCAGAGGTGTGGTCGATTTTGTGCGGATTTCTGTCTTTCTGGGTAGAATCTTGCAACTCAAATTTCGAGCACTTTCCGATTAGCTATCCGGCTGAAACTTTCAGGGTAGCTCACAACTCGATGACAATGCATTCTTTATCCAAATATTAGCATGCAATGCCGACCTAACTTCAAAAAAACCATAAAAACCGTTATATCTTGTAAAGGAGAAGAGATAGAGCAAAAATAACACTTTTTGCGATATCCTAAAGGTGTTCACTTAATCATGACACACCGATTGAGAGGTACGCAAACCTGAAAATATACCCTTAATTTTTTTTTTTTTTAATCAGCAATAAATTAATCATCAGAATCTTCTTTAGCATAATAAGTTAGATTTAAATTGTTTATTAGTCTTCTTAGGCTAGATTGCAATTAACTAGTAAGAACTTGGTTCTTACTAATAAGGAAAAAAAAAAAAAAAAAAAAAGAATCTTCTTTCTATAATCTGAGCCACACACCTACTAGGCACACATTTACCAGCTCAATCATACAGAAATAAAATAATTAGTGTCTAGTCACAAGTATGTAATACACGTACCCCCCCTTTGGGAGGAGGCCTATGTCCAGCAGTGGACGTCTTTCGGCTGCAATGATGATGATGATGAGTCACAAGTATATAACTTACGCAGAAATATTCCCGCATAGTACCTTCTAGGCATGGAATAAGTACCTATGCGTTTTACTTGTGAAAGTAATAGCGAGATAAATACATACCTAGGTAGATACTAAGATGAATTTATAAAATAGTTTGATATTATATTGGGTACCTATTAAAATGGTAATTCAAATTTTTTATTTATTTTTTTTATTTAATTTAATTCTAGATTTTTTATTTAATTTTTTATATGACGTGTAAAAGTGATTCTAATATCCTATTTACAGAATAAACGATTTCATTTCATTTCAAATTGTTATAATAGGTAATTCAAGCGTTAGTACATAATTAAACTATTACAATTATTATTATTATATTATTAAAGAAATAAGTACATTTTATAGTTAAACATTGATCTCTGTTAATCCATGATGTGCACATCCCTCGATAGTTGAGTCGCTCAAAAAGTCGCTGGCGATAATCGCTGATAAAATCGCCAGCGTGTGCGCATCCTTATCGAAATATTACGTAACTTGAAAATGAGGTTTTTTGTTTAATTAAAATGTTGATAGTTTTAGTACTCATGTGTAGAATTATGCATAAAACCAATATCCCATTCATCATCATCATCATCATTCCAGCCGAAAGACGTCCACTGCTGGACATAGGCCTCCCCCAAAAAACGGGGGGGATTTGCCATTTTCACCACGCTTGGCAGGCGGGTTGGCAATCGCAGTATGGTGTTAAAAAGCATAGATAACGCTGCTGCCCATTCTCTAGTAGGTCCCTTAGTCGCCTTTTACGATACCAACGGGAAGAAATGGGATGGTGCTATTCTTTACGTCCGGGCACCGACCATATTACATTTAGATTCAGATAAATTAATTGGACATTGCAAAAAAGAGTTATATTGGAATTTGTAAAAGGAAAATATAGTGTACTAGCTTTTAAACATAAGACTTATAAACATAAAATACATTATTTTGTTCTATAATAAATAGTTTTCGCAGCGCAACGCAAAAACATTTTTTGGTTTTCTACCTTGGGTACAATATTGCAATTTTCTTACGGATCTCTATTGTTTTTGACAATAAATTATAGCCTATGTTATTCCGTAATAATGTAGCTATCTACTGGTGAAAGATTTTTTTAAATCGGTCCAGAAGTTTCGGAGCCTATTCGTTACAAACATAAAAACAAACAAAAAATCTTTCGTGTACTACATTTTAATATGTAAAGATATTATAAGTATGTGTGCGTGTGTGTGGTGTACCTACGGAGTGAGTCTAGAGATAATAGGACTCACACGTCGTGGCGTCTCGTCAATAGAGTGACCTTCTTCTGCCATGTTAGGATACAATAAGGTCAAAACGAGAATAAATATGCAAATCTGCTAGAATGAATGTACTTGGACAGAGTTAGAAATTAAGCCATAAGTTTGTTGGGGAATTGAACGGAAATATAACTAGGCAAGGGAAAAATAATAAAGGTGTATCAAAAGGTCAATAAACCCCAATAAACCACCTGAACATTAACCCACAACGAAACTGATGATCTAAAGCAAAACTAAACAAGATAGTAGACTATCTGTTAGATTGTTTTTACTGTTCAGTTTTCACCTGTTCATCTTCAACTGCCATACTAAAGACAAAACCAACAAATAAACGTGGACTTCTTGGCGGGAAAGTGAAGCGTCATGTTCAGCAGTTTGTTTAATTTTCCAAAAGATTGGATTATTAACCATTAAGTGTTTGTGAACGTGCATTAGTGTAGGCAAATGAAACAAAACAGTGCAACTTCGCTTCAAGTTCTCTCAAGAAGTCCGCGTGAGGTCTCAGTAAAGTGCCACATCTTTACTGAAACTCAAGGGGAGTGGGCGGGGATATCATCATCATGCATTTATAATTCATTTCATCAATACTATACAAGAACTAAAACGTGACATTGGCTAAATGCACAAACCGTGCGAAGCCAGAAGGAAAAAAAAAAAAAAAAAGGCAATCATGGCAAACTGTCTTGTACGACAGATTTTTTGTACGTCCATGGAGAGAACGAATAAAATCTTCTATTTGTTCAATTCCTGAACCTGTAAATGCACATAAAGGAATGTAAGATTAAAATTTGCTCAGAAGGAAAAAAAAATTTTTTTGATTCCCTCACGATAGCAAAAAATTTGTTAAATCAATAGAATTAATAAAAGTACTTACTTTTACCTCGGGAGCCAATTTGTAGCGAAATAGCTCTCCGCAAACATACAACTGGGGAACTTGGCCCCCCGCCGCGTGAGAACGGATATATAAAAAAAACTTTTTACAAAAAAATAGTAACCGACTACCAAAAATAACACTACAAAGTGAAAAATAACTTTAATTTCGGAAGTCGGTGTCTTTGGATCTGTATTTGAGTTTTTTGCCACCGACTTCCGAAATTAAAGTTATTTTTCACTTTGTAGTGTTATTTTTGGTAGTCGGTTACTATTTTTTTGTAAAAAGTTTTTTATTTTTTACTTTTTAGTGGGTCAGTTTTGAGTTTATCTAAGTTACAATAGCCTAATGTTAACTGCTCATCACCTTTTATAAAATATTACTTTTCCCGATGCTGGGACGTTGATTGTTGAGGAGTTCTCCTGGTAGGAACCAGGAGAACTGCCACTCACCATTATGCATAGTGACGAGCATAAATTGCTTAATCGTAACCCGTTAAATAGGTACTCATTATTATATTGTTCCGGTGGCCATCTGTGGTCTCCATCATTAGTTCCACTTCACCAAATGGTGCTTTCGGAGAGTAAATGCACGAGTTTCTATAAAAAATACCCAAATCGCTATAAGTTTGCATATAAAATTTGAGGGTTTCCCTCGACTTCCATGGGATTCCCTCATCAGACTCTGATTTGGTGCCAATGGGACCACCACGGGAGTATATCCTTTCAATAAAAAAAAAATCGGTTCATAATTGACGGAGTAATCGCGTAACAAACATACAAAAAAAAAAAAAAACAGCCGAATTGAGAATCTCCTTCTTTTTGGAAGTCGGTTAAAAATACTTTCACCACATATAATATTACGTATAATTTTGTAGTATACAACATTATTGTTAGTCTAATAATGCGGAAGCTGAATATAGTTTGTTCAGAATAAGGAACAGAATCCATTTCAATAATTTTACACCATGTTATATTTTTTCCCAAAAATATTTAAGTGTGATGGAAAATGTTATCACCATTTAATTACTTACAAAACAATCGCCGTACGGTTAGGTACATACTGCCCAATTATTATCAACTAGCTTCTGCCCGCGACTTCGTTCGCGTGGAAGTCGTAAAACACAACAATATACTAATAACAGCTACATTTTTGTAGAAAACTGCCTCGTTGGTCAATTGGTCGCAAACGCTTCTTTTGGGCATGAGGTCCTGGGTTCGATTTTCAGGTCAGGCAAAGTGTTATTGGGTTTATCATCTGGAATTTCTCAGGTACAGTCCGAAGTCTGAATTTGTGCTCGGTTAGTGGCAATTAGCTCGCCCCCTATTACATGGGACCTAAACATAACTGGCGAAATTTAATGTGGGTTTACTATTAGGTAGGTACACCTCTGCCTAACTCTTCGGGGAATTTATACGTGATGCTATGTTAGTTTTATAAAACATAAATAAATACAAAAAGTCACGCTTTCTTCCCATGATGGTAGGCAGAAACTATAAAACGCCACCCGCTACGCTACTTACATACTCTTTTTGCTTCGTTTACGTTCATACATCTGGTCATATACGCACCCAAGTTCAGAGTACACGCACTTGACCTTTCTGAAGAACATCACCAATTAGGTCACTATATGTCCTTCTAGGGCGTTTCCACTCACATTTGCCTTGTAAATTCCTTTTGTTAGACGCCTTTCATTAATCCTTTTAACATGGCCAAACCATCTAAGCACTATCTTTTAAAAAATTGCCCCTACATCTTCTTTTAAACCACACCGTTGCCTTATCACATAATTTTTCAGCCTATCATTCATAGTCACGCCACACATGCTTTGCAAGGAACACATTCACACAGCTTTGATTCTACTTTTATGCTTCTTTTGCCACATCCAACATTCACTTCTATGCATAAGCGTGGGTACCAGCACAGCATTGTGAACAGCCAGTCTAGCATTTTTGGGCATCGAATGGTTCGTCACAATCGCATGTAGAACATAATTCACTTTATTTCCCGCATTTACTCTTCATAAAACTTCCCTGTATACTACGTTTGTAATTATGGTCTCAACAGCCAAAATATACAGACTCAGGACTGGTGACGCGTGAGCAAGCGACGTATAGTTGTCCGTGTGAGAAGCAGTTACTCCTGAGATCGACTCCGCAGACGTCAGTAGTAATTTCCCATTGCTCTATTTGAATTAATGAACCGAATTAATTAACGACTGCGTACCTGCTTATACTACCTAATGTTACAAAACTGATACACTGACTGATGCATTCTTACAGATTATTCCTGACGAACGACTATCAGTAAAATAATATAACAGTAGATTATGCAGAACACATGGCCGATAAGGCCGAAAGTTTCTGGAGTGGCGACCGCGTACCCGGAAGGCCGCTCACAAGATCGACCGATGACTTTGTGAAGGCCGCAGGAATCCGCTAGATTCGGGAAGTACAGAAGTGGTCGAAGTGGCAATGTTTGGGGAAGGCTAATGTCCAACAGTGGCTGTTTGTCGGCTGAAATGATGATGTGAAAATACTACAAATTAACGATTTTCGGACTTTTTCCTTTACTTGTGCTGTGAGACTTTGCTTTGTGCCATATGATTCTAGGTCAATGGGAATTACCCTATAGGTTTTGATTAATTTGGGAGTATCAAAATATGTCGCGTAAATGGGCGTAATTTTTTAATGTGTTTACTTAGAAGTTTGTTTTTTGAGCTCCAAGAAACCGTACAACAGGTATTTGAAATGAATTTCATCTTTATACCTCCATGCGTTCCTGAGAAAATGGGTCTTCACTGACAGACAGACAGTCAGACGACGGACGGATGGGCGGACAACGAAGTCATCCTATAATAGTTCCGTTTTTTCCTTTTGACGTAGGTACGGAACCCAAAAAAGTAAGTTGGAATCTCATTTCCCACGATACTCGTATGTATGGAAAAAGATTTTTGTGATTTCAAAAATCGGTGATTTCGCAAAAATCTAAACCAAAATCTCAATCAGAAAAAACTAAGGCTTGAGTACTAGTACTCAAGCCTCAGTTTTTTCTAATAGAGTTTTTGATCCCCATAATTATGAAACAGGATCTATTGGCACCAAATTTATTTTTTAATGAAAATTGTCATGCTGACTGTACATTTTAATCAAAATCTATGTCTGCAGATGAAAATGTCTCAAAAAGTTATAGATAGTCTCCTAAGACCGATTTCACGTAGCTACAACGGTTAAGATACCTTACTGCCCCATCACAATAATCTACTCTGTTTAGTCATGATGATTGACAGCTTAGCCCCCTAAATCTATAGCGTAATAATATAGTTTATAAATTTTCTAACCATTTGGCTCGTCTTTTTACAATTTACTGTAAACTATAGAGGTATACAAACAATGCAATATTGCTCATCCCCCATAGCGAATAGCGCAATAATAATATAACCTACCGACTGACCAGGCTTCTATGTAATATGTATGTAAAATTTGAACAGAATCTATTTAGTAGAATTTGCGTGATGCTATAACATGCATTCATAGAGGAATACAAACATAATGCAATATTGCTGATCCCCCATGGCAAATAGCGTGATAATATATAGCCTATCAATTGACCAGGCTTATATGGAATATGTATGCAAAATTTTAACAGAATCTATCCAGTAGAATTTGCGTGATGCTCTAACATACATACAGACAAACAGACAAAAATTCTAAAAATTATATTTTCGGCACTGGAATCGATCCCAGACCTCGTAGCAATAATTTTTTCTCAAAAATATTTAATGTACATTTTTGACTTCGCTACGATTTTATTATACCTGAAACATGCTAACGAGCGGCGGCGGCGCCGCCTCGTCGGGCACCGTTAGCATGATTTTGTACGGATAACCCGGTAACATAACAACCTTATAACTTTGGGATTTTTTATGATACAGTTTAGAAATTTTGTACATAGATTCTTTACATAAAAATGCTAGACCCGTGTTTCGGGTTTCGTATAAACTAAAACTAATGTTGTATAAACAAAATGGTATAAAACTTGAGAAGTTAGGTAATAAAAACAATCCCACCAAAAACATTTCATGTTGAATGCTGTTGATTTCAGTGCTTTTTGTAAGTTACCTGAGACCTACCATGAGACTATACTTACAGTCAAGTTGCTCACCTCGTCGTCAAAGGGTGTAAATAACTGAGACCTACCATGAGACTCGGCGGAGGCGGAGGTTCTTGTAAGTACTTATTATAATAGGTTTTTTAGTTACTGTCTACAGTCCCGTGTAAAAACTTTCATGTCCTAATTCATAAAATTGGTGAAAGGATCATTCAAACTTCCACCCCCCCCCCCCGCCCAATTTTAGGGGATGGGGGGCGAAAGTTATAAGATTATCTGGGGGCACGGTAGTGTTTTTTTGTATACTGAACTTTGTTTACATACCAAATTTCGGCTTTCTAGCACTTAGGAAGTACCCTAACATTTTGAAGTCTCATACAAACTTCCACCCCTCCCCATTTTAGGGGATGGGGGGCGAAAGTTATAAGTTTATCTGGGGGCACGGTAGTGTTTTTTTGTATAATGAACTTTGTTTACATACCAAATTTCAGCTTTCTAGCACTTCAGGAAGTAGCCAAACATTTTGATGATAATCAGTGAGTCAGTGTATCAGTGACGAAATCGGTGTATTTTAGATATCAATAAAATCTAAAGTATTAGTGCTATTCAATTGAGACTTTGTATGTTTAATTACTCTAATATTGATATCATATCCTGAGTATATGAACTATCTGGTACATCGGGAACCAACTCTATGAGGGTTCAAAAAAACGACGAAACACTTCGAGAAAAGGTAGGTAGTGCCCTTGCGCTTCGCTTGGCTCGTCTTGGCGGGGGCACTGCCGTGCCCCCAGATAAAAGATTGTTAAGTTGAAGTGTTTTTTTAAGAAATCTTTTTGTAATTAATTATTAAATTGGAAAAGATATACGCATGGATATTAGAAAATAATTGCAATCACCTAGTATTTCACGCAACACAATTAACGTGATTATAATTTTTAAGTAAATGGTTTTAAGTTTTATTTCGACAACGATAATAATAATATATTGTTAAAAGAATCACCTAGAATTTCGAATTAAAAGATTAAAGGGTTAATGTTTTTTTTTTTAAAGGGGTTCCTGGGTCCGTCGTAGCGCACCACACCCGTGACAAGTCGTTTGTCACGGAAAAGATGCTGAAATGTGAAACTGATGAAACATGCCGTGACGCGGCGGTCCTCTGCTGGAAGCTGGATGGGTCGTACAGCTCTCATCCACGCTATACAGTGCCGAATGGACGTCATAACAGGAAAAATTGGGTAGGCTGTTTAGACATAGCCAATACCTTTAGCAAAAAAAAACTGGCCCTTATGGCGGATCTCTAACCATTCAATAAAACAGGAATAACACACTAAAACACCGACGCTATTATGTTTGGTTATAATACGATTATCTACTTCGATTAGTTAAGGTTCAACATGAATAATTTTTGCTTCAAATCGGAAAACCATGCTAAACGCACCAAAGCTCAACTGACAAATGGTTTTTTTTGAGAACATTGTTTAGAAGCTTTTGAGAAAAATTCGAATTTGAAAATTATGGACGCTCTGACGTCGGACATACAGGAAGAGGCACCCTGGTGCATACTGTTTGGCGATGACATTGTTCTTGTCAGTGAAGATGGACCTGAGATCCAGAGCAGATTGGAGAAATGGCAACAGAATCTGGAGAATGTTGGCTTGAAAATCAGTAGAACCAAAACTGAATAAAAGTTCTGCGATTTCGGCGGTCCCTCCAGTTGTGGAGCCATGGAGCTTGATGACCCGCTTCTCCAGTCAGCTCCGACTTCCGGTATCTCGGTTCACTCGTGCAAAGCGATGGCTAAGTAGATCGAACGGTTAAGCACAGAATTAATCTGGTTCGATGAAATGGAGACCGATGATGGCAGGATCGTATCCGTCAAACCTGAGCTGTTGGGAGAGATCGAGAGGTTCTATGGACAGTTATACACATCAACAAATAAATAACCCCGTTACAAATCTGGCAAACGACTCAAGAGCTAGATTGACCCGACACTACACTGAAGAAATCCCGGAAGTCAGCTTATACGAGATTAGGATGGCTCTGAAGCAGCTCAAAACACGAAGTTATACAGAAGACCGAAGAGTATAACCTGCCTCTCTGCTTAGCGTTTGTGGACTACGAGAAAGCATTCGATTCGATTGAGACATGGGCTGTACTGCAGTCTCTTCAATGGTGCCAGATCGACTATCAGTACATCGAGGTGCTGAAGTGTCTGTACAAAAATGCCAATATGTCAGTCCGACTCCAGGTCTAGACCTGAAACCTATCCTTCTGCAGCGAGGTGTGAGGCAGAGAGACGTTATCTCTCCGAAACTGTTCACCGCTGCACTGGAGGATATCTTCAAGGTCCTGGAGTGGAAAGGGCTAGACATCAACATCAATGGCGAGTACATCACTCACCTTCGGTTTGCCGATGATATAGTTGCATGGCTGAGACTATGGAGGACCTCAGTACAATGCTCGATGACCTCAGTAGAGCTTCCGAAAGAGTCGGTCTTCAAAATGAACATGGACAAGACAAAGGTTATGTCAAATGTCCATATAACACCCACTCTCATGAAGATTGGAGACTCTACACTCGAAATTGTGGACGAGTATGTTTACTTCCGACAAACTGTCCAGATAGGTAGGTTCAACTTCGAGAAAGAGGTCAATCGTCGAATCCGACACGGCTGGGCAGCGTTCGGGAAGCTACGCAATATTTCCTCATCCCACATACCGCAGTGTCTCAAGACGAAAGTCTTTGATCAGTGCGTGTTGCAGTGATGACCTAAGGCACTGAAATGTAGTCGCTCACAGTGGGCCTTACCAGAAGGCTAAAAGTCACCCAAAGGGCAATGGAGAGGGCTATGCTTGGAGTTTCCCTGTGTTATCGAATCAGAAATGAAGAGATCCGCAGGTGAACCAAGGTAACCGACATAGCCCGAAGAATTGCCAAGTTTAAGTGGCAGTGGGCAGGGCACATTGCTCGCAGAACTGATGGCCGATGGGGCCGAAAAGTTCTGGAGTGGCGACCGCGTACCGGAAGACGTAGCGTTGGAAGGCTTCGTACAAGGTGGACCGATGACCTTGTGAAGGCCGCAGGTATTTGCTGGATGCGGGGAGCACAGAACCGGTTGAAGTGGTGGTGCTTGGGGGAGGCCTATGTCCAGCAGTGGACGTCTTTCGGCTGAAATGATGATGATGATGATGGCTGTAATGGCGGCAGGTCACGAGAACAATCTGCGACTCCCGCATTTCCCTTAAACTTAGTTCATGTGCGTGAGGTACCACTCGACGTCTATTTGCTACTCACCTCTGTAAATAAAAACTTTGGCTCGCGTTCACCACTTTATCGTTTGGTTGAGACATTTAACAATGAGTTTAACTCAATCGACATACTTTTTCTAAGTAAAAATGCATTTTGGAAACAAATCCAAGCAAGCGTAAAGGATCTTTTTCTTTTATAAAGGACATGACCAGTTCCTGCCCTCAAATTCGGGAACATGTGCAGGATTAAAGTTTTTACAATAAGATTTAAAAATAAATATATAATTTATCATGGATATATTATTCCGACCAAAGCCAAGGTTCAAATATCTGAATAAACAGTATTTAAATTGCTTCTACTTTTCTCCTTACTTTTCTCATAGAAAGATGCACTTCTTGATTTTGACGTTCCATTGTATTCATAATCACCCGGTAACCATAATAACCTACACATAGTATAGGGACAATAAATTAAGAACGAGTTATTTTCGATCAAGTGAATTTTAATGACAAAGATAATGTAATTATGTAATAAATGTTTTGTTTGTAATTCATTTTATTTATTGACACGCCTCTATGTTAGGTTAGGTTTTTATTGACAAGTGTGTGTAATTCTAAGATTGAACACCATTACTTCTATCACTGCTTATAAAGGAGTGTTATTTCTTTGACAATGCGTTGAAATTAGTGGCCGACACCTGTGTAGGGACTAAAGAGGCAAGAATATTTTTCATAAAATCGATAAGTCAACTGATTCGAGTTAAAGCATGATAAATAAAATACATTTTCAAATTTAT
Organism: Tiliacea aurago; assembly: GCA_948098905.1. Taxonomy (NCBI): domain Eukaryota; kingdom Metazoa; phylum Arthropoda; class Insecta; order Lepidoptera; family Noctuidae; genus Tiliacea; species Tiliacea aurago. The sequence goes on from OX402596.1 coordinate 18,323,641, forward strand.
ATTTTATTTTACCGGCATTTTTGTCGTAAATGGAAGAAAGGGACATGTTGCGCCAACCCCAGTTTGTATATAATTATAATATATACAATAATAGATAATAAAATGGGATAAGGGCAGGAGAATGATGTTAATATTATAATACCGATTAAAATAGCTACGGAAAAATGGTAGCTATTGGTCATCCTTAAAAGATAGACATAATTATGATATTTGTGCAGACTTCTCGTACAGTTTAGGCGGCTCACGCTAGTGAAGCTCGGCATGATTTTTTCCGACATCTTCAACAATAATCGTCATATTTCAGCCAATTTATACAAAACCGTCATTAATTATACCTTCCCCATAAATTAACCCGTCCATTGGTGATCACTGTTTGAAAATCTGTTCAGAAGTTTATGAGTTTATTGCGTGCAAACAGACAGACGTACACGGCGGGGGACTTTGTTTTATAGTATGTAAAGATATTATTTGAAACTATGTAGTCACTCAGTGATGGCGTCAGTGAATTTAATGAACGGCCTTGTGACCCTGCAAATTGGAATCCAAAACCTTGTGAATATTTAATGAACAAAAAAAATCCAGTCCATAATTCATCGTTTACATTATTTTGCCTAATTGAATAATAACAATAGGAATTTACCTACTGATAGTTGCTTCCTTGTATTAATTACTGTTGAATGTAAAATGAAAGACCCTGCGATACAGTTGTAAGCTGGTATATTTCAACCCGAAAGACACGAGAGAACAATATTTTTTAATATTGCAAATTATAACTTTTATCTTAACCTAACCACATAATCTTCAGATCACAGACTAGACAGAGCTTATGTCAAACGACCATAGGTAATAGATACATTTTTCTTGTGTTGTCATCAACAATTACAGATAAGTTTTTTTTAATTTCAATTCAATATGTGAGGATTATTTTTAGTACCCTTAACGTATCATAATTTATAACATAAACATAACATCACGCCTGTAATCCCCGAAGGTTAGGCAGAGGTGTACCTAATAGTGCACCCACATTTCGAATGTTATGAGTCCCATGTAATGGGGGCGAGCCTATTGATAACAGATTTAAATGTATTTTATATAAGCGACAAATATAGTAGAAAAAAATCCCAGGCCAACTCACGCCCTGGAGTACTTCTTTTTGCATCAAATCCTTGCCAAGTTTGTGTTCTAGGTTATTGTAGCTAATTGGAGCATACCTTCAAGTCAAGAACTGCATCCGCAGTTTGCCCACCTAACGACCTGTCAGAGGAGAGCTGAACAGGCGAGCGATATCAGCCCCTGCCAAGGGACGATACCACCCGCCAGGGCGAAGATAAATTATGAGGATTTCCAATAGATGATAAAAATGTCTGATTCTAATCAAAGATTAAAAGAAAATCAATTTATTTGACCCAAGTTAAGGTACATAATATTATTATTATACACAAAACAAACCGTCGTGACCTCATGAGAATGTTACTGTGGCTCTAAAAAAAAAAAATTTGTGTTTTTAATTATACCTCGTAAGTGCTTCGTAATACAATACAATACACGGATTTCACGTGCTTTCAACGTGTCGCGTGTGTGTGTATTTTTACCCGTCTGCGGCGAAGCCAAAAAAGGAGGGTTATGTGTTTGACCTGTATGTATGTATGTCTGTCCCTATGTTCCCTCGTAACTACTAAACGGCGCAACCGATTTTGATGAATGATATGTCGTTAGATTCGTCTTAATTACGCGAGTGTTATAGGGTATATTAAAATTAAATAAAATTAAAATGGCGGATTTTGGCGCAAAAAGATGCGTTTTCGAAAAAAAAAAAATCTCCCAAGCCTATCGAGTGGAGTATCAAAATGAAGGGTTTTAAAAGGTGATTACAAAATTATATACTTATTATATGTTTAAAAGTAATTTAAATGAGAAATGTTAAAAAAAATATCCTGAACTTTTGGAATGAGTAAGAGGTCGTTATCACCCGATTATAAGTGAGCTTATAACCTAATTTACCGTCTTAAGCGCAATACACATTGAGCCCGCCGGGCCGCCGACATATATGTCGGCGGTCTAGTTGGCGGCTTCACTTAATACAAGTCGGAAAATTTGGTCGGCGGCATGTCGGCGGCTTGAGATGAGAAATTTATTTTGTCACTACAGGTCGAGCGTCGCCGGGCAACTGAGCGCAGGCGTACCCAAGCCGCCAACATGTCGGCGGGAAACACGCGCGGGCGCATGTTGCCGACATGATTCTTTTCATACAGGCCGCCGGGGTGTGTCGCCGGGCTTCGTCGGCGGCCCGGCGGGTTCAGTGTGTATTGCGCTTTATAATCCTAACTAAAAAGTATAAAAAAAAAAAAATAAGTTATTAAAAAAAAAACAAAACACCGGACTGCAAAACATGAACTGAAAAGATGAAAACAAGATGAAAGGTATGGGCAAAGCTGAGAGGTATGAGTCTCTGACTAATAATCTCTCATGCAGCTTTGCCAACCAACCACCACCTCCTCAGCCTCAGCCTGACTTGCCTTCGCCGGTGTTGGCTCTTCCAGCAGAGACCTTTGTAAAAACACAGAATAATAAATCTATATTTTTAATGACGTACTAGGCTCAGGTTATGGAAAAATATTACCCAATTAATTACCTTTGCCATAGTTTTATCATAACATAAAATAATTGCAAACACAAACCTTGATAATTATTCTACAACTAGCTTCTGCCTGCGACTTCGTTCACGTGTAAGTCGTAAAACACCAAAATATAGAAATAACAGCCACATTTTTATAAAAAAGCTGCCTGGTTGGTCTATTGGTCGCAAGCGCTATTGTTGAGCATGAGGTCCTGTGTTCGATTCCCTGGTCAGGCAAAGTGTTATTGGGTTTTCCATCTGGAATTTCTGAGTTACAGTCCGGAGTCTGAATTTGTGCCCGGTAAGTGGCAATAGGCTTGCTCCCAATTATATTGGACCTAAATTTAACTGGGGAAATTTAATATAGGTGTACTATTATGTAAGTACACCTCTGCCAAACCCTTTGGAGAATACAGACGTGATACTATGTTATTTGATAAAATACAAATACATACATAAACTCACGCCTCTTCCCATATGGGTAGGCAGAAACTATAAAACGCCACCTGCTACGCTACTTACATACTCCTTTTGCTTCATTTACGTTCATACATTTGGTCATATACGCACGCCTATTCCGAGTAAAGTCCATTTCACGAAAGAAGTCCCGCAGACGTGGCGCTGCAGGCATGGGTTATTTTAGGAATGTTGCTAACTTAGCGTATAATAATAATTAGTTCCACTTATTTCCGCGGGACTTCTTTCGTGAAATGGACTTTACTAAGCACCTGACGTTTCTGAAGAACAACGCCAATAGGTCAAAATCAAAATATTTTATTTCACATAAACTTGCATGGACTTATGAAACGCCAGAAGCTAAGTGCAGGGTTCGAATTGGTCGTTTGATAAGGAGAAGAGCCGGCAAGAAACTCTACGGTTACTCTTTTAAAAATAATCGGCTTTTACAATGTTTTCAAGTTACAGTGTGAAAAGGTATGGGAGGACAGTGTAGGCCCGTCAACAACTACTTATCAAAATAGAAAATGGTTTACAAAGCTAGTCTATTAAGCCTACAAAGTTCTCATCATCTTCATCATCATTGCAGCCGAAAGACGTCCACTGCTGGACTTAGGCCTCCCCCAAGGGGGGGGTTTGCCAAAATCGCCACGCTAAGGCAGGCGGGTTGGCAATCACAGTATGGTGTTAAAATGCATAGAGAACGCTGCTGCCCATTCTCTAGTAAGTCCGTTAGTCGCTTTTTACGACACCCACGGGTAGAAATAGGGAATTAGTGCTATTCTTAACGTCCGGCACCACACAGACAGACGTTCTCACAATTACAAATTAAAAAATAATCTAAACAACATAATTTACTAAAATAAAAACCTATTTAAACCAAATGACAAGATTGCCATTACAACTAACAAATCTGAATTAACATTCCATCCACAAGTCACTAATAAATATTTTAAATTAAAATTGTAGTAGTAGTGTCAAATAAGGAAGAGATTATTTCAATGTTAGTTTAATTTTGTGATCTCCTGTGTTGAGTCCCAATAAATAATTTTTCTTTCTTTCTTTCAGTGTGTAATTTTTTTTTTTTAAATAAACATCGTAATTTAGTAGCAGTTAATAGACATTTACATAGTTATGTCGTTAATAAGGTACCTGGGAAGGCACATTTGCAGAAGGAATTATTGCTAAACTTCCTTGTCTTCAACGTAGTCCTTAATCTTATAATTCCCTATAGGTCCTCCTAGGGCGTCCCCTCCCTGCACATCTTTTGTTAGTCACCTTTCATTCATCTATACATACAATATAATAAAAACGTAGCGAAGTCAAAAAATAACGTAGTGTACATTGAATATTTTTGAAAAAGAGTAAGTGCTACGAGGGCTGGGATCAATTTCAAAGAATTTTTGTCTGTTTGTCTGAATGCATGTTCCAGCATCACGCAAATTCTACCAGATACATTCTGTTAAAATTTTGCATAGATGTTCCCTCTATGTCTGGTCAGTCGGTCATTATCACGCTATTCGCTATTTGGGATGAGCAATATTGTATTATGTTTGTATTTCTCTATTGTTTACAGTAAATTGTAAGTAGACGAGTCAAACAGTTAGAACATTCTGCAGATAGTTACAAATTTAATCATCACGCTATATCTTTATGGGGCTAAGCTGTCAATCGTCATGACTTATACGGGGTGGACTTTTGAAATGGGGCAGTAAGGGTACTTTATCTGTTGTAGCTACATGTAATCGGTCTTTGGAGACTATCCTTAACTTTTTTGATCTGAATACACAGATTTTGAAAAAATGTACAGCCTGCGAGAAAATGGCAATTTTCACAAAAAAAAATGGTGCCAATAGATCCTGTTTCATATGAGCATCAAAAAACTCTATTAGACCTGAGGTTCGAGTATTAGAAGAGTCGGAAATCGCAAAAAACCTTTTCCCATACATTTCGTGGGAAATGAGACTCTAACTTACTTTTTAGGATTCCGTACCTCAAAAAGAAAAATTGGAACCCATATAGGATCACTTCGTTGTCCGCCCGTCTATCCGTCTGTCTGTCTGTCAGTCAAAACAATTTTTCTCAGGAACGCGTGCAGGTATCAAGTTGAAATTAATATTAAATACGTAAATCTACAGTCTTCTGGAACTGAAACAAAATCTAACTTCTAAGTCAACGCAATAACGGCAAGTTATGCTACATCAATTTTGATACTCGCAAATTAATCAAAACCCTGGGTACTTCCCATTGACCTAGAATTATAAAATTTGGCAAGAAGCAGTCTCATAGCACAGGTAAAGGAAAAGTCTGAAAATCGTTAATTTGTAGTTTTATCATTTCACCATCATTTCAGCCGAAAGGCATCCATTGTTGGGCATAGGCCTCCCCCAAGCATCACCACATCGACCGGTTCTGTGTTTCCCGAATCCAGCGGATTCCTCCGGCCTTCACAAATTCATCGGTCCACCTTGTGGGAGGCCTTCCAACGCTACGTCTTCCAGTACGCGGCACTACAGAAACTTTCAGCACTATCGGCCATCTGTTTTGCATAATCTACTGTTATATTATTCAAATTCAAATTAAAAAAAATATTGCTCAACACAGTACTTATTAATACATTTCCAGATGTCAAGTGAATGCGCAATTGCGCAGTCCACTGTGTTGTACCAATTCAGGCATGCAAAATTCATCATTAAAATTATACAATTTCAATTTCATCGATTACAAAACAAAGTCAACACTTAATTAAGAATAAACAAATTAAAAATAAATTCAATAAAATAATTTTAATAATAATAAAATAAATCAGTCTCAAATATTCACCATAATTATATTTATATTATACACACTCCATCTGACAGGTATTCATATAAAGTGTAGTATGTCTTACTTATCAGTCGATTATTGAGTTGCTTCAATACATTGACATCTTTAATACTTAACAAAGCATTAAGTAATTTATTATAAATACTAGGTGTCTCAAAAAAGCGATATTTCATAAAAATTGTATTTCTAGACAATTTTTATGAAATATAGCTTTTTTTGTGTTGCCTACATATATAAAAGAGAAGTCCACTCACTGACTCATCACGAAATCTCGGAAACTACTGGGCCGTGAGGTCTAAAATTTGGCACAAGCACTCTCTATGGAGTGCAGGCGCGCACTAAGAAAGGATTTTGCTTAAATTCGCACCCCAAGGGGTTGAAAACGGGTGTCAAAGTTTGTATGAAAGTCCTAGGTTTTTAAAGTTAGAGACATGAATGTTGGCCTGATTGTTCCTTTTGGCTTCTAAGTACTCACTAAGAAAGGGTTTTACGAAATTTAACCGTTAAGAATGTAAATAAGGGTGTTTAATGTTTGTATGAAAAAAGTTCCAAATCCAGTTAAGATCCAAATTGAATCTTACGGCAACGCGTTATTGCATATTTTACATTGAAAGAATTCGGAAGCCGATAAAGATCCAAATTGAATTTTACGACAACGCGTTAATGCATATTTTACATTGAAATAATAATTTGAAAGTTCCTTGAGGTTTATTTATCTTTAGTTTTTGCCAAATGACAATTTCTAGGCGGCCAGTATTTTTCATTATGCAGGCGTCTGCTAAAAGATAATGAAATGAGGTTCTAATTGGTATTCAGGTAATTTGAACGTTTCAGTTATAGCAATAAAGTCGAGAATGCCAAGAGGAAAACTTCACAATGTTTAAAAAAATGTCGCGGCTTGCAAGCCGATCGTTTCAAAAAACGAACTCATGTATCAATCACAGAATACAGAATACTGTAAAACCCGAGGTTACCTAAGCGATACACGTTCAAGGTATATTTCTGTTCTGCGATATTTTGTTATTACTTACTACTAATTTGCTTTGAACTAATTTTGACATCGTCGTTGTTAGGTTGAAGTCTTCGTATTGGTTTGTTTCGCTTCCTAATTTTAAATTGGAGGATAATAATTGTGTTCTTACCTATTGCCTGGTTGGAATTTTGTTATTTCTATTTATTTACGAATTACTTATTGTATAGGTATTTCACACTGTGGTATTACTACATAAAATAGTTTTTAGTATTAGTCATTCTTACTAGAACAAGTGTCCTTGAATACCTACGTTCGTATTTTAATTTTATTGTTCAGTACCTATCTAAGGTACAGGCTGGTGTTGTAAGGGTTGTAAGAAGGTAACTATAGAAAATTACGTACAAGTAATAATTTTTACGTTACTTACTGGTCGTGAGCATTGTTTAATTAAAATGGATAGTCAAATTATTATCAGTTCTAATGGAGTGCAAATTTTTTGCCAAATAGTAAATATCCCTGGCGATGGCGCATGCTTATTTTCATCTCTATCCTATTTGGTGAACAGTAACGTGGCCATGGCTTCTCAAATTCGAGACAGCATTGTGCGCCACGTATCTAACAACTGGGAAAGATTCCAACCTTTCACCCAGGATGGTTCAGGAGCTGTTTATGGTTCAAAGCGTGAATACTTCGCTGAAATGTCTTGTAATGGCACCTACGGAACCACCTGTGAACTCATGGCAGTGGGAGAACTATTCCCATTTGAGTTTCAGGTGTTTCAAGATGGTATTTTTATTGCTGGTTTTGGGGAAGCACAACAGGGAGTAAAAATAATCCGATTCTCAGGAAACTTCAATGAAGGTCGTTTTGATGTTTTAAATCCGTTGGCAAATTTAAACTTTCACACTAAATCTCATAAACACCAACGTATGAAACACGCGAGTAAAACCGCGCGGGTACAGCTAGTTTTATTTATATGTCGCGAGCTGTGTAATTTTTCAACAAATGCAAGTTCGTCTTAAAAAATAAAGCCACCTCACATAGGTACGGGGTACTGTTAGTATACGGAATTTTGCAAAGACCGGTTTGCAGCTTTCCGTGCTTTTTATACCGCTAAACGCCCTAACACACCTTTTTTGCGCTCTAAATACTGTCTCCATGTCCGTGGAGTTGCCCCAATATATAATCCCGTATCCTAATGTAGACGTAACATTGCATGATACGCCGTAACCAAAACTTTTTCATTCACCTCCTTTGCGAGATTACGTAAAGATGCATGTTGACTCAGGCGTTTACATACACTGTCAGTATGAGTTATCCACGACATGTCTCTATCCAGTTCAAGCCCCAAAATTTTTGGTCGTTTCTGAAATTATCTTATCTCCATATTTTATGTCAATTTTTTTTATGGTTTGTCCTTTGCTCAAAAGTCATTATTTTAGTTTTGTCAATATTAATTTTTAAATTATTCGCTCCCATCCATTCTATTAGTGCTTGGATACAGTGGTTTATCTCTCGTTCAAGTGTCGTCGCATCATTATTGCCACTAAAAACGACCGTGCTATCATCAGCAAACAAAACCATCGGGTGATGTGTTTCTCTGGGCATGTCATTCTGTAAATAATAAATATTAATAAAATATTTTAGTTATAGTCATTCGTCATGAATAATCTTTAAGAATGCATCAGTCAGTGTATCAGTTTTGCGGCATTAGGTAGTATAAGCAGGAACGCAGGCGTTCATTAATTCACTAAAAATAAACTTCGCCAGCAATGGGAAATTGCTACTGAAAACTGCGGAGTCGACCTCAGGACTAACTAACTGCTTCTCACGCGGAAAACTGTACGTCGCTTGCTCCCGCGTCCCAGTCCTGAGTCTCTGTATATTTTGGCTGCTGAGACCATAATTACAAACGTAGTATACAGGAGAGTTTTAAATAGAGTAAATGCGGGAAATAAAGTGAATTTATTTATTTATTTAGATTTACCAACGTTCGTATACACTACAGAAGTTACAGGATGCAACAGAAAATAGAGAACTAAATTATTATTTTTTTTAAACGTTACCGCACACTCGGAATTTCTCCTGTATCGCGGGTGCGTTTACAAACATTTAAACTCACATACACAATCCATGTTGAACCGTATTACCGTAACCGTATAACCGTGGATAGTGTCGGTGTTTTGGTGTGATTTCCTTGTTTTCCTGTTTTTTAAAGTACCTATTGAAAATGAATGGAATACATAACAATGTATTCCATTCACTTTCAATACTTTCACTTCTGCTTTATTTCATGATCTCAATAAAATTTCTTACATTGTCCTAGGTTGAAGATCAGCCATTAGGCCAAGTTTTTTTGGCACAGGGTACCGGCTATATTTAAACAGGTAGGACAGTAGGACGGTCAAAGCAGGTTAAATTGGGTAGGCACCCAATTTAATCTGCTTTGACGTCCTACCGGCGCTGTATAGCGCGGATGAGAGCTGTTCGATTCATCCAGCATCCTAAAGAAGACCGCCACGCCACGGCCTGTTTCTCTGGTGCATCTAGAGCATTTTATCATCTTTCTTAAATTTAATTATTTATTATTTAACCTTAGATTCAGAAGTCGGTAGTAAATCAAAGAATGAAACAAAAGTCACATTTTTGTATTAAAAAAAAAAATACTATAATGATAAAATGTTATGTTATAACTAGCTTTTTCCCGCGACTTCACCCGCGTGGAAGTCGGAAAATATCCCACGGGATCGTACTTCTGGGATTTAAAGTACCATTTGTGTTAATGCAGATTATAAACTATGTGTGTGCCAAATTTAATCCAAATCTGTTCACCCGTTTTTGTGCCAATCCGGAACATACATCCAGACAAATAGACAAACGGACAAAAATTCTTCGTTACTATAATGTAGTAAACAAAGTTTGCAATTTAATTAATGTAAGTAGTTCAGGGTTTAATTAATCGACGTATGTGTATTTATCCCACTTCACCCTTTTTGAATGCAAATTAATCATTGTATTCCTAACAAAACGTATTTGCAATGAGTTTTTTCTTTATACAAAATCCAACTACTCGTTAATATAACTGTTGCGTAAGTACATAGTTTCATAAGTGATAAGGAATTCCTTCGTTAAGGTTGTTAGGAACTTGAAACTTCACTATGTAAGTAAAAGCAGTTATTTTGTTCATTTTACTTAGCAGCCCATTCCACTCTTCAACTCAACCAATTCATTATCGTTTAAAAATAGTTTTGTGGTTAGTTACCCAATTAAATTACGTGATGGCCCATAGGTTTAGGCCTCGCCTTCCATGCAGGAGTTGTAGATTAAAATCCGGGCAAGTACGTTTTTTACGTAATTATAGCTGAAACCAGCGTGCAGTAAAATGAGCTTACCGTTCCGACTCGATATAAATTAAATCGCGCAGGTCGTAGTGGGCAAATCCATTGTAATTTCTACACTCCTTTATTTAACAAATTTATGCAGCAACAAATCAATCTTAGCTACTTATGAAAATGTCATTAAGTAAATATAGAATGGCATACGAGTGCCTTAACAAGATATTGTCAGGAAAACTAAAGCCGCCTTATTACAAAACAAGATTTATATTTTGTCATGGCTTAAACCATGGAGCTAGTTTTTGTAATAAGAACGTAACAGTGATTGAAATACCGTTCTTTATACAAAACTGAAAACTAAGTTCGGTACTAAGTTGTCAGTTTTGTGTTTAGGATATTCGGAATAAAGTTTGAAATTCAATATTGGCTCCATGTTTTAAACCTGGGTCTGAATATAAACCTTGTTTTTTAATAAGGGGGAAGGAGTTTTCTATGCTTGAGAACATACTCGTACCCTCGTACCTATATATATCAAGGAAAACTAGATACCATTTCAACACGACTAATCTGCCTTAAACCGAATCTGTCTAAAAGCGTACAAGGGGCCACATGGTGCCCTGCGGGTTTTTGTATCTCTCTTGGTCTAGCTCCTTACTCTAGACTCGTCCCGGCAAAGTAAACTCTACCGGCCCAGACCCAGAGTCCAGAACGCGCAAGCCCCACCACGACGTCAACGTAGATACGGCGGTGGAGTTATTATATTATTCATAATAAATAAAAGCTGTGGCCTACATAATAACTATAATACGTAACATAATAAATCTACTACAGTTTATAATGTTGGGCTGGTACATCAGGGGGGTCGAACCCAGACGTAATGTATTAAAATCACACACTATTTATCACAGGAACACGTATAGTTTTATCGACTAAGGAATAAAAAATAACAATTAGAATATTATATATCAAAAAAGACAAAATACAGTCGTTTGGAGGTTAAATGAATGTTTTTATTGTATCGATAATTTGAATTTGAACTATTTAATAATGTATGATAATCGTTTAATTATACATATATAAATTAATAGAATAATTTGTTATAATCAGCATGTTAGTACTAAGATAATATTTGTACGCCAATGACGCCTAGACATAGCGTTCTTTAAAAATTACAAAATCTGTACCTAACCTACCTATGTTCAACAAATAAAAATATTTGTATTTGCATTTAAATTAATGGAGTACTGCGTACAGACAATGTAATTTTACATTGAAATAAAGGAATAGTAACTGAAATTACGATTAAACAAAAAACAATTTTCCTGAGAAAATTTTCAGTGGAATATGATTCAAAATAAGGAGCTGCATGCACCCTGTTAATTTGCGGAGGGCCTTACACCCTGTATACGACACAGGTTCGCCAGAGTATCATATTAGAAATATATAGAGAATGATATGGGAAGAAATATGCTTAAAATTATATAGTAGATGGGAACTACTTATTGATTTCGGGTGAACGTGACCTATTCTACAAAGAAGGAAATAGACTTTTGGGTAAAACATCGTCGTAAAAAAGTACATATTCCCGCATAGTACCTACTAGGCATCGAATGATACTTCGTTGATTTAATTTTATGAATGAAAGGCTGCGGGCCGACACGTGCAGGCGAGCAGTAGCTTCGCCGACGCCGAGCGACTACAGCTTTTACCCGCTAGATCTTTATACTACCTATTATGCGTTCATTCATAAAACTCACTATGATACGATTTGAAAACTTCCGCATATTTCTTTTCATCTAATTAGATAAGTGCCTACTTACGTAATAAGTTTTTGTAAGTACCTATACGGTTTAGTTGTTGTTGTTCGGGAGGTGAAGACATACCTACCTAGGTAGATACTACGGTAAGTTTATAAAATGGTTGAATATTATATTAGGTACACACGGCTACGCATCAAGCTATACATTTCCAGTATAAGCTGACCTGTCATTGAACGGAAAACCTACACAATGCGAGATCAGCTTAAACTAGAAATGTATAGCTTGATGTGTAGCCGTGTGTATCTTCTAAAACGTTAGGTAATTTTAATTGTTATAATAGGTAATTCAAGCGTTAGTACATAATTTAACTATTGATTTCGGTTGAACACTATTCTTCGAAGAATTAATTAAGTAATTTTTTTGGTTAAACATCGATCTCTGTTAATCTATGACGAGCACATCCCTCGATAGGCAGCGATAAAATATCGGACGTACGCGTTAAGTCGCTCATAAAATCGCTGGCGATAATCGCCGAGAAAATCGCTAAAAAAAGTTCAGCTACAAAAAGTCGCACGTCTGCGTTTACAAACATCTCCTCTCCTCTACACTTTGGTGGAGTCCGGGCCTAAGGGAAGGGAACCGTACGCTTACGTAATTAGCGTGTGGAATACTCTAAAATGTATGAACCTTAGTGCTATTAGAACAATGTATCAGGATTTTGGAACGTGTTGATAATAGTTCTAAATGACTACGAATATATTATATAGGTATATATTCGAACATAAGAATATATATAATACGGTTGGAAAATTATGAGAATTTGTTTAGGTTGATACACTCACGACAAAAAGTCATGACTGACTCAAGGCTTCTACATACCAGCGCGACAAGTCGCGCGACGCGACACGGCACAAAGGCCCCGCGTGTCGCGGGACGAGCGGTCCCTTTGTGTCGCGTCGCGTCGCGCGACAAGTCGCCCCGGTATGTAGAAGCCTTCATGAGTAAATTTTTTTGACAAGCCAGTTTGGAAGTGCGGTTTTGAATTTAAAAAATCTATCAATAAAAATAAATTGCCCGTTAAGCGTGCAAAAAGTATATATCCGCTAAAGTCAAAGTCAAAGTTTTTATTAATGCGATTATTGGTGATATAACATGGTCTTAAAATATTTTATGGTACCTCAAAAATCTACCCTCTCAGGCATGCATTGTTAAATTACAATATTATAAATTAAACATTATGAAGTAATTAATATCTATAGAAATTGAAATACAAGATATAATACATTGCAATAAATTAACAGACATAATGTCTAAGAGTATTACATTAATAAATACATAGAATGGTCAGTCACATGAAATTTTGTCAACTAGGAATTCGTCAATGGTATAGTAGCATTTGTCTATTAAAAATTTATTTAGTTTACGTTTAAACTGTGTTAAGTTTAAATCTTTTATGTTATTTGGTAGCTTATTAAAAACTTTTGGAGCCATGCAAAGTATGCTCTTGTGCATAAGGGCGGTTTTAGAACGACTTAGGCATAATTCGTGTCGATATATTGGTCTTATGGATCGATAGCTTTGTTCTGAAACTTTTTTAAATAAATCGCCATTTTTCTTTACGAACAAAGCGGTCTCGTACATGTAAAGACAAGGTAACGTTAGAAATTTTTAAGGAGATAAAATGCGGTTTGCAACTTTCTGTTGATTTAAGATTGCATATGGACCTAATGCACATCTTTTGCGCTTTAAAAATTTCGAGTTTTTCACAGGAATTTGCCCAGAAAATGACTCCGTAACGTAATATGGAATCTACGTAGCCATAATACGCGGTTACGATAGCCGCCTGATTTACTATTTTGTTGAGTTTATAAAGAGCAAAGGCAAACCTGGTCAATTTTGTAATAAGGATCGATGCATGTTCCTTCCACGTCAGTTTTGAGTCTATTGTCAATCCTAAAAATTTAATATGTTCTATTCAAGCCAAGCAATTGATTGTTTTAATGCCTTTTTAATATCACTTTCATAGTTTATATTTAAATCATCATGCCTAATAATAATAGTGCTGTCATCGGCAAAAAGAACCATAGGAAAAGTGACATCTTTTGGAAATTCATTGTCCAAAAGATCACAGTCAACAATGGTGGGCCCAATACGCTGCCTTGTGGCACGCCAAATGTGATTTTACGTTTTCCTGAAATGTATTTATATTCTTTTTTATACTTTTTGCAAATTCGTCTAACTTCCGTATACTGTGTTCTATTGTCAAGGTAGGATTTTATAAGAGAAAGTGCGTTTCCCCTTAGTCCGTAAGCACTTATTTTTTTTAACAATATATTATGATCGACTAGATCAAAGGTTTTCGTCATGTCCATAAATATAGCGCATGTGGGAATTTTTTGATCGATATCTGTCATTATAATATTAAGGAAGTCATAGATAGCCAAGTTTATGGATTTGTTTTTTCTAAATCCTTTCTGTTCCTATACTAAGATGTTGTGTTTGGTGAAGAAGGAATACATACAGTTATAAATAATTTTCTCAAATACTTTTGATATTACCGGTATAGGCGCAATAGGTCGATAGTTATTAATATCAGTCTTATCACCTTTTTTAAATAGAAGCTTAATTATAGTGGGCTTTAGTTTATCGGGAGAGATTCCAGCTAGAACCTACGCTAACTTTATTTTTTAGGTCTTGTATTATCCGAAACACTTCATTAGGCGTAGTCGGAGCCAATAATATTGAATTGTTGCATATATTTGGAGTCTTATAACTAACAGATTTTGAGGCTTTTGAAAGTAATTCTGCTTGCTCTACGAAGTGTTTGTTAAATGTGTTCGCTATATCACTGGGGTTTGTTAATGTAGTACCGTTACTACGTATTTCTGTTATATATTCACGTGGAGGACAATCTCTGTTTTCATTTATAATTTTCCATGTATCTTTCGATTTATTAGTTGATGTCATTATCTTATGATTATTTTTTGCCTTTTGTATCAATCTTATTCCGCTTCGCGCGCAAAAAGTATTTTAATCAGCAGGAATAATATTGACTAAAACCTGCCAGAGATCAAATCCTTGCCAAACAAATATTACTTACCCAAATCTAATAAATGCATAGAAGCGCCCCATTGAGTGTTTATTTATTTATTCTTACAGTGTATTTAGGTAAATATGAACAATAAGCACTTACAATTGCCATAAAAGCGTCCTCAAATTAAGTGGAATACAGGCCTGATGATAATTATGTGTTATTTAAGCGCTCTTATGGTTTTTTATAATAGAAAAGTATTATGTACAGTCAAGGCAGTTTTTTTGTTAACATAAATTCTCCTTTCTATGTTTTCCTAGAAAATCACCAGTGATCCAAGATGGCGCCTACACCTCAGGAACACGTATCGACTCGGGGGAACATGTTGGTAACTGATCCAGCTATACAGGATCTACCACTAGATGGCGAAAAGATCGTCATCTCTGGCATGTCAGGCCTCTTCCCACAATCCCACAACGTTAAGGAATTCTCCGACATCCTTTATAACAAGGTAGGTACATTTGATTTAGATTAAAAATAGATCTGTGAAATAAAGTCATGGAAATGAATATACTAACTTCAATTGTCCGTATATTCGAATTACTGACATTCTTTGACAGTTGTGTGAAGTGGCTACTCGGCTAAAATATGATAAACTATTAATTTTCCTGACTGCAATAACTTACACAAGAGAAATAGTTTTAAAAAAAAACCGGTCAAGTGCGTATCGGATCACGCACAATGAAGGGTTCCGTAGTTAGGATGAATTATTTATCCTAAAAACAAACTAAACATTGTAGTTGAAAAACATATTCTCCCATACTCACAGTCAATTCTGCAACTGCAAATAAAAGTGCCATGCGTCTTGTTTGCTGACGATATCTCGCTTTTAACTTCATGCCGGAATAATGTAGGCTTGTGCGACGACCTAATATTATATAAATTAATAACTTGGATGAACGACCATAACCATGAAATCAATTTCTCTAAATCTAAATTAATTCCTTTCCACCAACGTCAAAAAACCCCACTAGACTTAAACTTCACCTACAATGGTAAAACAATAGAAGTCGTTCATGAGTTTACTTTACTTGGCCTGTCTATAGACACAAACATAAATTGGAAATCACACATTAGAAAGATAAAATCAAAACTGTCCAAATTTGCATACGCCGTTCGTGAAGTAAAAAAAAACCACTAACCTTAAATCTGCACTTGTTATCTATTATGCCTGCGCATATGCGTGGCTCAGTTACGGCGTGATATTGTGGGGAAACAGCACAGATGCGCCGACACTTTTCACATTACAAAAGAGACTCATACGAATTCTAGTAAATATAGAAGACACCGACAGTTACAAACCTCATTTCCAAGAACATAAAATACTTACCCTCCCCCTGCTTATACATTCTAGAATTATGCAAATTCGTTCGAAATTACCAACACTTTTACACAACAAGAGAAAAAATACAGTCTAAATATACATTACGCCCTAAAAATAGGTTAAACTTGCCAAGCTCTAAGTTAAAAATGCACTCAACAAGCACATTAGTCATGTCAATTAAGATATACAATAAATTACCAGAAATAATTAAAGAAGAACAAAAATTTAATATATTCACTAATAAATTAAAACAATTTCTAATAAATAAATGCTATTATAATATAAATGAATATTTCAATGGCAAATTTTAAATTACATAGATTCTTATAAAATAATTACAATATTTATTACAACAACTAAGTAGTTAAATAAAAGCCCTCTTCCTCTCTCCTAGTTTTTGCTGTGCCCGACAGGGTCCACAATGATCATATTTGTAACCTACCATCTAAGTTCACATGTGGAAGCAATAAATATATTTAGTATATTGAGTATTAAGTAATAAAACTACAAATTTACAATTTTTGGACTTTTTCCTATACTTGTACTGTGAGACCTTGCTTTTTGCCAAATTTCATGATTCTAGGTCAACGGGAAGTACCCTGTAGGTTTTGATTTATTTGCGAGTATCGAAATATGTCGCAATAATGTCGCTGAAATCGCCGATTTTGTTTATTGCGTTGACTTAGAAGCTTGATTTTTTTAGAGCTCCAAGGGACCATGGACTTACGTATTTGATATTAATTTCAACTTGATACCTACACGCGTTCCTGAGAAAAAGGGTCTTGACAGACTGACAGACAGACGGACAACGAAGTGATCCTATAAGGGTTTCGTTTTTTCCTCTTGAGGTACGGAATCCTAAAAACATTTTAAACGATACAAATCACTAATTTGGCACCTTCTAACATCTTGTGCACCTCCAACAACTGCGTTAGAATCGTCCAAGATCTTTGAGTGGCTTCGATTACTTAACAGTACTTATTACTAGTCAGTGGGGCTCGTGGCTAAATGATAACAGCCGCACGGGTCGATCGAAGGTTAAGCTACGCTTGCCACGGTCGGTTCGCGGTTGGGTGACCTTCCATGGGTGTCGTGCTGCGGAAAGCCCGTTAAGCTGTTAATCCCGGCTGTCATTCGTAGATCTATGAAAGTCGTTACGGGTAGTTAGAAAACCAAAAGTCTGCAACAGGATTGTGGAGGTCAGATGGGCAGTCGCTCCAAGTAATATATTGGTATTCAGCTGCATCCAGTTAAACTGGAACCCGAACCCAACGTATATGGGAAAAGGCTAGGACTAGCCTAGACTTATTACTAGTTCTTTCCAATGGCAAAATAAACTAGTGGAAGACAATATTGCAAATCATTAAATTTCATACAGTTTAGGACACCGTACAAGTCAGCTACAAGTTTCCCGAATAGAATAAAATAAAATGTTTCCCACATTTTAACAAATCATGTGCATCACCATCACTTCTGGAATGCCACAAATTCTAATAATATTAAAGTATTATATAATTATCATTGTTTGTCAAACAGGAGAACCCAGTAACATCGGAGGGCCTAAGATGGAACTACAAGCATCCCGACCTGGCACAAGCCTGTGGTATGGCTCCCGAGTTAGATCGCTTCGATGCCCAGTTTTTCGCTGTGCACTACCACCTTGGGAACCACATGGATCCGATGTCACGCAAGATACTCGAGCAGACTTATCAGGCCATTTACGATGCGGGTAGGTTGATATCGGATAGAAGACCCTTTATTAGATAGATACCATTCACGATATATTATTCTGAAATATATATTTTTCGGTAACACTTCAGCTCTATAAGCCATCATGTTGGATTTTAGTGACGTTATATAGCCTATAACCCAAGGAACAACATGACGCTTCCAACGATATATCGTTTGCCCAAATACCTCGAGTAGTTAAGGAGTTATGAGGAAACAGATGAACATAAATACGTAGTTTGTTAAATCATAAACCTCCTTTGGCTTTGCCGTAGTCGGGGAAAACTCACGATTTTTCACAATTTAAATGCGACTCCATTCCTTTTTTTTGTTCCATCATTCGTAGTGACAATTGACAATAATTGACATAACATTGCTTACGTATTTCTAACCTAAAAACGAATTATAAATTTTAGCCTATTTCTTTAGATAAACAATTTTACTATAATAATAGTACCACCTCCGCTCAAATAGTGTCACAACTCAAAAAAATTGAGAACTCTTAAGTATAATGTTCCATTCGTTTCAGAAAACTTCAAAATCTAATCTCAAATAGTGTCATAACTTATTACTGATTTTGTATAATTACGACACTATTTGAGCGGATGTGAATAATAATAAATCCATTTATTTTCAGGCAACACAGGCTCATAGATATTTATCTATGAGCCTGTGTTGCTTGAAAAATAAATGAAAAAACCTTAACCTAAATTTTTATATAAGTTGTAGGTATAAAAACAGACTGAAAAATGAATGAATGCTTACCCATTATTATTTTGCATAAAGAATTCTTTTAGAATGAGTTCATTGATTGGGTCCAAACATTGCAGGTATTTTTTCAAATTGTACATACACAAGTACATTTTATACGTTGGTCGACTATTACTCGTTAATTTCTAGAGCATCTACTATTGATTTAATTTTGTTGCTTAATTTGGTGTTACAAAAATATTGTTTCATAATTTTAATTTAATTTCTTTTGAAGTCGATTCAATTACATTTTTATTTCGTAATTTTTAGTTTTAAGTAAAAACTGGATTTATATATATTATGGGTGTCAAATTTATTGTGTAGAATTAAAATAATATGTACATAAATAATAACTTATACCTAATTAATTAATAAAAATAACGAAATGATATCCTAAAACTATTCACAAACTAAAATATGATGGCGTCGAAAAAATCATCCACATCACTGTCGACTGGTAAAGTATAAAGGCTGGCGCCATTGCCACGTTGTATGGCAATGCTTAGCCTCTGGCCAAGGTAAAAGCCAGCCCTTGGGTCACGGGAAGTATAACCAGCAGTTTCGAAATTTCATTAAAAAGACCAAGAGCACAAGAGCACTCGGACCCCACGGCCCGAGGGTTTCAACCCCAAACGGCTCAAAAAATAAATATGGCGTAAATATAATAAACCTTGTTGGCAATAATAGCCAACAAGGTTTATTATAATTATTTACGCCGCTTGAGGTTCTCCTCAGTTCTTCTGTAACAGGTAGTTAATAAATTAATATTTATTTTTCTTAAATGCACTAAAATTTAACCAAAGCACCCGCGGGGGGCGGTGGGAGGGGTTTGACACCCGTAGCTCGTATCAGTAAGCCTGGCCGTCATACTTATGGAGGCCATACACGATCCTGGTTACCGTCAAGTTTGCAGCGCGTTTGAAGTGGCGTCCAGTTTGTAGTGCATCCAATCTTAGGCCACTCACGTTCAAGTTTGCCGTCTAGTTTGCATGATGCCGCACCAGTTGAAACCATGGCGTCATCAGTGACCGACGACGCCATGTCATTCGTTAGCGTTAGCCATCCTAGGCTTATTTCTCGCAATTAACAAAGAAAAAGAGAGTAAGAATCGTTCAGTGTGGTGTGCGCAGTTTTTATGGTTAAAGATATTTATTTTCTCAAAAGAATTACAAATTCACTTATATAGAAAACATAAATTGGTTTAAACAATAATTTGTGCCATCAAGCGTAGCTTAAAATAATATTTTGCTCCACATACTTACTACGAATCTTAAAACTAACATTATAATGACATTTTGACCAAAAAGTTTCGTCGTAACAATCAAAACAAATCAGAAGTAGGTAGTTCTACACAAGTAACAACAGAACTTTAAGCGATGCGGGTAGGGTGCATTTCAACGGTTTTAGCGTGTTTACTAAGGTCTACACCACATTGCAAAACAACAACAAGAAATGAAAAAGAATAAATTATATTTTATTTTAATTACTTTTGTAAACTAACGTGCAGGGATTTTTTGTAGACTTTAGGAATTTGTATATTTTGATAAGTTATTATTAGTTTATTTTATGTTGATTTTGATGTTACCGCTGATTTGTTTAACAGTACTCTCACGGTCAGTTTTTGGGGTTTTTGGGGCACTTATCCGTGCGTGCGTGCCAATGCCGACTAATGTCATGCATACTTCATCGCTCATACACACGTTCAAGTTTACATGACGCTGCAATCTTGATCAATTCAGCAGAATCGAAATTAAATTTTTGCTTGAAGTAGACTTGTCATGCACACTGATAGTAATACATCGGTCAAGTTTACCGGAAACCGCTTCAAGCGCGCTGCAAACATGACGGTGAGCTGGATCGTGTATGACTTCCGTCTGAGTCTAACCGTGACCAGATAGACAGGCGGACTTGGTGAAACTATGTACCTATAAGGGGTTTTCTACGGAACCATAAAAAATCATCTTTTTGTTTTAGGTCTGAGTCCGGCTCATCTCTATGGGAAAAAAGTTGCAGTTTTTGTTGGATCATCTTTTTCTGATACGGAAACATATGGTCACACGGATATTAGCTCCAGATCCGGTCTAGGCATATTAGGGTCAGTTACATCACCATTACAATATTTTTTTTTTTCATTTTACAGATCAGCCAAAATCCAAAAATTTCTACAGAATTTTAAGACATTATTTGCCCATTTTACGGGACTTTGTGCGGAGCCATTCGACTTTTACGTTAGTTTCATTTGATTATACATACCTAGTATTTTTTTTATAGAGCGAGTAAGACAATGTTCTCGAATCGCATCTCGTACTGGCTGAATTTAAAGGGTCCGTCACTATCTATGGATGAAGCTGACTGTAGTGCCACCACTGCACTAGAAGCGGCATATTCAGCTCTGAAACGTGGGGCATGTGAGTCAGCTATTGTTGGAAGTGCAGCTTTAAGTCTCCATCCGCAAGGAGCTGTACATCACGGGAGGTCAGTCTCATAACTTCTAACTTTTATTATTTTAATCATATTTTATATTGTTTTTTTTGTTAATGTGAGGACTTTGTAGGCTTAATAGACGAGGTAGGTACTTAACCAAATAGGAAATGGTCTACACCATTTCCTATTTTGTTAAGTACCTACCTGGTACTTTTGACGAGCCTACGCTGTCCTCTCATACTTTTTAACACTGTAATTTGAAAACATTGTAAAAGCCATCTTTTTTTAAAAGAGTAACCGTGGAGTTTCTTACCGGCTCTTCTCCATCGGAAACGACCAATTGGAACCGTGCACCTAGCTTCTGACGTTTCATAAGTGCCCATGTAGGCTTATGTGAAATAAAAATATTTTTGATTTTGATTTTGATAACTGATAAATCATAACTATAACTCATAACTATCTATGATTTCATGATCTCTAAGTAGACGAGATTTGGTGTGTAGAAGTTTCCAGCTAGCAATTGTTTTATTTATTTTTGCAGGCTTTCTGCTACTGTCTCACAAGATGGCACGACAAAATCATTCGCACAAGACGCCGATGGTTATATTTTGTCTGACGCAATCAGTGTAATATTTTTGCAGAAAGCAAAAGACGCGAACAGGTAAAACTTATTTATAGATAAAAAATTGTCAAGAAGTTAAAACATTGTTTATTTGAACAATATTATTGTTGTTTTTTTCAGAGTTTACGCAGAACTAGTCCATGTCAAAAATGAATTTATTTCTGTATTGAGTGATGAAATGGGACCCAAATTCGGGTACTGTCGAAACCCTCAGACTACGGCTGCGTTCATTAGACAGTTCTACAAGGAAGTGCAGGTGGAGCCACAGGAGGTAGAATACGTAGAAGGATATGGAACAGGTGAGAAAAGGTTGGAGGTAGGGGAACACTTCGTTCCTCCTATTAGGAAATCACTTCCAGCGTAACTTTATGAAGTCTCTCCTTCTAGATTTAAGTATAATCTATTATATGTTGTGGTTGCTAGGCTCATAAGTGTATATTCTATGGCTAGGCTACACTTGTTACTGTATGTACTTCAGATATTCGACATCGCATTTATATAAACCAATTTCCACTGCGTTTACTTTAATACCTCCACCTCCAAACGTGATGATACACGTGATTTTCCCCCATTGAATCGAGAGGATCCTCCAGCCAGACGGGTGATATTATCTGGACGGTTACTGCGGACATAACAAAAATCGTCAGGGTTTACCAATGTATAAAATATTTAGGGAACAGTGAAATATATCACTATTAAACAAAGTAAAAAAAATCACTTCGTTCACAGTATGTAATTATGATTCGCGACCTTAAAAGAATAAAATAAGTTAACACAAATACGCGGCATTTTGTAAATTTATGAATAATCGAGGTGTTTTGATAACTTTTGTACACATCAATGATACAATTTATAACTACCCTCGAACAAGGTGTCGCGGAAAGTAAATAAAGTAAGATTACCGTTATTTATATTTTGGGACGTGATATCTAAATATAAATATGTGTTCTGTTGTTTATTAAGTATACCTAATACGACCCATACCACCACCACCACACCACCACTCGGTATAACGGTGATTTTTTTGTGTTGCATAGTAACTTGTCACTCCGTAAATATCGAAAACATGAATCCCACTGTGAGGACGTTTAAATGATTTTTGGATAATTTTTGTTTTACCACATTTCGGGGGTTTATAGGCGTACCGGACGCTGACAAATCTGAGCTGGAAGCAATTGAAGAGGTCTACTGCAAAGATAGGCAAGACCCTCTACTAGTCGGCAGCGTGACATCTAACGTTGGCTTGACAGCGGCAGCATCTGGCATGACTGCTATTACCAAGGTTAGTATCTTTAGTACCTACCTATAATAAATCACTTTAGCAAATGAGCTTGTCCGGGGTAGTAGGTACCACAGTGACCATTTTGGTGGACCTATTTAATAATGCTTACCAAATACGCAGGTGTTACTTGGCTACCACACTGGTCAGATAGCCGCCAACCTGCACTGTAGTAATCCGCGGCAGGATGTGGTGGCGCTGCGCGAGCAGCGTATGCACGTCCTCACTGAGCACCAGTGCTTCCGCCGCTCCTACATCGCCGTCAACGGCATGTCTTCCACCGGCGTCAACTCACACGTGTTGCTGCATGGACACTATAAACCCAAGGTACCTAATCAGTGATCGAAGACGTTAAAAATGTAATGATGAAAACTAACAGGTCAATTATCGAATGACAACAGATTTGCTGCCCAGACGAGCCATAACAACTATTAAATGTTCCAGGACCTCTCCCGCTACCAGTCCTCTATTCCACGATTGGTCACATTATCAGGCAGACAAGAGTCTGCCATTACTAAGATATTAGACAACCTCAAGTCCAGACCCATTGATGCTGAAGAATTGGCGTTGTTGCACAACATCCATGCAAACAACATTTCTGGACATTTAGGCAGGGGATATGCGGTTCTAGGTATGAACAAATTGACACTATATTAACTATCATCATCATCAGCCGAAACTTGGTGCTGGACATAGGCTTCCCCAAGCATCTCCACAACGACCGACGTTGTGCTTCGCGCACCCAATGGAGTTCCGCAACCTTCACAAGGACATCGGTTGAAGGAGTATGTGTGCAGGTTATCGGTCTAACTAGTAGAAAGCCTATCAGCGCTGTGTCGTCAGAGATGCAGTGGTTACTTCAGAACTTTTTTGACCCCCTTTAGCAACCACTATATTAAACATATTTCTTCCTAACCTTGATTACTGTATGCAATGTTTTGTATTTTTATTTTGCCAGACACGGACGAGAACCAAAAAACTGTGAGCTTATGTGAGAAGGCTGAGTACTTCGACGACGCTCGGCGGCCGCTGTGGTTCGTGTACAGCGGGATGGGCTCGCAGTGGGCTGGTATGGGCGCGCAACTCATGCGCATACCGACCTTCGCTGCTGCTATACAACGGTAAAAAATCAGTATCTTGAAACATGAATTGGTGAATTTTAATTCAGTTATTTTGAATACTCTTTGTCTTTTAAATTATTCAAACAGTACTACAAGAGGAATTTAATACTAAATATTTTGTTACAGTTGTCATAAAGTGATGGAACCTGAAGGTCTCGACATTGTTAAGATAATAACGTCTTCCGAGAAAGATATATTCGATCATATCCTACACTCCTTCGTGGGAATTGCTGCTATTCAAATCGGACTTACAGATGTCCTTCACGAACTGGGCTTAATGCCTGACGGAATAATCGGTAATTCTTTTTAGTTCAAAGGTTTTATGTTTTTTCTAGTATTCTTAGCCTGATTCCGCCGAAGCTCATGGAAAATTACTTCGTATATGGGTTCATTAATAATGATCACTTTGAATACGTTGAAAGTGTATCCGAGTTGCCGGTTTTCAGCAATGTGTATATCCTAATTACTTATAGTTGTTAAACAGCGATAGACAATGAATATTTATCCAAACTAGCCGATAACAACGATACAACGAGTGACTACCGGTCGTTTATCCGACTGCAAGCTAATAAGGTTGGTTATGTTTTTGAGCCTAAATTAGTTCGTTCTTTGAACTATTTGACTTAGTTGCGTATTTTTTTGTTTATGCGTTTGTCGTAATCTCAAGTTTTTCGATGTTTTAATAATATATCTACTGTTAGATTACACGAATTCTCTTTTTTCTGAAGTAACTACAAATAGTAAGTGCAAGTGAGTGCATGGATGCTGTGGAGCAATGTCTTATGTGGTTGGGGCCTGCTAGTCCCATTAAGCACGAAAAGAAAATATACAAAAAATGTTGAGGTTTATTGGTAAGTTTTTGCTCAATTTTGTGTTGAATGTGAGCTGATAAAACATAACAAATGTTGCTAAATCACTTTGCAGCTGAACCCTGACGTATTATCTATTCCAATAGAAGGTATTAGCGAATATTCGGAAACTGTTTTGAGGTTATCATGATCATACATAGTGATGTAAATAATGTTGTCGATACTGTTCTTTTACAGATTTCTTAAAGACGATTTAAAAAAAAAATAATGGAAATTGGACTCCAAAAAAGCACAGTCACATAATGCTCCAACCATTTTACTTTGAATTCATTTGTATGTAATGAAACTGTGAAATGGTTAATGTTCGCGACGATGCGTCACCAAATGGTGTTTTTAGTGTTTTTGATAGTCACTTAAATTCGGAATGATAGCAGTGATAGATAAACAAAAAAAACACGCCTGCCATATCAAAAAGTGAACTAAGAAATTAAAAACAAGTTGCATGATTTCAGTGTTGAATAGCCACAAGGTATTTACTAAAGAGATTATAATATTTAGCTTTAGACGATGATAGTATACACTAGTATAGACGTAGACAAATTTTCATGAAAAAAAAACAAATTATTACCGTTTTTTTCATGAACCATGGCTCCCCCTTTATATTTTTTAAATGTTCTGCTCTATGCTCTAGCTTATGTTACCTGGAATAGTTCAACGCTTCTAACAATACCACATACATTAAAATCGGTTAAGCCGTTTAGAAGTTATGGTGGAATAAAGAAACTCACAAACATATTATGGGGAAAAAGTCTTTTCGCATTATAGTATGTACGAACTTGTAATACAATCTCTTTGGCTATACTATTTGTATCTGGCTGGTTTTGGTATCATTGAAAGTTTAAATTTTAAAGAACATAATTCCAAATTCAAATTAGGAAAATGTGTGATTTTCATTTGTTTTTCGTACTGTACGAAATACAAATGAAAAATTCGATACATTTTAAAATTTTACTACAAGAATGGTAAAAATTCAACGCAAGCCGCGAAAAAAAATTGCGATGTTTATGGACCTAGTGCAGTGTCTGTGAGAGTAGCACAAATTTGGTTTAAGCGTTTTCAATCCGGAAATTTTGATGTCAAAGATGCATGTCACTCTGGTCGCCCTATTACGGATAAAATGGATGCCATTTTTGAAAAAGTGGAGCAAGATCGGCATATCAGTAGTTACGACGTAGCTGAAGAACTGGGAATTGACCACAAAACAGTTTTGGCACATTTGAAAAAAACTGAGTACACAAAAAAGCTAGATATTTGGGTACCTCACGAACTCACTGAAAGAAACCTCATGAACCATGTACTCATTTGTGATTCTTTATTACGACGTAATGAAACCGAACCATTTTTAAAGAAGCTGATAACTGCATGGGGATGAAAAGTGGATCACGTACGACAAGAACGTGCGAAAAAGGTCGTGGTCAAAGGCCGGTCAGGCTTCACAGACTGTGGCGAAACCCGGGTTAACTCGCAACAAGGTGATGCTGTGTATGTGGTGGGATTGGAAGGGCATTATTCATTATGAGCTGTTACCACCAGGCAGGACCATTGATTCTGAACTTTACTGCGAACAACTGATGAGATTAAAGCAAGAAGTTAAGAGAAAGCGGCCGGAATTAATCAGCAGAAGGGGTGTGGTTTTTCATCATGATAACGCTAGACCTCACACATCTTTAGCCACTCAGCAAAAATTAAGAGAGTTTGGCTGGGAGGTGTTAATGCAACCGCCGTATACTCCTGACCTTGCACCTTCAGATTTCCACCTGTTTCGGTCTCTTCAGAATTCTTTAGGCAGTGTCAGGTTAACATAACGAGAGCACTGCCAAAACCACTTGGTATTTTGATCAGAAGTCACAAAATTTCTATAGCAATGGGATCATATCCCTACCTACAAGATGGCAAAAAGTTATCGAACAAAATGGTACCTACATACTTTAGTTAAATTAAATAAACTATGTAAAAAAATGATGATACCTAGCCCTGGACCTCACTTTTATGTATTTAGTCTCTTGAGAAAGCCCATTTAATTGAGTTTGTACGTCGTGTTGATTGATTTAGGTGTATAGACCGGTCTGAGGTATCTTTATCTAGTTTGAAAATCGGTTCAAGTGTTTTTGAGACAATCAACAAGTAAAACAGTTTTAATTAAAAATTAATAATATTCTTTCTGTTTCCTCTGAAATACCCTTTCAGTGGAAATATATATAGCTGATATAGATACCTTAGGAGACAGGGAATTTTATAGGAAATCCAGTGTTATGTAATATGCCGTTTGTATGTATTTTTATAGTTAATGTGCTATAAGCATTAAACTGATGAATAACTTGATGAAAAATAGTTCAAATAAAACTTTAAAACATTCTCTCGTTAAGGTAAAGTAGGCCTGTACCTAACTAAGCAAATGTGTAAAATAGCACAATTCGTAGTCATTGGCAAGGTAGTTAGTATGTCTTCAAAGCTTCAATATAGTTGTAGTGTTTTTGAAGAGTCCCGAAAATTGCTTCCTGAAGATTCGTGAAGACTTGTGTATTATTCAGGTAAAATATTCCTGTAAACGACGTCAAAACTTACTCCTCGAACAGATGTCAAACCTACTCCCCAACAGATCTCCAAACTCTTCCCCGTCAAAAACACTGGAACATAGAAGCTGCAGGTATCCGTCTTAAAGATATCTGGAATCTATAGGTGCAGAACTTCAGCGATGCCTGGACGGGAGGCCTATCCTCAAACTGGGACGGTTTTCTTTTTTGGAATTATAAGATAATGACATTGTAAATTCTATCGACGTTGAAATTTAGTGGGTCACATCACTAGTCAGAATAAAAAGAGTGACACCCTAAGAAATTTCGAAACGTCTTCTTTATACGTGTCCTTCTCTAACATCATAGCGGCTCCATAAGTCAAAATGAAGCAAATATATATTGAGTTCAGTTGCTATTTTAGTCCTCATTCTATGCTTTTCATTGTTCTGGGTAAACCGTTGTCACTGTCAGATTGCATACAAAATAAAGAGAAGCGCGATGACACAACGCTTGTAATTTATTGCAAAATATGAAGCAATTATTTATTTACTCAAAAATGAGTTGAGTAATCGAAAATAAAAACGAATCAAGTCCTGCATACAAATAAGACGTTCTTGTTATTAATTAAATACCAACCGTACGTTATATTCAATACAGGTATTTTGGATTGAAACTCACAGTAAAGGGTTAGTCTGTTTACTGTTAATTTGTATCGAGATTTTTTTATCTAAACGTCTGTTGGTAACAACCAAGTTCTGAGAAATATGTTCAAGAATAACATATATTTTTTCCGCCACCACAAACTATGTCTATAGATTATGCATTTTTTTTGCAAGCAAGGTCTTACAGCTCAAGTATAGGAAAAAGTCCTAAAATTCGAAATTTGTCTGTCTGTCCGTCTGTCTGTCTGTCAGTCTGTCAATACCTTTTTTCTCAGGAACGCGTGTATCTATCAAGTTGAAATTAATATCAAATTCGTAAGTCCACGGTCCCTTAGAACTCTAAAAAAATCAAACTTCTAAATTAACGCAATAAAAAAATACGGCGATTTATGCAACATTATTGCGACATATTTCGATACCTACTTGCAATTAAATCTAAACCACTTTCCGTTGACCTAGAATATTGAAATTTGGCAAGAAGCAAGGTCTCACAGCACAAATATAGGAAAAACTCCAAAAATGGTAAATTTGTAGTTTTATCACATAAAAAAAAATTGTTTTTTGCGTTTACAAACTTATATTTGCAGTTGGAGAATTGAGTGTGACGTATATCGATTTATGGGAGAACATGTTTTTCAATTACAATGTTAAGTTTGTTTTTAGGATAAATTCATCCTAACTACGGAACCCTTCATTGTGCGTGGTCCGACACGCACTTGCCCGGTTTTATTTTTTGCTGTTTTTATAGTTAATGGTACGGAACCCTTCGTGCGCGAGTCCGACTCGCACTTGGCCGGTTTTTTTACATAGTTCTCACTAATAATTATTAATAGAATAGAATACTCTTTATTATGTACACCATAAAAGTTACAGATATAAATGTTAAAATTTTACATAGGGTGACACAATGGTAATTTGAAAGAGTGTCCATGGAGTTTCTTGCCCGCTCTTCTCCATAGGTACCTACTACGCTTTGCAATGGGTAACTGGCTTAATATCACAGAGTACATTTGTATAAAGGAAGATAGAGACGTCACTCGAACATTTCATGGCGCCCTCTACGAACAAGTAAAAACAACAATCAATGATGCATAAAGGTTATCCGTATAGCCAGCTTCAAATCTGCAGTAGACCCTGGTCTATTTTCTTTCCTTTTACTTAAGTCGTAGTGGTAGTTACTAAAAATAAAACATTAAATACAATGTTAAATACTTTATTTCAATCTTTTTTTACAATATTTCGTACCTACAAAGAACCATTATTACTTGTAGAAACACACAATAGTAACAGTATTATTATTTGCACTTACGAGTGCTTTTGCAGTTCAGCACACAACACTTGCTCGCGTTCATGTTCACACAACCGATTCACAAACAAGTAAACAGTCCAGATATTCGTGCAAGAGTCAATCAGATGGAGCGATGTCGTCGGTATCCAATACGTTTCCAGGTCAATGTTTAGAAGCAGAATCATCAATGTTCATACAAGCCACAAATTAATCGAAACGCATCCACTCGAAAAGAGAAAAACGGACACCGGAATAATTTTTATTTTTTTTTGAACAGATATGACATTTAACGCACAGAACATAATATATGTTATTATTTTAATAAAATCTAAGCGAAATGGAACATATGTTTAGACTAAACCATTATCATTTTAAGAACAGCGCCATCTATCAATAAGTAAATTTAACTTTTGATATTACTATACGACTAAATTAAAAATCTGTTGAATTAAGTAGTGTATCTCCAAAAGCAGAAGCCTACATATACTGGCTGGTTATAATTCCCTTACTTTTGTTCTAAGCTATACCACCACCGTGGTTTATATTTCTGATTGACCGACTCTTTGACAACTCAAAAGTGCCTGAAAATAATTTATTTGAAATAAATGCTTTCCCCCTTATTACAAAACAAGGTTTATTTTCAGACCCAGGATTAAAACATGGAGCCATTATTGAATTTCGAACTTTATTCCGACTATGGTAAAGTTCCTAAACACAAAAGTGACAACTTAGTACCGAACTAAGTTTTCAGTTTTGTATAAAGAACGGTATTTCAATCACTGTTACGTTCTTATTGCAAAAACTGGCTGCATGGCCATGTCAAAATATAAATCTTGTTTTGTAATAAGGCGGTTTGAGTTTGAGTTTATGATGCGCCAGATTTTTACCCGGTATAGTCACGAGTCTTTGAAAGTATGAAAACTGCGCCTAAATATTTCCTTTTGATAATCGTTATTTGTTTGCGATATAAGTGCATTTGTACTTATTTGGCCCTATTTGTGGGTCGCTACGTTTTGGTCTAATACAATTTGAGTCATATTACGAGAACTGAGCACAAGACGAAACTCTATTTGACCGTTGCATCGATTCTACAGGTCACAGTGTTGGTGAGCTGGCATGCGCATACGCCGACGGATGTTTAACAGCGGAACAAATGATCATGTGCGCTTGCCAACGTGGACGTGTATCGCTGGAGACTCCCATCATACATGGTTCAATGGCTGCTGTCGGTCTGGGATATGAACAAGTAAACCCAATTATCAATTTTACTACCCAATTACTAAACCTCCGCCGTCTGTCTACCTGTAACAGGTATCTTTTTAACTTACTCAGGTTTGATGTTACTATAACCTCTATCACGGGCAACATGAATAATTAAAACCCAAGGGTTGTTACAAGAAACCGTGACACAGAATCCTTTTTTCAAGTGTACGGTACACGTGCACTCGTTGTCTCCTATAAGTGAAGGAGTACATCTTCTTAATACCTTATGTTGCCCTTTATTTACGTATTATATATTGTGTACATCTTTTGTTGGAGATCCTAAATAAATAAATACATAAATAAATAAGCACCTAGTCCGTTCTCAACATTTTGTTATTTATTTTCAAATGTAGATATCGAAGATATGTCCGCCTGAAATCGACGTGGCATGCCATAACGGGCCTGACTCCAGCACCATCTCTGGACCTGCTGGCGTGATGAAGGAGTTTGTCGCTCAGCTTGTGGCGAAAGGCGTGTTCGCGAAGGAGGTGCCGAGTTCCAATATACCGTATCATTCGCGATACGTCTCAATTGCAGGTATGAGTTAACGTCATATTTAAACTTTTGAACGCCTCCAATGAATGCAAAAAAGTAGCGGCCTGTACTTACGGCCTACAGCCATGTCGATACGTTTCCCACCAGCGGCGGCGGCGGCGTTCAAAAGTAGCGGCCTGTACTTACGCCCTGCAGCCATGTCGATACGTTTCCCAAGGGGGGCGGCGGCGGCGTTCAAAAGGAAATGTGCCCTTTCCCAACTATGTTGAGGTCGACTTCCAGATATTTATATTACTTACAAATATTGTCATCATTAAGCTATGCCTTTTTAGTTTATCTGGGTTGTAGAGGTGCCCAGAGAGTTTTTAAGCTCATAGTGTTATGTAAGATTAAATGGCAAACTTTTTCCAGGTCCTCGCCTTCTCAAGTTATTGAAAGGAGTAATAAAGAATCCGAAGCCCCGCAGTGAGCGTTGGCTATCAACTTCTATTCCGCAGAGCGAATGGAATGAAGATTTAGCTAAAAATTGTTCGGCGGAATATCAAACTAACAACCTACTGGTGAGTTGGTGTACCTCAAAAGGAAAAACGGAACCTTTATAAGATCACTCGTGTGTCTGTCTGTCCTTCTTTCACAGTCAATTTGCTCCGCATTTACTGGACCGATTAAGTTGAAATTTGGGACACATATGAACTTCTGTGACCAAAACACGGACGATTAAAGTAAATAACAGAATTTTGAATATAGAGGTCACTTTTGGGGTGCAAAACAGAAAACTTTAAAAAAGTTTTTGTTTTGTTTTGTTTTTTTTTTAAAAACGTTGCCCCACACTAGGAATTTCTCCTGTATTGTGGGTGCGTTTACAAACATTTAAATTCACATACACAAACAGCCAGACCCGGAACAACTACTTGTAGGTCATACAAATATTTGTTCCGTTCGGGAATCGAACCCGCGACACTCAGCGCAGCAGTCAATCGCTTAACTAACTGCGCCAACTGTGCCGACCACAGTGTGACATACTTACCAAATAAAAATAATAATAATAATCATTTTATTTCGATTATCATAGACTCATAACTTAAATATTTATATACGCGCTGCAGTAACGGGGGAGAGCCAAGAACATCCTGAATGCATTGTTAAACTGGACTCGAAGGGCGCTGTACGACTTTTGCGTGTAGTTAGTCCATAGGCTACATGTGTGTAATGTAGTGCAGTAGGCTCTAAAGACAGTAATTTTAACTTCTGCTGAGCATCGCGCGAACCTACGGATCACCATATTCGCTCTGACCGACAGCGCCCTTCGCTCCCGTTAAAAGGGTCCGTATAAAGGCTTCTACATACCAGCGCGACTTGTCGCGCGACGCGACACGGCACAAAGACCCCGCGTGTCGCGGGACGAGCGGTGCCTTTGTGTCGCGTCGCGTCGCGCGACAATTCGCCCCGGTATGTAGAAGCCTTAAAAGGGCTTGTTGTACGGATTTCCGTATTTTGTTTTTATAATCTATACTAATATTATAAAGCAGAAGAGTTTATTTGGTTGAACGCCCTAATCGCAGGAACTACTGGTTCGAATTGAATAATTATTTTTGTGAAAGTTAGTCCATTTATCGAGAAAGGCCAACAAGGAACCGGAAGGTCGTGGAAGGTTATATTACATCACGCTACAATCTAGAGGAGCGGAGCATCAATGAAAAATGTGATGCAAAGACGGGGAAAAAATACCTTTCGAGAGCTTCTGTTGCGTACGCTGCTCAAACGATTAAAGTTACGCAAAAATCATGAATGACGGAATTGTTCCCCTTTAAAAGTCTCCCACAGCATAAGTCTATCTTCTAAGGTAGACTATAACCTTTTTATGGTAATCAAATTTGTTCTAAAATTGTGCATTATTTGCGAAGGTGTTTTTATAAACATGATAATAATCCATAACCAAATAAATACGTTATTCATCACAAGTATTTAATTTTGAACAAAATTGGCCTTGACATCCATAATTTCAATGAATATCTTAGGAAATATCATAGTTTTAAAATAATCACACAAAAATATTATAACGGTGAAAGTTTGTGAGTGTCTGTGTTTGTTACTTCTTCACGCTCAAACAGCTGGACCAGTTTTGATGAAATTTTGTATAGAGGTACCTATACACATACGCTACTTTTTATCCTAATATTCCCACGGGATCGAGAGTTATGCGGGTGAAACCGCGCGGTGCAGCTAGTTTTAATAAAATATATACTTTAAAAATAATTTAAGAAAATAGATGAAAATTTACCATTCTGCACTCTTTTCTCCAAAACTACACATCCTAAAATTAAAAAAAAAATACAGACGATAGTCTTTTACTTATTGATAACAGAAAAACTAATATGAAGTCTATGGTGTTAAAATAACATGGTAAATCTCTCAATGTTGTGCGTACAAACTTGCATTTGTAGTTGGAATGTATGGGAGAACATGTTTTTCAAATACAATGTTAAGTTTGTTCTTGGGATAAAAAACATGGTAGATCAATTCATTGTACGGAATCCTGACCACACGAGTTCGACTCGCACTTGTTCGGTATTTTTGTTTTTGCTCTGTCCTAAAAACGGTAATATTATGTACGTCCTTTTATTGGTGTTTAAAAAATAAATGTAATGTATCAGTAAATCTGTTTAATGTTTTAGGCTAATTTTGCATTTTATGTTATTTTTAAACTCTTATTATCTCACGTAACTTTAAACTTATCTCTATTGTTTTTCCTACTTAGGTACCTAGTTATTAATTTTATAGTAGGTATAGTGCTTCTGGCACATCGATTACGTTCATGGGGCATGCGGTGCTAACCTATATGAATTTGCTACCTTAGATTTAAGGAAAACGTTATATAAAACTTTAACATTGTAATAAAATTGTTGGTTGGCCATTAAAGAAAAAACCGGCTAAGTGCATGTCGGACCACGCACATTGAAGGGTTCCATAGTGGGGATTCATCATCCTAAGAACAAACTTAACATTGTAGTTGAAAAACATGTTCCCTCATACATTCAAACTAGAAATGTAAGATTGTACGCACAATATTGAGAGATTTACCATGTTATTTTAAGATCATAGACTTCGCATAGGTTTTCCTGTAATCTGTAATTAAATAACTATTTTCTGTATTTTATTCAAAATT
Organism: Tiliacea aurago; assembly: GCA_948098905.1. Classification (NCBI taxonomy): domain Eukaryota; kingdom Metazoa; phylum Arthropoda; class Insecta; order Lepidoptera; family Noctuidae; genus Tiliacea; species Tiliacea aurago. The sequence continues at coordinate 18,358,206 of OX402596.1, forward strand.
GCAGGCTCCACAGTTTCGGATTTATGGGAAGGGGAGTGGTCAATTTTCAACTATTTTCGTAAATAATTTTAAAAGTATTTATTTTAAAATTATAAAAAAAATACATCTGAAATCGTTACCACAAGCCTTTTCATTTAATATGTCGCCCGGTACAGTTTGCAAATCTTTTTTTTTCTAATTTGCCCCCCCAAAGGTGACATGTTACATGTCTGTATTTGGGTCACAGAAGTCCACATGTGAGTGTATTCCCGTTGTCCCCGTTTGCCATATCCCCGTCACGGGGACAGCGGGACGAGATTAAATTTATTTCCCGTTGTCCCCTTATCGTACGAAGTAAACCTTTTTTAAATCGAAACAGCTAGGTTAGGTAGGTTAGAACCGTGACCACACAACGCACGAGCCGAGCGAGCGGAGCGAGCGGTGCCGCGGCAGCAGCCGGCGAGTACCAGAAACATATTTTTGAATGTAAAACCAAACCACGGGGACAACGGGAATTATTTATAAATATTTAATTCAAGTGCCCCCGTAGTACGGGGAAACGGGAATACACGCACATGTGTACCAAATTTCAACTTAATCGGTCCAGAAGATTCGGAGCAAATCGGCTGTGACAGACGGACAGACAGACACACGAGTAATCCTATAAGGGTTCCGTTTTTTTCTTTATGAGGTACGGAACCCTAAAAATAAATAAATACCTAAACAACAATAATAATCAAAAGGTCCACTTTAATAGTTTTGGCAGTGCGAGATTCCGACTTACACTTGGCCGATTTCTATATTATTTTGGTTGCGTGTTGCAGAGCCCCGTATTATTTGAGGAGACGTTGCGGCTGATACCTAGCAATGCTGTGCTGGTAGAGGTGGCGCCGCATGGACTGCTGCAGGCCATTCTCAAGCGAGCCATGCCAGCGGAAAGTAGGCATGTTCCGCTCACCAGGCGCGGACATCCCGACAACGTACTTTTCTTACTTAAGGCAGTTGGCGAGTAAGTACTCAGAAATTCTTAAATATTAAAAGACTACTGCGGTCTTATTGCAGAAAAAGGTTTGTCTTTAGACCCAGGTGTAAACTATCGACACGTGTGTGAAGAATTCTGTTTCTTAACTCTGTGTTATGCAACTATTTTTAAATTTAAAAAAGTTCTTTTTAAAAAAACTGACGTCAAACGTGAGTCAAAGTTGTCGATTTTGTATTATGAAAGAAAGAAAGACAAATGGGTTTAGGTATTTTTCACAGACTATGGATTTAGTATGTACGAGTACTTTAGCGTATAGACACGTGCTTAACAAAAAGATACGTAAGTTAATTCTAAGAACGTTACTGTGATCTGAATAAAGTTTTTTTTTTTTTTTAAAACGTTGCCCCACACTAGGAATTTCTCCTGTATTGTGGGTGCGTTTACGAACATTTAAACTCACATGTCACAAACAGCCAGACCCGAAACAACTACTTGTAGGTCATACAAATATTTGTTCCGTGCGGGAATCGAACCCACGACACGCAGCGCAGCAGCCAATCGCTTAACCACTGCGCCATCCGTGCCGTCCGTTTATCATACAATATCGAGCTCGACGGCTTGGGCTTGAAGTAAAGTTGGCACTTGGTTTGTGATAAGACGGTTGCAGTTGGCACTGTTGGCAGTACTGTCTGTTAGAAACTATTCCAAGGTGCCTGCTAAAATACAGATACACAAAAAGCTGTTGTTCCATTTATAGAGATTTTGGTGTGTACTTATGGTTTGAGTAATGAATTATTTTATTCCTACAGTTTGTACATGCACGGTTACACACCAAAGGTGCAAGCTTTGTACCCGAAAGTGGAGTTCCCTGTATCTACAGAAACACCTATGCTGTCACATTTAGTAGAATGGAACCACAGTGAAACATGGTAAGTCCAATAATTTGATTACAAAATATATCATATAAACAATACCAGCCCGTTCTTTGACAATCGAAATAACCGTGTTATTTAAAGAAGAGAAAGAAAATACATTTATTTAGCACAGGCTAAAGGCACACAATATAATATAAGTACTATAGTAGTAGTATAGTAGTATAGTAATACAGGTAAAAATAAAAAAAACAAGTAAATAGTGTAAAGTGCGACGTAAGAAATTTGCGGGTAAGTGTGCCTCACGGCTGCGCCAAAAAGGCCCAGTTCATCAAAAATGCCAGACAACTAGTGCCTGACGCTGGTTTTCAACTGGACCTGAAGTGTGAGGTGATGGATGTGAATCAGTTTTAAACTGCATACATAAATAAATAAATAAAATAAATTTGTGTCAGATAAAAAAAAAATATAGTGTGATTATAGTGAAAAATGCAAAAAAAAAGCCCAAAACAAAAAAACACTAATAAATAAACGAGAAGGACACATCAGGACCTTCATTAATATGTAAGTAAATAAATCCTTCGAAACAAGTCGAACAAAAAACCTGTTTTAAAAAAACGATGCCAAACTTCCATGTTCCAACACATTGACACATTATTAATCCGTGCACTTCATCGCATAATCGCACAATACGCTGCAAGCAGCCGAGCGCGACGGACTATTTACGAACAAATTGCTTTTGTGAACTTTATCCCCCTTATTACAAAACAAGGTTTATATTCAGACCCAAATTTAAAACATGGAGCCATTATTGAATTTCGAACTTTATTACGACTATGGTAAAGTTCCTAAACACAAAACTGACAACTTAGTACCGAACTAAGTTTTCAGTTTTGTATAAAGAACGGTATTTCAATCACTGTTACGTTCTTATTACAAAAACTGGCTCCATGGTTTAAGCCATGTCAAAATATAAATCTTGTTTTGTAATAAGGCCCTTTGTGTTTTTTATACTTGTCTTAGCCATGCTTGGTATTGAGATTGACTAAATACTGTGGTTATATTGAATAGTTTAAATAAGTCAGCTAAACATTGTTGGTGAAAGTGGAAAAGAAAAAAAAAAACAACAAGCGTACATAAACGAAAGATAAAACATAATATATATGAAAGGTAAGCGCTAGTCATTATTAGTATTATAAGTCGTTATAAAATCTATTATATTATTTCGATTGTCAAAGAAGTAAAGATTTGATTTGAATATACGGATACTATAAGTTGTGAATAAAAGTCAATTAGCTTGTTTATTAATTAATTTACTTGACTTTACGTCATACAGTTTGGGCGATTTAGACTTATATATTTTTGTAGTAACGATATCCATATGGTCATTGATCATAACTGAGATAAACGTCTAAATTTTCCTCACAACGTCATAAAGTACTAGCTACCATAGATTATACACTTATATATAGGAACTAGCTACTTTAGACAGTCTCGAAGTCATAACCTCAATGTAATCGTGAAGCTGAAGCCCGTGCATCAGAAACTGAAGTTAAAAATAAAGGTAACTAAATCTCTAAAACTCTATCGATAATGAAGTTCATGTTGAGAAACCTAGACTTACCGCCAATATGAAATGTAACTGCGTGATATTCAATGATCTATTCTTCTGTATGCGAGAGGAAAGGCATTTGGCTTGCAGTGAGACTATTACAGGCTGATTTAAAAAAAATATTCACCGCTTAAGCTACGCTTTTTTTAATTTTCCTAAATTTCTATAAAGGAACGTTACATATTTTGTCGGTGGAAAGAAACGTGCGGCTGCAGCTTGCCAGTTCCTGAAGTCCATTCATGATGATGAGTACAGCTACCTGCAAGGTCACGTTGTTAGAGGTACCAAACTGGATTTAATTTATTAATGCCCTCAGTGTTGTTTTCTGTTGACTCTCACTGTTGTCCCAACCTCAAAAGGTTGGGGTTATTGCGTGTGTTTTTCATTGTGTGGACATCAGATGTGTAATGTCATTGTGTACAAAAAAGGCTTTTCCGTGTATAATAACTATCATCCAACCACAGAGCATCTAACAATTCAAACCGGATTCTTCTTCTACCGTCCATGCCGTGGAAAAACAAGCTAGTCTGCCGATTACTTCCACGGGTGTCACTGCCCAGGACCACTTACCATCACTGTCTTGCTTGTAAGTAAGATGAATGCAGTCAATCCAATATCTCCGTAAATTACAGAAAAACAGTGCTATCCTTTCGCGGCTGCTCTGGTGGCAGCATGGGATACCCTCGCGATGTACTCAGGGGTTGCCAAGCGTCAAGCACCGGTACACTTCCAAGACGTGCACCTGTACGCTCAGCCCACGCTGCACGACCAGCGACCGCTGAGGCTCAGCGTCGCACTGCAGAGGGGGACCGGAAAGTTTGAGGTATACAGATATTTAGTAGATATTCATTAAATTAAAGTGTCCACTTAGTTTTTTGCTCGTTCTTCTCCATAGAAACTTACTACACTTTGGAATGGGCTTCATTTTTCTGGCTAACCCACTCCTTGACATTTCAAACCACAATACCTACTCAATTCTCAATACTTTTATTGCATTCCACATGTGGGTCTTCTTAGGTGGTAAACTTATAATTAGATCTTAAGGGTTGTCGGGCTTAGCAAAATAAGTAAGTTAGGAGAGAGGAAGCATTTGTTAATTAATTTATAATAAACACTAGCTGCGCCCCGTGGTTTCACCCGCGTTAGTCTCGATCCCGTAGGAATATCGGGATAAAAAGTAGCCTATATGTTATTGCAGGATGTCAGCTACCTCCATACAGAATTTTATCGTGAAGAAGTAACAAACATACACACACACACACTCACAAACTTTCGCCTATATAATATTGTGATCACAGACACGTGTATATAAAAAACAACAACGGTTCGATTCCCGCACGGAACGAATATTTTTATGACCTACAAGTAGTTGTTCCAGGTCTGGCTGTTTGTGTATGTGAGTTTAAATGTTTATAAATGCTCCCACGATACAGGAGAAGTTCCTAGTGTGAGGCAACGTTTTTAAAAAAAGAAAAAAAAATGAGTGATAAACTGATAATACATGCAGAAAGATAATTAAATAATGTATTAAACAAAATACATAGACAATTTACGTTAAACTAATCTTAAATTAGCTCCTATTGCCTTCATAAACCCAGTTTCAGTGTAATCTGATATGAAATGTATACCAAAAGACGATTCTGACTGTGAACTTTCTGCGATATGATGGTTCTACTTTTTAATTATAATGGTTATAAAATTTATGCCTAAAGATGATTCTGACTTACAAACTTATGAGTTTTGAATGTATGATAAATGAGTGTCTGTCAAACGATTTTCTGCGAAATTATGTTTATGATATCAGCTGTTATGCAAAATAATATTATGACAAAAAAAGTTCTGCCATAAAGGGTAGACCCAATTGAAATATATGCTTGGAGTTTAAGTTATGTATGACGCAAAAGTTTTATTGCGTGAATTAGGTGTGGTAAGCCTAGTACAATTAGCTTTGTCAGCAGTATAGCTTCTTCCAAATCTAGTGAGTAAGTAAGTAATTATAATGAAGTCACGCATAATAATAATCATAATCATTTATTAATTTGCGAATATGGGTACAAAAAGAAGGTCATAGAACAAACAATAGTGTCCATTAGCCATATCTTACCGTAAGGCATGCAAATTTACACACATTATATAATATTTGTATCCTGTAAATATTAAGTGACAGAGTAATACGCTTTTTTTAGTAACAGTGTTTTGATATTGTTTTTAAATATACTTATATCACTTATCTCCAAGAATGAGTTTGGTAAATGGTTATATATGCGTGGAGCCATACATAATATACTTTTATTTAACAACGCTGTTGTATTAAAAGATAAACATATATTGAATTTGTATCTTTTGCTATGTAACTTATTAAAGAGGTTTGTATTTTTCCTAACGAACATTATAACCTCTAATATATATAAACATGGTAACGTAAGAATATTAAATTTTAAAAATGATGGTCTGCAACTGTCTGTTACTTTTATACCAGTTATGGCTCGTATACATTTCTTCTGGGCTTTAAATACCGCTTCTTTATTCGTAGAATTACTCCAAAAAATAACACAATACTTTAGAATAGGTGCAACATAGCCATTGTAGGCTGTAAAGACCGTAGAAGTACTGACCGTTTGTTTAAGTTTAAACAATGCATAAGAAAAGGTATTTAATCTAGTGCATAATGTATGTATATGTTCTTTAAAATTTAAATTATTATCTATCTTTATACCCAGAAATCTCGTAACGTCTACTTCCTGGATCTTATTATTTTGGTAATGTATGTTCATGTTTGCTATTTTACTTACTCTACTTCTGAATGTCATCAAATTTGTTTTGTCGAGAATTATGTGTAAATTTTTTGATGTCAACCAGTTTATAATGCTATCCAAAGTCATATTTATCTCAGGTTCCATGTGTAATTTATTATCTCCTGTGAACAGTACTGTACCATCATCAGCAAATAGAATTGTGTTGTATTTCGTCACTTTTGGAAGGTCATTGATGTATATTACAAAAAGGGGCGGACCCAATACACTTCCCTGTGGAACGCAAGATGTAACCTGTCTACATAAGGATGAATAATGTATATTTTTTTTCGAATGGGGACATATCCTTGTTATTTGTGTTATTTCCGTTCTATTACTTAAGTAAGATTTAATCAGGTCATAAATGTTTCCTCTGACACCATAAGCGTATAATTCATTTAAGAGTATTTTATGGTCCACATAGTCGAAAGTCTTTGTGAGGTCCATAAAAAGTGCACACGTTTGTTTACCTCTATCTATGTGAGTTAATATGTTGTGGATAAAATTATAAACTGCTATATTAATCGATTTATTTTTACGAAAGCCAATCTGTTCATCACAAAGTAAATTATTCCTCTCAAAGTAACTATTAATACCATCATGGATCATTTTTACGCAACAATTGTCATCTTAGCATAACTTAACTATAAGTACCTTGTATCTTTAGGATTAAGACATTATTATCTTCACTGTCACTATGTCAGTTACATAAAGTTATTTTTATAAACTCTCCGATTGCGGCGCAGCCGGTAGGATCTCTATAGTCACTCAGTATAGTATAAAACTCTACAAAGCTGCTGTGACGTCTGTTCCAACAGTTTAACAGAGATCGCCGAACAAATAAATTTATTGAGCAACTTCACGAGAGGCTGACGCTAAGTGTGGGGAGAATAGTCCAAGGTGGAGATGGGAGTAACTTCGGGACTGTGAGTAGAACTTTTCACTATCCTTTCTGTTTTCTTTTACGTTTCCCTCCTTGATTAGATATGTGTTTGTGTTATTGGAGGTCGGACAATACCCAGGTAACATAATATTATATTACGATAGAACTTTCGTGATAAAATAAATAGGAACATTAGTACATTTTATTACGATACAAATCTCGTGATAAACCAATTACGTAGACATAATTTTTTTGTAAGTACCTACAATTTAGTACGATAAAATTTTCGTATTAAAGTAAGTAAGCATTTTCTTGTGTGGGTAGCGTTTCGAGTTTCAATAACAATGGATCAGATCGCACCAGTTCCATCAACAATGACTAGCATAATTCCGGAATTTAGTGGTGATGCTAGACAGCTCTCACTGTTCATCAAGAAATGCGAATATTTTATTACATAAGTTCCGAGGAGGAGATGTTCAGAACGAATACTTGTATCACGTCGTTACTAGTAAACCTTCAGGTTAAGACAGAAATAAGCCGTCAAGGAAGTTTACGGAACACTATAATAACAACATTCCAAAGATCACATAACCCTCAAACAATGGACGCAAATCCGAATGCACCCAAAATAACGAAAACCAGTCAGGCTCATCAAACACATCGCGTCGTTCCAATCAAGGAATTCGCATTTTGCACAACATCGAATTCCGCAACAGACTAGCTCAACTGCAAGGGCGTCGAGTCAGCCTAACCGGCGATTGACGTCGGCGCATACTGCACCGGTAGCAAATACAGGTGCAAACACCGATGTTACTATGCGAACTGCGAGTGCTAGACGTGTTAATTACACAAACAATGATTCATACGATAATAAATTATCAGTATGAAATATTTAGAAAGTAATCAAAACGCACCATAGTTTAGTTATCCGTTAGATATTTATAACTTAGTTAAGATATAGGGAAGTATAAAAATCTTAATTTTTGGGTTGGGTTATATAGATATATTAATTAAATCGATAGTAGTAAAATTGCTTTTATTTTGGAAGTCCCGCTAGTAGACGGTAACACATATATATATTATCAAGTGATCCCTTTTCCTCCTTTTTTACCCATCCACAAAAAAAAAACCCTATCCGTCTTATTACAAAACAAGATTTATATTTTGACATGGCTTAAACCATGGAGCCAGTTTTTGTACAGTGATTGAAATACCGTTCTTTATATAAAACTGAAAACTTGGTTCGGTACTAAGTTGTCAGTTTTGTGTTAGGAACTTTACCTTAAACGGAAAAAAGTTCGTAATTCAATAATGGCTCCATGGTTTAAACCTGGGTGTGAAGATAAACTTTGTTTTGTAATAAAACGGTAAGTCATTATTCCGAAATATCCTTTATATCCTACTGGTGAAAAAGTCGAAATACAGTCCCGTAGTCCAGAGCTGCAAGGAAATGTATGACCTCACATACCTTTGCACCGAAGACAATGTACTTTAGTGTCCAGAGGAAACATGCGTCGACCAATTTATATTACTAAAACATAATTTCATGGATTGCCAGCAACACCAGGTGAAAATAGAACAAACCAAGATACAATCCACATCTGAAAGTCACTGGTTAGTGTATGCAGAAAAAGGTACCCAGACAACGGAACATTGTGTGGCGACGAGACAGGGAAATACACCAGCAAGGTACATACATTTTAGTACCAAGTCAGCATTGCACACTGCAACTGATATTGATATCTCCATTACAACACGGCGAACAGTAGCACAGGCTCCTTCAGCCTACCAACAGTACAGGTGCCCGAACTCCGTCGTGACGTCAGCCCACCGTCGAAGCAGATGGATTTTAGAGCGGTGGACTTAGATGACATCAAGGACTAAGTGAACCGAGCAAAATATAGTGAAAGTGTCAGTGATTTCGAGTCATACATACGTGTGACAAGAGACAATATCAGTGTATGGATCATAAGTATTTACGTCATAATCTTAGTTTCTGTTATAGGTTTCATTGCATACAGATGAGACTTATTTAAAATTTGCAAGAGAAATTCCCTTTAAACTACACAGTTGCCTTTAGATAATTTCTATCTTAGGGTGTTTTTAATATCATGCGGATTTCATCACGCATGCGGGATTGCCCCGCACGCGTAACTGCTGCCCAGGTTCACACCCCGCGTCCTTACAATAAATACATGTATGAATAGGACATTTACGAGGCGATCCCGCATGCGTGATGAAATCCGCACGATATTAAAAACTTCCTTAGGGAGGGAGGAGTTGATGTGGTAACCCTAGTACAATTAGCTTTGTCAGCAGTGTAGCTTCTTCCAAATCTATTTAATAAGTAATTATAATGTAGGACATTGTCGTCACGCAGCAATGGTCATCTTAGCATAACTTATAAGATATTATTATCTTCACTGTTACTCTGTCAGTTAAATACAGTTATTTTTATAAACTCTTCGATTGTGGTTTACTTAATTCGTGCTATTAAAATAGTGCGACTGCTGACATGGGGTTCAATTTGCAGCTATTAAAGGGTTATTGGGTTTTTCCAGAATCTATCAGTAGCCCGGATAATGGCAATAAGCTCGGCCCCTGTTACATGAAACTCAAACATAACTGGTGCATTATGTATTTTCTATAAACACCTCTGCCAAGCCTTTCACGGAATACAGACGTGATGATATGAACATGACCTATATTTATCTACAACAGATCTTGAACGAGAATAACAGAGTGGCATCTGGGTACATTCGAAGTGGTTACGACCGAAACGTGACAGAAGATAATGATACTGAAATGGTGCTCAATTCAAAAGACATTTATCAACTGCTGCAAGACAGGGACTATAGTTACAGGTTAGTCATAATAAGATGGCAAATTATGAAACATTACCTCTTTCTGGGGCATTTAGTTAAAAAGGTTCCATTGCTGTTGCTGCACGTTTTACTTTTGTCTCACTGCAAGTGTGCCAGTTTTACACCATTTTACGAAAGCCTTCCGTATACCTTGCATTGTAGCAATGTTATTCATATTCAATTAAGATTATTCCATGTATCTATCTTGTAGCGGTGAGTTCGTAAGCGTCGAGGCGGCGAGCGTATCACTGAGCCAGGCAGCACTGGTGTGGCGCGACAACTGGGTCACGTTCATCGACGGCTTGCTGCAGCTGAACATGCTGCGACAACCACATGATGCAGTATCCCTGCCCACACAAATCAGGAGACTAGACATCAACGCCAAGAAACACCTTCAAGATGCCTACAACTTGAACGGGAAGACTGTTGTGAATGCTTACTTTTCTGATGTCCAAGACCTTACAAGGTGACTACTACCAAGACTAGCCAACAACATCATATATGTGCGAGATTATGCGCACACAGAAGTACTCTGAATTCCTTCTCTCCCATGCGCTTTCTGGTCGTTTAAGATTGATATTAGTATACTGAACAGACAGAGATACTTTTAAGAACTTGTTCAAAATTGTGTCATTTAAACAGTATAATTTTTACATTTATAATGCTTCAGGTGTGGCGGAGTTACTCTACAGAATATTAAATACCGCAATCTGCCTCCCGTTAGCCAAGATGCAACAAGGGTGGATCTGGTGGTACCACCTTCACTGGTAAGCAGCGCAAACGTACGTTTTTACATAAACATTGTTGGATTTTCTTTAAGAATATGATTGTGTTCTTTAAATGTGTTTTTGAGAAAAATACACTGAAAAAAAAAGTGTTAACTGTAACAAAAATTTTATCACGCATCTTGACTCCATACGAGCCTAACAAGGTCTTGACTTCTGAAGCTAGGAGAACTTTGTTAAATTATCATAGTTCCGTCTACTAAGACATGAATTAGTTTAATTACAAGTAGTTATTTTAGCTCAAATGGTGGACATTAAAAAATTATATGTATATTGCTAACAATTTGCTTGTTACCATGAATTTAAATTACTATTTGATATATTATGTCTGTGTAGTGCCGGACGTTAAGAATAGCACTTCCCTATTTCTACCCGTGGATGTCGTAAAAGGCGACTAAGGGACTTACTAGAGAATGGGCAGCAGCGTTCTCTATGCATTTTAACATCATACTGCGAGCGCCAACCCGCCTGCCAAGCGTGGCGATTATATAGCCCCCCTTTTGGGGAGGCCTATTTCCAGCAGTGGACAATGGTCTTTCGGCTGCAATGATGATGATGATGATGATGATGATATTATAATATTATAAAGTGAAGTAGTAAAATTAAACAAAGCGGTATGATGTAACAAAGACCGGTGAATATTCTGTACATGTCACATTGTCGATATAAATAAAATGAATTTGTTCTGGCAAATATGCTATCTTGTTTTTAATAGATAAATAATGATTCCAAACATTTAAATGCCAACTAAGAGAAAATTTATCTTAGTTAGACTGCATTTTTTTCAGTGTATGTTTTAGGTGCAAGATACATTAAAAGACTTATAAAGGCTTATTTTGATATTCTAGTTGCTGCCGCTATGAGTAGCGAAAATAGGGCTTTATATGTTAGACATTTTACCTACCTACAGCTGAAGCAGCAATATTTCCTTTATCTTATTTATACATAGTTACACCTTTTACTCTTATTTCTTAGTACCTACGCTTATATAGGTTTTTATTACAGGAAATCTTAGGTGACATGCAGCAACAAGGAATCTTAAAGAATGTTACACTACAATGTTCACAAATCGGAGATCTTGAGTCTCTGCATTGGGTGGAGGCTCCTCCGTTACAGGAGTCAGATTTGGCAGTGACGGTATGTATGAAGTAATTCGCACCTTCTTTAGGGCTCCTGCCATCCACTGGTTGTGTTGGAAAACAACATATTGATATAAAAAAAAAAATATATCTGACTTCCAAAAAAAGCAGTGATCTATTTTAGTTTTTTCCCCACCGAATTCCGAAATTAAGGTTATTTTTCACTTTGTAGTGTTTTTTTTGGAAGTCGGTTGTTTTTTTTGAAAAAGGTTTTTTTGTGTTTTTCACTTTTTGGTGAGTCAGATTGCAATTTATCTAAGTTACAATAGCCTAATGTCTACTGCTCATCACTTTTTCAAAATATTGCTTTTCCCGATGCAGGGGCGTTAATAGTTGAAGAGTTCTCCTGGTATTATAGAGAACTGAAAATGATGGTGACTTCACCTTATGCATACTCGTAGTAACGAGCATAAATTGCTTAGCAACCATATTAAAGTGGAATAAATCGAATCGCAACAGCGAAATACAATTATTAAGTAGTTCCGGTGGCCATCTGTGGTCTTCATCAGCAGTTTTACTTCACCAAATGCACTCGGAATGCACTTTTCGAGTACAAATGCGTGAGTTATTATAAAAAATACTGAAATCGACATAGGTTTGCCTATACAATTTCAAGATTGCCCTCGATTTCCATGGGATCCCCTTATCAGATTCTGACTTGGTGACAATGGGACAATCTCTGAAGCATACCCTTTCAAACAAAAAAATATATTTTCAAAATCGGTCTACAATTGACGGAGCAATCGGTGAACAAACATTAAAAAAAATAAAATACAGTCGAACATATAACCTCCTCCTTTTTGGAAGTCGGTTAAAATAACTGCCACCAACTACATCCGATTACTTGAAACATAATCTGGATTTTGGACCGTTTTTTAGTTTTTGTAAGTCGGGTAACTGATTTTTTCAATATTTTTTCTATTTTCAACGGTTTAGGCTGTGCTTCGTGTAGGTAGTTCTAAACGTTGTTCGTGTTATCAGGTTCACTACGTCGGGCTCTGCACATCCGATGTGAAAAGATCGGTTGGCGTGACGCCATGTGATTCAAATGTGTACGGAATGGACTACAGTGGAACCACTGACAGGAAAGTTATTTTGTTTAATGATTATAAGTTTGATTTGCTTATCGTAAGCCACATAGGGCGCGCTGCAGCAAATAATGTGAAAATAGTGGTTGGCAAGACCAATAAACACAGACAAATGATTTTTTTGTTATCCTACGTTGAACCAAACGTCCGCTGCGAAATAATATGGTCAAGTCTGTGTACGTGTCTGTGTATGTCATTTATGAATAATGTGAATATTAGACTCGCCCAACTGCTTTTTCTAACTAGTAAATCTTATGTGAGGAACAAGATAGAGCCAAGAAATTTGCCTTGCGGTACGCCTAATTGCACTTGTTATACAGATGAATGTGCACTGATAATATTCACATACTGTATACGGCTACTTAGATAAAAAAGAGCTAGGTTCAACGCCAGCTTCTTGATACCATAGTGGTTGAGCTTGTAAGTATGTCGTTATGAATACAGTCAAACTCTATAGAAAGAACAAAAGCATAGCTGGCGAAATAACTAACTAATAACTCTCTGTCACCTCTGCCCTAGACTTAGGTCAAGAGCAAACCCATCCAAAAAAAAAAAACTGTGGGTGTACTTTTTCCTAAACCTTTGGGGAATATAAAAGTGATGATATGTTATGTTTACACAACAGTGGAGAGCGCGTGATGGGGCTGGTGCACGGCGGAGCTGCCGGCAGCGTGGTGCGTGCGCAGCCGGAGCTGCTGTGGCCGGTGCCAGCGCACTGGAGCTTGGAGGATGCCGCCACCGTGCCGCTAGCCTACACACACGCACTCTACTGTCTCGTGAGTTTGCATAATTGGATAAAAAATTGACTAATCCAGTCGCTTTACATCGTTAAAATTATATTATCCCTTCGTTATTATGATCTGTTATTAGATAATCAAGGGTAGAATGTTACCTGGTAATGACGTGCTTGTGCACGGAGGCACAGGCGCATTGGGGCAGGCGGCCATTGCCGTCGCACTCGCTCATGGGTGCACAGTATTCACGACAGTCAGCGATTTACGGAAAAAGAAGTTCTTGCAGAATCTGTACCCTGAGTTAAAAGGTAGGCAACTTCGATAATTCTGATGATATTGGACCATTCTATGTTGACAGGCGACCCATAAGCTTGCAGTAAAGATAATTATGATTTTATTCGGAATAGTGGCTTAAAATACCATGGTTTTGCGAGGATACACGAGTAATTCTTACCGCCAACAAAACCGCGATTAAGGCCTTTACAGCCATCAATGTTTTAGTGCCTTAAATAGCACCATTACTTTTTCGCGAAAAAACAATAATACTTTATAGTGCGGCTCTTGTATTTTTGCTTTGTATACTAAAAAAATATATATTTCTTTTCTAGATGAATACATTGGAAATTCCCGCGATGGTAGTTTTTCAGATAATGTTTTATCAGCAACAAAAGGAAAAGGTTGTGAAGTTATCGTAAGTTGCGTTAAAGGGCAGCTTAAAAGTGTACGTTTTATACAATTATATATCTAAACTAAATAAACAACAACAAGTAAATTATTATAATAATGATTACATTATTTTTCTTTTTAAGATATCTCTCAAATGCATAGCATCCTCTGGAATCTTCGTCGACACAGTTCAACTTCAGGATAGTGAAGAATACGAACTTGGAATGTTTTTTATGACTAAACACAGGTCATACGTCGCAAGTGACTTGTCATCTCTATTCACGCAACGAAAATATGATGAAATGAAGTTTCTGCAGTCGATGTTGAGCGAGGGTATAAGTCGCGGATACGTGCGACCTCTGTCACGCGTGTCGTACGCACCGCACGACGCCGTGCGCGCCTTCCGACTGCTCGCGGCCAGCAGGCACCGCGGCAGGGTGCTGCTGAGGATGCAAGACTCTGTGAGCAACGCTTACCCCAGGTAATTTGACCTACGCCTACGAATCTTGGCGCAGCTACACAAAGTCTCCGCATTGGTATCTGAAAGATATTTTACTAATTTAGACATGCGATTTGCACAAACAAAACGTTAACAATCTCATTTTACGGAATTAGACTGTACTTTAGCCTGTATTCCGTTAGCATCCGAATGTTTTTGCCCGACCAAGTGTAAATTACGCATTTAGGATGTCATAATGTATATTAAGCAAGAACTTAATTTTAAGTCGTGTTTTGTTTCAGAATAATTTGCAATCCTGATGAAAGTCATTTAATTTTCTGGGATGATGGTGCTCTTGGAGTTCAAGTAGCCGACAAACTAGTACAACGTGGAGCTAAAAAACTATACATTCACTCTACAAGCTTAAATCAGTACCAACATTATAAAATAGGGTAAGATTATTTCATACATCTACAAAGAATTGGACCAAAGTAATTCGAAACTGTAATTTTGTTTTCTTTTTTCAAGGTCTTGGAGAAATATTGGCGTCGAAGTGGTAACTCTAGAAAAAAATATTGATGTCAAAAATCGTATTTCTGCCGTTATAAACGATGCTACTAATCTTGGAACTATTCAAGGCATTTACGTAGCTATAACAAAAGTCACAGACGATAAACACCTGACCACATTTCTTATCTCTTTAGATCTAGCTTCAAGATCATTATGTCCTGAACTAAAGTGAGTTTATTTCAATATTAAATTTATATATCCAAACTTTCGATCGTCATTATTATTAGCCTTTAGTGACCAACTGCTGGTCTAGTATCTGCTCTTTCTTGAAGACGAGAGTCAAGTTTATTTCGCTAGTTCTTTATATTTGCTGCTGCTTGGTATTACCCACGGTACGTTTGTTTTAGGTTAAGCTCCTCCGGCATACGATGTAACCAGCCCAGTTTCATTTAAGCTTGTTAACCATTGAATGCTTAGATTTTTTACAACTTTTATGTCTCACAGGTACTTTGCAGTGGTGTCAACGGTCAGTTCTGTGGGCCAAGACATATGTATAGCTAGAGCAAAGGGTGGTTTTACAGCGACAAGTTTGGATCTATCGAGTTTTAGCGAAGTAAGTTCATATAAAATGATTCCATTATAATTATCTATAACAAGACTAGGTAAATAAAGAAACTCACTCGCAGAGTACTACATCCGATACTTATAGTTACTTTTTTAACGAAATCTATCGCCACTAAGATTTATTATTAAAATTTTAATGATGAGGAGATAATATTATAAAATGCATTCTATCTTATATCAGTTCATTAATAGATAAACAGTGAAGTATTTACAATTTAGTACCTACCTACGCTTTATCTATTAACGATAACTTCAACCTGCCTTGCACATCACCTGCTAAACAAATGATTATTACAAGTTGTCTGTTGTATTACACAATGTATGTTTTTTTGAAATCAGAAATCAGAAATCAGAAATCATTTATTTGCTAATAATGTAGGTATACAGGTAATCTGTAGTGCATTACACAATGTATGTTTTCTTGGCACAGAGCAAGCCAAGTTCACACGACTTGTCAGAGGCCATGGAGCGAGCACTGCGTAGCACGTCTGCCGTACTGCTTGCAAAACCTGCGCAGGCATACACGCCCAGACTGTTACAGAAACTCATTGCAGTGACCGGTAATAAAAGCAATTTAATTAATAACATATCAACACGCTTCTATTCCCGAATGGTCAGGCAGAGCTGTTTATTGTTCTCACAATTCACCAACTATGTTTAAACTAGCTTCTGCCCGCGACTTTGTTGGCGTGGAAATCGTAAGACCAGAGATCAATATACAAATAACAGCCACATTTTTATAAAAAAACTGCCTCGTTGGTCAATTGGTCGCAAGCATTGCTTTTGGGCATGAAGTCCTTGGTTCAATTCTCGGGTCAGGCATAGTGTTATTGGGTTTACCTTCTGTAATTTCTCAGTTACAGTCTGAAGTCTGAATTTGTGCCCGGTTAGTGGGAATTGGCTCGCCCTCTATTACATGGGACCTAAACATAACTGGCGAAATTGAATGTGGATGTACTATAGGTAGGTACACCTCTGCTTAACTCTTGGGGAAAATATAGACGTGATGCTACGTTATTTTTATAAAACATAAATACATACATTAACTCATGCTTTCTTCCCATGATGGTAGGCAGAAACTATAGAACGCCACCTGCTACGCTACATACATACTCTTTTTGCTTCGTTTACGTTCTTACTTCTGGTCATATACGCACGCCTGTTCAGAGTACACGCACTTGACCTTTCTGAAGAACATCACCAATTAGGTCACTATATTATGTCTTTCTAGGGCGTTTCCACTCACATCTGCTTTTTAAATAACTTTTGTTAGTCTCCTTTCATTCATCCTTTCAACATGACCAAACCATCTTAGCATAATCTTTTAAAATGTTGCCACTACATTTTCTTTTAAAACGCACCCTTTATTGAAAGGAGAGACGGTTAGCATTCCCCTTGACAAGGATGGAAAACGCACCCTTGCCATAACACATAATTTTTTAGACTGTCATTCTTAGTCACGCCACACATACTTTGCGAGGAACATATTTCCACAGCTTTGATTCTATACTTTCATGCTTGTTTTGCCACACCCAACATTCACAATCGCATGTATAGCACAATTTATTTTATTTCCCGCATTTATCTTCATAAAACTTCCCTGTATACTATGTTTGTAATTCTGGACTCAACAGTCAAAATATACAGAGACTCAGGACTGGTGACACGTGAGCAAGCGACGTACAGTTGTCCGTGTGAGAAGAATAGTCCTAAGGTCGACTCCGTAATCTTCAGTAGTAATTTCTCATTGCTTTCGAAGTTTTTCGTTTTTAGTGAATTAATGAATGCCTGCGGTCCTGCTTATACTACCTAATGTCGCAAAACTGATACACTGATTGATGCATTAATACAGATTATTCGTGACGAATGACTATCACTAAAATAATATAACAGTAGATTATGCACAGAACAGGTCGAAGTGGCGATGTTTGGGGAAAGGAAAACTTGTCTCCAACAGTGGATGTCTTTTGGCTGAAATGATGATGATGATAATACTACAAATTAACGATTTTCGGACTTTTTCCTTTACTTGTGCTGTGAAACTTTTGCTTTTTGCCATATGATTCTAGCTGATCAACGGGAAGTACCCGATAGGTTATTTGCGAGTATCAAAATATGTCGCGTAGATGGCCGTATTTTTTAATGCGTTTACTTAGAAGTTTTTGGGAGCTCCAGGGAACCGTTCACCAGTTATTTGAAATTTAATTCTACTTCATACCATAACACTACAGGAAGCCGCCGTGCAAAGTTTCGAGTCTGGGGGTGGTGGGAGGGGCAAGCATTTAATAGAGTGGAATAAGTACCTACATCAAAAGCGCTCACACTGAGGCCCGTGTGAAGATTCGGATACGGAAATCTTGTGGAATGCCTTCATTTGGCCCCATTTGTATTGCAATGAAACGGAGTAGGAATCATTTCAAGAAACAGTTAAAATATTGTCAAAATCATATATCGCGAATACGTATCGATTTGTTAGTTAAGAGCCACGACAAAAGGATTTAAGAGTTTCAAGGAAACAATTGATTGGTGAGCTCAGCGGGACCAACGTCGGTTGTATACAAACATAATGCAATATTGCTGATCCCGCATATCAAATAGCGCGATAATAATATAGCCTACCGACTGACCAGACTTATATAGAATATGTATGCAACATTTGAACAGAATCTATCCAATAGAATTTGCGTGATGCTCTAACATACATTCAGACAAACAGACAAAAATTCTATAATATATATTTTTGGCATTGGAATCGATCCCAGACCTCGTAGCAATTACTTTTTTTCAAAAATATTCAATAAACATTTTTGACTTCACTACAATTCGGGACGTTGGTTTCGAGCCAGGCTTGGGTAGTTCGTGCCTTGTGACCAGGTGCCGAGTCCTGCTGGAAAACCACGGTACATTTTTAAAAAGTTTACTGCTGAGTGGTGCCACAACACGATCCATGACGGTCTCTTGATACACTTTGGCTCAAGTCTTAGCTCCTTTTTCACATAAATTAAGCTTTGTGACTCCTTGATACTTGACCCCCCACCAAACCATTACTTAGTCACAAAGCCTATTATAATACGATTTATCTTACAGGAATAAGCATCCCACAAAATACAAACCCTGACACTACCCTGCAAGAGTTGGGGATGGCCGATGAAAAAATACCACTAATTAGTGCCTTCCTGAATATTGGGTACAACATATCTTTGGAGGAAGACACAATACCGCGGTTGACTCTTAACGGGTTAGTTTAACTTAACAATATCAATAAGGAAATTATATTTTTAATTACACATTTTCAATCATTAAGCTGTGTTGATATTATTATAGTCTCACTCGTTATCTTTATCCCATGATATATTTTACTAGCTTTTGCCCGCGGCTTCACCTGCGTGGATGACGGAAAAAATCTCACGGGAACGTACTACTGGGATTAAAAGTACCCTACGTGTTAATCCGGATTATAAACTATGTGTTCCAAACGGGGTAGATTTTTTGAAAACCCTGGTATACCTTTTCGTTTATTTCCGATCTTAAATATAAATAAGTACCTACCGATCTTAAATATAAATTAGTACCTACCGATCTTAAATACAGGGTGTTTGGTGCATCGTGTGCCAAATTGAAATGGTCGACTGAAGGAGTCATCCGCTAGCCTTTTAGACCCTTTAACACCCCTCATGCTCTGTGGATTTTTTTTTATCGACTTTTTATTGTTTTCCAAAAAAAAGACCCAAATTTTACATTCAAATACAGATTTAAAAAAAAATATAAGGCGTAGACTCTGAATTTTATTTTTATTTCGATGTGTATTGTTTAAGAATACTTTTAAATACAAAATTAGTGATATTAGTCACCTAGTTCTTTTTTAATTCACTCGCAAAGGTAAAACTTAAATTAGAGCTGTACATTTACAGCTGTTTATAAGGCTACAAAAAAAAATCAAAAGCGACCGGAATCTTCCAACTCCCTCATTAATTCTCCAGTCTATCCTCTTTCTAATGATGTGCCACATGCCATAAAAGTATTTTAACAACAATTCGCTAGAATTGTGAATCGAGTCTAATTCAAAATTATGATTTAAAAAAAAATCTCTTAAATGATACCTGTCAAACCTATAAATCTGCTATCTCATTCTTATGGTTAGGTAAATTCGTGTCTCATATCTGTATCTTTCGTGGGATTTACTTGAAATAAAAAAACAAAATTGCATTTTTAACATTTATTTAATCATTGTTACAAATCTTGCTCAACGTGTTGGCCTCTGTTGCGAATGCAGGCCCGACACCTGTTTCGTATTTCAACAGTTGTTGTACGAAGTCGTATTTCCTCCTTAATAGTATTGAATGCCGCTTCTATGCGTTGGACTAATACCTCCCTAGTTGGAACCTCCGTGGCATATACCAACTCTTTGGCACGTCCCCAGACATAAAAGTCTAACGGAGTTAGATCTGGGGAACGTGGCGGCTATGGAATAGGGCCATCGCGTCCAATCCATGCATTGGGGAACACATTGTCGAGATATTCCCTCACAGTCAATCGCCAATGCGCGGGACAGCCGTCATTTTGAAATACAATGGGCACACGTTCATTAAATACGGGCACATCGGTCACTAATTCGGGCAGGTCATTTTGTAGGAATTCCAGGTAGTCTTCGCCATTGAGATTATTGGGCAGGTAATGCGGTCCAATTACCTGATTCCCAATCACTCCTGCCCAAACATTTACACTAAACCTTCTTTGAGAAGATTTCTGTCTTTTAACACGTGGGTTTTGCGTTTTCGTTGTCCAGTGGTGCAAATTGTGTAAATTGAGGATCCCATCCTTGGTAAATTTGGATTCATCCGTCCACAGTATTCTTTTTAAAAAATCAGGATCATCCACATCCGTGTGTAAAAGAAACCGACAAAAAGCCACTCGTCTCTCAAAGTCGCCACCCTCAAGACCTGCAACAAACAAAAAACTCTTTTAAATTTCTCTTGGGCAATAAGTAATTGCACAAGAAAGGACCCGCTGTTCGTGCTAATAGATTCACTACCTGGAAGTGACGCCATACCCATTACCTGCTAAACAAAGGCAAGGTCAAACAAAGCTTGCACGGGTTTAAAGTTAGTTTAAAATTACGTACCTTGCACCGGAGTGTAGTGGAATGGATGCTTTTTGTTTTGACGAAGTACTTTCCACACTTTCCATATTGAAATATCAAGATGTGAAGCCACATTTCTAATGCTTCTTGTAGGGTCTTCCTCAAAAAGTGCCAGTATTCTCTCGTCTACTTCAACATTATGTCGCACAATATGGCCCCTTGGTTCATTAAAAGTAACACTGCCAGTCTCGCGTATGCGTCAGTATGTGTCTTGGAAGACTCTGCGGCCAGGTAATCGTCTACCAGGAAAGCGTTCCTGGTAAAGTCGTTGCGCTGCACGAGCGACGCCATTAGCGGCTCCGTCAGCCATCATGATGTCCGCATATTCTTCGTTAGAGAATGTCGCCATTGCAATAACAAAAAACGCAAAGTTTAACAATAACAACAAAAATTAAACAAATGTAACAAGAACCAGCAAAACTTAACGATAACAAAGTAATAAAAGAATCGCGGAGTATGGTGAACTAGCACACACGTTAGGTAGCAGAGGCAGTCATGTCTCGACTAAAAAAATGGCGGGTCGGGCGGCGCGATTTGTTCAAACCGATTTAAGGTATGCAAGAAAGAGATAGAAGATAGATTTTACTGTGAAAGAGTGAGAAAACAAATTTTACCTCTTTCTCAAGTAACAGTTCCGCAATAAATATTTTTTCATTAGAATTTGGAATGTAGTTTTATGTGACTTGATTCACAATTCTAGCGAATTCACAAAGTTGTTAAAATACTTTTATGGCATGTGGCACATCATTAGAAAGAGGATAGACTGGAGAATTAATGAGGGAGTTGGAAGATCCCGGTCGCTTTTGGTTTTTTTTTTTGTAGCCTTATAAATAGCTGTAACATGTACAGCTTTAATTTAAGTTTTACCTTTGCGAGTGAATTAAAAAAAAAACTAGGTGACTAATATCACTAATTTTGTATTTAAAAGTATTCTTAAACAATACACATCGAAATAAAATTAAAATTCAGAGTCTACGCCTTATATTTTTTTTTAAATCTGTATTTGAATGTAAAATTTGGGTCTTTTTTTTGGAAAACAATAAAAAGTCGATAAAAAAAAATCCACAGAGCATGAGGGGTGTTAAGGGGTCTGAAAGGCTAGCGGATGACCCCTTCAGTCGACCATTTTAATTTGGCACACGATGCACCAAACACCCTGTATAAATACCGAGTTTCAAGTTAATCGAACCGCGCGTTAAATTATTTTTATAAAATTATTTTCCCCCACAATTCAACACCCCATCCACCCTTCTTCCTTTAAAAGGTTGTTGTGTTCGAAAATATATGTTTACGGTCGTTTTATTTATTAAGGGTGCTATCACAAAAAAAAAACGTTTTTCGTCAATTTCTTATCTAATTGTGAGAAAGCGTGAAATAATCGAAACAATAAGTCTGTGTAACTATAAAAGTACAGTTTTCGTAGTGATAAACCATTCGTGTCAGTCTCAGCACCCGTTAATAGTTTCATCACTTTTGCGCTCTCGAAAATATAGCTTATTTCGCCGTTGATTTACGCCATTATTTTACTTTTAAATAGACTATTTTTTTTTTTTTCGAGCAAGTTATCATAGTTAACTTAGTTATTAAATAGTTTTTGTTTGAATTTGGATTTTATATTCATAGATAAAAAATAAAACTTCGGATGAAAAATGGTCAGTAACTCTCTGTTTTACAGAATTAATTTTGGTGAATTACTGTACGAAATATAATAAATTGATTAAAGCGCTCCCAAGTATAAAATACAGTAGTACCATGGACATTTTTATAATTTCTTAAATTACGTTATCTTCGGTGTAAAAAAGCATCAAAAGATACCCAAAAGTAAAATTTTATGAAACATCCTTTGCAGAGACAAGGTTTTTACTGATTTATGTAAATAAATTGAAATATTTATTTAAAGCGCTCCCAAGATAAATAATTAAACTTGCTTGGGCATATTTTATTTTTTATTTTATGGCTATATCTAAACCATAATCACACATCAAAACTCGAGTAAAACGCGCAAATTCAAGAAAAATTGTGATAGCCCTCTTAAGAAAGTATCTACGTCAATTTTCAAGTTTATTGATCAAAGTAAACATAATTTTGATTAAAGAGATAAGTATCCATATAAGATATCCATCCCCTGTATACACCTTTTCACCCCGTCAGGGGTTAATTTTTGAAAAATCTACAATCATGTGTTTTGTCATTTAATGTTTAAATTACTTTAGAGTTTATCAAGAGCTGCAGTAAAACCCTTCCCTAAAAACTTAATTATCTCCTTTTGCCACGTAAGAGTTACATTTGAATATACCCAAAAACTTGTAAGGCTTTATTTTCTGTGAGTATTAGGTATTATAAAATACCGAGTTTTGAATTAATCGGACTACGTTACAATTCTTCCCTATAAACATTAACACCCCCCAATCCCCATGTTGATTTTTATTTACCTATTTTCACCACTGAAAGGGTAGTTTTTTGAAAAAGCATGAAACACGTATTTATTTAATTGTTGACAGGACTAACCCTGCGAATTTTGGAATTGATACATCTATCTTAAATGACTTCTCCATACAAATCTAGAACCCCCGTTACACCCCTTTAGGAGCTGAATTTTCAAAAAATCCGTTCTTACCGGATGCCTACTTCAAAATAACTATCTGTATGCCAAATTTTAGTCCAATCCGTTCAGTGGTTTGAGCTATGTGTTTAAATATCAGTCAGTCAGTCACGGTTGCCTTTTATATATATGTATAGATAGATAAAGAAGATTTATACAAAAGTATAAGTAGACGTGTTACGCTGACCTCAAATAAATTGTGATTAGGGCAGGAGCATTCTCCTGCTCTGATGATAAAATATTCCGGCCTAGTTTCAAGTTTTAGATCAACGTATTAAGATTTTTTTCATATAATCTGTATCCCCTCTTTGCACCTCCAAAGGGGTTAATTTTTGAAAAATGGTTTGTGACTTTTTCATTATTTGCCATATAGGTTATTTATACCAATTTTCGAGTTAATCAAGCCAATCAGTGAAATCCTCCCTTGTAAAATTCACTACCCCTTTTCACCCCGTTAGGGGTAAATTTTCAAAAAACCCGGATACATGTTATTCTTTATTTTTAGTTGTAAGAACAAATACTGAGTTTTGAGTTATTCAGGACGCGCGTTATAATTATTCTATACTTACAAACTTTGACATCCCCAAATCACCCTTTAGGCCTGAAACTGAGTTAAGCGGGCACCCACGCGATTTCATACAAAAGTGCTCCATCGCGGGGAACCGCGCGGCCATCCGTCACGGGGAGGCGTGCCCCGCACCCACGCAACGGGGCCCGCCTCCGTGCGACGGAACCCGTCGCGGGGCACGCGCGGTGCCCGCCGGTGGACCGGTAACATGATTAATGTAAAAGAGGCATTCTGAAAATACATTTTTATCGTAGGTGATTATGTACTTAGATTGAGAGTTCAATATGGAAAAACCGGCTAAGTGCGAGTCGTACTCTCGCACGAAGGGTTCCGTACCATCTATAAATTGGCAAAAAAAAATCACCTTTGTTGTATGGGAGCCCCCTTAAATATTTATTGTATTCTGTTTTTTAGTATTTGTTGCTATAGCGGCAACACAAATACATCATGTGTGAAAATTTCAACTGTCTAACTATCACGGTTCATGAGATACAGCCTGGTGACAGGCGGACAGACAGACAGACAGACTGAAGGTAAATTGAACTAGCGACACTGCGTAAATAAAATAATACGGTCTCCGCGACGGATACCCGCGACGGGTTCCCACGGAGCCCACCCGCGTGTCCACGCGCGTAGACACGCGACGGTTGCCCGTCGCGGGCGCCCGCTTAACGCAGTTTCAGGCCTTAGAAGGTATTTTAGAAAAACGAAAAATGTAAACCTTTATAATTTACTTAGGTAAGTATTCGTGTCAAGTATCAAGTTTATTAACTCATGGAATACGAGTTTTCATACAAACAAAATCCCCCCTTTTAACACCCTTAAAGGTCGAATTTCCAAAACCCCTTCTTAGCGGATGCTTACGTCTTAATAGCTATCTGTGTGCTAAATTTCAATCCAATCCGGTCAGTAGTTTGAGCTACAGGTTGATAGACCAGTCAGTCACGGTTGCCTTTTATAATAGAAAAAAAAACCGGTTAAGTGCGTGTCGGACCACGCACAATGAAGAGTTCCGTAGTTGGGATGAATTTATTCCAAGAACAAACTTAACATTGTAGTTGAAAAACATGATCCCCCATACATTCCAACTGCAAATGTAAGTTAGTACGCACAATATTCAGTGATTTACCATGTTATTTTAAGATCACAGACTTCTTATATGTTAGTCTGAGTAGTTTCGGAGATAAGTGGGGGAGGGGGGGGGAATGGTAATTTTTCACCTATTTTCTTAAATAATTTCAAACGTATTTTTTTTAAATTATATAAATATATGAAATCCTTAAAGCAAGCCCTTTCATTTGATATGTTACATGGTACAGTCAGCATTTTTTTATATTTCTAATTTGCCCCCCAAAAGTCATCTCCATATTCAAAATTTATTTATTTACGCACCATGTCCGTGTTTCAACTTAATCGGTCCAATAGATTCGGAGCAAATCAGCTGTGACAGACGGACAGACAGACAGGATCCTATAAGGGTTCCTTTTTTCCTATTGAGGTACGGAACCCTAAACAAGATATCACACCCATATCCCAATTTATTTGGGGTCACTGCAGCATTTTGTCTTCCAAACATCTTTAACAGCCGTCATCTCAGGAGTCATCACCTTTCTTCGTTCCATCCAAATCCATCCATCATTTCTTTTGTCTCACAAAGCCTTATTCCAACTCAAAACTATTTTTCTACAGTTAACGTCTTACACCTTTCTTTATTATTCCTATTTAGTCTATAATTTTTTTTACAGAATAAATGAGCTGGTGGAGTCTGCAACTGATATAGTCCCAGAAAATGTTACTGGCTTAGCGACATTCTTTTCCCACGTTATTCCTGACGAACTCCTCGCCACTGTTGACTTCGTCGTTGTACCGACACTTAATAAAGACATCTCGTTGGTGAGTATAAAGTAACCAAATCTTATTGGGAATTATACCTAGCTTATTCTTCATTTATATCACGAATTGGCACAAATAAACATAATTATACTGCTACAAGGATCTTTTGGCACCTGAATGGCATTGACAGGGGTCGTTGTTGGTAAATATTTGTGAAGTTGTATTGAAAAAACCACTACGACCACCGTGATGGCGACTAATAGAGAAGTATGGAAGAAAAACACATGTTGCGCCGACCACAAATACACTGAGATAAGGACAGGGGAATGATGATGATTGTGTGTTGAAAAAACAATAAATATGTCGGCATTAGTTCCGACTATGGCCGCGCGCCAAATGATTATTGTACTGTAGTATTGCAATGTAGTATAGTAAAAATAAGCCAGTCCATGAGTTTTAGGGTCGATAATAAAGGAGGATACCATAAAAAAATATTAAAATGATGATCTCGAAGATACTGAATATTCAAAGCTTCTAATACACGACTGTTTTTCCTTATTTTGTAGTCCAATGACGAGTTTGACGTGAACAAGAGATACTTGTGCATAGTGCCTGGTATGGAGGGTCACCACGAGAGGTTCCGTGTGCTTTGCGAGCGCCTCAAGCTGCCGGCGCTGGTGCTGCAGCCGGGACTCGACCGCCGGATGGAGACCGTGCGGGAGACTGCCCAGAGATACGCTAAGGTAAAACATACTCCTGTTATATACATTTTATGCAATCATCACCATTCAGGCGACAGACGTCCACTGCTGGACGTACTCCTCCCGCAATCATCGCCATAATGACCAGTCCTTGTCTTCCCGCATCCATCGGCTTTCCGAGGCCTTCACCAGGTTGTATGGAGTCTACTGTCTATGGCAGCAGCTTCCAGTACGTGGCCCTGACTAGAGAGATGATGGAATCTTGTTTGAAAACACTCAAGTACATAAAAATATATTGCTGATACTTAAAGAATGTATTTCATTGTTGGCAGATCCTCATAAACAAAACCAGGGTTCAAAATAATTTCTACTTGCTGGGATACGAAAGTGGAGTACCTGTGGCTCTTGAACTTGCCGCAATACTCGAAGAACAAGGTTCGTTTTTCCGATTTTTCTTTGCTAATGAGTGTTTTACCTAAACCATCAGGATCAGGGTTTCATAAATATCGTATAATTGCAGGTTTAACAGGAACAGTTTTTTGTGTGGGATGTTCACCTGATGAGCTCCATGGAATTATCAAGGAACAACTACATGATTTTAAGACAGAGGAGAACCTTCAAGATGCCATTATTCGGCATATGTCCAAGCTGATGGTTGGTGAAAATATAGTAGGTCTACACGAATTGTTGCGGATTGCCACCACTTGGTCTCAGAAAGTGGAATCATGTGTCAGAATTCTATCGGGACATATGCAACACTCGGCGCAGTACGCCCGTGGGCTTATAGAAGCTGCTTTGACGAGCATCGAACGCATGCGCGAATACGTGGCGCCAGCGCACGCGCTTCGGTCTCAGCTGGTGCTGCTGCGCGCTGCAACTAATGTGACGTCAGCACCGCAAGCACTGCAGCGATACTCGCAGCGACCGGTCGCCATACACCAGCTGCGCACACCCCTTTCTTACGTCTCAAACGATTTGGAGTGTCCGGCCATCGTTAACCGATACTTAGACACCGAAATAAAATCTGAATTTGAAATTAAGAATCTGTGTGATACTTACAGCCTTTACGTATAGTAAAGGAACTTTCAATAAAGTTCTCTTGACGAGTTTAATAAATTACTATCGCTGTATTACACTGTAGTTTCATTTGAAAAAAATAGTAACTAGGATGTATGAATTCGATGGTTATATATATAGTACTAGCTTCTGCCCGCGACTTCGTTCGCGTGGAAGTCGTACGCGTACCACAGGTCTGCAATGCAGTCGCCGGACCATTAAGCTATTGGCTTTGTTGAAAGTTAAAAGGTTATATCTGTAAATATCGGCAATAGAAGGCATAGAAGAATACGAACATAATGTTATATTGCTCGTCCGCCACAAATCGTCTACCGAACTTGAATTACCAATTCAACCCCAGAAATCACGACAACACAACACAATCCGAATCGAAAGTGTCATTATTTATAGCCTACAGACCAGACCAGACTTATATGGAATATCCATGCAAAATTGCACTACTATGGAATATCCATGCACGGTTGGCGCAGTTAGTTAAGCGATTGACTACTGCGCTGCGTGTCGCGGGTTCGATTCCCGCACGGAACAAATATTTGTATGACCTACAACGTTTAAAAAAAAAAAAAAAAGGAAATCTATCCGGTGTTATTTGCGTGACATACATATTCAGACAAACATAAAATGCTTAATGTACAGTTTTGACTCCACTACGATTTTATTATGTTGCTAGTGATTTCTGACATTCGAAGAAGAAAATTAGGACTTCAAATAATTTAGAACGTTCAAAAATAATTTAGACTTGTATGGGTATATTTTTATGACTTGTATAATCATATTTTGTTCCTTTCGTACATAGAATTCTTAACGTTATAACTCCAATTTAATACATATTTTTTTGTGAATTTGTCTATAAAATAAAATTCTATGTTGCTGTTTAATTATTTATTATTGTTTAAATGATAAATGATTTTATTTCTTTATGTAGGTTTGTACAAACACTTTTACACGTCAATCATATTTTAAAAACTAGATGAGGTCGGCGTTTCCTATCTGACTACTCTGAGAAGAAAGTCCGAAACAAACTCAGAGGTCACAGTCTCTTTTAAAGTCCAGACATAATCTTGGTCAGATCATGTGAAGACCATGTAGATTGATGTCTAAAATGGTCTTTTGAGGAAAGAACCACACAGGTTGAGTGGACCTGACCAGTCAGTGCACGCATTTGTCAGTAATCGTGCAGCTCTACTCAGAATTTAAGGAGCTCAACGATGCGACGATCAATACCAAAGAAGGGACATTTGGGTAGGCCACTTAAATTACTCAAACTGCCAGACCATGATTAATACTATCTGAGAATAAAAGAAAAGGAAAAAAAAAATGCAATAACCCACATAGTCTTCACATTCACAATAATTAAAATAATATAATACTTTACAAGTAAATATTCATGTCATTGTGTATAAAATAATAATTAAATGTCACTGTTAGTATATAAAATAATAAAAGTTAGCAAAAAAAAAACCAACTCAATATGTAAAAAATTGGAGCAGCTCAATCCCAAGTCTTTTTGTCCTCAATATAATCTTTAACGGTATAAAAGGCTTTGTCTCACAACTTACGTTTAATTAATGATTTGAATTTATTAGGGCTTAGATCTTGCACGTGGCTTGGAAGTTTATTACGAAAGCGTATACATTGACATCGAAACGAGCCACCTATTTTCTGGAGCCTTGTTGTAGGTACAACAAATTTGTGTTTGTTCCTAGTATTTATATTATGGATATCACTGTATTTTTTAAATAATTTTATATTTTTATGGGCATATAATAGATTTTCAAAAATATACTGAGAAGGCACAGTCATTACATTAATCTCCTTAAATTTCTCTCTGAGAGAGTGTCTTGGACTTAATTTATAAATTGATCGAACAGCTCTTTTCTGCAAAACAAAGATAGTCTGAATGTCCGCGGCATTTCCCCATAACAGAATACCGTACGTCATTACACTATGAAAATGAAAATAGCTAAAGTACACTAAACGGGCTGTCTCTATGTCAGTTAAATTACGAATTTTTCTAACAGCATATGCTGCGGAGCTTAGCTTTTTTGACAGTTTATCTACATGTGGGCCCCACTGAAGCTTAGCATCCAAAGTCAAGCCCAAGAAAACTGTGCTATCTTCAGGATTCAATTCTTCGCCCTTTATTAACATATTAGTTTTCACCTGCCTAACGTGAGGTAGCGTAAACTTAATGCGTTTGGTTTTTTTTTTCATATAAAAGTAAATTATTAACATTAAACCAGTGAACTCGCGAGAGATCGCGCTATTTACATCGTCAGTAACCAGCTGCTGACGTTTAAGTTTAAACAAAAGTGAAGTGGCATCTGCAAACAACACTATATCATGATTATCCTTTAAGAGGTAAGGCAAGTCATGAATATAAATAAGAAACAAGAAAGGACCAAGAATTGAGTCCTGTGGGACTCCCATTATTACTATAGATCCGGGAGATCTTTTCCCATTGACGTCAACGCTCTGAATCCTATTACTCAAGTATGAAGTAAGAAGATCCAGAGCGATGTTCCGGATCCCGTAGTGGCGGAGTTTCCTGATGAACGTTTCATGTAAAACACAATCGAATGCCTTGGACTAATCACAAAAAATGCCCAAGGCATCGCATTTATCTTCCTATGCATTATAAATATGTCCTAACAGTTCAACACCGGCATCAGTAGTCGAACGACCCCTTGTAAAACCGAACTGTTTGCTATGTAGTAATTTATGTTTATTAAAAAATCTTTGCAATTGGTCTAAAATTTATTACTCAAAAATTTTACTAAAAGTAGGTAGTACTGAAATAGGTCTATAATTTGAGGGGTCTGATGTACTACCTGATTTAAACAACGGTATTATTTTACTATTTTTCATAAGGTCAG
Source organism: Tiliacea aurago (assembly GCA_948098905.1). Lineage (NCBI taxonomy): Eukaryota > Metazoa > Arthropoda > Insecta > Lepidoptera > Noctuidae > Tiliacea > Tiliacea aurago. Next base: position 18,388,972 of record OX402596.1, read on the forward strand.
GAAACTCCCCACAGTCAATACAATTATTAAAGATAAGAGCTAAAGTAGGTGCTACAATGTCTATAATAGACTTAGCAACTTCTACCGAATTACCCCACAGATCTGCAGTCTTTTTTACATTTAAAGTGTGAAAGCTTTTAATTATATCTCTACAGGTAATATGTTCAAAATGAAATTCCGACTCGCAAACCTTAACATTTTCCTTAAGCAAAGACTCAGCAACAGAAGGTGATGAGTTTAGGGATGTAGTAGTTGAAACGGGAATATCTGAAAATAAATTTTCAACGGCCACGGCGACTTGTGAGTCTGATTTTATTATGTTGTCATTAATTGAGAGGCTATAGTCAGTATTTCGGTTACTAGACCTTCCCGTTTCACTATTAATAATATTCCAAGTCGTTTTAATTACATTACTACTGTTTTTAATCTTCGAACTCAAATAACGCGACTTGGCCATACAACAAACTTTTTTAAATAATTTTGAATAATTTCTAACATACAAATTAAATTCATCAGTGTATACATAATACCTTTCATTGTACAGCTCATAAAGCCGTGTTCTACTTTTATGAATACCAATAGTAGCCCAATCACTGAAAGATGCGTTAGTATTAACCGAGATAGTCTTGGGAATAAACGTGGAATTAAATTGTTGACAGTAAATATAAAAAAAATCATTATATAGATTATTATGATCTGCATGCATAAATGAAACTGGTAATTTGTTAATGAGTTTACCTTTAAAAGCTTCCAAGCGCCTTGCAGTTTTGGGGTTAACAGTGATATCCTTTTTAGCCACTTTGTTGTTTTGGTTTTGGATAGTAATCCTTTGCCCACAATGATCAGAATCTAGTAAATTTATAATTTCTTTGTGGCTTGGTATCATATCTGTATAAATATTATCTAGGCATGTGGCACTAGTAGGGGTTATTCTTGTGGGCTCCAAAAACAGGTTTACGAGATTATATGACTGAAACAGACTTATTATTTTACTACAAGAACCTGAGTTTTCTAACAAATTAACATTAAAATCACCTCAAGTGATAATGGACTTGTTTGAGTTACAAATCTTGTGCAACACTTCATCCATTACCCTTTCAAAGCAGTCATACAATCCTGAAGGGGGTCTGTACACACTTAATACAATAAACTGCTCCAATTCTATACAGGCTATTTCAACTGTCCGCTCAACAGATAGGCTCACAATATCCTTACGGTCTTTAAATTTAAGCTGGTTACTTACTAAAATTAATGAGCCCCCGTGTATAGCATTTACTCTGCTGAACGAACTACCAACCTGGTAATTATTAAAATTGAACAAGAACTGGCTTTTAAGCCAATGTTCTGTTATACAAAGAATATCAATACTGTTAAAATTCATAAATAATTCTACTTCTAAATCTTTGTTTAGAAATCATTGAATATTTTGATGCACCAAAGTCAAAGTCAAATTGTTTATTTCAAATAGGCACATAAAAGGCACTTTTGAACGTCAATATTTACAAAAAAAAATAGAATTGATTCTAGTCGCCCCTTCCAAAATGTAGTTTCGCATGGAGAAGAATGGGCAAGAAACTCCACCGGTTCTCTTTTAAAATCTTGTACAATATTTTTATAGGTACATTAATTATATAATTATATGTGAAGCGATGATGCACCTAGAATAAAATTACTATACCACAATAGGTAATAAAAAGAGTTAAGAATGAAGCAATGACAGATAAATTAATTAGGTGATAGAACATGGTGCTCAAATATTTACAAAAATTGTATAAAAATATATACGATTTCCTAAAAAATAACAATAATATCAGTGTGAGTTAAGGTAATCACAGAATTTAAAATAAATGTCATAAAAATAATAAATTATACAATTAAAATAGCAACCTGTTTGATTTTGTCTAGACTCTAGATTGTCCTATGGAGCAGGACCAGCATGTTTCCAAGCATTCTTATCTTGTATATAATCCTCTAATTTGTAATATACTTGTTTACAAAGTGTTCTTTTAATATGAGTTTTAAATTTTCTTTCATTTAGTTGCAATATATCACAAGTATTTTGTTGTAACATTTAACACAGTACCCCATAAAAGATGTATGTACTTTAGATAACCTGAAAAATGGTTGATCTATTTTGTCTTTATTTCTAGTATTAAAATTATGTCTATCACTTATTTTATTAAAAAGATGTAGATTTTTCCTTACATACATAATATTTTCATAAATGAATTCGCAAGGTACCGTCATAATATTAATATTTTTAAATAGTTCCCTAAGAGATTCGCGGCGACTTAGATTATAAATTGCTCTAACAGCTCTCTTTTGCAAAATAAAGATTGACTCAATGTCAGCAGCCAGACCCCACAGTAAAATGCCGTACGACATAATGCTGTGGAAGTAGCTAAAATAGACCAAACGCGCGGTTTCTACATCTGTTAACTGTCTTATCTTTCTAACAGCATAAGCCGCCGGCCGAGCTTTGCCGCCCCGCAAGAGATGTTATATGTGGTCCCCATTGTAATTTCTCGTCTAGAATGATTCCTAGGAAACCGTTTGATTAATAAATTCCAGTTTTGCTCCATCCAATATGATATTACATTCACTACTTCTAACATTAGGTAATTTAAAGGTTGATACTATTGACTGATTTTAAACTTTTATTTGATTTATTTTTGCAATTCTGTACATTATAGCTAGAGGTTGCCTCTATTGTCCTAATTTCTAACTAAAATTTTCTTTAACTGTCCATTAAATATTTGCATGCCATCAGTGCACGGCAGATTTTGTCTTTGCACTGAAACCGGCCAGGTGCGTGTCGTTGCAATTTTTTTTTGACGTTATCTTGAATTTGATTTTGGTCCCAGGTTAGTATGGCTCAATCAACCTATCTAGTCTGTGGCCCAATCATAGCCAACGTTAAGACGTCAAAATGCCGCAGTGCGCGTTCAAAAATTGTGTAATTAACCACCGTACCATCAAGATTTTGTAAGGAATATCTTTTTTTCGGTAAATTTATGTCATAAAGTATTTTACATAAAATAAAAACAGAATTAATAGTAAATATAAATAAATTACCAAATATTATGATTGTTTGACCAATTTTTGCGACAAGACTCCAACAATTGTATCAAACATCGCTGTTCTGGAACAGGGAATGCATAGAGTAGTATTATTATTTTAAATTTTATTTTTGTTGTTAGATTTCCTAGCGATCCATTTCACTGTGCATGGGTGTTAAATAGAAGACACAATATCCGAGAGTTCCTGCGAAGTCGAATAGGGAACCACTTGAGTATCTTGCGAAAGTTAGAAACATGATCATACTTTTTAAGGTTATAAATAAAACAAATGCAGATATTTTGCAAACTCTCAAATTTATTTAAAAGCTCCTCGGTGGCATCCAAATAACAGGCATCAGCGTAGTCTATGATGGGCTGTATGAGAGTTTGAGCAAGGGAGATTTTAGTATTCAAGGGTAAGCAGCTCTGGAGGCATTTTAACGAATTGAACGTGTAGTGTACTTTGCGACTTGACTTGAGTAGGGGCAGTCCGCGATAGGTAAGAGCCCATGGTCTCCTGAAGGTTTTTAACCGTATTTGCGTATTCAATCTCATTTCCATTCGGATAAAGTGGAAACAGCGACGAAACATCGAGCCTATTCTGCAAATACCTTCCGCCGATAAATCGGTCTGGGATTTCTCGTTTGTTGCCCGTGGTACTACCAATATTACTACCAGTAGTACCAGGGGTAAAATAAAATCCCGTAGAACTACCAAGCGATCTAGTAGTACCACGGGAAGTTTTTTTTACCCGTGTTACACTCATAATCGACATTTCATAGTTTGACATTATTACTTTGACATCTGTCCCTTTGACACTACTCTCTTTGACTTTTACTAATTAGAAATTTCCCTACCTTATCACTGGTGTGAAAACTCAGAGTGAAGGTGGGTCAACCATGAACATTTTTAATAATAATAATAGGTCTCTTAGCAAAAAAAAACAAAAGACGAAAATATTATATCACAAATAATGACAATTTAAGGCACATTTTATTACAACTTATATCGGGAAAAATAACGGTTGGTAAAAAATGCGCTATAATAAACACGTACATTAACGTGTACTTTCTCTCTAATTCCTAGGACTAAGTTAATATTTTTTGTGAAAAAAAGGAAATAAATAATATATGTATTAGCGGCGTTGATTTTTGTTTTGTCAAAAAAGGCCAGGAAGTTTATTTGTTTAGGTTGGAAATATTTATAGTCCTATTCAACTAATTTAATTAATTTAATTGTTTTACTTCGACTTCTATGATATTATTATAAATAAAACATATATGTACTTAAAAGACCTAAATTTATTATCATCGAGTTGTGAGCTACCCTGAAAGTTTCAGCGGGATAGCTACTCGGGAAGTGCTCGAAATTTGAGTTGCAAGATTCTACCCAGAAAGACAGACATCCGCACAAAATCAACCACACCTCTGCAACATTTTTACGAAGTACCGTAAAAATGTTTTTGCTTTACGATGTACCTACCTTATGGAAAAAAAAATGTAAATAAGTACTTAGATAAGTAGGTAGGGATATCTACATACTTTTTTACGACAGTGTTTTACCCAAAAGTCTATTTCCTTCTTTGTAGAATAGGTCATGTTCAACCGAAATCAATAAATAGTTCCCATGTACTATTTAATTTTAAGCATATTACTTCCCATAACATTCTCTATAATTATATTGCTAATATGATACTCTGGCGATCCTGTGTCGTATAAAGTAGGCCTCTTTTCGACTTCTTCGATAAAAATTCCGATATCGATATCCATCGGTAAGCATTGACGCAACGTCATTCCTTAGCAAAGAGTACGCGGGTGATTGTCGCTGAGCCGTGTGCGTTAGCTAGTACATTTCCATACGTTCCATTTTTCAGCGACAATCGCTACGCCCGGAATCCAGCGATTTTGTTTGTGAGCGACTTTTAGTAGCACGTGGGCGTTACAGCATTGAACTCCATACTTTCAATTTTCGGCGACAAAATTGCTCAGCGATTAACGTTCGTGTGCGGAGACCCTAACTTAGAAAATAAGTTACAGAAAAATTCAATTTTACAAACTGAATATAACAAATTGCTACGTGAGTTTATAACATTAGGTCATGCTGAATATGTGGAGCTTAACTCTTATAATTTAAATAAGGATTCTGTATATTTTTTTTTTCTACTTAACGAAAGCAGTAAAACAACTAAAGTTAGGGCAGTATTTGATGCCCCCATGCAAACAAAAAAGCAAGTTTCTCTTAATGATAAATGTTGAATGGGCCTCCAGTTCAAAAGGAGCTTTTTGATATTGTACTCTTATTTCGCTTTGGAGATTATACCTTTTCAACTGACATTCAAAAAATGTACAGATGTGTAATGCTTAACCCTCAATTAACACCGCAAAAATATATTTCTTTCCGCAATAACACTGAAGAAGAAATAAAACGCTTACGTCTAAAGACTGTTACTTATGGTTTGAAAAGTTCTGCTTACCTAGCTACACGTTGTCTAAAAGAGCTAGCAATAAGGTTTGGAAGTGAATACCCACTAGGAACTACTAGTATTACTCAATAATTGTTATGTTGATGATGTGCTTTATGCTGACTCTAATCTAAATACTATGTTAGATGCAAGGAAACAGTTGCAAGAATTGCTTAGCTTGGGTAATTTTAATACTGATGAGTGGGCTTCAAACTCATCCTCAATATTAGATGTTATTCCAAATTCTCAAAGGCAGTTTGATGAGCTTGAATTACAAAAACAAGATTGTAGCATGAAGGCTTTTGGGTTTAACAATTAACATGAAACAAGATTGCTTTAAAATCGGTTGTCCTACATTGCGTAGTACTTGTAGGGTACATACTTAACACACCATTTATTTATTTATATATTATAAACTTACACAACACAACACATTTTTATACACAATCATAATATGTATTTACATTTATTTATATTAAATATTTAGTATCATTCACATTCACAATCAATTAATATTGTTTGCATCAATCATGAGCCGTGGAACGGCAAATTATATTGATGCTATGTCGGTTGATGACGGGCCACCGGTAACGTAGGATACTGGACTCGCGCACACCGAAATACGTCATCGTGATGTAGCCGGTGGGTGCCGAGGTGGGAGCGCAAGGTGTCGAACGATCGATCACCTTCCGCGACCTTCAGTCGTCATTGCGCGCGCGCCTCTCGGCTACCGCTCGCCTCTCGGCTACGTATAATTTGGTGGAACAACGTTCGCCTATTGTTTATGTTAATATTTTATACTATTGTTACTAACTTCTTGTGCTGTGACTATCGTGATTGTGTGCTGTTTCTCCTTCTGACTGTTTTCTGTGTTGTGTGTGTGTATAGCTCAATAAACTGTGAGTATTAGAATAGCAGATTGACTTTTCATAACACCTCTGCCTTCTACACACCCTAAACAACTATATTGGTGACCCCGAGTAGAACACTATTAAGATGAGTGACAGTGAGTCCGAGCACACCGCGTCGTCGCAGCCGCCGAAACATGTTACGCATAGAGCGCGTCACGCAAAGCGCGTTTCCACTGAACCCGACATTTACCGTGTGCCGATAAAGTTGCCACCATTTTGGCCAGAAGAGCCGGACATCTGGTTCGCTCAAATAGAAGCGCAGTTCGAGAATGCCGGGGTGACGAATGACGTCACAAAATTTTTTGGTCGGCCACCTCGAACCCCAATTTTCAAAGGAGGTGAAGGACGTCATCATGTCCCCTCCTGCCACCAACCGGTACGGCAAGCTGAAGACCGAACTTGTGAAGCGTCTCTCAGCCTCACAGGAGAAGAAGGTGAAGCAGCTGTTGATGCATGAGGAGCTGGGAGACCGGAAGCCGTCGCAGTTTCTTCGACATCTGCAGGGGTTAGCTGGACCAACTGTGCCCGAGGATTTCGTACGCACTATTTGGAGTAGTCGACTCCCCAGTACTATTCAGCCCCTCCTGGCATCGCAACCTCATAGCACTTTGGAGGCATTGGCTGAGCTGGCAGACCGTGTCCAGGATATCGTCACGCCATCAGGCCACGTAGCCTCCACATCGGCAGTAGGACCCACCGTGAGCGAGATGGCAGCGGAAATCGCGAAACTCAAGCGTGCGATGAAAGATCTCACAGTGCAGCTGCGTGACAGTCGACCGCGAAATCGTTCGCACAGCCGTGATCGAGACACGAGACGCAACTCACGCCAACGATCCTCAACCCGCTCCAACTCCAGCTACCGGAAACACCCAGAGTGCTGGTATCACTCAACGCACGGTGAGAAAGCCAAGCGTTGCATCAAACCCTGCGACTATAAAAAGGGAAACGCCGCGGGCAATCGGTAATGGCGACAGACCGGAGCACGAAGACGCAGTTCCTGGTCGATACTGGAAGCGACCTCTGCGTCTACCCTCGTCGTCTGCTCAGCGATCGTCGTGCACCTACGAACTACAAACTCGTGGCCGCCAATGGGACACCCATTCCGACGTATGGTTTCCTCGATCTCAACGTTAATCTTGGACTTCGTAGAGACTTTAAGTGGCGTTTTGTGGTAGCTGAAGTTACTAAACCGATTATCGGGGTGGACTTTCTGTGTTTTTACTCATTGAGTGTAGAAATCAACGTCTAATTGATAGTAGCACCAATGTATTTGCTTTAGCCTCGAATCACTCAGATTCGTCTTTATTTTCTGTAAAGGTAACTTCTGGTGATTCAAGGTATCACAAAATTTTAGAAAACTTTCCCGACATCACCCGACCCGCTGGTACACTACGCACTACACCACATAACACTGTACACCATATCCGCACGACCCCAGGCCCTCCAGTATCTTCTTCATTTCGGCGATTAGCGCCCGATAAATTAAAAATTGCACAGCAGGAGTTCCAGCTGATGTTGGCCAACGGAACAGCCAGACCCTCGGAGAGCCCATGGTCATCATCACTCCACCTCGCCCCGAAAAAGGCCAATGGTTGGCGACATTGCGGAGATTACCGTATGCTCAACGCACGAACCGTTCCTGACAGGTACCCGATTAGGCACATTCACGATTTTGCACACAGCATTTCAGGCTGCCGAGTTTTCAGCACTATTGACCTCGTGAAAGCCTATAATCAGATACCGGTCAGCCAGGACGACATTCCGAAGACGGCGATCACCACACCGTTCGGCCTGTACGAATTCCCGTACATGACGTTTGGTCTCCGCAATGCAGGCCAGACATTTCAACGTTTTGTCGACGAGATGACGAGAGGACTGGACTTCTGTTACTGTTATTTAGATGACTTCTTGATCTTCTCCAGGACAGAAGCAGAGCACGAAGAGCATCTTCGCAAAATTTTCACCAGGATGAAGGACTTTGGCATGTTGATAAACACGTCCAAGTGTGTTTTCGGTGTCCCGGAAGTAACTTTCTTAGGTTACCATATCTCCGAAAAGGGCACCAAACCACTTGACACTAAGGTCGACTCCATCAAGAACTTCCCCGAGCCTAAAGACGTTCGTCAGTTGCGCCGATTTTTGGGCATGATTAATTTTTACAGGCGTTTCATGCCCCACGCAGCTCAAATACAGGCGCCACTTCATAACCTCTTGATCGGCAACGTAAAAGACTCGCATCCTATATGTCTTGCGGAGAATACTTTGCAGGCATTCGAGGACTGCAAGGAAAGCCTGGCTAATGCAGCTTTATTAGCTCACCCCGATTGCAATGCCAAACTCGCATTGGTCACCGATGCGTCGGATACTGCAATTGGCGCGGTGTTACAGCAGCTTAGCGACGACGGATGGCAGCCATTAGCTTTCTTTTCCCGGAAGCTCATCTCTTCGCAAGCAAAGTATTCTCCCTATGACAGGGAACTGCTGGCCATTTACGAGGCCATCAAATACTTTCGCCACATGCTGGAGGCTAGGCATTTCGTCGTATACACGGACCATAAGCCGATCAGTTTCGCATTCCACGAAAGGAAGAAAAACTGTTCGCCAAGGCAATTCAGGTATCTAGACATTATTGCCCAATTTACCAGCGATATAAGACATATCGCCGGCAAAGACAATGTCGTGGCCGACCCCTTATCTCGCGTGGAGGAGCTACAAGCTCCAGTCAGTCTCGACACCCTCGCAAAGTCACAAGCCACAGATACAGAACTGAAGAAACTTCTTCAGGATGGATCTTCACTTGTACTGGAGAAAGTGCAAATTCCTGGGGAGCGTTCAACTGTGTACTGCGACGTCAGTACAGCGTCCCCCAGACCATTTGTACCCAAAATGCTGCGCAAACCAATTTTCGACAGCTTGCATTCCCTCAGTCACCCAGGTGTCTCAGCGACTGCCAAATTAATCGCAGAGCGCTTCGTTTGGTCAGGCATCAGGAAGGACTGCAGGGAGTGGGCACGAGCTTGTCTCGCATGCCAGCGGGCAAAAGTGAGCCGTCACGTTTCCGCGCCGTTAGGGACGTTTCGTCTCCCACGCGCCAGGTTCACCACGATCTACATCGACCTTGTGGGCCCGCTACCAATTTCGCAAGGCTTTAGATACTGTCTGACGGCAGTCGACCGATTTACCAGGTGGCCAGAGGTCGTACCTATTGTCGACATTACTGCCGAAACAGTAGCTAAGGCATTACTGTCCGGATGGATAGCCCGGTTTGGCTGTCCTACTGACATTGTTACGGACAGAGGTCGTCAGTTCGAGTCGGCCTTGTTCGAACAATTGTCCAAAATCGTTGGTTTCCACCACAAGCGGACAACGGCATACCATCCATCGTGCAATGGCATGGTGGAGCGTTTTCACAGGCAACTCAAGGCGTCCATCATGTGCCATGCCAATGACCAGTGGACAGAGTCCTTGCCGTGGGTATTGCTTGGCATAAGGAGCGCATTCAAAAAGGATGTCCAAGCATCTTCCGCCGAACTAGTTTATGGCGAACAGCTAAGACTCCCAGGAGAATTTTTCACTCCAACTGATGACGGCACGACCGATATAACGGAATTTACCGCGCGTATCCACAAGTTTTCCCAAAAACTACAGCCAACTCCAGCTTCCCGTCACAACAAGACGAGCATTTTTGTTTATAAGGACCTGCAGACCACTGATCACGTTTTCCTTCGTGAAGACGCATTAAGTGGCTCGCTGCAGCCAGCATACACAGGTCCTCATAAAGTCCTACACAGGAATGATAAAGTTTTTAAAATATTATTTAAAGGAAAAGAGGTCACGGTCTCAATAGACCGCCTAAAGCCAGCCTACATATTGGTCGACAAAGCTGACCCGGTAGAAGATACTCCAGCCGACGACAAAACAGAGTATACAACTAGATCCGGTCGTCATGTCAAATTCCCGATTTTTATCGCCCTTGACGGTCTCTGGAGGGGGGGGGTGTAGGGTACATACTTAACACACCATTTATTTATTTATATATTTTAAACTTACACAACACAACACATTTTTATACACAATCATAATATGTATTTACATTTATTTATATTAAATATTTAGTATCATTCACATTCACAATCAATTAATATTGTTTGCATCAATCATGAGCCGTGGAACGGCAAATTATATTGATGCTATGTCGGTTGATGACGGGCCACCGGTAACGTAGGCTACTGGACTCGCGCACACCGAAATACGTCATCGTGATGTAGCCGGTGGGTGCCGAGGTGGGAGCGCGAGGTGTCGAACGATCGATCACCTTCCGCGACCTTCAGTCGTCATTGCGCGCGCGCCTCTCGGCTACGTATAATTTGGTGGAACAACGTTCGCCTATTGTTTATGTTAATACTTTATACTATTGTTACTAACTTCTTGTGCTGTGACTATCGTGATTGTGTGCTGTTTCTCCTTCTGACTGTTTTCTGTGTTGTGTGTGTGTATAGCTCAATAAACTGTGAGTATTAGAATAGCAGATTGACTTTTCATAACACCTCTGCCTTCTACACACCCTAAACAACTATATACTGATAGGCCTACAAAAAGAGATATTTTAAGCTACATAGCACGTTTCTATGATGCCATGGGTTTTATTGGTCCTATTATTATTAAGGCCAAGGCAATAATGCAAAAACTTTGGTTGGAAAAAATAGACTGGAATCACCTGAAAGCATTAGAGTGGATTGGCTTCATTTCATGGAAAGTTTAGCTAAAATGCATCCCATTGAATTACCTAGAAATGTTCCAGTTCCAGAGTCAGCTGTTTCAGTGCAGTTGATTGGTTTCGCTGATGCTTCCAGCACCGTTGGCTATGGATGTTGTGTGTACCTACGTGTGGTTGATGTGTCAGGCAAGGTTACGGTATTGTTACTCTGTTCCAAGTCGCGAGTCAATCCTTTAAGTAAAAAGTTATCTGTACCTAGATTAGAATTAAATCTATCTATAAGAATCTTCCCAGCGCTGATCGTTTTCTCCTCCACCAATCGTTATTTCTCCTGACACTTTTTATTTTGTTTAAAAGTATGTATGTATCTATGTATACAGGAAAAGTTTTTATCCACTGCGCAAATTTTGACAAATTAAACTTAAACGACTTTTATTAAACATATATTTTTTATTTTGATACTTCTTAGTAGGTACAAAAAACAAAAAATATCGTTAACGAAAGATGTTTACTTTAAAAGTGGTTGTATGGCTACCCGGCGGCGCGCGGCGAAGCGTAATTCGCTAAAGTACCTACCTATCAGCTGTGCGCTCGCTCGATTCGCTGGCGTAGGTATTTACGTGGGTTACTGATCGCTAATTTTATCAGGTTCGAGCTAGACTTTTTTATGTTTAGGCCGTGACCTATTTGAAAAGTAATTCCAATTTTTCCTTCATACTTTAATGGGCTTAGGATGATATATATATATATATGATAGGATTAGACGCGACGTCACACGACAGCGCGTGCGATGAGTGAACTGTTGGCCACAGCGCCCGGCGCGCGGCGGCGCCGCCCTGCCGCCCGGGAGGGGGTTTCACCCCCGTGCAATATCGCCGCTTGCGCCCATTGATATTATTACGAATAGATTGTGTCCATATTTTGATGATTTTAAGTAGGATACAAAATTAAAAAAAAATATTGATAAAATAATGGAAATGTGTTCTATTACTGATATTGAACCACCAAAAAAAATTTGCGCACTGGTTAAAAACTTTTCCTGTATATTGTTCTTTTTTGAGTTATCTATCCCCATATTGCACCTACCATGTTTTGTCTCTGCATCACCCTAAGGTTGACTGGTAGAAAATGCCTCAGGCATTAAGTCCGCCTTTGTACAGTTTTTTACTTGTGCATAAAGTTTTAATAAATAAAAATAAATAAATTAAATGCCGCTCATTTGCTTTCTATATTAATTGACAGAGTCTATAATACATTAAAGGTAAAGGTCAAAATTACAAGGAAATAACAAGATTATTACCTTACGTTGCAAATAGAGTAAGAATAATTAAAGAAAAAACATCAAGTTGGAGTTGGCATTATGTCAAGTCATAGGACAATTCGGATGATTTAATTAATAAAGGAGTAGATCCCTGTGAGCTGTCCTCATGCGCCCTCTGGTGGCACGGGCCCTCATTTTTGCACTCTCGTACTTATTCATTTGAAGAAGTAAGTGTAGATGTAGCACTGCCTGTTGACCTACCTGAGCTGAAGGTTGTCCCTGATACAACGGTTTCTTTGATTGTTCAAAGTGATCATGACTGTTTCCAATTTTTAACCAGATTTTCTAAGCTTAATAAAATTATTAGAATAATGGCATACGTAATAAGATTCACACACAATCTCAGACCAGGCAACAATAAGAATTTAGATTCATTTCTTCACAGTTCTGAATTACAACAAGCTTTAATGATAATTATTAAAAAGGAACAACATATTTGTTTTAGGGATGAAAGAAATAATGAAAATGTCAAGGGTCCCTTAAAACCATTACACCCTTTCCTAGATAGTCAAGGTTTAGTTAGAGTTGGGGGTCGCCTTCAAAATACAGATTTTTCATTTGCACAAAAGCATCCAATTATATTACTAAAAGGTTAATATCTAACTGACCTTATCATTAGCCATGAGCATTTTAGATTGTTACATGCCGCACCTAAACTGATGCTGGCTCATCTAAACAAAAAATATTGGATTATAAATGGTGTGCGAGAAATAAAGAAGATAACAAATAAATGTATTACGTGTTTCAGAATAAAGGCCAGCACTGCAAAGCAGCTGATGGGTTCCTTGCCTCAGCAGCGTATCACTACCGCCCGACCATTTGAGAGGGTTGGAATAGACTTTGCTGTCCCTGTAGATGTAAAAAACTCTCGATTAAGACGCGTTAAAATTTCTAAACGTTACGTTTGTGTTTTCGTCTGCTTTGTTACTAAGGCTGTTCATCTCGAACTTGCTTCAGATTTGTCAACTGACTCATTTTTAGCCTGTTTTAAACGATTTATCTCTCGTCGCGGGTTGCCCATGAAGTCTTTTGCGACAACGGCGGGTGTTTTAGAGGGGCAAGCAATCAGTTGGCTGAATTGTACAAGCTGTATGCTTCTGCCAGCCATCAAACATTGGTACATGAATATGCTTCTCAACAAGGCGGATCTGACGCAGAATGCCATTCACACAATGTCCCATTCGCACAAAGTCCCATTCGCACAATGTCCCATTCACACAATGTTCGATTCGGGAGCACCAGTCATAAAAAAAGGAAATCAGCTGTTGTTTAATACCTACTCGACCTGATATTTTTTCGCGATATGACTGGCGACCCTCTAGTATATGTTTTCGTATTGATTAATGCTCTGTTAAAGATTGAACACTGATAAAAAAATAACCCGGTAGGTATTAGGAACCTGGATCGGAGGTAGTTGTAAAAAAACATGCAGTCATTCATAACGTATTTTAAGTATCGGAAATATGCTATAGTATGTGGCCTCTTAGTTTCGACTTAGGTACATTTACTTCTATTTAACATTAATCCTTATTACGTCAAGTCATCCTGTTTGTCACTGACACATGAATAAAAATATTGATTTTTTATAGTGAATATTATATATTGATTATTATTATATGAATTTTAAACGACTAAATTATAAGTATTAATAATATTTTTTAGTAATTAATAAATCTACTACCTAAATTAAATTGTGATACTTATTTAATATGCCAAATATGGAATTGTAGCATTAAACGGAATTAAATTATTGAGTAGGTACGGTAACGACGAAATATTGTGTTTCATAATTTAAATTATTTTAATTAATATTAACAACTTTAAAAACTTTAATCAATTTTATTGGTATAGAGTACCTACCTATCGATTATTTATTAATCTATGGCTATGTCACTATGTCAAATAAGGCGTTTGAAACTTATGATGTATTCTATAATAACAAATTATGTTCAAATTATGTTCCATATCCTAATGCATGAAATTAGTTTAAATTAGTTTAATGGAAATCGCATGTTTTTTAAATATTTGCACTGTAACAAAGTTTGCATGAAATAAAGAGGCTTTTTATTTTTATTTTATTTATTTTTATGGAACAGCTGATTTCCTTTTTTTATGACTGGTGCTCCCAAATGGGGCATTGTGTGAATGGGACATTGTGCGAATGGGACTTTGTGTGAATGGGACTTTGTGCGAATAGGACATTGTGCGAATGGGACATTCTGCGTCAGATCCAACAAGGCATAAAATTCCATTTTACACCAAGTTATTCACCAGTATTTGCTGGGCTTGCAGAAGCAGCTGTAAAGAGCATGAAATTTCATTTAAAACGAATTGTATTAAAATCGTTATTAACTTATGAACAGTTAAACACTGTCCTGGCTCAAATTGAGGCAGTATTAAATTTTAGGCCTTTGTTATATCCTCTGATAGTGCTGATTTTAGTTACCTCACGCCAGGGCATTTTTTAATAGGAACCTTTAGGGTTGCCTATCCTGAAACTAATGTTGCTGATGAACCTATGAATAGAATTAAGTATTGGCAATTGTGTAATAAGTTAACTCAACAATTTTGGAATGTATGGCACAAATATTATTTAAATACTTTGCAAAATTGGCCTAAGTGGCGTGATGATTTACCCATTGTAACTGAAGGCATGTTAGTAATTTTAAAAGACCCAAATGCCCCGCTATGTTTTGGCCAATGGCAAGAGTAGTAAAAGTTTTTCCTGGTAAGGATGGCAAAGTAAGAGCGTTAAATTTACAAATTCCAAATGGAAAAATCTATTATATACACAATCCAAAATCCATCAAAATCAAAATATTTTTATTTCACATAAGCCTACATGGGCACTTATGAAACGTCAGAAGCTAGGTGCACGGTTCCAATTGGTCGTTTCCTATGGAGAAGAGCCGGAAAGAAACTCCACGGTTACTCTTTTTAAAAAAAATGGTTTTTACAAAGTTTTCAAATTACAGTGTTAATAGGTATGAGAGGACAGCGTAGGCCCGTCAAAGTACCAGGTACTTAAAATAAAAAATGGTCTACAGATCTACAGTCTATTAAGCCTACAGCGTCCTCACATTAACAAAAAAACAATATAAAATATGATTAAAATAATAAAAGTTAGAACCTTGTTGAAATTAAAATTGCAGGTATTTAATGTCAAATCCCTATCAAATAACTGTATTTTGCCTTTTAATTATATTAGTAACGAGTAAATAAGTAAACATAGTTATTGTTAGGTTTTGTTTAACATAGCGTAAATTGGTGTATTCAGCTATTCTCTAGTATTAAGATTCTAGTAGAAAAAATTGTACCCATTTATGGTTTTACGAAGTTTCAACTTATTCATTGTATTGTACAAAATTTATAGCATCTAATTTCATAAAAAACTTGTACGTTGGTAAACAATTTCATATTACTAATAGAAGGTTCTATTATTATCGATTTACTTGACTTAGTTAAACTTAATGTACAACAGTACCTACTGTAAGGTAGGGTTAAGAAAATAAGTACTTAATTGTTTCAATTTCAATATTTTATTTTGTTAAAAGATTAAAATAAAATAGTGGTTTGCCCATGTTGGCAGCAACAAAGCATAACATGCAATTAAATATGTAGATATTTAATTATTAAGTTTGGTAACATTTTGTTTCATTATTTTTTTTTTAGAATAAGTTCCATTCGTTCGGTTCACTGAATGTACCGGTTACTCCCTCTCGAAATGGATCGTCTGTGTGTCGTTTTAATAAACGTCTAAAAGCGAGAAACCAAGTTTAAATTCTGCATCCGCCCACTATCTCCAGCACCGGAGAATAGTTATTTATGATATTAGGGCGGTAAGTTGGTCTTTACAAACGAGTAGACGAATTAAGCTTACCATAGTCAACCAATTTCCGCGCGTGTGTCATACAACGTTTTTCAACACATTTGCAAGAAAATAATACAATAGGTAATAAAATAAGCCATCAAAACATTTTAAGAGAATGATTGAGTATTTCTTAGTCTTCCACGATATAAAATTATTGTAAATCATTAAATAGCACTCACGATTTTGGCGGCTCATTCAAGATATCAGGTGCAGTAGTGTTAGGTTCATTTATATGTATTTTTAAAATTGACATATCGATTATTCAGAACGATTATTTTATGTGGCCACATCAAGCGGTGATCACAGAGCATATAACTATATCGGTGACGGTTGACAAGTGGTGAAGTAAGGCGCGATCCGGCAATCGATTCGTTCACTTGGTTTTGGAGGGAGCTACGGGTCGGACAAACTAGAATAACTGTCGATAAAAATAATGGTTGTAGCTGGTTGACTGTAATAGATTGTTGTATTGGAGGAATTAAAGAATGTTATTATCTACACGAGGAGTTTTCTTACATTTCAGAAGTGGTAAGTACACATATGCTCACATTAAAAGTTTATTGGCGTTATTTAAATACAATTTTAGAGTGTTACAGTTTTGTTTTAGTTATTTGTTATGTTTGATAAGTTGGTTTAAATTATAACGGTGGTTACAAAATATATTAAGGTGATTACTATAAATCCTAATTATAGCTTTGATATTCCATCCGTAACCGACACATGCATATTCTTGGTTTTACACGTCCGTTGAAATTTGAATTTGGCGGTTACTTTTCAGTAATTTAGGCATAGCAATAACAGTATTTTAGCCTTCATATAGATTATTGCAGTCAATATTCTTTTGTAATTAAGGTAAAATCTTATATTGAGACGATATTGTGATGATAAAAAGTAAGTACACTACGTGACATGATTTATTTAGGGCGGGTTTTAAATTCATAATTATTATTGTATGAGGCATATTGCCGGGTGCAAGGACGGCCCATATTTTTGTTAAGATAAGATAATCATTTATTTGCATAAACATGAGTACAATACATACAACACAAATTGTCACCATGCAAGAGAGATGTGAAAAGTACAGGAATAAAACAGATCATCACGTTTGCCTTAAACAATGGCATGCAAATATTAATAAAATTAAGTAAAATGTCATTTCAAATCTAATTTTAAAAAATGTCATGGTATTATAAAGAGATCATTAAAAATAATAAATTAGCAAGACATAATCAAAATCTCTCATTTAAAAACTCATTTAAATCATAATAAGCTTTATCTGCTAGAAATGTTTTTACTTTCTTTTTGAACGCTACGCCACTTAACTGCTTCCAGCTTTTAGGTAGTTTATTATAAATTTTTGGAGCCATGCAAAAGACACTTTTCCGCATAAGTGCCGTTCTATATTGATGTAGGCAAATTTGACTATTGTCACGTCTATTGCGAGGAAAGAGATGAGGGTTGGATCTTAAGAACATTGTATTTTCTAATATATAAAGCGAAGGTAATGTCAAGATTTTGTATTTTTGAAAATAAGGCTTACAACTCTCAGTGGTTTCAAGTTTGAACATCGACCTAATGCAACGCTTTTGAGTTTTGAATGTAAGTTCCCGGTCAGTCGAATTACCCCAAAAGATAACACCATATCTTAAAATGGACTCCACCAAGCCGTAGTATGCGAAAAGCAAAGCATCTACACTAATTACTGCTGCCAGTTTGGACAGAGCATAAGCTGAGGTACTTATTTTCTACTGATAGTCTCTATATGTGCCTTCCAATTTAATTTATTGTCAATAGTAAGTCCTAAAAATTTTGTTGTAACAACTTCGTCAATGTTATTATTATTATAGTTTATGTCTAGATTGTGAATTAATGTCAAGAAGCGTTGACTGAAGTGCATGATTTTAGTCTTTTTTAAATTTATTTTTAAATTGTTATTATTTAACCATTCTATAATTGCAATTAGTGAGTTATTAATGTCAGATTTATATGTGTCTCGATGTTTACAGGCAATTGTCACTACACTGTCATCGGCAAAGAGGGTCATAGGTTGTTCTGTGGACTTAGGCAAGTCATTAATATACAATGTAAACAGGGGAGGTCCCAAAACACTTCCCTGTGGGACGCCATACATAACTTCACGTTCGTGCGAACGATGTGACTCTTCTCGTTTTGTAGTTATGTTTATCCTACTGACTTCCGTTATTTGCTTTCTGTGTTGAAGATATGACTCAAATAGTTTTAGTATATTTATTTATTTATTCAAAATCTGTATTAACAATAAAATACATAAAGTCTGCCAAACTGCAAAACAGTTTGTCGGCAGTAGTTCTCGTCTACCAATTAGATTACAAATTTTGAAAATTAATATGCTATAACTTAATTGTGCTAAGTAAATTATAAAATAAATAACTACAGTTAGAATAAAAAAATTCACATTTTACAACAAACGAAAAAAAAACAAATATTTTCTATGGACACAATGAGAGAGTTAGAATTACCTCTAACACCATATGCTTCGAGTCTCTTAAGTAGAATATTGTGTTGAACATAGTCAAATGCCTGAGTCATGTCACAGAATATACTACACATTGTTACTTTTGCGATTGGAATTACCGTTTTCGAGATAGTTATGGTTGTATTTCTCGCTCAAAAATAATAATAATTATTATTATATTAATTGAGCAATTACATAGTTGTTTTGATTTCGAGTTCCAGTTACGGAGCACGACCATGAGGCACAAGGGCGACGGCGTTTATGGACGCCTTCACATGAAGATCACTGCGTCCTGACGAAGCTCCTGGATGCTGTCGCAGCCGTAGTCGACGACGCATCAGTGCCAGAGATGGGGTCTTAGCCAGCAGAGCAACTGGAGTCCGCAGCGCAGTCGAAGTTTGCAGTGCAGTTGAAGATCGCAACGCAGTCGGAGTCAACAGTACTGCCGGCTACAGGTGACGCAGTAGCCCGAACGTCCGAACTGAGCTGAACAAGTTGAACGAGAACGTGAGGTGGTACAGGAGCGCCTGCGGTCCCTAGAAAATCAGATGCGACCGCGACGCGATGCTACAGCGACACGAGATGGGACAAAGGTTAGATTCAGGTTAGGTTCATAGTCCTACGTTTTTCCCAACAAAAATGTCTTGAATATTATAAATTCAAGTATAAACCATCGCGGGCTGGCTCACTCGATCACTTTAGTAAGTTTGTTAAAATTTTAAAAACCATAAGATTATTTTGCTTGATTTTGACCCATCTGCAAAAAATCAACGTGTAGCTGTGTGGCTAAGAAAAGTGAACGAGTGTGCCACCGTTTATGGTTGGGATTATAAGACAACCATCCTTTTCTCAATGCAGAAATTACAAGGACTGGCTAAAACGTGGTTTGAAAGCCTAGATTTATTATTTTCTTAGGCCGAGTGGCAAGAAAAGTTGTCGTGGTCGAAGTTGTTGTGTGTGTGTGATCTTTTGAACAAAATTATAGCTAGTCTTTGGAAGATATGCTCAGGCGTAAAATTAAATATCATGAACCTATTGAAGTATACTATTTACGCAAAGTTGGCTCTACTGAACCAGTGCTATATAGTTGGCGAGCGTGCGGTCGATTGTATTAATCATGGTATAAGCGATAAAACTATGAAATCAAGTGATCTGACGTTAAGATGCTCACAACCTGATAAATTCATAAAATCAATTCAAACTCGACACGGTTGGCGCAGTGGTTAATCGATTGACTGCTGCGCTGCGTGTGGCGGGTTCGATTCCCGATTCCCGCACGGAACAAATATTTGTATGACCTACAAGTGGTTATTCCGGGTCTGGCTGTTGGTGTATGTGAGTTCATGTGTTTTTAAACGTACCCACAATACAGGAGAAATTCCTAGTGGGGCAACGTCAAAAAAAAAAAAAAAAAATGAAAGAATAAGTATGCTAAGTGCGCTAATTGTTACAATTCCTAATGAACTACAAGCAATTGTCGAATTCCTTCGACTATCTAATATCGATACTACAGATAGGCTGCGATCCGAAACTCAAGTAACAAGTGATAACGTTGGATTCTGTTTTAACTGTAAGGAGCGAGGGAAATGTCCCAAACCGCTGATTCGATGTAATCAGTCCCTTAAGATAGGCCACTAAGTCGACAAATGTCCCACAAAGCTGGAGGACAGCGACTGTAAGATGGCGCATACACAAAAGACAATGTGCATGTCACTAGCTTATACTAATTCGAAAATTAGCCAATCCTAATTCAAAATTTATTAAGGATGAAGACATCCTTAATAAATTTGGGTTTCAATTGTAGCTTTTATAGATTTTGGAAGCGTGGTCTGTCTGTTAGCCCTGCAGGATTGAGTAGCACAAACGTAAAACTACCATCGCAGCCGACTGTTTGCAGCTCTGGGTACGTGTGCCTTAGATTAGAATAACAATGATTCTGAGAGTGAAAATCATGATATTTACTTTAATTAGATAGTAGATAACATAATACAAAATTTTACAATTTGCAATTATTGGCAAAATTATACCATTATTAAGTAGTAATAAGTTAAGCTTTAGTTCCAATTTTATTTATTATTTATGATTTACAGTTGGATAAAATATACTATTATTATGAAGTAGTAAGTTAAGCTTACTGCCTCGTTGATTTTCCATTACGAATTTCTCAGTAGCAGCCCGGAGTCTGGATTTGTGCCCGGTTGATGGCAATAGGCTCGCCCCCTATTACATGGGACTTAAACATAACTGACGAAATGTGGGTGTACTACAGGTACACCTCTGATTACAGGCGTGAAGTTAACCTTATTTAAAAAAAGTTAGATTTATTAATTTCAATTTACAATTCGATAATATATGCTATTATTATGAAGTAATAAGATATGCTTTAGTTTCAGTTTTTAGATTTATTATTTACAATTTACAGTTGGATAAAATATACCATTATTATGAAGTTATTTATACTTTTAAATTTATTATTTACAATTTACAGTTGGATAAAATATACCAAGTATAAGTACTTTAAGCTTTAGTTAAAACTTTTGTTCAGATTAATTGTTACTTTTAGTAGAATTATTTATTTTTGATTTTACATGTATGGTAAATAGATACCAACCATGAAATCAAAATCAAAAGTCATTTATTCAAACTAGGCTGAGAATCAGCACTTTTCGAACGTCAAAATTACATGAGACAGTCCCCCAAAAACGCCCACCCTTCACCACTACCTAGTGCTTTAGCTGGGAAGAAGAAGTGGCGCAACAAACTCCCGAGCTGTCTGTTCATTTACAAAACTTGAATCTAACATGTGATTGGTTTGCCAGTTTAGCAGCCATGTGATTGGTTTGCCAGTTTAGCAACCATGTGATTGGTTTGCCAGTTTAGCAACCATGTGATTGGTTTGCCAGTTTAGCAACCATGTGATTGGTTTGCCAGTTTAGCAACCATGTTATTGGTTTGCCAGTTTAGAACATATTTAATATTTACGATTTGCAATTATTTGCTAAAATATACCATTATTAGGTTAAGCTTTAGTTTAAATTTTATGATTTATTATTTATAATTTACTGTTGGATTAAATATAAGTTAATATTATGAAGTGTTTTGTTAAGCTTTAATTAAAATTATTAGATTTATTATTTTCAATTTACAGTTCGATAAAACGTACCATTATCATGAAGTAATAAGTTAAGCTTTAGTTTCAATTTTAGATTTATTATTTTAATTTACAGTTGGTTAAAAGCGAAGGTAATGTCAAGATTTTGTATTTTTGAAAATAAGGCTTACAACTCTCAGTGGTTTCAAGTTTGAACATCGACCTAATGCAACGCTTTTGAGTTTTGAATGTAAGTTCCCGGTCAGTCGAATTACCCCAAAAGATAACACCATATCTTAAAATGGACTCCACCAAGCCGTAGTATGCGAAAAGCAAAGCATCTACACTAATTACTGCTGCCAGTTTGGACAGAGCATAAGCTGAGGTACTTATTTTCTACTGATAGTCTCTATATGTGCCTTCCAATTTAATTTATTGTCAATAGTAAGTCCTAAAAATTTTGTTGTAACAACTTCGTCAATGTTATTATTATTATAGTTTATGTCTAGATTGTGAATTAATGTCAAGAAGCGTTGACTGAAGTGCATGATTTTAGTCTTTTTTAAATTTATTTTTAAATTGTTATTATTTAACCATTCTATAATTGCAATTAGTGAGTTATTAATGTCAGATTTATATGTGTCTCGATGTTTACAGGCAATTGTCACTACACTGTCATCGGCAAAGAGGGTCATAGGTTGTTCTGTGGACTTAGGCAAGTCATTAATATACAATGTAAACAGGGGAGGTCCCAAAACACTTCCCTGTGGGACGCCATACATAACTTCACGTTCGTGCGAACGATGTGACTCTTCTCGTTTTGTAGTTATGTTTATCCTACTGACTTCCGTTATTTGCTTTCTGTGTTGAAGATATGACTCAAATAGTTTTAGTATATTTATTTATTTATTCAAAATCTGTATTAACAATAAAATACATAAAGTCTGCCAAACTGCAAAACAGTTTGTCGGCAGTAGTTCTCGTCTACCAATTAGATTACAAATTTTGAAAATTAATATGCTATAACTTAATTGTGCTAAGTAAATTATAAAATAAATAACTACAGTTAGAATAAAAAAATTCACATTTTACAACAAACGAAAAAAAAACAAATATTTTCTATGGACACAATGAGAGAGTTAGAATTACCTCTAACACCATATGCTTCGAGTCTCTTAAGTAGAATATTGTGTTGAACATAGTCAAATGCCTGAGTCATGTCACAGAATATACTACACATTGTTACTTTTGCGATTGGAATTACCGTTTTCGAGATAGTTATGGTTGTATTTCTCGCTCAAAAATAATAATAATTATTATTATATTAATTGAGCAATTACATAGTTGTTTTGATTTCGAGTTCCAGTTACGGAGCACGACCATGAGGCACAAGGGCGACGGCGTTTATGGACGCCTTCACATGAAGATCACTGCGTCCTGACGAAGCTCCTGGATGCTGTCGCAGCCGTAGTCGACGACGCATCAGTGCCAGAGATGGGGTCTTAGCCAGCAGAGCAACTGGAGTCCGCAGCGCAGTCGAAGTTTGCAGTGCAGTTGAAGATCGCAACGCAGTCGGAGTCAACAGTACTGCCGGCTACAGGTGACGCAGTAGCCCGAACGTCCGAACTGAGCTGAACAAGTTGAACGAGAACGTGAGGTGGTACAGGAGCGCCTGCGGTCCCTAGAAAATCAGATGCGACCGCGACGCGATGCTACAGCGACACGAGATGGGACAAAGGTTAGATTCAGGTTAGGTTCATAGTCCTACGTTTTTCCCAACAAAAATGTCTTGAATATTATAAATTCAAGTATAAACCATCGCGGGCTGGCTCACTCGATCACTTTAGTAAGTTTGTTAAAATTTTAAAAACCATAAGATTATTTTGCTTGATTTTGACCCATCTGCAAAAAATCAACGTGTAGCTGTGTGGCTAAGAAAAGTGAACGAGTGTGCCACCGTTTATGGTTGGGATTATAAGACAACCATCCTTTTCTCAATGCAGAAATTACAAGGACTGGCTAAAACGTGGTTTGAAAGCCTAGATTTATTATTTTCTTAGGCCGAGTGGCAAGAAAAGTTGTCGTGGTCGAAGTTGTTGTGTGTGTGTGATCTTTTGAACAAAATTATAGCTAGTCTTTGGAAGATATGCTCAGGCGTAAAATTAAATATCATGAACCTATTGAAGTATACTATTTACGCAAAGTTGGCTCTACTGAACCAGTGCTATATAGTTGGCGAGCGTGCGGTCGATTGTATTAATCATGGTATAAGCGATAAAACTATGAAATCAAGTGATCTGACGTTAAGATGCTCACAACCTGATAAATTCATAAAATCAATTCAAACTCGACACGGTTGGCGCAGTGGTTAATCGATTGACTGCTGCGCTGCGTGTGGCGGGTTCGATTCCCGATTCCCGCACGGAACAAATATTTGTATGACCTACAAGTGGTTATTCCGGGTCTGGCTGTTGGTGTATGTGAGTTCATGTGTTTTTAAACGTACCCACAATACAGGAGAAATTCCTAGTGGGGCAACGTCAAAAAAAAAAAAAAAAAATGAAAGAATAAGTATGCTAAGTGCGCTAATTGTTACAATTCCTAATGAACTACAAGCAATTGTCGAATTCCTTCGACTATCTAATATCGATACTACAGATAGGCTGCGATCCGAAACTCAAGTAACAAGTGATAACGTTGGATTCTGTTTTAACTGTAAGGAGCGAGGGAAATGTCCCAAACCGCTGATTCGATGTAATCAGTCCCTTAAGATAGGCCACTAAGTCGACAAATGTCCCACAAAGCTGGAGGACAGCGACTGTAAGATGGCGCATACACAAAAGACAATGTGCATGTCACTAGCTTATACTAATTCGAAAATTAGCCAATCCTAATTCAAAATTTATTAAGGATGAAGACATCCTTAATAAATTTGGGTTTCAATTGTAGCTTTTATAGATTTTGGAAGCGTGGTCTGTCTGTTAGCCCTGCAGGATTGAGTAGCACAAACGTAAAACTACCATCGCAGCCGACTGTTTGCAGCTCTGGGTACGTGTGCCTTAGATTAGAATAACAATGATTCTGAGAGTGAAAATCATGATATTTACTTTAATTAGATAGTAGATAACATAATACAAAATTTTACAATTTGCAATTATTGGCAAAATTATACCATTATTAAGTAGTAATAAGTTAAGCTTTAGTTCCAATTTTATTTATTATTTATGATTTACAGTTGGATAAAATATACTATTATTATGAAGTAGTAAGTTAAGCTTACTGCCTCGTTGATTTTCCATTACGAATTTCTCAGTAGCAGCCCGGAGTCTGGATTTGTGCCCGGTTGATGGCAATAGGCTCGCCCCCTATTACATGGGACTTAAACATAACTGACGAAATGTGGGTGTACTACAGGTACACCTCTGATTACAGGCGTGAAGTTAACCTTATTTAAAAAAAGTTAGATTTATTAATTTCAATTTACAATTCGATAATATATGCTATTATTATGAAGTAATAAGATATGCTTTAGTTTCAGTTTTTAGATTTATTATTTACAATTTACAGTTGGATAAAATATACCATTATTATGAAGTTATTTATACTTTTAAATTTATTATTTACAATTTACAGTTGGATAAAATATACCAAGTATAAGTACTTTAAGCTTTAGTTAAAACTTTTGTTCAGATTAATTGTTACTTTTAGTAGAATTATTTATTTTTGATTTTACATGTATGGTAAATAGATACCAACCATGAAATCAAAATCAAAAGTCATTTATTCAAACTAGGCTGAGAATCAGCACTTTTCGAACGTCAAAATTACATGAGACAGTCCCCCAAAAACGCCCACCCTTCACCACTACCTAGTGCTTTAGCTGGGAAGAAGAAGTGGCGCAACAAACTCCCGAGCTGTCTGTTCATTTACAAAACTTGAATCTAACATGTGATTGGTTTGCCAGTTTAGCAGCCATGTGATTGGTTTGCCAGTTTAGCAACCATGTGATTGGTTTGCCAGTTTAGCAACCATGTGATTGGTTTGCCAGTTTAGCAACCATGTGATTGGTTTGCCAGTTTAGCAACCATGTTATTGGTTTGCCAGTTTAGAACATATTTAATATTTACGATTTGCAATTATTTGCTAAAATATACCATTATTAGGTTAAGCTTTAGTTTAAATTTTATGATTTATTATTTATAATTTACTGTTGGATTAAATATAAGTTAATATTATGAAGTGTTTTGTTAAGCTTTAATTAAAATTATTAGATTTATTATTTTCAATTTACAGTTCGATAAAACGTACCATTATCATGAAGTAATAAGTTAAGCTTTAGTTTCAATTTTAGATTTATTATTTTAATTTACAGTTGGTTAAAATATACCAAGTATACTTTAAGCTTTAGTTAAAATGTTTGTACTGATCAATTGTTACTTTTAGTAGAATTCTTTATTTTTGATTTTACGTGTATGGTAAATAATATATAAATAATATAGCAACCATGTGATTAGTTTTCCAGTTAGGCAGCCATGTGATTGGTTTGCCAGTTTAGCAACCATGTGATTGGTTTGCCAGTTTAGCAACCATGTGATTGGTTTGCCAGGTTAGCAACCATGTGATTGGTTTGCCAGTTTAGCAACCATGTGATTGGTTTGCCAGTTTAGCAGCCATGTGATTGGTTTGCCAGTTTAGCAACCATGTGATTGGTTTGCCAGTTTAGCAACCATGTGATTGGTTTGCCAGATTAGCAACCATGTGATTAGTTTGCCAGTTTAGCAACCATGTGATTGGTTTGCCAGTTTAGCAACCATGTGATTGGTTTGCCAGCTTAGCAACCATGTGATTGGTTTGCCAGTTTAGCAACCATGTGATTGGTTTGCCAGTTTAGCAACCATGTGATTGGTTTGCCAGTTTAGCAACCATGTGATTGGTTTGCCAGTTTAGCAGCAATGTGATTGGTTTCCCAGTTTAGCAGCCATGTGATTGGTTTGCCAGTGTGCTAATGGAATAATGAGATTGATTTGTTAAAGTTGTTAAAACGTAAATAACAAGCAATTGAAATAAATAGTTTAGTGTTTGTATTACCTCAATGACTAGTTCAATCATTTTAGATAAAATTATGATATTGAAATATGTATTCTAAAGATAATTTTGCAATATTTTGTTTTCTAGATACAAATTGTTTTTTTTTCTTACTTATTTTGTAAAACGGATCGATTGCCTGAGTGTTAGGTTCCTCCTGACTTATGTGTATGAGGACATACACAAGGTCAGGATGGACGAGTGTTAGGTTCATTTATATGTATTTTTAAAATTGACATATCGATTATTCAGAACGATTATTTTATGTGGCCACATCAAGCGGTGATCACAGAGCATATAACTATATCGGTGACGGTTGACAAGTGGTGAAGTAAGGCGCGATCCGGCAATCGATTCGTTCACTTGGTTTTGGAGGGAGCTACGGGTCGGACAAACTAGAATAACTGTCGATAAAAATAATGGTTGTAGCTGGTTGACTGTAATAGATTGTTGTATTGGAGGAATTAAAGAATGTTATTATCTACACGAGGAGTTTTCTTACAGTAGATTCCATATTAATATCGGATTCCTCGCTTGAACAAATACTATTATTTTGTAAATATCAGTCGGAAAGTCGCAGCAATCTTTGACATTTCCAATAAGAAAATGGCGCGAATTTGCAAATGGCGCCACGTGCACATGATAAAAATTTGTACTATATCTTTCGTCTCATTTTCTCTTTAATAAAGTGAGACAAACGTATTGAGCAAAGGCGCTTCCAAGGAGGTTCGATCATTCAGCTTATTTATTCTCGTAATTTGAAACTCCTTGGTGGAAGTCTTTTATAATTTTTATGGTAATTAAAAAAAAACCGTAAAGGATACGCACGGCGCTATACAACGAAGAGGGCGGTAAAAAATGTACTTAGGTGAGAGTACCTATTTTACCGCCCGTTCCGTTGTATGGTGCGTAATTTTTAACTTTCGAACAATTTAAACAGGCTTCGTAAATGCATTTTTTGAGCAAATGTGTTGAAAAATATATATCCTACAGTCCACTATTCCAACAAAACCTTTGCAACTAGATAATTAACTCAAAGTAATTAAATGCACTTTAAATACTTATGTGCAATAGAGTGGAGTTAATTATAGAAAAAATATCAATTAATAACAGAAAAACCAATATAATGATGATCGATTTCAATCGATTAGATCGATTTCAATATATTGACACTAGACAGTAAATAGTGTCTGACTGCTCTTGTTTGCTAACTCGTTTCATGTTTTCCGATGCGTTTTAGTGCTTTCCCGATTATTCTTCATTTTCCACGACCACTGCTTTGTGTTTGTCCCTACCTACGACCCTTGTTTTCACACTGGACACCGAAGATCGCTCACACGATTTACTTGGAATCGTTATTTTTGGATTTTACCGCAGGCTTGTGGATTGGAAATTGTTCAAACTATGGATTGCTGTGTGAATTGTGGGATAACAAGTGATCACTGCAATACACTGGGCCGACGACCCTTACACGTTATAACAATTCTGTTAGTGATTCGGCAATGGTTTGCACCTCAGCTACAATCCTGGGAGGTTTAAATGCATATAATTAGAAGGCATATGGAGATAGTTTACATTATTTATTTATCAAACAATGTTATAATACCCTAATACACAATAGTTAATTAGGTATAGTTGATGTGGCTGAAGATTACAATGTTCCATTCTTAGGTAAACAGTAGTGACTATGTTTTTCAAGCGTGCTGAGACTTGGCTCAAAGCCCACATTTTGATGACCAAAGAAGACTACTAGACCACCGTAATGTGTGTGTTCGCTGCGGACGCTCTCTTGCATTGCGAGCCCGTGAACTAATATTGATTTCTTTAGGAACATGCCAAATCAAGCAGGCACGTTCCTACTACGGTGAACATGTAAGAGGAAATTATAGCATTAATACAGAAGTGTGCAGGGAGGTCAGCAGTAGCCTTCTTCGAGAGCTGTTACCTGCTAATACTTCTGGTTACTTAGGGCACACAACCCCGACATATTAGTCGAAGAACTTATTTTATTTACTTATATTTTAGTCGACGGCAGGTTTTAGGCGACTTTTCGAGGCAGGGAGACTATAGTAATGCATTACTGTAATTGTATAGGTAGAAAAACTGTAGGCTGCTGCGCTCATATAATGTGCATTATATGGTACCTTAGCTGGGCTAGGTACAAAGATCATAAATAGTACCACCTGCACAATTCCTAGATGACATTTTAATTACGTGTTCAAACTCATTTTAATAAATGATTTTTCATTTTATTTTAGACATCCTTTCCATAACTCCATACCTGTTACCTACCTGAGTTCAAGTCATTGACGTTTATTCATAAGAGCAAAAGAACATCTTTTGCACTTCAGGAATCAGCTGTTAGTTAAAGATTGTAACATAACCTCACTTTTACTTAATCTCTTATAACTCTGTTCTCAGATTGACAAAATCTGCAGAATTTACAGTGAAAGGTTGATAATTTATAAGCTATTAATTGACACCACTTTCATCTTTTTACACTTAGGCCTAAGATTGTATGTAATAGTTTCCGTCTCCATTCATAATTCCATTCATTCCCCACGACACCACTAGGTCATCGGGAGTTATTGCGTTGACTGAAGACGCTTGATTTTTTGAAAGCTCCAAGGGACTGCTGACCTTCGTATTGGATATTAATTTTAACTTGATACCTCCACGCGTTCCTGAGAAAAAGGGTCTTGTCAGACTGACAGACAGACTGACAACGAAGTGATCATATAAGGGTTCCGTTTTTTTCCTTTTGAGGTACGGAACTCTACAAATAAAGAAATTTAATTAAAAACAAAATTTCATCCCTCTTTTCGCTCCTTAAAAGTTCTAACAACATCGTTGCGTTAGCTTTCAACCATAACCATAAGCCTAGATAATAAATTTAGTGATTTTTACTTCGAAAATTAAGGATTTTCCATACACAACTTCATCCTCCTATTTAACCCTTCGGGGATGGATATATCAAAAACGCTGAGGAACGTAACTTGGAACTGCAACGCATAAAAGCAAACAGAAAATAAATTAACATTTCAAAATAATAATGTCAATGTCAAAGAAATAATAAATACTTACCTTCATTTTAGGAAGTGGGTATTAAAAAAACTCATGTTTGATGTGTACACAAAAATATTTTAGTAATTGTTTGGGAGATGAATAACGTACTCCTGTTGGTGTTAGATTGATTAACTGTTTAATGAATCTTTCATACAATGAGTAGAAGGGAATACGAGCGAAAAATGATGGTAACTTTTAACTGAATGGCGAGAACCGGCCGGTACGCGCGGTTTTTTTTGACGTATGGGTGACATTTGACGTTGTTGACATTGACAGCATCAAATTGGCGAGCAGTGGCGCCAACATCCTCCCCCCCCCCCTGGAAGTTCTTGGATTTAGGACTTTAAGTGGCTTCATTTGCTGAACCAGGTATCTCAACAGACAAAGGACATTTTTTTGAGAAAGAAGGCTGCACGTCTCCGGTGGCCGTTCGGATAGTGGCAACACGAGAAACTCCATCCCTTCCAGTGTAGACTCGGATGACTCGCCCGAGGCGCCATTTTTATGGTGGCACGTTGTCTTCCTTTATGAGGACGAGTTGGTTGATAGTGACTTCACTCTTGTTGGACTTCCATTTTGTTCTAGTCTGGAGCTCACTGACGCGCTAAACGCGCTAACGCTGCCAAAAATGCTGACGAATTTGCTCGACGCGGTCGTAACGAGGTAAACGATTGGTAGCTGCGTCGGTGATGTCGTCGCAGGCCGGTGCTGTGAGCGGACGCCCGATCAGGAAATGCACCGGTGTCAATGCTTGGAGAATGGAGGTCATTCGGGTCTGAAGAAAGAGGTGTTATTTGTAACGAGTGAACATCTATGATTGAATTCGGGAGACAATAAGTAATCTTAGGTAAAACGGAACAATTTAAACGAGTCCTAAAATTACTGATCTTCGACCGCATGAGGAGGTCACAAGACTCCTGTGAACGCGTGACAGTGTTTCCTACCCCTGTAATGGTGAGTGTGGACTGTATTGGTTTTAAACGTTATTGTTTACAAAGTGATTCGGTAATGAAATATCGCTGGCTGCCACTATCAAGAAGGGCGCGCGCAACGGTGTGTGTGTTATTATGACATACTTCAATAAACGCAATTGAAAGTAAAACGTGTTCTAATGGGATAGAATGCACGGCTTGTTTCATGTCATTTGTATGTGCGTTTAACGAATGTGAATCTGTGCAAGCACCGTCCAACGCGCCATTCACGCTAGCGGCCGGATTAGCGCTAGTTGTGTTCCTGCTTTTACCCGCACGCTATCAGTGCGGGTAAAAGCAGGAACACAACTAATAG
This sequence comes from Tiliacea aurago, assembly GCA_948098905.1. Classification (NCBI taxonomy): domain Eukaryota; kingdom Metazoa; phylum Arthropoda; class Insecta; order Lepidoptera; family Noctuidae; genus Tiliacea; species Tiliacea aurago. The sequence continues at coordinate 18,420,335 of OX402596.1, forward strand.
AATTGCAACTTGCGTTGCTATCTAAGTAAATAAGACTGTTGTGTTTTTGTGAACATTGTTTACATGGACCGTATTGACATTCCTCAATGGTATGACTAGAACGTAAACAGTTACTACATATTATTATGTATTTTTCAGAAACGAATTTGTATCGATCTTGGTCAGGTAAATTAAGGAAACGAAAGCACGAGTATAACAGCTTCGCACATAAGACACTTAGTGCTCGTTGGCTTAGCCGCAGACTTACCTGACCGAGACGGGTGTTTGTTATTTGAAAGAAAAGAACGTAGTTGCGTGGAAGGTTGTGAATTATTATTATTATTTGTTGTTGTTGACTTTTTTGATAATTTACTAGACTGTTTGTGACGGCTCTGTATCATTTCTAGTATATCAGAACGGTCTCTTAAAAACTGTAATAGGGCATTTAATTTTACTTTCCCAGACCCTTCCCTTACAACTCGAACCTTTGATATTTTCCCATTCTTTATTTGTAACTGGATCAAGCTTGGTAATTACTAAATAAATGACTAAAGTGTCCCAATGTTTGGGAGATGAATATCGTACTCCTGTTGGTGTTTGATGATTGTTTAATGAATCTTTCATACAATGAGTAGAAGAGAATATAGCGAAAAATGATTATATATGACACGGTAACGCATGTCACTTGGGTCTTTTCTTGAAAAACGGCCGGTACGCGCGGTTCTTGTTGACGTATGGGTGACACTTGACGTTGTTGATATTGACAGCGTCAAATTGGCGAGCAGTGGCGCCAACAGTAATATTGCCGTATTTTATACGCAATTACGTTAGTATATTCCTTTGATTTAAAATAAGCGGCTTATAGTTATTGTTCACACTCTTTATAGGTAATTAAGGGATAAAATAGAACGTCAAAAACATTTAGTACTTCCCGTTAAAAGTGGCAAGGCGGAAGCTATCATTGAGTATTGTTTTCTTGGGAACTATGTTACGCAAGTAATACTGAATTAATAAATCCATAGTAATTTATATCTAAATTTTTAAGCCTTACTGTAAAACCTTAAATCATGTACATTTATCGATACCAGACGGCAGAAACTGTACATTTCATTTGAAATATGACCTACCAACAAAAAAAGAATCATCAAGATCAATTTATAATTGGCGGATAATCGCGTAACCAACATATAGAAAAAAAAAACATACAGTCGAATTGAGAACCTCCCTTTCTCTCCACCTTTTTTTGAAGTCGGTTATCTATATATATAAAATTCAAAGTCCTGACTGACTGGCTGACTGACTGATATATCAACACACAGCCTAAACCGCTGGTCCTAGAAACATGAAACTTGGAGGGTGTGTTCTTTGTAAAGAGTAGGTATCCACTAAGAAAGGGTTTTTAAAAATTCCACCTCTAAGAGGGTGAAATAGAGGATGGAAGTTTATATGAAAGTCCGTCAGTTTTGAAGTTAGGATCTTCAAATTTGGTGTATAGGCTGACAATTAAAAAATAATTTTACGTGTCAGCGTTTTTAATAATTCAACCCCCGAAGGGTTAAAAAGGGGGATGAAGTTGCGTATAAAAGTCCTTAATTTTCGAGGTAAAAAACACTAAAATATATTATCTAGGCTTATGGTTGGAAGCTAATGCAACGGTGTTGTTAGAATTTCAACTCTTAAGGGGTGAAAAAGGGGAAAAAAAATGATTTTTCATGAAAGTTCTTTTTAAGTTAAAATCACTATATTACAGTTAGAATTACTTTTTTCCCCGATTGTAAATAATCTAAATTAATAATAATTACATAATTTTACTTTACTTTATACTTGAATAAATTTTATTTTATTTTATTTTACTAATATTTCGGCTTATAGTTGGAAACTATGCTAAGAAGGCATTTTTCGAAATTCGACCTTTAAGGGGTGAAAAAGTGGGATAAACCTTATTCCTTGAGTAAATAAACCTGAAACTTGGCACGAATACAAAACCTAAGTAAATTATAAAGTGTGTCATTTTTTGTTTTTTTTTTTAACTACTAAGTACTTAAAAGGGGGATTTGCGGATGTCAAAGTTTGTATGGAAGAGTTTTAACTCGCGGTCCAATTAACTCGAAACTCAGTATTTATACTGTCAACCAAAAATAAAGAATAAAATTTATCAGTTTTTCGAAAATTTACCCTTTTTTTTTTTTGCGCGTGATGGGGAGGGCGTGTCAGACTTTTACTGACTAAAACCCACCCGTGTTCCTTCCGTTGCCTGTGTGCCGGGGCCACGATATCCCTTTCGGACAAACTCGCAACCCTGGCAGGCATTGGTTCTAACGGACCCCGTCAGTTGGTGCTGACAACTCTTTGAGGCGCGCGTGAAACACAACGCGCCGTCGACCCAGGCCTGGTCCTTATCGGACGGCGAGCTACCCATCGCTCACCGTTCGCAGACCCGCGCCTACGGTGGTCGGAAATCAGCTTGCGACTCCCGACGCCCGGGGCGTCTCCTGCGGCGGCTAAGGGCGTGAGGGCGTGAACCCTGCCTCAACCTCACGCGTTCCACCTCCTCCTTCGCGAGCATGACTGCTTCGGAGAAGGAGGTGATGGCCTCCCATGCACTCTCGCTCCGAACCATGGCCTGAACCAGGGCTGGACGCGAGAGACCGCCGCCGCCGATCGCCTCCGTGAGGACACGGCGGTGCTCCGCCCAAGCCGGGCAGACCTCCACCGTATGCTCCACCGGGTCCTCCGGGCGATCCACACAGTGGTGACACCCGGGCGTTTCCTCCCGCTTTATCCTGAACAGGAACCTCCCGAAACAACCGTGTCCGGTGAGGACCTGCGTCAGGCGGAAGGTGAGGACGCCGTGGCGCCTCTCTAGCCACTCTTCAAAGAGGGGTTTTATCGCCACAATTGTGGCGTGCCCAGCGCTGGGTTGCGACAATCGCACTCTCCATGCCGCCATGAGATCCCGCCGGAGATCTGTCCGCTGTGCCGCGATTTCTCGCGGCAGCAGAGTTTCACCCCGGCGTTTCGCCTCCTCGCGCCACTCCCAGATGTGCGCGAGGACTTTTGCCTCCAGATCTCACGGCGGCAGTCCGGCAAGGAGGCTCGCCGCCTCACGGGAGACCGTGCGGTAGCCCCGTACCAGCCTGATGGCTATGACCCTTTTAACTCCAAATTAAGACGTGGGCATCAGCTAAGAAGGGGGATTTTGTTTGTATGAAAAATCTTATTCCTTGAGTTGACAAAACTGAAAGTTGGCACGAATATTAACCTAAGTAAAATATAATATAAAGTTTGTCATTTTTTGTATTTTTAAACTACCTTCTACCTTTAGAGGGTAGTTTGATATCAAAGTTTTTATGGAATAATTTTAACGCGCGGTCCGATTAACTTGAAACTCAGTATTTTTACTGATAACAAAAAATCAAAAGAATAACTTGTATCAGGTTTTTTTGAAAATCTGCCCCTAATAATGGGGTGAAAAGGGATAGTCAATATATAAGGGAGGATTTTATTGCTTGGCTTGATTAACCTGAAAATTGGTATAAATAACCTATAAATCCAATAATAGAAACGTCAAAAAGATGTTTGAACAATTAACCCTTTTGACTACCTACGTAAAAAGGGGCAATATAGTTTGTATGAACAGAATCTTATTACTTTTGATATATAAACTTGAAATTTGGCCCGAGTTCTTATTTACATAACATCACGCCTGTAATCCCTAAAGGGATAGGTTGAGGTGTACCTTTAGTACACCCACATTTCGCCAGTTTTGTTCAAGTCCCATGTAATAGGGGCGAGTCTATTGCCATCACCCGGGTATAAATCCAGACTTCGGGCTGCTACTGAGAAATTCCTAATGGAAAATCTAATAACACTTTTCCCGACCTGGGAATCAAACCCACCCCTCATGCTCAGCAGTCGCACTTGTGACCACTAGACTAACGATGCAGTCATTACTTAAATAACAAAGTTTGTCAAAATTTTTGCGTTTATCAAAACTACCCCTCAAAAGGATTTTAGGGAGTCAGGGTTTTAATGGGTTTTTGGGGATTTCAGTTTGTATTTAAGAATCTTAACGCGCGGTTCGATTAATTCGAACCTCAGTGCTCATACTTTTGGCAGAAAAAAAAAAAGAGTTTTCGAGAATCGGAAAAAGGGGTAATTAAGTTTTCGGGAGAATTTTATAGGTATACATCAATTATTATTTAAGAACAAAAACGCAGAAAAAATAAACAATACAAAATTTCTTCCAAATAGACTTAGACATGAAATGGAGGACACGTTTATTGAACAAGTATGTACAAAACGAAGTTGGTATTTATACGCTATCTATATCCTCCGTAAAGTTGTAAATCAAACTGCACTCCTATCTGGTTACCACGCTTACGTTGCAGTTGGTTCCAACTAAGATATGGTATAATGTTTTGGGGGAATGCTGCTGATAGGGATCTGTTTTATTTCGACTTCCACGCGGGCGAAGCCGCGGGCGGAAGCTAGTAAATTAATAAGAAAAGAAAGTAAAAGAGGCAGAAAGAAAGACGACTCGACTCGTCGGCTTTGTCTCTGTCACCTCTGCCCTAGACTATGGTCAAAAGCAAACCCATCATAAACAAAAAAAAGAAAGGAAGTTCCCGTATTTTAACTAATACACCAGAAAGGGAGCTCTTTTACAACAAATGGTAGAATAGGAAAACAAGGGGAAAGGAAAAGTGTGACTGAGTCCAAGCTAAATTTTATTGCTACTAAAGGTCCGACAATTTATTGATGTTCCTGCAGAAAATTGTATTTTTGTTTTAAGTCAAACAATTTTTGTTACTTGCCAATCTTGCAATAGAATCGATTTAAAATAAAATGTACTACAGTGCAGTATAAGCAAATTTTACTACCACATAAATTGATGCCCCAAAAAGTTTCTAGCGCATATTCCAGATGAAGATGATTCTGAATTGTCTAAGTGTTTGGATTTTTTTTCGTTAGATGACAGTGATGATGACTGATGACTTTCTGCCGAAGATTTACTTGATATGGTTCGTGCATCCAAATAAAACTCGACCTCATTTAGTTTCCTGCCTACCTGTCTAATTAAAAAGTTCCCACTTGATGCTTTGAGATTATATTATGAAGAATTTATTTTATTACTCACTAAAGAGCTTTCTTTATGTTCGTTAATTATTCGTGTTATGTTAATAACAACCTCTAACTTATGATGATTACAAGACTGATTTAAATTAAATATGTTCTGTTTTATTTAGTTCAAAGGTACACACATCATGGGTGTCCAGAGGTACAATCTGCGTCAGTATGTGATAAACCCTCAAGTTTTAAAATAGTACACTGCTACAACATTGAATTCGTTACGAAGAATCTAAAGAATACTTCAAAAGGAGTTCATTGTTTCGACTTGGATTTGAACCATCTCATCACCGAACGTCGTCATACTCATGCCGGCAGTTTAACGAAATAGCCAGCGAGCCCATACGAGTTGTGATAAAATTGTTATCTAGTACCGGGAAAAACGGGGTGAATAGAGATGCAGGGGTGAATAGAGACGCAACTTTAAAATGGATTTTAACGTTGAAATAATATCTTTTGTTGCCAAAAAGGACTATAATGTGTTACTTGTACTATAATTAACGATTAAGTGTCCTCGTTGGCAACAAACTATATAATTTCAACGTTAAAATCCATTTTAAAGTTGCATCTCTATTCACCCCTGCATGTCTATTCACCCCGTTTTACCGTCCGAGTCCCTTTATCTTGAGTAGATGTTATAATTTGAGGGTATCCATTTTACGTTTATTTAAAAGTTTAACCCATACCCTCAAGTTATAACTACAACGTTTAATATTTAATTCATACCCTCAACTTTTACTAATACGTTCACTTATAACGAGGAACGGCGCTTCCTATTTTATTTATCGTTTGCGTTAATAGGATGTCACTTGTCTAGGGACCCGTTTGTGTCAGTTAGCAAAATATGTTTACTATGATAACTGTAAATTAACAAATCAAATTGTAAAATACAAATGTTGGTAGTAAAATAAGATCAAAGTTTTGTTAAGTAATAGCAATAATAAATATTATTAAAATATTAAATTTTTCTCGATTTTTAAATTCATTATAAATATTACTAAAGTTGTAGGCTTTTAATAGACTGTAGATCTGTACCTAGACCATTTTCTACTTTGTTAAGTACCTGGTACTTTTGACAGGCCTACGCTGTCCTCTCATACCTAATAACACTGTAATTTGAAAACATTGTAAAAGCCATTTATTTTTTAAAAGAGTAACTGTGGAGTTTTTGCCGGCTCTTCTCCATAGGAAACGACCAATTGGAACCGTGCACCTAGCTTCTGACGTTTCATAAGTGCCCATGTAGGCTTATGTGAAATAAAAATATTTTTGATTGATTTTGATTTGATTTGATTTGACCCCATTACTCTCCTGCAGGAAAGCAGTAGGGCCAACAGGGGTACAGTGCACAGAATACACAAGGTAACATTCGGACCTCACCGCCAAGCGCGAAGATCCCGACGTAATTGTCCCCACGACCCTTGATCGGCGAAGAGCCAGCCCGCGCCGCAGCTGAGCCTGTAGCTTTAAAGTCCCCATCTAAAAAAATAAAAATAGTGCGCTGTTGAGTTGTTCCTGCAACGCTGAAGTGTAAAGACCATAAGGTAATAACGTGTCACTCTGTGTAGAAATAGTGCTATAAGTTGGAGCAAGGTCAGTTAATTTATGGGTCCAGGGACGGCGGACTTGGGGACGTCCGCCGCCCCCTATCACATTGGACCCGAGGTGGCGGCGCGTAGTGTTCCACGCGCGCCCCTTTCAGACGTCGCGGGGGGGGGTCAGACACCTCACCCCCCCGACTTGAGGTGGCCTGCAGAGGCGGGCCGGCACTAGCCGGGGATTGCGGAAGTAATAACAGATCCCAAGATCCCCGGTGCAAGTGTGGGAGGGGAACACTGGGGTGGTTTTTAGTCAGTAAGAGTCTATCAGGCCCCTTCGCCCGCCCCAGGGCGGAGGACATCCATGAGGATTTTCCACCCCGTGAACAAAAAAAAAAAGTTCAGTTAATTTTGTCTTAATATTTATATACCTGAGTGCTATTAGTTGTTAATATTTCCTAATTACTTAATACAACCAGCTATTAACGTACTTTAAGCCTAAGATGTATAATGTCATTTCTGGTGTTAATAATATCGTGTTGAATAAAGTGTTTTAGTTTCCAATAAATATTTGAGAGATTATTTAAACTTTTATTCCATACACTAACTTACATAGACTAAAGCTAATTAATAGAGGAGACCATGTAGATTAGTGTCTCAAATGGTCTTTTGATGAAAGAATCATACAGATGGAGTGGACCTGTGCAGTTACTGCACGCATTTGTCAGTAATCTTGAAGCTCAACTCAGAAAATAAAGAGTTCAACGATTCAACAAACTATTACCAAAGTAAGGACATTTGAAAACTAACTGAGGAATGTAAAAACAATAACCCTCACAATAATTAAAATAATATAGTACTTTACAAAGTAAATATTCATGTGATCGTATACAACAATGTTACTATTTTTTTTATGAGTAGAAGTAAACATACAGTTTGCAATTCAATTCATGCAAATTAAACATTGTGTTTCTAATAAAGCACAATGATTAATTTGCATTTCTATTTGCAATGAGTCTTTTCTTTAAAAAAAAGCCAATCACTAGTTAATAAACTATTGCATAGGTAAGTACCTGGTTTCAGAAGTAATAAAGAATTCCTTCATTAAGGTTGCTAGGATCTTGAAACTTCTCCATGTAAGTAGAAGCACTTATTTTTGTCCAAAAGTTTTCTGAACGGCCCATTCTGACTCACTCCAGGGGCATAATCATCAATCCATCCCTTCTTTCAATCCATTTCGACCTCTTTCCTAAAATGAAATTAAATGTTTCTAAAACTGGTTAAATGACACTTTTGCACGTCAGTATTTTAAAACTAGATGGTGCCGGCATTTCCTAGCTGACTGATCTCTCAGAATAAATGCCAAAACAAACTCAGAGGTCTCTTAAAGTCACCGGACGCGGTTATTTCGGGAGGTTCCTGTTCAGGATAAAGCGGGAGGAAACGCCCGGGTGTCACCACTGTGTGGATGGCCCGGAGGACACGGTGGAGCATACAGTGGAGGTCTGCCCGGCTTGGGCGGAGTACCGCCGTGTCCTCACGGAGGCGATCGGTGGCGGCGATCTCTCGCGTCCGGCCCTCTGTTCGGAGCGAGAGTGCATGGGAGGCCGTCACCTCCTTCTGCGAAGCAGTAATGCTCGCGAAGGAGGAAGCGGAACGCGTGAGGGTGAGACACGGTTCGCGCCTTCACGCCCTTAACCGCTGCAGGAGACGCCCCGGGCGTCGGGAGTCGCGAGCTGATTTCCGGCCACCGTAGGTGTGGGCCAGCGGACGGTGAGCGATGGATAGCTCGCCGTCCGATAAGGACCAGGTCCGGGTCGACGACGGCGCGTTGTGTTTCACGCGCGCCTCAAAGAGAGGTCAGCACCAACTGACGGGGTCTGTTAGAGCTAATGCCTGCCAGGGTTGCGAGTTTGTCCGAAAGGGATATCGTGGCCCCGGCACACAGGCAACGGAAGGAACAAGGGTGGGTTTTAGTCAGTAAAAGTCTGACACGCTTCTCCCGCTCAGCCCAGAGCGGAAGAAGTTATTTGATAATTTCCCACCCAAGAAAAAAAAAAGAAAAAGGGTTCTTAAAGTCCAAACATAACGTATTTTAGCGATAACCCCGCCTGATGTGTCACCCTATGTAAAATTTCTACATTTATATCTGTAATTTTTATGGTGTACATAATAAAGAGGGACGGAGTCATCTTACCTATTGTGTTCTATTCTATTAGGATTGTATGCGAGTCTAACAATGCAGGGCCTACATCTTGTAAATATAATTTGCGGTCATTAATCAAATTTATAGCTGTGCCTGTGTACATAATAAGTAAAAAAATTAACCATTACTAAAACCTATAGAGAACATATCCAACCCAAAAATAAATCATTTACTTACCCAAATCGAATAAATGCTTATAAGCTATCGGTATATCCACTTGGGCCAGTTAGTTTATTACGATACCAGGCAGGAAAGGGAAATCAATCGCCGAATCGAAAATACCGGGAAAAGCTACTGCGTCCATGAAGACGCTAATGAAGGGCAATCTGCTTGAAGCGCAAACTGATCGACTGGTAAAGAGAATCCTGCCCGTCATAACCCATGGTGTTCAGACCAAAAGTTTCGCCTTGGAGTTTGCAAAAGAGCGTTGGAATTCAGCATTCTGGGTGTAAAAAGACAAGACAAAATTCGGAACACCACGCTTTGTTCCATCCAATGGGTATAATGGACTTAAGCAATTTAAGAAGGTTGCTAGGCTCAAATGGGATTGGTGGGTCACTTTAGCCTTCCGTTTGTGCCTCGACCGAGAACAGACGTGTTTTGCGCTGTCTCGTAATTTAGTATTTTAAAATCTATTATTTTTCCAAATTTTAATTCAAAACAAAGTGCAGCCTGTCCTGTTTACTCCTATGGCCAACTCCATATAACACCGCGGCTATATTTCAAAGTGAATTCAAATATCTTTATTGTGGGCATATGTTTGTTACAAGGTCTTAACAATAAATTAAATTTCCAATATGTCCTGCCTAATAGGCATACAATAATTATGTATTGGCATTAAATTTTAAATTAATTACATGTCAAAAGTTATTATACATGTCAAAATATCAAAAAACAGTGAAATTAAAACATGGTCAACAAATCAATCAATAATTCAAGAAATCTTGGATTGTGTAGTATGCTTTAACAATTAAAAAGTTTCGTAATTTATTTTTAAATACTGGAAGTTCCTTAGTGCTCAGAATGTCAATAGGTATTTTGTTATAAATTTTTGATGCAATGCCAAAGAAGCTTTTGTTAAATAGAGCCGTTTTATGTGGTACATTAGATATTTTTAACTTATATCTTTTCGATTTAAGTTTATCAAATAGATTTTCATTTGTTTTTATAAATACGGCTACTTCATAAATGTAGATTGCAGGAAAGGTTAATATTTTAAATTCTTTGAAATATGGTTCACATGAATCAGGAACACGGATACCAGCAATCGCACGTACACATCTTTTCTGCGCTTTAAACACTAAATCCCTATTAGTGGCATTGCCCCAATATGTGATTGCATATATCAGTGTCGACGAAACATAAGCATGGTATGCGGTCAAAAGAACTGATTTGTCAACAATTTTAGATAATTTATATAAGGCATACGAGTACTGATTGAGTTTATTACATATTGTGTCAATATGTGTTTGCCAAGTCAAATCGTTATCTATCCAAAGCCCTAGAATTTAACGCAGCTGACTTGTTCAATGTTCGTCCCATTATAATACATATTGTTGTTGTTATTTTTATAGTTACGCCCGAAATTGAGTAATAAATTTAGTTTTTTCTAAATTGATAATTAAGTTATTATCCGTCAGCCAGTTAATTATATTGCGAAGAGTGGAATTTATGTCATTTTCAAAAGTGTCAGTATCTTGACCTGTAAAGATGGCTGTGCTGTCATCAGCAAAAAGGATCATGGGATGCTGTGAAACTTTCGGCAGATCATTTATGTAGATCAAAAATAGCGGTGGACCCAACACACCACCTTGCGGCACTCCATATAGTACTTTTTTGGGCATGGATTTATGTTTTTTTTCGGTATTATTTAATACATTAATATTATTTATTTCTACAACCTGATATCTATCGTTTAGATAAGATTCAAGAAGTTTATGGACGTTACCCCTTATTCCATAATTGTACAATTTATTTAAAAGTGTTCCATGGTGCACATAATCGAACGCTTTAGTCATATCCATAAACATTGCAGAGACAAGAACATGTTTATCAATATTAGAATAAACTGGTTTTAAAAGGTCATAGATTGCTAAATTAATTGACTTATTTTTTCGAAAACCTTTTTTTTCTTTAGCAAATAGATTGAACTTCTCTAAGTGAGTATTAATTGCATTATATATAATTTTTTCAAATATTTTTGAAAATATAGGGATAAGTGCTATTGGTCTGTAACATGCCATGTCTTCCTTGTTATTTTTCTTAAAAAGTGGCTTCACGATGGATTTTTTAAGTTTAGTCGTAAACACACCATGTTCAATACATAAATTAAATATATGACTGAGTACTGGGCTGATGATGGGAGCAACTTCCTTTATTGAGGATGTTGTAATATCATCATATCCAGCACTTCTAGTATTTTTAAGTGATTTAATTAAAATATTAATGTCATAAGGTATTACAGGGTTTAAAAACAGAGATTTATATGAGCTATTGGGTAATGTCAATTTGTTATTAAAAGATGTCAAATTTATATTAGGATTATTATTATTAAAATTGTCCGCAACTGATACATTATTGTTATTGAGTAAAAGGAGGGAGGTGAAAGAGAAGAGAGATCCAGGAAGAAGCAGTGGCAGTGCCTGGAATATCACACTAGAACATCTATGTAGCAGGAAATCAGCGGCACGCAGAGTTGCATCGAAGTGGACATATAACCATTTAGGTGAGAGCGGGACAAAACATTCACTAGCGACAAAAGTACCAGGACCACAATCATAAAGTCAAGATTACTTAGACGACAATCCTGTAAGCATATAAAAACCAATTTCACTTGGCCTAATATCGTTCCAATAGCTGTGCACCGTAACTAAGGGTCTCGACCTTCTGACTCTGACTGTTCAACGAGTTTCGAGTTAAAATTTGACGAATACCAAATTTCACTTTTTGTATTAAAATCGTTTACCACAATGTCATATAACCGTACTTTACCGCTTGCAAACTCCCCAGTCGCACAGAGCAACTCCGAACCAAACCTACAATCTCATAATACGCCAGAATTTACACCAACGTTTGTAACAAACCGATTCAAGCGTAAGTATGAGCAAGGAAATGATATGGCGAATGTGATAAAGGAGTTCCAAGCCATGTTTGCATCTTTTGGACAAAATCAGGAATTGAAATACAACGCACTTTTGGAAACGGTGAATGAATCAAAACATCAAAGCTCGGATATCAAAGAATCCGTACAACACATCTCTAAACAATATGATGATCTAAAGGTGGATTTCGATAAACTACAGGCGGACTGTAAGGGGAAAGCTAGCATATATTCAAAACCTTGAGGAACGAATCGACCACATAGAAAGAAACAACAGATCAACTTGCATATAATTACGTAATATTCCCCTAAGCAAGACCGAAACTAAGGATGAGTTGTGCAACACAATCATAAACCTTGCAAAACTCTGTCTTTGCCTTTGCAAAAGCTGACGAGATATTTACCGGTACAAAACAAAAACTTCCGTAGAAAAACCACTAGTTGTGGAGTTCACATCAGTATTGACAAAATAAAATATGCTGCAATCTGTGAGGACCTCCCACAGACTAAACTAAGACTGCAAACTATTCTAAAACTAGCCGGCCCACATAAAGCTATTTACATCTCGGAGAACTTAACCTTTAAAACGAGACGACTCTATAACATTGCTCGAAGTTTTGCAAAAGCAAATAAGTATACTTTTTGCTGGACTAATGGCTGAATATAAATTCAGAAAAAGAGAGCATTCTGGCAACTCGTATAGATACTGAGACTGATCTATAAAAAATGCAGGAACTTATCTGACTCACTGTATTATTCTCCTACCGTTTTAGCATCTTAATCTTAAGTTACTACTTACCATTCTACTTCATTTGGTTGTTAAACTTAGTATTTTAAACTTCTAGTGTTATAACTAACGCATGCATTGGGCTACATTATTACACACACTCAAAACAAACACGCCCCAAAAATACTGCACAAAGTCAAGTACACCACACTTACAATCACACAATATTAATTACAATAATCAACTCATGCCGATTGTCACACCCACACACTTCATACTCACAACATACACACAAACACAGAACTTACTACAATCCTACAATTTCAGCTACACTTACAGATTGCCGCTATTTCACTACTTTTGCAAGATACCTCAGCATTATGAGTCACTACTAAAAATTTAAAGACAATGGTTGATACAGATGAAATCGTTCGGGACTTAGAAACCTTTGAAGTCTCGGACTACCTAGTATGTTCTCCTGAACAGTGCTCAATTTTTTTTACAAAGGCCCTAAGTATATTAGCATAAATTACACGTCAATGTACGTAGTGTTAATCGTAATTTCGATGCTCTTACTGTCTTACTGCAACGAATTGATTTTCAATGTAATCTAATAGTGTTGAGCGAGTGTTGGCTAAGCAAGGTCACCAATGAATGCCCACATCTTGAGAACTACACTCCTTTTAAAAGTAGTTACAAAAATTAAAATTACGGAGTTATAATATTTATGCTCGACAAAACTTTGACTGGGCTGTCACTGAAGTAGATCTATGTGATGCAAACTGCCTCATTGCCAAGTGTGGCACACAATTTGCACTAGTCGCAATTTATCGCTCCCCATTCGCACACAATACGACGCCGGTTGTGGCAAGCCTTGATGATCTCCTAACAGCACTGTCAGTACTTAACACAGTCGCCATTGTCGGAGATATTAACGGATTAATTCGACTCTGCAGAGTGGTTCGCTGACGCTGTGTATTATGCTTTGGCACATTCCCTTCTTTCATGCTGTATCTCAGCGTGGGATGGTGCGTATGCCACGGCGTTTCTAAAAGTTGAAAGCTAGCACAGAGGGCTGTCTTAAAGATTCTGCATAAGAAACCACGTATTGACCCTACATCTCTGTTATATAGCGAGTGTAAACTTCTATCCGTGAGACAGCTCTCTTTTTTTTTCTTTTTTTTCTGGGTGGGAAATTATCAAATAACTTCTCCCGCTCTGGGCGGAGCGGGAGGGCGTGTCAGACTGTTACTGACTAAAACTCACCCATGTTCCTTCATTTGCCTGTGTGCCAGGGTCACGATATCCCTTTCGGACAAACTCGCAACCCTGGCAGGCATTGGTGCTAACGGACCCCGTCAGTTGGTGCTGACATCTCTTTGAGGCGCGCGTGGTCGACGCGCTGTCGACCCGGGCCTGGTCCTTATCGGACGGCGAGCAACCCATCGCTCACCGTCCGCAAGCCCGCGCCTACGGTGGCCGGAAATCGGCTTGCAATTCTCGACGCCCAGGGCGTCTCTTGCGGCGACTAGGGGCGCGAGGGCGCAAACCTTGCCTCTCCCTCAAGCATTCCGCCTCCTCCTTCGCAAGCATTACTGCTTCGCAGAAGGAGGTGACGGCCTCCCATGCACTCTTGCTCCGAACCATGGCCTGAACCAGGGCCGGACGCGAAAGATCGCCGCCGCCGATCGCCTCCGTGGTGAGGACACGGCGGTGCTCCGCCCAAGCCGGGCCGACCTCTATCGTATGCTCCACCGTGTCCTCCGGGTGATCCACACAGTGGTGACACCCGGGCGTTTCCTCCCGCTTTATCCTGAACAAGAACCTCCCGAAACAACCATGTCCGGTGAGGACCTGCGTCAGGCGGAAGGTGAGGACGCCGTGGCGCCTCTCTAGCCACTCCTCAAAGAGGGGACTTATCGCCACAATTGTGGCGTGCCCAGCGCTGGGTTGCGACAATCGCACTCTCCATGCCGCCATGAGATCCCGCCTGAGCTCTGTCCGCTGTACCGTGATTTCTCACGGCAGCGGAGTTTCACCCCGGCGTTTCGCCTTCTCGCGACACTCCCAGACGTGGGCGAGGACTTTTGCCTCCAGATCCTATGGCAGTAGTCCGGCAAGGAGGCTCGCCACCTCACGGCAGACCGTGCGGTATCCTCGGACCAGCCTGAAGGCCATGACCCTTTGGGACGCGTTCAATCGCCGGGCTGGTCGCAGCCTTATAGAACGCGCCCACACCGGTGCCCCGTAAAGGGCCAAGGACCGCACGACCATCCGTGAAACAGCTCTAATCCTTTAGTCAATTTTGCGTCAACTTTCCTCTCTCTCCTATGTCCCAGGGTTCATGAGTGAGAAACGACGAAAAAGCTGTGTTTGTCCCACCGTACGCCTTATAGACTACTCTTGCTACTCGACATTTCTATATCCTCGATCCTCGTCTCTAAAACAAAGCAAACAAAAATTCAATATTTACGAACATTCTTTCTCAAAGTGTAAATTGCTGCTGCGTGACTGGCTGTTAAAACTTTCATATAGTGATACTGAAAGTCTTCTTGTACAACCGATCTAGTTCTACAGTGTAATCTGTACACTCAGACGCAATCACACACACTCACTACACCAACTTTCACACACCACACAACACACTTACACCTGCAGTTACTTTCTGTTAATTACCAACTTGTTTCTACTTTTTACCCAACTACGGCGAAGCAAAAAGGAGGGTTATGATTTTGACCGGTATGTATGTATATATGTATGTATGTTCATCTGTTCCCTCATTTCTTCTAAACTGCTTGTTATAATTTGACAAATGAAGTAGTGTTGGAAGCATCTTGATCGTTCGCTGGTTATAGGCTATGTGAGGTCACATTAAATTCAATTTGGCGCCCTCTAGCGGACATAAAGTCAAAGCCAAAAAAATAAAAATTGTTTATTCATGCCGTGTTGGGTATCAAATGAAAGGACTTAATTAGCACATTTCAAAAATATATATATATTGTCAGCTGTTGCTCATGGCTTTGCTTGCATGCACCCAATAATTAGGTATAATTTCTATAAAATCTTAAGCAACAACAAACATATTTTCTCTCCAAACCTACACAAAATACATAATTATATTATAATAAATACGTATTTCAATGTGGCCTATTTATAAAAAAAAAAACAAAACGTGTGTAATAATAATGCCATAAGCTGGGAGTGCCTCCACGCGGTGAAGGCGGTAACAGTAGATAATATTACTGGTTAATCTAATCCAAAATATACACAACTGTATGAGGATTATACCAGGCAAGTCTTCTTACTGACACAGGGCTTTTACAGACCTGATGGCAATATGTTACCATTAATCCTTACTTGGGCAGTTACTGTGCACAAGTTGCAGGGGTGCACTCTAGATAAAGCGGTAATTGATTTAGGGAAGTCACTCTTCGCTAAGGGACAGGCCTATGTTGCCCTCAGCAGACTCAGATCCTTAGACGGAGTATTTATTTGTTCCTTGGATCATAACAAATTGCTGAAAAAGTCTCATGACTTACGATCTCTTCAGAAAATAGAAATGAACGAACGAACCTACACAAAAAAAAATTAAAGCGTCTCTGCGAATACTATATCACGAAATTAAAACCCCAAAATTATTTAAATAAAAAATAAGTTCAAAAACTAAAACCCGACTACTGAAAAACCACGCTCTAAAAAGTATGAAATAAGAAAATATTCTAATCTGAAATTATTATGTACAAACTATTCAATATTTATCGTCTATTAAATAAACAACTTACACGTAATATATTTTAATGTATTTAATACATATTCATAGTGATGTTCAGAAGACAGCCGTGGTCTTATGCCACCTAAACTATCAAAAGCACACATTGTAACAGTAGTAAGCGACCATAATCTTTAGGGCAAGTGGCATACGACATCATCGTCTTCTGAACATCACTATGAATATGTATTAAATACATTAAAATATGTTTATTTAAAAGACGATAAATATTGAATAGTTTGTACATAATAATTTCAGATTAGAATATTTTCTTGTTTCATACTTTTTAGAGCGTGGTTTTTCAGTAGTCGGTTTTTAGTTTTTGAACTTATTTTTTTTTTTATTTCTGATTGATGCGTAAAAGTGTTTGTACAGAATTCCTTATAATACGAAAGTGAACATTAAGGAAGGATTTTTGAAAATTAATCAAAGAAACCAGATACATTTATAACAGAAATAAGCTGTCTGTTGTACTATGCACTATGCCCAATCGTTCCTAGAATACAGGCGTAATGATAAGCTTGTATCACGTAAGCGCTGTAATTAGTTTTTATTATAAGTAAGGAACCAAGGCAGTAAATAAAAAAAATAACGTTTTTTTTCTAGAAAATCATCAGTGTACCAAGATGGCGCCTACACCTCAGGAACACGTATTAACTGAGAAGGACATGCCGGTAATTGATCCAGCTATACAGAACCTACCGCTAGATGGAGAGAAAATCGTCATTACCGGCATGTCCGGCCTCTTCCCACAGTCCCACAACGTTAAGCAACTCTGCGACATTCTTTACAACAAGGTACCTACGTTTGATTTCGATGAAGAATTAATAATAAAAATAAATAATATAACCTACAGTGCGTCTAGATGTCCGATAATAGAAGGGGGCCGGTGGAATGAGGTCGTGGAGTTCTTGGGCACACTCACCGAAGTACAATCTGTAGAAGACCGACAAGCAGGCAACCTTGCGGCGATGGGGCGAGCTGTGAAGATTGGCATCCACCAGTTTTACGTCTATTTTACAGCATTACTAATTCTAACCAATGGCCAGCAATAATCCAGCGGTTATATTGGCTAAATGTTCGCCACATCTTTACAAATCATAATATATTATTATTATGCGTCACCACCACCACTGGAATGCCCGCCCATATGAATAAAATATTATTACTTGTCAAACAGGAGAACCCAGTAACAGCGGATGGACTAAGATGGGACTACAAGCATCCCGACCTGGCACAATACTCTGGCATGGCTCCCGAGTTAGATCGCTTCGATGCCCAGTTCTTCACTGTGCACTACCGGCTAGGGAACTACATGGATCCGATGTCACGCAAGATACTCGAGCACACCTATCAGGCCATTTACGATGCGGGTAGGTGGATCTTGGTTATTTAAGATGGGTTTTTGTAGTACCTCTGGTCAGAAACAAAAAGCCGACAGATTCTCAGGATTTTCTCGCTATCTTCCAAAAAATCTCAGTTTTATCCTACAAACATCTCTGTGCAACCTATAAAAACCGGCCAAGTGCGTTTCATATAATATTTAGGCAGTCACTTAGAAACATCATCAAGCAAAAAAAGAAAATACATTTATTTAGCATAGACTAAAAGGCTAAACTTCACTCAAACATAAACTCACACACATAAACTTTTTAACCGACTTCCAAAAAGGAGGAGGTTCTCAATTCGACTGTATGTTTTTTTTTTTTTTGTATGTTTGTTACGCGATTACTCCGTCAATTATGAACCGATTCTGAAAATTATTTTTTTGTTCGAAAGGGTATACTCCCGAGGTGGTCCCATTGCCACCAAATCAGAATCTGATGAGAGGATCTCAAGGAAATCAAGGCAAACCCTCAAATTTTATATGCAAACCTATAGCGATTTGGGTATTTTTTATAGTAACTCGTGCATTTGCTCTCTGAAAGCACCATTTGGTGAAGTGGAACTGATGACGGAGACCACAGATGGCCACCGGAACAATATAATAATGAGTACCTATTTAACGGGTTGCGATTAAGCAATATATGCTCGTCACTATGCATATGGTGAGTGGCAGTTCTCCTGGTTCTTATCAGGAGAAATCCTTAACAATCAACGTCCCAGCATCGGGAAAAGCAATATTTTGTAAAAGGTGATTAGCAGTTAACATTAGGCTATTGTAACTTAGATAAATTAAAAACTGACCCACTAAAATGCGAAAAATAAAAAACTTTTTACAAAAAAACAATATCGGTTATTATTTTTTTGTAAAAAGTTTTTTATTTTTAAAAGTTTTTTATTTTTCACAAGTACATTATAACATTACAATTATTGTAAAATATAGGGAGGTAGAAAAGGTAGGGAGAAAGGATCAAGCGGCACATAACGCGAGTGTTGTACTTGTAATTGAATCCCATAATTAATAAAACTTTTTACAAAAAAATAATAACCGACTACAAAAATAACACTACAAAGTAAAAAATAACTTTAATTTCGGAAGGCGGTGTCTTTGGTTTTGTATTTTCGTTTATGGCCACCGACTTCCGAAATTTAATTAAATATAATATTAAATGTGGGTGTACTACAGGTACACCTCTGCCCTACCCTTCGAGGAAACAAGGCGTGATGTTATATTATGTGCTTCCGAAATTAAAGTTATTTTTCACTTTTTAGTTTTTTTGTTGGAAGTCGGTTGTTTTTTTTGTAAAAAAGTTTTTTTATTTTTCACTTTTTAGTGGTACCTACCCCACACCAATTCGTATACTACTACTTGCTATGAAAACAACAGAGACAGGAAGTTTTATTTTACACCCCTTAAGGGGTTAAATCTTCAAAAATCTGTTTTTAGCGGTTACCTACGTCATAATAACTGTCTGTGTGCCAAATAGCCCAATCAATTCAGTGATTTGAGCTTTGTGTTGATAGATCAGTCAGTAAGTCAGTCAGTTTCCTTTTGTATGTATTGTTGCGACGTTGTTACGACGACCCCAAATAAATTGGGATTAGGGCAGGAGACTGATGATGAAGTATTCAGGCTAAGTTTCAAGTTAATAGATCAACGAAAGAAGATTTTCTTCATACAAACTGTATCCATCCCCTTTTACCCCCACAGAGGTTAATTTTTAAAGGGGTTGCGACTTTTCCATTATTTGACATAGAGGTTATACCAATTTTCGAGTTAATCAAGCCACGTATTAAAATCCTCTCTTGTAAAATTGACTACCCCTTTTCACCCCGTTATGGGTAGATTTTCGAAAAACCCTGATACAAGTTATTCTTCATTTTTGGTCTTAAGTATAAATACTGAGTTTCGAGTTGATCGGACCGCGCGTTAAAATTCTTCTATACAAGCTTTGACATCCCATCCGTTGAAGTTAAGTTAACAAAAAAATATAAACTTTATAATTTACTTACGTAAGTATTCGTCCAAGTTTCAAGTTTATTAACCCTAGGAATAAGATTTTTCATGCAAACAAAACCCCGTTCTCCACCCTTAAAGGTCAAATTTCCAAAAACCCCTTCGTAGCGGATGTCTACGTGCCAAATTTCAGGCCAATCTGTTCAGTGGTTTGAGCTGTGTTGATAGACCAATCAGTCACGGTTTCCTTTTACCTTTAACCTCCTCCTTTTTTGTAGTCGGTTAAAAATCATTTATAGCCAGAGTGCATCTCATGACAATTCCAATAAGACCAAACACGGGTGGGATACATTGTTTTTTAACGGAGTTCCAGTGCCTACCATCCGGCTTCATCATCAGATCAGTTTGATGGTACCATTTTGATCAGAACTATTTATTTAAATTTGCTTCGCTTAACTATCTTAATCCAGATATCTCATCGCCACCCGTGAATTACGTATCACTGAGAAGTTCCGGTGGCCATCTGTGGCCTTCTTCATCTGTTCCACTTCACCAAATTATACCTTCTGAATGCAAATGATTGACTTGTTGATGAAAATATAAAAATTATTATAGGTATGCCTATATTTGAGGAGTTCCCTCAATTACTCATGGATTCCAACATCAGAACTGGATTTTGAAAAAAATGGGACCATTCTGGAAGTATATCCTTTCAATTAAAAAAATAATTTTCCAAATCGGTTCATAAACGAGTTCTGAGGTAACAAACATTATTAAAAAAAAAAAAAAAAATAAAAAAAAAATACAGACGACTTGAAAACCTCCTCCTTTTTGTGAAGTCGGTTAAAAATCAAAGCGAAGTTGAAATTGTACATTGAATATTTTTGAAAAAAGTAATTAGTTTGAGGTCTGAGATCGTTCTAATGCCTAAAATATAGTTTTTAGAATGTTTGTCGGTTTGTCTGAATGTATGTTCCAGCATCACGCAAATTCTATTCGGATACATTCTGTTAAAATTTTGTATATAATATATTCCCTAAAAGTCTGGTTAACAAAGTCAAAGTCAAAGTCAAAGTCAAAGTATTTATTCGTGTGCTTTTTGGTGATACAACAGGTCTTACAGTAATTTTATGGAAACTCAAAAAGCTACCCATTAGGCATACACGTTTTAACAATATCAGAAATTAAAATTGATTTACATTGAAATACAAAACAAAAATGTCAAAATTGATTTACATTGAAATGCAAACAAAAGAGAATTGATATATTAAATAAAAATGTCAAAATTGAGATAACATCATATTAGAATACCTACAATTAATTATTATTACAAAAATTAAAATACAATCAGTTAGTCAAGCATAAATATATAATTGTCAGTTTTTACACTTTGTCAAGAAGGAATTCGCCAATGGTATAGTAGCATTTTTCAATTAAAAAATCATTCAGTTTTCGTTTAAATTGTATCAAATTCAAATCTTTGATAGCATTTGGTATTTTATTATATATTTTTGGTGCCATGCAGATAATGCTTTTATGCATAAGGGCCGTCTTTGAGGCTCTTAGACATAGTTCGTGTCGATATTCCGGTCTTGTTGATCTATAACGTTCCTCAGAAGCTTTTTTAAATAATTTACTGTTTTTCTTGACGAACAATGCAGTCTCGTATATATAAAGGCAAGGTAATGTCAATATCCTAAGGGATTTAAAATGAGGTTTACAACTATCTGCTTGTTTTAAATTACACATCGATCTAATGCACCTCTTCTGAGCTTTAAAAACGTTATTTTTCTCACATGAATTTGCCCAAAAAATTACTCCGTATCGTAATGTGGAATCTACATAGCCATAATATGCAGCTATAACAGCTGCCTGACTTACTACTTTCTTAAGCTTGAATAGAGCAAAGGCGAAGCGACTTAATTTTTTTATGAGGATTGATGCATGTTCTTTCCAAGTCAGTTTAGAGTCAATAGTCAAACCTAGAAATTTTATATGTTCTACTTCTTCAATTTTGTTATCGTCAATTAATATATTTATGTCAGGAGTAGTTACTCTCTGTCTAAACTGCATAATTTTTGTCTTACTTAAATTTAATTTCAAATTATTATGGTCAAGCCAATTAATTGATTGTTGCAATGAGTCTTTGATGTCACATTCATAGTCGCTATTTTTATTTTGTCTAACAATGATCGTACTGTCATCAGCAAAAAGAACCATAGGAAAACTGACATGTTTTGGGAAGTCGTTTATGTAAACCAAAAATAATGGCGGTCCCAATACGCTGCCCTGTGGTACGCCAAAAATGATTTCTCGTTTTTCGGATACATATTTAAATTCCTTTTTTTCTTTTATAGAAATTCGTTTAATTTCCGTACACTGTGTTCTACTGTCCAGGTAAGATTGTATAAGGGAAAGTGCTTTTCCCCTTATTCCATGCGCATTAAGTTTCCGTAGGAGAGTATTATGATCAACTAAATCGAAAGCCTTCGTCATGTCCATAAATATAGCACTAATAGGAATTCTTTTATCGATATCTGTCATTATAATATTAAGGAAATCATAGATAGCCAGATTTATGGATTTATTTTTCCTGAAACCCTTCTGTTCCTTTACTAAGAGATTGTGTTTCGTGAAAAAGGAATCTATACGGTGATAAATAGCTTTCTCGAATATTTTTGATATTACTGGTATCAGAGCAATGGGTCTGTAGTTATTGATATCAGTTTTATCATGTTTCTTAAATAAGGGCTTAATTATTGTTGGCTTGAGTTTATCAGGATATATTCCAGAAGAGATACTAACGTTAATAATGTGGCAAATGGGGCCATCTATAACATCGGAAACAAATTTTAATACCTTTGTTGAAATATTGTCATATCCTACACTAACTTTGTTTTTTAAATTCTGTATTATTCGATAGACTTCATCAGGTGTAGTTGGGGCTAAAAACATTGATTCGCAACATGAATTTGGAGTCTCATAACTTGCAGATTTTGAGGTATTTGCAAGTAATTCTGCTTGATCCACAAAGTGATCGTTAAATGCGTTCGCTATATCGCAGGGGTTTGTTATTGTAACACCGTTCCTTCGTATTTCCGTTATGTGTTCATGGGGAGGACAGTATTTATTTTCATTTATGATCTTCCATGTATCCTTTGATTTGTTTGTTGATGTCATTATCCTATGATTATTTTTTGCCTTTTGTGTCAGTTTTATTATTTTATTAAGTCTTTGTGAGTAATTTTTAAGTTTAGTTAAGTTATTGCTATTGGGTTTTGCTCTTAGTTGCCAAAGAAGCTGTCTCTTATTTTTGCTACAGCGTTTTAGTCCGGGTGTTAACCAGTTCGGATTCCTTTTTAACTTTATTATTTTGTTAATCAAGGGAAAACACAAGTCGTAAAACAGACGGAATGTTTGAATAAAGCTATCGTACGCTACATTAGGATCATCTGCTTGATAAACTTCACAAAACGATAAAGGGTATAAACATAATCTAAATTTCATTAGGTTATCGTAACTATAATCACGGGCTGTTATATTCCAACTATTTATTGTACAAGTCCTTTTTACGGGAATCTTTAAAATTTGAGCGGTGTGATCTGACATGTTAAGGTCAATTATATCGTGGATACATTTTTGTGAAAAATTGTGCGCAAAATTGTCTATACATGTGTTGCTTTGTAACCTAGTGGGCTGGTCAATTTGCAACTTTAGATTGTAGCTTAATAGATAGTTAGTAAACTCAATGGAAGTTCTATTTTTTTTCAATGTATTAATGTTAAAGTCACCACATATAATAACATTCTTGCGCGCTTTATAACAAATCTTGGGCAAGAGAATATCTAATTTAGAGTAAAAAATTTCAAGATTATTTGATTTAGGTATTCTGTAAATACATACAATGATAATATTGTGCTGTATCAATTCAATTGCGCAGCACTCGAAAGCTCCCTGAATAGAAAGTTTCTTTATATCTTCAAGCTCTCTATACTGATGCTCATTTTTAATTAATATGCACGCTCCCCCTCTTTTTGTGTCTCTAGAGTAACAAGCTGCCAATTTATAATTAGGTATAGTGAGAAAGTCTTCATATCCAGTTTCCATGAAGTGTTCAGTCACGCAGATCACATCTATGCGATTTTGAAATTCAAGCAGATGCAAAAGCAATTGGTCTGCCTTGTTTATTAATCCTGCGATGTTTTGATGCATTATTGATAAATTAGCATAGAAAAAAATGGTTTGATGTATCTTCAAATATGTCCTTTTTGTCAGTGTTACTATTATTCTCTTCTTGGATTTCGCTAATAGTTTTTTTGAGATTCAAGATTACGTTTTTCATGCCTCTGTCATTTAAAAGACCCTGACGACCCGAAAACATTGTGTTTTCATAACATAAGTCAGCGTTTGAGTCCAGTAAATAAGCATATTCATATGTTGTGTTGTGCAGATACAAAAGATTATTAAACATTTCAACCCGCGAGTTGTATATTGTTGTGTAATCAGCACATTGTCTATAGGTTGGCAGACATATAATTATATTGGTATGGCTTAGTTTTTCAATGGAATCTTTAATATGGTAGATTAGATCGTGATAGTTTTTAGTTCTTAAGAAGTCTCTTTCTCCCATTAGAATAACACAATAGTCGCTTTTACTGTAGTGTTTAATCTTATTTTCTAAGCCAAGTAGGAGTTGTTCGATGCTACCATTTGGATACGAGTAGTGGCAAAAGTCAAAACTAGTTGCAAAAAGATCCTCAATAATGTTGCAGAGTCCGTTTCTATTGTTGGCGCTTATTATAGTTAGTTTGTTTTTTATTGTGTTTTGTGTCAGGAATTGTTTGTCGATTAAGTTCTCACGTATTGAGTGTTTATTTCCATAGATGTTACATTGAGTAGTCTTATCAACCATCTGGGGTACAGCTTCTGGAGTTGATTTATCAGCCATTTCGGGAGTAAGCTTCATAAATTTCTTCGTCGACTTAGGAGTAACGCTAAGATCGATTGTAGGAACTGTTTGAGGTGATTTTTTCCTTTTTGGAGTGTTATTTACAATGTCCGTTGTAAGTTTTTTGTAAATGTTTTCCTTTTTTGTCAAGTTTTCGATGGTCTTTTTGAGATTTGTGTTGTCCATATTTAGGGATTCAACTTCTCTGTGTGCAGTCTCTAGTTGAAGCGTCAATTCTTTTATTTTGTTTTTTAGTTGAAGAATTTCATCGCAGTCCTCGTCGTCTGATATGTTGGGTAGACTGTTACTAGTGGTGCCATCTAGTTCATTATTTGTTAAATTTAAGTCTTCACTTTTTGTTTCGGAGACTCTTCGATTACGACGCTGTGTGATGTTCCCAAAGAAGTTCATATTAATTTAAATTTGAGATCTTAAGAAACACAAAAAGTTTCGCAGCTCGTGGGATTCGAACCAGCACTCAGTGTCTCAGCAATCCAACGCTAATTACTTCGGCTATTCGAACGTTAATTATATGGTTGAAATTGGTAAGTGGTTGAGGAAAAATCATTCAAATAGTTTTGAAGCCGTTAAAGATGATTCATCGTTTAGATATTTTTTCCACACAACACCAAGTTCAATTTTAACTGCTTACATAAGTTTTTTCCAGTTAATATACACTTGTCACTTAGTTTTTAGCGTATTTCACGTAATCAATTGTTTATCACAGTGTTATTTAATGTTTATTAACGTTGTATTCTGTTTCGTCACTTCACGTAATTGTCTTTACTTATTTGAGAATATATCACATAGTTTGTTTTGATAACGTTTGTGCACAGTATTCACACCATAACGAACATACTAAACACAATTTAATGTACGATTTTGTTGGTTTTATAATTTTAAAGTCAATAATTATCAGAGAACTACACTTCGGATGTTTACTTCATCAGCGCCATCTAGCGATATGTCATCTATTATCACGCTATTTACTATGGGGGATGAGCAATATTGCATTGTTTGTATTCCTCTATGGTTTACAGCAAATTGTAAAAAGACGAGCCAAACGGTTAGAACATTGCAGTTTGTTACAGATTGAACCTTTTAACTGATTATCATCACGCTATATCTTTATAGGGCTAAGCAGTCAATCATCATGGCATATGCAGGGTGGACTTTTAAGATGGAAAGTAAGGATATCTTAACCGTTGTAGCTACAGAAAATCGGTCTTAGGAGGCTGTCCTTAAAATTTTGAGACATTTTGATCTGCATTCCCAGATTTAAAAAATAAATTACAGTCAGCAAGAAAACGAGCAATTTTCACTTTTTTTTATACCAATAGATCCTGTTTCATATGAGAGAGTAGACCAACTGAGATTTGATGCATTGGATTTGGTACACTTGCGCGAATGACATTTCTGCTAAAGATACTTGCGCGAATGATATTTCTGCTAAAGACACTTGCGAGAATGGCATTTCTGCTAAAGACACTTGCGCGAACCCACTTGCACGAAAAGATGTCGTGATTTTGTGATGATTTTTCGTCATGGGTGTCGTTTTTATCGTTTTCGAAGTCTTTGATAACAAAACTGGGGTCAAAATCAAAATTCAACATGGCGCCACCGAAAATTTGCAAATTTTTCGTCATGGGTCTCGTTTTCATGGTTTTTGAGGGCACTGACAACAATAATGGGGTTAAAATCAAAATTTAAAATGGCGTTACCGAAAATTTGTGAATTTTTTGTCATAGGTGTCGTTTTCATGGTTTTCGAGGGCGCTGACAACGATAATGGAGTCAAAATCAAAACGCAAGATGTTGCCGAAGAAAAAACGAAACCCTTCAAGGATCACTTCGTTGTCCGTCCGTTTGTCCGTCTTTCTGTCTGTCAAGACCCGTTTGGCATTGGCAAGCAATGTGGAATTGCCACTGAAGACTGCGGAGTCGACCTCAGGACTAAAACTGGTTCTCACTCGAACAACTGTACGTCACTTGCTCCCGTGTCACCAGTCTTGAGTCTCTGTGTATTTTGGCTGCTGAGATCAAAACTACATACGTAGTATACAGGGAATTTTTATAAAAAATAACATAACATCACGCCTGTATAAGGGTTAGGCGGAAGTGTACCGTATAGTACATCCACATTTCGCCAGTTATGATTAGGTCCCATGTAATAGGGGGCGAGCCTATTGCCACTAACCGGTCACAAACTCAGACTTCGGACTGTTTCTGAGAAATTTCAGATGAAAAACCCAATAACACTTTGCCTGACCCAGGAATCGAACCCAGGACGGCCTCGTTGGGACTAGTCGCCGTTTTCTATAAAAATGTGGCTATTCTACTACTTCCACGCCAAGTCGCGGGCAGAAGCTAGCTTTTCTAAAACCTATCCTATCTTGCTAAGTCGTATAGTTTTTTAACTTACCAATACTTAACTAAACAATAGGTTCATTAATAACACTAAAAAGCTTTAAATAAAACAAATTATTAAAAAAAAATAACCCGACTGCAAAACAATGAACTGAAAAGATGGAAACAAGATGAAAAGA
The DNA here is from genome assembly GCA_948098905.1 of Tiliacea aurago. Taxonomy (NCBI): domain Eukaryota; kingdom Metazoa; phylum Arthropoda; class Insecta; order Lepidoptera; family Noctuidae; genus Tiliacea; species Tiliacea aurago. The sequence goes on from OX402596.1 coordinate 18,447,617, forward strand.
AAACCAGTATCCTTTAAGTATCAAAAATAAATAAATGCAGTCGGAGACGAATTTTAAGGCGTTCGTTACATCCTAGATGCCTCCGACTGCATTTATTTATTTTTGATACTTAAAGGATACTAGTTTTCTTTCATCTTGTTTCCATCTTTTCAGTTCATTGTTTTGCAGTCGGGTTATTTTTTTTTAATAATTTGTTTTATTACACGAGTAGTCTGTGGGCTAGATATACGCAAAGATCGTACAACGCTCTCCGCGTTCAGTATAATAACGCATTTAGGATGCTGGTGGGGCTGCCCCGCTTCTGTAGTGCGTCAGGGATGTTCGCGGATGCGCATGTAGATTGTTTCTACGCAACCATGCGCAAAAGGTGCGCTTCCATGGTGCGCAGGGTGTGAGGCAGCTCCAACAGTATCCTAAGCATGTTTTCAAGTCGTCTAGACTGTGTTTTCGTGGGTCGCTGTTGTGCCATCTCACATGGGTTGCCACAACGGTGATGCACTTCCATTTGTTTGTTTTTGTGAAGTGTCAGTTCTTACTAATATAGTCGTAAGTCTTACTAATCATTTTTGAGTCTAAGATACTTGAATAAAGATAATTCTATTCTATTCTATAGTGACGCAGACTGTCAATCAACTCAGCCTGTAGCAGTCCACTGCTGGACATAGGCCTCTCTCAGGCTGCGCCACAACACCCTGTCCTCCGCCTTCCGCATCCAGTCTGTCCCAGCCACCTTTTTAAGGTTGTCGATCCATCTAGCTGCGGGGCGTCCCACACTTCATTTGCGTATACCCAGTCTCCACTCCAGGACTCGTCTGCTCCACCGGCCATCGGTCCTTTGACAATCATGGCTGGCCCACTGCCACTTCGGCTAGCGTAACTCCAGTTCTCTTCCGAATAACTTCATTTCTGATCTTATCCTTCAGAGAAACTCCGAGCATAACGCGCTCCACAGCACGCTGAGTGACCTTGAATTTGTGGCCCAGTCCGACTGTCAGTGTCCACGTTTCGGCACCGTATGTCATAACGGGCAGGACGCACTGGTTGAAGACTTTAGTATTCAAACACTGCGGGATTGGCGACGAGAAGACTTGACGAGGTTTTCCAAACGCTGCCCAACCCAACCGGATCCTTCTGTCGGCTTCGTTCTCAAAGTTGTGCCTACCAAGACGCAGACTGTACCACAAATATATGAATTTTCAAGATTTTATTTCACATTTATGAGGATGTGATTAGTATAACCATGCCAAATAACAGATTTTTAGTATCAAGAGTGTCCGAGTTAAATCCCCGGACGGATAGATAGATCGACTTGGCAAAAAAGTTCCTGTTTGTACTACGGAACCCTAAAATAAGCATCTTTTTGTTTCAGGTCTGTGTCCGGCTCATCTCTATGGGAAAAAAGTTGCAGTTTTTGTTGGATCATCTTTTTCTGCTACAGAAACATATAGCCACACGGATACGATCTCCAGAACCGGTCTAGCCTTATTAGGGTCAGTTACATCACCATTATAATAATTTTTTAGATTAATTATTTTTACAATTTACAGATCAGCCAGAATATAAAAAAAAATACAGAATCCTATGGCATTATCTGCCCATTTTACCGAAACTTGTACGAAGGTAGTGAAACAGGCCATTCGATTTTTACGTTGGTTTAATTATACATGCTTAGTATTTTTTTTTATAGAGGGAGTAAGACAATGTTCGCAAATCGCATCTCGTACTGGCTGAATTTAAAGGGTCCATCACTGTCAATTGATGAAGCTGACTGTAGTGCCACCACTGCACTAGAAGCGGCATATTCAGCCCTGAAACGTGGGGCATGTGAGTCAGCAATTGTTGGAAGTGCATCTTTAACTCTCCATCCGCAAGAGGCTGTACATCACGGGAGGTTAGTCTCATAACTATCTATAATTTCATGATCTTTACGTAGACGAGATTTCGACTGTAGAAGTTGCCAGCTAGCTAATATTATATAGAAACTAGCTGACCCGGCGAACATCGTACCGCCTTAGAATTATTAATAAATGTTGTGTTTAGTTATTAGCTGAGTTATATTAACTTTTTTGTTAAATTAAAGTAAAAAAAACACAATAGTGTTGAGAGACAAATGCCCGGAAATAGCAGCTTCACATTAAATATTATACTTTTTTTTGTTTTTTTTTTTTGTGATTCCATCATTACTTCTAACGAATCTACGGTTGAGTCATCATATTTTGATAACTCACTATTTACTATTGTCTCTATGTCTAAATTATTGAATTCTTCTATTTCTTCCAAGTCTTCTATGTTCGTAGTATTGGTGAGAAGCCTTTCTTTCATTTTGATTTTAAGTTAGCCTTTTCCTTCCTTTTATTGCGTTCTATGTAATCTGTCGTTTCTAAGCCACAAATTTCACAATGATTAAAGTTTTGGGATATGATAATAATGGAGTCGCATTAAATGCATAGACGATGTTCGTTGCTGAATTAAATCTTAGTGTTATTTTTTTTGCATGCTATTATATCCACACCTGAAAAGTAAAGATATAAATCCAATTAAATGAAATTAACCGTATACAATTTTGAAAGTAAAAGAAAGAAAGTAGAAAGTGTTGTCGGATTTCTTTGTTTTATATTGAAATTATATCCATCATATCCTTGCCAGAATATCAGTGGCTATTGTGAAGTATCGTAAGAATGATGAATAACGATATAGGCAAAGACACATTTTTTATTGACATGACATCATTATTACTGATCGCTATTTTTGATATAAATTATTATTTTAAATGAATATAATTATATATAATTTTATTTTTATGAATTGCATTGTAATCTAAATTTAGTTCTTGAAATTATTACTTGTATTTTAATGTTATTGCTAATTCCTAAATGTGTACTGCATGCTATAAGTATAACCAAGATGTAAAATCTCAATATTTGCTCGGCTGAAATGCCGAATATAGTGAAACCCATAGCTATTAAGGACTTATGTATACCTACATTCTTGCAAATAAATATCATTCATTCATTCAAAGTCAATAAGTATTAGGGATCTTGGGGTTATACAAGCTACTCTTCGCTCAGCATGTTGATAGCATAAAAAATAAAGCGTCGAGAGCACTTGGTTTCAAAATGAGAACCTCAGCATGTTTCCGATCTTGTATTGTTCGTTCGTACGTAGCCACTTTGAGTATGCATCACAAGTTTGAAACCCTCAGTACAGGATCTACAAGTCTCGTATTGAGGGCATTCAGAGAAAATTTCTTAAGTACCTAGATTACAGGTCGAAACAAATATCTGTTGATTACACTCACCGATGTAGAAGGTACCATTTTCTACCGCTTGACCGTAGACGTCATATTAATGATATATGTTACTTGTTTAATATCGCGAATGGTTCAATTGACTGTCCTGAACTTGTTTCAAAATTAACGATACGCACTAATCAGATGGGGCTGCGACAGCGGCCACTTCTACATGTACCTTATGTAAACACAAATTACAGGCGTAATGCATACTTTATTAGAGCCAGTTGCAGTTTTAACGAGATTTGCTGCGAACAAGGCATTGACCTTTTCTGCACCAATGCAAGCACATAAGGAAGCTCTTGGCAAAGCCATTTTTTGTACAAGAGGCACCTGCCTGCTCATGATCCGTTTGTTATCTATTGACAAATTAGCTTAAGATTGAGCGAGGTTAGCTAGCTTTGAGGGATAGCTATCCCTCAGGGTTGGTTGATTTCGTTTAATCTATTTAGAATAGAATAGAAATCATTTATTTTCTTGAGTTAGTTATACAGATATGATGTAACTTAGGCGCGTATTGCAGAGCGTCGCTCATCGCTCGGGCATTGCTTGGGGCTAGATTCAAGCCATTTTATTGGTTGAGACTAGTTTTAGGTAGTGCTTGGGTGTTGAGTGACGTTCTGTAATACGGGACTTAGACTATGAGGGAGTACTCATTTTGTTTTTATCTGTGAGGGCTTGTAATTAGCAACTTTGATAAATATTATTGTTATTTTTGACGGCACGGTTGGCGCAGTGGTTAAGTGATTGACTGCTGCGTTGCGTGTCGCGAGTTCGATTCCCGCAAGGAACAAATATTTGTATGACCTACAAGTAGTTGTTCCGGGTCTGGCTGTTTGTGTGTGAGTTTCAATGATTGTAAACGCACCCACGATACAGGAGAAATTCCTAGTGTGAGGCAACGTTTTAAAAAAAATAAAAATGAGTGAGTAAATATTAGTCTGTAAGCCTTCCAAAAAAATAAAAAAAAAATAAATGATCTTGAATTGTGTACACTGCCAGACGTGTGCAACGCAACAGATCTGTACAACGACCAGATATACGGATTCGATGCAGAGATAACGTCTCTGCATCGAATCCGTATATCTGGTCGTTCAAATAATTATATCGCCAACCATAACAACTGCAACTTCATAACTGTTGGTGCATTGTATCGGCCCGCGTCGTCTTCAGATGGTACTTTGTCTGCTTTGATAACGATCATGTATATCGTGTATCATATAGGAACCTTGCATTCTTTAGCCTAGGTCAATGACATGGAGAATGACTGTTATTACAAAAATTAGGACTTCAAAGAAAAATATTACGCAAACGGATCCCTGAATCGAAGTGGTTTTGAGAGCCCTGCAATATTTTTGAACGGCCAATCCAACGATACCTCACACTATGGGATAGCCGAGAAAAAAATATATCATCCCCACTTCACGTACAAGGAAGGTACACTTGTAGTGAACCTTTTACTTCACTTTTTCAAGGTTTTATTTTACCTCTTTGTTGGCGTTATTCATTTGTATACCCATGCCAAATTACAGCTTTAAGAGGGTCTCTGAGCTAAGCCGGGGACAGACAGACAGACGCACATGGTGAATCTATGTGTATGGGTTCCTTGTTGACTACGGAACCCTAAAAACACTTTATGACGGTTATGACGTAACAGTTTTCTTTAAATATTGTAAAATCTTGCCTACTATGATTGAATTTAATTTGCATTGTGCATGAAATACGACAATGGAAATTAAATTCAATCATAGCAACATGAATGGCAGCACAATCAAAACTGGTAGTACCGAGATACAAAACATATTACGGGAAAATAACGAATGCTTATTTAATACCTACTCTTATTATTAATATTTAAATTTCATTTATTTTTCAGACATAGTCCATAAAATTACATTAAATAAGATCACAAAATCACACATACACAATAATATTATACTAAAACATTCAAATCAAATAAAATTAAAACACATTATCTACACTTATCATCAAACCAAATTAAAATACACACAAATGTCACATCATTTTTTTTCATTATCTGAGAGAAATAAAAACATATCTAAAAAGTCATTAATAATAAACAATATAAATTACAATTAAGTATACAGTTCATCTTAGTCTAAATTGGTTTGGATCCGGAATGCTCAATATGCAGCCTGGTCCAGTACCGCATTATTGGGCAATCCAAATCCAGATCCATTCTCCATGCGAACAGCTGAAGGTAACTGTTGGAACTGACTCGTATGCGACGCATCAGGGACACAACTCTCTTGCGTATAATCGCCGCAAAACCATCTACAGCGTGTTACGGAAAGGGTATATACATATCAAAGGCACGGATTCTTTTGGTGATAACAAACTACATGGCAACATTTTTTTAATAATGCCTACATAATTATAAAGTTAAGAAACATTTAACTAATAAAAATCAAATGTTACAATTGAATTCTACACATCACTAGACCAAGTCAGCTGATCGGTACACGTTTTAATCCATTTGTTTGATCCCGCCGCCTATCGTGCCGCCCGCGCCGCCGCGCCGCCGCGTGTCGGTGCGGCGCCGTGTCGCAGAGCTGTGGCAGGTATGCGTTTGTACTAGGCGCACAGACACAGCTAATGGATAATGACCCTCGTAGTGCGGTGACACGTTTGTTATGATTTAAAAAAAAATATCAAACATTTTCAAAGTTATTTTTTTTTGAGCTGAAATTTTGTACAGAGATTCTGGACCAGATGCACTATTCACCCTGTTTGTATGGATATACCCTTTCCGTAACACGCTGTATATTTGCGTCCGCAAACATACCCGACGCGCTACAGTAGCGAGGCAGCTTCATCTGCGCCCTGAAGGCATTATTGTAGAGAACACGCAGGGTGTCGTACGATTTTTTCGTATGCTTGACCCATAGGCTGCACGTGTAAAACGCTTGGCAATATGCCCTAAACAACGTTGTTTTCACTTCCGCAGTACAGCGCGCGAACCTACGAGCCAGCATATTGGCTCTAACAGACAAAGCCCTGCGCTCCCTATCTATATCAATATCATCTGCAAGCGTCTCGGTGACCCAGTGGCCCAGATACTTGAACTGCGAGACTCTTTTAAGGACATTGCCATTCAGCATAACCTGTGGGACAAGGTCATAAGTTTTAGATCCCGCCTTAAATACAATGAGCTCGCTTTTAATGGCGTTATATCTGAGCCCGTGGGCCCCCACATACCGCTCGCAAATAGAAATCAATTTTCGAAGGGCACTGATCGATGGACTCAGCAGCACCATGTTGTCTGCGTAACTGATGTTGTTGACAAGAACACCATCAATCGAACAACCCACACCCGCTACTGAGTTCACGGATCAGACGTTTAATATACAAGTTGAAAAGAGTCGGCGAGGTTAGCCCGCCTTGCCTTACACCACATTCCAACCCGTACTCAACCGATAGTGACCCCGACCACCGCACAAAATTGCTCTGGTTGCCATACCAATACTTTAGGAGACTTATGTACTCAGTAGGTAGATCCGTATCATCCGACAACTTTTGCCACAACCTGTCGTATGCAACAAGATCAAAAGCCTTAGACAAATCTAAGAAGCAGGCATAGACAGGTGTGCTTCTGTCAGTGTAGTATCGGACGGTATGCTTGAGACTCAGTATAGCTATTTCTGCTGACAAACCAGAGCGAAAGCCAAACTGTGCATCATGAAGCTGTACGTGTTGTCTTAACTGAATATCAATTACACCATCCAATACTTTAGCAATGACTGTCGCGAGTGATATAGGCCTGTAGTTACTTAATTTAGAGGCGTCTCCTGTCTTGCTCTTTATTATGGGGACAACTACAGTACTCATCATTGCCTCAGGGAGGTATGAATGCCTTATGCAAAATGTAAACAACATAGCGAGCACCCTCGGCAGATGAACACCCGCATGCTGTAAGTGTTCTATGCTGAGCGAGTCATGGCCCGTAATGTTCCAACAAAAATTCAAACGGAAATAACAAATAATAATTATAAATAAATAAATACAATCATTTCTTTGTTTCTCTTTGAAAATGCATCATCTTGTTTAAATTTCATTAAATTAGTAATCATCGACGGGCTGTGTGATCCACGCCGTCAACGTTTTTGTACTTTTCTAAAATTGTCAAAAAATAATAGGGCCCGTTTGGGCATTTAACTTGAATGGATTTATCATGAGTTTTTATCGCGACGTAACTAGTGAGTATGGTTACTTCACTAGTTACGTCCCGATTGACGATCGCGACGTAACTAGTGAAGTAACCATACGACTCGGTACTCGATACTCACCATAAATCGATTCAAGTGAAATATCCAAACGAACCTATTATTTTTGACAAGTATATGTTTTATATTTACGAACTACCCCACAATGATTTATAAACTATGTTATAACCATAGATAATTATAATATTTCGTTAGTCTTAAGATTACCCTACAAGTGTTTCAACATCCGGACAAACCTATTGAGGTTTTTGTGATCTTTGTGTTTATATTTTGTTTTGTTCCTTAATCAATAAACAAAAAAAATAAAAAATAAAATAATTTTCAGGCTTTCTGCTACTGTCCCACAACATGGCACGACAAAATCATTCGCACAAGACGCCGATGGTTATATTTTGTCTGACGCAATCAGTGTAGTAGTTTTGCAGAAAGCAAAAACCGCGAACAGGTAAACCTTAATTTATAGAAAAATTGTCAAGAAGTTATAACATTGTTAATTTTGAACAATATTATTGTTGTACTTTTAGAGTTTACGCGGAACTAGTACATGTCAAAAATGAATTCATTTCTGTATTGAGTGATGAAATGGGACCCAAATTCGGGTACTGTCGAAACCCTCAGACTACGGCTGCGTTCATTAGACAGTTCTACAAGGAAGTGCAGGTGAAGCCACAGGAGGTAGAATACGTAGAAGGATATGGAACAGGTGAGAAAAGGTTGGAGGTAGAGGAACACTTCGTTCCTCCACCTCCAAACGTGATGATTCACGTGATGTTCCTTCATTGAATCTGGAACATCCTCCAGCCAGACGGGTGATTATCCAACTTGCCAAAAATCTTCAGGATTTAAAAATGTATGTATAGAGAACCATAATTATCATTGCGTGAATAGCTGAAAACATGAATTCCACTGTGAGAGAGATTTTTGGAACATTTTTGGTTTACCACATTTTGGGGGTTTATAGGCGTAAATGATGCTGACAAATCTGAGCTGGAAGCAATTGAAGAAGTCTACTGCAAAGATAGGCAAGACCCCCTACTAGTCGGCAGCGTGACATCTAACGTTGGCTTGACAGCGGCAGCATCTGGCATGACTGCTATTACCAAGGTTAGTATCTTAGTAGTACCTACGTAGTACTAGGCAGATCCCTTTGCAAATGAGCTTGTCTGGGGACGTAGGTGCCACACTGATTTTGGAGGACCGATTTAATAATACTTACCAAACACGCAGGCGTTACTTGGCTACCACACCGGTCAGATAGCTGCCAATCTGCACTGTAGTAAACCGCGGCAGGACGTGATGGGACTGCGTGAGGGGCGTATGCGCATCGTCACTGAGCACCAGCGCTTCCGCCGCTCCTACGTCGCCATCAACGGCATGTCCGTCACCGGCGTCAATTCACACGTGTTGCTGCATGGACACTATAAACCCAAGGTAGCTACTCAGTGACCTTAAAATTTTAATGATGAAAACGAACACGTTCAGTATCGAATGACGACAGATTTGCTGCCAAGACGAGCCATAAATAAAAATAAGCCTTTATTATTCCTTAATTACAAAAGAAAATATAAAGTTCTTGATAAAGTAAGTACTATTCGATAATTAACTAATTGAGGACCCCTCGACGGGTATAGGCCTCCTCCAGTAATTTCCAGTTTTTTCTGTTTTTGCTTTCACAAGTCATGATTTGCCAATCAATCCCACAACCTAGCCGTGCCAACGGTCTGCTGGTCTGCCTCTTTCTCTCTCTTTGGCTCTCTCCATGTGGGCATTTCCAAGCGGTTTTTGTAAGCGGCCTTAGAGTGTAAGGGGTTGGCAAACTTGTATTTTTATTTTATATATTATTTTTGAAAGAGAGTTCCATACACTTTGATGGAAAATCGAGTCAAATGCCTTTTTGTATTTAACAAATCCCATGTATAAAGGTACATTAAACTCTTCGTATTTACGACGAGACGACCCATAACAACTATTAAATGTTCCAGGATCTCTGCCGCTACCAGTCTTCTATTCCACGTTTGATCACATTATCAGGCAGACAAGAGTCTGCCATTACTAAGATATTTGAAAACCTCAAGTCCAGACCCATCGATGCTGAAGAATTGGCGTTGTTGCACAACATCCATGCGAACAACATTTCTGGACATTTAGGCAGGGGATATGCGATACTAGGTATAAATAATTTGAAACTATACTCGTAGTAACTATCATTATCATCATCAGCCGATAACTTGGTGCTGGCCACAACAGCTGATGTTGTGCTTGTCGCGTCCAGTGGATTTCCGCATCCTTCACAAAGACATCTGTTTTGAAGGAATATATGTGCATGTTATCGGTCTAACTAGTAACAATCCTACCAACACTATGCCGTCAGAGACGCAGTTACTTCTGTACGTTTTCGCCCCATCGACTATCCGTTATAAACCATTATATTAAACATATTTCTTCCTAACCTTGATCACTGTATCAATGTTTTGTCTTTTTATCTTGCCAGACACGGACGTGAACCAAAAAACTGTGAGCGTATGTGAGAAGGCTGAGTACTTCGACGACGCTCGACGGCCGCTGTGGTTCGTGTACAGCGGGATGGGCTCGCAGTGGGCTGGTATGGGCACGCAACTCATGCGCATTCCGACCTTTGCTGTTGCAATACAACGGTAAAAAATATCAGTACTATAATCGAAAGTTTTAAAATGTTTAAGATGTATGCATTTTAATTCAGTTATTTCAATTAAATTGTTTAAACAGTAGATACTATGAGAGGTATTCAATATTAAATATTTTGTTACAGTTGTCATAAAGTGATGGAACCTGAAGGTCTCGACATTGTTAGGATAATAACGTCTTCCGAGAAAGATATATTCGATCATATCCTACACTCCTTCGTGGGGATTGCTGCTATTCAAATCGGACTTACAGATGTCCTTCACGAACTGGGCCTAAAGCCTGACGGAATAATTGGTAATTCGCTTTATGGGTTTTATGTTTACAATTTTTTTTTTTTGGATGTGAAATTATCAAATAACTTCTCCCGCTCTGGGCGGAGCGGGAGGGCGCGTCAGACTTTTGCTGACTAAAACCCACCCGTATTCCTTCATTTGCCTGTTTGCATCCCTTTCGGACAAACTCACAACCCTGGCAGGCATTGGCCCTAACGGACTCCGTCAGTTGGTGCTGACAACTCTTTGAGGCGCGCGTGGAATACAACGCGCCGTCGACCCGGGCCTGGTCCTTATCGGACGGCGAGCTACCCATTGCTCACCGTCCGCAGGCCCGCGCCTAGGGTTTATGTTTACACTCGTGTTGTTAGCCTGATTCTGCCGAAGTTCATGGAATCTGCCGAAAATCACCTCCATTGTCCAGCGACCTGATTCAAGACGACACAGTGACGTTTCGCGCCAAAAATCGGCTGAACGATGGGGCGGATATATGGGTTCGCTATTAATGAGACCTTAAATGCGTTCGAAGTGGTGTACCCGAGTTGCCGGTTTTCAGCAAGGTGTTTGAAAAAGCAATAAATAAATAAATAAAAATAAAATATCTTTATTTCAGACCTAAGCAGTCCATACGTAGTTAGTGGTTAGTAACAAACTATGCTTACATGCTATGTTATTGTTGTTAGTACTTAATTCTATTTAACATAAACCTATACCTAATTAACCCAGTGCCTTTGGATGGGGCAGTCCACTCTGCTAACAATCATTTTCAGGATGCCGTTCCGAGTGCTACGCAAACGTTGCAGTAGGGAAGCCGCTTTCTTACGCATGATGGCGTGAAAGCCATCCGTACGTGCTTCAGCAAACATTCCCGACGCACTGCAACGTCGCGGCAACCGCAACAGCATCCTGCAGGCGTTGTTGTATTGCACGTGCAGGACGTTGTAGGCTCGGCCCGTTTATGACACCCATAGGCCGCTCGTGTAGAAGGACTGACAGAACGCTTTAAATAAACTGACTTTGACGTCTGCCGTGCAGCGAGCAAACCTACGGGCGAGCATATTGCTCCTCACCGCCAACGCCCTGCACTCGCGTTCTATGTCCCCATCATCACGTAGGTCACTGGTGGCAATACTTAATCAAATGATCTAACATTTTAACACAAATAAAATGATTCAAGATCATTAAAATGGTTTCACTAAAGTACGTTATACACACGATACATTATAATGTCAAGCTATACATTTCCAGCATAAGATTTAATTTACCCTAATTATGTCAAAATGGTGATTGTGAGATAGTATTAAATAAAGATAAACTAGAATTCGCTGCTAAACCTGTTTTCCTGGGGATCACGCTAAACTCAATTCTACAATAGGGTCCTCACTGCTACAACATATCTTGCAGGACGGCTAAGTTCAGCAGCATCTGCTGTTAGAAAAATCCGCTAATTTACTAATATAGATACCGCGAGGCTGGTCTATTTTAGTTACTTTCATAGTATCATGTCTTACGGTATTGTACTTTGGGGACGGGCTGCAGGCATCGAGTCTATTTCTTCTATTCTACAGAAAAGAGTCATCAAAACCTTATACAACATGTCCCAGAATTAACGCACAACCTCTTGAGGGGTCACTGTAGTTATCATTATGAACAACTTTTACTATGGGACCAAACCGTTTATGTTCGATTCATTCGTCAAATTGTAGGGAACAGCAGATTTTTTTTTTGCGATTTCAGGTTTAATCCCATAGTAAAAGTTGTAGTAAAGTTGTGGTCCCATAGTAAGTGTTGTGATGTGTGTATTATATTATTTTTCTCTATGTATTCTGTACCGGTACAGCGTCCTATTAATTGTTTGCTGCACCGGACGACTGCATTATTTTTGCTTCATGACGTCGGCGCCGGCTATCACTGAAAACCAGCGCTGGGGCTCTGTCTTGCATAGGGTCGCAGTATAATGCTGAGCGACAGCTTTGCGTGGATGTGACGCATGTTTCCCCCAACCTTTTCTTATTTTTGTGTTTATGTTCTTTTTTGCGTCATATTTACAGCAAATAAACGTATTTTATTTCTTTCTTTATTTTCTTTTGTAGACAGGACATGTTACAGTTGTAATGACAATCATGTCATTTAGTTTAGATTGGTTTTTATTTTTATTATTTCTAACTTTTCGGCTTCGCCCGCGTGGTCGTCGGAAAATATCCCACGGGAATGAACGAAGAAATCGCATACCTCATAGCCGAGGAAAAAGTCATTGACTCCTAGCGCTGCGCCCAGCGCCGCGGCCGTCAACCATAATGATTTTATTACGCATAAATTTGAATCTATGATATCTTTTAAAGTTTTCATTCAAATAATAATATGATGTAAAAGCATTCATTAATCTAATTTAAATGTCTTAGGTTTGTGTGAAATACAATATTTTATTTATATTTTATTTCAATTACTACGTTTAAGTTGTTTTTTTTTGCTGTACTCTGGACGATTTTAACGTGCACGTCTTTTAACATCGTTCCCACAAAATGTGATGTTTGATGATCAACTAATATTTTATAACAATATAATTTATAATAATAATCTACAACGCCACATGCGAACTATGCATCAAAAATTTGACGTCACACAAATCCTGCATCGTGCAAGCAGAGTTTTCCGCGCGACTGGCATTTATACAACATCCCCACAACAACCGTTAGGCAGTTATAGCCCACCAGACACAATACCCGTCCTGTCGGAGCTTAGCTTTGAACATTCTAATCCTCATACCTCTATAACAGTATCCATGGAGTTTCTTGCCCGTTCTACTCCATAAGTACCTACTATGCTTTGCAATGGTAGGTTTATATTTCTGATTGACTGACTCCTTGACAATTCAAAAGTGCCTGGAAATTGATTAATTGAAATAAATGTTTTCAGTTTAAGCTTATGATGCGCCAGATTTTTACCCGGTAAAGTCTCGAGTCTTTGAAAGTATCAAAACTGCGCTTAAATATTTATTTTTGTTTTTCGTTATTTTTTTGTTGCTTTATGTAAAGCGCATCATACGTATTTGACCCTACTTGTTGGCCGCTACGTTCTGGTCTAAAAAAAAAGAGAGAACTGAGCATAAGAATAAACACTGTTTGACCGTTTCATCAATTCTTACAGGTCACAGTGTCGGTGAGCTGGCATGCGCATACGCTGACGGATGTTTAACAACAGAACAAACGATGATGTGCGCTTGCCAACGTGGACGTGTATCGCTGGAGACTCCCATCATATATGGTTCAATGGCTGCTGTCGGTCTAGGATATGAACAAGTATAATTATCCAATCGTCCATTATTATTACATTTTACTACCCTATTACTTATGCTACACCGCCGCACCGTCTGTCTGCCTGTAACAGGTATCTTTTTTACTTACTCAGAATTTGTGGTACTGTGCATTGCATGCATTATAAAGAATTAACACCCAAGGGTGATAATAACCGTGAAACAAAATCCTTTTTACAAGTGTACGGAATACCTAGTCCATGCTCAACATTTTGGAATTTATTATCAATTGTAGGTATCGAAGATATGTCCGCCTGAGATCGACGTGGCTTGTCATAACGGGCCTGACTCCAGCACCATCTCTGGACCTGCCGGCGTGATGAAGGAGTTCGTCGCTCAGCTCGTGGTGAAAGGTGTATTCGCGAAGGTGGTGCCTAGTTCCAATATACCGTATCACTCGCGATACATCTCAATTGCAGGTATGAGTTACCGTCATATTTAACCTTTTGAACACCTCCAATGAATGGATGGACGCCAACGACGTCGAATTGCCGCCAGAAACTAGGTACAGTAAGCGGTCATAAGTGTAGTAGCACGCTAAGGATTGTATTGCTGTGAACACGCGGTACAGGCCGTACCTACTCGTACCAACACAGAACGCACACCTCAGAATTCTCACACTGACGTCGAACGAAACAAAAACATATCGTCATTTTTTCGGACACGCAGAGTACGTAATTACGTATGACCTTGGTCGGTTCATACGATTGCAAAACTTCACATTCTTTTATCAAGTTCCGATAGCTGGTAGCGTATCGTATTGGATTGTAGGTATTATATATCACAGAAGTCCGGATTCCAATCTCGAGAACTTTTCTTTTCAACAATAAACTTCATCTGTTCTTTCGTTTCGTTTTCAAAATAAAATAAAACACGACTGACCTGCCAAAAACGGACCAAAAAAAAAAAAAACAAGCTGTATTAGTTAATCTGTATCTAAGTACAAAGCGAAAGGTCACTCATTTACTCGCTGACTAAACAGATAAATAAAGTTGTCATTGCTGTCGGGGGGACCTCTTAGATTAAAAAAGGGTTCCTTCGGTCCCCCGACCCTCGCGCACTGGGAGTGGCGTGAGGAGACGAAACACTGGGGCGAAACTCCGCTGCCGCGAGAAATCACGGCACAGCGGACAGAGCTCCGGCGCGGCGGCGGGATCTCATGGCAACATGGAGAGTGCGATTGTTGCAACCCAGCGCTGGGCCCGCCACTATTGTGGCGATAAGTCCCCTCTATTGTGGCGATAAGTCCCCTCTTTGAGGAGTGGCTAGAGAGGCGCCACGGCGTACTCACCTTCCGCCTGACGCTGGTCCTCACCGCATACGAATGTTTCGGGAGGTTCCTGTTCAGGATAAAGCGGGAGGAAACGCCCGGGTGTCACCACTGTGTGGATCGCCCGGAGGACACGGTGGAGCATACGGTGGAGATCTGCCCGGCTTGGGCGGAGCACCGCCGTGTCCTCACGGAGGTGATTGGCGGCGGCGATCTCTCGCGTTCGGCCCTGGTTCAGGCCATGGTTCGGAGCGAGAGTGCATGGAAGGCCGTCACCTCCTTCTGCGAAGCAGTAATACTCGCGAAGGAGAAGGCGGAACGCGTGAGGGAGAGGCAGCGTTCGCGCCCTTACGTCCCTAGTTACCACAGGAGACGCCCGGGCGTCAGGAGTCGCAAGCCGATTTCCGGCCACCGTAGGCACAGGCCTGCGGACGGTGAGCGATGGGTAAATGATAAAATGATAAATTATAAATGATTTTATTTCTGTAAGTAGGTTTGTACAAACACTTTTACACGTCAATCATATTTTAAAAACTAGATGAGGTCGGCGTTTCCTATCTGACTACTCTGAGAAGAAAGGCCGAAACAAACTCAGAGGTCACAGTCTCTTTTAAAGTCCAGACATAATCTTGGTCAGATCATGTGAATACCATGTAGATTGGTGTCTGAAATGGTCTTTTGAGGAAAGAACCACACATATTGAGTGGACCTGACCAGTCAGTGCACGCATTTGTCAGTAATCGTGCAGCTCTACTCAGAACTTAAGGAGCTCAACGATGCGACTATCAATACCAAAGAAAGGACATTTGGGTAGGCCACTTATATGACTCAAACTGCCAGACCATGATTAATACTAACTGAAAATAAAAGAAAAGGAAAAAAAAATGCAATAACCCACATAGTCTTCACATTCACAATAATTAAAATAATATAATACTTTACAAGTAAATATTCATGTCATTGTGTATAAAATAATAATTAAATGTCACTGTATATAAAATAATAAAATTAGCAAAAAAAAAACATCAAACAATAAAAATAAACCACCGCAATATGTAGCCGTCGGATAAGGACTAGGCTGGGGTCGACGGCGCGTTGTGTTCCACGCGCGCCTCAAAGAGACGTCATCATGAATTGATGGGGTCCATTAGGGCCAATGCCTGCCAGGGTTGCGAGTTTGTCCGAAAAGGATATCATGGCCCTGGCACACAGGTAAATGAAGGAACACCGTTGGTTTTTCGTCAGTAAAAGTCTGACACGCCCTCCCCGGCCCAGAGCGGGAGAAGTTATTTGATAATTTCCCACACAAAAAAAAAAGAATGGTCCCCCGACAGCAATGACAATTTTATGTATCTGTTTAGTCAGCGAGTAAATGAGAGACCTTTCGCTTTAAGGCTTCTACATACCGGGGCGACTTGTCGCGCGACGCGGCGCGACACAAAGGCACCGCTCGTCCCGCAACACCCCGGGGCCTTTGTTCCGTGTCGCGCTGGTATGTAGAAGCCTTTATACCGTTTAGATATCTACAGATTAACTAATACAGCTTGTTTTTTTACATTTTAGTTCCTTTTTTGGCAGGTCAGTCGTGTTTTATTTTATTTTTATTTAAATTGAAAGTTCACTTTTTAAGCAGTCGGGTTTTTTTATATTTAAATTTACTTTTTTAAGATCTATTATACGATTATAAAAGAACTTTATCACAGCTTTATTATAAGTTTATTTTCTTTATTATAGTATATTATAAATCCTATGTTCTATGTTATAGGGTTTGGTTTCCGCACTTAGTCCTTCATGTGGACCATTGTGCGTGGGCCATGGCGGCCACCTGTTATTTTTTTTTTTATATTTGATTTGATTATAAATCCTAAATGGTCATTCAAAATGAAAAGTGATTGGAAAAACCTAAAGATGATTTTCAAATACGTTAAGTGGGGTACTGGGTACCCCACTTAACGTAGTTCGTCGACATTATTTTTTCTTTTCCACAATATGGCGTCTGGTTGTCGCCATACTAACTTTTGATTACTTTCATGTCTTTAGTGACACTTACAAGATTAAGACAAGTCGATTGACGTAAGAATCGGAATCAAAATCGGCCCACGCGTTTGGTATCTAGAGTAACACAAAGGATCAAACAAACATACATACATAGGCTGATAAACACATTACCCTCCTTTGCGTCACACAGTCCCGTAAAATCAACTCACCGCGCGTGAGATACGAGCCGGACGCTCTTACCCAAATACGATAACCGCTAAGCTCATATCATATACCATAGTGGTTGAATTTATGAAAAATTTGCCGAAATGATTAATAAAAAAAAAGAAGGTCGTAAGTTAAATAGAAGTGTCAATACATTGCTAAATGAGATTGCTACTCCACTTATGACCGCTACAGACTGTACAAAATAAAAATAATAAAACATAAGTTGCCGCCTGTGGGCCATGTCGATACGTTTACATGAACCCATGGCGTTCAAAAGGAAATGTAATTAAGCACACAGTATTTTGTAAGATTAAATGGCAAACTTTTTCCAGGTCCTCGCCTTCTCAAGTTACTGAAAGAAGTAATAAAGAATCCGAAGCCCCGCAGTGAGCGTTGGCTATCAACTTCTATTCCGCAGAGCGAATGGAACGAAGATTTAGCTAAAAATTGTTCCGCGGAGTATCAAACTAACAACCTACTCGTGAGCACCGGTGGTTTTTTTGTTTAATGATTCAATCATATTTTATGAAAGACGCCAAGGCATCAAAGTCACAGTACATCTGTTTTGTGTTTTAGGCTAATTTTGCTTATTTTAATAATTGTAAACTCTTATTATCCCTCTTGTATCTATGGATTATCCTACTTAGTTATTAATTGTGTAGTTAAACTAGTGCTAGTGGCACATTTATTACGTATAAGGGTCATGCGGTGCTAACCTATATGAAATTGTTACACTAACCTTAGATTGTAGTAAAACGATATATAAAATTGTAACAGTGTTTTTTTTTATGGCCAACTAGGCCATAAAAAAAAAAATATCCAAACAACAATAATAATAAAAAACTCCACTTTAATAGTTTTGGCAGTGCGAGAGTCCAACTTACCTTAGACACTTGTTCGATTTCTATATTAGTTTGGTTGCGTCTCGCAGAGCCCTGTATTATTCGACGAGACGTTGCGGCTGATACCTAGCAATGCTGTGCTGGTGGAGGTGGCGCCGCATGGACTGCTGCAGGCCATTCTCAAGCGAGCCATGCCAGCGGAAAGTAGGCATGTTCCGTTGACCAGGCGCGGACATCCCGACAACGCGCTTTTCTTACTCAAGGCAGTTGGCGAGTAAGTACTTAGAAATTGTTAAATATTGAAAGGCTTTTGCGGCCATATTGCAAAAAAGGGTTTGTCTTTAGACCCAGCTTTAACCGGTCGAGCTATTTTTAAATTTCGATTTATATGCTGATGGAGGTCTCTAATTACAAAACTGATGTCAAACCCGAGTCTAAGTTGTCAATTTTATATTATGAAAGAAAGAAAGTAAAATAGGTTTATTTGTCACAGACCATGGAATTGAAATCAAGTCGTAATATTTTATTTCACATAAACCTACATGGGCACTTATGAAACGTCAAAAGCTTGGTGCATTAGTATGTACTTTATAGTACATACGCCCCACGGTTTCACCCGCGTTAGTCTGGATCCCGTTGGAATATTGGAATAAAAAGTAGCCTTTTTTTTTTTGGGTGGGTAATCATCAAATAACTTCTCCCGCTCTGGGCGGAGCGGGAGGTAGTGTCAGACTTTTACTGACTAAAACCCACCGTGTTCCTTCAAATGCCTGTGTGCCAGGGCCACGATATCTCTTTCGGACAGACTCGTAACCCTGGCAGAAAAGTTTTTGTCAGAATATGTTAATCCAGGGTGTCAGCTACCTCCATACAAAGTTTTATCAATATTGGTTCAGCCGTTTGAGCGTGAAGAAGTAACAAACATACACACACACACACTCACAAACTTTCGCCTATATAATATTGTGATCACAGACACGTGTATATAAAAAACCAGCAAAGTGCATGTCGGACCACGCACAATGAAGGGTTCCATAGTTGGGATGAATTTATCCCAAAAACAAACTTAACATTGTAGTTGAAAAACATGCTCTCCCATACATCGATATACGTTACGGTCAATTCTCCAACTGCAAATTTAAGTTGGTCGACTATTACTCGTTAATTTGTGAAGCCTACTTAGCTGTGATAGTTTTCCTTTTAATTTCGTTATAATTATATACTATTGCCATGAATTTTTTCACATATCCAAAACCAACCATTTAGCTGGCAGGGGGGGGGACACTTGACTCTAACAAAAAATAGCACTTTAAAGCTTAATATTACGCAAACGGATCCCTTAATTGAAAAATGGTTCCGACAAACCCAATATTATTTGAACGGCCTATCCAACGATACGCCCCACACCATGGCATAGATAGACGAGAAAAAAAAAATATCATCCCCATTTCACGTGTAAGGGAGGTACCCTAAAAAAATTGTTTTTCATGGTTTTATTTGGCGACTTTTTTGGTATGATTAATACGAAAATGTATACCCATGCCAAATTACAGCTTTCTAGTAAAAAGTGTCTCTGAGCTAAGCCGGGGACAGACGAACGGACGGACAGACAGACAGACAGACAGACATACGTACAGACAGACGGACATGGCGAAACTATAACCGTCTTATTCCAAAACACTATCTAAATTTAGTACTAGGATAATTACTAGGTTTGCCACCATGACTAAATAAAACGTTATTATAAAATGAAGTTTATCACTAGTTCGCGAACTAGCTATGGTACTAAAGATAGTCCGCCGAGACCCGTAGTTTTTCTATGGACTAACTTCGGTACTAATTTATTTGAGGTTAGCGTTTATTGTTATTGTGTGGCTTTTTATTTACAAATCGACTTGATGGATTTGGAAGATTTGGATAATTATGCTGGAGACGTCTCGGCGATCTTACCGCCGCCGCTTGATATTTCCTATAATCTTATGAACATTCGCGTTAGGCAGTCGAAATAAGATGATACAAAGCATTGCTTACCTAATATTAATTAAAAATCCATGTTTTGGTCAGTGGGTCGTCTTAGGGTTTTACTAATTTTATCTTCAACGGTTTAACCAGACACAACTCGCGAACAAACCACATATTATCAACAGTACCTAATACTAAGATTTATTATTTATGGACGCAACACAAACATTCGTCTCAAATTACGAGTGCCGCACCGTACCTATGTAATTCACTCCACTTCACGCTAGAGGTGTTAAAAAATATGATAACTTGGTTATAAAAAGCACGTCTAAAGTACAAGTTGTGCTTGTTCAATATATTGTAACCTAAACAAAGAACGATTTATGACATATTTTTGTATTGATTAATAATTATTTATGCATTACGGGGGTAGGAAAAGCGTTCCCGTAGATAGGATGTCTAGGGTTATGAAGGATGTTAAATAGCAGACTCAATATCCGAGAGTTCTTGCAAACACGAATAGGGAGCCACTTGAGTGCGCATCAGAAGGACCGGCGGCGGCGTAGGAAAAGCGATCCTGCAGATGGGATGGCATTCTAGGGTTGTGATGGATGTTAATTAAGTGTTATTATAATATCAATATTTAGAGAAACGAAAAGTTGCTTCAAATAGATGCAGAATGAACGAATGAAAGAGTGCCATTTTTGTTTCTTATCTGTGGAACCATGAATTTCTTTGGTACTAACTGATCCTCGAAAAGTCTTCGTTTTGTAATAAGAACACGTTTTGAGCCTGATATTAACTTGAATACCGTAACAATTCTAGACCTTCTGGTCTTGATATAAAACAGTACTTAAGCATTTTTTTGTAATAAGACGGTAAGGGTTTACTTTACTGTGCTGTGTACAAAGTTTATTATACAATAACGAGCTCGAAAGCTTGGGCTGGACGATAAGATGTATGTAACGTGGAGTTAGTATTTGGTTTGTAAATCATCAGGGAGAATTTTAGTTACCCATTGAAAGGGTTTTTGATAGGGTTTTTCTAAACAGTTAATCAAAAACCCATACCATGCAATGATGTATAAAACTATAGATACGTTGTCCGCACTCTAAAATGGCAACATGAAATGAAGCCAATTGGCCACATTGCGCTCAGTCACGCACTAACCTGTCGCGCGACGCTATGTTTGTTTTTAATTTATATCGTCGCCGTTTTTAAGCGCCGAGATGTTGGTTGATAACGTTTCTATATATAGTACGTCATTGATACCATGTGGGTAATTCTTTTGAACGGCTTAAATTATAAGCAATTAAAATTTTGGTAACCTGTTGAAAGGATTTTCGATAGAAACCCATACGGTGTGGGTAACTCTTTTGAACGGCTTAATTTGAGCCGTTCAAAAGGGTTACACTTTCAACTCTTCATTAAAAACGATAGCAGCGTAACATTCCGACTCGGAGCAATTTAATATGATCTGTCGATGATGGGCATAGGTTGAAAAATGGAATAGCGCACGTTAAGGCTTCTACAGACCAGCGCGACTCGCGACGCGACACAAAGGCACCGCTCGTCGCGTGACACGCGGGGCTTTTGTGTCGCACCGGTATGTAGAAGCCTTTAAGGCGACGATAACCGACTTTTGATGGTTTTATACTGAAGATCACGTCTAAACGAGTAGTGTTAATGATTTGAAAATAATAATATGTTAAATTAGAGCATTTTCTCAATAACTTAATATTTTAAATTATGTTTATATTAAATAGTAAAATTAATTTGTAAAGTTATGTCTAACGCGGATATAAAACTGAGAATGGCGCAAAATCTACCAAGCGTATTTTTCTGAAACCTTCACCAATTTAAAGATAATTTAATTATTGATCTTTTAGTATACGCGTTTTATTAAAATATATATATATATATATATATCGTTTAATTCAGAGCCCTGCTCCATATAAGTATGATAGTAACAGTGTAAACTTATAAAACTAGTGTTAGTACAAATATTTCTAAGCTGCGTGAGGCACGCCGATCCTGGGGAATGCCTACTTGACTGCATGCAGTCGTACCCACCGCCCCGAGATCAGAGAGTCCCACCTACTCGTATCAGCCAACGTTCTGAGAATGGTGTTACCTTTTGGTTTGTGTATAATAAATTAATAATGCGTCAAATTGGGGACAGCGCTCTTTGATAGGTGAGTCCTATTACTGGCTGAACGTACAACGCGTTGCGTGAGCTCAGTACAGAACACGCAAGCTAACCACTGAAGGTCACTGGCACATATCTCCGTCTTAAGCGGTCGCAGTGGTGCCTTTGTGGCTACTTACCGAGTGGCTTGTAAACAGGGATCTATGTTGATCATTATTACTCGTACATGTAATATAGAGTTCATTTTAGTTTTGCTGTGCGGATATCGAAATTACATGATAATCTGTCACTGGGTTTCAAGTAGGTATAGAACTCATTTATTGGATTATCATGTAACCCTTTCACTGGGTTTCAAGCGTAGATTCAAGAAGATAAATAATGATAAAGGTAACCCCATAAACAGCATACCCCTTCGAAAGGCTTAACTCTTTACCGATTGTACGATCGGTTGTACGATCTCTGGTAATAAGACGGTTACAGTTGGCACTGTTGGCAGTACTTCCTATCTATTAGACCCTGTTCTAAGGTACTTGCCAAAATAAAGATAGGTACGTCAAAAGCAGTTGTTCCATGTATTGAGAATATTGCACTATGGTGTGTCCCAACAGTGGAAACATTTTATGCTCATTATGCTATGCTATGAGTAATGATTGTTTTTTATTCTTACAGTTTATACATGCACGGTTACACACCAAAGGTGCAAGCTTTGTACCCGAAAGTGGAGTTCCCTGTATCTACAGAAACACCTATGCTGTCACATTTAGTAGAATGGAACCATAGTGAAACATGGTAAGTCCAATAATTTGATTACAAAATATACACCGTGACATTTTAGTCGTCTTACAACAGCAGCTTACTTATCCTACTAATCATTCATAAAATAAAATAAAAATGTATTAATATTTAAATAATGAAAAAAAAAAATATGACGCATGACGTAGTTTGAAACAACCTGTTACGAGCCTTGCGTTCCAAGGGCGGCGCGGAATGTAGTGCAAGGCTCGAACCGCGCTCATAACAGGGTGTTTTAAACTACATCATGCGTCATAATGAATATTTTTTTTTTTTGTTTTTATTCAAATGTTAACAAAAAAAATATATTTCTTTTATGAATGATTAGTGACTCATCGGATACATGAAGTGGGTTAGTGGGCTGCCGTTGTAAGACGATTAAAATGCCACGGTGTATAACAATAACAACACAACAACATTAACAACACACAACAACAGCAAACACAACAACAACATTTGTCAGCTTTTATTTTTTTTTAACGTTTGTGTCTGTAACTTTTATGGTGTACATAATAAAGATCATCCAGTCCTATTCTATTCTATATCAAATAAACAATACCAGCCAATTGGTATTTACCTGCATGCGGTTAGACTGGAAGCCGACCCCAACTTAGTTGGGAAAAGACTGGGCAGATGATGATGATGATGAAACAATACCAGCCCGTTAGTCCTACTCCTTTAGTAGGACTAACGGGCTGGTATTGTTTCATCATCAAAGGATTTTTAATTGGTGTAGTGGAAGCACGAGAAAATTTACTTGAATATCCGGGCAATTTATTGTCAACTTAATTTGCCCGGATATTCAAGTAAATTCAATTTGTTATGAAAATTTCCCTGACTTTAAAAACAGGTTGGCGATTCACAATTTTTTTGTATCGATATTCTTGTGGTCACTGATCTTGTCTAAGATAAACATCTGAAAGAAAAAAATAAAGAAAGAAAGAAAAAATGTTTATTCTGCAGAAACAACACCCACATTACAAAAGAAATACATGAAATACACACAAATTGTCAATCTTTTATTGCTTAAACATGAGGCTTTTGGCTACTTTGTATAGTAGCCAAAAGCCTCATAAACTTATAAACTTTGTCCATTGCTTTATGTCAGGGCCAGAGACCAAAGACAATAAAATTTACATTGCGTAATTACTCCTCCAACTAGTAAAATAGTTAACTGTGAATTACTCTGTATTGTGACACAAACAGAGTACATTTTCGTCTGGCAAATTACAATAAACAAGCAATCAAAACAAAAACAAAATGCCGATTGCAGAGTGTAAAGTTAACTATTTTTTCAACACATTTACTGAAAAAATGCATTTACGAAGCCCGTATACATTGTTCGAAAGTTAAAAATTACGCACCATACAACGGAATAGGCGGTAAAATAGGTACTCTCACCTAAGTAGGTACATGTTTTACCGCCCCCTTCGTAGTATAGCACGGCGGTGGCGGCGTACGGTTTTTTTCAATTACCTTAAAAATTATATAAGAATTCCACCAAGGAGTTTCAAATTACGAGAATAAATAAGCTGAATGATAGAACCTCCTTGGAAGCGCTTTTGCTCAATACGTTTATCTCACTTTATTATTAAAGAGAAAATGAGATGAAAGATGTAGTACTAATTTTCACCATGTGCACGTGGCGCCTTTTGCAAATTCGCGCCATTTTCTTATTAGAAATGTCAAAGATTGTTGCGACTTTCCGACTGATATATAAAAAATAATAATATGAGTTCAAGCGAGGAATCCGATATTAATATGGAATCTACTGCACCTGATATCTTGAATGAGCTGCCAAAATCGTGAGTGCTATTTAATGATTTACAATAATTTTATATCATGGAAGACTCGAAGAAATACTCAATCATTCTCTTAAAATGGTTTGATGGCTTATTTTATTACCTATTGTACTGTTTTCTCGCAAATGTGTTGAAAAACGTTGTATGACACACGCGCGGAAATTGGTATTTACAAACTCGTGACTGTGGTAAGTTACATTCGTCTACTCGTTTGTAAAAACCCATTAAGGCGGTAAGTTAGTTTGGTTACAATAGGTAGTTATTTATATGATATTAATCATAAATAACTATTGTAACAAACAACAATAATTAAGCCATGCGTCGCATCTGTGCAAGAACAGCTCGTTGCTCAGCAAAATGCTGTGACTTTGGACGAACTTATCGTCAACAGCGCTGACTCCCTATTTATTATTATATTCTTTGAGCGCTGATTTTCAGCAACTACCTACCCTTCGAATGACGCAATGGGCAATGACGTCCCCCTGTGTGACGTAATAAATTGGGTACAGCCCGATTCAAACTTAATGGCAGCTCTTAACTGCGCTACTTGCTGCGCAATACTGCACCCCTCGCCCCCACTGACAGGTGAATTGTAGTGGGATTTTTTGGGAGAGAGTTGGTTTTATTTTTCTTTTTAGTGGGTTAGTTTGTAATTTATCTACGTTACAATAGCCTAATGTCAACTACCCACTATCTTTTACAAAATATTGCTTTTCCTGATACACCCCTGATACACCCCTGTATTAATTGTTCAGGAGTTCTCCTGGTAAGAACCAGGAGTTGGAGCTGATTGTGAATTCACCATAAGTATTGTGACGAGCATAATTTGCTTAGCAATCATATTAAAGTGCTTAATCGAATTGCAACCCATGTAATACTTATTATTAAGTAATTCCAGTGGCCATCTGTGGTCTTCATCATCAGTTCCGCTTCACCAAATGGGTAAAATGGTAAAAAAAAAAAAAAAAAAAAAAAAAAAAAAAAAAAATCCCTTGATTTCCATGGAATTTCTTCATCAGATTCTGAATTGGTGAAAATGGGATTACCTTGAAAGCACCCTTCAAACAAACAAATAAATTTCAAAATCGGTCCATAATTGACGGAGAAATCGGTAAACATACATTAAAAAAAAAATATATATACAGCAGAACATATTATAACCTCCTCCTTTTTAGAAGTCGGTTAATAATACAATAACATATTTTCACGCCCGTATCCCCGAAGGGTTAGGCAGAGGTGTATCTTTTCTACACCCACGTTTCGCCAGTTATGTTTAAGTGCCATGTAATAGGGGGTGAGCTTATTGCCATCAACCGGGCACAAATCCAGACTCCAAGCTGGTATTGGGAAATTACTGGTGGAAAAACCCAATAACACTTTGCCCGACCCGGGAAAGTAAAAATAAAAAGAGGAGGAGTTTGAAGTCCATGTTGAGAAACCTAGACGTATCACCAATACGAAATTTTAATGCGTGATATTCAATGATCTACCCTTCTGTATGCTATTACAGGCCAATTTTAAAACATTATTCACCATTTAAATTTTCTTAATTTTCATAAAGGAACGTTACATATTTTGTTGGTGGAAAGAAACGAGCGGCTGCAGCTTGCCAGTTCCTGAAGTCCATTCATGACGATGAGTACAGCTATCTGCAAGGTCACGTTGTTAGAGGTACCAAACTGGATTTAATTTATTAACGCTTTCACTGTCGTCCCAACCACAAAAGTTTGGGACATATTGCGTGTGTCTTTCATTGTCCATGTTCATGGGATGGTATATTAGATGTGTATTGTGTAACTAAGTCTCGGTCATTATTCACATTAAACGCTTTCGTGTCGTCGTGTCGCGTATATCTTTGTTATTTCCTCACGATCCTTTTTTGCAGTTGGTTGGGTCCTGCGGACTATATAGACGAGCTTCAAGTACTGACTTGAAGCTCGTCTATGACAATTTCTAAAAATGGAATGCACATTCACCAAAACAAACGATTTTCGGCCACTTTAACACTGCACTGCTCCTAATATTATTATAGTTGACACACGCTTATTTTTGGTTAAAATTAGGTACCTACGCTATTTGTTTAGCACTTTTAACCGATTAAACTAGTAGGGACAAAATAATCTAATGACGTAAAATGTCAAAAGGTTATCAGAAGCAAATCCCTCAAGGATATGGAAAGATTTGACCAGATTAGCTTGAAAGCCATGTCTCACCGGAGCCGCTTTGCATCGCTTCAACGACTCACTCACTAGCAACATTGTGTGAGACACACAGATTACTAATATGTAGCAAGCTAGTGAGACAATAACATAACGCACTTTAACGATTCACTACAACAAATCAAATGCAACAATGTTTGATTGGCAACAACGCTCAGCACAACGGACGGTAAAAAATTGTCGAGCGATTTATCTTGTTATGAAGATTTAAAATTCAGAGTATAATTTTTTGTAGATGGAGTTCAACAGAATCAGCTTTTGAGTCCCAGCGCATATGGGTATAATAAAACTTGAGTTACGGCTGTTGAAGAAAATTGTATCGAATAGATTATTTGCTTAAGTAGTGACTGTTTTGTAAAGCTATAGAAATAATAATAATGAATTTCTTTAAAATAGTATCTGGGACCCTAGCTTATAAGTTCAAGAAAGTAGTTAGAACAAATATGTTATCTTCTGACAAGAGCTTAGAGTAGATGTTGAGTGTTCGCGTGTTGTCGAGCTTAAAAGCTACACAGCAATGTCATATATAATAAACAACTAAACCAAACCATGAAATATATGGAAAGATCTCACCAGGTTAGCTTGCTCGGGGATAAAGTAATGCCGCTGGTGGCGCTGTGTTCATGGGCATGCGATCAGGAACGCACGTATGTTATATATATGTACATAATATGTTTAGTCCCCTCTTTGCACTGTTTTAATGAAATTTTCACGGCATTAAGACACAATCAAATAGAAACAAAATAAACACTGATCAATTGTGGAAACCGGCGAGTAACTCCAGTACTATCGAACATTTATTGCCAGCGGCACCGGGCGGTTAGCAAAAAAACCTCCCGCTTTAGAATTAATACAGTATATATCTTTCCTTCTTTAAAAAAACTTATTACAAAAACAATACGAGGACTGTCATTAAAAAATAAACACTTCAAAGGCAAAATACCTTTAGTTTCGATAATTTCTTGTTAACGACTTCCTAACCTAAAGTTATTTTGCACTTTGAAGTCTTTTTTTTTTATAGAAGTCAGTTTTACTGTTTTTTATAAAGTTTTTTTTTTTTTGGTTTTTGGAGTCGGTAAAAAGTTTTTTATTTATTAATTTTATTGTGGTACCTACCTCACACAAATTTGTATACTATTTTATATTGATACTCAACAACTTGTTTCACATACCGTACGATAACCTAGTCACAATAGGTAGGTATACTGTTCATCATTGAGGAATTCCATGATCAGATGACCACTGTTAGTACTTAACCTTCATATTCCATTAGATTACCCATTCATAATAATGTAAACTGCTCGTCGATGAGAAGTTACATGGGATAAGTAGATACTAACCTATTTATTTTCGAAGTACATAATCAGCCTGCCAATTCTCGTAATTTAAAATGTTCAAAATCTAGTCGCAATCTCATCTTGGCGACAAATAAACGTCAAAAATTGTCAAAATGTAGGGAAATAAGAGGTATTTTTGACAGATTGGGACTGAGATCAGACTGTGAACGTTCTTAAAATTAGTAGAATTGCCCCTCAGTTTACCACGGAATATTGTTACAAGCATGTAACAAAATGAGGTTGATACCTATGTATGTTTGATGATATTATAAAAAATAAATTTAGTCTTTGCTTGAATTCTGCTGTTTCATTATAGGTTATGGGCCGTGCCCGTTTTTAATTCGATTTTTTAGTCAGGTTTTAGTAAAAATAACAGTGAAAAATGTCTACTAATCTCATAGCAAGTATATCTAAACTAAAAGGAAGAGAAAACTTTGAAGATTGGGCGTTCGCAGTAGAAAACTTTTTGATTTTGGAAGGCATGCAACAATGTGTCACGAAAGAAGATGATCCAAACGATGCGAAAGCAAAAGCTAAAATAATTTTGACTACCGATCCCAGTTTATTTGTGCATATCAAAAGTGAAGTTACAGCAAAAGGATTGTGGACAAAGTTAAGAAAGTTGTTTGATGACAATGGCTTCACGAGACGCATTGCATTGCTTCGTAATCTCATATCTATCCGTCGAGAAAATTGTGAATCTATGTCTTAATATGTGACTTCAATATTAGAAACGAGTCAAAGATTAAATAATACAGGATTCAAGATAAGTGACGAGTGGGTTGGCTCATTATTGCTGGCGGGATTGCCCGAGAAATTCGAACCCATGATTATGGCGGTTGAACACTCTGGCATTGAATTAACGGCCGACGCCATCAAATCCAAGTTGCTAGATATGGAAGACGGAAGAGACATTGCCTCTGGTTCCACACAAAACGCGTTCGCGACGAAAGGTTGGCGACATAAAAAACGAAACAACCAGACGTCAACATTAAATTTGAAACAAAATGTTATAAATGTAAACAGATGGGACATTTTATGAATAAATGCGAAAATGTACCAAAGAAGAAGGAATCTAATGCATTTAGTGCCGTATTTCTGAGTGGAAACTTTAGTCAAACTGACTGGTACGTCGACAGCGGTGCAAGTTGCCATCTAACATCCAAGAAAGACTGGTTGTTCAATACTACAAAAAAACAACATGTCCAGGAGATTATTATCGCTGATAAATCGAAAGTTCCTGTCAAAGGCTGTGGAGATGTGCAAATAACTACAATTGTTGGAGATACCGAGTACGAGATTCCAGTAACACAAGTGTTATACGTGCCAAATTTGGCAACAAACTTATTATCTGTTAGCCAATTGATAGAAAAAGGTAACAAAGTGACATTTGAGAACAGTCACTGTTATATTTACAACCGGAAGGATGAACTTGTGGCTGCTGCAGATTTGGCTGGAGGTGTGTACAAACTAAAAATCAAGCAAGTTGATTGTTTGTTGTTGACATCGGTGTCAGGCGACGTATGGCATAGAAGGTTTGGCCATATAAACAGCAAAGATCTTAACCTAATGAAGGATGGTGCTGTTCATGGAATGTCATACAATAATAAAGCTCAGGTCAGTAAAACAAACTGTATTGTGTGCTGTGAGGGGAAGCTGGCCAGGTTACCGTTTACTAACACTGGTAACAAAGGCAAAGAGCTACTCAATATTGTTCACGCAGATATTTGTGGACCCATGGAGACCAAATCGATTGGAGGGAAGAAATACTTCTTGTTATTCGTAGATGACTACAGTCGGATGGCGTATGTTTACTTCCTGAAAACTAAAGATGAAGTATTTTCTTTTTTTAAGTCTTACAAAACACTAGTAGAGAACCAGATAGGCAGAAAGGTGAAAGTGTTTAGGACAGATAATGGAATGGAATTCTGCAGTAAGGAATTTGAAAAATACTTACAGGGTGCTGGAATAATTCACCAGAAAACTTGTCCATACACTCCGGAACAAAATGGTCTATGTGAGCGGCTTAACCGAACTGTGGTTGAAAAAGCCAGATGTTTGTTGTATGATGCAGGACTACCAAAACGATTTTGGGCAGAGGCAGTGAATACTGCAGTATATCTGAGAAACAGGTCCATAGCATCAGGACTGAACAACAGAACACCCTTTGAGATTTGGACCGGTACCAAGCCAGATGTTAGTAATCTACGTATATTTGGGAGTAAGACCATGGTACACATCCCGAAAGAAAAAAGACTGAAATGGGATAAGAAAGCAAGTCAGTGTATTCTTGTTGGTTACCCAGACAATGTAAAGGGTTACCGCATATACAATCCCAACAATGACAGTGTAACAATAGCTAGAGATATTGTTGTGATTGAGGAGGGGATTGAGCAGAAGCAAGAGGCAATACACATGAATACAAAAGAAGGTACTGGTGATGTTTTCTTAGAAATACAAGAAACTACCCAAGAAGTGGGAGATATAAATAGCACAAGAAAATTGGAGCAGGAGCAGAACCGAAGAGTGGTGCCGAGCACAGAAGAGGAAAGTTCAAGCTCTGTGGAAGAGGACTTTTAGGATTCTTCAGATGTGACAGTGGCTGAGCCGGTGACAGAGACCGAATGTCTGGAAGGAGTTGAGTCTGCGACAAGACCTGAAGTTTCTTCAGCACTGCCTTTAAAACGTATTCGTAAACAACCTGATCGATACGGCTTCAGTAATGTGTGCGTAAGCAGTGATTTAAGCGCTAGTGATATATCTCTTGAAGAAGTGTTGAACGGACCTGAAAGTGAACAGTGGAAACTAGCCATTCAGAGTGAACTTAAATCCTTTGAAGACCATAACGCTTGGGAGTTAGTAAATGTTCCACCTAGTGGCACAGTTGTGCAATGTAGATTAAAAAAAAATGAATTATAGTTATAGGTAGTTATTTTGTTAAGTGGGAGTGTTACAAGCATGTTACAAAATGAGGTTGATACCTATGTATGTTTTATGATATTATAAAAAATAAATTTTATCTTTGCCTGAATTCTGCTGTTTTATTATAAATATATCCAGTACATACAGTAGATACACGTATAGTGATACGTGTATCTACTGTACGTAATTGAGGAGTTCAATTATTGTCAGATCTTCACCATATTAAATGTAACCATCTCGGTAGAAAACTTTTCAAACAAAAATTAATCCTCCGTACAAATTGGCTGTGTGACATACGGACGGGCAGACGGACATGTCAAAATTATAAGAGTTCTGTTTCTATATGCCATCTGGCTACGAAACCCTAA
This sequence comes from Tiliacea aurago, assembly GCA_948098905.1. NCBI lineage: Eukaryota > Metazoa > Arthropoda > Insecta > Lepidoptera > Noctuidae > Tiliacea > Tiliacea aurago. The sequence goes on from OX402596.1 coordinate 18,479,267, forward strand.
AAACAAACGAATTGAGAACTTCTTCCTTTTTGAAGTCGGTTATCCAAAAGGATCTTCAGATTTACTGCAAATTTATTCGATGAGGTTAGAGACTTGAGTGAGATGAGACCTCTAAAGAGAAATGCCGAACCAAATATTCCAAGACCCAGGTCCAGACTCCAGAATTCCAGCCAGAACAGCATCTACGAAACTACTTTATTTCCGATAGTAGTGTTGGGTAACACAGCTCATGTGCTAGTACAGTTGTAGCTACTCACTTGAATAAAAAGAGTCACTCACTCTTTTTATTTTGATGTGCTAGCACACACCACAGGGCACAGATTAGCTAAACAGCATAATTGTAACCATTCGCATTTCTCTTTCCCTCATCATCACTCGTGCGTATTGTGTGACGCGCTTACCCAACTAGTCACCATGTGTGCCAACTCGACTGAGTATGTGTGCCGTGTCGCGTTATCGTCACTACATACCACACTCGTGACTCGTGAGTGTGGTGCGTAGTGACGACAACGTGACACGGCACAACTCGCGACTCGCGCGGTGAGTCACGCGACTCACCGACACACTCGCACAGTCACAGCACGTACGTACCCAATTCTTGAGGAAGGTTATTAAGGTATTTACCATCAGGCTACGACTCTAAGGACCGAGCAAAATGAAAAAAAGTCAAAAAGAACGCTAAGTAATAGTAACGTAGAACTAATAGCGCGGCGCGGGTGAGATGCGATGCAACGCGGTGGGTCAGGGGCTGAAATTTCACACGGACCAAGTCGAAGCTCGTAAGATATGAATGTAGTAAATCTAATAACTACGTAAATTCCAGAGAAACAATGCTATCCTTTTGCGGCTGCTCTGATGGCGGCATGGGATACCCTCGCGATGCACTCAGGAGTTGCCAAGCGTCAGAAGCCGGTGAACTTCCAAGACGTGTACCTGTATGCACAGCCCACGCTGCACGACCAGCGACCACTGAGGCTCAACGTCGCACTGCATAGGGGGACCGGAAAGTTTGAGGTATACTGATATTTAGTAGATATTCGTGGTAATGTAGTTTCTTGCTCGTGCTTCTCCATCGGAACACTTTGGAATGGGCTTCATCTTTCTGACTGACCGACTCCTTGACATTTCAAAAGTTTCTGGAATTGGTTTAATTGAAATAAATATGTTTTGAGTTTGAGTTTTGTATGAAGCAAAAGTTTTATTACGTGCTATTAAAACAGTGCGTCTGGGGTGCTGAAATAGCGCTCGATTGCAGCTTTAAAAGTGTTATTGAGGTTTTCCAGAATCTGGCAGTAGCAATTGCCTGGATAATGGCAAAAGGCTCGCCCCCTGATATATGAGACTCAAACTGGTGCACTATGAATTTTCTATAAACACCTCTGCCAAGCCTTTCACGGAATATAGACGTGATGATATTAACATGATCAACATTTATCTACAACAGATCTTGAACGAGAATAACAGAGTGGCATCTGGGTACATTCGAAGTGGTTTCGAGCGAAACGTGACAAAAGCTAATAATACTGACATGGTGCTCAATTCAAAAGACATTTACCAACTGCTGCAAGATAGGGATTATAATTACAGGTTAGTCATAAAAATATGGCAAATAATAAGAAACATTGCCTCTTTCTGGGGCAGTCTCAGTTTAAAAGGTTCCATTGCTGTTGTTGCACGTTTTGCTTTTGTCTGGCAGCAATTGTCCCATCTTTCTACTACAGCATAAGCTGCGCTGCGATGTGCCCATGGCTATGCACAAGCATACGACTGAGATACTTCCCTTCCCGTCTCAGTTGTGTTTAGCTACTATTGTGAACGGACGTACCGATCGCGGTCGCGCGCGCGTGCTCTAGTTAAGAGTATTTTGCAGACGCATCACAACATCGTCGTCGCGGTGTACGTCAATCTATCGGGGCCACCACGATGACCCAGTTACAAGTGCGGAAATCGTCATGAAGTGTTTATCATAATTGTTTAGGTGTCACGCTCGCAAGCAAGCAAGCAGTTATATGACTGTTACATCCAGGAAAAAACGGACAGAGAAAACCTGCAACAAATGGTACGTCAATGAACGGCCACATACAAAGCTTGCAGGAACAGGTACAAGATCTTCAAGGACAATTAAAATGCTTAAAGACACACGAACAAGGAGAACCCTCAGATAAACAGGTTAGTGAGACCATAACACCGGCTCAGCCTACTAAAAGTGACGTTGAGTACTGCACGGATGAGGATGAACTCGCCAAAGAGACTGGGTGGATTAGGGCGAAAAACAGGAAGAAAAGGAAGTTGAACACCTCCCTCACTCCACCACCACTACAACAAGCTAGAGCTACCGCTGAACAGCAGCAACTTAACAAAAAAGAGAAGGCAACCATAAAAAAACATCTAGCACCGCCTCCAATCGTAGTAGACGGTGTTAAAAATTATCAAACTTTCTACGACTTTTTGACTGAATCTCAGTCAGGAGAAACATTTACCGCCAAAATGTTAAGCGGTAATAGCGTGAAAATAAATGCCAAATCTGAAGAGTCCTACAGAGTGATTGCTAGACGCTTATCAGAAAATAACTGTTTATGGCATTCATACGAGGATAAGCAGACCAGGCCAATACGAGTGGTGGCGAAAAAATTGCATTCTTCCTGCCTACCGGATCGGATTCAAGATGATTTAACGTCGCAAGGATTTCAGATAGAAAACGTAATTAACAAGTTAAGCTGGAGAACAAAAGAACCACTGAACTTGTTTATAATATCGTTCAAAAATGACGAAGATGTTAGTAAAATATACGGCATTAAACATATTCTAGGGTGTAAAGTTGAAATAAACCCGCTTAAAACATCAAAAATAATACCTCAGTGTAAGAGATGCCAGGCTTATGGTCATACCCAAAAGTATTGCGCTAAAGAGCCAAGGTGTGTTAAATGTACAGGTAAACACCTCACAGCTGATTGTAACAAACCTGCACAAGATAAACCTAAGTGTGTCCACTGTGGCTTACCTCACCCAGCCAACTACAGAGGGTGTTTAGTTGCCAAGGAGATGCAAATGATTAAGAATAAAAACTCTAAACATAATCCACCAAACAACCCTACCGTTAAGCAAGTTGTTGGAAACACCAACAAACAGATAACAAAACAAAGTGCACAGTTTACGCAGACAACCGGGATAACTGGACAAACATCTAAAAGTGCCTCGTATGCACAAGCGGTAAAACCAAATACACAACCATCAAGTCTTGAGCTCAACTAGATCTTGAAGTGCATAACCTCTTTTGACAAGAGACTAGAGAAATTAGAATCAAGGAATACAAAAATCAATCATGAATAACACACTAAAAATAATGGCGTGGAATTCTAACGGACTGCTGCAACACCAACATGAGTTGCAAGTAGTCCTAGACACAGAAAATATTGATGTGTGCTTGATCTCAGAAACGCATTTCACTAAACAGTCTTTTGTTAAGTTTAGAGGCTATAAGGTTTATCACTCGCTGCACCCTAACAACACGGCCCGTGGAGGTAGTGCGGTTATTATTAAAGAAAATATCTGTCATCACGAACAGTGTAAATATGAGGAGCCAAATACGCAAGCTGTGGCGATATCAGTTATAACAACAAAATTTAATGTTACAGTAGCGGCCGTATATTGTCCCCCAAGACACACGATAAACAAAGAACAATATACACACTTCTTCAGGCTCCTTGGACAGAGATTTATATTAGGCGGTGACTTTAACGCTAAGAACACTCATTGGGGATCGAGATTAACTTCAACTAAGGGAAGACAGCTACTACGTGCAGTGAAAGACATGCGCTGTGAGGTCATAAGTACTGGAAAACCTACATACTGGCCGACTGACCACCAGAAACTACCAGACCTTATCGACTTTTTCATAGTCAAAAATATATCAACTAATTATCTGAGTGTGGAAGAGGGGTATCACATGAACTCCGATCACTCTCCTATATTATTACAACTAAGTCACAAAATATTACTAAGAGAAAACCACCTGACATTAGTCAACAAGTTTACAGATTGGAAAAGTTTTACCATAGACCTACAAAATATTATTGACCTAAAAACTTCATTAAAAAGCAAAGATCAGCTCGATTCTGAAGTAAATTAGTTTAGTAATAATATCCAGCAATGTGCATGGAACAATACACCACAGATTACAAGAAAATATAAAGGAAATACCTACTCAAAGGAAATAATAGACCTATTATATGAAAAAAGGACTCAACGAAAAAGATGGCAGCAAACTAGGTTCCCGCAAGATAAAATTTTATTGAATAACCTTACGAAAAGATTGACGAGAAAAATACAGACCTTTCAAGATGAGACTTTCAATACAAACCTACGTCAGGTAACCAGCGACCATACAACGCAATACTCTCTTTGGAAAGCGACAAAGTCACTCAAAAGGCCAATTACATCAATTCCCCCTATCAGAGATGTTAACGGAAAGTGGGCCATAAGCAATGAGCAGAAAGCTCTAAGATTTGCACATCACTTAGAAGTAACCTTTCAGCCAAATGACGCGTCTGTAGACAACCTACAATTCGCTAATATTCTGCAAGATAAAAGAATTAAGCTTGTGACCCCGAAAGAAGTTGCAAACGAAATTCAAATCACTAGCCTTAAAAAGTCCCCAGGGTTGGACCTAATTACGGGAGAGATCCTAAAACATCTACCGCGTAAAGCCATCGTTAAGCTTACTAGGCTCATCAATGCAGCATTCGTGTTGAAGCATGTTCCTGAGCCATGGAAAGTTGCTGAAGTGATTATGATTGCAAAGCCCGGTAAACCACCACACGAAGCATCATCATACAGGCCCATTTCCTTGTTGCCTATACTATCAAAGCTGTTTGAAAAATTGTTTTTAAAACGGTTAAAACCTATCATAAACGAGACAAACCTGATCCCTGACCACTAGTTTGGTTTCAGAGAGAAACACTCAACAATAGATCAAGTACATAGAATTACAAACATCATTGAGAGAACACTCGAAGATAAAAAAGTCTGCTCCACAGTATTTTTAGATGTGGCACAAGCTTTTGATAGAGTTTGGCATAAGGGTTTGATATTCAAGCTAAGACTTATGTTGCCCAATGATTTTGCCGATATCTTGCAATCATACTTACAGATAGAATGTTTCGAGTAAGACACGAGGATGCTTTTTCCGAGTTAAAAATGATTAAAGCTGGCGTACCTCAAGGTAGTGTGCTGGGTCCAGTCCTCTACCTGTTGTATACGTATGATATACCAGAGCTGGAAAATAATACTATTGCAACCTTTGCAGACGACACCGCTATTATGGCTACAGGTTCATGCCATACGGAAGCAACCAGTAAGATACAAATTGCTGTAAATAAAATTCATGACTAGGCTGAAAAATGGAGAATCAAATTAAATGAATTGAAGTCACTTCACATTGATTTCACCAACAGGAAATGTGATTACCACCCAATCTTCATAAATGGACAACAAGTGCCATACGCAAATACAGCCAAATACCTTGGCATAACGCTTGACGCGAATCTGCGCTGGAAAGCGCACGTTAAAAAGAAAAGACAGGAACTAGACATGCGTTTTAAAAACATGTATTGGTTGATTGGACGGGATTCCTGCCTATCAATACATAACAAAATTCTATTATACAAGCATATTCTTATGCCAATATGGACATATGGCATCCAACTCTGGGGCTGTACTAAACCGACCAATATAAAAATAATACAAACATTCCAGAATAAGGTACTCAGGAGTATTGTTAATGCGCCCTGGTATATAAGAAATGACGACCTCCATCGTGACTTAAAAATGGAACCAGTCACCAAAATAATCCAAAAATTTGCTGAGGCCCATGACCACCGACTCCACCAACATGTGAACATCGAGGCAATTCAGCTGTTAGACCAAACAAATATAGTGCGAAGACTAAAACGAACAAAACCTTTTGAGTTAGTGTAGTGTAAAAAGTGTAGACATAATAGTGACAATGACACACATGTTACGCGCATCACTACTAAGTAAAGCGCTGACACAATGGCACGAGGCACACCGCGTGCGCATCATCGACCCAGTTGCTACGAGGGGAAAATGCTGACACAGGGCATGCGGCCCGAAGGCACTGACTACGTGACCGAGCCCGCTCACTTCGTATCCACCCATCGATCGAGTCTTTTGCATTTTCCAATAATTGTAATTTCTTATTTTGAGTCCTCCGGCAGTAGCCTACGTAATTGGCGCAGTCGGTAGGATTCCCGGGTCGTACTTGCGTATACCGGTATATCGCACCGCGTTCGCTACGATAGACTTTCAACGTCGCGCCGGGAGATCCAAAACAACGAGACTACGCCGGAGATCCAGAAATCGATACCGCTCAACGAAGACCAGAATGTTCATGTAAGTCTGCTGAATTTTTCTTAGTGGTTGCTTGCTTCCTTTTGTCTGTAGATTCCATATACCTTGTCCAACATTTTTTATCCACGTAGATCAAGTACACCTAGGTTAGTTAGTAGTAGGAATAGAAATATAGATTTTATACGTGACATAAGTCCCGAAATTGAACCCGAGATGGCAGACTTAGACGCGGTATTTAAAGCCCTCCGCTTAGTTCCCGATTTTGATGGGAACCCAAATGTACTTACCAGGTTTATTAAATTGTGTGACCAGTTGACACACGAATTCATCCGGGAGGAACAACCTTTAATTAAGTTAGCTCTGTTAAATGGCATCTTAAATAAAGTTACGGGGCCCGCCGCCCGTCTGATTAACGCCAACGGTATACCTGATGATTGGGCAGGCATACGTAGTGCTCTTATTGATAATTTTGCTGACCAGCGAGACGAGACTGCCCTCTACAATGATTTGGCTCTACTTACACAAGGTTCCGGCACGCCACAAGAATTTTATGAGCGCTGCCAGAGTCTCTTCAGCACCGTCATGACATATGTATCATTGCACGACACCCTAGATTCAACTGTAGCCGCCAAACGCGATTTATATCGTAAACTAACTTTGCAGGCCTATCTCCGTGGTTTGAAAGATCCTCTAGGCGCGCGTATAAGATGTATGAGACAAGATATGATTGAGAAGGCTCTAGAGTTCGTGCATGAGGAGACCAACACTATATATTTGCAGAGCAGGAATGATAATTTACTAGATAGAAAATCGTTAGCTCGAATGCCAACCAATCCACAGAACGATATTAATCCCAAAATGCCAGACCGAAATAACATGCTTATCCCATTTAGACCTAACCGTTTTAACATGCCCGGTTCGTTTAGACCGCAAGGACCGCAATTTATGCCACGACCTTGGCCATCTCAGATGCCGTTTAATCAAAGTAACATACAACCACGTGGCTCGACCCGTACGCGACAACTATTTAGCGCACCACCGCCTAATAATAACCAGGGTGGTTCTGGATTCAGAATGCCGCAAAGAAACCCGTACCCGTCAAATAACGGTCCCAGGCCAATGAGCGGCGTAAGCCACTTTGTACCCAGTCCCCTACCTGCTACCAACAGCTGGAATTGGGCACAACGCGGCAATCCATCACCTTCTAACTATCTTAAAACCCGCGATGTTAACGTGAACGAGTGTTCGAATTATGGTGACGACTATTATTACCCAGACCCATACGACTTCTTTTACATTGACCCTTACAACCAAGATTACTTTTATATCAACGACTGTACATATGACTACGTCATACCAGAACAGACTGACCAGACTAACGACAAAGACAGGACAGGCACTGCTGACCAACCGCAACCCTCGACCAGTCAGGATTTTCAGAAAGATCCGAAGTCAAACAGCTCAGCATAGAATTAAATTTACAAACCCAAAGGCAGCTACCATTCGTTCGTATTCATAACCCTCCACTTAACTTTCTAATAGATACTGGTGCAAATCAATCATTCATCAGTCCGGAAGCAGTCCAGAATTATTTCCCGCACATACCTCTTAACTATGATCCATTCGAGGTTACCAACGTTCACGCCACAAGCAGGAGCGATTACTCTATTAACTTACCATGCTTTCCCGAATTCGGTGACGCGAAACCGATTAAATTATTCGTTTATAAATTTCACGATCGTTTTGATGGGTTGATAGGAATGGATTTACTTACCAAGTGGGAGGCTAAGTTAGATTTGAAAGACCTTACACTCATAACTAAGTTCGCAATTAATCCCATCCAAATTTATAACTCTCGTAATTTAAATCTTTATGAAGAAATCATACCAGCGGGAAGTTCGAAATTAGTACGATTACCCGTTAACGCACCAGGTGGTGAGGTTTTCGTAGAGGAACAGATAATTTGTAATTGTATTATATCCGAATGCCTGACTACCGTTTCAAATAGCCGCGGTTTAGTCGAAGTAACTAACCCAACCAATAACGATATAATATTCTCACTGGACCATGCCACTCAGGCAACGATATTTAATGTCGAATGTACTGAGCAATTGACACCTCGCGCTAAAGAAGTTACATCCCGGTTACGTACCGATCACCTGAATGAAGAGGAAAAAGCAAATCTATCAGCACTATGCTCAAAATACGCCAACGTCTTTTATATTGAAGGCGAAGCATTAACCTTCACCAACAAAGTAAAACATAGCATTAAAACTACAGATGAAATTCCAATTTATACTAAAAGCTATAGATATCCGTTTATACACCGTCAAGAAGTCAGTGATCAAATATCGAAAATGCTAGATCAAGGAATCATTAGGCCATCCGAATCCGCTTGGAGCTCACCAATTTGGGTCGTCCCGAAGAAAAATGACGCCTCTGGAAAACAGAAATGGCGTATAGTTATTGACTTTCGTAAACTTAACGAAAAAACGATCGATGACAAATACCCAACCCCTAACATTACAGACGTCCTAGACAAACTAGGCAAGTGCCAATACTTTACCACTCTTGACCTAGCATCAGGTTTCCACCAAGTAGAAATGAACCCCAGTGACATTCCTAAGAGACCGCCTTTAACGTTGAACATGGGCACTTTGAATTTTTGAGAATGCCCATGGGTCTTAAAAACTCTCCATCCACATTCCAACGAGTGATGGACAACGTACTTAGAGGACTTCAAAATGTTATATGTCTCGTCTATCTTGACGATATAATTGTATTCAGTACCTCTCTCCAGGAACACATGAACAACTTAGAGAAGGTGTTCCAAAGATTAAGAGAATCTAACTTTAAAATACAGCTTGATAAATCAGAGTTCTTAAAACTTGAAACCGCATACCTAGGTCATGTCATTAGCACTGAAGGAATAAAACCTAACCCAGACAAGATCGTAGCTATTCAAAATTACCCCATACCTAAAACACCTAAAGAAATTAAACAGTTTCTCGGACTTCTCGGATATTACCGAAAATTCATCCCAGACTTTTCCCGTATTACCAAACCCATGACACAATGTTTAAAGAAAGGAAAAAAGGTAACTTTAGACTCAGACTATACTAACTGTTTCGAGAAGTGTAAGACTCTACTGACCAACGACCCTATCCTAAAATACCCCGACTTTGACAGAGAATTCATTTTAACCACAGACGCATCCAACTTTGCAATCGGTGCGATACTCTCCCAAGGTTCTATTGGCTCGGATAAACCCGTAGCCTACGCTTCACGAACACTTAATGAAAGTGAAGTAAATTACAGCACAATAGAAAAAGAATTATTAGCCATTGTATGGGCAACAAAATATTTCCGGCCTTACCTCTTTGGACGTAAGTTTAAAATAGTAACGGACCATAAACCATTACAGTGGGTCATGAGCCTCAAGGAACCAAATTCACGATTAACCAGGTGGCGGTTAAAACTAAGTGAATATGATTTTACCGTCATCTATAAAAAAGGCAAATATAATACCAACGCCGACGCCCTATCTCGCGTCGAGATTCATAACGAAGAGGTTAGTTCGATTATTGCAAACGCAACTGACAGACCACCATCCCTAGCTAACTCCAACACCCTGACTGCTCATACCTCCGAAGAAAACCCCATACTTGAAATACCCATAACCGACGAACCACTTAATAAATTTCACCGACAGCTGTGCCTAACCGTTGTAGGTGACTTTAAAAAACGAACTACTGCCATTAAGCCATTTGACACCCACACTCGAACATCCGTTCAGCTATCCGAATCCAATCTGGAAGAAGAGCTGATTAATGCCATTAAAGAATACGTCAACCCTAAAATAAAAACAGCCCTGTTAATAAATCCACCTCTTGCAATGTACAACATAATCCCTCTGTTACAAAAACATTTCAAAAGTTCATGTATGAAATTGGTATTAGCTAAAAGGGAACTTGAAAACGTAAAAGAATACCTGGGGCAGCAGGAAATCATTCGTCATTACCATGAAGGCAAGACCAACCACCGTGGCATTAACGAGTGTTTTCTAGCTTTATCTGTTAAATATTATTGGCCCAAAATGCGAGAACACATAACCAAATTCATAAATGACTGCACAATATGTGGACAAGCAAAGTATGACAGGAGCCCCATAAAGCAGAAGTTCAACATAGCGCCCCCTGCCATCAGACCGTTCGAAACAATACATATGGATAGTTTCTCAGCACAAAATGAAAAATACATAACGTTCATAGACGCCTTCTCAAAGTACGGTCAAGCTTACCTCCTCCGAGACGGGACTGCAGTTAGTATCATACAAGCTTTACTAACTTTCAGCACGCATCATGGCCTACCACTAACCATTATTACAGATCAAGGGACTGAATTCACCAACCAGATGTTCTCCGAGTTCTGCAAAGTACACAAAATAATCCATCACCAAACACTCGCATACTCACCTAACGCTAACGGTAACATTGAACGTTTTCACTCCACCATACTGGAACATCTTCGTATTTTAAAACTAAAACACAAAGATGAGCCAGTTGTACATCTGATGCCATACGCTATCATAGCATACAATAGTTCAATTCATTCTTTCACACGGTGCAAACCATACGACCTTATATTAGGACACACAGACCCACGAAACCCGACTGACATAGAACTGACCGGACACCTACTACAACAATATACTGAAACACATAGAGAACGCATGCAAAAAGTATATGAACTTATCAATGAGACGTCCCTCGCAAATCGAACGGCGCTCATAGAGAGTCGTAATAAAACCCGTGAGGACGAAGTCGATTACGAACCCGACCAACAAATATTCATCAGCAATCCTTCCGCTAGTAGATCTAAACTCGCACCCAGGTATACCCAAGACACAGTTCTAGCCAATTTACCTATCCACATTTATACTTCTAAGAAAAAAGGACCCATAGCTAAATCTAGACTAAAGCGCGTCCCTAAAACTGCGAAATTGTTGCAGGATACCCCTGATGCTGTCACTTAGCCTAACATGGGCGCAGGAGATCAATCTAGAACGACTTGACAATGGACCTGGACTATTACCCTTCAAACTAGGGCCCATGAAACTCATTACTCATTATCATACATTTTTGCAGAGCATAGAACTAAAAGATATGGATGATAACATTAACGAAATACGAACCCAACTTATTAAAGCCACAGACAGACTAGACAATTACACTCGCACTTTATACGAGTTACAAATAGATAGTTTGAACGTAAAGTTAGACAAAGCCTCATCTCACCTACAAAGTCTAAAGCCTAATCGTTTCAAGAGAGGTTTGATAGATGGTCTTGGATCCGTTATTAAGAGCATTACAGGAAACCTAGATCATACAGATGCTATTCAATATGATAACGCCCTTAAAAACCTCAACGACAACCAGCAACAAGTAGCTATTGAGCAAAATCATCATATAAGCCTAAGCAAAAGTTTGATGAACGAGCACACAAAAATTATTAAAAAATTAGTAGAAAACCAAGTACAATTAAATGACAGTCTGCACATTTTACTTAACGCCGATAAGTATAAACAACACAACCTCATAAAATTTGCAAAGTTTTCGCAAATACTGCAAATAATTAGTAATAACATAGATAGTTTATTAAGCGAATTAAGTAGGTTAGAAAATGCAATAGCGATTTCCGGTCAACTGCATACTCATCATTCCATGTTAGGTACAGAAATACTAAGCAATATGATACGCAAACTAAGTGCGCAAGCTAAGACCAATTACTAGAATTAGAAATCCGAGAATATTATGATATCATTAAACCATTAGCTTATTACCGTGGAACTCAAATAGTTTTTGCATATAAATTTCCTATAACGTCTCCACTAAAATTCCTGCTGTATAAGTTAGTCATTGTACCAAATAGAAATAAGCAAGCCATAATCCCGTCCTACCCATTCCTAGCAATCACTGGAAATATTCACGCGTACATAGAGGCAGAATGCCCGAAGTTAGCTTCAAGGTATCTCTGCGAAGAAAAACTCAACCACCAGATGAGGACAAATCCAGACTGCATCTGCAATGTCATCGCAAGTCAACCACCGCACAAATCATGCAACACGATTACCATCAGCCTGACGAAGCCCGCAATAGAAAAGTTAGACGACCGCCGCTACGCTCTCGTGTTCCCAAAACCAACACAAGTCCAGTTAATCTGCGAACAAGAAGAATCAATAACCCTAGCCGGAAGCTTCCTTGCCACCATCCCACATAACTGCAAGCTACAAACAGATGAGTTCACTATCGTCAACATTAACGACCACATTAGGGGACAACCCATGAAGATTAGCAACGTGCCAGATGACATCGAGGAATCAACCACGCCGCCTCTACAAATCAGTGCTATTAACTTAAAGAAGCTGCACGATATTCAAGACAGAATAGACTCACAGAAGCCAATCCACATTGAACCAACCTCAACCATTTACCATACAACAATCCCATTTTATGGCACACTACTCGCCATATCTGTACTGGGAGCAATACTATCATACCGAATCCATATCCGCCAAAAGAAACAGATGACAACTCCAGATGAAGCCACATACGCCGAGCCTGAAACCCGCCAGAACCAACCGGCATCCCAGGATCAATCTAAACTCTCGACGATATTTCATCTCAAAATCTGAAATAGTCGTCGATCTGAGGGGGGAGGTGTTACGCGCATCACTACTAAGTAAAGCGCTGACACAATGGCACGAGGCACACCGCGTGCGCACCATCGACTCAGTTGCTACGAGGGGAAAATGCTGACACAGGGCATGCGGCCCGAAGGCACTGACTACGTGACCGAGCCCGCTCACTTCGTATCCACCCATCGATCGAGTCATTTGCATTTTCCAATAATTGTAATTTCTTATATTAAATAAATTAGTTTGTAATAAATTCGGTTTTTTTTGAGTCCTCCGGCAGTAGCCTACGTAATTCACATAATAACACGTGAACAAAGTGTTTATAAATATTATTATATTAGACTCTAAGAAAGTGGAATGCACTTGTGTAAAGTACAATCAGCACTATTCTAAGTTTTAAAATAATTATCACGTAGCAAATTAAGTTAGATTCAAATTACTTATTAGTCTTATAGGCTAGATTGTAATTAATTATTAAGAACCTGGTTCTTTTTAATAAAGGAAAAAAAAAAAAAAAAAAAAAACTTCCCTTCCCGCCCCAATCCCCATAAATGTCATTATGAAGCTACGTCATATTCAATTAAGCTTATTCCATGTATATCTTACAGCGGTGATTTCGTAAGCGTCGAGGCCGCGAGCGCATCACTGAGCCAGGCAGCACTGGTGTGGTGCGACAACTGGGTCACGTTCATCGACGGCTTGCTGCAGCTAAACATGTTGCGACAACCACACGATGCAGTATCGCTGCCCACACAAATCAGGAGACTAGACATCAACGTCAGGAAACACCTTCAAGATGCCTACAATTTGAACGGGAAGACTGTGTTGAATGCTTACTTTTCTGATGTCCATGACCTAACAAGGTATAAAAAAAAAAATCTTGGCCCAATTTCCGCCATGGCAGCGAATCTCAACGGAGACTAGCCAACTACTGAAATGTCATCGTGCACAGTTGTGCGCACACAGGTGTACTCTAAATTCCCTCTCTCCCTTGCTCTCTCCAGTATCCCGTCGTTTCAGATTGATTAATAGTATGCTGAACAAACAGCTGCATTTAATGGATATGTTTTAAGAGAACTTGTTCAAAATATGAGTCAAGCTGAACAGTAATTTTTTTACATTTATAATGCTTCAGGTGTGGCGGAGTTACTCTACAGAATATTAAATACCGCAATCTGCCTCCCGTTAGTCAAGACGCAACAAGGGTGGACCTGGTGGTACCACCTTCACTGGTTAGCAGCGCAAAGGTAAGCTTTTAGGATTCCGTACCCAAAGGGTAAAACGGAAACCCTATTACTAAGGCTCCGCCGCCGCCGTCTGTCTGTCCCTCTGTCTGTCCGTCTGTCACCAGGCTGTATCTCATGAACCGTGATAGCTAGACAGTTGAAATTCTCACAGATGATGTATTTCTGTGGCCGCTATAACAACAAATACAAAAAAATTGAATAAAATAAATATTTAAGGGGGCTCCCATACAACAGACGTGATTTTTTGCTCGGTTTTGCTCAATTTTGATAACGGCAACAGGTAGACGCTTGAAATATTCACAGAATTATGTAGATATATAAATTGGCTTTAAATATAAATAATTAAATTAAAATAAAACAAATAGTTAAGGGGGGCTCCCATACAACAAACGTGTTTTTTTTGCCATTTTTATAGATAATGGTACGGAACCCTACGTGCGCGAGTCCGACTCGCACTTGGCCGGTTTTTACATTTACATTTTCGTTGTTGGAGTTTCTTGAAGCTCCTGCTCTTTAAATGTGTTTTTGACAAAGCTGTCTTTTAGGTGCAAGATATATTAAAAGACTTTATCATAATTTCTCAGATTTTATCAGATTTTTATCATAATATGCTTATTATGACAAATGCTTATTATGACTTATTTTGATATTAGCTTTTGCCCGCGGCTTTGCCGGCGTACTGGTCGGAAATTATCCTACCGGTAGTACGTATGTAATAGAATGAAATTTGGCACACCAAGAGAGTTAATAACCTGGATAACTCCTGGTTATTAAATCTCTGTGTGCCAAATTTAATTCAATTTTATTCAACCGTTTCTTCTATCGTAGCAATCAACCATAATTATTTTGTTACGCGTAATTTTGAATCTGTGATATCTTTTAAAGTATTAAATTACCTGTATTTTAATTTTAATTAAATGCCTTAAACACGGTTAAATTTTGATCGTTTTAATACCTTGGATGGGTGGTTTAACTAACAAAATACTATTCATCAATAACTTACACAGCATTGTAGCTCTTAAAATTACAAAAATTGGAAGTGATAACGTAATATTCGCAAAATTCATGAAACCAGTAGTAGCGCCACGAATTACCTACGTGCGTCGCGTCGGCGTCATTCGCGCACCTAATACATACCCTCCGCCCGCTGTAGTTATCAACTTGGTTATTGACTCGCTCAGCTGATGTTCTTGTAAATAAATTAAATGACTCCAAAATCTCCTTAATACTTTCACGGGCTTAAGACCGTCATAATTGATTTGTGTCTAGGTTTCGGGACATAATAATATTTAAATAATTACGCGCCTGCTAGTTAAGGCGTATTTAAAAATGTGGAATCAAAATTATTAAAACGATTTGAAAAGAAAAAAGTTCTAGTTACAAATTTAGTACAAGATTTTAATAAAAATAGTTCTGTTACAAACTTATTGGAGAGTGTGGAAGGATGTTGTGGCGCAGCCTGGGAGAAGTCTATCTCCAGCAGTGGACTGCTATAGGCTGAGTTGATTGATTGATTGACAAACATAATAATTAATTACCTCTGAACTACACTCACTCACTTAGGGCTACACTTCGCGATCGCGGACAATTGCACCATGGCAAGTTGGCGACAAACTCCAGATTAGAGTACACGTTAAAACTGTAGTGCAAGTGCTGACTTTTATAAAGAACACGTGAATCAAGTGTCTTCCCCTTAACGTATAGTGAATAAGAAAGACGTTATTGGACGATTTCTTAACTTTATAGTTACTTAGCAGTTTAAGTTATATTTAAATTACTTATTAGCTAATAGGCTAGATTGTAATGTGAATAAAGTATCACCACTTGTGATACTTTATAAGGGCTACACTTCGCGATCGCGTAAAATTGCACCATGGCAAGTTGGCAATGAACTCCAGATTAGAGTACACGTAATTACGATACGTTATTACTTTCGCGAGTCAAGGATCGTAAACAACAATACACCGAAGACGTCTTAGAGAAACTGGTGCTGGTTTGCATCGATAAGACATCGAGATGCCAAGTCGGCGAGTGTGGCTGAAGCACTGGCTTACAAAACGAGAGCAAATCAAATCACTCATTTTTTGGAGCAAAATAACCAAAAATTACATAAAATGTTAAATATCAAAACTCACAAGCGCGCACCTACAGAATATCAAAACAAAATGGCTGCTCGTGACTCGCGACGATGACAGACTTACGAGCCAAGGCGGGCTACGAGAATAATTTCAAACATGTTGGATCGCCAACGAACTTACTCGTACTTGCTCGCACGTCTATCACCCACTTAAAATTCGTTAAAATTTTAGAGTTTACCTACCGATCGTTAAAGTAGAAGTTATGTACTTGCGACATCGATTCGATTGGATAAAAACTCATTTTATCGAGAATAATTGTCAATTTTATCGAATCGAGTCCTACGTACTTGTACTGCAGCATAATTCCAAGTTTCTTTTATCTTAAAATTTCCTTTATCTTACTTACACGTAAATACACCTTTTATTCTTATTTTTTAGTACCTACACTTATACAGCTTTTTATTACAGGGAATCTCAGGTGGCATGCAGCAAAAAGGAGGCTTAAAGTATGCTGTTACACTACAATGTTCACAAATCGGAGATCTTGAGTCTCTGCATTGGGTGGAGGCTCCTCCGTTACAGGAGTCTGATTTGGCAGTGACGGTATGTATGAAGTAATTTGCACACTGCAAACTGCCCTTATTACTTTCCTTAGGGCTCCTGCCATCCACGGGTTGTGTTGGAAGACAACATATTGATCTAAGTTATACATATAACTGCTACCAATTACAAACGACTGCTTGAAAAATAATCTTGTTTTGGACTGTTTCGTTACGTCGGGTTTTCTATTTTTTCAATTACATTTTTATATTTTCAATGGTTTAATAGGCTGTGCGTTGGCATCACTGAACAGTTCTATACGTTGTTTGTTTTATCAGGTTCACTACGCCGGGCTCTGCACGTCCGATGTGAAAAGATCGATTGGCGTGACGCCATGTGACTCAAATGTGTACGGAATGGACTACAGTGGAACCACTGACAGGCAATTTTTTTATTTTATAGTGATTGTCATTTATTTATTTAATAAAATTTAGCTTCACAGCTGACAGTAAGTATAACATTTTGATTATTCGAAACATTACGCCAATTACGAAGTACAAAAATGTTTTTAATGTTTTTGTTTTGCTGATCGCATGCGGCTAGCCGGTTGTACGTTGTTTTATAGCAAACAATTTTATAGAATTTAGTTGGTAAATAGTCGTTAAAACAATAATAATCGAAATAAAAATACTAGGACCAAATATGAAACATTTGCTGTGAAACTAAACAGCGCGGCACAATAGCGGTTTGCAAGACCAAATATAAAATAACAAAAAAAAATTGATGTAGGTAATCCTACGTTTAACGTCCGCAGCGTTATAATACAATCAAGTCCACAATTTATGAATAATGTGAATATTTGATTCGCCCGACCGCTCACTCTAACAATAATTAAACATTTGTATGAGGAACAAGAATGGGCCAAGAACTTTGCTTTACGATACGCCTAATTGCACTAGCTATCTAGGTGAATGTGTACTGATATCCTTTCCAAATGCTGTATCCTGACACTTTTAAAAAAAAACTAGGTTCAACGCCAGCTTCTTGATACCATAGTGGTGGAGCTTACGAGCAAGTGTGTCAAATACTTTAGGGTGATCACAAACATAGCTTAAATGTAGGTATAGTACAAAATTGCCGAAACCTTTGGGGATAAAAGTGTTGTTATGTTATGTTTACACAATAGTGGAGAACGCGTGATGGGGCTGGTGCGCGGCGGCGCGGCCGGTAGCGTGGTGCGCGCGCAGCCGGAGCTGCTGTGGCCGGTGCCGGCGCACTGGAGCCTGGAGGACGCCGCCACCGTGCCGCTCGCCTACACACATGCACTCTACTGCCTCGTGAGTTTGATAAATAGATAAAAAATTGCTAAATCCAGTCGCTTTACATCGTTAACATAATATTATCCACACATAACATAAGCTTAGGCAGAGGTGTACCTATAGTAACACCCACATTTTGCCAGTTATGTTTTAGTCCCATGTAATAGGGGGCGAGCCTATTGCCATCAACCGGGCACAAATCCAGACTACGGGCTGCTACTTAGAAATTCCTAATGGAAAATCTCAATAATACTAATAATATTATCCCTTCGATATTAACCATTTAAATTGATCTGTAATTAGATAATCAAGGGTAGAATGTTACCTGGTAATAACGTGCTTGTGCACGGAGGCACCGGCGCATTGGGGCAGGCGGCCATTGCTGTCGCGCTCGCTCACGGGTGCACAGTATTCACGACAGTCAGTGATTTACGGAAAAAGGAGTTCTTGCAGAATCTATACCCTGGGTTAAAAGGTAGGCAATTTTGATAATTCTGATTATCTGGAACCAATCTATGTCGATGGGAGAGCCATAAGCTTGAAGTAAAAATTGTTGAGTTTTTATTCAGAATAGTGGCTTAAAATACTATAGTTTTGCGAGCATACACGAGTGATTTTTACCGCCAACAAAACCGTGGTTAAGCCCATCAATGTTCTAGTGCCTTGTATAGCACCACTTATAGTGCAGTACGATCCGCCGTTGCAATCGGACGCGCTTACTGCACATCTAACTTTAATGAAGAGGAGATACGTATTGCTAAAACACTGCTGTATGAGTCGCTAGAATTGGCCGACCGAATGCCGTCCCGCAGGAGGGATGAAAAAGGAGTGACGAGTCTCCAAGACATTATTAAAGTGTTCAAGGAGACCCGGACGACGTACCGACTTTCGTGGCGAAGGATGTGCGCAAGCTGCCTGCCGTCACATTCGACCACTTTGACGGCACCAGGCTGCTGCGGGATATCACAACCCTAAGATCAAGCCTGGTCGAGATGCAGTTGAAGTTGGAAGTATCACAATCCACGATTGATTATTGCTGAGTCCACATCCCACAATTCGACAACCTGGCGAGCCAGGTCAAGATACTTGATTTGTTTATCTTTCTCGGCTTTCAGGAGGTTCCCGTCATGAGGGACCGTAATGTCAACAATCATTGCGCGCCGCTCTGTTCAATCCACCACCACTATATCAGGCTTATTGGCAACAATAGTCCTGTCAGTGATGAAGGATCGATCCCAGTACAATGTGATATTTCCATTTTCGAGAGCTGGGTCGGGCACATACCTGTAGTACGGCACTGCCGCTTCCACAAGGCTGTATTTCAGAGCAAGTTGCTGATGGATAATCCTGGCTACAAGGTTGTGTCTATGCAAGTACTCTTCGTTAGCTAGACGGAAACACCCGGAGATAATGTTTCGATTGATTCTCTCGGACGGACGGTGGCATGCCCGACACACGTCAACCGTGCCGTCCTTCACAATAAATGTCCGGTAATTGTTCGTTATGATAACTTCGTCCATAATTACACAGACAAAACCTTCGGTTGCCCCAAAGAGGTCACCGAAACGTAGCCAGGCTACGGATGCTAAGATGTCTACATCGCGTTCATGTAGGGCTCCCTCAATGATTGTTTCATTTCGGCAGTATTGACGCCTAATGCTTCCGACATACCCAAATACTTGTAGGTTTCGGTTGAAGAGAGGGATCTAAGGTGTATGGAATCCGAAAGTTGGGTTCCCATGGATTCCGTAATCCCCCCTAGCTTTACATGCATGACCGCACATTTGTCCACACCAAATTCCATCCTGATGGCGTTACTGAATGTTTCTGTTACCCTCAGTAGCTCCATCAGTCGTAAATTGTTGGGGGCAAAGAGTTTCAAGTCATCCATGTAAAGGAGGTGAGATATCACCTGACCACCTCTTTTCAACCGATAGCCTAGACCTGAATCCTCCAGCATTGTGCTAAGAGGATTCAAGGCTAAGCAAAACCAAAGTGGACTCAAACTATCGCCCTGAAATATTCCCCGCTCAATCCTGATCGGTTCATCGATCCCCTGGATCCGCCGACATCCCGGATAGAGAAGGACCGTCCTTAATTGCCCCATACACGACATCAAGAAGGTGCGTAGTGTTGCGTCTATTTTGTAAACTCCAGCACCCTAATGAGCCATGTATGTGGCACCGAGTCATAGGCCTTCTTATAATCTATCCAACATGTCGACAAATCCTTAAGGGATCTACGAACCTGTTCGCTTATGGCCATGTCTATAAGGATTAATAACAAAATATCTTAAATGTAAGTTCTTATTTTCAAATACACATATCTTAGCGGACCTCTTACAAACGCATAAAATCTCTATTTTATGGATGACAGCACCGTAATTAACAACGAAATATCTTATTTCTTTAGAATTGCAAAAACAATAGTTGAACCTTTTAGAAAACCCATTCCATTTATATTTTTTATGGGACGTGTAGTTTAGTGGATAGGAATGAGGCTATGTCTCGGTAGAGAGTGTTCATCTGTTAGCGAGAGTGTTATTTAATACGTTAAATAATAAGTGCAGTTTATACTGGGTTTTATAAGTTAGTGCTAAGATGTGAAAGGAGAGAGTTGATTTTGTACGATCAGATTATAAGCACGTGGGAGTTTTAGGCGAGAGGGAGTTAAGTTAGGAGCTGTCGCAAGATAGCGAGTATTAATTATTAAGTTAAATATAGTTGGGTTAAAGCCCAGATTATAATAATTATGATAATTTAGTATATAACGCTGTGGGTGTGTGTGTGTGTGTTGTTGGTGTGACTGGGTGAGTCTTACATTACAATAATTACCCTAGGCTGATAGTATTATCAAATACCACGTGTGTTAATTGTATCATTGTGCGCACCATTGTAACATATGGCTATAAATAAACACTATTGAGTGATTAATTGAAGTTCTTGCAACTAACAGACAGAGTCGTGTTGCTGGGGAGTTTGTTGAGCCTACTTCTTCTCCCCAGCCTAAGCACTAGGAAGTGGCTAAAGGGGGGCGCTTTGGGGGCTGTCTATAGGCCATTGAGAAAGTTGATCCACAACTCTATCAATGAATTAATCTTGAGATAAGATTCTCTTCTCTATTATCTAGTAACTAATCCTAGAATTTTGTATTCTCTGCCTCCAACCAATAATAAGGCTTTAAGAGAGATTATCCAAAAACTCTATTAAGTAATGAATCTTGAGTTTAGATTCTTAACTCTATTGTCTAGTAATTCTTGAATGTTGTATTCTTTATCTCAGACCGATAATTCAGTTAGACTGACATGAACACGTGTCTTGCAGATATGCTTGTGTTATAAAGGGTGAACTTCCAGGGGATTGGGTGACCACGACTATTTTATATCCAGTCCAAGGACTGATAGGGACCATGTCTCCTTATGAGCATGATGCCGACGCAATGCCGCTGGACCTAGCCGCTTCGTTGCCAAACAAAGACGGTTCGCTCGAATGCTGCGGGGAT
This sequence comes from Tiliacea aurago, assembly GCA_948098905.1. Taxonomy (NCBI): domain Eukaryota; kingdom Metazoa; phylum Arthropoda; class Insecta; order Lepidoptera; family Noctuidae; genus Tiliacea; species Tiliacea aurago. Next base: position 18,501,018 of record OX402596.1, read on the forward strand.
AGCCGCTTCGTCACGTTTATCAGTTCGAAAGAACTGCTAGGGACCATGTCTCCAAAAGAGCATGATGGCCGACGCAATGCCGTTGAAAAGCCGCTAGTGTCACTTTGTGGAAGTGTTGCTTGATATGTATGTCCAGTCTGGAAACGAGCGCTACAGGGTCGTACGGTGGAGGGGTGCAACCTTTTCCCCAAAGGGGGAAACTGACCTAAACACTAATATTAACAGAATTTGGAAAAACGAAAATTTTATCAGCCTGGGGTCTTTTTGGTACAGTCACATTACAATCAATGTGATGTGCAATTTTATCTCTAAGAATGGATGTAAGGACTTTATAGACCGTCGGTAAACATGTGACTGGTCTATAGTTTTTAGGTTCCGCAGTACTACCTGATTTATGGAGCAGGTGGGTAACTCCTGTCGTAAAGAACAGTGGAAGCGACCCAGTCTCTGAAGATGATTGGAATTGCGAGGCTAAGCAGGCGTGTGACATTTGTAGCCATTTAATCCAAAAATTGTGCAGTTTTTTTCTACTCAAAATAAAAACTCAAGTTAATGAAAACAAAGTTTTTCACCAAGTCGGTTATAATCAGCCGATTTTTATTTTCAGCCAGTATCTTTTTGATCTAATGCACACATTTTATATTAAACTAATGGGATACATTAAACCTCTGTGGTAAATTTATATCTAAATAAAAAATGAAAACAGTGCAGAAATGTTGTATGAAATCACTACCTGTTTGCCCTGTTTTTCAGTGCAACAATGAAATTTCATACAACATTTCTGCACTGTTTTTATTTTTATTTACTGTTTTGGTTCTAAGCAAAAAATACATGCTGTGTGATCGGTTTTTGTAGTAATTAATGATAACATTACAACGTAGTTATAAGAAAAATATATTATTCCTTTTCCAGGTGAATACATTGGAAATTCCCGCGACAGTAGTTTTGCAGACAATGTTTTATTAGCAACAAAAGGAAAAGGTTGTGAAGTTATCGTAAGTTGCGTTAAAGGGCAACTTAAAAGTGTACGTTTTTTACATAGACAGGGTCAAAATAAATTAGCTAGAGTAACTCCGCAGACGTGATGTCATGATTAAGACGCTGACAACAGGTAAACCGCTGTCACTGTCAGACTGCATACAAAAGAAAGAGAAGCGCGATGACACAACACTCGTAATTTATTACAAAATATGAAGCGATTATTTATTTACTCAAAAATAAGTTGAGTAATCGAATTTAAAAAACAACCAATTTCTGCATACATATAAGACGTTCTTGTTATTAATTATATACCAACCGTACGTTGATATTTAATACAGATATTTTGGATTGAAACTCAGTAAAAGGTTAGTTTACCGTTAACTTGTATCGAGATTTTTTTTCTAAACGTGTTTTGATAACAACCAAGTTTTGAGAAATATGTTCAAGAATAACATACATTTTTCCGCTACCACAAACTACATAGATTTGGCATTTTTTTGTTTAAGACAAGCCTACTTTTGTCATTTGCCTCTTGTCAGCGCCTTAAACAAAAAATCTATTAATTAGAGGATTTTTTTAGTGTGTCTATAAACCGCAATTAGTAGTCACTTGAAATATCAGTTTATAAATCGTTTTTTTTTTTGTATACTTCACTGACGTAATTGTTATTGATATCTAAGCACGATTAAACAAAAGAAGACGGATTTTCTCAACTCATACTTCAAGTAACAACACTACCAGATCATTAACCCCCAAAAAAAATTTCAAATCTTTTTATTTTATCGTATTTAGATATCGATACCCATTAATTACCCTGCAGAGCTTTGCTAGCTGATTTAATTTGAACCTGTATATCTAACTAAATAAACAACAACTAGTCGAATTAAATATGATAATTGTGACGTTATTTTTCTTTTTCAGACATCTATCAAATGCATAGCATTTTCTGGAATCTTCGTCGACACAGTTCAACTTCGAGATAGTGAAGAATACGAACTTGGAATGTTTTTTATGACTAATCAGAGGTCATACGTCACAAGTGACTTATCATCTCTATTCACGCAACGGAAATATAATGAAATGAAGTTTCTGCAGTCGATGTTGAGCGAAGGTATTAGTCGCGGATACGTGCGACCTCTGTCGCGCGTGTCGTACGCGCCGCACGACGCTACGCGCGCCTTCCGACTGCTCGCGGCCAGCAGGCACCGCGGCAGGGTGCTGCTGAGGATGCAAGACTCTGTGAGCAATGCTTACCCCAGGTAATTTGACCTACTCTTACGAATCCTGGCGCAGCACTAAGCCTCTGCAATGGAGTATCAGAAACTTTTTTTACGAATTTAGACATCCGACACGATATTTGTACAGACAACGTTGACGAATACACTTTTAACGAAATTTGATTGTACTTTAGTCTGTATTCCATAAGCATTGGAATGTGTTTGCCCGACAAAGTGTAATTACACCATAGGATTTTAATGTAATCAGCTTAATTTCAAAGTACTTCGTGTTTTTTTTCCAGAATAATATGCAATCCTGAAGAAAGTCATTTAATGTTCTGGGATGATGGCGCTCTTGGAGTTCAAGTAGCCGACAAACTAGTACATCGCGGAGCTAAAAAACTATACATTCACTCTACAAGCTTAAATCAGTACCAACATTATAAAATAGGGTAAGATTATTACATACATCTGTCACAAAGCATTGGACCAAAGTAATTCGAAACTGTACTTTACTTTTCTTGTTCAGGTTTTGGCGAAATCTTGGAGTCGAAGTGGTAACTCAAAAAAAAAATATTGATGTCAAAAATCCTATTTATGTCGTAATAAACGATGCTTTATCTCTTGGAACCATTGAAGGCATTTACGTAACTATAACAAAAGTATCGGACGATAAACATAAAGATGAACTGACAACACTTCTAAATTCTTTAGACATAGCATCAAGATTGTTATGTCCTGAACTAAAGTTTGTATACTTCAATATTAATTTTATATAGACAAACTCTTGATCATCATTATTATTAACATTAAGTGACCCTCTGCCGGTCTTAGATTCTGCTCATGCTTTGAGACGAGAGTTCATCTCGCTAGGTCCTTTAAATGCTGCTGTTTGGTACCCACTGTGTGTTTGTTTTAGCCTAAGCTCCTCTGGCATGCGATGACCCCAGTTTAATTTATTTATTATAACTTTATGCACAAGTAAAAAAACTGTACAAAGGCAAACTCAATGCCTGAGGCATTTTATTGTTTATTTTCTTAACTTTAATGTATCACAGGTACTTTGCAGTTGTGTCATCGGTCAGTTCTGTGGGCCAGGACATATGTATAGCTAGAGCAAAATGTGGGTTTACAGCTACAAGTTTGGATTTGTCGGGTTTAAGCAAAGTAAGTTCATATATAAATTCAGTTTTATTATGTACATGAGATACTATAATTATTATTTCCATACAATCATATAGCAATAATAAACAGAAAGTGAAGTATGATGAAATTATGGTTATTAACAAGTTATCTGTGGTTAATACAACAAAGAAACAGAGTAAATCAGTTGTACACTACACTATGTACGTTTTTATTGTTAGAGCAAGCGAAGTTCTCACGATTTGGCAGAGGCCGCGGAACGAGCACTGCGGAGCACGTCTCCCGTACTGCTTGCGAAACCTACGCAGGCACACACAGCCGGACTGTTACAGAAACTCTTTTCATTATCCGGTAATAAAACCAATTCAATTAATAAGATTAACAAAATTGATAGTCAGATTAATCATTTATTTAGTACATACAAAAGCAATTGCCCAACATACAAAAGCGCAATGAAATGATAACAAATTATTTGAATATAAAGAGAGCAAAAAACATATTATAAAGAAAAAGTAACGCCATGACTATAATAGAATTTGATTCAAATAAAGAACGAGTGCAAAGTGAATAATAATATTATATATAACACCACGCTTGTATATCCTGAAGGGACATGCAGGCAGAGGTGTATATGTAGCACTTACAATTCGCCAGTTATGTTTGAATAATCGCATTTATATTTACATTTATTGGCATCAACGAGGTATAAATACAGACTGAAAAAAAAAACAAAAATAATTATTTTCCGAACCAGGATCGGACCCGATGCTCAACACCGCACTTGCGACCACTGCTTTTTTTTTGGGGTGGGAGATTATCAAATAACTTCTCCCGGTCTGGGCCGAGCCCGTGTCAGACTTTTACTGACTAAAACCCACCCGTGTTCCTTCCGTTGCCTGTGTGCCAGGGCCACGATATCCCTTTCGGACAAACTCGCAACCCTGGCAGGCATTGGTCCTAACGGACCCCGTCAGTTGGTACTGACATCTCTTTGAAGTGCACGTGGAACACAACGCGCCGTCGACCCGGGCCTGGTCCTTATCGGACGGCGAGCTACCCGTCAAAAAGCTACCTACAAAAGAGGGCAATCCACGCGGTCTATAGAATGGGTCCTCGTGAGTCCCTTAGAAACAAATTCAATGAAATTGATGTACTAACTCTGCCTTCTCTTTATATCTTAGAAAGTATTTTATATGTTCGCAAAAACTTAGGCCTTTTTAAAATAAGAAGCGATTTCCATAATATAAATACACGTAGTAAACATGAAATTTTGATACCCAAATTTAGATTAACTAAAACAAGCAAGTCATTCTTATTAACAGTATCCGCTTTTATAACAAGTTGCCAAAATCTGTTACAGAACTTAGCGATGGAAAATTCAAAACCCACATCAAACGTGTCTTTATCAAAAAAGCATATTACGCCGTGTTAAAGGCAAAACCAACTATCTTGGTATTTTTCTCGATTTTGACTTTTTAATACCAATTAATTCAGCTTCGAATTCTCTATCTAGTGGTAAAACCAATTATTCTCTATGCCCTTTAGTTACGGAGTTGTTAAGATCTTAAAGCAACTACTAAGTAGGTAATAAGTCATTCTTAAAATATAAAAAAAAAATAACCCGAGATAATCATTAACTTTTCTCAGTATTTGTAAGCAGAAACGAATAAACTAGACATAACTGGTTTTTAGTTTCTAGAATATTAAGACATCCCCTTAAATCTCTAGTGGAAAAAAATATTACCATGATTTAATCACTATTAACTCTTAACTACTGTGCGTAATTCAACTGATAGTCTAGAGGCAAAACCAACTATTTAGAGTTAGTTAGTATTACCCGGGATCTTACCGCGCAGGCGCGTGAGTAGTTGCATCAGTCGTTTGAATCTTGCGCATCTGACACTGTGTTGATCGTGGTTAAATTATCGTTTTGTGTATTTAGCAGAGAAAATGTCTCTGGAAAAGGACAAATTGCCTCCGGATCAAGTTTGCGTCAAATCTTTTAGTGAATTTCACGAAAGTAAGTAGTATTTTTTACAAAATATTTTTGTTTTTGGGACGAAATTTTGAGGTTATGTTTCGAATTTTAAACGTTGTTTTTTGCAATCTATTCCAGGTTTTAACGGGTTACAGGCTACTGATGATGACGATGACGTATTGATATCTCAAGCTTATGATTCATTGGTTGCCCAGTCCATAATCACGACGAAGGATAGGAAAATTATTCAACAGCCAGAAAAAGGTTAGTAGTATTTTATTACTTTACTGTACTGTACCACTCGATTACAATCATTGCAGCTAAGTCTTTGCTTACAATGTTAAACCAATAACTTGATTATAGTCCTTAATTTTTGAGATAGCCATTTTTCAAAAAACCGCACATATATTTTTGTCATTCATACAAACTCTATGAAAAACAAAGTTATTTTTTGCTGCTGCTACTACGGAACCCTTCATGGGCGAGTTCGACTCGCACTTGGCCACGTTTTTTTTCTTCAAAATTGCGTAATCTAAGCCAGCTATTCTTCCCGATCGGCGAGAGTGAAATGTTAACTATAATTTGTGTACAGTCATGTTCCAAAGTGCATGATGAGTCCGAGTTCAAGGTTTAAAATTACTTTTTATTTAATTATTATTTATTTTTTGTATTATTCAAATCGTTTTAGATGTAGTTTGTTAAGCTCTATCGAAAACTAAAATAACAATCCATAAAATTAAATATTAATTGATTCAAAAGTCACTTTAAACCCCAGACCAAGGGACCCATCATGCACCCTTGAACATGACTGTACAAAAACATAGACTGGCTTTCAAAATACTTCGCTTCGATCATTGAAAGGTTATTTAAATCAATAGATTTCGGATTCAGTTTGGCCATGTAGGTATTTACATTTTTAGACTACGATGATCTTGTAATTTATTATTTTCTTTTTAAATTTTCAGACCAGGGAGAGTTAATTGAGACTTGTAAGAATACGACGGCCAGTGTAATAGTATACGAAAGACAAGATATATCAGAATACGAAAAAACAAAATATATCAGACGCAAAGATGAAGATACTGAGATAACTAAAGAAAAGTATGATGTGACGACCAGCTTATTGGTCTACGAAAGAGAACAGATTACAGAATCCCATAAAACTAATGCCAGAGACGAAGATAATGAGCATCATAAAGAAGAGAGTGGCATGAAAGCCAATACAACAGTTCAGGAAAGAAAAGAGAGATCAAAAAGTACCAGAGGTGAAAATAATGAGCAGAATAAAGGAAAGAGTGGCGTGAACTACTTAGAAGATATTTTTGTCACACTGGAAGACTTAAGAGAAGTAATTTTTCCATTCGCTACTTCTGGTTTACCCGAGTTACCTGACATACCTGAAGATGAATGATTAGATATGGATGACCTAAGTGAAGCTTCAACAGTTGCTAATATCACTGTGATGGAATTGTTCAACCGCAGCTGGAAGGAAATTGCTAGCAAACAAGATTCATTGGAAGTGGCAACTACCACTATGACAGAGATTCTTACCCGAGCTTGGAAAGTTATCAAACCTCGTAGCAGATGGCGTCTACCTGACCCTAGCAGCTGGACAAGAAATGTTGCCAAAAAACGCCGAGCTGATGGACTTCCTTACGTGACTGCAAAGAAAATTAGACAGGCAAAGATTCCCAAGGCCTTGGATTGCACTAAATGCAGATTTAAGTGCACTTCCAAGATAAGCACAGAAGACCGTGATATGCTTTGCAGAAAATACTGGAATCAAAACTTTGCAGAAAAGAAAAATTTCATACTTCCTTGACATAATCGATGTTTTTTGATTTCAACAAGACTAACTTTTATTATTTTAATCATATTTTATATCGTTTTTTTGTTAATGCGAGGACGTTGTAGGCTTAATAGACTGTAGGTCTGTAGACCATTTTCTATTTTGTTAAGTACCTGGTACTTTTGACGGGCCTACGCTGTCCTCTCATACTTTGAAAATATTGTAAAAGCCAATTTTTTTTGAACTGTGGAGTTTCTTTCCGGCTCTTCTCCATAGGAAACGACCAATTGGAACCGTGCACCTAGCTTCTAACGTTTTATAAGTGCCCATGTAGGCGTATGTGAAATAAAAATATTTTTGATTTCGATTTTTGATTTTGACCCATCGCTTACCGTCCGCAAGCCCGCGCCTACGGTGGCCGAAAATCGGCTTGCGACTCCCGACGCCCGGGGCGTCGGCTGCGGTGACTAGGGTCGCGAGGGCGCGGACCTTGCCTCTCCCTCACGCGTTCCGCCTCCTCCTTCGCGAGCATTACTGCTTTACAGAAGGAGGTGACGGTCTCCCATGCACTCTCGCTCCGAACCATGGCCTGAACCAGGGCCGGACGTGAGAGATCGCCGCCGCCAATCGCCTCCGTGAGTACACGGCAGTGCTCCGCCCAAGCCGGGAAGACCTCCACCGTATGCTCCACCGTGTCCTCCAGGCGATCCACACAGTGATGACACCCGGGCGTTTCCTCTGTTTTATCCTAAACGGGAACCTCCCGAAACAACCATGTCCGGTGAGGACCTTTGTCAGGCGGAAGGTGAGGACGCCGTGGCGCCTCTCTAGCCACTCCTCAAAGAGGGGACTTATCGCCACAATTGTGGCGTGCCCATGCGACCACTAGGCTAAGGTTGCCTCTTTAGCCTGCGACCACTAGGCTAAATAGGAAGTCAGTTATTTTAAGTACTGACTTCGTCATCTCACTGGGCAACAAAGCCACAGCCTATAATACACCTTATCTTTCAGGAATAAGCATCCCACAAAACACAAACCCTAACACTACTTTACAAGAGTTAGGGATGTCAGATGGTAAAATACCTATAATTAATGCATTCCTGAATATTGCGTATAATATATCTTTGGACGAAGACACAATACCGCTGTTGACTCTAAACGGGTAAGTGTTAACAAAAACCTCAATATGGAAATCGTTGTGTTGATAAATTATTATAGTCTTACTCGTTAGTTTCATCCTCTTGTATATGCCCTTATCCCAAAATTATATGCCGTTAGCATAGCAAATATTTTTCCAAATACCTCTTTATACCCGTCTCAGTGGTCACCACCTTGCTACAATCCATAAAAATCCAAAATCTATCCGGTCTTTCTTTTGTATTGCGTTAATTACAAAAGTCTTTTCTTTTTCAAAACTTCTCTTCGTAATCAAAGTTTTCAAACCTTTCTATTATCTATATCTGTTATCTAATCTATTATTTTTGATTTTATTTTAGAATAAATGAGCTGGTGGAGTCTGCTTCGAATATAGTCCCAGAAAATGTTACTGGGTTAGCGACATTCTTTTCCAACGTTGGTCTTGACGAACTCCTCGCCACAATTGACCACGTCGTGGTACCGACACTTGATAATGACATCACGTTGGTACGTATAGAGTAATCAAACCTTATTATTAATTGTAGCTAACTTATTCTTACATAAGTATAAGTTAGTCAGTTAGTTAGTCAGTCGCCAATGGAGGTGAATGTATTCAGCCCATTATATCCCACTGCTGGGCAAAGGTTTCCTTTTCCCTTAGAGGAGGATGCCATAAAAATATATTTTATATCTCGTCATTACATTGGATACATAAAGTCTCTATACCAGGATTTACCCACCTTATTTCGTAGTCCAATGGAGAGTTTGACGTGAACAAGAGATACCTGTGCATAGTGCCGGGAATGGAGGGTCACCACGAGAGGTTCCGTATGCTGTGCGAGCGCCTCAAGCTGCCGGCGCTGGTTCTGCAGCCGGGAGTCGAACGTCCGATGGAGACCGTGCGGGAGACTGCCCAGAGATACGCTCAGGTAAAACATAATCTTGGTAAATATTATGCAATCATCATCATCTAGCCGAAAGACGTTCACTGCTGGACATACTCCTCCCGCAATCATCGCCAGAATAACCAGTCCTCGTCTTTCCGCATCGATCACATTTCCACGGTCATCACCCGATTGTACGGAGTCTACTTAGGCAGCAGCTTCAAGTATGTGGTCGCGAGTAGAGTGATGATGGAATCTTGTTCGAAAACACTTGGTACATAAAAATAGATTGCTGGTACTTAGGGAATTTATTTCATTGTTGGCAGGTCCTCATAAACAAAACCAGGGTTCAAAATAATTTCTACTTGCTGGGGTACGAAAGTGGAGTACCTGTGGCTCTTGAACTTGCCGCATTACTCGAAGATCGAGGTACTTTTTTCCATTTTTTCATTACTAATGAGTGTCTTAACTACACCATCAGGATCAGGGTTTCATAAATATCGTATAATTGCAGGTTTAACAGGATTAGTTTTTTGTGTGGGATGTTCACCTGATGAGCTCCAGGGAATTATCGAAGAACAACTACGTGATTTCGAGACAGAGGAGAACTTTCAAGATGCCATTATTCGGCACATGTCCAAGCTGATACTTGGTGAAGATATAGTAGGTCTACACGATTTATTGCGGAATGCCACCACTTGGTCCCAGAAAGTGGACGCGTGTGTCAGAATTCTATCGGGACGTATGCAACACTCGGCGCAGTACGCCCGTGGGCTTATAGAAGCTGCTTTGGCGAGCATCGAGCGCACGCGCAACTACGTGGCGCCAGCGCACATGCTTCGCTCTCAGCTGGTGCTGCTGCGCGCTGCAACTAATGTGCTGTCAGCGCCGCAAGCGCTGCAGCGATACTCGCAACTGCCGGTTGCCATACACCAGCTGCGCACACCCCTGTCTTACGTCTCAAACGATTTGGAGTGTCCGGCCATCGTTAACCGATATTTAGACACTGAAATAAAATCAGAATTTGAAATAAAGAATCTGTGTGAAACTTACAGCCTTTACGTTAAGTAAAGAAACTTCTCTTTATGAGGTTAATAAAGTGCTATCCCTGTATTACATTGTAGTTTCATTTAAAAAAAACAGTACCTTAAAATGTATGAATTCGAAGGTTTTTGTATAGCACGAATAGGTCCATATTTTTCTTAGAGACTTAAAATCCACTGATCAATGACACTTGAAGATGATTTGCAGGTTGATAAAAATTTTGCAGGATAATTATTTCATTTTTCTTTATTCACAAATAACAAAGTACACACAAAACACACCAAATTAACTCTGTATTTGACAAAACAAAAATACAATTAAACATGTAATATGCTAAAATGTTAAGCACTCCCGATTGTTAGGATCTTCTTTTGACTATACTATTTAGCTTTTAGATTTACAATATGGCTTTTACAATAGTTTCTTTAATTAAACTTGGTTAATATCTACGTTTAAAGATATTTTATTTTTCAAAATAATTATTACAAATTCACATAGAGAGTAAACATAAATAGGTTCAAACAATATTACGTGCCATCAAGCGCAGCTTAAAATAAAAAAATACATACATAACACATAACATCACGCCTGTATTCCCCGAAGGGATTGGCAGAGGTGTACCTATAGTACACCCACCTTTTGCCAGTGTTATGTTTAAGTCCCATGTAATAGAGGGATAGGCTCGCTATTGCCATCAACCGGGCAAAAAAATAAAAATCAATATAATTTATTTCACGTAGACCAACATGAGCACTTATGAAACGTCAGAAGCTAGGTGCACGGTTCCATATAGGCGTTTCCTATGGAGAAGAGCCGGCAAAAAACTCCACGGTTAACTCTTTTAAAAAGAATGGGTGTTTACAAAGTTTTCAAGTTAGTGTTAATAGGTACGGGAGGACAGTGTAGGCCCGTCAACAAGTACCAAGTACTATAAGTAAGTAAGTATAATTTTATTTCTCTCTTCACAAAGGTTCACATAATTATAGACAGAGACAAGAATTATAACGTTTTGACAAAAATGCATATAATATGATCCTTTGTGAGAGACTGGCGTCCATACTAGGATACCCTGTGTGACGGATCACCAGGCTCTCACCCCGAAATAAATCTAATTAACATTACAGTGGTCAATTTTAAACTACATTACATACAATTTTAAATACTACTTAACATACAATTTTAAATACACTAGACAAATTATTTATTAATGAAGAGAAAAAACAGAAATGTTTAAAATAATTAATTAAAAAAAAAAAAATGAAAAAAAGTAGGTGTAGTGTAATGTGTGTGTAGTGTGCAGGTGAAGTGTGAGGAGAGGTAGAATGATGATGTGAGTGTGAGTGAGTGGGGTGTTTGTTACAGTCACTATGATTTACTGTTAGAAAAATGTGAGAGTTACGGAATAAGAGGAAAAGCGTTAAATTGGCTAAAAGATTACCTAACTAATGCTTGCCACGTCCTCGTACCCTGATCAACTCAAGATTGGAATAGTAAGACCTATCCATAAAAATGGCTCGTAATCAAATGTTAACAACTACAGGCCTATAACTATTTTATCTTGTATTGACAAGATAATTGAGAGGTATCTCGGACTTGAAATTAACGATTTTTTAATATCAAATGATGTTATTAACGAGAAACAGTACGGCTTTCAAAAAAATAAAAATACCTCACAACTATTGTCAAAGTTTAGTAATGAGGTCAACGGGTACATGAACAATCGTGAACATGTACTTGTTGTCCTCATTGACTTTAGCAAAGCATTTGATCGTTTAGAATTTAAGACACTATTTAATAAATTACAGCAAAATGGTATACGGGGTCCATTCTTAGAATGGTTTAAAAACTACCACAGAAACCGTTTCACGTCGGTAAATGTCTCAGGTTCATTAAGTAGCATGATTCCAACCGATAAAGGCACAGCCCAAGGTTCGATTTTAGGGCCGACAGAATACTTACTGTACGTGAACGACATGTGTAACATTTTCACGGAAGGCTCCGTGTACCAATTTGCTGACGATACATGTTTGGTTGCTGCACACAAAGACATACGTGAGGCACAGAGAGTGATGCAGAGTAACTTTGACCTATTATGTAAGTGGGCGCACGACGTTGGTCTTGTTGTTAATGCACAAAAAACCAAACTACTGTATATACACTCGCCGTACCTGACAGCGTCTTGTGTGCCTTTTGTCGTTGCCCATGAGCATCTGTGTCTTCATCGACCGGTCACAGCGTGTAGTTGTCGGAAATTAGATTTGGTGACATATGTATCTTGGTGTGATTATAGATTGTAATTTCCACTGGCGGCCGCACATTGATTATGTATGTAATAAGCTTAGGTCTATATTAGCAAAGTTATCGATACTTAAGTATAAACTACCATATAGAACACTGTATTTGGCACTAGCCGAATCCGTAATTGATTACGGCCTAAGTAGCTACGGGCTTACATACAAGACTTACGTCGAGGACATTTACAAGTTACAGTTACGCATTTTACAAACGATTGTACCCACAAGAATAAAAGAAAAATTCCAAGATAATGACACGGGTTTATATAAGCACTGTCAAATTGTAAATGTCTTTGACAAGGTACGTCTACGTGTTATATGTGAGAATTATAATAATGTTAGTAATATTCGTAAATACGAAAGACTAAAGTCATTGCGTTGTTTAACTTACTTACCCACATTTATCGAACCTAAATATAATAATGTTTATGGTGCGCGGACGTGGAAATGCATGCTACCATTGTATATGAATGAGTTACCTAAGGAAATATTCAATGTAATAAATGCTAAGAACTGCGCAAAGGTATTAAAAAGATACTTTTTGGATTGCAGTAGTGTGATCTAGAGGGAGTTGTATCTGTGTAGGTACCTTAGGTAGGTACATAGATGCAACTTTTCCTGGATTGTTCATTGTTGATCTTAATTAATAATTATTATGTAGTGGCACCGAGTTGCCGTGTCTGGCCATACCGCTGTTAAACCCACGATGGTTTGTGTGGTATGTGTAATTGTGTAAAAAAAATCTGTTAAAACTGTATTTTGATTAACAAACGTTACAAAAAAAAATATATACAACAACGGGTTGAAATCTTAGCCATTAATAAAGACAAAGAAGTTATAAAATATAAATATCAATACACGACCAATACATATGGCGTGCCTCAAGGTAGTATTTTGGGGCCATTGCTTTTTCTTCTATACATAAATGATTTGCCAGCAGTGACGAAGAATAAGTGTGTGTTGTTTGCAGACGACATCTCATTGATAATAAATAAAGATAATAAAGATGAACAATTTGAGGATAAAATAAATGCTGCCGTAGAAGCTATAATTGAATGGCTTGAACAAAATAATTTATGTGTGAATGTTTCCAAAACAAAATATATTAATTTTTCTAATTACAAAATGATAGATGAAGCAATGAAAATTATTGGACGTGATAATGAAATTGAAGAAGTTGACCATACGACATTTTTGGGCATAGAAATTGATAAACATTGCAATTGGAAAAAAACATATTGAAAATATATGTAATAAACTAAACAGCTTTGCATTTGCACTAAGAAATCTCAGGAAAACTGTTGGAAGTAATGCCGCTCTATTGGCGTATCATGAATATGTCTCATCTGTGCTAAGATACGGCTTAATCTTATGGGGTAATTCCACTGACAGCAATAAGGCATTTATTGTGGAAAAAAAGTGTTTACGAGCTGTTTTTGGTGCAGACCCATTAGAATCGTGCAGACCTATCTTAAAAAAACATAAATTATTAACATTAGTATGCTTATATACACGGTTAAATTTTGATCGTTTTAATACCTTGGACGGGTGGTTTAACTTACAAAATACTATTCATCAACAACTTACACAGCATTGTAGCTTGCTGACCATGGTTTCGTTATTGTTATTAATAATTAACTGTTTTTATTTTACTTCGATGGTGCTAGTTTATCATTTGTGACTTCGAGTTATAGCTGTAGCTTTATTTAAGCGGGCACGCCCATTATGCCTGAGGCTTTTATTTAGATACGTTTTGTTTACGTTATTTCTGTTTGAGTATAGTTTTCGACGATTATTATATATATATATATATATTTGTATAATGGTGTGTACAAAACGTTAAATTAAATTATTTGCCTTATGTTAGCTAAACATAAGGCAAATAATTTAATTTAACGTTTTGTGTTGCGTAATGCAAATTATTTTATATTGTATTGTATAGCTTCAAGTTTTTTATGCGAACAGACAGCTGTGCTGCTGGGGAGTTTGTTTCGCCACCTCTTCTTCCGAGCTAAAGCACTAGGAAGTGGTGAAGGGTGGGCGTTTTTGGGGGACTGTCTCATGTAATTTTTGACGTTCGAAAAGTGCTGATTCTCAGCCTAGTTTGAATAAATGACTTTTGATTTGATTTGATTTGATAGCTCTTAAAATAAAAAAAAATGGAAGTGATAACGTAATATTCGCAAAATTCATGAAACCAGTAGTAGCGCTACGAGTTGTTACCTACATCGCGTCGTGCGTGCACCTAATACCTACCCGCCCACTGTAGGTATCAACTTGGTTATTGGCTCGCTCATCTGACGTTCATGTATAAATTAATTAAATGATACAAAAATTTCCTAGTACTTTTACGGGCTTAGGGCCGTCATAATTGCCTTGTGCCTAAGTTTCGGGAAACATAATAACATTTAAATTATTATGCGCCTGCAGTTAAGGCGTATTTAAAAATGTGGAATCAAAATTATTTACGATTTGAAAAAAAAAAGTTCTAGTTACTAATTAGATAGGTACACGATTGAATAAAAATAGTTCTGTTACAAACTTAAGGGTCTTCACGGGTGTTGTGGCGTAGCCTGGGAGAGGCCTATGTCCAGCAGTAGACTGCTATAGGCTGAATTGATTGATTGACAAACCTAACAATTAATCACCTTTGAATTATTTATCACTTAGAGCTACACTTCACTATCGCGTAAAATTGCAACATGGCAACGAACTCTAGTTTGGAGTAGTTTTTACTTTCGTGAGTCAAGGATCGTGAACAACAATACGACGCGCGTCGAAGAAGTCTTAGAGAAACTGCGGACGTGCGGTGCTGCCCTTAGCGCGTGAGGTGCGGGAGTGGGGGTGCGTTGCCAATCAAATGGGGTTTGCGAGCAGAGCTTGTCTAGCATTGGTTAATTTTTGTAAGTCCACGTTGACTGCGCGTACGCGTCCTTTGTGAAATGGTTCGTAAGTGTTGCTCACTTTGAATGTTATCTACTACACACACACACATCGTATGGTACGAAATGAGCTTCGAATGGTACCTACAAATGGTTTGCATTGGTTTTTCACTAATGCGAGAATTGATTCGAGTTTAAAAGAAAAAGTATTTTTTTTGTAATTTTATCTTTACAAATCAATAGTGTTTCATGTACCGGATCGACCCTCCACGGGATTAAAACGGTCAAAATTTAACAGTGTGTACTGGAAATGGGAATATTTGTAAAAAATATCCACACCTATTCAGTACAGCCGATAGCGCCAATGTTTATAAGGTGGGCAAAATCTCAAGGGATCCAAAAAAATTGGCAATACATCTTGGTATTGCCAATTTTGTAGAACAGCGTACTGCCATAAAAATTCTAGTTGAATGGCAGTAAATATATTCAATAATATACCAAAGGTTATTAGAGAACTGCGAACCGGCTTATTTAAAAAACATCTCAGAGCATGGCTTATTGAAAATTGTTTTTATACCGTTAAGGAATTTATGGATTCTAGGACAAATGGAAAAGTTGCATGACATTAAATTTGTCATTTTTATTTTATTTTATTAGCTATTGATTTGTAATTTTAATTTCTTTGGTTGTCATTTGAAAGTTGATAATAGACAATTTGTAATTTAATTATTTTTCTTTGACATTTGTATTTTGATAAGTAGACAATTCTTGATTTAGTACTTTTTTTTTTTGACATTGAAATTTAATTATTTTGTTTAAATTAGAATCATTATAACTGTCACAAAATTTGCATGCTGAATGTAGTAGGCGGAATATGAAGAACTATTGTGTAAGTGTTATAAAATCTGTAAAATACCATATTTCACGCAAATAAATGAATCTATTTATTTATCTTAACAAAATAGAAAATGGTTGGAAAAAGCTACATTCCATTAAGCCTACAACGTTCTCACATTCACAAATTAAAAAATAATCTATGTAAATTATTACTAAACGAATAAAAATAAAAACCTATTTAAACCAAATGACAAGATTGCCATTACAACTGTAACAAATCTGAATTAATATTCTGTCCACAAAAGCCACTAATAAATATTTTAAATTAGAATTGTAGGTATTTAGTGTCAAATAATGAGGAGATCTTAACAAGGAAGTATGTAAAAACATAAAATAAAAATAAACATCTTATTTTGGGAGCAGTTAATACACATTTACATAGTTATGACGTTAATGAGGTACCAGCAAAGCCACATGTGCAGAAGGAACTATTGCCAAACTTCCTTGTCTGCAACGTAGTACATAATCTTATAATATTATGCTTTATTGATCAGGACACGTTTGATGTGGGTTTGGAACTTTCCATCGCTAGGTTCTATAACCGACTTTGGCAATTTTTATAAATGCAGATACTGTTTATGAGATTTTAAAAGAACAAAGAAAAGTTTAGGCCTGCGTTCACTTTGGAAGAAGTAAATAAGGAATTCGCTGGAAGTATATATATAATTATGTTTCCAAGAACTCGATAACCTTTACAAATAAAACGTTTTGCTATTGGATGACAAAAGCGAAGAAAAAAAGGGGCGAAACCCCTACCGTTTCGTGCGCTAAGTTACAAAACTATTTAAAAACCACCCGATTCCAATCAGAATCCCCTTCGAACCATGTCATAACCGACTGGAGGAAAGTAAGTGACAAACTGAAATCCACCACGTTGTCTCACTTTGACTCCATCCCCGACCACATAGTGTCAGTCGTGGACACGACGGGCGCGATCAACTCGCTTACAGAACATGTATAATCCTTATTAAAATTAAAATAAAATAAATAAAGTATTGACGGATTGTTCGCGGGAAGTTCCGGCGATGGATCACCATCGCTGGAAATTACCGGATGACGTGCGTGAACTAGAAGAACTTGGTCAGTCGTACCTACGACTCCTTTCCATGTGGCTCAAACAAAGCCCACATGCGAAATCTACAGCGTGCTGTAAAGATACGCATAGTGGAGCTGCGTACCGAGGGCTGGAACAAGATGCTGGGTGAATTCGAGCCCACTCACCAAGACTTCTGGCCATAAAGCACCGCAACCCCATAAATGCGGCGGCCACCCAATACACTCCCTTCCGCATTAGTAGGATTCGCCGACCAAGGGATGCACTCACCATTCCCAATGACGCTATTACCCGCCTCCAAGAGAGTAGTCTCACCACTAGCACTGTAGCCGACTAAAACAAAATCCGACCACCGTCCTTCCGTCCTCGCCGCCAAGGCCCGCCGCGACGTCCCCGTCCATCCCCACCCCAACCCATGGTCGAACCAGCCCGTCCCGCTGAGCCAGCTTGTCGCTTCCTGTCCTCCCTCAGCGAAGCCCTAAGCCGAGGTCTGTACCCCACAGAGGGTGCCCTTAGCATGCAGTTGCTTGCTCCGTAAGTTTGATGCCCTAGCTGGAGGCCTTAATTTATTGAGGCATCCACAGGAAAGTCCGGTTCAGCAGACGACAACCACCTAGGTTGACCTGCGAGATGCCAATTATAAAAAAAAGTTCCTGCGGTTACTCTCCGCGCAAATGCGACGATCATCATCTACGACTGACGGTAACACCCTGGCACCCTTAAAACTACAATCCAGCGGCCCTAAGCACATTGTGAACTCTTCCTTCATTGAAGTTTGAACGAGTTTATTAAGAAGATTTAAAACACGAAGATTTGTTAGAAGACTGAATAACGATTTTAAAGGGTCGAGTCCATCGTCAGTGCGCTAAGTTTTATTTTGTCATGATTGTGATGTTTATAAGTGTTAAAAGTAAAATATAGTGGCGAAGTGCCTTTAAACGGACCATGACTGTGTTTTATCTTTATTATTTCTCCTCACTGCCCTCTACAGTGAGAAGATAGTCCTTCGATAGCCGGATATTATTCGGCATGTGAAAATTGGGAAAATTTGTTGATTTTC
Organism: Tiliacea aurago; assembly: GCA_948098905.1. Lineage (NCBI taxonomy): Eukaryota > Metazoa > Arthropoda > Insecta > Lepidoptera > Noctuidae > Tiliacea > Tiliacea aurago. The sequence goes on from OX402596.1 coordinate 18,519,378, forward strand.
CTGTAGAGTTAACTGGTTGTGGTGATATTTTTTTTTGTTATTTCACCCATAGGATTGTTATTAATAAGCTGTATTCGGATATTGTTTGTGCTCTCAGTGACTCATCAATTTGTAATGTGCAAAAAATAAGTTTGTTATTCTCAGTTATAGTTAAAAGGCTCAAGTCTGACACACAGACTGGCTAGGCAGAATTTCCACTTTTTTATCGTGTGGAAAACCATCAACTGACCCAGTGTATGATAAGATGCGGGAAAGTAGGGCAGTTTTCAAGTCGCAGCTTAAATGGTGTCAGAAACATGAAGAAAAAAAAAAGATAAACATAATTACCCCTAAGCATTCAAAGCGTGAGTTCGCGACTTCTGCACAAAAGAGCCATCAGAGCCATAATGGCCTCCGCAGGTGCAACTCTATAAGGGAACTGTTTAAAGATATTAACATCATGACAATACCTTGTCAATATATCTATGAAAATATCATGTATGATAGTAAAAATTTACATATTTTTAGAAAGAAAGAAAAAGAAAGAAAAATTGTTTATTGTTTTTTTAGTAAAAGTGGCGAAAGACACAATTATAGGACTAGAAATAGGGACCAATTAGTTCAACCAGGTTTCAGACTGGCTAAAGTAGACTCATCTTTCATGGGGTACTATTTAAAATGTTACAATAAAATACCTCCGCACATACTTCAACCCAATGAAACGAAATTTAAATCTTGTTTAAAACGCACACTATGCAGCCAGGTTATTATAAGTTGGGGGATTACATCGCTGATAAAAATGCTTGGCTCAACGCTACGCTCCACAAGGGCGCAAAAACTAATTGATTAGCATTTGAAAATACTTACAGTAGGAGCTGCTGAAGATTTCAAAAACTATCTTTGCATTGTTTAGATTTGCATAGCACATGTGTGAGTACTTACTAAAAAGCTGCCTTTTACTGGGTACGTCTTTCATTGACTTGAATGTGCCCTGGCGGCTGAGAGAATGTCATGCTCACTGTAAGAGTAATGTGTGTCGCTCAAGGTGGCGCGTGAGTTAGATCATTTAGTTCCCTTCAAAATGTTTGAGCTGAGTGGTGCTTATCCATGCGTCATGTTGGTGAACAGGCGCCATCAGTGGAGACTGGGCATCTCTTAGCTGCCATGGTATTTTATTTTGAATTGTTTTTTTTTTATCTTTTTAATACGGACGCTTTTGAAGTTTTGCATCGTTATCACATGTGTAATTTCAACATGAATGCTGTTGCCCGTTCTTTTCCATAGGTACCTACTAAACTTTGGAATGGGCAACTAGCTTCATCTTTATGACTGACAGACCCCTTGACAATTCACACAAAAGTGCCTGTAGTTGGTTTATTTGAAATAAATGTTTTTACGTTTGAGTCTGGAATAGCACTAATAAATTGAATATTCGGCCAGGCCTGCCTGTTAGTGTGAATTGTGTTCTACGACTAAATCATTACGGTTTTATTAATTAATTATTTAATTAATCTTTATTTATCTTATGAACATAATACATTTCATAACTGAACTGTATCATGTTCATAAGATAAATATATGACATTTAACTTTTAACATAAATAATCGTCGTCGCATGCTTCGTCGATACGAAGCATGCAGATGTAGGATAAGTAAATCTATAACAACAACGTACGAGATCAACAACAAACAAAGCAAAAGTGTAGTTAGTTACATATAACATATTTTGTTTTAAAATCACCCTCTGGGAAGCTTTTAGTGTGTTGGATGCTGAACCCCGTTGTGTCAAGCTAGGGTGGCACACATTTCAGTGCCAAAGATGTGGCGAAGGTCATCAGGACTACGACTATATGTAAGTCCCCTGGTCAAGACGGGCTCAGTATCGAGCATTTAAAATACGCTGGTCCTCACTTTCCGAGGGTTTTCGTGGTTCCTATTGTTAAAAGTAAAACAGGTGATCTTTCGGATAAGGGGAACTATAGATCTATGTCTCTAGCGCTAAGGTGCTTGGTGGTCTGCTTGATATAAAACTAAACGAACGTCTTGTGCTGCACGACAATCAGTTCGGGTTTCAGCCAGCACTTTCTGCAAAAAAAAAAAAAAAAGGGTGCGTTGCAGGAATTATAAAAATCCAATGGATGAAATCGAATTAAAACTCGTGAGTAAGCGCTGTTCTAACATGGCCAATGTGTGTTATCGCCAGTATGTGTTAGATTTGGGGGATAAGATAACAAAAAATCCCAAGTTTTTCTGGTCTTATGTTAAGACAAAGCGAGGGGGACTGAGCTCATATCCAATAGCAATGACCGATGGCACCACAACAACCTCAATAGGGTCAAACATTTGCGAAATGTTTGCTTCATATTTTTCATCAGTATACACACAAAAAGACAATGTTAACTCTAACGTGAATAATTCAAATGTTTTAAGGAACTTGGACATGTATAGCCTGAACATAACATCACCTGTCATAGAGCACGATAAACTTCTCACAAAGCTGGAGACACTGGACTGTGCTAAGGGCGCTGGACCCGACGGAGTTCCACCATCTTTTATATCTGCCTGTGCAAAATTTTTGGTTGTACCTCTTTTGATGATTTACAATAAGTCTTTAGAGACGGGAATCTTTCCACATTTGTGGAAGGTTGCTAAAGTTGTTCCCATCCACAAATGTGAAAACGATACTGTGGTAAGTAACTATAGGCCAATCTCGATCTTATCATCTTTTGCCAAAATTTTCGAATCATTGGTGTGTCCTCACATACAAAACCACCTCAGAAAATATCTCAGTGAGAGCCAACATGGATTTGTCAAAGCAAGATCAACTTGCACCAACCTGGTTGCTTTCACTGAACTTGTCACTGAGGCATTGGACTCCGGCAAACAATTCGACGTAATATATACAGACTTCAGTAAGGCCTTCGACCGAGTTTCACATAAAATACTTTTACAAAAGTTATCAGCATATGGCATCACCGGTACCTTGCTGATGTGGCTAGAATCTTACCTCAAAGAACGTACTTTCTTTGTTGTGGTGAATGGCTTTAAATCTAGTGCTCGAAATATTACGTCTGGTGTGCCGCAGGGCTCTCATGTCGGCCCGGTGCTTTTTAATGTTTTTAATAACGATTTGCCAACATGTTTTCGGTTCTCTGTAAGTTTCATGTACGCAGACGACTTGAAATTTGGAAGAGTGATAGATTCAATTAATGATACAGTGTGTCTGCAAAGCGATCTCAACAGTTTGATTGTTTGGTGTGAGCGTAACGGCATGCAATTAAATGGCAAAAAATGCTTTCACATCAAATTCTCAAAAAGAGTTCACCTAGTTGAAGGTTTATACCGTATTGGCAATGAAACTATTGAAACAGTAGAACAAATAAGGGATCTGGGCGTAGTATTTGACCGTAAACTCACCTTCCTCCCGCACCTAGAAAATACCGTTAAAAAGGCCTCTAAAATGTTGGGTTTCGTAATTCGGAACGGAAAAATCTTTCGCAAAAGCAGGCCCAAAATAGTGTTGTTTAACAGCTTGGTTAGGAGTACTTTGGACTATTGCAGCGTGGTATGGAGGCCACATTATGCGACACATTCACTTCGACTGGAAAGGATTCAAAAACGGTTCATGTGGCACTTGGTGTATAGTTCCAGCAGAGTAAAGGAAAAGGCATCTTACTCGGATAAATTGACGGAATTTGGCATGACTTCCTTGTCTAGTCGAAGAGAATTGTCGGATTGTCTATTCATGTATAAAATGTTGAATAATATGATAGACTGTCCTAAATTCCTGAGTAGGATTTATTACAGGGTCCCTGCTAGATATCCCCGCATTCGTATCACCCCTTTCTATCTCCCGCGCCGAAGAACCGTGTACGGAGCAAATTCCCCACTGCCAAGAATGTGTAGGCTCATGAACGAGTGCAGTGATTTCGTAGATGTACATAGGGACTCACTTGGTCGGTTCCGATATAAACTTCTTGATTATTTGTCTTGCAGGTTATAATAATTATAGTGCGTTATTTTATACTTTTTCTAAATTTTTTGTAAATTTTTAAGTTATGAGACGGCTGTATCTCTTTTTGTTTTGTTTTTATACAAATAACAGTTGGCTTCTGTAATATTATTTTTGTTCACCTACCTACTAGGTGTATAGATAATAGGAAAATGCTGTGTTTACCTATAATTGTTTGTTACATTTAGTTCTCTATGTTATCCTGTAATTTCTGTAGTGTATACAAACGTTGGTAAATCTAAATAAATAAATAAATTTCTCCGTCAATTATGGACCGAAGTTGAAAATTATTTTTGTGTTTGAAAGGGTATGCTTCCGAGGTGGTCCCATTGCCACCAAATTAGAATCTGATGAGGGCATCCCATGGAAATCGAGGGAAACCCTCAAATTTTATAGGCAAACCCATAGCGATTTGGATATTTTTTATAGTAACTCGTGCATTTGCTTTTGGAAAGCACCATTTGGTGAAGTGGAACTGATGATGGAGACCACAGATGCCCACCGGAACAACATAATAATAAGTATTCAACGGGTTGCGATTCGATTAGGTACTTTAATATGGTTCCTAAGCAATTTATGCTCTTCAAAATGCAAAGAGAAAAAATGGTGATTTGCAGTTCTGCTGGTTTTACCAGAAGAACTCCTCAACAATTAACGTCTCAGCATCGGGAAAAGCAATATTTTGTAAAAGGTGGTGAGCTGTTGACAATAGGCTATTGCAACTTAGATAAATTAAAAACTGACCCACTAAAAAGAGAAAAATAAAAAACTTTTTACAAGTAAAATAACAGACTTCCAAAAAAAACACTACAAATGAAAAATAACTTTCATTTCGGACGTCGGTGTCAAAAAGTCAAATACATATCCAAAGACACCGACTTCCGAAATTGAAGTTATTTTTAATTTTAAAGTGTTTTTTTGGAAGTCGGTTATTTTTTTTGTAAAAAATATTTTTTTGTAACACGAAAACATGGCGCTACGGAACCGGCTTTAGTTAGCAAGCATTATGTTTTATTTCTTTCATTTTGACGAAAAATACAATGCAGTAGTACTTACCTATGTAGCTATCTATTATAGGACGTGCACCACTGCCTACCTTGCCTACGAGGAATAATATTGTGATGTATGTAAAATAAATAGAATAGATCATCGCGACATTTAACATAAATTGCGAAATGAGGATGTTCCACACACTTCTGCCTACTCCTTCGTGAAATATAGGCGTGAAGTTTTATTGTTTTATGTTCCTTATTATATAAGTCGGCAATTATTATGCTTTATCTATTTTATTGTGATGAAATTAGAAAACAAACATCTATTATTTTCGTTAGATAAATGAAACTGATAGATAATTTATACAGAAAACCCCATCCCCCTTATTACGAAACAAGTTTTATCTTCAGACTCAGGTTTAAAACATGGAGCCATTATTGAATTTCGAACTTTATTCCGACTTTGGTAAAGTTCCTAAACACAAAACTGACAACTTAGTACCGAACTAAGTTTTCAGTTTTGTATAAAGAACGGTATTTCAATCACAGTTACGTTCTCATTACAAAAACTAGCTCCATGGTTTAAGCCATGTCAAAATATAAATCTTGTTTTGTAATAAGGCGGTATATATTTAAGACTTGAAACAAACGGTTTGTTGTTTTGTAGACCGTAACGAAAAATATGAGACACAAATGAAGTCTGTTGGATCAAAAAAAAAATTGGGGACGGGGTCCATAGATTGCCCATCGTCAAATCATCATCATCATCATCGTCATCGTCATCGTGCAAATATTGTAATCTAACAGTTGATACATTTGTAGTAGTTTTCTTATGTTCACAAATGATAAACTGTTACCTCTATATTTCAATGGTGCAAGATAATACTAAATTCCACGTGTTACAATATATTTAACAACTAAGTAGTCAAACAAAATCCCTCTTCCTCTCTCCTACTTTTAGGATCTACAGGATCCACAATGATCATATTTTGTAAAACCTCACAAGTTCACATGTGCTGCTTAAACTAAAAATAAACTTTTCTACTTAAGGTGCGTGGCCTAAGATAAGTTAGGTATAAAATATTATTATTTGCTATGACCGGACATTGCGTAGATACGTGAACTTGGTTACTACCTACTTGGCAACCGTGCCAGTGACATTGTGTCTGTATTATCGGAGTCAGCTATTCAGACCTGTGAGCAGAAAGAGGCACAAGTGAAAGGTCGTGTTGTTGGATGGAACAAGCATGTACACGAGGCTCACAGGGAGGCTCGGATAAGGCATCAGGTTTGGGTACAACTCGGCAGCCCTCAGTTCGGTCGAGTATGGGATGAAATGCGCGAAAGCCAAAGAGTTCTTAGAGGCAGGCTTAAATGGTGCCAGAAAAATCAAGACCAAATTAAAATGGACATTTTGGCTTCGCAAAGGTCATCGAAAAACTTTGCTCAGTTTTGGAAGTCTACCAATAAGCTTAACCTTAAGCCGGGCCTTCCTGTGAGTGTCGGGGGCTTTGATGCTTCGGAGGATGTTGCCAATATGTTCAAGGATCTTTTTGTAGTGTCTTCACCAAACGAGAGTGTCAATGCTGAGGCTTGTCAGGGTAAGTCTCTTTCTTGTTTTTCTGCCAAGCAGGTGACTAAGGTTATTATTAAAATGTGTAGAGGCAAGTCACCTGGACATGACAGTCTCAGTATTGAGCGCCTGAAACATGCAGGCGTGCATTTGCCTAGGTTACTGGCTATGCTTTTCACGCTCTGTATCAGCCACTCATACTTGCCAACAAACATGATGAAAACAGTGGTGGTCCCCATTATTAAGAACAGAACTGGCGATATCTCTGATCCGTCTAACTACAGACCTATATCGCTTGCCACTGTAATAGCGAAAGTATTGGACAGTTTGCTTGATAAAGAATTAGGTAATATTTTAATTTTTTTTAGGCTCAAGCTTTCCACTGAAAGCGCAATTCTTAGTCTCAAGCAAACTGTCAGATATTACACGGATAGAAATACCCCCATTTATGCCTGCTTCCTTGACCTTTCCAGGGCGTTTGACCTTGTGGCCTATGATGTCCTGTGGGAGAAGCTGAGGGAAGCGGGAATATCAATCGAACTTCTGAAGATCTTTGAATATTGGTACACTAATCAGCTTAATTGTGTTCGATGGGGAAGATCTCTTTCCGAAACGTACAGGTTGGAGTGCGGGGTGAGACAGGGTGGTTTGACTTCGCCAAAGCTCTTCAACCTGTACATAAACGGGCTGATCACCGGGCTCAGCAGTAAGCGTGTCGGATGCTGGGTAGACACCGTTTGTGTAAACAACTTTCCCGGTTGGCCCGACGGTTGGCTCGATCAGGGAGCTGTTACGCGTGTGTGAGCGATATGTCACGAGTCATGGGCTTGTTTACAATGTAAACAAAAGTGTGTACATGGTTTTTGAGGCCTCCGGTAGACGTGTACATAGCGACCCAGTTATAATGCTGAACGGGCTGCCACTCAAAAGAGTTGACAAATTTAAATACCTGGGACACTTTCTAACTGGAGACCTCAAAGACGATGAAGATATAGATCGGGAGCGCAGGGCGCTAGCGGTCAGGGCCAATATGCTGATACACAGGTTTGCTCATTGTAGTATTGGGGTAAAGATTATGCTTTTTAAAGCGTATTGCCAATCGTTCTACACGAGCGGCCTGTGGGTAAGGCATACTAAGAGATCGCTAGACGCCCTGCGTATTCAATATAATAACTGCTTCAGGATGCTTTTGGGACTGCCGCGCTATTGTAGTGCGTCCGGTATGTTCGCTTTTGCGCATACCGATGATTTTTACGCCATAATGCGCAAAAATCAATTTCCATCTTATCAAGAGCGCGGTCTAGTTCTAACAGCATCCTAAGTATGTTGATAGAAAAGTACGACGCACCTTGGTTGTCGCACGCTGTGGAGGTGCTGGTCAGAAGACCCCACAGCTAAATTAATTATCTATTTTATTTTTCTTTTTGTTTTTGTTTTCTGTGTTTGTTTACTAATAATAGTTTTTAAGAACATGTTACTAACAATTGGGCCTAGTTGCCATGAATAAACAAATATTTCATTTAATTTAATTTTAATTGTAGTTGAAAAACATGTTCTATACATCGATATACGTCACGGTAAATTTTCCAACTGCAAATGTAAGTGTCGACCAACTTACATTTGCAGTTGGAAAATTGACATATAGTGATCTACTACTTACTCGTTATCGAGTAAGTAGTACACCTCTTTGTGAAGGAGTTTTCTACAGGGAAGTACTACCTCCATACATATTTCTGTCGCCAAACAGCGTTGCTGTGGCCCATGTTCCGGTTTGAAGGGTATGGGCAGCCGGTGTAATTACTGGCTCATGAAATATTTCAGTGCTGTCTCTGGGACGGCAGCGCATCTAAAATGGCCATAATAAAATAAAATAAAATAATAAAACCATTTATTTTCAGGTTACAAAGACCCATAGATGAATACCTTAACCTAAGTATACATAAATTAACAATTGCGTTAGTAAATAAAACATAAAGCTATGTTAGTATCACTTAGAAACACTAACGGCCTTATTACAAAGCAAGGTTTATATTTTGACATGGCTTAAACCATGGAGCCAGTTTTTGTAATAAGAACGTAACAGTGATTGAAATACCGTTATTTATACAAAACTGAAAACTGGGTTCGGTACTAAGTTGACAGTTTTGTGTTTAGGAACTTTACCATTGTCGGAATAAAGTTCGAAATTCAATAATGGCTCCATGTTATAAACCTGGGTCTGAAGATAAACCTTGTTTTGGAATAAGGGGGTAAGTCATTGAGCGTTCTGGTGGCACTTGACCGCAAAAGCGGCAGAATACCACATCCTGAGGCCAAAAGCTTTCTTCCAACACCTAAGACAGGTAGCACGTAGCACCACAAACGCCAAGTGCCATAGGTGGCGGTAACCACTAACATCAGGCGACCCGTCGGCTAGTTTTTTTTTTTTTAGTAGTAATAAGTTCTTTATTTCTCCTCACAATGACAAGCTTATTCTAGGTTTCACATATTATTTGTTAGTTTTTAGCAATGTGAGGAGCTGGTGTCTGAGTTAGGCGTAAATTGCCTGTACTACAAATTACCAGGTCCCCTCCCCACGAAAGAACAGAAAGTATTACTAAAAAAATATGATATTACAATCTAACGTTATAGATAAGGAGATTTAAGACTAAAAACTTAAGTTATTATAATTTTGGGGGTAGAAGTTAAAAAGAAACTAAACAAAAAGTTAATCAGGGCACCTGTATCTGTGTGTGTCGTATTAATAAACGTTCCCCAACGACGTACTCAAGTGCGTAATTATTTGATACGCCATTATTACGATATCAGCATCTCAAGATCATTACTGATTAATAAACACATGAAAACAGTATCTCAGTTACCAAGATAACACTATAAAGTGAAAAATAACTTTAATTTCGGAAGTCGGTGGCAAAAAACTCAAATACAGATCCAAAGACACCGACTTCCGAAATTAAAGTTATTTTTCACTTTGTAGTGGCCAAAGCTACCTGTTTGGCGACAGAAATATGTATGGAGGTAGTACTTCCCTGTAGAAAACTCCTTCACAGAGAGGTGTACGTGATCACGGAGAACGCTTCATTTCCATTAAAACAATCAAGTTGCCTGACTTGGGTTCCGTACGTATTTTTTTTTCGGGTGACCACTGAAAATCAGCGCTGTGCTGTGGGTCCCCATAGCATAGCATCATGCTGAGTTGCTGCCCTTGTCACAGTCATGACGTGCAGCTTCTGGCGATTTGTTTGTTTGTGATAGTATTTAGGTCAGTTTTGTGTAACCTTCGGGTATTATTACTTATTATGTTTTCGTACGCACGTTTTTTCTGTGACAATTAAAATTATTTACCTTCCTTCTTTCTTCTAAGTTAAAACCCAATCTAGGACTGTAGTCGGTGAGTGAGTTGTGTGGTAGACGCGCCTCGTGCAACGCGAACCTTTTTGTTTACGTAAAAATGAAGGTACCTACTATCTTTGATTATTTTTGTATTATTCCTTAAAACCGCATAAATAGTTTTATTATTGTTATTATTTACTAATTACAAATACACAGCTAATTATTTACACTAAGAAGATACTAACTACGAAAAAAAAATTACAACATGAAAAATAAAAAAGACACTTAAGCGTCGAAGTACTCGTACTCGTCCGCATCGCTGTCATCCGGAAACGTGCCCAGTAGACTGGCAGCATTGCCACGTTGAATGGCAATGCTAATTCTTTGGCCGAAGAACCAGCCAGCCCTCTGGTGGTGGATGTGAAGGGTCGATCAGTCGGCGAGAAATTTCCTTAAAAAGGAGACGCGCACTCGGGCCCCATGACCCGAGCGTTTCGACCCCAAACGGCTCAAAACTGTAGTTACCCATAAGATTACAGTATTTGCGCCGCTTGAGGGTCTCAGCAGCCGCAGTAGCGGAGCCAGCACAGCACAGCCAGCCGTGCTTGGACTATGAGATGGCGCAAGGGTGAAAACAGTATACTCGTACCGTACTTTGATTATATTTGTATTATGCCTTAAAACCGCATTAAATTGAAGATCTCGTGATCTATAACTTAAAACACAATGTCTGTTACCGAGTTCATCATCATGTGCTTAGCCTTTTCCCAAATATGTTGGTGTCGCTGTCAGCTTCCTGGTGTCAGCTGTCTTACCGGATGCAGCTGAATACTAGTGTTACCGAGCTATGAATAAAAAATCAATGGCCAAAAAAATACCGAATGCCATTTCTACGCATTTCCCGGCAGAAGCAAGCGACTGCTGAAAAATAGTTGAATGTAGTTTTACTTGTTTTATGGAAAGGAGGATGTTTCCTTCAAGTAATATTTATCAACAATATTAACGAAAGTACTCTCCACAATTTATTTTTTCACCCTGTATTATACCTACTTAAATAACTACAAATTAGAAATTCAATGCGCACTCGCACATTAAAATTCCAGTTTTATTTATTAAGTCAAGTTATCACAAACACATTTGTAATTACATTAATTAATACATTATCGGACATAATTTAAACATCGATATTAACATACAATTAACACTGTTTATATAAACACTGAATTGTTACAGAACGCGCATATTTACTGCATTCACCGTCTGAAGTGTGCCGTTTAGTAAATATTTATATTAGGTGAGTATTTACTGATTAAATCGACTAAATACATAAAACATACATTCAATTAATATCATAGTTTACAGTATTGGTTCGGGAATGGTTATCTTCATATTTACCTAATATAGGGTCGTACAGACCGGCGCGACAAGTCGCACCGGTCTGCACGAGCTTTATTGCGTGGGGTTTGTGTGTCAAACTAAAAAAAAAATACCGAATTCCAAAAAAACACTACAAAGTGAAAAATAACTTTAATTTCGGAAATCGGTGTCTTTGGATCTGTATTTTAGTTTTTTGCCACCGAGTTATTATTTTTTTTTTGTAAAAAGTTTTTTATTTTTCACTTTTTGTGGGTCAGTTTGTAATTAGTCTAAATTACAATAGCCTAATGTCAACTGCTCATCAACTTTTACAAAATATTGCTTTTTTGCAAAAAAAACATTAAAAAAAAAATTGTACTGTTTATCCGTCGTTCCGTCAATAAAAAGCAGTGACGTTTGTTAAACTGCAACGGGAAAAGTAATCAATAGGAAATCAAGGGCCAATATGATACTATGACGTAGTCAGTTGGACAAATAACTGGACTGCCCCCCAGTTTATCTAAAAAAGCAGTCTGCCGCTTGACCTGACTGTTAACAGAGGCTTACGTCCAGCAATGGGATACTGTACAATGCTTTGGATGCAATAAAATAGCCACGGCGTGTTACTGAGCAATCAGCCGCGTAAAAAGTTGCCGAATGGCTTATATAAATGTATTATTGTGCAGCTTGAGTGAAGAAAGAGAAAAAACGTAGTGTCACAGTGTGTTTAGTACATAATACAACTAATCCGTCAATAAAGTCAGCCTATCGCAGTCTACACTGCCTAACGAAGGCCTCTCTTAGGCTCAGTTCACACGGCAATAATCATAATTTTCGGATCACTATCAATTTGTTTATGTGTTGTTATGAACAGCGAATGAACATAATATAATATTGAAATTCCGAATTTTTATCTTAAAATATCGTACGATCAGTTTTCCGTTTCCGTGTGAACCCCTCTAGCTCCGCCACAACACTCTTTTTATCGTCTCATCCAGGCTGTCCCAGCCACTGTTTTAAGGACTTTGTTATATCTTTGTTGGACGTCGGACGGCACGGTTGGCGCAGTCAGTTAAGCGATTGACTGCTGCGCTGCGTGTCGCGGGTTCGATTCCCGCACGGAACAAATATTTGTATGACCTACAAGTAGTTGTTTCGGGTCTGGCTGTTTGTATATGTGAATTTAAATGTTTGTAAACGCACCCACAATACAGGAGAAATTCCTATGTGGTTTAAAAAAAAAAAAAAAAAACTAGCTAGGGGGCGGATAATAATACAAGCCTATTATTGTCCCACAGCAGGGAAAATGCCTCTTCTCATACAGAGAAGGCACGAGCATTGATCACCAGGCTTGCTGAAGACGGGTTGGCGATCATTACGCTAATAAAAACTAATATTCGACTATAACCTTTAAAGATACAGTAAGACAAGGGGTCCACACGATGACGCCGACCCCGCAGGAGCATGCCACACGCGAGGAGATCCCGGCCGCGCCGGCACTGGATGGCGAGAGAATCGTCATCGCCGGCATGTCGGGACTCTACCCGGACTCCCACAGCGTCAAAGACTTGTCTAACATTTTGTACAATAAGGTAAACTTTTTTAACGTTACAAAATATTAGTGCTTGTTCGATAGCAACTTGCAAAGTGCAAGTGTGTTACAGATGTTTTATAGGGTTCCGTACGTCCGAATGAAAAAAGGGAACCCATAAAGGAACACTGTTTATGTCTGTCTATCTATCCGTCTGTCACAGCCTATTTGATTTTTTTTCTATATGTACATAGATTACAGGAAAACCCATAAGAAGCCTAAAGACGATAGATTTTCTGTTTGTGCCACGTGTTATATTTATTGTTATTCGCGACCAACCTAGCAACTCTATCAAGTCGCAGATCCATTGTTCATTTCATATTTACTTACAAACTTATTTCATAATTCCGAAACATAACATAACGTCACTAAACTACCTCCCAAAGGAATAATATGTAGTAGCAGTAAGTACACCCACATTTACAAGTTAAATAAAAGGCAAGTCTATTTCCAGACTCCGAGAAACCCAATCCCCCTTATTACAAAACAAGGTTTATCTTCAGACCCAGGTTTAAAACATGGAGCCGTTATTGGTTTACGAAGATCGAACCAATAAATCAGCATTGCTTGCGATCACTGGACTAACAAGACAATCTAATTCTATACCTACTTATAATAAAATTGTAGTAAAGTCGAGATTGTACATTGAATATTTTTGAAAAAAAGTAATTTCTACGAGGACTGGGATCGATTCCAATGCCGAAAATATTTATATTTTTTAGAATTTTTGCCTCTAAGTATGTATGTTCCAGCATCACGCAAATTCTACTGAATAGATTCTGTTGAAATTTTGCATAGATATTCCCTAAAAGCCTGGTCAATTGGTAGGCTATAGGTATATTATCACGCTATTTGCTATGGCGGATGAGCAATATTGCATTATGGTTATATTCCTCTATTATATAGTTTATAGTAAATTGTAAAAAGACAAGCCAAATGGTTAGAACATTGCAAATAGTTACCGATTTAATCATCACGCTATATCTATACGGGGCAAAGCTGTTAATTATCATAGAGGCTGGATTTTTGAGATGGGGCAGTAAGGGTACCTTAATCGTGGTTGAAGCTACATGAAGTCGGTCTTAGGAGACTGTCCTTAACTTTTTGAGGCATTTGATATATACACAGACTTTGGAAAAAAAAATTCAGCAAGAAAATGGGCAATTTTCACAAAAAAAAATGGTGCCAATAGATCCTGGTTCATATGAGGATCAAAAAACTTTACTAGACCAACTGAGGTTTTAGTACAAAAAGAGTAAGAAATTGCAAAAAACCTTTTTCCATACATTTCGTGGGAAATGAGACTCCAACTTACTGGTTAGGGTTCCGTACCTCAAAAGGAAAAAAAAAACAACCTCTTAGGATCACTTCGTTGTCCGCCCGTCCGTCCGTCCATCCGTCTGTCAGTCTGTCAAGTCCCTTTTTCTCAGGAACGCGTGGAGGTATCAAGTTGAAATTAATATCAAATACGTAGGTCTACGGTCCCCTGGAGATAATAAATAAATACGGCCATTTATGCGACATTAATAATAGATAATAAAAAAAAAATAATCACATAAACAGCGATAATCCCAAATTAATCAAAATCCATAGGGTACTTCCCGTTGACCTAAATCATAAAATTTGGCTAGAAGCAAAATCTCACAGCACAAGTAGGAAAAAGTTCGAAAATCGTTAATTTGTAGTTTTATCACAGAATCATCATTTTAGCCCAAGTAAATACATCCACTGCTGGATGCTAAAACTAAACAATAAGACTCCTGAATGTTGGGTGTGGCAAAAGAAGCATGAAAGTAGAATAAATGCTTTGGAAATGTGTCCGTTGCCAAGCATGTGTGGCGTGACTATGCATGATAGGCTTAAACATTTTCCGCCTTATTACAAAACAAGATTTATATTTTGACATGGCTTAAACCATGGAGCTAGTTTTTGTAATAAGAACGTAACTGTGATTGAAATACCGTTCTTTATACAAAACTGAAAACTTAGTTCGGTACTAAGTTGTCAGTTTTGTGTTTAGGAACTTTACCATAGTCGGAATAAAGTTCGAAATTCAATAATGGCTCCATGTTTTAAACCTGGGTCTGAAGATAAACCTTGTTTTGGAATAAGGGGGTTTGTGTTAAGGCAACGGTGCGGTTTAAAAGAAGATAAATAGTGATAACAATTTAAAAAAGTATGCTTAGATGGTTTGGTCATGTTGAGAGGATGAATGAAAGGCGACTAACAAAAGGTATTTAAAAGGCAGATAAGAGTGGAAACGCGGGACGCCCTAGGAGGACATAAATATTATAGTGACCTAATTGGTGATGTTCTTCAGAGAGGTCAGGTGTGTAGTACCTACTCAGAACAGGCGTGCGTCTATGACCAGATGTAAGAACGTGTGGCGGCGCATCAACATCGCCACATGCGAACTACGCGTCACACTGACGTCACGAAAAATCAGGAGAGTTTACTGCGCGACTGACATAAATATATACAACGTCCCGACATCAATCATCCTCCCTTTTCTATGGATGACGAGTGAACTTTACACGCTGTTCCTCATACCTCTAAACTGGTGACCCCAAACATGAACGTCAGCGCAGCCTTCGTGCAACTTCTTCAGCGTGACGTCATCATCATCACTTCCTCAAGCTTCGGCCGGTCCACAAGCAGAGCTTACTAATCCTTTCCTGGTCGATGCCAGCAGTCAGCCTCAACCCGGCCCTGTACCACACCCAACTCACTGAAGCACACGGCGCCTCCCCGACTCACTGGAGAATATTCGCAGACAGTTCCGAATCACCGTTAACTATGCGGCACCCGGTTCCGACTCACTGGAACCCTCTACTAGCACTGGCAAGCATCGCAAGGTATACGACTCAGCCCACTATCACCCTCCGGCCTCCGGAGGGGAGTGATGTGGCAGCATCAACATCGCCACCCACATGCGTACTACGCGTCACACTGACCTCACGCAAAATCCTGCATCGCGCAAGCAGAGTTTACAGCACGACTGGCATATACACCGAAAAAATAATGATTAACATTTGAATAATTAAAAAAAAACATTATGACGCATGATGTAGTTTGAAACATCCTGTTATGAGCGTGGTGCGAGCCTTGCGCTCTATTCCGCACCGCCCAAGGAAGGCTCGC
The DNA here is from genome assembly GCA_948098905.1 of Tiliacea aurago. Lineage (NCBI taxonomy): Eukaryota > Metazoa > Arthropoda > Insecta > Lepidoptera > Noctuidae > Tiliacea > Tiliacea aurago. The sequence continues at coordinate 18,535,355 of OX402596.1, forward strand.
ACTGCGCTCATAACAGGGTAGTAGTAGTACTAGTAACAGTAACGCTTGCTACCAATAGACCAACAAGGCAGTTTTTTTAATAAAAATGTAGCTGTTATTTGCATATTGTGGTGTCTTACGACTTCCACGCGAACGAAGTCGCGGGCAGAAGCTAGTCAAAAATAAACCTAAAACAACATTTTAATATGTTTTTGATGCAACGCAGATAAACCCGGTATCAGAGGCAGCGCTCCGATTCAAGTACAACCATCCAGAAGTGGTGCAGCATGCGGGCACCGTTCCAGGTCTCAGACACTTTGATGCACAGTTCTTCAAGGTGCACTACCGACTCGCAAATTGCATGGACCCTATGGGCCGCAAGATCCTGGAGCAGTCATACCAGGCCATCTATGATGCAGGTTAGTTTACAACTACAAAGCTACAAGGTTCTTTTAGCGCGTGGCCAAATTAGGAACTAACACCGCGTCCTGTCAATGTCATAAAGGCGCCAAAAGATCCTTGGAGCACTCTTACTATAATTATTAATTATAAGTATCTAGGTATTAACGTTTTTTTTTTTATATTAACTTTTCTAGGCCCAACTAAACTAAAAAGTACCATTGGCTCGAAAGAAGAAGAATCTAGCTTTAGTAGTAGGTATTAAGCTTTAACCGCGGATTCGCTGTCGTAATTTTGCACTCAGGAACAGTCAGGAGAATGTATTCTCAAGGATGAAAGAAGACTATCTTACTCTCCGGCCCGTAAACTATGTCTTTGCAAAAAAAACCCGTCGATATATTCACGCTACTATAGAGCAACGGCTCTATAGTAGCGTGAAAGCGGGACAAAGAAACAAACTAGCAAACCATAATTACGTTTAAATAATATTATTATTATAAAATTCTTTTTACAAAAACAACAACCGACTTCAAAAAAAAAACACTATAAAGAGAAAAATTACCTAATTTCGGAAGGCGGTGTCTGGATCTGTATTTTAGTTTTTTGCCACCGACTTCCGAAATTCAAGTTATTTTTCACGTTGTAGTGGGTCAGTTGTAATTTATCTAAGTTACAATAGCCTAATGTCAACTACTCATTACTTTTTATAAAATATTGCTTTTCCTGATGCAGAGAAGTCAATTGAGGAGTTCTCCTGGTAAGAGCCATCAGCTCCACTTCACCATATACATTGTGGCGAGCATAAATTGCTTAGCAACCATATTAAAGTACCTAATAGAATGGCAACCCGTGAAATTATTATTATTAATTAGTTCCGGTTGCCATCTGTGGTCTTCATCATCAGTTCCTCTTCATGGTATTTTTTTATAGTAACTACAACAAATGCACGATTTATTATAAAACAGACAGACAGACGGACAACAAAGTCATCCTATAAGGGTTCCATTTTTTCCTCTTGAGGTACCGAACCCTAAAAATACCCATATCACCATGATGTGCCATGATATTTGAAGATTTCCCTTGATTTCTATGGGATCATCAGATTCTGACTTGGTGACAATGGTCTCATTGTCACCAAGTCGAGAGCATACCCATCCAAAAAAAAAAAAAATCAAAGCCGTTCCACAGTAGGATTATAGGGTATGGTACGGTATGGTTGTTAGTTATTACAGATGTAGATATGATATCATTATTTTACCATCAGGTTCCTATTTAATATAACTTAGACCACGTATTATTGTCAGAAATTACAAAATTGTCGCATTATTACGATAGCTGTGCTGTTTAATAAAGCAGAAAATGTATGAAAACGGTGGCGTTCTATAGTTTCGGCCTACCCCCATGAGAAAAGGGTGTGAATTTATATACATTACTTATGTATGAATGTATATCCGTGATTTTTGACAAGATTTTGTCATATACTTATGTATGAAAAAATCTTGTCAGATTATTGCCTGTCACAAGTTTCCAGTCGGTTTTATTACATAGGATTGTCATCCAATAACACCAAGGTACTACTCTTCTGCCGAGAGAATAACACCCAATAACAAAAAGAAGTTAATTTATTATTCATTCGTTAAAATATAATGGTTAACTAATTACTGTACATGCGATTGAAAACAATATCTAGAATCATTAATATGTAGATTTCTATGCTAAAAGCAGACAACAACAATATTATGCAGTTCACAGCGAAATGGCTAGGAATTGGTAATGTGTGGACATTTTGGAGACTGTATTTGTAACTTATACGTTCAAAAAAGCTATATTCTATCATTCAAATGCAACAGATGTTTTGCCTAATATGAATGATAGATTATATTACAGGGATTCTTTGCCTTTGCTTTTCAAATCTTCACTTATCTTTTATTATAACAACAAACGGTGCGTTCGATGAGGTTTCCCTTCGGCAAAAACGAACTTCCATACTTTCATCCCCAATTTAAATCCTTTGGGAACTGAATTTGCAAAAATCCTAGTACAAAAATTCATCATCATCATCAGCCCTTATCGGTCCACTCCTGGACATAGGCCTCTCCAATTGCACGCCATTCAGCTCGATTCTCAGCAACTCTCATCCAGCTGCCACCAGCCACCCTGCTTAGATCGTCGCTCCACCTAGCCTACATAAAAAAATTACATGTTTTTAAAACCAGTGGTTTAAACCCTGCGTTGTCAGTGAGTGAATTTTAGATGCTTATTCCGGTATTAATTGAACTACTTAACCTACATCTTATTATGTGTCTACCTATTCTCGCACTTCCGTGCTTCGCTTACACAACATTGTCTTTCTATCCAAAATTAAAACATAATATTTTCCCTAATTCCCATCTTTCGCTTGTAAAACGAACTACCTACGATTTTTTTTTCTAGGTTTAAATCCGGAAGAACTTTCCGGTAAGAAAGTCGGCGTGTATATTGGCACTTGTTTCTCTGAATCTGAAAAAGCTATGTTCTATGAAGCTGCTTCTAGATCTGGTTTCGGTATCGCTGGGTAAGTCAAGATAATACATTATTTAAATAAAATTTGTTTAAAGAGATTTTCATAAATTTCTCTCTTTTTCGGCAATTAGTGCCGATATTGAAACAAATCGACTTATATCAGACCACGAAAGATTTGATTACCAACATGTATGCTACGCGCCACGGTTGCTGCTACGGTGACATGCTACGGTTACTGTTACTGTAACAATTGTAGCTCCATAACAACACCTGAAATCAGCAACGATTATAGCTTCACAGCTACAACTTCAGATACTTACTGAAGTAGCACTCTGTAGTTACTGACATTACTGAATACCTTCATCAAACATATAAATCCATGAATTGAAAGTAAACTGTTGTTATTTTGTATAACAGGTGCAGCAAAACTATGTTCGCTAACCGCATTTCCTACTGGCTGAACGCGAAGGGTCCTTCGATGTCGATCGACCTGGCCTGCTGCAGTTCCACCGCGGCGCTGGAGCAGGCATACCTCGCTATAAGTCGAGGCGAATGCGAGGCAGCCGTCGTTGGAGGCGCCTACCTGTGTCTGCACCCACAGTCCGCCGTGCACTACGGAAGGTAGATACTAACAGGAAATCAAACCATACATTTACGTATTTATGATTTATTTATTTATTAAATACTTTATTGTACACCACTAATACTATGGAGGAGCTCGTGGCTAAGTAATAACAGCCGCACGGGTCGATCCATTAGGTTAAGCTATGCTTGCCTGGGTTGATTCGTGGATGGGTGACCATCTTTATATACCAAGACTTCTATACCTCAGAAACCACGTTAAGCCGTTTGGGGTCTTAGACAGTCGTTAGGGGTCATTAGAAGCCCGAAAGTCTGACAACCAGTCTTAACAAAGGGTATCGTATTACCCAGGTACTGGGTTGTGGAGGTCAGATAGGCAGTCGCTCCATGTAAAATGCTGGTATTCAGCTGCATCCGGTTAGACTGGAAGCTGACCCCAACATCGTTGAGAAAAGTTTAAGCAGATAGTTGTACACCCATGGCGGCATGGAGAGTGCGATTGTCGCAACCCAGCGCTGGGCACGCCACAATCGTGGTGATAAGTCCTCTCTTTGAGGAGTGGCTAGAGAGGTGCCACGGCGTCCTCACCTTCCGCCTGACGCAGGTGCTCACCGGACACGGTTGTTTCGGGAGGTTCCTGTTCAGGATAAAGCGGGAGGAAACGCCCGGATGTCACCACTGTGTAGATCGCCCGGAGGACACGGTGGAGCATACGGTGGAGTTCTGCCCGGCTTGGGCAGAGCACCGCCGCATCCTCACGAAGGCTATCGGCGGCGGCAATCTCTCGGGTCTGGCCCTGATTCAGTCCATGGTTTGGAGCGAGAGTGCATGGGAGGCCGTCACCTCCTTCTGCGAGGCAGTAATGCTCGCGAAGGAGAAGGCGGAATGCGTGAGGGAGAGGCAAGGTTCGTGCCCTCGCGCCCCTAGTCGCCGCAAGAGACGCCCCGGGTGTCGGGAGTCGCAGGCCGATTTCCGGCCACCTAGGCATGGACTTGCGGGCGGTGAGCGATGGGTAGCTCGCCGTCCTATAATGACCAGGCCAGGGTCGACGGCGCGTTGTTTTCCACGCGTGCCTCAAAGAGATGTCAACACCAACTGACGGGGTCCGATAGGACCAATGCCTGCCATGGTTGCGAGTTTGTCCGAAAGGGATATCGTGGCCCTGGCACACAGGCAACGGAAGGAACACGGGTGGGTTTTAGTCAGTAACAATCTGACATGAAGAGCGGGAGAAGTTATTTGATAATTTCCCACCCAAAAAAAAAAAAATATATGTGGTTGTACACCACTATAGGAAATAGGACAAACATTAATAATAGTGTACAATTGTCTGATCTTACAAGGCGAACTTTTACAGTCATCCTTTGGATGAATTGAAAGTAAGATAATGATAATAAAGTCATCATCATTTCTTTGAAAATTTCTGAGCTATTACGACGGCCTCTGACTTATCTTAACTTCTTCCTGGAGGTTATCGATTTTCCGCTGTGCCGGTATTACATTGTTACTTTATCATTCCTATAGAATCGTCTAGTCATCTTCAGTGCTACCTTATTTATTCACCTACGACATGATTTTATATCACTTTTACCTACGTTATCAAGTCCTGCTATGTTTTAAAGTCTCAAGATTCCTAAAGTGATTACTTCCAACATTTATCCTCAAACACTCATACTTTTCTGCTAGGTACTTATTAATGTAGAAAGGGAGTTACAATAATGATTAACTCTGGTCACAGGCTCTTGAACCTTTGTCAGGATGGTAAAACTAAATCATTCGATGAAAATGCTGATGGATGTGCCAAATCAGAAGCTATCAACGTTTTGTTCCTGCAAAAAGCGAAGAACGCTTTAAGGTAGATATATTATAGTTTGAGGTTGATATGGATCATAATATTATAAGGTTTATTTTTAGTCATACGATAAACAACAACATTTTCATAATAATTTACAGAATCTACGCCGATGTATTGCACGCTAAATCAGAGTTTACGTCTATATTGCCTGGAGAAACAGGTCCTCAATTCGGATTCCTCAGAGACTTCAGTACAACAGTCAGATTTATTAAGAACTTCTACGAAGAAGCAAGAATCCCGCCACAGGCCATCGAATATGTAGAAGCTTATGGCTGTGGTAAGTACTTACACATAAATTAAATATAAGTAACAAAAAAATAGACACTCCTGGATCACAAACCATTAATTCAAAGTGAGAAAAAGAAAATTGTGTTAAAGTAGATCATTATAAGAATATTTAAGTTTTTACATCAGCAAAATTAAACGATAAATATCAAATAATAATGTTAGGGCAGCTACAATTAATTCAGCCCTTTGGGCTGCATGGGATGCGTTCGAAAAAAACATGTAAATTAGTTCAGACCAATTGAAAAACAGACTTAGAGAATAACTGAATTAATTAATTCTACAGCTGTACCAGAGGCTGACAAGGTGGAGTTGGAAGCTATAGAGGAGGTGTTCTGTAATAATAAACGAGATCCTCTCTTGGTGGGTAGTGTTATGTCAAATATTGGTTACAATGAAGCTGCTTCTGGTGTCACTGCTATTACAAAGGTAAGCCTCACCTCAGAAGACTTTATTATTCTTGGGCATCAGGTTTTAAACGAAAGTAACACATTTGCGTTCAGAGTTCAAGTGTTCTGAAACACTTTATACATAATTCGATTAAGTTTTAATAAACACTGCTTTTTTATTACACCGCTACACCTAGTTATGAACACTATAGTCACCATGATGTTACTTGAAGATGGCCTTCCTTTCAAAGAAAATTATAAAGACAGTTTAATTTATTTATTGCAACAGGAACAGACAAGATGCATAAAAAACACGATAAGATCGTTCGTTGTAATGAATCATTAGAAATAACCGCACTATTTTCATCTCTCTCTCAGGTGTTGCTTGGCTACCACACTGGTCAAATAGCTGCCAACCTGCACTGCGACAATCCGCGACACGACGTGGTTGCTGTGCGCGAGGGGCGAATGCGCGTCGTAACCGAGAACCAGAGTTTTGGCCGCTCTTACGTCGCCGTCAATGGCATGTCCGTCACCGGCGTCAATTCACACGTGCTGCTGCATGGACACTATAGACCAAAGGTAAAAACATTACCCACGTTCACCATCCACCTGGCCTTATCCCAATTTATTTGTGGCCCACGCAACGTTTCTTCACTCTTTCATACCTACTATTTCTATCAGACGTCATCACAGCATTCAGATCCTTCCCACCCCCTTTTGCACAATACACCCAAAGTTGTCTTTGCTTGCTTCTATTCTTATAGCCATACACTTTCGTATTTATAATATTAGGAGAGTTTTGTTAATATATAGACTAAAATAAGCTAATTATATCTCACACACTACACACCCTCACTCTTCACACTCTCACCCATACACACATATCACACGTATTCGCGCGTTTTGGCCCTGTTCTAGGCATATCAATCATTTATTTACTGTGCTGTTTGTATAATTTTAAGTTACCTTTTATTTTTAATTTTGCATAGTACATTGCCTACATTTCAATTGCATATAAGATAATGATAAGTGGAAGCGCGGAGTCTCCTAACACAAGCAATTCTTTGCTTAAAAGGTGATCTCCAACAACACATTCTATATGTCCTTTGTAATTGAAATAAACATTTTTTTTTTTTTATATATATATAATATGCATTTTAACGTTACTTTAAATTAATTACTGGAAAGAAAGATAAAGTTTTTCATAACCACATTTAATTTGCCTTTCAGGACCCCAAACGCTACAAGTCGAGCATTGCTCACCTAGTGACTATTTCGGCAAGACATGAAGCAGCAGTTACTTATTGTCTTAGCGAGTTGAAAGCCAACCCTATAGACCCCGAACAGTTGAGGCTGTTGCACAACATACACCAGGCGAATATTTCAGGACATTTGGGCAGAGGATTCGTCATTCTACGTAAACACAAACTTACAATTTCTTAAGCCATTTTGAATTCGCATCTATATTAAGTAGTAGTTCAAATGGTGCCCAGCTTAAATGGAAATGCCAGAAGTACTATGGGCGAACCTAACTCAGAGAACGACAAAACGTCAGAGCATATGAGCGTCATGGCGGATCGCACTTGACTTATTCCTAAAGATAGATAGTGGGACAGACTTATAATAACACTAAAGTAATGCAAACTAGTCTAATATACACAATCTTGATACCTATGTATTTTTTCTAGAGACGGATGAAGAACAGAAGACCGTGTGTATATCTGAGAAGGCTGAGTACTTCGACGATGCTCGGCGGCCGCTGTGGTTCGTGTACAGTGGTATGGGCTCGCAGTGGGCTGGTATGGGCGCGAAACTCATGAGCATGCCGATCTTCGCTGCTGCTATACAACGGTACTCACATATCCTAAATAAAATAATCATAATAGACATGACTTTAAAAACACTCTCATCATGTTAAAATATTTTTTACAGATGCCATAAAGTTTTAGAGCCAAAGGGACTCAACATTGTTGATATAATAACGTCACCAGATGAAACCACTTTTGACAACATTTTACATTCTTTCGTCGGAATAGCGGCTATACAAATAGGTCTGACTGACATTCTTAAAGAACTTGGACTTGTACCTGATGGAATTATAGGTAATAAATAAATTCAAAGTTTGCATGAAAAAAACCATAACACATAACATCACGCCTTTTTTCCCCGAAGGGTTAGGCAGAGGTGTACCTGTAGTACACCTACATTTCGCCAGTTATGTCATGCCATGTTATGTCATGCCAGTTATCCATGTTAAGTCCCATGTAATAGGGGGCGAGCCTATTGCCATCAACCGGGCACAAATCCAGACTCCGGGCTGCTACTGAGAAGTTCCAGATAAAAAACTCAATATCACTACCCGACCCGGGAATCGAACCCAGGACCTTATGCTCAGCAGTAGCGCTTGCGACCACCAGACCAACGAGGCAAAAAAAAAGGTTATTAATAAGATGGCGGGACATACAGGCCTTCTTTCTCAGGAACTGCAACATTTTGCAGAGAGACAAGTGGAAAGAGGGATATGTAATAGAAATTAATGAAGAAAATACTATGCTATAATTCTAATTAATAACAACAACATCAAACAGGTCACAGTGTAGGAGAGTTGGGATGCGCGTACGCTGACGGTTGTTTGACGGCAGAGGAAATGATACTGTCAGCTTACAGTCGCGGGCACGTGTCACTGGAGACTAAATTCATCCGTGGATCCATGGCTGCGATTGGTCTGGGATATGAACAGGTAATTTAATTAAAGTCATCTGATCAGCTAGCTATACAACAATTAAAGTACAGGTTTGGTACTCTCGAATTATGAACAACACAACGTAGGTGACTGTGATGGCGACGATGAAATGAATGAATGAACTTCAAGCAGTCAGTATGTGTATTAATGGTGCTATTATTTTTCAGATTTTACCATTGTGTCCACCTCAAATCCAAGTTGCTTGCCACAATGGGCCTGAATCTAGTACAATTTCGGGACCCGCTGAACTCATGAAAGAATTTGTCGCAGAGTTGACTTCTAAGGGTATTTTCGCTAAGGAAGTACCATGCTCCAACATCGCCTACCACTCTCGTTATATTGCTGATGCCGGTGAGTTTCCAATACTTATTAAGCATTGTTATAGCGTTACATTATATTAGAGTATTTTAGATTAAGTACGGTGGTCCATTTTCATCCATCTCATATAAACCACTCTGTAGATTGACATAGCATTGTATTTTTCACATAATTAATTAAATCTTCAAAATTAAGGACCTCATCTACTCAAGTATTTATTGGAGGTGATCAAGGATCCGAAACCAAGAACCGAGCGTTGGCTTTCAACTTCTGTACCAGAAAAAAAGTGGGACAATCCGACTGCAAAGCTCTGTTCAGCTGAATATCACACCAACAACCTACTGGTAAGTAGTGATGTTTCTGTGCAAGTAGCTATTAAAACTTTATCAACACGTTTTCGACCCAGACTTCCAAACTTTGGACCGCCCAGGTTTCATGCCTTTCTGACTCTCACTTGTCCTAGCTTTTAACATCAGAGAATGCTCCGAAAACCTTGTGTTAATTTGTTTAAGTATAGCCCACTTAAACAAGCCAGCAATCTCTTTCCACTTTATGTTGACCCTGATATTTGTTAAGAGTGTTGGAGAGGCCACTAGCCGCAATTTTATTATTGACCAGATATATGGATAAGTGCAGGTGACTCACACTAGATTTAACTGGATACGTTACAAGAGTTTACGAAGGGTTCCATATGATTTATTTTCGCAGAGCCCAGTGTTGTTCGAGGAGACGTCGAAGCGGATACCTAACAACGCTGTGCTGGTGGAGGTGGCGCCGCATGGACTGCTGCAGGCCATCCTCAAGCGGTCGTTGCCTAGTAACTGCAAGAATATTGCTCTGACCAGGAGGAAACATGCCGATAATACAATCTTGCTGCTTGAGGGTATCGGCAAGTAAGTAAAATGATAAGCACAGTCAAAATATAGTTTTAGTTTATTTTATTTTAATATCACTCATATAGACAATAACTATCTTTGCCTGCGGCTTAGCTCGCGTGGAGGATCGTTTTACCAACTCAGAAATCTTCGCTAGTGTGTACTGTAAAACTGCGCCTTCGGTCGTGATATGAATAAATGTTATTTCAAAACATCCATTATTTTCAGGTTGTTTATGGAGGGTTACAATCCTAAAGTTCATGTTCTCTATCCGAAAGTTGAGTTACCAGTTTCTACGGGAACGCCATTCCTGTCGCATCTAGTCCAGTGGGCTCATGGCGAAAAATGGTAATATGTACCACTTTCTTTTTTTCTTCGCACATTTTCGAACAACAGTATACAGTAACTACGTCAAACTGATATTTGCACATTTTGAATATTACATTTTTCTGTTTCAGGCCATTGCCAATGTATATCACAGCCAATAGATCAACAGCTGCCTCCCTCGACTATATCACCTCTGTGCAAGATACAGAACATGCTTACTTGCAAGGCCACTCTATGAGAGGTAACATAAAGACCCTATTCGTATGCTACTATAATTCCAAGACTCAATATGAGGTTACTAAGCACTAAGTTAGACTCCGCTTTCATCCATCAAAATTAGAGTTATAATGCTATAAAAAATATAGCATAATAATTAGAGGAGGTTGATCAGTGCGTGGTTTAATTATAGATATAATTAAACCACGCACTGATCAGCCTCCGCCGAATACCTACTGTTTTTTAGTACGTCGACTTAACGATGAGTTCTCGTCCACTCTGCTTATTTATTAAATGGTATCCCAATAAATCATGCTTAGACAGTAGGTACTTAATTGTTGAATAATACCAATGATGTTCATCTTTAGGACACAACGTATACCCGTTTGCCGCCACACTAGCCCTGGTGTGGGACACCTATGCAATGACGATGGGAATCCCGAAGAAAGAATTGTCCGTGGAGTTCAGAGACCTGCGTCTGTATGCGCAACCGATAATACACGATCAACGTCAGATTCGTATTAACGTCGCTTTCCATAGAGGAAATGGGTGTTTTGAGGTGATAAGATTTCCGTTAGATAAAGTCCCATACTAAAGTTTATCAATACCAGATCTCCACGCTAGACCATGTTTACGCCAACAGCCATCAGTTTGACAGCTAGCATTCAGTCTATTGCCATTTCAGCTTACTATTAGTCCGGTCAAATTATCCCAAAAAATAGGGGTAAGGTTACATTAATTTGCATAAAGCTGAATCGTGGTTAGATTGTTTGTATCATTCATATACAACAAATGTCAAAAGTCCCCATCGATCCCGTACGTGCAAAAAAAGTTATTCAACTTCGCAAAAATGGCTTATTTATATTTTTCAGCCAAATGGTAATAAAAATACATCAGACAAAAATTGTAGCGATGTACCGATTTGTTTACACAGGGGTCATAGCAGCGAACAAGAATTTAAAAAATGCTATTAAAATTGAATTGTTTTTTTTATAATATTTCCGATGGTAAAATTAAGCTTAGTTTCGATATGTGCACATTATGAAGACACACTGTAGGTACATATACTTTACGGCAGGTGGACGACTCGTTCTCTATGTTCTCACCTCATTTCGGATTCTATTCTTCTTTTGTGTTCCTTAAAGCCAACCACACATTACAGCCTCAACGGGCCGCAGCGAAAAGAATTTTCACGTGAGCGTTGTTCCATAAAAAATGTGATGATTTTCCAATGCGTTGCCTCGCGGTGTTACCCGCCCTAATTTGCGTTAGCCTTAAGTAATGCTTACCTTATATTAGGTATATACTGCAAAGCTTACTTAATATTTTAATACAGATTCTGAACGAAGGCTCCAAAATCGTAACAGGCTTTATAAAGGCATTGGATGTTATTGAAGATACGAAGCTAAGAAAATTAAAAGAAATACCTGAAACTAAAGTGAGCATAGACCTCACGGCTGAAGATATTTATCATTTATTCAGAGATAGAGATTACTCGTACAGGTAAGTTTGAAATAAACGAAGGAATTAAAAAAATAGGTAGAGCTTGCTGTGATCCTTTAATATTGAACGATGTAATTTATTTCAGCGATGAGTTCCTTAGCATTGAGGGTGCTAATAAATCTCTGAGCGAAGCTTCGCTGGTGTGGCGTGACAACTGGGTCACGTTCATCGACGGCTTGCTGCAGCTGAACATGCTGCGACAACCACACGATGGAGTATCACTAGTCTCGCACATCAGGAGTATGAAGATCAACGTTAAATATCATCAAGATGTTGTTAAACATTCTTTCGTGTCGGTTTACAAAGTTCTGTTGAAAGCAGTTGTATTAGACAATTTTGACATTACCAGGTGAACATTATTTAATTTCTATGTATTATTACCGCTATACATTGTCTGTCAGTCAGTAAAGTAAATCATTTCTGTGTTATTTGTTTCCAGATGTGGAGGTGTTACAATAAGCAATGTTAAATTGGAAAATATACCTCCAGTGAGCAATAGAAACATGGCGTTAAAAGCTATGAAATTCATTCCTTATTTCCAATCGGACATAGATGTAAGTACTCGTACACCTTTCAGTTATCAGGTTATGTGTAAAACCAAATACGAGTGAATTCTATTAATATAAAAAAAATTAAAACTCATACAGGTGTCGACATCACTTCATGTTTTCATACAAACAGTATCGGAAAATGTGAACAAAACAATCATAAATGTCGTTGGGTTAGTTAATCAGCCTAGAAAAGGATCCATTTTCTCGGAAATAAATAATGCTATTAGAAACATTTTTGGAATTAATGTTAAATACGAAGAAGTTAACCGCGAATCTGCGTTGAAGAAACAACACAACTTCCTAAAAGGTGCTGATCTGGTGCTGGTTCAAAACCTATCCACTGACGATAACGTAAGCCTAAAATGTTTTATTTTCAATTTTTATTCTATGTTTTACATTATAATTTAACTAATTTGGCCATCCAACAGATGTGCCAGCTGCTGCATCGTTTCCTACAGAGAGACCAGTTTGTGGCGAGCGAGGAAGACCTCGCTTTTGGTGGTCGCTCGCGCCCTTCGTCACTTTACCGTGTGATTTCCGTTCACTCCATTGTTAGCAATGGCAACAAACAGCAGTCACAACTGCAGCTAGTCCGGTGGGGTACGTCAGCGGCCGTACCTACAACAACTGTCACAGTTCGAAGCAACTCTGATATCCTACTCCTCATTACAACGCGCAATAACCTATCTTTGGGACATCAGCTCCTGATTATTGCACCTTACCCTGCACTGCCAGGTATTAAGGAACTTGTAAGCGGCTGGCGTAGAGAAGCTAATCTTAACAAGATCCATCTAATCATGGTCGGTATAGAAAGCAACGATATTTTTTGTGTCGATGAGATGCCAGATGTTGACCTGGCGTTCAACGTAGTGGACAATGTACGTAGATCTTTGATATTTCTGTTTGTACCAAAATACATATAATTATAATAACTTCATATTTAATGTAATAATTTTCATTTATTTATCAGGGTAAGTGGGGAGGAGAGTACTACGTACCATTGGAAGACTCTGTATCAGTAAGCAACAACGTGTCCTTACAATGTAGCCAGTTTGGTGACTTGGATTCGCTCACGTGGATTGAAGCGCCTGAGGCATCCGGATCTGGAGTCGCTGTGAAAGTATACCTGAATTTATTTTAATTACCTTGAAAATTTTTGAATCCCAATTTATGGCCACAATAATTAGTACTTTTTACATTATTAACAAAACACATACTTCTATAATCATTCCAGGTTCAATATGCTGGTATAAGTTATGATGACGTCAAAAAGGCCAGTGGCTCCTTATTATATAAACAAAACATTAAAAATTGCTTTGGAATGGAGTTCAGTGGAACCACAAACAGGTCAGTCAGTAGCTTTACTTAAAAAAAATTCAAAGTATGGACCCGTTTGATTTATGTATTTATTTACATTCATACTTATTTCGTCGTTCCTGATTTTTATTTTCAATCGGTTGTCAGACGATTATGTTCGTTTGTTTCATAGCTAAGTTTCGATGCTGATATGTAAATATGTTACACAACACTGGGCAAAGAACGGATCCCTGTAGTACTCCAACTTCCACGTTAAACAATCTTGATCGTTCCTCTCCTGAAAGCAGCGGGCGGATATAGACGACCTGATGAGTAGAAACATATTTGGTAGATTTTTCTTTTGTGCAATCTCTAACATCATCTAATCAATCAAGATCTGGTCAAAAGCTTGCTGCACATCAGGAAAGGCCGCTGATCAAGGCTTTTAACGTTCATAAGACTGTTTCCCTGTTTGAATCATTGAAGAAGTCTTTATTTATTAATAATTTTGAATTATTTGAATCTAAGGGTATATGACTACCTGCCAAGGTTGCGAGTTTGTCCGAAAGGGATATCGTGGCCCTGGCACACAGGCATCTGAAGGAACACGGGTAGGTTTTAGTCAGTAAAAGTCTGACACGCCCTCCCGCTTCGTCCAGAGCGGGAGAAGTTATTTGATAATTACCCACCGTTAAAAAAAGGGTACATGACTAGGTAATTTTTTTTTATAAAATAAATATCATGTAAACATGGACAGTAAATATCATGTAAACATGGACAAGAAATATCATGTAATCCAATCTGAACCAATTTTTTCGCCATGCAGTGGTGAGCGTGTGATGGGGCTGGTGCACGGTGGCGCGGCCGGCAGCGTGGTGCGCGCGCAGCCGGAGCTGCTGTGGCCGGTGCCGGCGCACTGGAGCCTGGAGGACGCCGCCACCGTGCCGCTCGCCTACACACACGCACTTTACTGTCTCGTGAGTCTACACTCAAGATACTTGCAACAATCATTTTACCGGCAAATGTTAAACTGATCCCACCATCTCCCTTTTACTAATAGACTATCAGACGTAGTGCATCCTGTACTACATCTGAAATTCTGCCATCCGCACTTGGTTGGTATCCAGCTAATTCTTAAGCCAATTCTTACTAAGCACTTCTCCTCCACATTTATAATGCGCACATTGTGGAGATCTCTGCTACTTACAGGAAAAATTTCACCGTTATTGTCAAACTCACATTAACTGTTAATTTTAAGGCAATGAAAAATTACAAGGGGTTGACACCTGACACCTCTGTGTTGGTCCATGGAGGGGCTGGAGCTTTCGGCCAAGCTGTAATATCAATAGCTCTTGCTCACGGTCTCGAAGTATTCACAACTGTTAGTGACATGCGGAAGAAACATTTCTTACGTAAATTATTCCCAGGATTAAAAGGTATTTTGATGATTTTCAGTTTCACTAAGGCAGTTTGAGTTTTTTTTTTCCTTTAATAATGTGTCACGGTTGGTGATACTTTATTCACATTATAAGCTAGCCTATTCAGTTGTTAGTAAATTTAAATATAACTTGAACTGCTAAGTAAATAATATTGGTCGGATCGTCCGGATTTTACTCTGTTAGATTCTGTCATCAAGTTGGGTTTCGTGCAATGAAAACACACTGGGTGAGATACACAGCGTTTATTGAAATCACAAAGTGACACAGTCACTACAAATTATAATCACCACAATAACCAAGCATAACGAATCGAGTACAGTTTCGCGACGTCTTAACTCCGATGCGATCAGACCAGACACTGAATCTTGAATGTCGTCCTCGCCATCGGCTCAAAACATTACGACTCTGTAGAAGGGCGCTAGAGTTGTAGGTAGATCACGTGACGTCCGCCAGTAGTAGCACACTTGCCATTTGTTTCTCGTCCGTACTAATGACCGGATCCAACATATTTATATTATATTTACTTAGTTTGAGATAAATATGATTTTTTGTAAACATAGATCACTGTTTTCCTTGTTTCAGCTGAACACATCGGAAATTCTCGGGATCACAGTTTTGCAGATATGGTTCGCAGCGCTACAAACGGAAAGGGTTGCAGCTTAATTATTAGTTGCCTTGGAGGAGACCTGAAGGAAGTATGTTCTATGTTCTGTCAGAGCGTTTGGCCTTGGTTTCCGCACTTAGTCCTTCATGTGGACCATTGTGCGTAGGCCATGGCGGTCGTCAGTTGTTTATTCCAACCAGCCTACCTCCCTCAAGAAGCTGATTAGGTCTTCTGGTCTGCATAGGATATCTGTGAAGGATCTGGGTGACCCGAGAGTTTCTGTTCTGATCTGGGTGACGTCTGTGCAGTCAAAGAGCACATGCATAACGGTTTCTTCAGCCTCCATGCAAGCCCTGCACAGAAGGCTGTCCTTTATGCTTATTGTGTGGAAGTGTCTGTTTAGTCGCGAACTTGCCTCTGCCCGCGTGATTCTGCGACCAGCTGCTTTTCGCGCTGGGTTTTCCCTTTGCGTACTTGCAGCTGGCCACATGGTTCCGCGTCCGGTCGCTTTTCGCGCTGGTTTGCCCCTTCGCGTACTCGCGGCTGGTCGTGTACTGACTCTTCAGCGTCCGATCGCGCTTCGCGCTGGCTATAGCCGTCGCGGGTGTTGCATTTTCGGTCCTACTTTCTTACCTCGAGCGATTTTTCCGCGCTTGTTCAGCATGCGTACTCCGTCAGCCGGGAAAGTGCTAGAGCTGCTAGCAGCTCTAGCACAGCTGCTAGCAGCTCTAGCATGGAAGGATCATGGGCCTAGGCCCATGATCTCCTCGTCTGGTGGTCTCGGTCCTCATCCGGGTAGATGAAGCATAATACTCTGTTGCCAGAGGCTTGTGGAGGGTAGGGATCCCGTAATGGATGTTGGCGCGTGGGTCACAGCTGAAGGTGGGTTGTGTGGCCCGTTTGGCGCAGCCAGAGTCAGGTTTGTGAGCGCGTGAGTCGCAGCCTGGGTTGCGGGTGCGTGAGTCGCAGACTGGGTTGAGGGCGCATGAGTCGCAGCCTGGGTTGTGGGTGCTAAAACAACAGCCCGCTGCGCTGAAAAGCGCGGCACCAAAGAGCAGATAAATGCCCCCCCCCCCCCTCCCCAGATTCCGTTGGGGGCTTGGCCGGGACCCACCTGGCTAGAAATTTCATTGGTATTGGGGGGTGGGCTTTTTTGGAATCGAGGTTACCCCTCCTCTAGGACCGACGGGATATAGGGATGAAGGAGAAGGTAATCGTGGGCAGGGGTGTGGGTTCTTGGGGGTCACCCTAGGCTTGGGACTTGGCTTAGGGATTTGGGACCGACGTGATATAGGGATGGGAGGGAGGTTTTCATGGGTAAGGGGTGTGTGTTCTTGGGGAGTCACCTTAGGCTCGGGATTTGGCCTAGAGATTTGGAATCGACAGAATTTATGGATAAGACAGGATGGATAATTAGGTGATAGGAACATAGGAAGAGGTAGATGGGTTAACCTAAGCCTAGGTTTTGGCCTTCGGAAACTCTTGTCCGGGATCTTTTTGAGATGCTCCGGGTGCAGGATCGACCTTTAACAGTCGGTCCCGCAGCCGGAGTTGGGCTATACGCAATCTACCTGCTCACCCGCTCGGTTGCAAGAGAAGAAGTGCCTGGCAGTCTGGGTCGCCGCACCACGGATGTACGTATATGCCAGCTTTGGAGTGATCCAGCCTTCCCCGAGGAAGAAGAAGGAAGTTCTATGTTAGAAGTGTTATGTTAGTGTAGGGAGTAATATTGGACCTTTGGAATTTATTTTGTCAAATCCAATAAGCTGCATTTTAATATTAAAAAGTGTTGTGCGCGCGTGCTCCATTACAGCATCAGTACGAGATGGACAGCGAAGTTATGTCGCGTGTCTCGCATGTACGAGACTTGGGCGTACAGATGGTATCTGAGCTGACGTACCGCAAACACATAGTTGAGATGTGCGGCAGGGCTTTCAGAAATCTCGGGTTCATCTTGAGACAGTGTAAGGATTTTACCGATACTGCAGTGGTTAAAGTTATGAATAATGCACTTGTGAGGAGTCATCTAGAAACAAGTGCAATCATTTGGAATCCACATGAAGGGAAATACAGCCTCATATTGGAAAAAATTCAAAACAAAACTAGATTTCTTTACCGCAAACAGTACGTAGTTTATCCCTTTTATCCCCTGATGTACCCAAGTCTGTTCATCCTGGGCATGGTTGGGTACACCAGGCTGACAGTGAGAAGGGACGTGGCGCTGGTCAAGTACGTGGCTCGCGTACTGTTAGGGTTGCTGCACCACCCGGAGGTGCTGGCAGCGCTGCGGCTGCGCGCGCCGGACGGGTGCGTAGGTGCGCGCCGCCGCCCCGCTCTGTTAGACGTGCCAGCGGCTAGGACTAACCTACTCAATTTTGCCCCTATGTCGCGTGCTGCACGTATTATTAACATTATTACAGTTTTGAAGGCTATATTTGGGCAAAATCTGCCGAGATTCATTGAAATGGCACAAATAATGATTGAAAGAGGTGTAGTTTATACGTTGTCATGTTTAAAATAAAATTTAATTCAATTGTGTGTAATTTTCATTAGTGGTCATTTATTTTGTATAGGAGAACGGGCAAAAATGTATGGGCCCTGTTGCGGCGGCCTTAGCCTTAGGGTGAAAATCGAAATTTTCTTAGTGGACTGTATCAGGGGCGGTTCTGTGACACAAGTAGGTGGTTTGGTGGTGTGAGAAATAACAAATGGTACCTACTTGGTTAGCTATGGCGAAGACACGGTGAGAAGCTTCCTTAGCCACGTGGCGGCGGCCCGTCTAGGATATCACGTACGGACTTCGTTCGTACTTTCCACAACACACAGACACACACTTGCACTGTTTAATAACAATCCTCGTTCTTCGCGGTGAAATATGAGTCCTTTTCGACTTTGGGTTTATTTTGACCCACAAGCAGCGATGTCGATGAGAAACTGGTGGTTTTCTTCAGGGCGGCGGCGTAGGCGCCATGATGAATCTTCCTTTTCGCTCTCGCTCAGGCATTATAAGGGTGCGGAAGGGAGAGAGAATGCGGAAGGGAGAAAGGAAGTGGAAGGAATCTTGTGTCGCACAGATACCAAATAAAGTTGCCATTAATTAGGCATGAAGTACAAAACTAAGTGAGTTATGGCGTTAACATTCCTCGCGGCCTTAAAGGGTTACCTTTAAAGAGTATAATAATTATAATAATATATACAGTGAAATTACACTTAAATCTAACTAAAGAGGGAATGGATCGAATAAGATATTACTGAGTAGGAATTGGACATAAGCGGACCACAGGTCGCACAAGAATCCCATTAGAAGTTCGTACAGAAACGACTCACGTGCTACCGTCTTTAGACGTATGCAATTTCTCAATAACTCCTAGAGGCCAGGATAGAGGAGGTGCATTATTATTAACAATCACTACTACAGCGCCTTCCTTTATCATACCTCCATCAGGTTTATTCCATTTTAAGCGGGATTGTAATCTATGAAGATACTTGCTTCGCCATCTTTTCCAGTACGACTGGACTAATTTATCCATAAGAGAGTGTCTTTGAAGCAGGTTATCAGACAATAAACCTGCTTCCGCGGCGGGCAATGAGTTAAGCGGCACAGTATGTAAAAAATGCGAAGGGGTAAGAGCTTTAGGCTCTCCCGGATCAGCGCTAAGAACAGTAAGAGGTCTGGAGTTCAACAGGCACTCTATTTGAGAAAGAATTGTAACTAATTCTTCATAAGAGAGGAACGTTGACCTATTGTCTTGAAAAGATGAGTCTTCACGGCCTTCACCATGGACTCCCAGCATCCACCGAAGTGCGGTGACGCGGGCGGAATAAATTGCCAATTAATGCGATGCTCAGCGAGCTCCTCTTCAAAGCGCGGGCGGTATTCTTTATTTATGAACATATACAAGTCGCGTAAAAACGAATTAGCTCCTCTAAAATTGGTCGCGTTATCCGAATACAGACATTGTACCGGTCCACGGCGGGATAAAAAACGTTTCAACGCGGCTATGAACGAAACAGTTGTAAGATCTGTAGCTAATTCGATGTGAACAGCGCGAGTGGTTATACAGGTGAAGATACATAAGTAACCCTAGCGACTTAGTACCTCGAGCGCGTATGGGCACGTACTGTATAGGGCCGGCGTAATCACACCCTGTATAAGAAAAAGCTTTGGTAGCAACATTTACTCTAGATTTAGGGAGATCGCCCATCATCGGCGGATCATGAGGTCGTGGTTTCCACCTGTGGCATGCGTTGCACTTGTGGATTCTGTGACGAATAATTCGTCTAGCGGACAAAATCCAATACCTATGGCGCAATAACGACATAATTAATTCTGGACCTGCCTGTAAATATTTTTTATGATAATAGTCAACAAGGATATCAACTATGCGATCATGCCGGGGCAACATTACGGGGTGTTTACTACTATAGGCCTCAGCCGAATGAGTTAATCGACCTCCAACGCGGATCAAATCATCACCATTTACAAATGGCTTGAGTTTAATAAGACCGGGAGAACAAATTTTATTATTTTTTAACTCGGAATAATCCTTCATGAAGTGTTTTCTTTTAACATGACGCAACAAAATGGTTTCAGCGAACTCTAGGTCGCTAGCGTTAACAGCGTCATTTCGACGCGGGAGTTTTTTCATAAAGCGGAATATGATAACAATAATACGCCGCAACTTGCTCCACGACGACGTACGTTCTGCTAGTGCGAGTAGAAGCGAATTGTCCGAACTTGATTCCGTGACTATGGGGTGCGCGTGGACCTTTTCTTCCGGAATGGGCTCCGAATTCAAGTTAGTAATTATACTATTACTATTATTATTATTATTTATTATTACCTTATGAATGGGCCATTCGGAAGGGTCGCGCTTAGCCCAAGCGGGTCCGTGCAACCATAATGGGTGCTCAATGAATTTGTCAGGTGTTAAACCACGTGACAAACAGTCCGCCGGGTTTTCAGTACCAGCTACGTGGTAGAAATGCTCCGCGGGGTCGTTGTATACGATGCGAACGACACGATTGGCCACAAACGTGTGCCAACGATGCGGAGAATAATTTATCCAGCAAAGAGTCACCTTAGAATCGGTGAATGCGTAAATATTGGTAACATTATAACGTGGATTATAAGTGTCGTGAACACGTCGAAGAAGCCTAGCGAGGAGCTCGGCACCGCAGAGCTCCAATCTAGCGATAGTTAATGGTTTAACCGGCGATACCTTCGACTTGGCACAAACCAGCTGAACGATCACGTCGTCGTCTCGAGTGATATGCGCATAGATGACAGCGCCGTAGGCGCCTTCGCTGGCGTCGGAAAATCCAATTAGGCGAAGAATACAATTTTCGACAATACCTAAATGGCGCGGAATTTTAAAATCATTTAAAAGCGGCAGGGCAGAGCGAAAATTTTGCCAAATATTTATGATGTGACGCGGGGGAGTGTCATCCCAATCAAGCTTCAATAACCACAACTCTTTGATAAGTAGTTTAGCATAGAGAACTACAGGCGCGACTAGACCCATGATGTCCCACAGTCTAGCTACTGCCGACAGTATAGCGCGTTTAGTACACGTATCTGGCGGTGCGGAAATAAGAAATTCAAAACAATCATTTGACCTACACCAGCGCAAGCCGAGGACCTTTTGCTCCACCGACTTGTCGAATTCTAGTTGTTCGGTCAACCTATGCGACGCAGGAATGCTGTTTAGAACAGTTTGAGAGTTACTGGTCCATTTGACCAACTCGAACTGACCTCCTCTAAAGAGCTTAATCAGTTCGTTCGAAACCTGGACTGCACGCGATTCGGAGCTTACGCTACACACTATGTCATCCATATACAGCGAGTCTGCGATGATAGCGCTAGCGCGCGGGAAATGATGACCATCGTCTTGAACCAACTGTTGTACTGTACGGATCGCATGGTAAGGACTTGACTTGAGACCAAAACAGACGCGGTTAAACTGATATAGAACCAGAGGATCGTTTGTACTGAAACGATATAAGATGCGTTGAAAGCGACGATCGCTTTCTCTTACTTTAATCTGTAAGAACATTTGCCGACAATCAGCCGAAAGTGCGAATACGAACAAGCGGAAATTCAAAATTATAGTAAATAAGTCGCCCTGTAAATTTGGGCCACTGTGTAAAATATCGTTGAGAGATACTCCAGTACTCGTTTTAGCACTAGCGTCTAACACGGAGCGTAATTTTGTTGTTGTCTTATCTAAACGTACAACTGCGTGATGCGGAATTACATAGTCAGTACAACTACTGTCTGAACTATCGAGAGGAGCAGGCGATAAAATATCCTTTCTCAATATATTCGCGGATGACGTCATCATACGCCGTACGTAACTCTGGTGCGGATTCTAGTTTCTTTTCTAGGCAGAAAAAACGTTTTTTCGCGACATCGAGTGAGTTCCCCAATGAGAACACATCGCTGCGAAATGGTAAGGCTACAGAGTATCTACCTGTGTCCTCATCACGTTCCGTGGTCGAATTATAAAAGTACTCGCACTCAAGTTCGTCGAGCGATTTGCTCGTCGAAAGAGCGACGGGCGCTTCATCAACCTGCCAGAATTTTCTTAATGCTGATTCTAACGAGTCTTTGTCAGATGGGTGCGAAACATATGAGCAGCAAGACAGTGAATTTTTATTACGACATACAGGCAACGCGGGCACAGTGCCCATGATGACATAACCGAGTACTGTCTGCATGGCGGGCGGCGCGGAGGAGTTGCTGCTAACTACGCGGGGCAACATAGGATGCGGATAAAGTGAAGCCCCGATCAGCACATCGATGCGACCGGGTGTGCCGAACGATTCGTCGGCGAGCGGTAAACCTTTTAAGTAAGGCAAGGCGGAGGTATCTACGAGAGCGGTAGGTAGATTGTCGGTGATAGCATCGACAACTAGCGAATTAACGTTAAAGGTAACGTTCGGATTAAAGCGGGAAGAGAAAGCGAATTGTACGGAACCCTTAACGGATTTTTCCGTACCACCGATACCCTTAACGGAAGGCGTATCAGATGAGTGTCTAGACAAACTTAATCGTTTGCAGCATTCTGCGGTAATAAAATTAATTTGTGAGCCACTATCTAATAGACAACGAATAAAATGTTCTTTATCATAAGCATCTCGAACTATTACAGTAGCCGTTGACAACAAAATAGTAGTATTCGTGTTACATTGCGGCTTTGATGCGCGGGAGTTCGAGTCGTAAAGGATCGACGCAGCAATGGACGCGTTACATTGCGGGGCGATCTGAACAGCGGCGGCGTGAATATGTTGCTCGCTCGGAGCCTGTGCGTGCTACAAGGACAGCTGCGCGGTGGCAGCAGTGCTATCACACGCGCGAGCCGTGGCGTTTGAATCTGATTGTTTATGTGCGGTATTATCAACAGTGTTCGATACTATAGTCGCGTGCGATTCGCGATTAAAGTGCAAAAGCGTGTGATGTTTATTATTACAAGCCTTACATCTAGATTCAGATTGGCAAACTTTGGCCTTGTGTTTAATAATTAAGCTGTTAACGCATGCATCCTTTTGCTTCGCCGATTTGAAACGATCACCTGGTGTCATTTTAGAAAAGGCAGGACATTTATATAAATGTTCATGGACAATGCTATCACACAAACATTTTGCGGATTTATCAATTATAGTGTAGGATTGCGGTTGCGGAGTTTTGGATGTCTTTTTATTTATAGGATTGTTATTAGACAGAGTGGAACTCGAGCTATTTAAAGCTTTAATATTTTGTAAAATGCGAGATTGATTTTTAATGAACTGTACTAAATTGTCGAATTTAGGAATTTCGTCGTTTGAGTTAATTTCGAAAAGTCGAGCGGTTTCAGAATCGACCTTTTTTGCGACGACCTAGCGACATGAAAAAAAATCAAATCTGATAAATCATTTATTTTAAGGTTTTTTAATGCGTTTTCGGCGGAAACAAAATTATCAGAAAAGGATTCGACATTTTGAATAGATGCGGTATTAAAAGATTTATGATCAATCATCCGATTAAGGTAACTAGAAGCCAACATACGTTTGTCTTCGTATTTGTTTATGAGTGAACTAAAAATTAATTGGTAATTGTCACCATTAGGGCAAACTCCTGAGAATGCGGTTTGAGCCTTATCTGTCAATTTCCCCATCAAGTAATATAATTTCTCCGAATCAGTCAATGTATTATTTTCGTGTACCGTGCTTTTAAAATTAGCATAGAACAGAGGCCAGTTACGAATGTCGCCATCGAATGACATAATTTCAATGGGAGGCAAGCGAACTGATTGTTTATTGACACCACTACCACTAGAAGTAGGTGCTGATGTGGCTGCTAATTTTGAGTAATTCGAATGATTATATTTAATTCGGCAATATAATTCCTCAAAACTAATCCACGACTGTTCATCAACCGTATTTTTTGGGTTTTGTTTCAGAAGAAGCGAGTTATATTTATTAAATGCCTCGAGGAACTCGGTGCGCATCGCATCAATATTGACACACGCACACATGAACTTCTCTAGTGGTTCCACACCGAACTTCATCTTTTCCATTAAATCGTAAATGATTTGCATGCGGGCAAAGATAATATTTCGATATGACAGCGCCATTTGAATGGCGGATTCTATGGGATCATCCAAATCAATGGCTGCTTTCTTAGACATTTTCAATATTTTGTTGGTTTATAATGTAGGTAAGTCTAAAATAAATCGCGAACTTCAACGCAATATAAATGCTGCAGTATGGATACTGTTTTTTACTGGCACGTGAAAACAATTAATAATCGCGCTCGAACCTCTCATTTACTACTTATACTACCCATCTTATTAAAGTGACTTTACGCGAATCGTTAGCTTGTTGAGTAGTTAGTTGTGTTTCGTCGCTATCAACACTGTGTGGCAAATATTATGTCTCATACCCGAACGCTTCTAAATCTGCAATGCAATCTCGAAATCCTCTGTCCAGTACTGTGCAAAAAACCAGTGAAATAGATGTTCTTTGTGATTCAATATTTCATTTATTATGCATTAGCATCTGACCGTTTGGCACTATGTGGGCCAGTCTCATCAAGTATGTATCCATCGTTAGTGACAAAATAAAAATGGTTTTAATAAGTTCAAGAACGTATGAGAACTATATCCGCCTTATTACAAAACAAGATTTATATTTGACATGGCTTAAACCATGGAGCTAGTTTTTGTAATAAGAACGTAACAGTGATTGAAATACCGTTCTTTTTACAAAACTGAAAACTGAGTTCGGTACTAAGTTGTCAGTTTTGTGTTTAGGAACTTTACCATAGTCGGAATAAAGTTCGAAATTCAATAATGGCTCCATGTTTTAAACCCGGGTCTGAAGATAAACCTTGTTTTGTAAACTGAAAACTGAGTTCGGTACTAAGTTGTCAGTTTTGTGTTTAGGAACTTTACCATAGTCGGAATAAAGTTCGAAATTCAATAATGGCTCCATGTTTTAAACCTGGGTCTGAAGATAAACCTTGTTTTGGAATAAGGGTGTATGTGTCCATTTGGAACAAAAAGTTGGCACTTTTGTAAATATACACATAATAGGTATGTGCCATCATATAACGCAATTAGATTTGTCTTGTCTGAATTGTTCAACAACATATTTGGCAAAGACAGATTGTGTTGAAGTTGTTCTTTACGTTGTATATGGTCCCATCCCAGATATTGAGGTACAAAATCTGTGCTAAAAGCTTTTCAGTTTTTCCAACTCGGGAACAAAAAAAAGAAAGGGGCAAAACAATGAAAGGCACATAGAAATGAAAAAAAAAAATACAGTCCGCAAGGCCTAAGCAGAGCTTTGCAATTGTGTAAGTGATTACCAAAGTAGAGTATAAACCGATAAAAAACCGGTATAAACTGGTTTAAACAAGCCGGTATAGATCGGTTTAAACCAAGCAGCGGACGCGTCTCGCTCTAGACCGACGTCACACCTACACTATCTATATGTGCACTCACACAAATTCTAAGCTCAGCTTAGGCCTCGCGGACTGTACCTCATTTGTGCTAAAACGTAATATGATTTTTACGACGGTACAATGGCTACGTTGCAGTTGTATCAGCGCTATCAACAAAACTGATTTTTTTTAATCATAAAAAATCTTGCAATATTTTTAACCTTATGTAACCTTTTTTTCCCGGCACCGATTTCATTAAAATTCTGTTAAATTAAACGGCATATAATGTACATCAATTGTTAACATGTACCATGTCTGGCCGCTCTTAATCTGTATAAGTAGACATTGCGACTTATAACATCGCCTTGGATGAGACTGTAAAGGTATTATAATTGTGTTTTAACTAAATAATTATTAATAATAATAAATGTTCACCGATTTGAATGTTTTTATTATTAATTTGAAATGTATTATGTTATAAAACTGACCTCTTGTCTTTTTCAGACTGCTATAAATTGTACCAAAAGCTTCGGGATGTTTATTGATGTTTCTCAGCTGCACAATCAAGATGATTTCGCCTATGGGATGTACAACCTAACTTTAGAGCGATCCTACACCGCCATTGATATCACTTCGATATTTGGTCCTGAAAGTATTGAAGATGCTAAGGTAAATTTCATAAATGTACCCTGATCAGGTTACCACTGCCCTATTTTTTATATATTATATTAAATTTCTTTGAGTTCTAAAACAATTTTTTATAAACCTTATGAAATTTAATGTGATTTATAAGATCAAAATTGTACTGTATTTGTAGCATAATTTAATTGCTACAGAGGCCGTAATCAAAATAATTGGCATACTCCCTGGGGTGGAAACTGCTGAACTTTTAATACAAATAATAAATATTGCATATCTAACAAATATTTTTTTTCCTTTTTCATAGTGTTTCCATAGTAATGTTGTTCAAATAAAGATGATTAAAATGTAACTGTTCCGAATGCACCTCATTTTGCATGTCACAGGTCTTGCAAACGTTGTTGAGCGAGGGTATTAGTCGCGGCTACGTGCGTCCTCTGTCGCACGTGTCGTACGCGCCGCACGACGCCACGCGCGCCTTCCGACTGCTCGCGGCCAGCAGGCACCGCGGCAGGGTGCTGCTGAGGATGCAAGACTCCACACTGGAGGTTCAGCACAGGTATGCCGTTTTTACTTTTGGAATAAGTTTTAAACTGTCAACGATGAGGTATAATTAATTTACAGGTTGACCTGCAAGGCTGATCATACCCATGTAATACTCTGCAATGACGAAACCTTTGGGCTACAGCTAGGCGACAGACTTGCGGTACGAGGTGCTAGGAAGCTTTGTGTTCATTTCAAGAGGCAATCCATGAGCTACCTTCAAATAAAAATACGGTAAATAATTCAAATTACATCACCGTTCTCGGCTTTTACGAGGTTCTCGCCAAGATGAACACTTGGGCAGTGATATCAACATCGCTGTTCTCGATCTATCACCACAATAACATTGGGCTTATTAATTAGCTACAACAGTCCTGTCAGTTATCATAGATCGATCCCAGTACAATGTGTTATGACCATTTACGAGAACTAGGTCAAATATTATTTTATTGTTATTAAAAATACAATTAATATCATTTTGTATCCTTTTGTTTAGATCGTGGCAAAAATTGGGTGTTGAAGTTGTAGTATTTTCTGGTGACTTATCAGAAGAAAAAGACATCAGTGCAATGTTAAATAATGCAAGTCGTTTTGGTCCCATCGAGGGAGTGTATGTAACTGTGGGCGATAAGCAGCAGGATATCGACGAAACTTTACTGAATACTTTAGATTTGGTGTCAAGGAAATTGTGTACCGATATTAAGTAAGTAATCATATTAATCATGATGTGTTCACACTTTTGGGCAATTACTTCGCATTTTGGGCATATATCACCTCTGGATAATTTCATACTATTTACTAGTACTAATAGCAAACAAATATTAATTTCTTATAGTATCTATTGTAGCGAAAGAAACACCGTTGGAACACGACGGGGAAATCGTCCCCCGCAGCGCGAGGACGGATAAATGAAAGATTTTCCACTACTACCTAATACGTATAATTTAAGGTTAAAAAAAAATGTTAACAAAATGAGATAAATTTAAGTAAAAACCATAAAAGAAGTTTATGTTAAGTTGAAGGATAAAGAAATCTTAAAATAAAATTTTAAGATTTATTTATCCTTCAACTTAAATAAGTAATCAAATCGGGAAATAAAATATACGCACGGATATACCTACGTAAATGATTGCAATCACCTAAATATCGCAAGACGCAATTTAAGTGATATTATTTAAAAAAAGCGGCCAAGTGGCCCATGAAGGGTTCCGAAGCAGCAAATAACATAATATAAAAGTTCTTGTAGTTCGTTGTAACTTTGATCATCATTACAGCAGGTTTCTTAAGTTACAAAAAACTACTGACTAGATCTCGTTCAAACCAATTTTCGGTGGAAGTTTACATGGTAATGTACATCATATATTTTTTTTAGTTTTATCATTCTCTTGTCTTAGAAGTTACAGGGGCGGGGGACACACATTTTACCACTTTGAAAGTGTCTCGCGCACAAACTATTCAGTTTAGAAAAAAAATATTTAAGAAACCTCAATATCATTTTTCAAGCCCTATCCATAGCTATACCCCCACACGTATGGGTTTGATGAAAAAAAAATTGAATTCCAGTTCTAAATATGGGGAACCCTCAAAATTTATTGCTTTTTTTTTCTATTTTTGTTTGAAAATCTTAATGCGGTTCACAGAATACGTCTACTTACCAAGTTTCAACAGTATATTTATTATAGTTTCGGAAAAAAGTGTCTGTGACATACATACGGACGGACAGACAGACAGACATGACGAATCCATAAGGGTTCCGTTTTTTGCCATTTGACTACGGAACCGTAAAAAGTAGATGGTCTAAGTTTTCTTGAAAGCATTGTTAAGGAAATCACCTTAAGTTTCGAAATAATGGATCAAAGAGTTAATATAAAAAAGGGTTCCTGAGTTCGACGTAGCGCTCCACACCTGTGACGACTCGCTCGTCCCGGAAACGATGCTCCAGATTAACAGGAGAAACACACCGTGGTGCGGTGGACCTCCACAGGGTGGTGGCTGGAAAATTCGGCTCACATCCACGCTATACAGCGCCGGAAGGACATCAAATCAGGATTCTTTAAATTGGGTAGGAAGTTTAATAAAGCCGGTACCCTGGACCAAAAAACTTGGCCTTATGGCTGGTCTTCAACCTACGACAATGTAAGAAATTTTGAAATTTTGTTGAGACCAAGAAGTAGGCGAGAAGTTAAAGTATTAAAAATGAATGGAATACATACCATTTAACATCAGAAAAATCACAAAACAATACTGACACTACAAGGAACAATTAAACATGAACCAACTAGTTAAAGGATAATTTAGCTTCACATCATTACAACAACAAAAAAAAAACCATTCTGATAGCACAAATCCTTCGACTCAACTGAAAACTAGGTTTTTTTAATAATTTTGTTTGAAAGCGTCGAAAAATTATTTGAATTTGAAAACTATCAAAGGAGAGGTTCAATTGCAAAGATCCCGGATCTAGACTTATTCGATGGAGGTTGAAACTTGAAGAATTTGAATATGATATTCAGTACAAAAAGGGTAAAATAAATTCCAAAGCAGACGCTTTATCTAGAATAATCCCGTTCAACCTACTGCTGACGAAATATCAACACCTAATCTTCTAAATTCCGAAGCTAATATTATACCTGAAAATTTAGACAGCTTCGACTTCATTACATCTCCTACTTCCCTTCAGTCGGATGACCTTAATCCCGACCACCTCTTTGAAATAAAATTTTTACCCCAGACCTTATTAATATAGAATCTCCAAATCCTATCTCTACAAGAGTCCCATCAGAAAACACTATAATTCAAGAGTCGCACCTCAGTTCCGTCCCTGACTTATCCACAGTCGACTATTCCAACTTCCTCAAACAAATAGCGGATAAAAATAAATTATTCAATACACACATTATCGAACATAATGACAGTTTACTGAAAGCAACTTCTAAGGTTGTCTTAGTGCCCACATCGATTAATTTGGATGAATCAAATACGTATATTGAAGAAATATTAAATAATTTAGAAAGTCAAGACCAAATCCGCAACCAAGAAAAACAATTACATACCTTCTATAAAGTCCAATCAGGAAATAAAGATTACTACTTCCTGTACGTAAAGGTACATCACTTCGACCAGACGTCATATGACGAAATATTTAAAACTCTCAAATATATTCGTAACGAACTTGTAATAACTGATCAAATTAAAGAAATTAGTATATCCGACTTCCGTGACCCTTTTGAAAGGGTACTAATCTACTAAAAATAAAAAGTGGCAAATTAAAGAAATTAGTATATCCGACTTCCGTGACCCTTTTGAAAGGGTACTAATCTACTAAAAATCAAAAGTGGTACTTACTTATAATATTCCGAAGATTTTTAAATGCTAATGTGAAGTACCTTATTAGAAAGCTTATTTATTATGCTACTCGATTATAGTTAAATCTGATTTTTACAAGCGCCCGTTTTTGTAAAAAAAAGTGAAAAAAATTCAGTACAAACAAAACGCACATAGTCTTTATTTATTCATTTCTATGCAATATAATTATTTTTAAATGTGGCTAAAGTTTCCGTTTCTATTAAATACTTGTGAGATTTTATCATAATTTTAGCTGCAGCTCCATGAAATTGAGACAAAAATATTAATTATCACGACAATGCAATAAACAACGTGTGTCGATAAAAGGTCAAATCTGTAAATGTCAAGCCGTCTGACCAGGTCTGACCCGAGTCCTGCTCACTGACATTGTCATTGTCATGTCATTTGCCACAATGCTGCCATCCCTAAAACATAAATAATATTTGTAGTTAACGATGCAAGCATTATTTTTCAACAATTGTTTAAAAAAAATTTTGAATGCCCAAAGGCATCAAAATAATTACCCTCTTTCAGCCGATACAGCTCAAAAGACTATAATTTTTTTCAATTATTTTAGTACCAAGCCCCATACATTGAATGAACGTCTTCTTTAAAAATGAATTGGGTATGTAAAGTAAAAATTAATCTATGGCCGATTCCAAAACCATTTCGAGATTTTAAGCTTCTAAGACTTATTTTTCTATTAATAGGTCTTAAAATTATAAGATCGTATTTATTTTCACAAAAATACTTAAAATCACTTGACTTTTATTTGACCTCTAAATGACGTCACATAGCAGCCTGAATTGGAAACTTTCAGTGCCTCTTGTAATTAAGTTGTTCTTTATGTGTCAAGTGTCATGTCAACGTCAAATTTACATGAAGCACATAATATTATTCTATTCAGATACGTAAATAGTGTAGTTTTTCACCAGCGGCGGACAGTACAAGTCGAATCACAACGCTATCGCCTCAGGCAAACTTAACTTACGTTCAAATGATCTTCACAATAAAACAGACGCCGCCCAGACTTGTACTTAACTTCCTCGCACCATTTCCTTTTTAAGGTTTCTTTTACTAACAATCAATTTGTGTCGGTAATTTATATATATATATATATATATTATTGGAGTGTTTATACTTGACGGTATGAAGCACTTAGCAGAAGTAGTTTTTGAATCCATTCATTTTATTAATAAGCCATAACTTTAAACTAAAGTAAGTAAGTACGGAAATCGCTAAAGGATGAAATGTAAACAAATTAATTGTCAAATTTGACAGTTTGACTTTACTGAATTTTGGTTTTAAATAAGTGTTAAACGTGGCAAAGATCCTAAGCTATTCAGCTACTAGAGACGTCAGTACGAACAATACTTTAAAAAAATATATAAAAATAACTACAGCTTGTAAAAACAAAAAGATGAAATTATGTATTTCAAATACTCTTATCATTAAAATAAAAATATAAAAAACATACCTGAAAAATACTTTACATAGGTACCTAATTGCCCAATAATTGAAAGAGTTTATATGAGCTTCGCTCGTAAAAAGTTTTTATGCAGGAATAATAGTGCACTATGCACTTGTTCTATTCGAACATTGTTATACATGGTTTCTTTTCTCGGTTCCATTTGTTTTTCCTAATTTGTCTTTTCCGAATCTAAAGATCCTTGTTTTGTTTGACAGATATTTCGCAGTATTGAACACTGGTAACAATACGATTGGGAAGGAAGTGTGCCTTCGTCGGGTACAGAACAATTTACCCGCAACAATATTGTCGTTGCCGGAACTAAGTCATGTAAGTACAGGCCCGTATTAAGACTAAATACAAGCCATTGGATTGGTTGAATTTAGTCTCAAGTAATGCTTGAGTACTGAGTAAAGTTCTATAAATACAGGCCATAGTCTGTCAGCTATACTAGACGCTCCATAGAAGAATCAAGGAATCATGCAGAGTGGTCTCACAAAGTTACCTATCGAACTTCTTACGTCTTATGACCCGACGACGCCAACGTCGCGGTCGGTTCATAAGAATGTTCATGTTATTATTGCATCTCACTTAATGCACTGTAAGCAAACATATTTTAATACCGTCTTTTGATTGTTACAATGACTTGAATGGTTATATGAAGTTATAATAACTCAAACATCTTTCAGATTTTTATAAACTTGATTCATTTATGCTCGTATTAATCACTTTGTGATCGCAGGAGTCGTGTAACATTGGCGCATGGTACCGTGGTGCAGTAGAGGTGACCGAAAAGGCACTGCGAGGAGCTCAAAGCGTTGTTCTAGCAAGCACGGTGCCTGCGCAACAAACCTCGCTGCTGCGGAAAATAATTGCAATTGCTGGTAATTAAGTCAATTAAGTCAGTAACTCTAGCTGGTTATGATATAATATTTTTACTATGGTGTATATTGATACCCATCAAATCTGTGAAGTTTCACTAAGTAAAAAAGACGTTGTATTCGCTATTTTACAGATGTAACCATAAAGGCAGATACAGACAAGAATACTACTTTGAATGAATTGGGAGTAGAAAGCGATAAAATACCATTAATTTATAATTTCCTAAGACTTTATTACAATCTTGTGTTTGAAGAGACAGAAATACCCTTAATTACTATTGATACGTAAGTAGAGGTCTTGGATATTATCGATATTTTTTGGCTGTCGTACTGTATTTTTCTTTTTCACTGTCACCTATCTATGGCTTTATCATTCACTCCCTTTACCTTCATATCAACCCTCACACAATCCATTCATTTATTCTTTGATATATCTCCTTCCCTCCATATTAAAACACGTAGGACCATCATTCTCTTAGTTGCAGTGTTTCTTTTAATATAATATAGTGATTAATATAATTTTAATAATCACTCGATTTAGGTCAAATATTTTCCTCATCACACGCCCTTATAATATCAAGACAAACGATTACCGTTCAACTATCTTTCACTGACGCCACTTTCAAACTTACTATTATAAAGGTCTACTCATTTGTTAATTTAAATCCATTATTTATTTTAAGGCGTCATAATGGGACTTAGCACCATTTGAAAACGTTTTGTATTTTTTAAGGATACAACAAGTAGAAAAATCTATCTTCAAAACAGATTTCGAAGACACTAAAGGCTTGTCTACATTCTTCACCTTCGTAGACTGTGATGAACTGCTTGCTACCACTGACTTCGTCGGTGTGCCAACACTCGTTAACAATGCATCTATGGTACTTAGGTTTTTTTTTTTATTAACTTCTTATTTTCAAGCCGAGCCCAACGTAAAGTCCATTTCACGAAAGAAGTCCCGCAGACGTGGCGCTGCAGGCATGGGTTATTTTAGGAATGTTGCTAACTTAGCGTATAATAATAATTAGTTCCACTTATTTCCGCGGGACTTCTTTCGTGAAATGGACTTTAGTTGAGAAAAGACAGATGATGATGATGATTAAGTTTTCATTTAGGGTCCCTACCCAAAGTATATCAATTGTTATTTTGACTACGATTTCTTTGTCTTACACACACATTACTGTTTCCAGGTAGGTAACGGTAGTGAGGTATGCAAAAAAAAATATCTCAAGCGGGCCACTTTTATCTTTTTCACAGACGTGTACCTTAAATAGGTCCACCAAAATGTCCATCCGAGTTCTATTCTGATTTATTTGTCAGTTGTAGTTAGGATTTACATAATAAAAAAAAATGCATTTAAAATAATGTCAATTGATTGGACTATTACAGAGGGACGATGAATTTGATTCGAACCAAATATACCTGTGTGTCGTACCCGGCATGGAGGGTCACTACGGGAGGTTCCGCATTCTATGCGAGCGCCTCAAGGTGCCCGCCTTGGTGCTGCAGCTTGGACTTGACAAGCCAAACGAAACAATACGAGAAACAGCCGAGAGATTAGCAGTGGTATGGAATAATTTCACAATGCTTGTCATACTAAGTCACTGGTTTCATCACAAACTTCGTAACGTTTGCAGTCCATTTCGCGATGGTTATTAGCGATCTCCTCCATCAACATTATGTTATAGTCTACGGCCGCAGATTTACTCACGTGGTTTTTTGTTTATTCAGGTGATCCTGAAGAGGGCGGGGCTGAAGAACCATTTTTATCTTTTAGGATATGAAAGTGGAATTTACGTAGCTTTAGAAATCGCAGCTATCTTGGAAAGTCATGGTAAGACATTAATTGTATGTCCACAGTACTCGTGATCATGTACTTTTTAAAACACAATTGTAACGTAAAATATATTTTTATAGGTTTGACTGGTACAGTTTATTGTGTTGGATACGCACCGGACGAGTTCGACGTACACTTCGAAGAGCACCTCGCTGAATTTGAGACAGAAGAGCAGCTACAAGATGGCGTAGCTCGTCACATGTTCACGTTGATGGCAGGAGGAGACACAACGGGTCTTGATAATGCACTGCAGACTGCGAGTACATGGTCACAGAAGGTAGACGCGTGTGTGCGGACTCTATTGGGTCGCGTACCGCACTCTTCGCAATACACGCGTGCGCTTATTGAAACTACGCTAAGGCGTGTGGAGCGTGCGCGTGGCTACGTGCCGCGAGTGCACGCGCTGCGTTCTCAGCTGGTGCTGCTGCGCGCCGCGTCCCCGCGCCCTGCGCCGGCTCTGCTCGCGCTGCAGCGCCACTCGCAGCAGCCGGTCGCCGTCCACCAACTAAGCGCACCGCTAGCACATGCACCCACAGATCTTCAGTGTGCGGCCATTGTCAACACATACTTAGACCCCACAATACTAGAAAGTTTTAATAAAAAGAATATTTGCAACACATATCTTAAAAATGCTAATGCCTTCATGGGATTTGATACAGAAAAACTATAAAAAATACTTTATGAAAATACAAAAAAAAATATTGCTTGTCATACAATATTCAAAGCTATTTTGTTATAACAATATGTAAAATAAAAATATGTTTAGTTGCTCAATGGTATTTTTCTATATTTATTGTAATACGTACCCTAAGAATTCCTACGTACATTTACACAGAATTAACCTGGTACTTATTTAAATATCTAAAACTAAGCAAGGGTTATTGCTATGAATACATCTATTGAAATATTGCAGGATGCAATGGTTGAAAACTCAATAAATAAACATAGAGCGACAAGAAAAGACGAAGTAGTTCTTTAGTTTGTTATATTGCATCATAATAATAATAGCCTCTGAAATAAATCTATTTCAGTTTATTTAAGACGCTGACAACAGGTAAACCACTGTCACTGTCAGATTGCATACAAAAGATAGAGATGCGCGATGACACAACGTATAGCGTAAAAATGCAAATAAAATCGTATAAAATTAGATAATATATTATCTAATTAATAAAAATTAATCCATCACCGGATGCAGTTTGGCATTTGCAATTTTATGGTATACTTTTGATTATAATTTATTATAACTGGTAACGAAGGGATAAACTGCTTTTAAAAATAATTAAGAGTTGTCTTTGAAGATTTTTTTGATGTATTAAATTGTGTTTAATTATGTTTTGAG
Organism: Tiliacea aurago; assembly: GCA_948098905.1. Taxonomy (NCBI): domain Eukaryota; kingdom Metazoa; phylum Arthropoda; class Insecta; order Lepidoptera; family Noctuidae; genus Tiliacea; species Tiliacea aurago. The sequence continues at coordinate 18,571,201 of OX402596.1, forward strand.
TTCCATCACCGTATGCACAAAAGACTTGAAAATATCATACGGTTTTTGTATTGGAAAAAATAGTTACGGTTAAGAGACACTACTTTAAAAAAAACACCTTTTTGACCATTTTCAAGAAATCTCCGCCTTATTGGCTGTAACATATTGGTTGATATTTTTAAATTGTCAATGTAAGTTTTAAAATAATGTTTGTTTTATTAATAAGTTTCTTTTTAATTATAATCCTATCAGTAGGCCGAAATTAGTAGATTTTTGTCAAGTATAAAACCAATAATGAAGGGGAGAATGTATTCATATTGACCAGTTTTCGATTTCAGCACATAGTCTACGTGCTGTTTTTCTCTCTTGATGTACTCAAGACATACAAACTCCCTTCAATGTTACATGATAAAATGTTAATGAAACACAAAATACACAACTAACATTTCTTTTCCCATCCACGCTCCCAGAAAACGACCCGTAGCGAGCAATATATTATAAAATTGAAAGTATGTAATTTGCCTTAAATGATGTTTGTATTATGGTAGTCATGAAGTTTAGTGTAAGTATCTCATTTGACAATTACCGTAAAGGTACTGGTTTTTTTAATTTTTTAGCAGAATGGAATGGACGCATGGTATTTGGGGCATCTCGTAGACACGTAGTTGATAAGTCAGTTCTCTTCGAGCCTCGGAACCAAGGAATATACTACTCTCCAGGGCTTGGAACCGGTTAATTTTCTATGTAACCTTAACCGTTATTATAAAGGTTTTCGAACATATTTCGTTAATTATTTAATATTTTGTTACAAAATCAATGCTGAACTTATTGTGGTGAAGCAATATTTGAAGCTAACAACAATTGTATCAAAAATAATTTGTATCTTCGGAAATAAAAATTAACCGGTTTCAAGCCCTGCTACTCTCTAACGAGATTGGAACCAAAAGGTTGTTTCCTAGAAGTCTTAAGTCTATACCTACTGATATTATATTGAGTATCTACCTAATTAAATGATTCGTTAAATATTGCTTTAATTTAACCAAGTTTGTATGCTTGCCAGCAAAAATATAAATGTAGAAATATTCGTACTGAAAATGCGTATCATTTCACAATAAACAGCTGCACTTCCCTACGCTGCCATTAATTTCTCTTCCGACTTGGCGGACGAGCTGTGGTTATAGCCTGATACCTAGGGAATTTCAACAATTACGCACGGAGATAGCTCAACTAAAGGATTCCCTAGGAACTCTGATGAGCGGATGGATAGTGTGCGGGATTGATCCAGGTATAATTACGGGAATAATGAAAAATACGTTGCTTGTGAACTTGCCGGTTTAATGTAACAGAATTTACAGATAAAAGTAGCCGGTCGACAGATATACAAAAAATAAAAACGATTAGCCATAATCTACGTAGCCTCATCTAAACTATGAGAATTTTAGTAGGCGCTTGCGGGGACAGATAGCCTAGAAGGGCGAGTAAGCGAACTTAAACTGCAACAAAAAGTGCAGCCGGACAGGGATCCATTAGAAAACACCAACGTTGAAATTCAATGTCAAATGAACGAGCGCGATCAGGGGGTCCACTCCGAAGCGTTAATTCGAAGTATCGGCCGAATGTTCGGCCGTTTTATAACTTCCATAGTTTAATTTTTTGTCTTTGAATCCTTACGCGACTTAAAGTCACATTTTTGGCTTTGGCTTATCTCTTTGACTGTGGTTTTTTTTTTTTGCCGTAGTCAGCCATAGTTAACCGTAGTCAAGCAACGGCCGAACATTCGACCGATACTTGGGATTTATGTTCGGAGTAGACCCCCTGGACCTACTCAATGATATTGAGGTGACGAATACGAATACCCGAGAGCAAGGACGAGAGCGCTCTACACCTCGTTAAGGTTTATGCCATAAAGCTTGGTGACATAATTATTGATGAGAGGGACGTAGTTCATTCTGAGTGAGTCGGATTCACGCGCCGTAATCGAGAAGACTTTTGAGGGCGCCGCCTCTGCAGACCTCGCTGCGAAGCGAGCGCGATGTATAACCGTACGCTTCGCAATCGTAAGGCGCGCCACTCGTGGCATTCTACTGCGCACAACTCGGGTTCGCCGCAGTTTGAGTACAGGTGACCTTGATATAACTTCGCCGCCGCTCTCTCAACTCGGACAAACCACCAGTTATTTTATCACGCTCGTCAGAAGTCAAAACAAATGGAAATACGTATGGACAAGGGAAGGAAGTATCTTCCTTCCTCCGAGCACGTTTGCTCTTGCGAATCTCCACTCAAGCCAGCCAATAAAGCAAGAATGAGGTGGGAGCTCTGGTCCTCGTCAGTGTTTACTCCAGCTGGTCAATAAAGGCAAGCCAGATATGAGGAACAAGACTTCTCCAGGGATATAGGGTCCGTGGGGTCGCTACTGCCCAACAACTCGCCACATGTTGTCCTGCGGGTTTCTGTACCTGTCTCTCTTGGTCTGGCTCCTTATCCTAGACCTGTTCCGGCAAAGTAAACTGTATCGGCACAGACCTAGAGTTCAGGAACCCGCAAGCCCCGAGACGACAACTACAGATACAGCGCGCGGCGGTCAGGTTATTATTATAGACCTGTTCCGGCAAAGTAAACTCTATCGGCACAGACCTAGAGTTCAGGAACCCGCAAGCCCCAAGACGACAACTACAGATACAGCGCGCGGCGGTCAGGTTATTATTATAGACCTGTTCCGGCAAAGTAAACTCTATCGGCACAGACCTAGAGTTCAGGAACCTGCAAGCCCCGAGACGACAACTACAGATACAGCGCGCGGCGGTCGGGTTATTATTATCCCACGACGATCGAGGAAGTCGTGCAGTATGTGAAAGTGAAGACCAACTGGATTCTGAGGGTCGAAAGCTTGGAATCGCGCCACAACATCAACTTTAAGTCATTTGTGGTACGAATCCCAACCAACCATCTACAGACCTGCTTGAAGGAGGACTTTTGGCCGAAAGGTGTCGTATATCGACGTTTCCGAGGACGGTTACGCGACACCACGCAGCGATACACGACGCCGACAACGTGTGTTTAGTTATAGTTTAATTTGGTTAATGTTACTATAATAAAAATATGTATGTTTAGGTTAAGGTATTTATCTATGGGCCTGCGTAGCCTGAAATAAATGGATTATTATTATTATTATTATTATTTGATACTGTAGCCCGCCAGTCTATGTCGTAATTTGTATTGGCCCGTGAACGTCTGTAGCTTGGACACCACTGATGTAGACTAATTACTGAATAATTTTAGGACTTAAATATTTTCTTCTGTATTTTTTTTTCATATTCTTTCGCGCCAAGTTATTATTCTATCTAATTTATTTATTGTAGAAATATGGTTTCTAATGTTAAAACCACCTACTTCCCTATCTTTTTAGAAAAGAAAAACGCTCGAAAGATTCGTATGAAAGTACGTGTTAAGAAATCAATATAGCAGAATAAAACAAAGCAAATAATTATATTATTATTGTCAATACTCACGTTTCAAAGTAACAAGAAATGGTAACTGGCACAAACAAATACCCAAAATCGATTCTTGGAACTCATCGAGTGCACTGAGCATTGAACCGTTTACCCAAACTTATTATAACGTAGTGCTAAAGTTTGCTGCTTAGTCAGTGTACGGAAATCAAATACAATGTGAAATTAGCTTATATTGGAAATACATAGTTTGATATTTGTAGCCGTGTGTACCTACTGGAAATAGTCAAACACTAAATTAAAAAAATACTAAATAGACTGCCTCTCCGACTTCACTATTAGCACGCAAGCAAAGGCCATGGGCACCTTTACTAACTACTCAAAGTCGAAGAGAAATCATTTATTTCAAATAGGCCTGACTAGACCTGTAGCGGCTGGAGCTGTAGGGCACTTTTGACGTCAAAATTTACAAACAGTTTACTAGAAGAAATTTACTAGAATTTAGTTGCCCCTTCCAAAAGTTAAATGAAGAATGGGAAAGAAACTCCACCGTTATCTACCCTTTTAAAATGTTTTACAATATTTTGTACGATGCACTTGAAATAAAATTACTTACTACTTATACCAAAATAGGTAAAAAAAAATACAAATAAAGCAATGACAGGTGTATGTGATAATAATGTGATAGATAACATGGTGCTCACATAGTACAAACATTGTATAAGTAGACGATTATTCTAAAATTTTAACAAGTAATAAGTGTGTGAGAAAGTAATCACAGAATCTAAAATCAAAGTCAAAAAAATAATAAAATACGCAATTAAATTAGACTCTAGCCAGAATGTCCTATGGAGCAGGACCAGCATGTTTCCAAGCATTCTTATCTGGGATATTGCAATGTATCTATTTAGTAGACATGTAAACACTGATTCATGTGCATGTCTAGTTCTTCGTGTTTCCCGTCACCCTAAGAGGCCGCGCTTCTACGTCGGGTAATCTCTACGAACGAGCCATTATTCCGCTAGCGTATCGTCGCGACTCGTAACTGGATCGCCGCGTGTCCGCGATGACTCGTAACGGAATCGCCGCGTTGGGACGTGGGCACGCCTGCGTTAAGACAGCGCGCTCGCCGCGCTCTCGCTGCGAGAACGCCACGTTCCACGGCGAGAGCGTGGCGGGCGCGCTGCCACTCTGCCAGTCAGTAGCGACGAGCGCGCGGCGATACGATAACGTTTCGCTCGCACTCAGCCACTCGTCGTATCGCCGCGATTCTCTTGCTCGTGGAGACGGCCCCTTAGATTGCTCAGTTGTGAAAAAAACCATAGCGCGATTCAGAAAGATGTGGCACTCGCAATGCCATCTATCGAGCCTCATTGTCGAACAGAAAAACATTTCTAGCGTGGTGTGAGGCTGGAATGTCCATTTTATCTTGGTCTTCATGATCCTGGCACCACCATAACCTTGACTTTAAAGAATTTTCTAGTCTCACATTTCGTTGTCGAATTTTCTAGTAACCCAGTAGAAGGTTTGCCATACCATGTCCACAATATTTTCTGCCTAGCTTACCTATGAGCCTTTGCAACATGTTTGTTCCAGCCAACTATTACCCGCTTAGAGCACCTATATAATATAGAATATCTGTATAGAATTCCCCTATTTTGGTTCCAAACCGTGCGTTAAAAATAAATATAAATAAATAAATAGGTTTGTAAGTTTCTCTTGGACATTACTGAATTGCAGAAAAGAAAATAAATAACAAGATAGATACTAGAACAAAACTAAATAAATATGAGTCTGAATTCATTTATCGCAGAGTTATGGCAGCGTTGTTGTAGTTAAAAATTCTACACAGTTTTTAGTATAACTGTCGCAAAATAGTAAGAGTAGGTGTTCCAATAAAACAAGAAATACATTCTTATTTGTATTATTCAGCAAAAGTCTTAGTAAGTTTATCAACAATGATTCGCGTCCTCTCTGAAAGGTACTGGTCAATCTGGCTCAACACTTTGACGACGTGCAACATCTTCTGTATGCCCTTCTTGAACTTCTCCATCTTCTCTGCACTGGATTCTTCTCCTATTCTCATTACTGCTGTTGACGTCATCGGCGAACCTATTCTGGGAGGTTTGAATGGACCGGGATGCTCTTTAAGAATTGGGACATTCAGTGATGGTATTCGTAGTTTTGGGATCTTTAACTTTGGTATTCCTAGCCCTGAAATGAAGCCTGTTGGTGGGGCGATTGATATAGGTACTTGTGTGTCACTATATGCCGTTTGGTCATCTGGTTCTATGAGGATGAACTTCCCGTTTTGCACCGCTTTCGGGAACGCATTGTGGATGAGGCTGCAGAATGAGTCGACGTCTAAGCGAGAGTTTCTCTTGTAGTCGGGCGAACGGAATGCGGAACTGTACGGGACCTGGACCATAGAACATAAGTAATGTAATTTAGGTATAAAATTATTTACTTTGATTTGTTTCTGACTACAATAAAATAGCTTCTCTGATTCCATGTGAGTCGTACGGTCGATGACCCGAGAGAAGTATCCACCTTTCCTAGCAGTTAACTTGGTGAGGTGAATACTTATCTGGGGTCACCGTACAAGATGACTAATCAATACTCTTGTGATAACCTCCACTGTTAAATGAGTTGTCAATGAGTGGTGACGGTGACTAAGGCAATACATAGGTCCGGTATTCGGTCAGTGTTATGTTAGTGTTAAGCTTAAATTACATTTACATTGAGATCGTTAAAATAATGTTAAAAGTACAATGATAAAAGTACAACGTCTTTCTATTGATAAAATTAATTATTTGTAGAATTTTAGTATGATTTACCTTACCCTTTCATCGGGGCAGTCGATTGTCAAGCGAAGGGGTGGGGGAGCGCCGGCTGTGTAATTTACCTGAAACGGTATCAATATTTAATAAGAATTCGCACACAAATTCCACCGAAATTCATCAAATATTCACCAAGTCTAATGTTAGGGTTCCTATCGTTTTAATATCATTTCAGAAGCCCTCCCTCTTAATTTAATTGCATTCATTTGTAGGTAGGTATTATAATAATTATTTTCTGAATGTTTCAGCTTTAACTTCAAAGCTCTGTCAAAGAGACCGTCATGACATTATATGTATGCTGCCAGATATATTATAGGAACACCTTTGAATTATCAATCCATTCACTGAATTTTATAAATATGTCAAATATGATAAAGCTTGTGTTGTTGAAATATACTAGAAGATAATTATATATTATGTTCTACAAAAAAATATTTTTGTAGAACATAATATATAATTATCTTAAAAAGTATTAACTTTTTTAATTGAGTAATTGATTACGTAACTGAAAAAGAGCCTATTAACTTAAAAAATTTAATCATTTATAAACACGGTTCAAAAAACTTTCACAATTACGTTGTCCAGAACCTTAAGTTAAAACAACACTGTTATCTTTACAATTTGCACAATCAAAGCATATCACACAATCGGGACCAAAAGTTCCACTTTCCATATCACTAAGATATTCTCGTTATCAATCACTAAGTTACGAACCAGTAAGAGTGCTACCGCCACGTACCGACACATATCGCCTCTTGCGCACTGTCACGACATTTTAGCGTCTGAATGTAACTGCCATTGATCACGTATAACATCGGCGCATGCGATTCCAGCGGAGTCAGCAAAAACTCGGTTGGTAGTAGAGTTTCCATTTGTTCAGGTGACAATTTGAGACTAATATTATTAATTCCATTAATTACAGTGTTTTAATAGGATTCGTTTAGATAATAGTTACAGCTGCGGTTGTAGATTGTTTTAAGGTTCATTAAATAATCATCGCAGTCCAAAGCTGGTTATAGGCCTCTCGCTCGCAAGATGTGCCTGGACCTTCGCCATCCGCAACCAGTCTTTAACGGCCGCCTTTTATGGTCGTCAGTCCACCTAGGTTAGGGTCTAAGATTACTAAATACATAATATTTCTTCCATAATAGTCCACCAGTTTCCATCCGGCTACCGACCGTTCAACAATTTTGAATCACGATATCCAGAAATATTTATACTTGAAAGCCCCACATTAAATCACTTCAAAATCTTTTATCAGATCTGGTATTGGATATTGCATCCGTCACCGTATGATTATGAACATCGTTATTTTATAATCTATCTAGGGAGATTATAAACTATCGAAAAATTGTGAATTGCATCAAACCGTTTACAATTCTTCTGCATTATTATTCGATAGTTTATAATCTATCCATGGCAAACCATGGGTATCAAACTTGCATGCGACGAACGCACCTCGCGCTGATACTAAACAGCCAACTACCGCGACCAACTTCGACAATTTTACGGGCAATAAATCGGACAGTTATTGAACACTGTCGGTAAGTGCAGATTCGTTCACAATTTGACGATTTGGCATTGGTAGATTATAAACTGTCGAAAATGAATTCGTTATATTGTAACAGTTACAATTTTTCGATAGTTTATAATCTCGATTTAGAGATTATAAATTAACGGTATTCACAATCTTACAGTGACATTTTTATATAATTCCTCAACAAAACAATCCATGAAATGTAAGAATGATTGTTACCCCAGATTAAATTCAAGTTCCTTTCTCCACAAGGTTACATTACTAAAATAATCACAAAGAATCGAGATGTCAGTACCACCTTATCTATCTTACGTGTTCATTCACACAGATTGTTCACCTACTGCATGTTTGACGGCGTATAAGATTCTACAACAGTTAGGCTGTGACATGCAGTGGGTGTATAGTAGTTGCTATGCCTGCGGCGTAGTGGTGTACCTTGCAGTCAAGTTGTACTACGAGAATGAAGTTAAGAAGATTTCTCATGTGGACGGTGATCGTTGTGGCTGCATCGACTGTTGTGGAGGTTCGATATTTGATTATATTTTTTGTATTAGTCTTCATATCATGGTGATTGTGTCACCCACAGAAAAAAGAGTGTGGCTTATTGCCCCTAATTTTGCCTCGGTAGATGTAATACCCACAAGATATTGCATACTTGCTTAGGTCTTCATCCATTGTAAGTGTTCTGGTAATCTAATTAGTAATCCAGAGAACAATTTTTTGTTAACACCTCTCTATATTTTTAACCTAACATGTAAAAATAGCCAAACATTCGATTCTAAAGCTATGTTTATACTGCTGCTATCATAATTATATTATGTTGTAACTTGCCGCTAAAATCATGCAAATAAGCACGTTCAGGAAACGTTTAAAATAGCTACTATGTGAACACGATTGAAAAAGTGACAATTTATTTGTTATTTTACCGATTTCTTGTCGAGACTTTTTTGCTAAAAGAAATGTCCACCAAAATTTACTGGGATAAAAGTTTCAGCGCCAAGAAAGTATGTAAAAACATTAGAAAATTGGATTTTCTAATGTTTCGTTTCAGCCGAAAGACGTCCACTGCTGGACATAGAAGGGGGTTGCTATAATCGCCACGCTTGGCAGGCGGATTGGCGATCGCAGTATGGTGTTGAAATGCATAGAGAACGCTGCTGTCCATTCTCTAGTAAGTCCCTTAGTCGCCTTTTATGACACCCACGAGAAGAAATAGGATGGTGCTATTCTTTACGTCCGGCGCCACACGGTACGATCAAACAAAATCGAGCTCAGCACTGTGCAACTGAAGGTGTATATATCAAATCATTTAGTTTTTGCCAACATGGGTAGAGGTACAGATGCTATACAAGTTTTGAAAGTGTTCTCCATACTCTGCCGTCACTTGGGCATGCAAATACACATAAATTACAATCTACTATCAAAATACAAAATTATTAAATTGGAAAATCATTTTAGGTATCTTTCAAGGTCAAGAAGTATCTAGTAGTCAATAATTAAATAAATGTCATATTAAATAGTGAAATAAATAAAAGTCCCAGATAAATAATAATTGTGAGTTAGGTAAATATGTCATTTCTATTAAGTATTCAATAACTGATCAATATTTTTGGCCATAAGGATTTAGATACTCCTTCACACTGTAATACACTTTATCAGTTAGAAATTCCTTTAGTTTCTGCTTAAATATTATGTGCAAGTTGTCAATGTCTGTAATATAACATGGCAATTTATTATAAATCTTAGATGTCATGCAATATACACTCAAAAACAAACAAGTGTCATTAAACAAGTTCTGCAGGATACAGTCTGAACTTTATTTATATTTTTTTTTTTATTATACACTTCGGAATTTTTCATACATATTACTTTTACTACGACAAAGACTAAAATTTCATAAATGTAGAGGCTAGGTAAGGTAAGATACTAACTTTTTTTTAAATATGGTTCACAGCAGTGAAGTGATAAATATACGTATGTCATCATCATTCTCTGGATTACTTAATTTTAATCTTTATCTTTCTACCCCAATTTATTTGGGATCGGCTCAACATGTCTTGTTCTTTTAATCGTCACCTCAGTAGTAATTCTTTTTCTAGCCATATCATCAGTCACACAGACCGTTCATCGTTTCTTTTATCTTTCCCCACTCTTATAGTCATCCACATTCGTACTTAAAACTTTCCTTACTGTGATGAATGTACCTTTTATGTGATAAATAAGTTATTGTAACGTATTTGTTCCACTTTCAGAGCAGTATCCTGCTAAAGAAATCGCTGCTGCTTCCCCGGTGGCCCGAGCCCTGCTTTTCCTGCCGGACCGAAGACCGACCTTTCGCCTACCCACTCATCAGCTACCTGTCCAAAGTCAAGGACATGTTTGTGCGAGGTCTCAACGCCCTCGTGGCCAACACTAAGTGGAATAAGCTCAAATAGATCTTAATTGTTAAATTATATGGTTGTTATTTGTATAAGGTTGTATTAAAGATTTTGTATTGTTACTTTTTTACGATGTTTTTTTATTTACACTTTTCCAATCCACATATAATATAGGTTTCCCGATAACAGAGGTTGTAAAGTACTTATTAATCCTGCTTGCCATCAATCAAGCACAAATCCAGATTTGGGCAGCTAATGACAAAATGAAGTATCTCATTCGCTCTGCAACGCTCTGGTTAATAATATGGAAAAATCGTAGACTGATGGTAATAATAGTAAGAAAAACAAAGAGTTTATACATCTATTCTATAATTTATTTAATAAATAAAAAAAGTAAAAAATATAAAGATTACACAGTAATAGTACATTTAATTCGAGCATTATTTCTCCCTAAAAAATAAGTAAGTTTTGCATGGGACAAAAAACATATTGCATTTTTAGATTCAGACTAAAGCCAGCCAAGATAATGAAATAACTGTGTGAGCCTCGCTGCCATCTTACCACATCAGTTCTCGCATTTGCTTAGAATCAAAATTTCACCAGCTAATTATCTTGAACGGCAAGTATTTAACATTACAACCTCAACAATAAATTCTGAAATCTAATATACTCAGCGGTGGTCAAGGAGCCCTTATGTTTTAGCTTCAGCAGTTTCTCATGAATTTGAGCGTTACGGCTGCTCCAGCCCAGCAAGTGGCCCAACTTAACTATCGGTACTGGGTTTATAGGCAAGGCAGTACGAGTAGGTAGTGGAAGCAAATTGGGGAACATCGGAAGAAGAGGTGAGTGTGGGATCAGAGGCAGGAGAAAGGGTACAAGAGGAAGTTTCGGCACAGGCCATATAGACCGAGAAAACCTTTTGGTCAACTTCATCGAATTCTTCGTCAACGGCGGCGGCTTCGCTTGTAACTTATGCACCACTTCTCCTGTGACATGTTGGCCTTCAGACTTTATATTAATGAACACTGGCGAGTTCTGTGAGTACTTCTTGATGACCACATGATTCAGGCGTTTCAACTCCGCTATTAAACCCGCGTTTATACAGCAGGATGAAGATATCTGTAATATAACAGATATTATCATAAATATCTATAACTATACTAAAACTGACCTGAAGCCAGAGTAAGTATCCAGATAATAATTGGCCTAAACTTACAATCGCCTCTCTTTTGGTAACATAACAAAACAACGCATATTTATAAAATCTTCTATGAATGAAACTGGTAGAAACACAAATCTAGAGTTATCTATACTAATATTATAAAGAGGTAAAACTTGTTTGAAAGTTTGTTTGTTTGTATGTAGGGGCAATCTCCGGAATGAAATGATCCGATTCAAAATTTATTTATCACTGGTAAAAAGTTACATTATTCTTGAGTGCTTTATGGTATAAATTATATTTATATCAAGCAAATTAGCCGAACTATCACAATTCTTGTCTTGCAAGTCGGAAAGAAATTAAATTAAATTACGAAAATTCTACCGGATAAAGTCAGTTATAATTTTGCATATATATTCCCTATAGGTCTAGTCAGCCGGTAGCCTATATATTATCACGCTATTTACTATGGGGGATGAGCAATATTGCAATATGTTTGTATTCCTCTATGATTTCCAGCAAATTGTAAATAGACGAGCCAAAAACGGTTTGAACATTGCAGATAGTTACAGATTTAACCTTTTAAATAATTTATCATCACGTTATAACTTTATGGGGCTAAGCAGTCAATAATCATGACATATACAGGCTGGATTTTTAAGATGGGGAAGTAAGGGTGTCTTAACCGATGTAGCTACACGAAATCGGTCTAAGGAAACTGTCCTAACTTTTTGAGACATTTTGATCTGCATACACAGATTTTGAAAAAAAAATTACTGTCAGCTGAAATAGCTTTAAGACCGGCGTGACTCGCAACGTGACACAAAAGCACCGCTCGTCGCGCGACACGCGTTGCCTTTCTGTCGCGTCGCGTGTCGCGCCGGTCTGTAGAAGCCTTAAGAATTCTATTAACCAAAAGGAAAAAAATATTCAAGTCAATGGAGTCATAATATTTTGTACATGTCTAAACGTTCTAATTTATTTGAGGTCCTAATTTAACTCTTTTATCTTCTTAGAATGTCAGAAATCACTAGCAACATAATAAAATCGTAGTGGAGTCAAAACTGTACATTTAATTTTTTATGAAAAAAAGTTATTGCTACGAGGTCTGGAAAAATTCTTATGCCGAAAATATTGGTACCTATAGGAAAATATAGAATTTTTATGTTTGTCTGAATGTATGTCACGCTAACAATACCGGATTTATTTTGTTCAAATTTTACATAGAGATTCCTTATGGCCTATGGATATTGGCTATACCTGGTCTGGTCTGTAGGCTGTAAATTATCACGTTATTTGCTAAGGGGGACGAGCAATTAATGATTATGTTCGTATTCTTCTATAGTTTACATTAAATTGTAAAAAGACGAGCCAAAAGGTTACAATATTGCCGGTAGTTACAAATGATTATCATCACGCTTTACCTTTATGGAGCTAAGCAGTCAATCATGATATATTTAAGAACGGCTATATTTTAGTCAACTTTCTACAAAGCCAATAGCTTAGTGGTCCGACGACTGCTTTGTACGAGTACTACTTCCACGCGAACGAAGTTGCGGGCAGAAGCTAGTTTGATATATTATTATAGCTGTGATGGACTACAGATACATTTGGGGAAAGGTAGATAATTGAGCATTAAGGCTTCTACATACCGGGGCGACTTGTCGCGCGACGCGACACGACACAAAGGCACCGCTCATCCCGCGACACGCGGGGCCTTTGTGCCGTGTCGCGTCGCGCGACAAGTCGCGCTGGTATGTAGAAGCCTTTAGTTAATAATCAATTAAAATCGCGACATGAAATTTTTTCACCCAACTTTACAAAACTACATAATTATAATATCTCGGAAACGAAATGCCGAGAACTGGACCCTTTTTGCTTGGACGCCCACAAATAAATAGGGAAACAAAAAATCTAAAATCTATACTTACACATCCTACTAAGATCACAAAGATGTTAATCTTCCTTACACTGCTCACTTGACCCACCATCTTGTTACGATTGCTGATTTGTTAAAACCCTTAATTTATTTTGGCACCGGTATATAAAGACAACTGAATTGAAAACATCATTGTCTCGCTATCTCACAATATCAATGATTAAACACGTCTTTGAATTGTCAATTGTTTTAAACAACTAATAATCAATCAATGCTGGTCGCAGGCCTCTCCAAGGTGCACCACAACATCCGAATCACCGCCGTCCACATCCAGTCTGATCCAGGCATCTTGTTAAGATGATAGGTCGATGTGGCTGGGGAGCATCCCGCACGCTGTGCTATGTATGCTATACAAACTGCCAGGGTTGCGAGTTTGTCCGAAAGGGATATCGTGGCCCTGGCACACTGGTGGGTTTTAGTCAGTAAAAGTCTGACACGCCCTCTCGCTCCGCCCAGAGCGGAAGGAGTTATTTGATAATATCCCACACAGAAAAAAAACACTCGTTATGTTCTCACAGTTGTCGCTTTCACAAAACAAAGCCACCCCACTGCCATTTCATCATGCTAACGCAGCAGGCTATGTCGGTGGCTCTAATTCTTTACCAGACAATTACGTTTTATTTAAGGAAACTCCGAGCACAGCTCCATAGCACGCAGAAATTGTGAATTTGTGGACGAACCAAATTGTCAATGTCCACATCGCGGTATCGTACGCAAGAAGCATTGGACCCTAATTGTCACACATACAGAAAAGTAGTATGTTACTCACCTACTGTCGATTACTCATTCTATCAAATAATGTGACATTGCATAAGCATAATCAGCCTATAATGTTCCCACTGCTGGGACACAGGCCTCCTCTCTTCGAGAGGGACTGGGCTGTAATCTACCACGCGGGCCCAGTGCGGATTGGTAGATGTCACATGTCTTCGAATTGTTGGTTCTAGGACATGCCGGTTTCCTCACGATGTTTTCCTTCACCGTTTTGAGAGCAGTGGTGATGAAATAATTTACACAAAGTAACGCGCAGGCCTGGGTTCGAACTCGTAAGTCGGGGCCATTACCACTGGGCCACCACTGCTCCGCTCCTCTGATGTGACATTAGCATACCTATATTGTTGTCATTGTAGTATCATGATGGCCCAGTGGCCAAGCGTCTCATGCATGAGGTTATCAAAGTCTAATCATTTATTTCGATATGCACATAAAAGGCACTTTTGAACGTCAAAATTTACAAAAAATAAATAAATTGATTCTAGTTGCCCCTTCCAAAAGGTAGTTTCGTGTGGAGAAGAATGGAAAAGAAACACCACCTTACTCTTTTAAAAATGTTTTATAATATTTTGTTCATTTAAGTACATTAATTACATAATTATATGTGATGAAGACGATGCCTAGAATAAAATGACTATACCACAATAGGTAAAAAGAATTAAAAATGAAGCTATGACAGATAATTTAATTATGTGATTGATACACTTTGCGACCGAATTGCGACTTGGACTTTGCGACCGAATTCGGTCGTAAAGCGATCGCTATGTATGCCGAGACTGCAGGCCCAGGTACGCATGGGCGATTTTTTTCCCGCGGCGATTTTTTTCGCACACTGTATTTTCAACGCTCTGGGGGTCTAAAAAGACCGCTTTGGCAGAACCATAATAGGATGATATTATATAAAAAATCGTAAAATGGTCACAAACTGAAAATTCATATTATTATCTTGCTACAATTTATATCATGCAATTCATCTGTTTGACAGTTGTAAGTTCTCTCATCTGTCAATTGACCTACATCAGGCCGATGTCAATTATGCCGGATTCACCATCCGATCTGGTTCAGACCGACTGATTCAGTTCGTATAGTGGCAAATCCCCATTTCGCGCCAAAAAAGCCGACACAAGAGAGGATAAGAGACCGTACTATCGCATTAGGTAATGAAACCTGTAATAATAGTTATAACGGAAACAGAAAAACATGCGGTTTAGGCCTCTTCATAATCGGTGGTTTTATTAAAAATAAATATTTAGGTTACTGGTTAGGTGACTGTTAATGAGAAATCCCGTGATATTACAATCTTCTGTTAGATTATTTTAGTCATAGCCGTTAGTCAGGAAAAGTCTGTTAGAATGCATCAGTCAATGTATCATTTTTGTGCCGTATATCCAGGAATGAAGTCACTAAAAACGCAAAGCTTCGCAAGCAATGGGGAATTGATACGTCGCCTTCGCAAGTACTTTACAATTACAACACATTCAAGGTTATATTTTGATCATTTTAGAGCTGAAGACTATAAGAATGAAGGATTTTTTACAATTTAGAGAATAAACCTAATGTAAAAACAATATTTTTAGTGCTATTTACTTTTTAAATTAGGTTTATGTACTGTAAAGTAGTTAAAAATCACTAAAACCAATAATATGTTTGAAATACTTATATGCAACCTTTTGGTATTATTATAATCTACATTTATACAGGATGGCGCAAAAGTAATGTTTTAATGTGAATTGGCTGCATTTTGTTGTAAATAAAAAAAATGGGGTGTGTTGTCACGGAAAGTTTGTATAAAGGTGTAAAATTCGATTAAACGTCGAAAAAAAAATATCGGTCAAATGACCAACTCCTGAGATGATGCACAGTTATGCTCGTTTTACGGCATTTTGAATTGTTGCTCACAAAAAAAATTAGTCCAAATTGGTGATTTCTTCTTCAACTTTGGCTTTCAAGACTTGCAAGGTTTGTGGTTTGTTGTGCTAAAAGCGAGATTACAAAAAGCCCTGGTCTCTGATCTCTCTCGGATCTGATCGGCTAGTTCAAATGGCCATAACGGGAGATCGCACGGCCCGGAAATAATTGTTTCAAAATCTCCATCGTTGCCTGAGCTGTGTGTATCGCTCCATTGCATTGTCGACTAATTCTCTATTAGTCTACAATATCAAACCACAATGATATTATGACACAATTTGCAAAAATTACGGCACATTAACACTATGACATTACTTTTACGCCACCGTTATTAACAAGCATGTTTAGACCAAGTAGTGCGCAAATCTGCTTCCTCAGATTTGCGTAATATTCCCTATTGACTCACTATGGCAAAGGCGTCATCTCATAGAGATAAGGATTATGCATTGTTTACCACGCTTGCTCATTGCATGTTAGTTGGATTTGAAACTGGTATAACTCCAGGTTACCACACGACGTTTCCTTCATTGTTAGTCTGCTGTGTCGGTTACACGATTAAAAATAAATTAAAATTATTAAATCGTTTATAAACTACCGCCAAATTCATACTTTTCGTAATTACGAAAAATCCAGAAAGTTACTTAACAAAGTACATACTTCGTATAGAAATTTTCTGGATTTTAGTTTTTTTTTTTTTTTCTTGGTTTATTTTTTTCATATGAAAGCATTGAACAAACAGTTGTTCAATGCCTTAATTTGAGACACTACGGAAACTGGTTCCCAATATCACTGTTACCAGGCTTTTGGAGAAATCATTGATAACTGTGAGTATTTTAATTAGGTACCTAGTTACTTTGACTGGCGCCTTTTCATAAACTTTTTTTTACATAAGCCACACTTTGCACGTTGCATTTGACATTTCGTATCATTAATTCACTGTTGTACATCTAATATGTTTATTTCATACATACATAAATAAATAAATTATATCATAGATCATATTATCCGAAAGCGGAAACTTATGTAAGTACCTTAGAAATAAACTCAACACAAACTATAATAGGTACGTACTACGTCTGCTGGATTTTTTGCTAGAAATCATTTATTTTGACCAATAATTTATCACTAAGTAAGTATCAGCACCACTTTAATCAACTTTATCAGGCCTTTAATAAATGTTCAAAATCACTGCTTCCTGCTCAATGCTGCACCATTTATGTTGCAAAACTCCACATTTATTTTTAGTCCTAACATAATCATTACTTATTCAATTAATCAATATTTAAATGATACTAGTATTACTGAAGATATGAGTTTGAAATAAGAATCGTCGTGGTTTATCAACACGTTCATCTTATCAGGACAAAGGCTCCCAACTTTAAACTTTCCCTGTTATCAATATTACGTAAATTCTAGATAAAATTTATTACGATAATCACGTAGAAACTGCTTGATGTCAAAAGCATGTGTTTAAATACGAATAGAATTATTTTTTTTTATCACAATTTGTTTGAGATTGTTTCTATGAACTTTAAACATGGGGGGTCAAAAGGTGTTTTGGTCCTCCATAGGGATCGTGCTGATCTCCTCGTGTTACGTCATCGCCTGTGACGAGAAAGGGCTATGCTTGGTAAGGTTTTAATTGTTATTTTTTTTATAAAATTGTTATTAAAAAAAAGTGTATTGCAAAGTTAATTTTTGTTGATTTCAAATTGAAATAGTTAAACTTTCATTCAGAATAATACATTATATTCATGAGCATATGTACTCGTATTTTTTTTTCATAAACATAAAATAACGATGAAAGAAAGAAAGAAATAATTTATTTGCTGATAATGTAGGTATAGATATAAGTTGGTCATATTTATTAAGTGTCCCGGTACATTTTACCTTACGGCATGCAAAATATTAGAATTGAATTAATAATATAGATACAGCTATTACGATTATTATTAGCCATAGTCGAATTGAATAGGTAGTTACAGATCAGACTAAAAAAAATATATGAATTAAATATTGATTAATTGTTTATTCATTTACAGCTTGAGGCATTAAAGGAGATGAAAGAATGCAAGAAAGCAGTGCTGGCTGCGTAAGTTATTCATATGTGGTGCTTCTAAATTACTAACGATATTTCCAACCACAATCTAAACGCTTTTGAAATGTTACAGGTTGCTGAAGCCGCTTCTTACTACCAAACTGCTCGGTTAGTATTTCGTCGAATCCTCTATGGAATCCTGCAGTAGGTATGAGACTTTCTATAAAATGTTAAACACCATGATATTTAATTATAGATAAGGATAAGAAACTATGCTGTAAGGAGCTACCCCCACCGCCGCCAACGATTATGCTGATGCCAGCAGCCCCTCCACCATGCGGAGCAGCCTTACCACCGATGCTATTAGCGCCCCCAGCTCCTCTCATGCTGCCAGCACCTCCTCCGGCGCCTACATACCTTCCCACACCTGCCCCTGCTCCAGTCTGCTTGCCGCCAATGATGTTGCCACCTCCACCAGCGCCATTGATACTGCCCGCTCCTCCACCCACTCCGCTGTGCTTACCACCACCACCACCCGCTCCGCTGTGCTTAACACCACCTCCACCTGCTCCAATGTGTTTTCCAGCACCACCTTCAATGATGTTAGCACCACCACCTCCTTTCATGCTACCAGCACCGCCACCATCGTTGATGCTTCCACCGCCTCCTGCACCTATGTATCTTCCAGCGCCTCCGCCAACGCCGTGCTGCCTGCCGCCTGCCGCGCCTCCAGCCCCGGCCCCGCTATTTATTTCTCTCGTTCCTCCGCCACCTCCCCTGCCGCCATGCGGCGGACCACCACCACCTCCTCCCGGGTATCCTATGACAGCTTACATGGTGGCACCTCCGGTACCTATAACCTTAGAGCCTAAACCTTTGGAGCTCCCTCACCCTCCGTGCCCGTGTTCATACAAGTATTATTAATCTATTCTTAGTAATGTTAGTTTAGTTTTATTTATTCAACATTCATTAATATATAAATAAATACACTGGCTCAAACAAAGGCTTATTTTATTTAGATAGTCACAAAGGGGTCGTTACCGAAGGTGGTTATTTACCAGAACCCTGTCATTTGAACGTGGAAACGCCTAAATTGCTGTGTAAATGCATTTCATATGCAGCGGTACAGGCGAAACGACAAAATAAACACAAATCATTTATTTACACTTCAATAGTAGTGTTTTGCTTGGAGTTTACTTACGTGATCGAATCAGAAATGAAAAGATCCACAGGCGAACCAAGGTAACCGACTTTTCCCGAAGAATTGCCAAACTTAAGTGGCAGTGGGCAAAGCACATTGCTCGCAAAACAGATGGCCGATGGGGCCGAAAGGTTCTGGAGTGGCGACCGCGTACCGGAAGACGTAGCGTTGGAAGGAATCCTACAAGGTGGACCGATGACCTTATGAAGGCCGCATGTATCCGCTGGATGCGGGAAGCACAGAACCGGTCGCAGTGGTGGTGCTTGGGGGAGGCCTATATCCAGCAGTGGACGTCTTTCGGCTATGATGATGTTGATGATCGGTAGTGTTTTGTAAAGGTGCAGTTATTTGTGTAAGCAAATGAAATACCTACCTACATGTTCAGGGCAGAACATCGCCACATGGGTACTACGCGTCACACTGACGTCACGCAAAATCCTGCATCGTGCAAGCAGAGTTTACCGCGCGACTAGCATATATACAATGTCCCGACATCAATCGTCAGGCAGTTGCCCACCAGACACAACACCCGTCTACAGGAGGGTCACACCTGTCGGACGATCCTCCCTTTTCTATAGAGGATGAGTGAACTTTACACCCTGTTCCTCATGCCTCTAAACTAGTGACCCTGAGTTTGAACGTCAGCGCAGCCTTCGTGCAACTACTTCAGCGTGGCGTCATCATCACTTACTCAAGCTATCGAGAGGCGAGTCACACAGCCAGCCAGCACCCACGCACCAGCATGCAGCGAATGCGCATTCCTGGTCATCACCCACAGCCTCATCAGCAACCGGATTGGATATCTGATTTCGGGAATTTTGGTTACAGATTTTCACCATAGTAATTTTATGCATAAGACTTACACGTATAATAGATCTGCAATATAGATATATTGCAAACAAACAATTCTGTTTCAGAATTATAATTATTTATTAACAATTAAGTTTGCGATTGTACCTACCATTTGTTTCAGTTAGTACATTGGGAACATAAATTGTTTTCCTACAAAATTGTACACATAATTTATTATTGAAATAGAGAGCTGTGTTTAAAACATGTTGGCTCAGGCAGTGGTGGAATTCTTCAAGCATAAAGTTGTCAGCAGCATTATTGTACTGGCATGTTGGCCCCCAATAGGTAAGTAAGGTGTTATTGAGTTAAATATTTTATGTTTTAGGTAAAAAAAGCGAAAACAGCAAATAACAAAAAAAGTATACGATTACCTACGTGAACTTTTTCTATGAATCTTCTTTTATCTATGCAGGATCTATCCTATCCTAAAGATGATAAAACAAAAATTAATTAATTTAAAGAATTTTTTGTGCGGTCATGGACCGTAGTATGTGTTACGCTTGAAATATGTTTTTTTTTTGCGTAAACTTTACAGATGGGATGAGTATCGATATTAAGCGGCCGGCGTAGCATGCGTTATTCATACAAACGTAATACCAAGATAATTTGTTAATCAAACATATTCTTAAGGTAAGTGTGTATTTATTTCGATTGGATTACAGAATATCTATGTTCACGAAAATGTATTTTGAAAGGACAAAGACATAAAGACGAGATATGAGAATTTAAAATTTCTATAGAAAACTTATTTGTTTTCTTGTTTAAATCAGTGTCCATTCAAAATATATAGGTATTTGGGAACCTAGATATTCTGTATTCCAATCGGAATAAAGAAGAATATGTTTGATTTACAAATTATTTTGGTATTACGTTTGTGTATGAAATACACATCCATCGCAGACCTCTTAAAACATGATAAAAGAAAAGAAAACAGATTTTCTCAACTCATACTTCAAGCATCAACACTGCCAGCGGTCTTGACCCCCAAAAAAAAACCATCAAATCGTTTTAATAGTAATTTTATCCTTTTTAGATATCGATCACCCATCACGGCTGCAGAGTTTTGCTAGCTAATTTAATTCGCCTGTATAATTAAAAATGAAATGCTCGTTGGGAAGCTCAACACTTGAGAACTATCAAATCAAATCAAACTTTATTTGTGAACATAGGTACATAAAAGGTCTTCAAATATACATTTCAGCGTGATCTTTATGTTCTACCAATGCAATTGGTATACAAATAATCTGTTATATCATTTTAATAAGTACTTATAACTAATGATTCGGAAACATGCAAAAATGATAATAACTACTGGACCAATTTGTCAATTTTTGTTTTAAGTGTTTGTCTGTTTGAAGTTTTCATAACAGTCCGAATCACGTTTTTATGAAATGAAAAGTTTCTAATTAGAACAACTGCACGTCGTTTTTTAATGGGATTTTTGTATGAATTATTGTTTAGACCGCACAATGCCTGTCGGAGCAGTTAGTTTTTAATAAAATGCCAAATTACCCACTAAGGAGGTTGATACCATAATACCTCATTTGAAATAGGCCGTCAGATCCAAACAAAAAGTACCATAATAAAAAAAAAAGAAAATTTAAAACAAATGGCGTTACCACATTTTTTTTACGAAATATGGCTAGCTTTGATTGTTAATAATTAAAATAGACTTTAATAAGGTTTTACTCATCGAACAATCGCCAATGTGAATACATTTTTTTGTCGGAAAAAACGGGAAAGACTTTATCATGAAATCTTTTACACCTCTTCTTACAGCCTTTACATATTAGATAATTCTGTTTCAGATCAAATAAAGTTCATTCGGCAACTCTCACAGTATGGAATGACAGCTACTGTCTCTTGTGACCCGACCATATTGGATCACATTCGGCATCAGTACTTACAAGGAGTTATTTACATGACTCATGCACATGACGACATGCCTATATTTAAAAAGGTTTAATGTTACAATGATTAGCTTCTTGAAAAAAAGATACCCTAAGCCTATTTATCATTACTAGTTACTAGTCGTCGCCCACTGGTTGAAATTCGACCCCCTCTACTTAGAATATATATATCTAGTAGGTACTTACTAATTCCATGAGTACAGTAATTCCATGCTATTATAAAGTACTTACTAATTCCATGCTATTAAAAATTACTTACTTATTTCATGCTCAAGCTGTCACCTATCTATCTTCAAGTCATGAGCTCTCATGAGGCCCTGTTACGATGTGTGTGTGTGTGTGTGTCAAACGAATGGTAGTGTGTGTAATGTTTTTTTTAATAATTTAATTTATTTGTAACGCATATTATAAAAATATTAGGTTTCTGCACTGCTCCTTCATATAAACTTGAACTGCATCCGTCCGCGTAATGTTCGTAAAAAGGGTACATACTCGTAATTTTCGCTTTACGTATAATTTAAAATAATACTTTTTTGTATTAATACGTGAAGCTAAAATTGTGTACACCTGTATTAGTAAAAATCTTCTATTCGTGTCAATTGACTACTACTCAAACTTTGTCCTACCAGTAAGAAGCTAGCAAGCACAGCTCTGTCATTCGCCTCGTTCAAATCCTGGAATGTGCAGGTGGTTATGCACATTTACAAACAATACAAATGTTAGTAAATGTGTAGGTATCTATGATGTATCTACAGATCGAGCTTGTATCTGCACAAGCACGATCTGTAGTGTAAATTTATTGGGTTCGATTCCCGCACGGAACAAATATTTGTATGACCTACAAGTAGTTGTTCCGGGTCTGGCTGTTTTTACGTGAGTTTAAATGTTTGTAAACGCACCCACAATACAGGAGAAATTCCTAGTGTGGGGCAAAGTTAACAAAAAAAAAATTGGGACAGCTCAATCCCAAGCCTTTTTTACAATTTACAATTTAATTGCGTTACACCTAAAGTTGCCTCATCGTCTAAGCAGAATTTAGAGAGTGCTACAAGGATCTTTTGGCGACTAAATGACATTGACAGGGGATTGTTGGTAAACATTTGTGAAATTCTCACAGAAATTGTATTATCATAATAAGATGGTAGCGTTAGTTCCAATTTTTGACCACGCGCCAAAGGAACCTTATAGGGTTGTAGACGATGCAAAACATTTGTTGCTTCAATTTTATTGCATGCCACCGGCAAGAAACTTGGATCGTGTGAATGGGACTTGTTCATTAAACATCTAAAACATTTAGAACTAAGTATTGTATTTATTTTATTTCTTATTTTGTTATTTTTATCTCATTAAATTCTGCACCAGTTGACGTCATCACATCAATCATCAGGCTTCGCTGAAAACCAAGCGCTGGGGCTCTGTCTGGCGTAAGGTCGCAGCATTATGCTAAGCGATGGCCGTCTTGCGTGGATGTGACGCATATTTGCCCCCAACTTCGCAAATAAAAGTATTTTCTTTCTGCCTTACTTTTCTTCTATCTTATTTAAACTGTTCACAACATCTATTAATCCCAGGTGAAGAAAACACACTTCATGATGAAATACAAGTGGTTGATACTAGGTGACCATGTGCCTGACGTTCTGCGTAAGATTCGATATGATTCTGACATAGCCTTTCTCAAATGGGAACATGGCGCCAGTAATGAAACCAGGGACTCTACAGGTAAATGGAGGGGACTTTTCGAATTTTAAATTTATATCTGGTCGTATATCTACATAAATATTGCTAACATTTCTCTAAAAACAAAAACTGGCCAAGTACGTGTCGGACCACGCAAAATGAAGGGTTCCGTAGTTAGGGTGGGGGGGACACTTGACTCTAACAAAAAATATCACTTTAAAGCTTAATATTACGCAAATGGATCTCAGAATTGAAAAATGTTTTTACAGACCCACAATATTTTTGAACGGCCTATTCAACGATACCCCACACCATGTATTAGACGAGAAAAAAAATATCATCCCCGTTTTACGTGCAAAGGTACCCTAAAAAAATGTTTTTCATGGTTTTATTCTACAACTTTTTCGGCGTGATTAATATGTACACCCATGCCAAATTACAGCTTTCTAGGACTTAGCGTCTCTGAGCTAAGCCGGGGACAGACGGAAGGACGGACAGACAGACAGACAGACAGACAGACAGACAGACAGATAGACAGACAGACAGACAGATGGACATGGTGAAATTATAAGGGTTCCTTGTTTACTACGGAACCCTAAAAACCGTATTGAATAACTTATTTTAGTAATTTATCTCACTCTCTCTTCGTTTCTCTTGCCTCTTCACCATTCCCATTAATAATTTGTAAAGCATGTAGCAATCATCATCTGCCTGTTGGGGTCGGCTTCCAGTCTAAACAGATGCAGCTGAATACCAGTATTTTACATGGGGCGACTGCCTATCTGACCTCCATAACTCAGTTACTGGGTAACACGATACCCCTTGCTAATACAGGTTGTCAGACTTTCGGGCTTCTGACGACCCGTAACAACTGTCAAAGATCTGCAAATAACAGCCGGGACTAACGGATTAACGGCACGGACGGGTCTTGGTATGTTAAGATGGTCACCCATCCACGGACCAACCGCGGCAAACCTAGCTTTACCTGATCGATCGACCCGTGTGGCTGTTATTACTTAGCCACAAGCCACTCTTAAAGCACGTTAGCCACAAGCCACTCTTAGCCACAAGCCACTCTTAAAGCACTATTAACAAAAACAATTAACCGAAACGAATCAAACTCATACTCCACTTATTTCAATTAAACCATTAACAAGCACTTTTGAATAATTAACAAGGTGTCGGTCAATCAGAATGATGACCAGTTGCCCATTCCAAAGAGAAATAGCTTCGTATAGGGAAGAAGGGCAAGAAACTCCAAGGATACGTTTAAATCAAAATATTTTGTTACAAAATATAAGTTCAATTTAATATTAGATTTTTTTTGGACGGTCAAGACACAGAGTTAAAAAGATTGTTACTGGCTGGAAGACTTACTCGCACACATCGCGTAATAGTATATAACACACACTTTCACACTTAAACTGACACCTCACCTCACACGCACACACACGGACACACTAACACATGTAAACGCGCAACTACACTCACAAGAACAAACTAATATGCTACCTATATTAGTAATTATTATACAATGTACGTCACGTTATTCACGTTGATACGGTCTCCCTGTAATGCTCCACGTTTGAGGACTGACTCGCAAAAGTTTGGGTATCAGTTCATTACCTAAAGCAAAAATAAATAAATATTATACAGTATTTATTTATTTTTGCTATATACTAAATTCATGTGAATGCTCTCATTTGTGACATTAAACTTTTACGTTACGTTTTTGGTACTATTTTAGCTATAATTGCGGACCCAAGGACCTCAATCCACATTTACGACGCATACGTGCACCCTAGAGATGGCATAGCTATAAACGTGTGGGCGCATTGGACCAACTCCTCCGGCTTGGTTCTAATGCACGAGCGCGAAAGAATTCTGAGGAGACTCGACTTGAAGAATTTTCCTCTGAGGATAGCCACCCCAGTATGTTATGCAATACAAACACACATAAAAAACTTGTGTTAATTAATATGACTTAAGTTTATTAATGAATAGAAGTTTTTGTTTTTATAAATTATAATAATTATTATATGAATGAATGAAATGCACCGACCCCAGCGTGGTTAAACCAGACACGATTACTCGAATAAACCCGAAGATTCACACTAGCCACTGGGGTCTCATGTTGCATTGGACTACAGAGACCATTGTAATACAAATATGCATGTTCACTACGTTTCGGAACTATGGGCCTGTATTACCTGAAATAAATAGATTAATATTATATTTCAGCCGAAAGACATCCACTGTTAGACATAGGCCTCCCCCAAAGGGAGGTTTCCATAATCGCCACGCTTGGCAGGCGGGTTGGCGATCGCAGTATGGTGTTAAAATGCATAGAGAACGCTACTGCCCATTCTCTAAAGTCCCTTAGTCGCCTTTTGCGACACCCACGGGAAGAAATAGTGCTATTATTTACGTCCGGCACCACACAGACAATATTAATTGGTACACTATTCATTTAATTCAATAAAAAATCTATAATAAATATATATCTAAAAACCTACTACGGAAAAAACTGTACAGTTTCCAACAAGAAGATATTCAAGAAATCATAATGGTCGCATAATAACGGAACCCACAGGGCACAGCACAAACAACCACGGCTATAAATAATAAAATAATAAAAACGTTTATTTCGACCAACAAGAGGATCATAATAATGCACAAAAAATTACGAAATAAAAATAGACACAATTATAAAAATACACAACAACTTATCAATAGACAATACACAAGACAATTACAGACTTCGATTACTCAGTATGTGAACCATACAGCAATGGTTCAGGTACTGGCAATCGAACCTCTGCGCGAATGTCCTCAGGATGCCGCTGGAGCAAGCCCGAACCCTGCGCACCAGGGATGTCCGAAACGACACCGTTTTCGCATAGTAGAACACCAACCAGCAGGCTAAGCATGACGCTTTCTATTTCTACTCTACTGTACAATAGAAATCACTTGTCTACAATTCTCGGTAGAAAACTGTCAACCGTCTACACGGAAACGTAATTTTTGTCTACTCTTCCGTTGACAAAACGCTTCTCTACGGTTCTCGTGCTAAGCCTGCAGATGTGGGTTTCCCTCTTACGAGTACTTTACTGCGCTATAGTCGAGTAAAATTGTCAAAGAACTCAAATATAGCTGGTTTTTCAGTAAGACTACAATAACGTTTGTTTTGCAGGTTGGACATTATTCCAGTGACCAGTATGATGGAACTTTTGTGGACTTCCTGGAGGACGAGTCTATGTCAGACCAAGATCCTGGCATCCGCAGTGGGTATGGAACAGCTATGCTCCTCACTGAAGTTTTGAATGCACAGTAAGTAACTCGGTATAGTATGCGGTTTTTCTCTAGTATGTTTATTTAATGCCAATACTTACAAACAAATCCAGATAATAAATTTAAATAAACCTTATTTTACAGTCCGTTTAACCAATTTTGACTGCGTTGAATGGCAGCTGTAATAAAGAGTTGGTATTGTAACCACGTTTTTACTTTGAATGCCATCCTTAAGACTACGGAATAGAAGTCAAAATCTTATTTCTAATCTTATTTCAAATAGAGTACATAAGTATACCTAGTAATATTTTCCTAAAGTTTTTTCTTGCCAAGAAGTTGATTAATAAAAACAAGAAGCTTCTATTTACTGTATGTCATGCTCATACTACTTACTCACGATTTACAAAAAAATACATTAACTTATCTATGAATGAATGAATGAATTACACTGACCCCAGCGTGGTTAAGCCAGACTGGATTATTCAAATGATCCAAAGATTCACACTAGCCCCTGGAGCGTCATGTTTCATGGGAATACAGAGACAAAGAAAAAAAAACAAAAGTACAAAAAAAATACATTATCTTATATGTAAAATTTATTGAACAACTTCTTGGCAAGTCATAGCTTCAGGAAAATATTATTAGGTATTTAGAAAGGCAAGGAACAGTAGCTTCCTACTTTACTTCCTCACCAGTTCAAATTGACTTTATTTCTAGACAAATCTTACTTTTTAATGTTTCAAACGCAAAAGTTTTGTGAGTTTGTTCTTCTGATTCACAATAACGGAGCACCAGATGACGGGTTTTGGTTTGCAAAGCGATAGTTTACTTTCCAGGGAGTGACCCGAAAAATGCACAACTTAATTTAGTGGGATACCACGGGAGCGAAGCAGTAGGTGAAAGCTAGTTAAAAATCTAACAAAATATCCTAATATCTATAAAGAAAATATACTTTTTCAGAGATGTTCTAATAGAGAACGAGTTATGGGCAGCCCAGATCAATAACAACAGTATGTACGTGATGGTATCGACCGGTGAAGCGGACATCTCGGGGGCAATACTGCGCATTTTATGGGAGAGGACCTTTACCCTTGACTATGTCATACCGATATGGCCGTTCAGGTATTACCCAATATTAAATGCAGTCTTACCAAGAATAAGAAAACAAAAAAATATGCGAACAACAATTTTTGTATGCCCAACGTTTTCAGTAAATATATTTTCTTATATTTGTGTGTGTCATTAAAACCAACGACTTCAAGAGTATGAGTGGTGGGGCAGACTGTTAGTGCAGCACGAAGTTGAATATAACCAAGTCTCATGGCACAAATAGGCCGAATTGTTTATTTAGTTAAAGTCGTTTTTAGGGTTCCGTACTTTAAAAGGAAAAACGGAACCCTTAAAGGATCACTCGTATGTCTGTCTGTCTGGCTGTCTGTCTGTCCGTCTGTCCGTCTGTCACAGCCAATTTGCTCAGAATCGACAGGACCGATTAAGTTGAAATTTCTTACACACATGAATATCTGTGACCCAAACACGGACGTACTCGTATAACGTAAATAAATGAATTTTTAATCTGCAGGTCACTTTTGGGAGGAAAATTTTAAAATTAAAAAGAAAAGTTTTGCAAACCACCGTGTGACATATCAAATGAAAATTTTACTGTGGGAGTTTCGAATATTGTTTTATATAAATTTAAAATAATTAGTTATAAAGTTATTTAAGAAAATAAATGAAATTTGACCATTCCCCATCCCTCTTATCTCCGACACTACTGAGCCTAAAATTAAGAAAAAAATACAGAAAAGAGTTCTTTACTTATTACAGGAAAACCCATAAGAAGTCAATGGTCTTAAAAATAACATAGTAAATCACTCAATATTGTGCGTACAAACTTATATTATTTTGCAGTTGGGATGTATGGGGAAACATGTTTTTCAACTACAATGTGAAGTTTGTTCTTGAGATAAAGTCATCTCAACGGAACTCTTTTTCATTTTGCGTGTTCCAACACGCACTTGTCCGGTTTTTTTCCTGAACTCCAAGTCTATCGGTAATTAATGAATCCTACGACACTAAACAGGGTAGGCTTCACGTACTTAGCAGAGCGAGAGAGCAGCAGCAACATGTTTTTGGAGCCATTCTCTCCCGCTGTGTGGTGGACTTGCCTGGCCATGATGGCGATCCTGGCTATGGTCGGGAGGATAACATCAAAGTCACCTAAAGAGAAGGACGGGGCATTGTATACTGTACTTACTACCTGGTTGCAACAAGGTAAGTCTACTAGCAAAAGGCTCTCTTGATTGGATTCTTTTTGGGTTGTTTGAAAAGCAATTGACTCAAATCAACCTGGGGCTGCATTCAGATAACCCGCGATGACCACGCGCGTGCCTCACACACGCGTTGGACCCGCCTTGCACCCGCGTTCGCTATGCGCAAAATCCACGCACGCCACGCGCCCGCCTCGCACCCGCTCATACTACTTATTATTAAACGCCCTTGATCATAGTCAATATGGCCCTAACCGAAGCGCGGGCGCGGGTCGACTTCGATAAATGCAATTTAAGATCTATTGATGTGTCATAAGACTCAAATTATATACAACAAATTTCAAAGCGAGCGGGGCGGGCGCGTAGCGGGCGCAACGCAGCCTACTATACTCATACGGAGTAAAGTTTCCAGCGCGAGGTTAGCTCTAATTATAAACTCAATTTACGATATTACTGTCAAAACTATTAAGCGAAAACACGGCAATTTCTCCATATTCATTCACAAAATTATTGTGACAACTTCATGTTCCCCTTAATCTATGGTTAATATCTTAATCATGGTGCGTATGCGTAATACTCGCAACCGGAGCACGTATTTGACCAGATGTAGACCATGAACGTGGACAAAGCATAAGGAGTATGTAAGGATTGTAGCAGGTGGGGCTCTATAGTTTCTGGCTATGCCTATAGGAAAAAGGAGTGAATTAATTAATGTATGGACAGTTTATTTAACAACAAAAAGTATGTGCTTCAGTAATCTCCGTGTTTCCGAATTAGTACGAACGTTGCGCTACTTAGTAACCTCCACAGAGGCTTCTAAGTTATGTACTTCCACCCTTTGTAGTAGTACACATGTCATTGCCTGTTTGTATGAGGTTTCCTCTGCGTCGGGTTACCTACTCCGGTCGCAGATCGTCATTTGACCATAAAAAATTCGGTCATAAAACCAGCGCTGGGGCTGTCTCGAATAGGGTCGCAGCATTATGCTGAGCGGTGGCCGTTTTGCGTGGATGTGACGCATATTTTCTCCCTACTTGTTCTTTTTGTATCTATGTTCTTTCTTTGCGTCATGTTTACCGCAAATAAACGTATTTTCTTTCATTTTTTTTTCTATTTGTCACTTATTTTTTTTTTTAAATTTCTTAGAGTTGTTAGTCTATACTTTTGTAATCATGTTAACACAAAATTGGCAAGTAGGTACTTCAATCGATGTAACAGCTCTATATTAGATCTCATCATCGCGCATTTGTTTCTTTGGATATAATTATGTATGTACGTAACCACCAGATGCCAGTGCAGTACCAGAAGGTGGGTCAGGCCGCTTCGCGTTCACAGTACTCTCAGTGAGTGCGATGTTGGTGCACGCATACTATACGTCTGCCATCGTCTCAGCACTGATGAGCACCGGCCGTGGTGGACCTGACTCCTTAAAGGCTCTCGGAGACTCTAAGTATGCAATTGGGTCGGAAGATTACGATTATATGCGATATTTGTTCTTTGATGTAAGTTGTTTGATTATAATAGCACTGTTCAATAGGACAGTAGTGAGTTACCATGATGAACAACAAAATTCACAAGACTGAGAATATCAATAAATAAGTAATTTATAGATAGGGTGCTCTTAATAACCAAACTAGGCTGTCGAACTACCAAAAACCTAAAAACACTAGGTATAGGATATACCTAGTGTTTATAGGTTTTAGTAGTCATTAAAGATCTAAATGAATCAATAAGAAAATCCAGTCAGTTAGAGGATTGGGATTAAGTAAACGGTAAAGAGTCTGGTAATATTCTTTTAGATAACTTCGGTTATTTGGTTAAACGAACGTGAGCATGCAACACAATATCCATACTGTCATTATTATAGGTAAAAACCACATGGGATGACCTCGAATACTTGAAAAAGAAGAAGATGACGTCACATTTCTACCATGAACTGGAGCGTGGCGTGGAGCTCATTCAGCAAGGGAGCACCGCTTTCCACAGCGAGTACAACCAGATCTACCCTCACTTCAAGACCTTCAGTGATGAGCATATCTGCAAGTTGCAGCATGTTGATACCATTCCTGAAGTAAGTTGAGAAATCTGCTTTACAAAGCATAAACAGAAAGACGATCGAACGGAAGAATTGAAAGCAAAACCACTTGTTTGAGAAGATTTTTTTTGTAAAAGTAAAATCACAAATCTAGAAAATTCTCAAAACTACAATGTGTCATTAATTCTCTAAATTAAAAAAGTATTCTCTCTTAGTCTCTTCTCTCGCTCTTAACGTTTACGAGTCTTAAAGCTATTTTAAAGAAAAACACAGCAGCTGAAACAAAAAAAACACAGCAGCTGAAACAAAAAAAACACAGCAGCTGAAACAAAAAAATAATAATTAAACTGGACTTCAGAAGCAAAACCCACTCGTGAAATCAACGAAGTCTGGTTGCGCGTTCATGTTATACATTTAGTAGTAAATAAATATTTTAATCAACATTTTGTTCTACAGACGTTAACCTGGATACAATCAACCAAAGACGGGCAGTGGACGGAAGTCTTACGCACAGCCGGAGGATGGTTGCTAGAAACTGGTCTAGGGAAGCGCCTGGTTGACCGCTTGAGGGTTCCTCAACCACCTTGCAGAGCGTCTCTTCTCGCTGAGAGGGTTAAAATGGGAGATATAACACCGTTGCTAGCTCTGACTGTTTTTGGTGCCTTTTTATCAGTAGTCTTACTGGGAGTTGAGATCATGGTTGGTAAGGCTAAGAAGGGCAGGATGCGTGAGGGTGACGCTAATCCTGCATTAGAAGATGTTGATGATGCTTCTAAAGTCGTTGAATATGATGATAATAATATAGAGCCGTGAGGATTTGATCTTGTTAATTATTTAGCACATTTATTAAATAAATAAAATTAATCGTAGCACTTTTGAAAATAATTAATTATTAGTTTCAATATTCTTGCTTTCAAACCGTAACCGTAGATTAAGATTAGAACGTATGTAGAACAAATAAAGTTACATTTCAATTACCATTCGTTTTTCATTAACCTTGCACGTGATGATAATAATTTTGAATACACCACGTCATAAATACACGAATACATTAACACGAGAAGGTCGGAAAAAATTACAAAATAAACAAAGGACTCTCAGTTACGGTTTCAAGCATATTCTGAAATTGTGCCAAGCTAGGTTTAAGCTACCAGGTTTATTACTGTACCACCAATAGTACCACCTAGTTGGTGTAGTAAATTACAAGTCCTCGATGATCAAACATCATGTTTTCATAAAGCAGTAAAATACAGAGGCCATGCAATACTTTTTTTTTGTATTCACGAGTTGGAAAATCCTCATGGATGTCCTCCGCCCTGGGGCAAGCGGAGGGGTCTGTCAGACTCTTACTGACTAAAAACCACCCCAGTGTTCCCCTCCCACACTTGCACCGGGGATCTTGGGATCTGTTATTACTTCCGCAAACCCCGGCTAGCCGGCCCGCCTCTGCGGGCCAATGCTATACTTGGTCCAAAATGAAAGTTTAAATAGGCCTTCATCAATATGAAACAGCAAAGGATACAGTCTCTAAATCATCATTTTATTTCAGCCGAAAGATGTCCACTGCTGGACATAGGCCTTCCCCAAGGGGCGGTTTGCCATAATCGCCACGCATGGCAGGCGCGTTGGCGATCGCAGTATAGTGTTAAAATGCATAGAGAATGCTGTTGCCCATTCTCTAGTAAGTCCCTTAGTCGCCTTTTATGACACCAACGGGAATAAATAGGATGGTGCTATTCTTTACCTCTGGCACCACACGGCACTGTCTCTAAATAGCTGCCACTAATTCTGCTTTATCATTTGGCAATTCAGTTGGTGATCCCATCTTAGGAGGATTGAGCAGCCAAGATATTATGCACTATAATATACTTTAGTTACCTCTTACGAAACGACAGACAGAACGAGACATAGGTCACGAAAACAGACAACTAATATTTTCAAGGACTGTCTTATTTCCAAGTAACCTATCTTTTTCACTATCCTCACGCGCTGAGAAACAACTTATCACTTATGACCTTATCATCTCATTATCAGATCTTCTGCGAACAACATCACGTTTACTGGCAGATTACAGTTCAAATAATACTTTAAATATCATAGTAACGTCGGTAATGAAGTAACGTTGTGAAAGGAGTGTCTTGTCGATAGTTTTCTCCAATAACGTGTACCAAGGCAGCAGAAATGCTGAAGATAACAGTAATATTAAGTGCGCTGTCGATAGGCCTCTCTTATGCTACTTCGAGCAGCTGCCAGAGCTTGCAGCAATCACAGGTGAGTTTTTTTTTACAAATCCTGAGTTTCTTTGGTCTAAAAAGACTGTTTTCATAAAAACAGCACCCCAAGTACACACAAAAAGTGTGTACTTGGGGTGCTGTTTTTATTGATTCACAATTCAAAGGATTTCGATAGAAATAAACCATTATATTACTTTTTATGTTCGATAAGTTCGTCTGCTCGACAATGTAAATAACGATTATGAATATTGCTGAATTAGTAAAATTAATTGTTACGGAAAAAATTAAGATTAAACATTAAGTGTTACGGAACTACACTTTTATGGATGTCTTACTGTACAGTGGCCTGTGTCACGAACTCGAACGCGACTTCCGGATAAGTTTCGGTTAACTCTTCTCGCAGATAGATTCATACAAATTCTGTTCCATTTCTTAATTTTTATGGCCGTTCGTAAATATCCGGACACTTTAAGACGCTGACAACAGCTAAAGCGTGGTCATTGTTCGACTGCATACAAAATAAAGAGATGACACAACGTTGGTAATTCATCATAGATTATGAAGGAATTTTCTATAATAATATACTCAAAAATGAGTTGAGTAATCGAAAATTAAAAACAACCAAGTTCTGCATTCCAATACGACGTTCTTGTTATTAATTAAATACCAACCGTACGTTGATATACATATACAGATATCTTGGATTGGAACTC
The DNA here is from genome assembly GCA_948098905.1 of Tiliacea aurago. Taxonomy (NCBI): domain Eukaryota; kingdom Metazoa; phylum Arthropoda; class Insecta; order Lepidoptera; family Noctuidae; genus Tiliacea; species Tiliacea aurago. The sequence continues at coordinate 18,605,385 of OX402596.1, forward strand.
AAGTGAAGAGGTTATTTTTTTTCTAAATGTGTTTTGGTAACAACCAAGTTCTGAGAAATGTGTTCAAGAATAATATACTTACATATTTTTTTCCACTACCACAAACTATGTAGATTTTGCAATTTTTTTATTTAAGACAATCCTACTTATATCATTTGCCTCTTGTCAGCGTCTTAAAGCTATGAATTATTTTACAATTTGTAAATGACGAGTATGTAGTGTTTGTACTTGTTTTACCAATAAATTATTTTCAATTTTTTTTTTATTTACCAAACTTGTAGTAGTACAGACGCCAGCACATCAAGCTACTACAATCTGTCAAATTTCTTTAATAGATTTTCAATCTTATCCCTACAGCATAAGGTTCAAGGTTGATTGGGAAAATTTTACAGTTTCGGGTAGCTTGACCTGCTGGCGCCTGTACAAGAATAGATTTCGTTTATGTTTTTTTCTGTTAATTACGCTCTGTATATATAATGTTTATTATTTATATAAGTATAGATAGGTATACTTTCTGTGTTAAACACGCCTGTTATTTTGACAAGGTCACTGCTTCCTAATACTATTAGGTACCTATATAAATGGCTATTTCCTGAAACATTAAATACTTTTGAAATATTAATATTTCTATGTTAACAGAAATATTGGCCAAGTCAGCTTATTATTTTCAGTGTCCCGATGGAAAAATCTTTAAAAAATGGTAAACTACAAGAAAAAACCTTCAAAATAATTTGGTTTCAGATGGCGACTCTTAACGATCGAATGAATCAAATGATCAGCGCTCTTTATTCTTCATGTAAGTGTATAAGCTTGTAAGCAATTACAATGAATAACATATGGGTTACACAGCGGCAGGCTTAGCATGGAGCTTTCTATTTCTACTTTACTGTAGAATAGAAATCGCTTGTCTACCGAAAATGTTCTATTCTACACGGAAACGTAAGTTTTGTCTACTCTTCCGTCGACAAAACGCTTCTCTACGGTTTTTGTGCTAAGCCTGCTGTATCAATATTTTAATCTACTGATTAGAAGACGTAGTGTCCAACTCCTTAGGCAAGGAAGGCCTTCCTTGCCTAAGGAGTTGGACGCTACGTCTCGTCTCTCTATTTAAATTTATTATTTTTTTAAGTTAAAGTCAAGGCTGTCGGAGTTCAAATGCCAGTTTTTGTCTTCTTTTTCGTCTTAATATAAAACCAGTTCAACCTTAGGCCATGCCCAAAACTTCCAGCCAGTAATTGTATTTTGAACTTTATTCTGAACTCAGTAATATTCTTCATACAAAATTGTCAGTTTCACTCGGGTTTATCGTTAGTTCTTGTAATTAGAACTTTAACACTGTCGGAATAAAGTTTGAAATTCAAAATATACTCGATGGTCTAAACCTAACCTTCTGTCGAGCCGTACAAATAACTTTTTTATCATTGAAGTTACAGAGACACAACTCACAATGCGAACGAAATTAATACAATCTTTAGGTATGTACCTATGTGTAGCTGACCTTAAATGTATTGTTATTGTTTCACAAGACTACCGCGTGATGTCAGCTGACAACGCATTTTTTTATGGAATGCAATTACTTAATTGTTGTATAATAAGACGCTCTAAGTTTAATAAACTAATATTGGAAAACTGAATAACAACTGCACTTTTTAGGGTTCCGTAGTCAAAAAGTACCCTTATAGTTTTGCCATGTCCGTCTGTCTGTCTGTCTGTCCCCGGCTTAGCTCAGAGACTCTTGTTACTAGAAAGCTGTTATTTGGCATACATATTAATCATGCCGACAGTGATAAAATAAAATCTTGAAAAAAAAAGTAAGTAGACAAAGTAGGCTTTACAAATTAACGAGTAATAGTCGACCAACTTACATTTGCAGTTTTAGAATTGAACGTGACACATATCGAAGTATGGGAGAATGTTTTTCAACTACAATGTTAAGTTTGTTTATGGGATAAATTCATCTTAACTACGGAACCCTTCATTGTGCTGATCCGACACGCACTTGGCCGGTTTTTTGTTATTCAGTAAGCTAAGGTTAGCCTTACGGGGGAAAAGGCTTCATTATTTGTTATATTCGATTTAAATCAAGAGCTCATATAGTATAATCACCCTACATTATAGGCTGATTATACTATATTCCCACTGGCCTGCTCTCTTCGAGAGGGAGTAGAAGGCCCACCCTCGTGGTGTATTACAGCCCACTCCTCCCGTGCTGGTTGGTAGATGTCACATGTCTTCGAATGTTTGGTTCAAAGACATGCCAGTTTCCTCACGATGTTTTCCTTCACCGTTTTGAGAGCCAGTGGTGGCCCAGTCGTAATGTCCTCGACTTATGAGTTGTAGGTCGTGGGTTCGAACCCTGACAGGGACTTTACTTTGTGTAATTAATTTCATCAAGAGCTCTTACTAGGTAAATAAGGAAGGGCGATATTTTATGACAAGATCTCCAGGTACGGGTAGTACGAGTTTATTCAAGAAGAATTTCAATTTATCTATGAATTTTCAGCACCATTACTGCGTGCAGTGCAGCCAGCTACATCAAGCGCACCGTTCAACGCTACACCAACATCGTCCACTGAGTACGCTTCAACGCCATCCATGACCACTTACGACCCTTCTGCGTATAGCTATCTCTACCCGCAAGTGATATATTTGCCTCCTTCGACCTCGCCTCCTTTAACAAACCCTCCACCAGCTGCAGCCACGACTTCAAGCTCAGCTCCGACCCCATACTGTACTTACGAAACCCCTCCACCTGAATATTCTAGTCCTACTACTTCACCAGCTCCTCAACCACGGCCGTATGGATATGAGTATCCTTACCCTCAGTATGGGCCTCCTGCGCCTGCTTACCCTCCGCCATGCACGCCGTATTCTCATCCTTACCCGCCTCCTCATCATGAGTATCTGCCATCTTCGTATAGGCCATATCCTCCACCTCCTGTTTCACCACCTGTATACTCGCCAGAACCTGTATACTCACCGGCACCTGCATATCCACCGGCGCCCGCTTATCCACCGGCGCCCGCTTATCAGCCAGCGCCCGCTTATCCACCACCGCCTACATACGCAACGGCTCCTGCGTCTTACCTACCCGCTCCTGCACCTTACCCACAGACATCTTCTTCTTACCCACCAGTCCCTGCGTCATACCCACCCGTACCCGCTTCGTACCCTCCAGTGCTATCGTACCCACCCCAGTATCAGCCTGGATACCCACCGCCTAGTCCAGTGCCACCATCATACCCCACACATTACCCTCAACCTGAAAGGCCTCGGTATAGTTAATGTAGAAGGGAAATAGCACTTATTTATACAAATTTCCTACGAATGTGTACTAATTTGTTATTATTTAATAAAGTTTTGTTATTTATTTACTTCCTGTATTTTATTCACATTGTTGTTCTATGATTCTTTAAATAGTGTCAGTTATCATTGACAATATGAAAAATAAAATGTCTTTCAATACCTAGTCAATTTTGGCCGTCATCTTACATAATTAATTATGCAATAAGTAAGTATTCCATGCACGATGAAGGCACGATGCATTATGTATAGTACCAACTGTTTAACCTTTGACCGTTATTCATTGTGACGATATTTAAGTCACAACATCGTGCATCGTAAAGAAATGCTAATTTTGATAAATGATACGCAAATATTAACTACATTATCATGAAACAAAAGAAACTGTCTGTATATTCATAATAATATATTCATTCTATATATTCACCAATTTTCAAACTCCTGGAAAACTTTCCAGATCTTCCAGAGAATCCCCTCATCAGATTCTGATTTGGTGGCAATGGGACCACCTCGGGAGTATACCCTTTCAAACAAAAACAGAATTTACAAAATCGGTTCATAATTGACGGAGTAATCGCGTAACAAACATACAACAAAAAAAAACATACAGCCGAATTGAGAACCTCCTCCTTTTTGGAAGTCGGTTAAAAACTGCTGCGAGGCGGACATGATAAAATTAAAACTTGCATTAAATCCAGCAAAGGGAACATTGTTATCATAGATATACGGTTCACGAGAGAAACCTGGGGGCCTAAAATGGACGCTTTCGCAGAATCATATTAAGATCTGCGTACAATTCATATCCCGCAATTCATCTGTTTGACAGTTGTGTATGGAGTTTCGTAAAATGGTCCACAAATGAAGAATTAATTTAATGAAGTCTAATGTTAAATAGCAGCTGTCAAACAGATGAATTGCGGGCTGTATGAATTGCACGCATGATTCTGCCAAAGCGTCCATTTTAGGCTCCCTCTACAAGAAGTGTTTTTTTTATTTAAAAATAAAACACTTCTTGTACACGTTAGTTTTTTATTATAAAAAATAGAATTTCGATAAATACTGCTCCTGCCAGTACGGCAAATTACTTTTAGGAATGTACAGACTCTTAAGAGTTTCTTCAAAGCAACATTACTTTACGCCTACTAGAACCCCCCTCCCCAACCTCCAGCCCCCTACTCCCCCCAACATCTACCCTATACAGGGTCAAATTTAATTAGCTAGCAAGACTCCGCAACCGTGATGGGTATCGTTTAATAAACCAAAGATACTTAGAAGAAACATAGATTAAAGATAGAGGGTATAGATTTCGTGTGTATTTATTACTGGGGTCAATGACCACTGGTAGTGAAATTACTTGAAGTACTTGAGAAAGTCTGTTTTGTTTTTTTTCTTAGATATCGATACCCATCACGTCTGTGAAATTTACACAGAAACAAAACAGGTTTTTTTTTTTTTTCAAGTAACTACAGTCGTTGTGACGATAAAAAGAAACAATGAATAATTTTTATTTTTTCGTTTTGTCGCATTTATATATCGATACCATCACGTCAGCGGAGTTTTGCTTGTTGATTAAATTGGTCCTGTATACCTACTCAAATGGAAACAACCACTGCAGATGATAAAGTAAACAGAAGTTTTGCATACTGCTCTTTCGCCACGGAGTTATTAACACATTTTGTAAAACACATGTTGCATTATTGCTCAAGTTCAGAAAACATGCCCTATCTAACTTTAAAATTGTTGCTTGAAAAATTTCAAAACAATTTCCTAATTAATTGATAGTGTTACATATAAATATATGTGTTGTAGGTGGAAGGGCATAACTTGTTCACCATGGGCCTATTGTACATAATCATTGGCTTGGCCATCCAGGTAAGGTCCACCAAAATCATGTATCTTCATTCACTTGTTTTTTATTTGTTTGTTGAACTAGACGGTTCCTTGAAAGCCCAGCAATATTTCTTTTAACTGATTAACCGCAAGTGATATGATATAATGCAATACTCTAGATGCGTTTAATTGATTCAAAATTCAGAAAAACATAATAATTAAGTATTTAACTATTGATTTTTGGTTTCAGGGTTCATTCACTTACGCTAACGTAACAGACAGTGAAGAACATGTCAACAGTGGTGAGATTACAAACAATAACACAGAAGTAAACGATGAAGCAATCAATGAGTTTCCCGGCGGTCAGAAAGACTGGATCGATTTCTTGCTCCTTCCCGACACTCACTTGTATCCGACCTCGTCAATCGCCATGATGACTCAAGCTACCAACTCGGAGAAATCAGTCGAAGAACAGCTGGATGAAATTAAGGAAATTGCACAGAAGATCACTCTTGCAATACAGAGCGAGATGGCTAACCTCTTGACTTATGCGCTCAATAGCTGTGACAAAGGAGACGGAGAAGAGAATGAAGAGAAAGAAGAGAAAGAAGACAATAATCTACGTAAAAAGAGATCAGTAGAAACTCCTATGGCTAGCACACAATTGATAACAAGACTGCTCAAACATATCAAATCTAACAACGAATTCCAGAATATTGCTATTGAGAAAATGATGACCGCGCAAGAAATCGCCGACAAATACGGAGTTGAATTCAGCCCTGACACTGAAATCCTTTCTGACCTTGCTTTTGCTGCTAACCAGCAGGCTAAGGAAATGAACTCCTTATTACAAGACTCCATAGAAATGAAGAATGTTAGCCAGAAAGTTGAATATGTTCCAGTAGAAACACCTACCCAAGAAAACGAAGGCATGTACGTGTACTCCGTCCAATATCCTGAACAGACACCTGTTGCTCTGAATGCTCAACCAGCAGTGAACCATCATCATGCAGAGTCCTACCCAAGCTACAACTATTTCTACAACTATCCCTATGAGACTCAGATCCCTGCCCCCGTTAATTACTACAATAGTCCTCCTGTGAGCAAGCGCCCCAACTTCTACGACACTGTATCTTATGCTCCTCAAGATTACTCCTACTGTTCCATGGAACCTGTAACTTCTGCTTCAACTATCATCATGCCTATTGAAGAGTTTGTTGAGCCTACACCAGAATTAGTCGGAGAAGAGCTAGAAGAGACTGTTTCTTCTAAAGTGTACGTGGATAGAGGAGATGAACCAGGTTCAGCAACTGTCAACCATGTCATGACTTACACTGTCGGTGAAAAGTCATACTTTAGGACGCCCGAGATAGAAAGGTTACCGCAGCAAATGCAGTACAGTTTCTTTCTGATGTAAACTTGAACTTAGAATAGATTTATTATTATTATTTTGTAAATAAATTGTATTTTATTGCAGCTTCAAGTTACGTATTTGAATACATAACATGCAAATAATAAAATGCTGTGATGCAATTACTTGTCTTTTATTCTCAGCGTTCTATACCTACTGACGACAGTTTATTTTTTATTTTTATGGATTGCTCTTTGTTTAATTGTTAAGAATTTAAATAATAACTCCTAATTAATGTTGTCGGCCTCGTTGGTATAGTGATCGCAAGCGCTACTAGAACATGAGGTCCTGGGTTCGATTCTCAGGACGGGTAAAGTGTTATTAGGTTTTTACATCAAGAATTTCTCTGTAGCAGCCCGGAGTCTGGATTTGAGCCCTTCAGGCATTCCGAATTTTTCCTGGAAGTAATTACTAATAACGCTGTTTAAAATTATAATTGTAGTATGAAAATAAAACCAAGTTTTGGACGTGCGTCAAATTTAATAGATTTAAATAAATATCCAAACATATTTACTAAATCTTAATCTATCTTAACATTAGATATGTTCCTTTGGTTATATTTGGCATTTGGCGTTATGACTGGTGCATTCAAATCCCTTCATTTTCTAATAAAATGAAGAAGAATGCGCGAGTTTTTGGCAGTTACTAAAACTATATTAGACTACATTAATAAATACATTATATTTGGTAACAAAATAGTTTCATTATCTTTTTAATTATAATATTGTGACAGAAAAGGCACATTTATTGCATGAGCGTAGACAGTGCTTTACCAATAATATGTTGTAATAATTGAGATTAAACAAACGTTAGTAGAATTTATATAAATTATTTGGTTCACATTCTGCAGTACTTTATTAACCTTTTCCTTTGGTTACTTTTACAGGGTAACATTTACATTTCTCTATAATATATCTCTCTTTCATTAAACCAAGTTACAACATTTAATTATGTGTACGTAACAATACCTATAAAATATATTTTATTTCGTATTTCAAACCAACTTTTATTCATTGCCTAGGCACCATCTGACAAATAACCGCTAGCCGCTACATTTATCCACTAACGCCAAAAAATATAATTAAAAATACCTTCACGTAATTTTTTTTAAAACATCCCTAAATAACGACTCCACATTATCGCTTCATACACAAATTATTCACTAATTAATTTCTTTTTAGAATTTATACAATAATTTTACATCAATTCCCTAAAAAACGTTTCACCAAGAATCAATTCCTCAATTTCAAGATCAGAATATTATTCCAAAATCACAATAATCTACGCTTTACAAAGAATTGCGGCTTTAGGGACATAGACAAGAACTATTTTAGACATATTTCATTATTTAGAATCTTTAGCTTTCACTGAAGAGCTTTTGAACTTTGAAGGGCCTCACTTAAAATGGTCCATTACCATAGAGCCGCAATAAATTCACCACTTTTTTTTTTATTTCCAAAGGCGGTAATATTGACAGATGGTGCGCGTTCCAGCGACGCGGTCGCTCATATCTGTCGCATGTTGTCAGCGGACGGCCGTTGTCTTTACAATCACCTATCGCTCGTCGTCAAATAGCCAGCTATCTGTGAGCGAAGTAAGCACTGTAAGCGCTATTGTGACCCGAATGGGGATGGTAACTGAAACAATACATAAAAATACACGAGTTATTATTTTGTTGTTGAATAAATATCATCACGCCTGTATTCTCCGAAGGGTTAGGCAGAGGAGTACCCACATTTCGCCAGTGTTATGTTTAAGTCCCATGTAATAGAGGGCGAGCCTATTGCCGACAACCAGGCACAAATCCATACTCTGGGCTGCTACTAAGAAATTCCAGATGGAAAAACCCATTAACACTTTGCCCGACCCGGGAATCAAACCCAGGACCACATGCTCAGCAGTATAGTAGCGCTTGCGACAACTAGACTTGTAATCCGAGGCAGTTGTTGTTGTTAAATAAATGCGCGTTAAATATTTGTAGAGTAAAACATAAAACGCCTTGAAACTCAAATTGAGTGTTGCACCTTTAGGTTATTTTAACGCAACGATGCATCCAGCATCGTTGCGTTAAAATAATCTAAAGGCGTTAAGAGGAGGCTCCCTATTTTATGTTAATTTGCATGAATATTTTGAAACAGTCACACATACAAGCAAATTAAACTTTATTATACGATTTATTGGATCTTTTCCTTTCCATGTTGAAGACAGTTACGTAATTGTAATATTTTCTCTCAATACACTTTCATTCGAAAATCATGTCTTTTTTAAGGATAAATAAAAAAAAACAAACAAGATTGCTTGGCTTATAAGTCTAAAATAAATATTCACAGCAAGAAAATATAGTTTATTATCCACCCACAAGATATTTTTTCTCTAGATCAATTATTACTTTAGTTATAAACGAAATAAGAATTGAGACTTACGCTATTTAGTTTCATGCTTGAACACGATCAAAGAGCGCACGCGATATTCAACTTAATTACTGATGTATTAGCGTTTAGCACATAACGGAGTGGTGGGGAGCAAGAGGCAGAGCATGCGTTCGAAATTTGATTTAGACTGCCTGCTCTTTAATGACACGCTAGGCAAATACAGAGCCAATATTAGGGTTCTCACATAAGTTACGCACTTACTAAAGGTAATCAGACCAGTAACCTCAAATCAATCTGCCTAGCATTTTCAACCTTGCCAGCCTGCTATGTTAGAGTTGGCTTCCAGTCCAACCGGATGCATTTGAATACCAGTATTTTACGTGGAGCCACTGCCTATCTGACCTCCACAACCCAGTAACTGGGTAATATGATACCCTTTGGTAAGACTGGTTGTCAGACTTTCGGGCTTCTGACGACCCCTAACGACTGCCAAAGATCCACGAAAGACAGCCGGGACCAACGGGTTTAACGTGCTTTCCGAGGCACGGAGGAGTCTCGGTATATAAAGATGGTCACGTAATACTGGTCACCCAGTGGTCGAAACTCGACCCCCTCTCTACGTCCTATATATATTATATTGTACTTACTAATTCCATAAGTACACTAATTCCATGCTATTATAACGTACTTACTAATTCCATGCTCAAGCTGTCACTTCTGTCACCTATCCGACTTCATGAGGCCCTGGTACTATGTGGGTGTGTGTGTGTCAAATACATGGTACCTAGTGTGCGTAATGTTTTTTTTATTTATTTATTTCTAATGCATATTATACAAAAATATAAGCTTTCTGCACTCCTCCTACAAAACTTTAAGATACTCATAATTTGAATAATCTAAAATAATCTAAATTACTTCACTGATGTATTTTGATTTGAAGAGGTTTTTATGCTAACAACTTATCAATATTTGCGACAAGTCGATGATAAAATCAAGGCTGAAAATATGTTTTCTTGTTGGCTAATAATGAGAATCATAAAAAGCAAAATATTTTTTAGAACCGGTTTGAAGTCCTGAAATCTGTTTTCGAAAGACTATCGCCAGTTGATAGGTTTTGGCGGGCCTATTCAAATGTGTTGACGGGCTACTTGGTGGCCCGCGGGCCTGGGGTTGAGCAGCCTTGATTTAGACCGATAGGTTCTAGCATGAAATCAAACAAATGTATAGCACCAATGTAAATTCAGGGAAAATGGCAACTGGAGGCAAAAGTCCTCGCGCACATTTAGGAGTGGCGCGAGGAGATGAAACGCCGGGGTGAAACTCCGCTGCCGCGAGAAATCGCGGCACAGCGGATGGAGCTCCGGCGGGATCTCATGGCGGCATGGAGAGTGCGATTGTCGCTACCCAGCGCTGGGCACGCCACAATTGTGGCGATAAGTCCCCTCTTTGAGGAGTGGCTAGAGAGGCGCCACGGCGTCCTCACCTTCCACCTGACGCAGGTCCTCATCGGACACGGTTGTTTCGGGAGGTTCCTGTTCAGGATAAAGCGGGAGGAAACGCCCGGGTGTCACCACTGTGTGGATCGCCCGGAGGACACGGTGGAGCATACGGTGGAGGTCTGCCCGGCTTGGGTGGAGCACCGCCGTGTCCTCACGGAGGCGATCGGCGGCGGCGATCTCTCGCGTCCGGCCCTGGTTCAGGCCATGGTTCGGAGCGAGAGTGCATGGGAGGCCGTCACCTCCTTCTGCGAAGCAGTAATGCTCGCGAAGTAGGAGGCGGAACGCGTGAGGGTGAGGCAGGGTTCGCGCCCTCACGCCCTTAGCCGCCGCAGGAAACGCCCCGGGCGTCGGGAGTCGCAAGCTGATTTCCGGCCACCGTAGGCGCGGGCCTGCGGATGGTGAGCGATGGGTAGCTCACCGTCCGATAAGGACCAGGCCCAGGTCGACGGTGCGTTGTGTTTCACGCGCGCCTCAAAGAGATGTCAGCACCAACTGACGGGGTCCGTTAGGGCCAATGCCTGCCAGGGTTGCGAGTTTGTCCGAAAGGATATCGTGGTCCTGGCACACAGGCAACGGAAGGAACACGGGTGGGTTTTAGTCAGTAAAAGTCTGACACGCCCTCCCGCTCAGCCCAGAGCGGGAGAAGTTATTTGATAATTTCCCACCCAAAAAAAAAAAAAAAAAGGTAAAATGGCAAGTGAAATGGCTACATCACGGCAAACTGACATAAGGTTGACATCGTATTTGATTAACGATCCATACGACTTACAAAAAATTACAGTTGTGTTTTGAATAAGCGGGCAATTTTTGTAAAAGTCAATTTGCTAAAAAAAACAATTCCCTGACCGTACATAGACGTAGATAAGAAGAACATAATATTAAGACTGACCGCACAGGATGCGCGTGCGACGGGTACAGCGGGCCGCACGCGCTGGGCTCGGCGGCGTAGGGCTGCGCCAGCTGCGCCAGCTGCGGGCACGCCTCCGCCGCCGACTCGCGCCGCCGCACGCCGCCGCTCTGCTGACTCTGTTCGGGGGGACTGTGCACACAAACATACTAATCGTAGGTGCTATTCTGTAAAAATCTCACCGTGAAATCCTAGGTGAAGTGAGCTTGAAGTGAGCTGTCAATAGTGTCAATCCCTAGCGATTCGTAGAATCAGGTGGAATGACGGCTCACTTTAATCTCACTTCACCTAAGATTTCACGGTGAGATTCTTAAAGAATAGACCGGCAGTTTAGTTACAGCACCACGACTTGTGACTATTGACAGTCATAACCGCTGGTCGCTCAAAATGTTCACAGAATTTTCACTACAAATCATCGCAGTTTTAACGCATACAGTCATGATGTCATATTTTAATATAGCCTTTGGCTGTTGTTTTACCTCTGACAGCCGCAACCCAACATCAACCTTATTATAACGAGACATAAAGATTACTTAAAATAACTATGAAAGTACTGTAGATCCGTTCTTTCTAGATACTTCCCAAATTGATGTTCTGCAGACTTAGCATGAGAACCGTAGAGAAGCGTTTTTAAAAAATGACGATTCCGTGTCGATAGACAGTTGTCAATTTTCTACCGAGAAATGTAGACAAGCGATTTCTATTATACAGTAGAAATAGAATGCGTCATGCTAAGGCTGCTGAAGATCACTCGTTCTGAAGCTTCAAAGTATATCAAATCAAATCAAAAGTAATTTATTCTTGACTGGGCTGAGAATCAACACTTTTCGAACGACAAAATTACACAAGACAGTCCCCCAAAAACGCACCCCCTTCACCACCTCCTGGTGCTAGGAAGAAGAAGTGGCGCAACTAACTCTCCAGCAGCGCAGCTGTCTGTTCAGTTAGAAAAACTTGGTTCTATACAATAGTATGTAAAATAATTCACATTATGCAACACAAAACATTAAATTAAAATAATTGCCATATGTATGATAGCTAGCTAGCACACGCCACTATAATAAGCACATACCAACAAAAAAATCATCGAAAACTATACTAAAGCAGAAATAAAAAATTAAAACTTAAACAAAACTTATTACCTAAATAAAAGCCTCCAGGCATAAAGGGCGTGCCCGCTTACATAAAGCTATAACCTTAATCCACAATCGAATAACGATCCTAATCCTAACTTCCTATCTTGTTCTTCTAATATTATAAATGGGAAAGTGAGTTTGTTTGTTTGTTACGTTTTCACGCAAAACCGGCTGAACGTATTTTGATGAAATTTGGCACATCCATAGACCAGGATCTGAAGAAGCACAGGCTACTTTTCATCCTGGATCGCAGACGAAGTCGCGGGCAACAGCTAGTTACCTATACGGTTTACTTCTAAAGTTCTCATAATCGTCCTAGCTTTGGTTTTACAATTGTACTAATTTATTACTAAAAACTCACATGTCCTTAGCTTAGAAGTAAGAACTGCTAACGAAATCATATTCCTAATTCAAACGTTATGCTGAAAACCGCTTAGAAGTTGAGATTTTAACTTAAACGTCTCGAGGAAAGAAAACGTTTTATAAATGAATGGAGTTGTACTTATGACTAATCATCTCTAGTGTCCAACTAAATTAATGAGTGGCAACCATCAACATATGATACAAATAAAAAAAACAATAATAATGGCCTCGCCCGCCCAGTAGGCGGGGTCATATTACTAGCTTCGCGTTAATCCTCTATTTTGACAGCGCGCGACAAATGGCACTCGTACGTTCCCCCCGGAGTTATTAATCTATGGTACCAGGAAGTAGGACAAGGAAAAAAGTTTATGATATTTTTTGTCCCCCTCTAACTGTTTGTGCATGTGTAGATTGAGTTTTCACAGAAATGCGGATAATTTATCACTTGATTTAATTGCTTAGATGACAAGTTGGGCATGAATATTTGCTGCGAGTTTTTATTTTTTCGACAGCATGGTGAGGCTTTATGGATTGAACTTGCCATAACTTAGGCATTTACGATTTACCAATAGTATATTATGGCCGATATCGAAATCTATAACGCAACATGAAATTGTTTTAATTTACTTTATTATTGTATTAAATAGGTAGTAGCATATAGTAGCACCACCCTATTTCTTCCCGTGGGTGTCGTAAAAGGCGACTAAGGGACTTACTAGAGAATGGGCAGCAGCGTTCACTATGCATTTTAACACCATACTGCGATCGCCAACCCACCTGCCAAGCATGGCGATTACGGCAACCCCCCTCCAAATTTTGGGGGAGGCCCATGTGCTGCAGTGGACATCTTTCGGCTGAAATGATGATGATTCAGTAAGTATGGTCTACACCACCACTGGCGAATCCCAAAACAATAAATTTACCTAAAAACATATTTCCCACACGATTGGCAGACCATAGACACTCAATTGCTATAAACGGTACATAAAACGTAAGCAGTTTACCGAACCGTGAGAATAATGGTTGACAGGTCAGATTTATGACAACACTAGTAGCCAATACAGTGGGCAGGATGGCCGTAACTGAGAACGCCGTAAACAAGGAGATCGTTGCGCAGACGCACACTTGTTTATGCTGTACAGTCAGTAAGAGCATACTTTGGACTTTTATGGCGCAGTAAGTGGATTTTAATGTGGAATATAAACATGGTGGCCTTTGTTTTATTAATTGAAAATTGAGTATTGTTTACGTTACTGGTAGCATGACTTACAAGGAAACTACAGTTTCAGGAGAGGAGAAATTTTACAATTTGTGTAACCTTCTTTTTCGATTACTTATGATGCCAAAAATAATGTGAAACTAAGTAGGTACAATTTATGCAGTAATTTCTGAACACCTTTTATCTTTATTTGGCCAAATCGACTTGTCATTTTTCTTTTTATATCTGGTGAAGAAACTCCTAAAGTAGTTTGCACCTGTCTGTACAGTTTGATATAAAATGCATTCTTCCACACCCATAGTAGTTAGATAAACATCTGTCGAGTGGATGTTTATAAAATAATTAATCTTACTGAACGCGCCGCCTCCCACCGTTTGATACAGAACAGGTGCACGGGCTTTAGGTACTGATCTCTATTTACTTTAAATTAGTTGCTTCTTAAAAGGTCAATTTAAACTAATCTTTATTTTTTTGAAGATGACGTACGGTTACGAGTATTTTTGTAAGTTTTCCAAGATATTATTTTTTGTTAAATATTGCTTAGCAAACCTCTGGTTTATCGATGAAAATTATGTAAACAGTATCCAAAAATATATTTATCTGCAAAGATATACTTAAATATATCTAGATAGACAGTCAAGGCTCGTCGAAAAAAATAGCGTCCAACTGTTGTCTGCAAAATGCACGCTTATTAGAATAACACAATGATAGCAGAATAACGTGGCGCGAGTGTAAGACGTAGCAGTCACGCACACCAGCCTATCAAAGTTGGCCTGATTGTTTTTGTTCTTTTACAAAGCGTATCAGTAAAGATTGAGTCAGAGGAGTGATCTAAAATAGAAAGCAAAGGATGCCACCCCAATAACACCAGAGGTAAATAATTTAAAATTAAATCTTTCCCAATCACGCACTTCAAACTAATTTACTAGAAACAGAAAACTATAAAACAATAAATTTAAGGTTAGAAATACTTTTTTTATTTTGGCGGGAACGGGAAACGAGCCGTGTCCGCCATAACTGTCGTACGTAACTCTTTACTCTATGGGCACGTCGTAAAAGTAAATTGTCACCGGCTGTTGAAATGAGTTCTGAAGCATCGCATGAAAACTTTGTAAATAAATTGATTCATAGCCCTGCTGTGGGGCGCAGGAGAAATGTGGTTGCGTTTAGCCGACCGTTAATGTCTCGTTAATTTCTTAAAATGGTCTCATGTCAAAATATGGTGCAGAAATAAATTGTGAAAAGGCGTCAAAAGTCATAATGTTGTGCTTTGTTTTTGATCTTAAAACATTTTATGGAAATTAGATCATCCGTCTTTGGTTTAAACCAGTCTGTAGGATTGACTCGTCATACTAACTTAGCATTAAGTTCAAGCGTTAAGTAGTACTCACCAATCATCGGGGTCGCAGTCTCTGAATCCCTTCGCAAAGGGATTGCTCGCTATTTTCAATTGCGTTATCTGTAAAAACAATAAGATTTTTAAAATTTGCAGGTCTGTATCAGATTGATATGTTGATCTAGATATGATTCGCGGCCGTATCAAATATTATACAATACAACACTCTAAGTTCATAACCCCATTGAATGACTAATTCATTAAATCATGACATTTGAAGCCAATTTGAACCTAACGAGTTGTATTGCTGATTCTAATGAATATTTATTATTCTGTAAAGCCATAATATTTGTTACGGTCGCGAATCATATTTTAATCAACATAAAACCTGACACTGAGCTGCAAATTGAAAAAAACTTAAGAAAGTTTTAATTTTGCGGACTACCTTAGCGGATCTCCTTAAAGTTATTGTTTCCCAAACAAGTCACTCTCAAGGCTCAACAACATGATGTAGATGACTGTACTAGGTATACAATTTTGCAAGAACTTCGTGCATAATTAGTAACCACGGAGTACGGAATCGCCGCAGCATCAGAGACGTTATTACTAATAAAATTCATGGCATACTCGTATATAAATAATGTAGTACAACAAAATATTGTAAATCATTTTTAAAAGAGTAGCGGTGGAGTTTCTTGCCCATTCTTCTCCATACGAAACTACTTACCTTTTGGAAGGGGCAACTAGAATCAATTCAATTTTTTTTGTAAATTTTATTATGTAGTTCAAAAGTGCCGCTTGTGCCTATTTGAAATAAATAATTTGACTTTGAATATCAGTCTGAAAGTCGCAACAATCTTTGACATTTCTAATAAGAAAATGGCGCGATTTTTCAAACGGCGCCACGTGAACATGGTGAAAATTAGGACTACATCTTTCGTCTCATTTTTTCTTTAATCATAAAGTGAGATAAACGTATTGAGCAATCAAAAATCAAAAAATCAAAATGAAAAGTCATTTATTCAAACTAGGCTGAGAATCAGCACTTTTCGAACGTCAAAAATTACATGAGACAGTCCCCGAAAAACGCCCCACCCTTCACCACTTCCTAGTGCTTTAGCTGGGAAGAGGAAGTGGCGCAATAAACTCCCCAGCAGCACAACTGTCTGTTCGCATATAAAACTTGAAGCTATACAATACAATATAAAATAATTTGCATTACGCAACACAAAACGTTAAATTAAATTATTTGCCTTATGTTAGCTAGCACACACCATTATACAAAATATATATATATATATATATATATAATAATCAAAAGCGCTTCTTATTTATTCTCATAATTTGAAACTCCTTGGTGGAATTCTTATATAATTTTTATGGTAATTTAAAAAAAACCGTAAAGGATACGCACGGCGCTATACAACCAAGGGGCGGTAAAACATGTACTTAAATGAGAGTACCTATTTTACCGCCCGTTCCGTTGTATGGTGCGTAATTTTTAACTTTCGAACAATGTATACAGGCTTCGTAAATGCATTTTTTGAACAATTGAAAATTAAATTATTTGCCATATGTTAGCTAGCACCTATATCTTAACCTGACAGTAGTAAACTCACCCTATGGTTCTGGTAAGCGGTGACGGCGGTGAAGCCAGTCTCCGGGAACACGAAGGTGCGGTGCGCGCTGCTCTGGCCCTCGCCCGGCAGGTACACCACGTGCAGCCGCGGCTGATAGCGGTGCATCGAGTTCAGGATTATCTGCGGGAACGGTTGAAACTATGCTTAGATCTTGGAGTTGGAGACTATGTGTCACAGACCTAGTTAATGTTTCTAAACACTTGTGTAAAAAAAATTAACCACCCCGTGCTATTCAATAAAAAAAAAGTTTTATTAAAAACATCCAGGTTTTTGATTATTTTTAATTACAATCTAGCTTGTTAGACTAATATGGTTATAGGTTCCAAGCCCCTAATAAATACCTAAAGAAAAAAAGAAAGAAGAAGAATATTAAGTAATTTTAACCTAACTTAATTTTTTAAGTGATAATTATTTTAAAACTTAGAATAGTATTGATTGTACTTTGCACAAGTCCGTCCCACTTTCTTAGAGTCTGATATAATAATTATAAACACTTTGTTCTTGTGTTTTATTTATGTGTGTGTACGAGTACACTAACTCAAAAGGTTTTGTACGTTTTAATCTTCGCACTAGATGTATTTGTTTGGTCTAACTCTGAATTGCAAAAATCAAGATAACTCAAAAAGTTCTATTAACAAATTGAGATATCGTCTCTCAAATAGTATATAGGTGGGCCGTTTTTTTTGTACGCAAGCGTAATCAACATAATTGACGATTCATCATCATCTGCCTAGCCTTTTCCCAAATACGATGGGGTCAGTTTCCAGTCTAACCAGCTAAATACCAGTATTTTACATGGAGAGACTACCTATCTGATCTCCATAACCCAGTTACTGGGTAATACGATACCCCTTGTCAAGGCTGGTTGTCAGACTTTCGGGCTTCTGACGACCCGTAACGATTGTTAAAGATCTACGAATGACAGCCGGGACTAACGGCTTAACGAGCTGGCCGAGGAGTGGAGGGGTCTTGGTATGTAAAGATGGTCACCCATGCACGGATCACCTGCTTCAAGCGTAGCTGATCGATCGACCCATGCGGCTGCTATTGCTTACCCTCCAATTTATGATTGTCAGCAACATTTTGTAAAGAACTAGCTTTTCCGGGCCCGGCTACGCACGGGTAGCGCTAAGTATCTACCCTACCTACCCAACCTACCTACCCTACATACCTAAAAAAAACGAAATAGTCCGAACAAAGCCTAAACCTTTTTTTTTTTTGATAGGTGAGCCCGTTCTTAAGTTATAAAATTACAACGAAAAGTGGCATTGATTTTTATAGATATAGATAACGTAGAACCTAAGAATTTTTAGAAGGACATGAAATATCACGTAGAGTAATTGGAGGGTTCCGTAGTTGGGATGAGTTTATCCTAAGAACAAACTTAACATAATTGTAGTTGAAAAACATGTTCAATCATAACATGTCCCATCTGGAAATTTAGGTGTACCTCTGCCTAATTAGATATAGTTAAGTTTTAAAACTCTCCTACTATTTTGCTGTGCCCAACAGGATGTCATTAAGTTTTAATTTACGATCTTTGTACACATTGTGAAATAATATTATAAAAAACAGATTGTACATGTAACAGTTTTCACAAAGTAGGTAGTATTAAATCTCTGGCTATCAAGTGGGTGACGTGCTGTTCTCCTTGCTAGGCTATGAAATAGCCTGTATTAAGGAGTAACAGTAACGATCTCCTCTAATTGTATTACTACAATTTTAAATTACAAGTATATTTTTTTTCATTTTTTAATACAGATATTAAAAGAAAGAAAAACGCGTTAATTGGCATTACAGAAAAAAATAAATACACCTTAAAACGATATAAAAACTTTTTTTACAAAAAAAAAAACAACCGACTTCCAAAAAATAACACTAAAAAGTGAAAAATAACTTTAATTTTCGGAAGCACATAACACACCATCACGCCTTGTTTCCCCGAAGGGTTGGGCAGAGGTGTACCTGTAGTACACACACATTTAATATTATATTTAATTTAATTTCGGAAGTCGGTGTCATTGGTTCTGTATTTTCGTTTTTTGCCACCGAACTTCACCAAATTCTACTTTCTGAATGCAAATGATTGACATGTTGATGAAAATATAAAAATCGCTATATGTATGCCTATAATATTTGAGAAGTTCCCTCAATTACTCATGGATCCCAACATCAAAACTGGATTTTGAATAAAATGGGACCAATCTGGAAGTATATCCTTTCAATTAAAAAAATAATTTTCCAAATCGGTTCATAAACGACGTAGTTCTGAGGTACTTATCAAACATAAAAAAAAATACCGACGACTTGAAAACCTCCTCGTTTTTGTGAAGTCGGTTAAAAACAGAAAACAATTATTATAATGCCAAAAGGGCCTCAGCTCAGCATAATTTCATACTAGTGCGCTAGCTAGCGCGTTTTGTAAATAAGCAATGTAATGACTGAGTATGTAGTTGTACTCACGTGTCCATTATCATCAAGCTGGTTGTTGGTGAGCTTGAGTTTGTCGAAGGAGACGAGCTGGCGCATCCAGGTGGAGCCGGGCGCGGGCGAGTCCGGGTGCACGTGGATGCGCGGAGGCGACACCGGATCCGCTTTACCCGCCACCGTCCAACTTGAGCTACAATAAAAGCAGTTTTATTAAACTGCAGGCTTATCACGCGAACTGGGCCTCAAGTCTGCTATTACTATAGTGTCAAAATGGTCGATCAATGATTTCATAATTTTTGATTTTGACAAGTTTGGTAATCTACTATTATAATGGCGTCATTGTGACTTTCCAATGGTCGGCCACTGACACTACATTGAAAGAAATTGCATTTATTGGTAATCTCAAATAAAATAATGACAAATGAATGACATTTCTACTAAAGGGTTTTATAATAATGGCAATACGACAATACAATTATAATAACACAATTCTATTAGAAGAACATTGACCCACCAATGATCGACCATTATGAATTTAGCAGATTACGAACTTTTAGCAAAATGGCAATGGCATGACAATTGGATCGTGTTGGAATGACTGAATTTATAAAAATAGCAGACTTGGGGCCCCTGTAGAGAATCGTTTTGTCGACGGAAGAGTAGAGAAAAATCCGTGTAGACAGTTGACAGTTTTCTACCGAGAATGGAGAGCGATTTCTATTCTGCAGTAGAGTAGAAATAGAAAAGCGTCATGATAAGCCTGCTGATACGAGTATACCTACTAATGTGGTCATGGATTTTAAATTTAGAGAAAGATTTCTGTGATAGCTTCTGAAGCTGGACGAAAGCATTATCATTACATTATCATTGGCAGCCTTGTTCCACCCACAAACTAAGTAAACCCCTTTTGTGCCCTTTTCGGCGAAAGCATTAAATAAATAAATCATGTTTTTTTTTTGTATCCAAAGTAATACATAGACACAGGTTGAGCACAGTGGTAGATATCTACCACAGTATATACTTAAAATATACAAAATTGTTTGTACAAAAGTTAAAAAGCTACAACAAATCTATAATTATCAACAAAACATAAACCCTGTCCTGTAGCTTAGGAGACAGTGTTCGGTCAGATGGTTGCGTAAATTAAGTTGTACACTTCAAGAGTGAAATAGTGTCGATCTATTTTTGCATTAGTTTATATAAATATACGGCCTATTTTATCTAAGTTTTAGTAATAATAATAAAAATCATTTTATTTAAAAAAAAAACATCCATAATTTGTTAGTAAACATTAACCTTAACATCTGTGTTAGTAAACACGCAGGTTGGACAAACAACAGAGGAGCGTCAGACTTTCGGGCTTCTGACGACCCGTAACGATTGTTAAAGATCTACGAATGACAGCCGGGACTAACGGCTTAACGAGCTGGCCGAGGAGTGGAGGGGTCTTGGTATGTAAAGATGGTCACCCATGCACGGATCACCTGCTTCAAGCGTAGCTGATCGATCGACCCATGCGGCTGCTATTGCTTACCCTCCAATTTATGATTGTCAGCAACATTTTGTAAAGAACTAGCTTTTCCGGGCCCGGCTACGCACGGGTAGCGCTAAGTATCTACCCTACCTACCCAACCTACCTACCCTACATACCTAAAAAAAACTAAATAGTCCGAACAAAAAAAAATATACGGCCTATTTTATCTAAATTTTTGTAATAATAATAAAAATCATTTTATTTAAAAAAAAAACATCCATAATTTGTTAGTAAACATTAACCTTAACATCTGTGTTAGTAAACACGCAGGTTGGACAAACAACGGACGAGCGGACAATCAAATTTTTCCGCAATGACATTCAGGAGACTGTTCGAGCTGCCCCAGACCCTCTGCAGCAGCGACGCGGCACGCCTAAGTCTGATCGCTGCGAAGCTATCGAATGCATTATTGTATTGAACGCGAAGAACATTGATGGCTTTATACGTACAACTTGTCCCGAGGCTGCATGACTGTGTAAAATGTCATGAAAAAAGTAATGAATGTCGTGTGATTTGCATGCATGAAATAGCATGCAACAACTGGAATTAAAGTCGCCTATCAGAAGATAAAGGCATCTATAAAACAGATAATGCTTTCGTACATGAAATCGTACGTAACAATTCCACAGGATTCCAAATTTCATAAATGATTTATTTTCTGTAAGTAGGGTTTGTACAAACACTTTTACACGTAAATCATATTTAAAAAAAAACTAGATGAGGTCGGCGTTTCGTATCTGACTACTTTGAGAAGAAAGGCCGAAACAAACTCAGAGGTCACAGTCTCTTTTAAAGTCCAGACATAATCTTGGTCAGATCATGTGAAGACCATGTAGATTGGTGCCTGAAATGATCTTTTGATGAAAGAATCACATAGATTGAGAGGACCTGTCCATTCAGTCGTATATCCTTGAAAACTTATAACTGTACCATTGTCACCAAATTTTTAAAGTCTTATCAATACAAGTATTTTGCAACAATACAATTGAAGCAACGAATGACTAATATTGTCTAAACACTGCTTAAATGGTGCAAATTTTATTTTTTCTTCAACTTATAATAAGCCACATGAATGAATGAAATGCACTGACCCCAGCATGGTTAAACCAGACTCGATTACTCGAATGAACCCAAAGATTCACACTAGCCCCTGGAGCCTCATGTTTTATGGGACTACAGAGACCATTGCAAATCAAAGAATAGACCGGGGGACGCGATAATCGTAGAGAAGACGTGCCCTTGGGAGGAAAGATTATTAGGGCCGTACGGGATATCCATCTTTGAGCAAGCATTGGAATAGTGGAGAGACGGGTTATATTTATTTATGGGTCGCCGCCAGGTTGCGATCAGGGTCAGCTTCGCCGAACTGGTGATAAGCCACAGGCAATTAAACCGCACCGTGTAGTACTATTCAATTTTGTTTACTAATACCAAACCTTACCTGTGGAAAGCATATCGATATCTCTTATCGTCGAGAGGCACGAAGTCGACCAGCAGCAGGTAGTCTGCATTAGGCAGCATTCCCGACAGCCGGGCTTGGAATGCCGGGAACATGCGGCGCCCTGCCTTCGTGACGATCATCTCAGTACCGAGCTCGTGGAAGCTCCGCCATAGTGCTGACAGCTCTAATGTGGCCGTGCAGCGTGCCACCGCCGCTGGGTGTAGACTCACGTTTTGGTTTGTCGCCTGGATACGAACGTGAGTATATATCAGAATATTATTAAAAAACCGGCCATGTACGTGTCGGACCACGCACAATGAAGGGTTCCGTAGTTAAGATGAATTCATCCCAAAAACAAACTTAACATTGTAGTTGAAAAACATGCTCTCCCATACATCTATAAACGTTACGGTCAATTCTTCAACTGCAAATTGAAGTTGGTCGACAATTACTCGTTAACTTGTAAACTCTACTTAGCTGTCCTTTTTATTTCGTTATATACTACTGCCATGATTTTTTTCACCTATCCAAAACCAACCATTTAGCTGGCAGGGGGGGGGACACTTGACTCTAACAAAAAATAGCACTTTAAAGCTTAATATTACGCAAACGGATCTCAGAATTGAAAAATGTTTTTCACAGACCCACAATATTTTTGAACGGCCTATCCAACAATACGCCACACCATGTATTAGACGAGAAAAAAAAATATCATCCCCGTCTTACTTGCAAGGGAGGTACCCTAACAAAAAATGTTTTTCATGGTTTTATTTTACGAATTTTTCGGCGTGATTACAAAACAAACACCCATGCCAAATTACAGCTTTCTAGGACTTATAGACGGACGGACGGACAGACTATAAGGGTTCCTTGTTTACTACGGAACCCTAAAAAGGGTTGTGGTATTCAGCATATACTTGGGCATCAACAATTTGGAAACCTACCTACTTTTATTTAAATTTGTCTTAGTCTTAAGTAAGTGGGCAAAATTGAAATATTGTCGTCTTGTAATTTAATTTTCCTACATACGAGTAAGAAAGTATTTTGCCATAACTTGTAAATTGTAGAGCCTTTAGTTTTATTATTATTATATATTGTGTTATCACCTATTTCTGAGATTGCTGGTTATCCGAAGATGGTTATCAGAAGCTGTTTGTGTTATAAATAAATAAACCTTCCTATTAGAATTATTTCTAAAGGGCTGCTAGTTCAACAAAGCCAACAAGCCGAGTGCTTGATGGGATTTTCCATCGACAAACTTGACAAACTTCAATAAAAAAGAATAAATGAAAGTCTCAGAGAATGATTTTTAGGGTTAGGTTAGTAGTCAACAAGGAACTTAGTTTCACCATGTCCGTCTGTCTGTCCGTGGCATAGCTCAGAGACTCTTAGTACTAGAAAGCTGTAATTTGGCATGGGTTCACGCCGACAAAATGGTCAAATAAAATCCAAAAATATTTTATATGTACACGTAAAGTGGGGATGATCTTTGTGGGATGTCGTTGAAGACTATTTTAAAAAATGCGGCCTCTGAAAACCATTGTTCGATTCACGGATCCGTTTACTAGTTATTACACTTTAAAGTGCTCATTTTTGTTAGAGTCAAGCATTCATGGTAGTAGGTAATATATAATTAGAACGAAGTTGAAAGGAAAACTATCACATTCGCAGCTAATTAGACTTTACAAGTTAACGAGTAATATGTGGGCATCCAAGCAAAAAGGTTTTAGCATTTTTATACCCGTCGCGTCGTAACTTCTAAACGAAGTAACAGTTTGGGTTACATCATTGTAAATTTCGTAGGGATCGCAATTTGTTTTGAAAATAAAATACAGCCCATGTTACTCGCTTATAATTTAGCTTTCTATATGTGAATGAATTTTTTATATCAGTTAAGTAGTTTTGAATTTATCCATTACAAACAAACAAAAAATCAATTCTTTTCTCTTTATAATATTAGTATAATATTAGAGGATATTTGTGATTGGTACCTGTATTCGAGGCGGCTGCGGCTGCGGCGGCGGCGGCGGCGGCGCAGACACGCCCGGGTCTCGACACGTGCTTTCACTGAGCGCCTGCAGTGGCGAATATGTGCTGCGCGCGCAAACTGAATTCTAGCAGAACAATGTTCAATTAAACACAATCTCAAAGAATTTCTGCTGACCATGACTGATGAGATGACACTCAGTGCAAACTAGTATTAAGACCACTTTTGAATGGATCAAAAACGAAATCCGTCGGAACTCGGAACTGTGTTGTATTATCGTAAGACCAAACCCTTACATCAAATTGCGACCGGATTTTCAGGTTTTTTAAGGCCCGCTTGCACCGCTAACAATTAAATCATAATTATGCCATCGCTAAACATATTTAAACCATCATTGTATCTCTGGCATCTTCTAACGATGGAAAGAAACAGAATGATGTTAGTGCTAACCACATATAGTCATTTGCAGTGCAAGTGGTTCTAAAATTCTAAATGGTCAACCAGACTATTCGCTGCAAATAAGCTATCAAATGCACAACTTTTGAATAATCCTGCATTAACATTCTTGTATTTGCTTTGTATATAATATGTG
The DNA here is from genome assembly GCA_948098905.1 of Tiliacea aurago. NCBI lineage: Eukaryota > Metazoa > Arthropoda > Insecta > Lepidoptera > Noctuidae > Tiliacea > Tiliacea aurago. Next base: position 18,630,385 of record OX402596.1, read on the forward strand.
AAGCTGTCTATTAATATTAAGATCTTCTACTTCGTACCCTAAACTCAGAAATAAATAAATTCTATTCTAAATAAAATTGTAGTCATCCACCAACTCGCACTGGGCCCGCGTAGTGTGAGCCGTGTGAGTGTGAGCATGTGTCCCAGCAGTGGGAATATGCTATATAATAAGTAAAAGTCTTCTTGTCAGAGTCACAACGCACGTGTTCCTACCGACTATTTCTGTTATATGCTCGCGATTATATAATGCAAATCATTTTTCTTTATTGTTCGAGTTAAATTCTTTTGTACGTGTTTTTGTGACAAATAACTAGATTTTTTTTATTTATAAAGTTGCCTAAGTCTTAACAAAAGACGTTTCTGTGACAAATAAACAAAAGAGAGTACAAACAAGAAAAAAGCGGTACTTACAACTCTGATGGGATGGTGCAACGGCGGTAGCACGGGTAGCTGCTCATGGTCGCGATCGAGCCGCTCAACCAGGGACTGTGACAGCGAGAATCCGCCACGAGGACATGCGCTTGATGATAAGTTACCTGATAACAATGTGTTTCGTAATGTCAATTACTTTGCATGCTATTCATCATCATCATCATTTCAGCCGAAAAACGTCCACTGCTGGATACAGACCTCCCCCAATGGGGGGAGGGGGTTGTCATAATCGCCACGCTTAGCAGGCGGGTTGGCGATCGCAGTATGGTGTTAAAATGCATAGAGAACGCTTCTGCCCATTTTCTAGTAAGTCCCTTAGTCGCCTTTTACGACACCCACGGGAAGAAATAGGGTGGTGCTATTCTTTACGTCCGGCACCACACGGAACAACTCAATACACACTAAATTGAAGGCGTCATGAAAGGAGGTTGCTTTTATTTAAATTCTGTAGATACCGAGTTAAATGCACCTATTATAATAATAGGAAGGCAATATTTTACAACAGCAGCTATAAATAGATCTTTTACGAGCTGCAGTTTCAGTTTTGAGCTCAGCTTGCTGTTGCTATCGACCTGCATCTTCTTACAGCTGACCAATGGTTTACTTACTACACGAAACACTCGATTAACTTTAGTCCTTCATCCTTAATTTGACCTTAACTTTAGTCCTTTATCCTTAATTTGACCTTAACTTTAGTCCTTAATCCTTAATTTGACCTTAACTTTAGTCCTTAATTTGACCCTGTAGTCAAAAACTTATATCTCCCTCTCAACTTCCGTTCGTTCGCTTCCGTAACGCTCTCGTCACGCATTCACCAGCTTACTCCCCAAGTCAAGCGTGCTTAAAGAAGTTTTACTTCAAAAACTATTAATTTAATGATTTTTTGTGGCTTCTCGACCGCAGTTAGTGAGTCACTTAAAATATCAATTTAACAATCCGTTTTTTTTTTGTGTAAACTTAACACAGACGTGATTGGTATTGATACCTAAACACTATAAAACAAAAGAAAACAGATTTTTTGAACTCTTACTTCAAGTCACAACAATACCAGGATGTCGTAGACCCCAAAAAAAAACTTCAAGAATTTTTATTTTATTCTGTTTAGATATCGATTACCCATCACATTAGCAGAGCAGAGCTCGGCAGAGTTTCGCTAGCTAATTTAATCTGACCCTGTATATGCTTGATATCGTTTATCAACCTAGAAATATAAATTGAAGAGGATTAATGCTCGAAATAACACAATTTTCTATCTAGTATGTTTTGACGGAACTTTTTATGATTGGGAAAGCTTTTCGAAATCCAATGAGTCAATCGCTTTTAAAATTTAAATCGTGACGATATTATCGTGCACATCCACGACACGGCGGCACGATAACACAGAGAAGTAAAATATATGGAAAAACGAAGGACGCTTTTTTTTCGTCCACGATAACATGGAGGGACTTGCGGCTAAGTATCGTAATAACAGCCGCATGGGTTGATCGATCAGGTTAAGCTACGCTTGCCGCGGTTGGTCCATGGATGGGTGACCATCTTTACATACCAAGACCCCTCCGTGCCTCGGAAAGCACGTTAAGCCGCTGCTCCGGGCTGTTATTTATATATCTTTGACAGCTGTGAAAGGTGTGGTAGTCAGAAGCCTTAAGCTTACCAAGGGGTATCGTGTTACCCAGTAACTGGGTTGTGGAGGTCAGATAGGCAGTCGCTATATGTAAAATAGGCTAGGCAGACGATGATAACGTTATCATCATCATCATTTCAGCCGAGAGACGTCCACTGCTGGACATAGGCCTCCCCTAAAAGGAGGGGTATGCCATAATCGCCACGCTTGGCAGGCGGATTGGCGATCGCAGTATGGTGTTAAAATGCATAGAGAACGCTGCTGCCCATTCTCTAGTAAGTCCCTTATTCGCCTTTTACGACGCCCACGGGAAGAAATAGGGCGGTCTGCTGCCTATTCTCTAGTAAGTCCCTTAGTCGCCTTTTACGACGCCCACGGGAAGAAAAAGGGCGGTGCTATTCTTTACGTCCGGTCATGGATGCCCACGATAATATCGTCATGTTAGAAATTATAATTTTTATCAAAGCGCACAATCTCTAGCTTTTCTTTCTAGTTTTTCAAATACCAAACTCATTCAAACCCCAAATCACTGTTTCATAATTGTAACGTACCGTAACTAACCTACCACCAACGAACTTTTTTTTTTTTTTTTTTTTGTTCACGGGGTGGAAAATCCTCATGGATAGGGGCGCGCGTGGAACACTACGCGCCGCCACCTCGGGTCCAATTTGATAGGGGGCGGCAGACGTCCGCAAATCCATGGACCCATTTAAGGGGGCTGGAAGAGGGCGTTATCGGCCCTCCGCCGACGCCCAGTGCGTCTGCTGCGGGCCGGGTGAGCGGACGAGATCTCCCGCTCCCTTTCCGCAGCCTCCTTCTGCGACACGACTGTTTCGCAGAAGGACACCACCGTCTCCAAGGACTCCTCACTGCCGACCATCGACTCGACCACGGCCGGCAGCGATAGGTCACTGCCTACTCCTGAGATGAGGGCACGGCGTGGCTCCTCCCAAGCGGCACACTCTGCCAGCGTATGCCGCGCCGTGTCCTCCCGGCAGTCGACGCAGTGGTGACACCGGGCATCCGGCTCCCTGTTTATGCGACACAGGTACTTCCCGAAGCAACCATGCCCCGAGAGCACCTGCGTCACCCGAAACGACAGGGAGCCGTTCCTCCTCCCGAGCCAGGGTTCGAGTACTGGCCGGACCGCCTCGAACCACCAAAGTACCTATCTCAACCAACGGTAATAAAATATGCTTTTCATCGGTAGAAACCATTCTGCTCAAAACAAATAAGTATTTTTTTCAGTTTCAATCATAAATCATTTTAGCTATAGTTCTGTATCGAGTGTAGCAGGAAATGTATTCGACGTTCTATACTCCTGCCACTGAGAGAATGCGTTTCTGGCATCTGTCAGTTGTACAAGATTACAAACGAATAAAATTTATTCGTAATGCTACATTGTCGCAATAATGCGAACTACAGAGCGCTCTCTGTTGTACAGCGCAACGTCGAGCAGTATGCGAGAGAGAGCGCTCGAAGTGTAGTTCGTCGTCGCAACCACTGTATCCGTAGCATAAAACACATTAATTATTCATGAAACTGACAGGTGTCTGAACGCATTCTCTCAGCGGCCGTACTTTAGATATTCTTACTGAAAAAACTGTTATGTGGTATTTGATAAGTAATGAATATCACAGATGATTAGTTTTACCTACGGGCTACGTCAAAAAAATATCGCAAACCGCATTTTCTTTATGAATAGTAACTAGTCTTTTTTCATGATTACTGTATAATATGTAGATTGGATATTACTAGTAGTCCTGTTGACCTATGGTCATTACGATAGGAGTGGATTTACGTCAGTTGTGCAACGAAAGGATCAAAGTCACAACTTCTTGCTCGGCATTCCACGCATTAACCATTGGGTTAAAACTTATATTTTATAATGTTTCTATAACAAACATCTCAATCCGTTACAGCGGACCGAGCACGGGCGTGTCATGACGTGTGTGACAACAAATGATACATTATGTCATGTCAATTTGTACTAGCATTTTATGACAAAACAGTTTTATCGCTCAAACTGTGATAGAATGTGTGACTCAACTCATGTCACAGTAGGCCGTGCTCGCCCCGCAGGTATTTTCAATTTGTACTACTTAATTTTCTGCGCCATTTTTCACCCCTTGACTATAGGGATTATTTTTGTTATTCAATTTCCACCTTAATTACTCTAGTATGTTAAATAAAAACGGTTAATATGTTTCAACAATCCAAAATACAAAAAGATAACACTGTACCTCGGGCATACTCTACCTTTTGAAGTCACTGAAAACTAACATTACAGGCTCACACACACTTTTAATCACAACCACATTTAGACACATAAAAGCAAACACTATGGAAAAAAGACTAACAAACAGTCCCATAAAAACCGTAATGCGTCCACCCGTGCGCGGACATCTCACTCAACTAATTGCTATAATGGCGGGAAAACTCAAAACGCGTCCAAAATGGCGGCAATAATTTCATCGTGCGGTGTCAAGACGGGGATTATAAATAAGATGGGTGATGAAAACTATACTTACGTAGAAACGACAATGATCTTAGTTTTATTTTCGTGGGCAATCGAGTTTTATTTTTGTTTCACTTACGCACTATTTTTAAACCGATTCATATTCTAACTTGTTACAATTATTGTAGTTGTAACATGTGATTTACATGGAAACTTCAAATCAATCAATGAAGACCGAATTTTAAGTCTCTAACATAATTTCAATTTCCTTGAATATCAGACTACAATACAATAATAACGTGAGGCATTTTTATTGGAATTATAATAACCGAGCGATGTCCCGTGCATGTAATCGGAAACGATAAATTTTTTCGCTTACGCGTTGAAAAACGCATAATTGTCACTTTATGAGTTATTTGTGTGCTGCCACTGGCGCTAATGTGGCGTTTGTGAGTAAATCAACAAGATATGTTGCATTAAGAATTTTTTGCTCATATTTCTTCAGTTATTTTTGACAATGGGTCTCAATAATGTGATGATAGTAAAATTATTAAGTTGTTATTGCTGCCCTGCGGGAAATGTTTGGTAATTTATGTAAAACAAAGTCATCACTATGTTAATGTCTATAACATTTTTCAGGAATTGTATGGCGATCAATCATAAACCAGCATGACATTCAAACAATTTAATCTGAAATTTTCATTTTCAATAAAATCAAAATATTTTGTTTCCACATAAACCTATGAGCACTTATGAAACGTCAGAAGCCAGGTGCACGGTTCCAATTGGTCGTTTCTTGAAGAGCCGGCAAGATACTCCACGGTTACTCTTATAAAAATAATTGGCTTTTACAATGTTTTTAAATTACAGTGTCGATGGGTATGGGAGGACAGTACTGTAGGCCCATCATCAAGAACCGTGCGTGTACTTAAAAAAATAGAAAATGTTCTACTACAGTATTTAAGCCTACAACGTTCTCACATCACAAAACATAAAAAATAAACTATAAAAAATCTTATTAAAGTCAAAGTCAAAAGTCAAATTATTTATTTCAAATAGGCACTTTTATGGCACTTTTGAACGTCAAAATTTTCAAAAAAATAGAATTGCTTCTAGTCGCCCCTTCCAAAACGTAGTTTCGTATGGAGAAGAATGGGCAAGAAACTCCACCGTTACTCTTTTAAATAAAAAAAGTAAAATAATTAAAGTAAAAACCTTGTTGAAATTAAAGTTGTAGGTATACATTATATTGTCAACGACCATCAAATCCTCCAAACTGGAGGATTTGCGAACCTTAGAGAACATCCTGCGGGGTAATTCCAATTGCGCAACACACTTACATGCATGGGCAGCAGCGTTCTCTATGCATTTTTAAAACCATACTGCGATCGCCAACCCGCCTGCCAAGCGTGGCGATTATGGCAAATCCCCCCCTTTTTAGGGGAGGCCTATGTCCAGCAGTGGACGTCTTTCGGCTGAAATGATGATGATGATTAACGCACTTACAGTAGCAATGGGTTTCATTTTGACAGGTCCACAACATTCATTGCGTTATTTACGTTGCTGAACAGATATATTTTAAAACATATGAAGCAATGGATTAGCAATATCCTTCAAAATTGTAATTGTGTGTTACGCAATTATGGTGCTGTTCTAAATATCTCATATTACATTATTATGAGTGCTGTCACCCAACGGCAACGATGGGAAAATATGTACCTACGGTAAAGACTCAATTTGATACCTTTCCTTAAAACGCTTCTTACATAGTGTAGAACCAAATAAGTAAAAAGTTTCCCAGCATCGCTTACCAAAGATGCAGTGCATCGCACAGACCAAAATCTTTCAGCTCTCTGCCCCATTTCAACCAAATAAAATGACAATATGGATGACCAACCGTAAATCACATAACTGAATGGCAAATACCGTAGACCCATTCATTCAGTGGATATAATTAGACGAATCGATTAAATGTGGGCCGATGGTTTCTTGGACAATAAATATTGATGGGACAGCCAGCACAAGGTGGAACGTTCGTTCCACTCCAGTTGCAGTAATATTCGATGCACTTGCCAAGACTGTGCGTGTGTACTTTGATGGTAACTACTTATAGCAGATTGAGACTAATGTGTGTGCATAATGTATTGTAATATTTTTAAGAAATAGATTTAAAAAAAAATATACATTACTTGTGGCGGCATTCATCGCCACACATGCGAACTACGCGACACACTGACGTCACGCAAAATCCTGCATTGCGCAAGCAGAGTTTACCACGTGACTAGCATATAATACAACGTCCCGACATCAACGACGATCAATTTATAAAATAAGTCCAAGACACTCTCTCAGAGAGAAATTTAAGGAGATTAATGTAATGACTGTGCCTTCTCAGTATATTTTTGAAAATCTATTATATACCCATAAAAATATAAAATTATTTAAAAAATACAGTGATATCCATACTATAAATACTAGGAACAAACACAAATTTGTTGTTCCTACAACAAGGCTCAAGAAAATAGGTAGCTCATTCCGATGTCAATGTATTACGCTTTTATAATAAACTTCCAAGCCAAGATCTAAGCCGCAAGTTGTGCCAGAAAGCCTAAACCTTTCGCATTTATAATATTAGATGATAGAGGAAGAGGATTAAAGGATTGAGAATTTATTCTATTCGACGCCAGTACTAAGCTACCTTCTAATGCTACGGCTACATTGTTGCGATAACGCGAACTACACTTCGCTCGCTCTCTGTTGTACAGCGAGACGTCGAGCGGTATATGCGAGAGAGCGTTTAAAAAAAACAACTTATCGCACTAGTATCATAAATAACTATTAACGATGTGACATAAGATTACATAATAGAATAAGATGTCGGAGGGGTTCGCGACTAAATAATAAATTAATAACAGTCGATCGAAAGTTAAGCTACGCCTGCCGAGGTCGGTCTGTGGATGGGTGACGTGACCATCCATTACTTATCGAGAGACCTCCGTGCTTCGAAAACCTTGTTAAGCCGTTGGTCCCGGCTGTCATTCGTAGATCTTTGACAGTCGTTACGGGTAGTCTGAAGCCCAAAGGTCTGACATTCAGTCTTACCAAGGGCTATCGGTGTTACCCAGTATCCGGGGTGTGGAGGTCAGATAGGCAGTCGGTCCATGTGAAATACTGGTATTCAGCTGCATCCGGTTAGACTGGAAGCTGACCCCAACATACTTGGGAAAACGCTGAGCAGATTCTTAACACATTAAGATATATATGTATAAGTGCTTTAGTCGCCTTTTACGACACCCATGCATGGGAAGAAATAGGGAGGTGCTATTCGTTACGTCCGGCACCACACGGACAAAGTTTCATAATATTATATCAATCAGAATCAAATATCTAATAAATTGATTTGAGAAAGAAAGAAAGAAAGAAAAATGCGTTTATTGGCATTACAGCAAAAAAAAATACACCTTAAAAACTATAAATAACACAGAAAACAATTGATTATAATGCCAAAACGGCCTCAGCTCAGCATGATGTCAGATGACAACACAAGGTGTACCACCTGACGCTGATTTTCAGCTGCAACCCACGAGTGCCATACGCTAGAATAATAAACACATAGGGAAGTGTGTGTCCGTTAATTAATTGAGAGTAAATTAAAGGTGATAATATAAAAAAGCTCGAACAAAATAAAATAAAATGTTGTGACATACATGTGTGTGAGTGTTGTGTTTAATGTAAAACTAAAATAAATACCCACTATCTGTGTATTAACTATATTAAAAAATTATAAATAGAAAGTACCTATCTTAAATGTAAATACGTGTTCGTTGTAGTGCGTTGTTCTTCTAAACTATGGAACGGATTTTGATGCAGTTTTCATTACCGATTAAGACAATAATAATTGACTAATAAAAATTAAAAAATCATAAAGTTGGTAAAATTGATAAAATTGGTAAAATTGATAAAATTGGTAAAACTGATAATATTGATAAAATTAAAAATTTGATTGTAATAACATTCTCATCTAAAGAAAAGGTAGGTACAATACCGCTCGTGTCTCATTATAGAATTATAAGAACTCAGCGCTATATAATGACAGACAATGAATCATTGCAAGTACGAGGTACTTATGTACCTAGAGGTACCTACATAATAAGTCAAACGACAAAGACAGCAACCGCCAAGGTCGACAACTTTCAATTAATGATAATAGAATGCCCGCCGGATATGTCTGAATTCGTCACACTAACCAAATGTTAGGACTGATACACACGATGCGTAGCGACGGCGGCGCGGCGCCGGAATGGCGTCGCTGCGGCGTCCTACATACAAATATCCATGGTACGGCACACGGTGCGTTCCGGCGTCGAACCACACGTACACCGGACTTGCATACCGCGAGACGAAGCGGAGAGGTGTGTACGCGTTGACGCCGGGGCGGCACCGTTCAAGTGTTTGTGCGGCTGAAGAAAGGGCGTAACAACGTTACGGCGTGCGGCGCCGCAACGCCCGGATATCGGATTCCTCGCTTGAACTCTTATTAATATTTTGTTTATAAATATCAGTCTGAAAGTCGCAACAATCTTTGATATGTCTAATATGAAAATGGCGCGAATTTGCAAATGGCGCCACGTGCGCATGGTGAAACTTAGTACTAAGTACATGTTTCGTCTCATTTTCTCTTTAATAAAAAGTGAAATAAACGTATTGAGCAAAAGCGCTTCCGAGGAGATTCGATCATTCAGCTTATTTATTCTCATAATTTGAAACTCCATGGTAGAATTCCGATACATTTTTCTATGGAAATTAAATTAAATCCGTAAAGGTTACGCACGGCGCTATACAACGGAGGGTGCGGTAAAACATGTACCTACGTGAGAGTACCTATTTTACCGCCCATTCCGTTGTAGGGTGCGTAATTTTTCACTTTGGAGCAATGTATATGTATACCTACAGGCTTCGTAAATGCATTTTTTTAGCAAATGAGTTGAAAATTTCTGTTTAAAAGTTCAGTTTTTACAGAAGATTATCCATGGATGTAAATTGTATACCATCTTCGACGATCGAAAACATATCAAATGAAAGAGCATTTAACAATCTTACACTTAAGGGTGTGCCCACGAGCGATTTTTTCGGCGATTTTCTCGGCGATTTTTGTGTGAATGTATTTCTTTCTGACAAAAATCGCCGAGAAAATCGGTCGTGGGCGGGCACCCTAAAGAAGTTTTCCCAGGTTTTAGATGTGTACTATCTTTGCTCTCCTTTCCTGTGGGAGTGATTTCGTGAAAAGGGACGGAAGTGTGTAACAGGAAGTGACAGCTTGAGCATGGAATAAGCAAGTACTTTTTAATAGCATGGAATTGATAAGTACTTTATAATAGCATGGAACTAGTGTACCTACTTATGGAATTAGTAAGTACTGTATAGATTAGTAGTAAGTAGAGAGCGCTCAGTTGCTTATTACCAAAGTGATGTCAGATGTTACGCATCAAATGCGACTTCTGTAAGGCTTACTCGTTTTCAATATAACACGTACAGACAGACAAACAGACATAACATACCTTCTTCCTGCCAATACATTGTTCTAGTTACAGATAGTTATCTTGATTTGGAAAATAATCAAATATTTCGACGAATTAAACCTTGCAAAGTTCGGCCCACGTAACTATTTGGGGTTCCGTCAAAACTTAAAAAATCCTGCGGTATCTCTACATTGGTCTTCTGTAAAATAATGGAGATGATTATTATGCACAGTCAAAAAAAATAATTGTTAAGCAAATTGACACCCTACGTCAATTTGGCATTTTTTTTTCGACTATCTTTGCCATGTTATGGGCATTTCATACAACTGTCAAATAGTAGCAGATGTGATTTCAATACACGGACAGTTTTAGTTGATATCTAGTCAATTTGGTTAACAATTAATTTACCTGACTTTACTTTATATAAAACTCAATCAATCAATTATGCCAGATCAAAATAAATAAGTACAAATAAATCTGGCAAGCAAATGTCAGGCCAACACAAAAGCAATTTTTAATGCAAACAAATGATTTCTTTTGAAGAAGATGCGTAATGCTTTTTTAATAAGCATGATTATTCCACTATAACAGGTTTTCGATCACAACCTCGAACATTTGTTAGCGTGATTTGACAAAGTTACTCAATGCTTAACTCTTTTAATAGGTACAGAACCTTCATCGCCTTAACCTCGTACAAGGCCTCTATGTAAATGACGAAGTCGGAAACTTCGTACTTAAGTATGTTAATAGAAATATAGTCATCAGTCATTGTTGCTCTGTGGTCCGGGATGATTGTGGTAGTGTTGTTCGTTTTGTCCGCGTCAGTATACTGTGCTGTGGGGATTCCCGCAATCCCAAGAGTTGACTCCAGTTTCCCTTATATACCTTATGATGATGGGGCACAATGTGTTGGTGAGGATTGTGTGTGTTACGAGTACGATGGTGATGAAGATACCGGTGTGGTGAATGAGGTGACAGTCCCCAGTCGAAGAGTCACTTCTAACAATAATCGAGGAATTGGTGCGATGACCGATGAGGGTATCAAGCCAAATCAAAGTGGTGATTCTCCCGAAGGACCAGGAAATGCATTTACAGGAAATGAGTGTCCTGCCAATCAGAGTAGGCTTGGTGGTACTTGTGTGATGAACGATGATAAATAAATATTTAATTTTAATGTAGGAATTTTGTGTCTTCATTGCATCTGTCCCTGTGTGTTGTGGTTTGTGTGCTCTGGTGGTTAATTCGATATTCTCTGAAGGGGTTATTCCCAAAGTACTCCATTCTTTTGTTATAAAAAGATAAGAATCTCATACATTAATTCCCGAGTTACTCCAAAGAATTATTATTATTTAAAAATACTTATTATTTTGTTCCCATTCTGCTCCATAGGTATCTGGAATTATTCTCAAAGTACTCCACCGATTATTCTTAATCAATTCTCAAACTGCTCCATCTACATAATTAAGTACCTATAAAATACAGTCACATACATTACAGTCAGTCACAAAAATTCTTAAAAGAAATCTGGTACAATTTTCAATTAGCTTTTTGATTACAATTGAGTGGTACTCCCCTCAATTTTAATTAAAAAGCTAATTTAAATTTGACTGTAATGTATATGTGACTATATTTTATAGGTAATTATGTAGATGGACCAGTTTGAGAATTAATAACGAATAATCGGTGCAGTACTTTGAGAACATTTTAATATTATCATGGAGTAGAATTAAACCTACTTAAAAATATTATATTTTCATGGAGTAGTTTGGGAACTCTTTTTGGAGTACTTTGGGAATAACCCCTCTGAAGAGAGGTATATTGTGGACCGTCCGTTCTTGGCTATGCTTACATTTGACTATGGCGACGGTCGTAGGTTGTACCTAATTTAAGTTCTACAGAATTGGAGGATTGAGACCTGGATTTGTCTTCAAACATACTAGTGTGCACATGTCCAGTAGTGCACATTTTTGGGCCTACAATTTATTGCCATTGCCTATAGCCTTTTCCCAAATTGGGGTCGGCTTCCAGTCTAACCGGATACAGCAGCTGAATACCAGTATTTTACACGGAGAGACTACCTATCTGACCTCCACAACCCAGTAACAGGGTAATGCGATACCACTTGGTAAGACTGGTTGTCCGACTTTCGGGCTTATGACGACCCGTAACAACTGTCAAAGATCCATGAATGATCCACGAGCCGGGACCAATGGCTTAACGTGCTTTCCGAGGCTCGGAATAAATTTATTGCAATTATAAATCAAATTTAAAATCACTATTTAAATGCCTTCTCAACGCAGCCTCTTATTGAAACAATAATTTCGTGACCCAATTAAGATAAATCTCATGTTTTTCCAAGCGGCATTGTTCGATCCAAAACCTATTTTAAATATAATTCTAATTTTTATGGTGTACATACAGTTCTTATATTCTATTCTTATGGTTTTTAACTTTTTTCATCAATATTTTTTAGATCGTTATCGACAAAAGACGAGATTTTTTATGCCTATGCTGTTTCTTTTATGTTACTTCAATTTTTAAATTTCACATGTTTTTAAGTAATATTACCTACAATAGATTAGTAGCCAATTTATATCAATGTCAAAAAAAATATTTTAGATGCTTGTCGGGGGCCCGGGGTGGCAAAAGCAAAATGAGGCTCTCGGTCTTCTCAGTTTATGTAGGAATTTTTAGTAACATTTTGCAGAAAATAACACTGATAAAAATAACAAGTAGGTATAACGTGCGTATATAACTTAAATTAATGCACACATATATATATATAACTTATAGTCTTTATAAAACATTGGCCAAAGGACATTTTTTTCAGGGAGGGGCATTTCATTCTGTGCGGTGCTATCATTTTCTTGCTGTTATGTGGTAGCTACCTCTCTGGTAGGAAACCATAGCGTTAAGTTTTCTTTGTCGGCTTATGTAGAAACCATGAGAATGTAGGCTGCAAGAGCGAGCGAAGAGAGCACGACAATTTAAGCACCAGTTACTTTTTTGACTTATTTGTGTAAAAAAGTTTGAGGAATGAAAGAATGTAAGAGCAACCGGAGAAAGCTCAACAATTTTAGCACCCTTCATTTATTTTTTGCTTATGTAAGGGGCCTCTAACTGTTTCTTACTAAACATAATATAATTTTGGCCTTCTGGGGTTCGGATTTAATTAAAAAGTACCTACTTCTCAAGATTTGAGGGCCCCTCAGGACCGGCTCCCAGGGCGGACCGCCATCGCCAGTGGATGTAACAAAAAGGCTCAACGGAAATCAAATCAATGCGGTATCGAACAATCAATTTCAATAAAGTCATGCCTCAATCTTGAAACGATCGAAATCGCATTGTGTTTGTCACGAAGTTTGTTTTATTACGTCAAGGCCTCAGTTATCCGCCCGTAATCATCCATAGCTGACCATGGATTTTCCCATAGTGAATCCATGGTGATGGCCTTCCCATCTGGGATCGAGGCTTATATTGGCTTACTTGATAGTTTAAATAAAAGAATGTCACGTTGACAACCATGTAAACTCATGTCGTCGGATTCGTGCACCGAGGGTTCCGTACGTATATATGATGTTAATGATTTCTGAAAAACTGTGCTATTTAGAGACACCGTTTTATTTTTCATGTAATATTTACATAAATTTCTGTCACATAGAACAATTTCAGATTTTTATCTATGCAAACTTCGGCGATAAGGGGGTGGGAACGGAATTTTTTTAATTTTTAAAAAATAAAAAATAAAAAATTGAGAATGTGCAAACAGCGCTCTTTTATATGATACCACCACACATGTCTTAGTAGCTCCACTTCAAATTTTTAAGACCCCTTTTAGTCCCTTTTGAAAAAAAGATATAGTTTTTTAAACTTTCTTGTTTGCAAAATAGTTGGGCAAACGTCATCTAAATCTATTCTAAATTTCAATTTGATAGCATTAGTAGTTCTTGAGATATCCAGGTGTGACAGACCGACAGACAGACAGTCTCACCATAAGGGTTCCTTTTTATCATTTTGGTACGGAACCCTAAAAACCTCTGATTATTTATATGTCTAGATAGTGTGTCGTGTTGCAAAAGAACTAAAACAAACAGGCCAACTTTGATAGACGTGTGCGTGACAGCTACGTCTTACACTCGCGCCACGTCATTGTGCTGTCATTGTGTTATTCTTGTGTGCGTGCATTTTGCGGCCAACAGTTGGACGCTATTTTTTTCGACGAGTTCACAGCTTTGACTAGACATCTAGACATATATATCTTTGCAAAAAACCGACATAAACAAAAAAAGATTGACTGTGAAGATTGAGTTGGTTATTGGTTCGTTACATTTACTAGATAAAGAACCGAAACGTTTTTCACGTACCTAATATCAAACCGTTTTGTCACAGCCAGTATTCAATAATAATGACATCACATACAAATGAACAATCGTTCGGCGGTAATTATGGTAAATTATAGAGCCAATTACATCGAAGTTAGTTCTATATATACGACGCAACAAAAGGCGAGTGCTGGTCGCTTCCTCAGCAATAAATCCGCATTGATTGAGCGCTATAAATCTACCGTGCGCCCGCGCCGTCGCATCGGTTACACTTTCTAGGGTTGCTACAAGAACATAATTTTCGTAAAATAACTTAAAGACAATTAACTTAATAATTTCCCAACTTCACTCTCCACTGTTCCACTACCACTGTTCATACTTGGTCCTTCCAAACTACATGTAAGTACTTACATTTTGATTTTTAGATTTAAAAAAAAAAACGAGCCTAAAAATAGAGCCGTATCCTGTAATGTGTTACAGGTTTTAGTAAAAGAAATACTTTTGATTTCCAAGAGTCGCCGTATTAATTAAATAAAAAGTATTAAAAATCACACTAATATAATCATTGAAATAATATTTAAAATTAATTTAATGTACTTAAATGGAAAATGAATGCACTTCAATTATTTGATGTAATTGTAAATTGATTTTGCATACAGTTAAATAAATATTCTATTCTATTCAATCTAATAAATGTCAATCTTATTGACACAAACAATATTATGACTAGACATTCGAGGTGAACGGTTTGTAAGACTTCTTGGTCAGCAGAAAAAAAACAGTACTAATGTTAGTGGCATAAGACTTTCGCTTTCATTACATAAATTCCGCTGATCCAGCGCTTACCCACTTGGAAGATACTGTAGATGACGTATCTATACTTAATATAATGAGGTAAAATTTGTGAGTTTGTTTATATTATATTTATGTCAATCTTCGGAACTACTGCTCCGATTCCGAAAATTCTCTCACTTATGGGAAGCTACAGTATGTCCGAGTGTCATATACAATATGTAACAAAAACCCTGTTGTTCCTTCTACCTACGTTTTAATAATACATACGTAATAAAGCAAGTCATTTTTAAAAACTGTTCATCAAAAATATTTAAAATAAATATTTAATTATTCATATTTGTAATGCTTAACTGTTACTGTCATTCATTACTGTTTTAATATTTTACCTCTTTCATTCTTTGATTTTGACTTCTCGACTAGCGAATACTTATTTTTTTTTTAATTATAATTCCACCAATGTTGTGCTTGTAGGTAAATGTATACGTCCCTAAAAGGGACAACAGGGTTTTTGTTACATACTGTATATGATCAATCTGCTGAGCCATTTCCCAACCATGTTGGGGCGGCTTCCAGTCTAACCGGATGCAGCTGAATACCAGCATTTTACATGGAGCGACTGCCTATCTGACCTCCACAACCCAGTAACTGGGTAATACGATACCCCTTGGTCAGACTTTCGGGCTTTTGACGACCTGTAACGACTGTCAAAGAACCACGAATGACAGCCGGGACCAACGGCTCAACATGCTTTCCGTGGCACGAAGGAGTCTCCGTATGTACAGATCACACCCATCCACGGACCAACCCCGGCAAGTGTAGCTTTACCTGATGGATTAATCCGGGCAGCTGGTATTACTTAGCCACGAGCTCCTCCTGCCGCGTGTCATAGAATATTTTATTTCACGCGGACATGGTCGCGGGCAGAAAGAAGCTAGTCTTTCATAGATTTGGTTCAATTGTTACTGTTGAATGTTGATATAAGCTTGCATGAGAGATCATGAGTGTGTCACGCAATTTGGGTGCAGTCTCATGACATAAGGAATTGCGATATTTATGCTTAGCTATCTGTTTTTCAAATAACAGTAATTGACGAATTGCAATTTTTTTGTGAAACTGAAGTATCAGTGCTCTGCATTACCCGACACCTCTTACACAGAAGAAGAGGGGAAAAGGGGTGGGACTGTACCACTGCCCTTAATACAAGCTATTTATTAACTATGTAAGGTTGCTGGTTGCAACACCTATCTCTTTGATAACGAGCATAAGTCAAGTGTAGGTCTACAGATGATACTATCAAAAATATATAATATATATAACAGAAAATAAAATCTACGAAAAAATATCACTAGACTAGACTTTTATCACCTACTAATCAGTTAGCACTGTGGTCCCGAGTATCTTGAGAAATATTTAAAGGTCAACCAATTTTATTGAAGAACCCTCAATCATATTGCTACATTTTCTAAAAATATATCGATAGAAATTGCATATAAAAACTATCACAAAAAAAACAACCGACTTTCAAAAAAACACTACAAAGTGAAAAATTACTTTATTTTCGGAAGTTGGTGTCTTTAGAATTGTATTTTTTATTTTATTTTTTGAAGACATTTTATTGGTCAAGATTTTATTTTTCACAAAGTTAAAAATACAAATGTAATAATAATAATCATCATCATCATTATCATTTCAGCCGAAAGACGTCCACTGCAGGACATAGGCCTCCCCCAAGCACCGCCACTTCGACCGGTTCTGTGCTTCCCGCATCCAGTGGATACCTGCAGCCTTCACAAGGTCATCGGTCCACCTTGTGGAGGCCTTCCAACACTACGTCTTCCAGTACGCAGTCACCTCTCCAGAACCTTTCGGCCCCATCGTAATAATAATGTTGGTACTTAATTCACACAAATTCCATTACCTGCTGTGTAAATGCAACTGACAGTGACAGGAAGTTATTACAGCATCATCCACTTAGACTAACTGGGAAAATACGTATTATTGAAGCGCACTCTAAAACTAATGATAATAAAAAAATTATGGGACCACCGCGCAAGCTTCGTCTACCAAATGAAAAATGAATTTTCAAAATCGGTTCACTATTGACGAAAATAACGAGGAACATACACTAAAAGATAAACATACATACAGACGAACATATAGAACCTTCTCCTTTTTTGAACTGGTTAAAAATTGCTTCAACGAGTGGGAATACTTAAATGTATGTCAAGCTACCCGAAACTGTCAAATTTTTCCAATCAACCTTGAACCTTAAGCTGTAGCGGTAAAGTTAAAAATCTATTAAATAAATTTGACAGTTGATGTGCTGGCGGTACATTCGGAACAACTTAGGCAGTCAACACGCTTCCACATTGGGGACTTCTTTATCGTGTCATTCCATTAAGTTTAAATGAGCTTAGACCTGAGGGCTAATTCACGTAATTTCATGACGCGCCGATCAAGTTGCAGTGCAGGTGCAATGAAGTTTAAGTTTGAGTGATAGCTGAATATATATAGTATCTGACAGCCGTAGAGAATAGTAGAATACGAAATGCGTTGTTTTGATCGAAACTTAATTGCAACTGCACTGCTACCGCACTTCTTTAGTTACGCGAATTAGCCTGCTGCACGCGTAGCATGACCACTGTAGAAATGGGTTTTGTCGACGGAAGAATCGACAAAATTACAAATTATAGAAAGATTTCTACCGTCCTAAGCATGGCGATGTTAAAACTGAAGAGAAGAAATGTTTCTATTCTTCAGTCGACAAAAGTCGAGCATGACGAACAAGTTTTCTCTACTTTCGACACTTGGGGTAGAAACATTTCTTCTCGACTCGCGTTAAATAGTCTACATCACATTTGACCTAGACAAGAATCTATATTAATTTTGAAAACTCAATTCAATATTTTCACTGTCCGAATTTCTTCTCCCTGGACAATCTTGGCTACATCGACAGCGGTGGCTTCAGTCAGTTCTTTCAAAGTTCAGGTGGAGTTCCACGAGGAACAGGACATTAGGTGGGAGATCATTCGTGATATAATGTTGCTCCACTGTCGCATTTTGGTTCATTGGAGTCACCCATCGGACTGAGTTGTACCTGCAGCGGTCCACCTGGCTTCGTAGTCGGTTTAGACATTTCCAGGTGAGCCACGGCAGCAGCAGGCTTAGCATGACGCTTTCTATTTCTACTCTACTGTAGAATAGAAATCGTTTGTCTACCCTTCTCGGTAAAAAACTGTCATATGTTTACACGGAAACGTCATTTTTGGCTACTATTTCGTCGAAAAAACGCTTCTCTTCGGTGCTCGTGTTGGTGGCCTGCTGGGAGTTTTTCTGCAGGTACAGCTGCAGAGATGGAAGTCTAATATTTAACCACGGTATGATTTTCTCATATCATGGTTCATCAGTTCATGGTTCAACGAGATACTGCACCCTGGCAACCTGAAGCAACCCTCTACTCACGTAGGTATATATATAATTTTTTTTTTAATATATTTATTTTTTAAATGAAACACTAAGTAACAGAGGACAACCCTACTCCGTGGCAACACGTGTGTTGCAGCGCAGGCGCAGTCGGGAGACACGTTTGATTTACGCGTCCCCAGCCCGCTACAAATTGCCGCTCATACCGCTAACAAACGTGGTATTATCATATACCGATATGATGAGCATTGTGAGTAATTTGGAACATTGTTTCCATGCTATAATAAATTGGATTACCCTAGTATGTTATCATTTGATCGAGTATTTACCGGTTACAGTATCTATATTTTTCACTTCCGTATTACTTACATGCTATTCATCTTTATATTATCTGTACACCTTAATCTAAGAAAGCTGGTCCGTAGATACAGTCAACCACTCGTGAGTAGGACTACAAAAACCGCTGCTAAGAAGTCAACGCCAAAGGCTAATTCTTAACATGGTATCTTATTTCTTATGTGGTTAGCTGTACCTATCATGGTACTTACGCTACAATAACTCCAAAATGAAGGGCAAACACCTATTTTAAGTCTTCGTATGATAAGTTTCTTCTTGAGGAAAAATATGATTAAGGAGCGGGTTTCAAGTCCACTTGTCATAACATTCTATCTGTTGATGTTTACGTTGTGTCTAAAACGACGTGATGTTTTGTTTATGAAAATGTGGGGAACGAAGGGCTCTGGAAAATTTTGAACTTCAAATAGTTAAGGTAGGAAAATACCAAAACTTTTTTTAATACAACACTACGGTCAGCGGGATATTTGCGTAACACACTAACAGTAGCAATGGCTATCATTTTGACAGTTTTTATATATTTTTATATACTTGTATATATTATTATTATTATTCATAGACTACCTGTAGTATTGTCTCTCCTTCTCCACTTAATCCATTCAAAGATTATCTTTAAAAGATCGCTTTCAGCGATAAGACCGCCCATTGTGTCACCCTATGTAAAATGTCTACATTTATAATTATCTGTAATTTGTATGGTGTAGGACATAATAGAGAGTATTCTATTTATCTATATAAATTTTTGAACGCATGAAGCTATGGACTAGTAATATCCTTTAAAATCACTCAGATTGCGATTGATAGTGTGTTACGCAATGAGGGTGCTGATAGTAAACTATCAGAATAGTAAGTTATCAGCAAAACAGAAGGAAGAGGTGTAAAATCTGTAGCTACTGATTTTTTGCAAAAATACCGAAACATATTTCACAAACCCCATCAAAAGATTAATAAACAAATAACTGGCCACATGGTTATGCTAAAAGAGACTCAAAGAAAAACGATCCGGTGAATCATTCGGCTGGCGGGTTGAAATCCGTTTTGCTTACAAATAGACAATGCTCAGAGGAAGCACTAACGAATTAGCAAGCAAGTGAGTGAGCACTTTGATCACGGAGTGGTGTCAACATAGCTTGCGAGCCTCATTAACAAGCCGATCGACGGACGTCACTTCAGTGGATTCCTAAAATGTATGGACGGGTACTGACTTATGTAGCCGGAGATAGGTGTTAAAATAGGTGGGAATTTAAGAGAAACGTTACACCTACAACTCTTTCGTCACCGTTGCACCTACAACTATGCTTACATCATCATCATCATCATCTATCATTTCAGCCGAAAGACGTCCACTGCTGGAAATAGGCCTCCCTGGGCTGGGATTTGCCATAATCGCCACGCTAGGCAGGCGGGTTGGCGATCGCAGTATGGTGATAATATGCATAGAAAACGCTGCTGCCCATTCTCTAGTAAGTCCCTTAGTCGCCTTTTACGACACCCACGGGAAGAAATAGGGTGGTGCTATTCTTTACGTCCGGCACCACGCGACAAAAGAGTTACTTCGTCTATATCTTGATCTATACTTGATAAAACCTTTTCTCTCTTTTTGATATTCTCTTTTAATTTATCACTTACTATCAACTTTAATTAGTCCCAATTACTTTTAGTTTATTGTAGAAATTGGTGAGGTCAGTTGGCATACAAAACATATTGTAAGGTAGGCACAATGACTACTTGTAATTATTCATTTAAGACTGTTTCGATAAACAATGCATATTTATCAGGTTTATTCTGTTTTTGCTATCCTGACAAAACAATGTGTCTTCTTGTCTAATCAATGAAATCTAAAAGAACATCATTCTTAATTTGACTCAAACCTACTAAACCTGAATTAACTCTCTTTTAAGAGGCCGGCGATGGATGCGTAGTTCATACAAACGTAAGAACAAAATAATTTGTAAATCAAACATATTCTTAAGGTAGTTTGTGTTTATTCCGATTGGAATACAGAATATCTAGGTTCCCAAATATATATTTTGAATTGACATTGATTTAAACAAGACTTATGAGAAAAATAAGTTTTCTATAGAAATTTTAAATTCCTCATATCTCGTCTTTACATCATTGTCCTTTCAAAATATGTATTTGGGAACATAGATATTCTGTAATCCAATCGAAATAAATACACACTACCATATGAATATCTTTGATCTACAAATTATTTTGGTATTACGTTTGTATGAACTATGCATGCTACGCCGGCCCCTTAAATACTTTGACAGATCACATAGGTTTTAAACATCGAACATAGTCGTTCAATCTCTGGTTTTACTTCTCACAATCATACAGACTTATTAATTTCAGAACCAAATTCAAATTCGTAGTAACAGAGATTTTATCCAACTTTCAGAACAGAATCTACTAGGAAAGCGACAAAGGTGAAAGATTTTGTACATTGGCGTTATGCCTTCATTAAATTATACTAGATACCGATTTGACAGTTCAAATTAATCAAGTCTTATGTGTCAATAACGAACCGTAAGCTTCATAATTTAAAACACACGTTACATTTTTTTATCATTAGGAGCAACCGCAACCGCAAAAAACATAATCATGTGACGAAATAAATATATTAACAACCACATTTTGTTCAATTTACTTAAAACGATTTGTTGCTCATATAAACCAGACGTTCATCAAATGTCGTCTAGGAAAACCATTTAATTCAACAATCAGAAATAAATTATCTTGATGTATCAAATATAACCCTATTCAAAGATTAATTGCTGGAATAAACCTATTCAGAGAATAAAATTCTTATAAAAGGTATGAAAATCAACATGACGCAACAGTTTATCATTATGATGATAAAAAATATTACCCTAGTCAAGCAAGACGATTCGTAGCAGAATAATATTCTTAAAAGACCATCAAAAATGTATTTTTTGAAACATAACATCATAACAATAGTGAACAATACTTATTTCTACAGATAAACGATTCGATTCTGGAATAAACCAGGCGTTAGTGCACGTAGCAGCTATGTTCTAGGAAGAGCATTGTGTAAGCGAGGTGTCGCCTCTGTTGTGACTGCTGATTGACTGATGCTGCCAACTAATACGATGCTATTCCTACGCTATTCTCGGAGCCGCACAAATATGCCTCCGTTTGATACTATCAATGTTTACATGTTCGTTTCTATATCTGCAGTAATGTGCATGTGATTCTGCAATGTTGCCGATTAGATCTTTGATTACAGTAACGTTATGACGGTTGGTTATTAGATCTGTCTTTGTGTGAGCTCAGTCGGCACCTAATGTTGTATTTCATCCCGTACATGCTTCGTAACTCAATAAACAGATAGTGGGTATTTTGCCAAAACGTAGTATTGATAAAAAAATCTGTAAATTAGATTTCCTTTTTCACGAACTGTTTCAGCCCTAAATACAGTTCCACCTTGATCATCACAACTATCCGCATCATTAGTAACTGCATTTATCACAGATCCATCATCAGTTCTACCTGCATTTACCGCTAATACTCTCCAACATAAGAATGCAAGGTACTCATGTGGCAAAGTACCGAAGTGTTGTGATTGCTGACAGAAGGTGCCAACTTCTATTCTAAGACGACGAGACTGCCGATTGGCTGCGGTGTTGCTGGCATCATCAAGGTGTGTTTGTTGTACAATAAGATAGGTAAGATTTAGTGGCAAATACAACATTAAACATTTTACTTTGAAGTAAATCTAATGGATTCATTTTAATAATCATGTTCGCAATTAATGATTTTGTATTGTTTGGAATAGAATTTGATCAATTCCAGGTTCTTTGAAGAAGTTCTTTGAAACCATGAAGATGCCATGATGATATGATTGTTATGCTCATTAATAGGCATAGCAAAAGCTTTTATAATATAATTTTAATATTTTTTACATTACGTAAATTTTCGAACATTGTTTAACTGAAGTACTCTCCACTTGAAATCTTATTCTTCAAGCATGGAGTCGTATGGTCCTCACTTTTCACACGGTCCGTTTGAATCACTAATGATAATTAATTGTATTCTAAGAGTTACCTACTGTTAACCTGAAACTTAGAGACAATAATTTTTTCCTATGAAAAATCCCTATACGTAACAGGATAATGAAGTAAGTAATATTAAGTTAAATTAAATAGATATTAAATGAATATAATAAGATAATTATCACACTAATATAAGATAATAGTGAATGATGCTTATTTTGTCAAGTGTAAACATTTTGAAAACTTTAAACAATAGAAAAATAATTAGGTTATTTACAAACGTTTTAACATTTTTATTCAAACGTTTAAAATTAGAAGGGAATTAGAAGAAGAAGTTGATTAGAAGAAATGTTATTTGTTCATTGTTTATAAATTACCTTAAAACGACTACATAATTATTTTATCTGTAACTGACTTAAAAATCAGTTTGTTTGGACGGTGGTCCTCTTAGGGACAAGAACCCTACCTGCGTAATACACTTTCAATCACAATCCAAGGGTTTTGAAAGATATTGCTAATCCATTGCTTCATAGGTTTGCAAAATTCGTGTGCTCAACAACGTAAATAACGCAATAGACGTGGGGGAGATGTCAAAATAAAACCCTTTGCCATCAATTATAATTGTGTGTTACGCAATTACCACACGAAATGGTTAGACCTGCTGTCTTATATGGATCAGAGCGGTTAAACCTGCTGTCTTATATGGATCAGAATGGTTAGACCTGCTGTCTTATATGGATCAGAATGGTTAGACCTGCTGTCTTATATGGATCAGAATGGTTAGACCTGCTGTCTTTTATGGATCAGCATAGCTATTCACAACAGTACGATTCGCTACCGTATCGACAATGGCACTTGTTCGATAACCTGATTTCTGAACCGAAGGACGGGCAAAACGCTATTCACAAATCCGTGTGGAAAGGATTTTTTTTAAACCGATTGTAGGTGTGTTTATGGGGAACGGTAGACAATGGTAGTAAATAGAAAATTGTGGTAGAAAATTTAAAGTTGCGCATAAATGATTTTTATTGGGTATTTCATTATGTGCAACTATAGAATATGCATCGAGTAACTATTAACCAAAAAAAGACACAGTAAACAATGATTTTAACTTAAATAAAATTTACCTGATTTCTATTAACTTGCTTTGTAAACTTCAACTTTTGAGTTAATTTTGGTATTTGAATATCTTTGAACAAAAAAACTGACTAGTTTATTAAAATGGTTGTGGGTATTTTATCAGTATGTAACAATTACCATTTCTTGTTAATTGCTCATTTTCATGTTCTAAAACGTAGTCAAAAATGCAAATTTGCAGACAAGATTGTCAGGGGAGTAGTGGCAGGTGCTCATTGCATTCATGCAAGGGCATTAGAAGGGGGATGCGCTAATGTAGGCCGCGAAATTTTCATTACAACTCTCTAAGTTCAAAAAATCCTACTAATGATAATTTCTGAAATAATCATTCAGTAGGATTTTTTAACTTAGAGAGCTGTAATGCTGATTCTAATGATTGTAATTCAGTAAATCCATATTTTTTATGTAACCACCTAAAATTGTAGGTATTATCTTTGAAATATAATTATTATAAATCAAATATGAGTAGAAGAATGATTTAAAATAAATCTAGTAAGTAAATATGAATAAAAATATTTTTATCATTAAAAATCTAAAGTAATATACATAGCTTGGATCTATTCAGCGGTCAAAACAATAAGAAAACTTTATGAACCTACATTACGTATAGGTACTTACTTCAGATAGTGCCTAAATTCGTTTTTTTTAAACAATATTGATTGTTCGATATCACTTCCGACAGCAAATACCTGTCGGAAGAATCGATGTGTTCATACCGTATTTGACCTGTCAAAATTGTACGGTTTTGGATTTGTGAATAGCGTTTGGAGAACTTCGTCGATAACACTGACGTTCGATACGGCACGAAACCGTATCGTACCTTTGTGAATAGCTATCCAGAATGGTTACACCTGCTGTCTTATATGGATCCGAATGGTTAGACCTGCTGTCTTATATGGATCAGAATGTTGGGCCACAAAAGGGATGAATGAAAGGCAATTTTGCATGTAGCTGAGATGAGAATTCTAATAGGGATGTATGAATGGTGTGGCACGAATGGATAGAATAAGAAATGAGTACATAAGAGGACTCAGGAGGTACTGATGTCCGATAGGGCCGAAAGGGTCTGGAAGTGGCGACCGCGTACCGGAAGACGTGGCGTTGGAAGGCCTCCTACAAGGTGGACCGATGACCTTGTGAAGGCCGTATGTATCCGCTGGATGCGGGAAGCACAGATCCGGTCGAAGTGGCGGTGCTTGGGGACGCCTAAATCCAGCAGTGGACGTCTTTTAGCTGAAATGATGATGATGACATAAGTGGAAGTCTGAAACTGGTGACTGAAAAATGATGCGGAAATCAGCTTTCATGGTAAGGGCATGTGATGCGGAGGAATGAGGGAAAACTTCGTGAGGAAAGTTTTTAATAAGAATGTCAATGGCTATAAGAGTCTCTACTCTTATAGCCATTGACATTCTTATTAAAAACTCTTTCTTCTTTTTTTTCTTTTTTCTCTTTCTCTCTTTTCCTCTGAAGACCAAAGAAACGATGGATAGACTGTGTGAAAGATGATATGGCTAGATAGGGAGTGACTACCGAGATGACGGCTGGGACGGTCCGCCTCGGGCCCCCGGCCGTGAGGGGCCCCAAATCTCTAGAAATACTTTTAAATTAAAATCCCAAACCAGACCAAAGAATGTTCACTAAGTAAAAGGTAGCTTGTTGTTAGGACCACTAAACTTTATTAAAAAAAAAAAAAAAAAAAAAAAAAAATATTAAAGCGAGGCTAATGACGTAGTGTGGGATCAGTTAACAGCTAACGAGGCCTGCGACACAAATCACCATTAGCGTTGGTGATGGACCGTGGAAAAAAAAAAAAAAACCCCGCTAAAACTTTCGACTTCGCTCCGCTCGCTCTTGCAACCTACATTCTCTTTTGGTCAGACTTCTCTGCGTAAGTTGACAAAGGAAAGCCTATTCATGTATGAATAGTCAAAAGAAAACCTTACCTATCCGGGGAAGGGTGCTAAAATTTTGCGAGCTCGAGATGAGCTCGCTCTTGCATTCTACATTTTAAAACTTTTTGGTATCGAGATATAAGTACTAACGTACTAGAGAAGCTACGTCAAATAACTGAATTGTCCTATTCTCGTAATTTGAATCTTTAGTTCGCGCAGCGCTAAAATAATAACAATTCGTCTAAACCGTAACTAATTTACCACAGCGCTAGATTTGCTGCGGAAGTGTATTTATTCTATATAATTTATTATTGTCGGAAGTACTAGGCGCGAAAGAGATAGAGAGCGACTGAGTGAGGTGCGGCGCGATCACCGCAGTTGAACGAGACAAAGTAGGAATTTACGGTGCCTTCTCTAGTACGTTAGTACTTATATCTCGATGCTTTTTGGTAAGTAAAAAAAGTAATTCTTATTTCAATAGAAAATTTAAAATAAGCGGGGTACAAAAACATTGGAGCTCCTCTATTCCTCTGATGCTCTAGCTTTAGTAGAGTTCGCGTAGTATCTCCTATTTCTGTATCAATGGTCAAAAGACCTAACCTTTTCGGGGCAGTGTGCTAAATCTTTCGACGTCCATTCCTTGGCTCCATTTAGTTTTGTCGCCCCGGGCCCACAACTGTCTTAGTCCGCCACTGCGCCGATCCCAAATAAATTGGGATAAGGGCGGGAGAATTTTGACACAATTACCCCGCTGAGTTGTGATGACATTAAAATTGCACACCAACTGCATCGAACTCATAAGACAATGTAGCCAGACTTGCTAGTAGCTATTCTGGCAGCTAGTAATACGGTCCAACGCCATTGCTAATAGACAATAGTGATTTGTGTCTCGGGCCTCATTGCCTGTTAACTGATCCTATCAGCCATTACACTTTATTAATTAGATCATTATGACTGTTGTTTCGAGTTTTAGCTAGCTAAATAATATGTCTCTACTGCAAGACTAGCTCATGGTGAGGGTCGATTCCGTCGGTAACTGTTTCAGGAATTTGAGGGTTGGTTTGAAGGATTCGACATTTTGTCTTATCAGACAGAATAAGCAGTAGCATAAGCATAGCATAGCTTAATCAGCCTATAATGTTCTCACTGCTGGGACACAGGCCTCCTCTCGGTGAGAGGGAGTGGGCCGTAATCCACCACGCGGGCCCAGTGCGGGTTGGTAGATGTCACATGTCTTCGATTTTTTGGTTCTAGGACATGCCTGTTTCCTCACAATGTTTTCCTTCACCGTTTTGAGAGCAGTGGTGATGAAATAATTTACACAAAGTAAAGCGCCCGTCTAGGTTCGAACATACTACCTCAAACTCGTAAGTCACGGCCGCGCGTTATCACTGGATCACCATGTTACAAAAGAAAGTCCTCAAAATGTCCATCTTTTACCACTTCCTAGTGTGAATATTACATGAATCAGATACATTTCTGAAATCTGCATATACTCACTTGAAAATGCTTCATACACAATTAAAAATACCTAGCTTAAGGGCGGACTTTAATGCCTAATTCTTTTTTAGTAAAAGTACCAGTTTTATCCTAGAGGAACTGATATTGTATCCGTCCGAAATTCAGAATGCTTCTCACTCCTAGTGCTCAAGTGTTTAATTGCTTTATTGTAGTTATATAAATTAAGTAAAATTATGTACAAACAAAGGGATAAAACTTTCTTTATTTTAGTCCAAAAGGCGGACATTCCCGAGGTGTTACCGAATATCGGTCTGCTCGTAAGTCGCTCACGGTCCATCACCAACGCTAATGGTGATTTGTGTCGCAGGCCTCGTTAGCTGTTAACTGATCCCACACTACGTCATTAGCCTCGCTTTTTTAAATATTGCAGCCCTGTTGTGTGACAAAGTATTTATAATCATGTTCCCAAAATTTTTAGGAACTTGATTGATGGAAATAAATTGTAAGTTTTATTAGAGCAATTTCTTCACGAGACTGCCGTTTTCATGTGTTACGAGTATGAATTTATAAAGAAGCTTTTGTGCCAATGCAGCTAACTTAATTTATTTTCACATGGCGATGTCAATGCGTTAATTAACGGTAGAAGTTGGGATCACATTTCAACTTCCCTCTGTTCATACTGTTAAAAACAAATGCAGGAGTAAACTGCCTGTGATCTTAAAATTATACAGTAAAATCTCGTAATGATAATAATCGCTGTGTGAACGGTGCCCAATCTGATTCAAGTAACGTATCACTATATACCTACTAGAAAAAAACCCACTTATAGGCTAATTCTACGCTTTGGATTGGCCATATGATACCAAGAAAGACAATTTGGATAATGGAGAATATGTTTCCAATTATCATAGAGCATTGTTCAATTAGTCACGACACAGAACCTGATTTAATTATTTCTATTTAAAGCAATACCTACCATGAATCTCTTTATTTACTTGTAATATATCTTCTCAAAAAAATAAGCTAATTACAAACCGTTCTCCAAATATCAACCGAAAAAGAAAGAAGTTTCAGAAACCCGATCACGGAGTTATTCATTCTCGTATTTTTATTTATCCCGTGGAATCCGACTAAATGTGAAACAAATAAATCGTACGCGTCTTACAGAAAAAGTAATGTCTTTTAGAACACTTAATTACTTACTCAAGGATAAGTTTGGGTGGAAAAGTTAGATAGTTTCAGAAGTACCAAAAACAACTCTTTTTGAACAGGGTATTTATTTGCAGAGTATACAAAAAGTTTCAAGAATCATTGCTATTAGAAATTTTATCATTTAAATGATAGAATAGGTATTTTTAAATCGAGATGTAGGACTAATGAAACAAGTATCTATGTAATTGAACATGCTATCTATATATATCTATCTAATGACTTTAATAAATAAGTTCTGTTGTGATAAATTTAATAGCTTTTCCTAGACTAGATTGATCATGAACTACTTAGTAACGTCAAAAAAGAATACAAACTTGATTTAAGACATATGTTACAAGAACTGTGTCTCTTTGTCTACTCAAAAAACTTCTATAAGTCGAGTATATGCGATTCAGCACCGAGTATACCCGATTCAGCGTTACCGACCCGAGCATGACTGTTCCGTTCACTGTTCAGAAACAGCGCAAAGTGCACCTAAACAAGTTTTCACTTCAAAAAGCATAACGTTTTATTTCGAACATTCATTTAAACTCCAAAATCTTCCTTCTACCAGCTAAGTGACATCAATATTTACGCCAACCTCCTGCAAAACCAATACGCATATTAGCTAAACGATCACTCCACCATAAAGACGATACTTTACTCACAAAATATATGAAAGAGCCGTCAAACAATGCCTGAAGTAATTGATGCGATGCCACAGAATAAAATTATGACGCCGGGCGGGAAGTGAAGACCTG
Organism: Tiliacea aurago; assembly: GCA_948098905.1. Taxonomy (NCBI): domain Eukaryota; kingdom Metazoa; phylum Arthropoda; class Insecta; order Lepidoptera; family Noctuidae; genus Tiliacea; species Tiliacea aurago. The sequence continues at coordinate 18,659,775 of OX402596.1, forward strand.
ACCGACGCGTAAATCAAACCTTCAGGACATGATGGTTACCACACACGATTGTTTGAATAACTTACTGGCTACTGCTAAGGGAGATTGAGACTTGAGAAGAAAAGGAGAGGGTGTAATTTTGATTGTTGAGTCTTAGGAAAAGGGTGTTTTGAGTTTATGAGAAAAATTGTCTGGAGAGGAATGTTTCTTCATTAGTATTGTTGTACTTTAGGAAATTGTTACTCATAATTAAATTATTCGTAACTTATTCATTGAAATATTTCACTTGATTATTTAAACGCTCGAGTCATGGGGCCCACATGCGAGTTTCCTTTTTAAGGAAATTTCTCGCCGACTGATCGACACTTCACGTGACCAGAGGGCTGGTTCGTTCTTTGGCCAAAGAATTAGCATTGCCATTCAACGTGGCAATGCTGCCAGTCTTCTGGGCACGTTTCCGAATGATAGCGATGCGGTCGAGTACTTTGACGCATAAATGGCCTTTTGTTTTGGTATTTATTTATATATTTATTTAGTTAGTCATTGAAATTAGTACCTAGTGTAAATAGTTAGTTGCGTCATAAATTGTATAAAATGATTATAATATATTTGAAATCAATTTTACTTGAATTATTTACTTTGTATAACGGGTAAAAATACCCTTAACAAAGCCGCTTATTATGATCATTAGGGAGACTTTCCTCTTTCTTTCTTTCTTCTTCTTCAACTTCAACGTATCTAAGGATATTCATTTTGGTAACAATAATTTACCCAAATGATGACTCACCTACTTCCACATGTATAGCAACATAAATACCAAACTCAAGTAAATTATATCACTCACAATGAAAAATTTCAACCAATAAATAACCGCTGTTACGCAGCAACCCTATCTTTTGAAAAAGGAACAACATGCGCACACGCAGCGCCGTTTCGACATCGGAACTAATTGGGCTAATTTATCCGGAATACCGTCACGGGGACCATACCGGGATGAGATGGCGACGGTACGGTAACGGGATGGGACTGGGACGATATACGAGGCACGGTGGCTCGCATAGTTCGGATTACGAGGAAGATTGGTGATTTGTATCTACGGGAATGATATGCAGCAGAAGTAATTAGGTGGGCATTCCTTTTGGTGATTATGAAATGTCGATTACATGAAATAGTGAGGTGTTCAGAGTTTAAATAACTCGTTCCTTTGTAACAGTATCTACTCTCGTTAAAGAAAATCAAGCAGCTATCATGAATGCACAATGGTCATAAGGTAGACTGTAGATATAGCATCGTTATTAATATCTACCAAATATTTTACCATCTTAACTGTAGGCGCAACTCAACTGGAACCTTTTTATTTTCATGTTAGAAAACTAAAAATGAAAACTGCTTTCAGTTTTTAAGGCTTGCTCAACAATATGTCTTTTGCTTAAGAACAATATCAATGAAGTTAAACTGAAAGAGAAGAAGAATGAATTTTCGTAATTCTATTTTTGTTTTCATTTTCGATGTTTGAACGTAGGAGAAGCCGAATCAGAATTTATTTATTTGTAAGAATGTAATTTTACATAGTATGGTGTTAATATTTTTTAAGTTACAATCTACCACAACACGTGTACAAATATTCAAATGTCATTCATAACTAAGAACAATTAATTATATGATTTGTGATTTCCAATAAGTGAAATAAGAAGCAAAAGGAGTTTGTAGGGAGCGTAGCAGGTGGCGTTCTATAGTTTCTGCCTACCCCCACGGAAAGAAGGCGAGAGTTTATGTATTTAAGTTTTTCAAAAAGCTGGTGCCACAAATATTCCACCGCTTGGTGGCGCCTTGTCCGCAACGTATCGCAATGACACACGTGTTAACGATATCAATGCTTTATGCGCGTGAGTCGCGATCCTTATGAGACCAATATACGTTTTATAAACAAACGCAAATGGTGGATCAGGCTAGCAAATACTCTGACTTTGTCTACTTATACAAACGAATTTGAAATTCAAATAAGTTTTACCGAAACAACCAACCGGATAGGCTACCTACTATTAAAAATAAACAATATAGGTTTCATGTTTGAATGCGATTAAAATAACACTTGGTGATTTTATTTTGAGATTTAACTCAGATAAAAATATAAATACTCAAAAAACAGTTGAAGAAAAGATAAACCTGTCCAATGGAATCAATAAAAAATGGATTTTGAACACACCATGATTGAACCGTAAATTAAAATCAAATAGTACTATAATTGAAATCAAACAAACATTGAATATAGATAGTGATACTTCAAAGATTGAAGACGAGGCGCTTATAACAAACGCGTTCAAAATTAAAATATTACGAAAACAAACAAACGACGGAGCCGCTGTTTATTTTACTTACGATGCTATATCGCGCTGTACCGAAGACGAACGCGGTTTCAGCGCCACTATACATTATAACACTATTTCCTTTGTGATTTTAATCGTGTTTCCTACAAAATCTAACAAAACAAACAGAAATTAATAAATTTCTTCACACTGTTTTTACTATTGATAGTAAAAACAAATAGTTTTATGAGAAATTATGAATAGGAACGTAACTTCGTGTATAATTTATGGGTGATTGTAATTATACGATTCGTTGTTTGATATGAAACACTTTAGGAATACAGAACAAATGTTTTGTGATGGAAGCAATTAATTAAAATGGTGGTCTTATTTTTTAAACATTTTCAATTCTTTTTGAAATCGAAGACTGTAATTTTAATGAAAAATCATTGTGTCATTTGTGATCACGATATTAGGCAATGCTTAGGACGGTCAAGACGCTTCCTAATCCTTAAATGACAGTAAGGTAAAAGTGACAAAGCTGGATACAGATAAACCATCAAATAAAACTAGCCTAGTAATATATAGTCTGTTAATATGACCATATCTCATCCATTGAAGTTATTATTAAAGACTACAAAGTTAAAATGTGTTAAAGCAGGACTAAGCGTTAAGGATAATAATAAATTCTTGATAAATCATGAGATGTGCGTGAGAGTTAAATCCAAATTAGCTGTGACTGAGGGAACTATTCTCAAAGCTGCAATGCACAATATTTTTATAATATTATTTAAAACGAAACGATCAATGTTTTACAAAATAAGATACGCCTAAAAAGGGGATTAATACTGAGATGACAGCTGATACAGACGTATGGAAGAAGACATGCTCCGCCAACTCCAAATGAGAGAAAGGCAAAATGATAATGATTTGTTTTGACCAAAACATTCTTCAACATATATGTTGTGTATTCATCTCATTTAGTTTACGCATTGTAACTCCTACATTATGTCCTGTACAGTGTTCTAGAATTTAAGCATTAAAGTCTACGTAAAATTGTTATCTGCCAAATGCACAACTACCGTTATAAAATTCGGTATGATAATCATCTCATCAATAACATATTCATTCAAAGTTTCGATCGCATTTCGTTACAAAGCACATGTGAATTTTAATTCCATTCATATTTCAATCATCTCGCGACTTTATTCCACATCTCGAGAATATGCTCCCAGCTGCGGCCGCCACCGTCCGTCGTATCATGACTTATGCCCCAATTGTTTGTTTTCATTATGAGTTCTCGTAATCCTGTATATTTTTTGTTTCATATTTTTTTCCAAGCACTCAAAATAGATGGTTTGTTTGTGAGCCGTGAGAATTTGAAAGGGCATGTCAACGGTGGATTAGTGATTGATATTGTGTTATGTAGGTGGTCCGATTAAGATGGTTTTGAGAGCTTTTACACCTTTGTATTTGTGATTATTCTAGGTTTTCAATTTGTTTTTTCCGTTTACGATTCAATTATCGCTATCGAAGTTAGAATCATCGTTATAAGTACTTACTAACTCAATCATAGTTACATTCAACGTTGCTAATATATACGATTGGATAAACATGCAAAATAACACCAACATTCTTCATCAATGGTGCTATTATTGATCGAAGCCAACATTGGATAGATTACCGAGTACAACAGAGTTGCGAACAGTTTTAGTAAACTAAACTTTTACAACCCAGACGTTTAAGAGCATCGAAAAACCTGACAAAAAATGACGTTCGCAATCTATAATATGTCTCAACTAAAGAAAATCTATTTTTGGAGGACAAATTGCACAAGATAATTTTAAAACGTCAACTTTACGAGAAAGGTATCGACGTAAGGGTTGTAAAACAAAATTCATAGATAAGATAACAGCCACGTGTAGTGTAGGCGTCGGGTCTGCAATGTGTTAACTTTTTTCTACCCTTGTAAAACTTTTACAGTTAGATATCCGTAAAGCTGTCTGCCTGTTCGGATTTGCATGGATACCTATCTTCTAAAGAACGGCTTGAACATAGAGAACACACTAAACAAAAGAATAGTAGATTGTTATACAAGAGTCGAAAGGAATCAATTCAGAAACAAAGAATCAAAAAAGTAGGAACTGGTCACTTTCACCCTTGTTAAACACTCTACTTTTCATTTCGAATATAAGCAAAGTAAAAAAAAATAGTTTGTTTAAAATACAAATTTTATTTTCTTGTTTGCTGCTTGCCACTTCATAAAATCATTGTACCTATGTATTTAAATATCTTTCCTTTGAAATTTCTGGCAAAAAGTTCTCGATTACTGTATTTCCCTCGTTTTTAACCGAATCTGGGGTCAACAGAATCGCTTGAACTCATTTTTTTTATTAATTAAAAATTAGTCTATAATTTATAAACTTAGTCTTTTTCTTTAAACATGGAACACACCGCCTCACCGCCGCGGGCCGTCCCGCTTTTCATTTTTTTTTTTAATTCACACTGATTGTTTATACACTCACAAGACCGGATTTTTTTAATTTATATCCATTTTTTTTAGATTAAGTGTATAATATTTTCGCAGCCGACTACCTATCCAAATTAAGTTCTATTTTTAAAATTAATTCGCTCCCTAGAGAGGGAAGCAATTACTATGAGTCTTTCCCGCCCAAGACTCAAGGCTTATTGTCAGGGTCAATACACGGGAGGTCTATGGACCAGCCACCAAAAGGTCGCTAGATGTCTTGCGCGTGCAATATAATAATATTTTTAGAATGCTCTTGAGACTGCCCCGTTTCTGTAGTGCGTCGGAAATGTTTGCACGGAATCGAAATGACGGCTTTCAAGCGATCATTCGAAAAAAATCGCATCGTTAGTAACTAGAACACGGGCCAGTAGCAACAACATTCTGAAAACAGTGTCAGAGAGTTTATATTCTCCCATTTTAAGGCATTTTGTGGAGAGGATGGCCAAGTGAGAAACTTGTACCTTACTTGGTCATCTTCTGTGCAAAGTGCTTCAAACTCCAATAATAATATTACTTTGATTACTAACACTAGCAATAAGGTATTACTAACATTATGGATGTTTGTTGTCTTTATAAATCAATTTTGATTTGATAATCATTGAGATGGAATCTTGCTATATGATTTGTGCAAAACTGCATGTTATTATTATTTTCTCGCAAAACTCATCTGCACTCGTATTCATTTGTTTTCTAAATTGTATGGATAATTGAAATGCTGAAGAGTTTGTTGCGCCACTTCTTCTTCCCACCTAAAGCAATAGGAAATGATGAAGGGCGGGTGTTTTGGGGGACTGTGTTATGTAATTTTGACGCTTTTTGCTTTTTAGGGTTCCGTAGCCAAATGGCAAAAAACGGAATCATTCGTCATGTCTGTCTTGTCACAGCCACTTTTTTCCGAAACTATAAGGACTATACTGTTGAAACTTGGTAATTTAATAGATGTATTCTGTGAACCGCATTAAGATTTTCACACAAAAATAGAAAAAAAACTATAAATTATGGGGGTTCCCCATACTTAAAACTGAAACTCAATATTTTTTTTTCATCAAACCCATACGTAAGGGGTATGTATATCTATGGATAGGTCTTCAAAAATGATATTGAGGTTTCTAATATTTTTTTTTTCTAAACTGAATAGTTTGCGCGAGAGACAGTTCCAAAGTGGTAAAATGTTTCCCCCCCCCCCCTGTTACTTCTAAAATAAGAGGATGATAAAACAAAAAAAAATATATGATGTACTACATTACCATGTAAACTTCCACCGAAAATTGGTTTGAACGAGATCTAGTAAGTAGTTTTTTTTTTAATACGTCATAAATCATACAAATCGTATAAAAACAAATATTTAAGGGGTATTCCCATACAACAAACGTGATTTTGTTTGCCATTTTTATAGATAATGGTAAGGAACCCTTCGTGCGCGAGTCTGACTCACACTTGGCCGGTTTTTTTCGGCCTAGTTTGAATAAATGACTCTTGATTTTGCAAAAAAATATAATAATTTGTCTTTATAATAGATATTATAATTTGGATTGTCAACAAAACCAATTATTCTATTCTTTGTAAAAGTTTCTAAAAAACTATTTGTTATCTCTGTCCTCTAAGTATTACCTCTTTCCCTCAAAGCTTCTAACCTTCTAAAATCAAGCTATCTTATTGTTTCGACTCGGATGTAATTAATTCATGACCCACTGCTCCACAATTCCCTGAAGCATTTAATCTTTAGTTTACATTACAGTTTTTGCAATAATAATCAATACGTTTATCATCAGGACCACGTGTGACGGTCTGGAGTGGCGCGTAGCCTTGGAGGCAAAAACTTTGCTCTACAAGATTTATGGAACTCTTGAAAGGTTGGATGCTTTTATTATGTAAGTTTTGGGGACTTCAAGTGAAATTTACGAGTCTGGTAATAAGCTGGCAAATGAATGTCAATAGCTAGAGATGCTATTGTAAACCTTGTGCGAGAAAACAATGATTCTGCGACTTTAGATAACACTGTAGCGAGAGGAATCTTTGAATCTTTTGTAAACGTGTATTTCTTTATATTTTTTATGAATTCTTGACTATTTAAATTCAGATTTATCTATTTGTACACATAGGTATACCTAATGTTGGTACATGATGTAATAAAATAAAATAGAATATTGTGACACTGTGTGCTGCCCAGCGTGCAGCGGGGTGAGCACGGCCTACTGTGACATGATTTGAGTCACACATTTTATCACAGTTTGAGCGATAAAACTGTCATAAAATGCTAGTACAAATTGACATGACATAATTTATCATGTCTTGTCACTAACGTCTTGAAACGCCCGTGCTCGGGCTGCTGTAGGCGTACAAACATATTTTCTTAGACAGTAGGTAATTGGTGTACAGGTAATATCACTACAGAGTATAAAACAAAGTCACTTCCCGCTGTCTGTCTGTCCCTATGTATGCTTAGATCTATAAAAATACGCAACGGATTTTGATGCGGTTTTTTTAATAGATAGAGTGATTCAAGAGGAAGGTTTATATGTATAATACATGCATAATATATTAGAGAAACACTGATAATTTTAGAGGTTTCTAGTGTGATGTCGTAAATAAACCAGGGACCGTACAACCCCGGTTAAGAGTTAAGCCTTTCGAAGGGGTAACCCATTCAATGGGTTACCTTTATCATAATGTAACCCATTTTATACTAGAAACCCATTGAAAGGGTTACATGATAACCCATTGAATGGGTTTTATACTTGAAACCCAGTGAAAGGGTTACATGATAACCCATTCAATGGGTTCTATACCTACTTGAAACCCAGTAACATGAAAAAATAACATAATATTTTGTTATTTCGATATCCGCCCAGCACGCGTAGCATGACCAATTCTATCTCTATTCTACCCAGGGACCATTTTGGTTACCATTTTAGAAAAACCCTATCTAAAACCCTTTCAATGTAAAGGGTTTTCGATAGGGTTTTTCTAAGCAGTTAATCAAAAACCCATAGATACGGTGTGGGTAATTTTGAATGGCTTAAATTAAGCCGTTCAAAAGGGTTACCCACACCGTATGGGTTTTTATCGAAAACCCTTTCAATGGGTTACCAAAATTTTATTTAAGCCGTTCAAAAGGGTTACCCTTATCGTATGGGTTTTAGATTTACCGCTTAGAAAAACCCTATCGAAAACCCTTTCAATGGGTTACCAAAATGATCCCTGAAATAAACACATTTTTTTGCGCTTACATTGCAAACGCTGCCTGGCTGAATACTACAGTATTGTACACCTTAAAAAGGTATGTACTATATTTTTAATATCAGCATTGCACCCGTGCGAAGCCGGGACGGTTCGCTAGTAGCCTATAAAATTATAAAATACTGCTAAAACAAAATCTTAATATGTAATTAGCATCCTGGTGTTAAGTTAACTACTGTAATTAAACTTAATGAGAGTGTTAAAACAATTGGATTATTTAAAAAAATATGGTTGTTCGGAATATTCGGTTAAATGAGCCAATTTGAATGTAAAGTATCTCATATTAAATTATGTAGTTGTGTAGAATGAGAAACTTTAGAAAAATATTCCAGCAGAATGTCAAACCATTTCTCGTCACAGACATAAACGTTTACGACATAATAAATAGGTTAGGTACCGGAAAAACTATATCTTCTTAAAATTCTTGTAAACGATATTTATTAAGGAAACCATTAATTTAACCTGCTGGTGATTCATTATTATATATTATATGCTTTTCTGAAAGGTGGGTAGTGATGAACTGATGATGCTTCGTTATTAGTTGATGATTCAGTTATCAAGTAACAATTCCGCAAATAAAAAGTACGGTTTTATCCCGACTCATACCATTTTAGTCTACTTGAAAATGGTAACCTCTTTTAAAGAGAAACACTCAAGAACCCATAAGAAAGCTCTTGCATTATTTATTTAGTTTATAATTTTATTCAGACTAATCCCAATACAAGAAACTTTATTTCTTGTCTTCAAATGCTCGCTTCTTAAAAGCATCCTTCGGTAAAAAAACATTATATGAGCGAACATTCCATAATAATTATTATACAATTGATCATTAGGAATTCTACTAAATAAAATGAATTAAAAATTTGCACCAAAAAAAATAATTCTTCCGTTAATATCGAAAATAAAACTAACAGTAATTAGTAACCTTTAAAATAACAAAACGGTCGAATTGGAAGTATTCAAGTCAAGTAGCATTGAAGTTTTTTTCACGTCCGCCGGGCGTCGCGCGTCGGTTAATTACCACAAAAAATGTTGCCCACCCCTGGCGGGTCATCAATCTAGATTGACATGTTTTGGACTATGTGCTCCTCGCTTTATTGTTTTAAAAACAGAACAAATAGAGTAGGTCGAAAAACATATGTAAATATTATAGCTGGCCGTCATACATTGTTTGTGGCTATGGTTTGTGGGCCGGCCAGCTATAAAATTGAGGAAAACCAAAAGAAACAATGAGACCATGGGTGATGGGCAGTTCTAAAAGGATACAGTATAGGATAAGAAAGGATGGACCCCAAATAAATTCGGTAAGAAAATGATACCTAAATGTCAAAGAATTAGGTTATTATGTCATTTTGTAATGTCCAATATTGGACCTAAGAAACTATGAAGATTTTAAATCTCTATCAAAACGACTCAGTGTTAAATTAAAGCAATAACACGTGTAATGTAACTATCGACGCGCGACGTTTACATAATAGCTTATTTTCGTACAGCTCAAAAACAATTCCGCCAGCCATTTACTTCAACTTTTTAGTACCAGTCCTCACTCAACAATCGTTCAATCATTTGAACTAAAACTTTTGATGTTGCATTTACAAGCTCGCGACCGATTTGAAATTCGAACATTATGTGAAGCAGTCACAAAATGTTCGGAGGCAAAAAGATGAGGCTAAAACTGTGGGCTAAAAGATCTGAAAGCTGTGCGACATGGCTGGGTGTCAATCGTCGGGCCCGCGTCGATCGCAGCCACGATGCTGACGGATAGATGAATGAACACTATCACAGAAGAGCGATGGGAACGCGAACAATTTGAGTCACACATACCAGGGACCGTGAATTGTTGAGGAGCTTGTTTTTCGCCTTATAAGACTGGAGATACGTTTGGGTACGATTTGTTCTTTTGATTTTTTGGCGAAATCTTCGTGCCATATGTAGTTAAGTACTGTAAGATTTCAAGGACTGGAACCTGTTTTCAAGGAATTAAGACCATAATCGCTGTAATCGATTTTAGCGCGCTTAAACGTGTTCCCTATTTCCGTTTAGCGCGCTAAAATCGATTACAGCGAATAAGGTTTTAATTCGGAATGCAGCCTAGGTGTGCAATTATTTTAAAAGTAAGTATAGGAATTTCACAAGCTTTTCAGGACAGTCTTTAATCGTCATATTACTTTTATTGGTTGATTGTTTTAGTAATTTAAGAAATAGTTACTTATTTGAGTAAACTTTAACTTAACTATTGAATAAAATTACAATATAGTTTAAGTAATCGCACAGAACACGGCTTCCCAAATTGGTATTTAATCTAGGTATCAAGAGAAAAAATATTTCAAGAATACCTTTGGTGTTATCATGGAATGCTGAAAATCTAAAGAATTTGACATTCGTCAGATGTCTTCTCCTTAAGTGGTTAAATTAATGCAAGTCACTGTCTATGGAAAAAGTTAGAGCAAATCTTTTGTGCCGACGACTTGGAGGGTCCAGTCAAGAGGTTTTATTTTTTTCAAGAATTAACAAAAAATACCCCCTACTACCGTCACTGTGGCGACTGGAAGAAATCTTCACAAATTGCACAACACTGAATTTTTGATAACTTTAACGCAAAATGGACATAAATAGGTACTTTCGACGGGCCCCAGATCATGGATTTGCTACATACGAGTATAATACAAAGAAGAGCAAGAAAATAGATAAAATTTTCATTTCTTTCTTTTTCAACAAACTATACTTAAATCTTTCACTGAAACTCAACTGACCTTTACCCTCTTTCTCTCAACCAGGACTTAGACAAAACAAAGGTAATTTACCGGTTCAAGAGCCAGGACTTCTCTTATTGGATCTCCATCAATCGGCACAAAAGGCATGCAGACACACAGGATCACTCACTGACCATCGAGTTGGCGCGGCTGCTGCCATTCGCCCCGCCACTCTTGTCCCTCCATCACATTTCTTCACCGGCGGCCGATTATTTTTTCAACGCGACACAATAAATCAGTTTTCTGTGCGTTAATCAAGTTATGCGCGCGCGCAGACGGCGGCGCGAGGAGAACGCTTCTGTCGTCGGCGCGCGTCGCCAGCGCCGAGCCCGCCCCGCTCCGCCCACCGCCCAATCGCGAGAGCTTTCATTCCCACAGCACTTTATTTATTTTCATCTGAATTATGTACTGCACTGTTTGTTGTTTCGACTTTACCTGAACCAGTAGGTAGACGAATGTTATCGACGATGTATGTTTTGATTTAATTCTAAACTTATGTACCTATTCAAGCCCACCCGATTTGTGAAATTATCCAGAGGTGTTTGTTGAGTCTTAAGTTATATATAAAATCAAGACAACACTGTACCGATGCATATTGGACATATTTCAACCTGACAACATTAATTATGCAGACAAAATATAATGGTTATGTATATTTTTCTCATATCCGTGAAAAAACAACGTTAATTCTTAGAAATTGTTCGATAAAAAAAAACTTGTACGAAAACTAGGCTAGCGGCGGCTCCCATGTTTGAAGTAGGCAGTAGGTACTACCTACATAAGGTACTGAAAAAGCTGTATCTGAAAAATTACGGGACAACAAAGAACCTCTTCAATATACCTACTTAATAAAAACATTATTTCCACAGTCGAAATTAAAAATCGTGCTCCTAAATATCTACGTTTTTAAATATGCAGGTACCAAAGTTTCCAAGTCAATAGGTATTGAATCTGTATAAAAATGCAGTGTTACAACAAAACACATACTTTTTTCTTTTTATGTTGTATTTTTTTTTGTAATTAGTACCTACTTAGTGTAAATAATTAGTTGTGTAATCTATTGTATAATGAATTTAAGACTATTAGTTTTTAAATTATATGTAAATATTATCCAGAAATAAATAACTTTTTTTTAGCAATGTCTGATGCCTTATATTGAAAAGGAATATATGTAATAGGAAGTCACTGAAGTGAGACCTTTTAGCAAAGTCAAACCAGAGTATTTAGAATTATGTATAATAATTTTTTGGGGCAATTGGGGGCAACCTCCTTTTGGGGGAGGCCTATGTCCAGCAGAGAACGCCTTTCGGCTGAAATGATGATACTAATTTTATACCTATCTTCTATACACCGAACTTCCTGAAATAGACAAATACTTGGCTTATAACTAAGTTTTACGTAAGTTAAAATTTTTGTGCTCAATTACAAAATCTTTCTTTTAATGAATTTGAATGCCTTTAGAATCCGGCGAACGTCCACGTGTAGATAAATGAACGAGTAAAGCTGACTTCCGTCAAGATTTATCTTCAAGGTTGTCTGTTTAGTTAACAAGGCAGTGTAAACGTGCCTTTGTTTCTTTATTTACAAAAAAGGATATTGTACTCCTTTTGTACGGTTTCTTGCATAAATAAACAAAACTGTCAGGGCTTATGTGCAATAATTATACCAAAATTTACAGCATTAGGTACTTTCATTGGCTTCATGCGATTTCACTGGCGGACTAAGGGGAGGGGTGGCAGGGACGGTCCACCCCGGGGCCTACGTCTTAGAAAAAAGTCGTCTTCTTTCGAGAAAAAAAAGGCTAAATATAAACAGACTATTTTATTATCTAATACTTAATTCTATCTATGATTTTTTCAAATATTCATATTTTCATTACTCAAACTAAATATTCACTATGAAACCGACCATTTGTATCTATGACCAAGGTCAAAGGTGATTACACTACCCATATTCTCGTAATTATTAAGTAAGTATCTCGTAAGTGAGAAGAGCTTGTGGCTATGTAATAACAGCCGCACGGGTCGATCGATCAGGTTAAACTACGCTTGCCGCGGTTGGTCCGTGGATGGGTGACCATTTTTTCATACCAAGATTCCTCCGTGCCTCGGAAAGCACGTTAAGCCGTTGGTCCCAGCTGTCATTTGTAGATCTTTAACAGTTGTACGGGTCGTCAGAAACCCGAAAGTCTGACAACCAGTCTTACCAAGGGATATCGTGTTACCCAGTAACTGGGTTGTGGAGGTCAGATACGCAGTCGCTCCATGTAAAATACTGGTATTTAGCTACATCCGGTCAGACTGGAAGCCGACCCCAACATAATTGGGAAAAGGCGGGCAGATGATGGTGCCACAGACAGACACATCACACACCCTTAACGGTTAAACTTATAACACCCCTATTTTTGCGTCGGGGGTTAAAAATATAAGCAAATACTTATTATGTTCAATGCATTCTCAGCCTTAATAGCCTTGTTGTCCTTGTCTACAGTTTTTCTAACAAATAATCTCTCAACGCATAAGTGTGTAAGTGTGAATTCTGTTTATCTGAGTGAGATCGTTGATCAATCCGTGCAGTAAACACGGTGCCACTTCAGTGCAGCTACTGATTCACAGGTAGGAATGCTAAGTATAAACAACATAATGTATTGGTTCTAGGTACCAAGATAATCTATGGATCACCGTTTTTCTTGATAATGTAGGGCGGAAATAATATAAGATTTAACATACACATACATAAAACTCACGCCTTCTTCCCATGGGGGGTAGGCAGAAACTATAAAACGCCACTTGCTACGCTTCTTACATACCCCTTTTGCTTCGCCTACGTTCATACATCTGGTCATACACGCACGCCGGTTGCGAGTACTACTCACCTGACTTTTCTGAAGAACATCACCGATTTGGTCACTATATTTCCTTCTAGGGCGTGCCCTCCCGGCGTTTCCACTCACCTCTGCTTTATAAATACCTTTTGTTAGTAGCCTTTCACTCATCCTCTCCACATGCCCAAACCATCTAAGCTTATTTTTTTCAATCTTTGTCACTACATCTTTTTAAACTGCACCGTTGCCTTATCACCTCATTTTTCAGCCTATCATTCATAGTCACGCCAGCCATGCTTCGCAAGGAACGCATTTCCACAGCATTTATTCTACTTTCATGCTTCTTTTGCCACACCCAACATTCACTTCCATACATAAGCGTAGGCACTAGCACACCATTGTGAACAGCCAGTCGGGCCTTTTTGGGCATCGACTGATTCATCACAATCGCATGTATAGCACCATTCACTTTATTTCCCGCATTTACTCTCCTTTCCACATCTACTCAATCTTTCCGTCTCTTGTAAACTGACTCCCAATATACATATATAAACTAGAACTAAATTTAATTGATAAGAAAAGTGCAATGGTGGCCCAGTGGTAACGGCTGCGAATTTAGTTCAACACCACTGCTCTCAAAACGGTGAAGGAAAACATCGTGAGGAAACCGGCATGTCCTAGAACCAAAAATTCGAAGACATTTGACATCTACAAACCCGCACTGGGCCCGCGTGGCGGGTTCCGGCCCACTCGGGATCTCACAGAGTGGACGCCTGTGTCTCAGCAGTGGGAAAATTATAGGCTGAATATGTTTATGTATGATAAGAAAAGATGGATGCAATGATTGTGTGAAGGATGATCTGGCTAGAATGGGCGTAACTACGGAGATGACGGGTAATAAATAAATAAATAAAATATAATTCAGAAAAAAATACATTTTCGTTTCACAAAAACAGTTTACAAAGTAAAAATGGAAAATTCCAGAAATAAGGGTACCGTTGGTGTCTGAAAAAATCTTTGTATCACAAACACCAGTGCCTTCCAATCTAGGATACATATTTTTTTCGGGTTTTATCCATACGGATATGCCAACCCCAAGGTTACATTAAAAACAAAAAAAAAATAACGTGCTACATGGTGAACTTGTAAAAAATATATAAAATAAACAGTAGAAATAATTTAAAAATAAAATAGAGAAGTAAGTATTGAAGATGACTTTCTGTGCCGACATTAATTAAATTAGAATAAGGGCAGAAGAATATTGATGGTTGAGTTGTCTCGAAATTACCTTAGAAAAGGTAGAAGGCCTTTTAAACCACCTAGGTGACCTTGTCAGCATTTTGGACCTTGTTGTAGCCTTGTAATACGCGAAAGAAAATACCAGTTGACAAATTGATAAAGATCATTTTTCCATGACAGAAGTTAGGTTTTAAGACATAAAAACGGATGCGTTAAAACCATCGCAATAAGACTGTTGATGAACATAAAAAAGTCGGTTTTATCCTTTGAACATTTTTATTGTTAATATTAACATAATCAGCCCATAATGTTCCTACGGCTGGGACACAGGCCTCCTCTCTGTGAGAGCGAGTGGGCCGTAATCCACCACGCGGGCCCAGTGCGGGTTGGTGGATATCACATGTCTTCGATTTTTTGGCGTTTTGAGAGCACTGGTGATGAAATACACAAAGTAAAGCGCTTGTGTGGGTTCAAACCCGCAACCTACTACTCATAAGTCAAGGCCGTCACCACTGGGCCACCACTGCTTTAAATGTTGTTAATGTTAGATACTTAACTCAAAAATATTTTTCCGGCAGTACCTAGTCCACTTCACTACACACAGCAACGAAATGAATTTATTAATGGAATAAAAACATTCCCTAACCAAAGTCAAAGTCAAAGATTTATTTGCTTATAAATATATATTTTACATTTTATATAAATATATTTTATGCATAAATATTGTTACAAAAAAAAATACAAAGAGGAATTAAAAATAAAAGTGAATTCATATTAATTGCTACGGTCAAGCTACGATCGCTACGCGGCTACGACTTTTCGTAGCAAATATTTACAGATTTTATGTTGAAACCGGAAGTCGAAACCGGAGGTCAGTAGTTGTTATAAGGAATATTAATCAGAGAATTCAAGACAGGTACAAAATGTTACCAACACACATCAAGAGTCTACTTACAAATATCTTATAGCATTAAATACATTTTTTTTTTTTATTGGAACGGTAACAGCGCTGACGCGCGATGCATCCAGTGCTGACATGATATTCTGCGTAAAATTGTATGATTTCTGAAAATAAACCTGTATTTTTATACAAACTAAAAGTATTATTTTATTATGATTTTATATTTCGCTTTTTTATTTATTTGAATAGGTACATAAATAGTTTCCCCGCATGGAAAACTGCGTTAAATTAACTTGTATCATCTATATTTTGTTTAGCATCGTTTCTTTTTCTGATAATAATAATAAATTCGCATGTTAAATTCCATGAAAAAAAAAAGCCAGTACCTATCACTGTTCGGCACGTCCGGCGTCCGAGAGAACAATATTTCTTTAAAAAATCTAAATAATCTGAGTAGATTTTTAAATAAAAGAATTATTGTTAAACAATTTAATATTATATTATGCAGTTATGCTTATGATAAATCCAGAACATCGGCTATTAAAAAAAAGAACCATGTAACTGTCGAATACTATAAAAATATTTCACGGACCTAATTTATTTTTATTAGCACATTATTTTTTATTCGAAACAATCCTGTCGAATGATATCTGACCGAAACATAACAACATAATAATTCATAATATTTTATACTATTATCTCTAACATTAGATATTCTGTTAATATTTTCAGTCAGGAGAAAAGCTTTTTTAAACAGTAGGCGTGACTTACATATTCATCTCTCACTCTAGCCTGCGTCAAGATGGGGAGTGTGAAAGAGATGGGACTATAATAGGCGGAGTTTCGACGTGCACAAAGATCATCCCACGCATGGTACCAAACAGTTCGGTTAAAAAATAAAACAAATCACCAGTTAATAGGTTGTTTAATGTACCAGTCTATTTGGGTATTGAATGCAAAGAATTAATGTGTGGTGTGGCAACGGGTCATTTGTCAAGATGTACCGAGCCTAGTCGGTGAACGGTTGAACTTATGTGCGTAGGTATGCGTCTGAGTGTAGGTCGTAGCGACGCGTATTCTTGGAGACAATTTGTTCCAAAACGAGCCTTAAGAAATTATCAAGATATCTGGAAGCTGTTTATTCTGGAAAAACAAAGAACTTATTTACAGATTGTACAAATCAGATTGGCTGATCACTGTCTCTTAAGATACAGGTTTACCTAGTTTAAGAGGCAGGGAGGCATACTTGAGTACAGATTTTAATGTACAACCAAATGCATCTGTATTTTTATGGAAAATAAATTTATCATTTATTTATCATTTATACTTTATACTTTTTATTCATACTGCTACGATTTCCGTCCTCAGTTTCCAATTTAAGGTAGATGGATACCTAATTCTGTTTTTTTTTTTTATGCTTTCGTTATTTGTGTAAGCCCTTTTAAGGCTTTTTTTCTGCCAACACAATAAAATTGTACACTGCCTAAAAACCCTTTTTTCAAAAAACACTGCTATATCTTCAAAAACATTCACATACAAAAGCTTCTCAAAATGACTGCCTCGTTGGTCTAGTGGTCGCAAACACTACTGCTGAGCATGAGGTCCTGGGTTCGATTCCCAGGTCGGGCAAAGTGTTAATGGGTTTTTCTATCAGGAATTGCTCATTAGTACCTACTCCGAAGTCTGGATTTGGGGTCCATATTGGCTCAAATAAAGTTCTTTACCCGAAATTGTTCTTCCTAACGATTTGTAATCCGAATGATCACTCTTCCTAAAATTTTTCACCCTAAAGTTTTCATTCATACTATTTGTAGTGCTACCGGCGATGTTCATAACACTCATGTTTCCGAAAATTGTAATTAATAATATCATTAATGTAAATATATTTAAACTCCTACTGTTTTTTATCATAACGCTTTTATCCCTAAAACTATAACTATACATGAGATAATTATGTCTAAAAAACCAACTGTTTAGAATGATTTAAGGTCGTTTCACAGATTTTTGTCTTAAATGAATGAAATTCAGGTCAGAATGTCGTCTTGGGGGCACTATAAAAAAATACTTATAAAAATTTCGCGACCAATTTCGAGGTAGCGCTCGCCGGCCGCTGCCGCGGCACCGCTCGCTTTGCTCGCTCAGCTCGCGCGTAGTTGGTCACAGTTCTAACCTAACCTAACCTATGGATATCTTTGCAGGTACACACCGCTATAAATAAAATTAAAATATGACTTTGAATAATATTGTAAAAGATGGTTATGTTGAGAAAATATAGGAAAACAAATAAAAGTCTATTAGATGTTTATTGCTACTGACATTATGAAGTTAAATGCTTCGGAATTATGAACATTAGAGACAGAGTAGTTAGGAATTGTGTGATTGTTAGGATAAAAAATGTTAGGAAGAACATTTTCGGATTTCCAATTATCGGAGTTGAAAATTTAGGTGAACTTTGGCGCACCCCTGGATTTGTGCCCGGTTGATGTCACAAGGCTCGCCCCCTATTAAATGGGACTTAAACATAACTGGCGAAATTTGAGTGTACTATAGGCACGCTTCTGCCTAACCCTTCGTAGAAATATAGGCGTGATGTTTATGTAAGTCCATACTGTTACGATTTCCGTCCTCAGTTTACAATTTTAGGTAGATACCTAATTCTGAATTTTAAGAATGATTTTTTATAGGTACTTTTTTGTAATTTGTGTAAGTTATTAGGCTTTTTTTTGGACCTATTGGATACCAGCTTAATAAAACACTAAACAGCCTAAAATCTCTTTTTCCCAAAATCGCTCCGAATCTTGAAAAACTTTCAGTACAAAAACATCTCAAAGTAAATTACCTACGCATATCTATGTAGTGAAAAACTACTCGCGAGCTGACTGAGCGCTGCTGGTTTCATTTCCAGTTTTTTACTTATTAGAAATTCATACTATAATTTCCACCCGTAGTATCTTTTGAGGTAAATACTTAATTCTGAATTTCAAGATTGCTTTAAACAAAAAAACTTTTTACAATAAAATAATAACCGACTACCAAAAATAACACTACAAAGTGAAAAATAACTTTAATTTCGGAAGTCGGTGTCTTTGAATCTGTATTTGAGTTTTTTGCCACCGACTTCCGAAATTAAGGTATTTTTCACTTTGTAGTGTTATTTTTGGTAGTCGGTTATTATTTTTTTGTAAAACGTTTTTCATTTTTCACTTTTTAGTGGGTTAGTTTTGAATTTATCTAAGTTACAATAGCCTAATGTTAACTGCTCATCACCTTTTACAAAATATTGCTTTCCCCAATGCTGGAACGTTGATTGTTGAGGAGTTCTCCTTGCAAGAACCAGGAGAACTGCCACTCACCATATGCATAGTGACGAGCATAAATTGCTTAATCGCAACCCGTTAAATAGGTACTCATTATTATATTGTTCCGGTGGCCATCTGTGGTCTCCATCATCAGTTCCACTACACCAAATGGTGCTTTCTGAGAGTAAATGCACGAGTTACTATAAGAAATACCCAAATCGCTATAGGTTTGCCTATAAAATTTGAGGGTTTCCCTCGATTTCCATGGGATCCCCTCTTCAGATTCTGATTTGGTGCCAATGGGACCACCTTGGGAGTATACCCTTTCAAACAAAAAAAGAATTTTCAAAATCGGTTCATAATTGACGGAGTAATCGCGTAACAAACGTACATACAAAAAAAAAACATACAGCCGAATTGAGAACCTCCTCCTTTTTGGAAGTCGGTTAAAAATACGTTTTCATAATTTGCAAGGTCTTTTTTTGGTATTATATTTTATGCTACCAACACAATAAAACTTTATGCAGCCTAAAAACCCAATCCCAAACTTCAAACACTTTCATATACAAATACATCTCAAAATAAAGCGCTCGCATCTATGCAGTGAAAAACCACTCGCGAGCTAACTGAGCGCTGGTTTTATTTAAGTTTAGTGCGCGGGCGACGACAGCGCTAACGACGCGGTCTTCCTGCAAGCGTTTGTCTGTCAGCGGCCTCTCCTGCGCCGGATGCACTGTCAGAAAAACGGCTTCGTAGTAAGACTACGCGCTTTTGGAAAGTTGGGACACGGTTGAGTTTTATGAAAATATTAGTTACATAAAGAACTATGGATCTCCCATATAGCAGGCAAAGGATGGATGGCAATAGGAAAAGACCGAACTAAATATCATCATCATGGTCATCGGAAAATTTGAGACTAGAGATGCCGATACATTCCACTAGATTTTATGACAAGTCTTTTACAGTTCAAGCAGTGCGGTTATGGAATGCCTTGCCCGTGTCGGTAAGGCGTTCTCAATCTTTGTCCACTTTTAAGATTCAGGTAAAAAAACACTTCCTCTCTCCTTAAACATCATCATTACATAACACAGTTCCCTGCTCTTGTTTCATGTGTATTATTGTATATATGTATATATTTATTAGATAAGTGTATGCTTTGTGTATGTGTGTATTTATTGTATATGTTAATGGTACACCACTGACTACCTGCAGTATTGTCTCTCCTACTCCCTTTAGGAGGAAGGTTGTCTGTAAAAGATCGCTTTTAGCGATAAGACCGCCCATTGTGTCACCCTATGTAAAATTTAAACATTTATATCTGTAACTTTTATGGTGTACATAATAAAGAGTATTCTATTCTATTCTAAATAGAAAAAGCTCGAGGAGGCCTTCACCCAGGATTGGGTTCATATCTTAAACCCAAATTGTGAGCTTCAAACTAATATTACTAACAACTAGATGTAAGCAAACTACTAAACCTCATACTAACATTTATATTATTTTAAAGTGTAATTTACTACGTTAGTTAAGGAAGAAATAAAGGCTTATTTATTATTTATTTATAAAGAACTATGAGAATAAAGCAAACTATGGTAAGTGTTACTGAATGCACCAGACTGTCAACTAACAGAATCAGAGGGAGAGAGATCGTGAGGCGAGCTACGACTACACTTGCAATTGGACACACTTCATCGTGAACAGGACCTCTTTGTCAAGAGCGAAGCGGAGTAGAAGAAGAAGAATGGTACTTATTTACCTATAGGTATGCAATGTCAAAATGTGGATGAATCATCATAGATTATTCCGACCATGCCCACTAATTTCCAGTTATTTCACCAGCTACGTTACTAGGATAACCTATGAAATTCTCATGTAAAACGAATCAAGTACTGCCTCCCAATTAATGAGTGACGGCACGGATGGCGCAGTGGTTAAGCGATTGACTGCTGCGCTGCGTGTCACGGGTTCGATTCCCGCACGGAACAAATATTTTTATGACCTACAGTAGTTGTTCCGGGTCTGGCAATTCTTGTTTGTGACATGTGAGTTTAAATTTTTGTAAACGCACCCACCCACAAGACGCACAAGATCTCAAAGAATTAGTAACATGAAAAGATTTATAGTGCCCACTTGTAATAATTATTATGGTCGAAGGTGTAGAACTTTTTTAGTCCCAACTATTTTTAATAACCTTCCAGTAGATATAAGCAGCTGTATCACAAAAACCTCCTTTAAAAATAAAATACATAAGTACCTCTTTCATATGTTTTGTGAAAACCTCGCTGCAGAGGATACATAAAAGGGAAAAATTTAATCGTTTGTATGTTTATACCTATGCGAAAGTGTCATTATAAAAACCAAATTTTAAACTTTACTTATAAAAAAAGGAGCTACGTCTGCCAACAAACTGCTGTGCAGTTCGGCAGAAGTAAATGTTCTGTATTTGTATTATTAATCTGAATAAACACTTTTTTATTTTTCATTTTTTTTTTTTCATACAGGAGAAATTCCTAGTGTGGGGCAACGTTTTAAAAAAAATGAAAATAAAAAGTGGTGCTTAGGTAGTATACCTCTCGATACTTCGCTGAAAATTCATAATAGCAGTATGGTTCTACGAAAGACGGGCCACCTTACCTTAGTAATAATGTCATTCGGTTTAAATAGGTTTTATACAGATTCTGTTATAAGTATTTTGTGAAAGTGAGAACGTTCTTGGATTAATAGACTGTAGATTTGTAGCAGGGGCTAGTGTGAATCTCTGGGTTCATTCGAGCAATCGAGTCTGGTACAACCACGCTGGGGTCGGTGCATTTCATTCATTCATTCATTCATTCAGTCATCATACTATGCCTAGTAGTGATGGATTAATTAGCATTCGCATTCATTGTTAGCGTGTGAATGATCATTTAGCAGTTAGCAAATTAAATGTAGTCGCGAATTCTGTGAAATGCGAAGCGATGTACTTTTCTAAATAGTCAGAGCGTCGAGCAATCGCGCATGTGCGTGCAGTGCGGTAGCGTGGTGTGCTATAAATATATTTAATTATCGGCGAGTCGGCGAGTGAACTAAACGCGAACGCGATTTTTAATTCGTTTAATAACAAATTTGACATATTTCATTATTATCACTTATCGTCATTAACAAATATCATAGCAATAGCAATTAACACGCTAAGACTCAAGAGTTCACACGCTTATGAAATTAATTCGAAATCACATTAATTGCCATTACTAATGCCTAGACTTTTCCCATATATGTTGGGGTCGGCTTCCAGTCTAACCGGATGCTGCTGAATACCAGTATTTTACATGGAGTGACTGCCTATCTGACCCCCACAACTCAGTTATTATTACCCCTTGGTAAGACTGGTTGTTACACTTTCGGGTTTCGGACGATCCGTAACGACTGTCAAAGATCCACGAATGACAGCCGGGACCACCGGCTTAACGTGCTTTCCGAGGCACGGAGGGGTCTCCATCTCGGTATGTAAAGATGGTCCACGGACCAACCAGGACAAGCTTAGCTTAAGCAATTAAAGCATTAATTTAGCAATTTAAGCTTTTAGTAATCATCAGAATCATATTATATCTTAATTATCTAAAAATATTTTTGGTCAAATTGATAAGTAGTGCAGAGTAAATGTTGTTGATTAGACTCTCAAAAGTGTTGAATAAAACGAATAGTATTTTTCTACATTAACTCCTGCTTAAGTGGTCCGTTTTGCCTTCCCTGTGGAGTTCCTAGAATCTGTATCCTATCCTAAACATGGCGACCCTATCGTAACAAAACTTTCTCTGTAAACACGAAACAGTAGCGTTTGTTTACTGGAAGAGATCGTAAAGCGGCGCGAGAGTGTGCGCGCGGCTAATTTTGTTTTCCAAACAGCCTCCTTCAAAAGAAAAATTCTCAGAAATAATACAATAAGGAAAGTAATTAACGTAAAATCAAAGAAAAGGATTAGAAGAAAAAGGAATTCACGTTCTGATGAACTACCAGCCACCTGTAAGATAATTATTATTCTTCGGTACCTATTGCAAATTTGAAGTTACAGTTACAAAAACAAAGAAAAACCTAAAAGTTAAACAAGAAAAACTAAAGGAATTTCTTACGTCGTAGGTACTTAATTACTTATTCTAACTTGTGTGCAATACACATAATAATTAATCAATCAATCATATCAATTAATTAAAATAATATATAATTTTAATTAATTGAATTAGCGTAAGGTATGATTGAAAGAAAGAAAGAAAGAAAAATGCGTTTATTGGCATTACAGCAAAAAATACACCTTAAAAACTATAAATAACAGAAAACAATTATTATAATGCCAAAAGGGCCTCTGCTCAGCATAATGTCAGACGACAACACAAGGTGTACCACCCGACGCTGATTTTCAGCTGCAACCCACGAGTGCCATAATTACGCTAAAATAATAAAGACGTAGAGAAGTGTGTGTCCGTTAATTAATTAAGAGAATAAATTAAAGGTAAAAGATAATATAAAAAAGCTCAAACAAAATTGGATAGCGTAGGGTTGGGTTGGGTAGGGTTTGATTGGGTAGGTACCTAATATAAAAATCGTAAGAGTGCATTATTTACCTGCATCAGAAATCAAAAA
The DNA here is from genome assembly GCA_948098905.1 of Tiliacea aurago. NCBI lineage: Eukaryota > Metazoa > Arthropoda > Insecta > Lepidoptera > Noctuidae > Tiliacea > Tiliacea aurago. The sequence continues at coordinate 18,683,463 of OX402596.1, forward strand.
CACACAGCGAGGCCACGACTGGTAAATTTAGATTTTAAAAGAAATGATACTTGAAAGTTTCTGTAAAATAAGTATTAGGCAGAAATATAGAACGAAAGAAAATAGATGTATGTATTTACATACATTCTTCCTCTTCGTAGCACTGGTCAGAGCGGTCGTGGTCTTCATGTAGTTTCTTGTCCAGGGGCTGATGTGATTCGCTTCACGATAAATCTCGCCAATTACTCCGATATTTGGGGTTTTATTGCACTCATGCAATTCCCATGCGGATTTAATTTTACATTAACATACATAGGAACTTCATAAGCTCACGCCTGTTTCCTATGGAGATAGACAGACACTATAGATGTGTAAAAAAGTTTTTCTATAAGATAATAAAAGGATGACCCATTGATAGGAACAGGGAATTCATTATGTTATCAACCTCATCCCCTTACACCCTTAGGTTTTAAAATTCCTGGTCCTAACATGTTTTCCCTAAGTTTCCTGTCTAACCAAATGTAGGTAGGTAGCATAAAATTAGGCAATACTTTGCTATACCCACAAAAATATGAGAAAAACTATGATTCAACTTCGCTCTTTGTTACACAAAAACGTAACAATTTGACCGATATTCTCTCCGTGGTCAAGGTGCTACTATTATTTTTATCATCGCAAAATATAGAGGGATGTCGTAAAACTATCGTCGCGGTTCAGGTGAACGGCCGGGCGCATGCGCGTCGTTCGCAAGATGGCTCCCATATATCCGTCATCGGGGTGCGTGATGCGCGCCAAAATAAGATTATTGGAAATTTGACAGAGACGAGCGCGCACACTTTACGATCCACGCTAGACGGGGTTTATGAGAAAAGATCTGATGCCGATGACGCATGTAAGTGGTCCTTGGGTATTTCTGGACGCTCTGGAGTATTTTTATTAATTTCTGAGGGCACCTAGCCTTTACTTTCTGCCATGAATTTGTAGTTAAACTTTCAGAACTTTTATGGGATTTGGGAGACCGTTCAATAAAATTTCGTTAGGACCTGCTTTCATTTGGGTACATAGGTAGGTACTAACGCGTTTTTTTATTCCTGGCAACCCATCCAAGTGGGGTAAGCACTTTATTCTCATTTCTTTTTTGTGTAAAATATATAATTATAATTATATTATATAATATACAGGGTGTTTGGCAGAACGTTGAACATACGAAAATGGTGGGTAGGTGGGGTCATCTGCTACTTACTCAGCCCTAATTTATTTGGCCCTGGCCGACTGGGTATTTAAAAAAAAAAAAAAAAGTTTTTTTTTTGTTTCACCACTTTCCTAACTTTAAAGTGTATTTTTTTTATTAAAAATGGGCAATAAAACAGGCAATTTTTTTTTTTTAAATCTTTGATGTTGGCAGATTCTTATAAAATTATTGCTTTGTTCAGATGTTAGCTAGAAAAAAAGTTATGAGTCCTCAAACTTACAGAAAGATGTAAAAAATACTTGAATGTTAATTTCAACTTGCATTTAAAAAAAAACAAAAAATGATTGAGGAGTTCCAATTCTAGCAAAACATCCCTAGTGTGTGAGCTTTCTAATGGTATGTAATTTGCTTTTATAAAAAAAAAACTTTAAGAGTTATTTCATAATTTTATCAAGCAGGAAATTTTTGACGAAACTCTACCTTTACGGAAAGTTAAATGTTTTGCGAAATTTAATACTGCAAAGTTGGTAAAAATTATGGATCGACGGCTTGCCAGTAGCAGTGGTGCAAATTGACATTCACTATTCCCTTGAGATGGTTACACAAAGCAGGTAGAAATTTTGTTTCACTCTTGCGCAGTCATAGCGTATTTTTGCTCTCTTTCGCTCTCGTGGCACCGTGACGCCTCAGAATGAATTCTTTTCTTTTATTCAGTCGAGACTTAACTGCCTCTGCGATCTCACGTGCCCGTTACGCTTACGTTTGTTTTTGTTCACTTCGTTTTCTTTTATTGTTATCACTAGTTAAGTTTAAGTTTGTTAAGTTTTTTGTTATTACTGTTACCTGTTGTTATTGGTAAAGAAATGGCTGCTTTTACCAGTGAGGAATACGCGGACATGTTGTTAGCGTATGGAAGCGCTAATACAAATTCGCGTGAAGCGCGAAGAATTTATCAAGAGCGTTATCCCAACCGCCGAGTACCCAGTCATCAGACGTTTGCGAGTACTTACCGACGTTTACGACAAACCGGTAACCTGAACTTACAAGAACCACGAGTGAACGCAGCACGACCCGATGCTACCATTGACGAACAAGTTCTTGCCGAGTTTGACGCGGATCCTACCAAAAGCATTAGACAGATAGCTTCAATACTTGGCTTAAGCATATGGAAAGTGTGGTCTGTTCTCCGGCAAGATGGTAGACATGCTTTTCACTACACTCCAGTGCAAGGTAAGATTAAGCCGTTTATGCACTGCATCTGATACGATTTTGTGGAATGTAGTAAATTATGAGACAGTAACGCTCTTGATAAATTCTTCGCGCTTCACGCGAATTTGTATTAGCGCTTCCATACGCTAACAACATGTCCGCGTATTCCTCACTGGTAAAAGCAGCCATTTCTTTACCAATAACAACAGGTAACAGTAATAACAAAAAACTTAACAAACTTAAACTTAAACTTAACTAGTGATAACAATAAAAGAAAACGAAGTGAACAAAAACAAACGTAAGCGTAACGGGCACGTGAGATCGCAGAGGCAGTTAAGTCTCGACTGAATAAAAGAAAAGAATTCATTCTGACGCGTCACGGTGCCACGAGAGCGAAAGAGAGCAAAAATACGCTATGACTGCGCAAGAGTGAAACAAAATTTCTACCTGCTTTGTGTAACCATCTCAAGGGAATAGTGAATGTCAATTTGCACCACTGCTACTGGCAAGCCGTCGATCCATAATTTTTACCAACTTTGCAGTATTAAATTTCGCAAAACATTTAACTTTCCGTAAAGGTAGAGTTTAGTCAAAAATTTCCTACTTGATAAAATTATGAAATAACTCTTAAAGTTTTTTTTTTATAAAAGCAAATTACATACCATTAGAAAGCTCACACACTAGGGATGTTTTGCTAGAATTGGAACTCCTCAATCATTTTTTGTTTTTTTTTAAATGCAAGTTGAAATTAACATTCAAGTATTTTTTACATCTTTCTGTAAGTTTGAGGACTCATAACTTTTTTTCTAGCTAACATCTGAACAAAGCAATAATTTTATAAGAATCTGCCAACATCAAAGATTAAAAAAAAAATTGCCTGTTTTATTGCCCATTTTTAATAAAAAAAATACACTTTAAAGTTAGGAAAGTGGTGAAACAAGAAAAAAACTTTTTTTTTTTTTTTAAATACCCAGTCGGCCAGGGCCAAATAAATTAGGGCTGAGTAAGTAGCAGATGACCCCACCTACCCACCATTTTCGTATGTTCAACGTTCTGCCAAACACCCTGTATAGTAAACTAACACACACTTGAAAAAAAAGTTTATTTATGTGAATTCCCAATACCGGATACTTACATGGTGTTACTCAATATCGGATATTCGATTTTAGGAGCTACGTTAAAATGTTAAAACCTCAATTTATTAATATTACATTTATAGCTATATTTTGTTTATTTTAAAAGTTCCCTAGATACATAAATTATGTTTTGTGTTTATTTTGAAGAGACTTTAATAATAAAAATATGTTGTTTTTTTTTATTTACTGCGTTGTATAAGGTAACATCGGATATCCGATATTGAGGTATTATTGGATATCTGATACTAAGAGCCTACGTGGTTAAGCCCGAATTACTTAATAAATGGAAGTATATTAATTTTGTGAATAATTTACGCAACACTGCCTCTTGTGTAATTCGTTTAAAGTTCATATACACGGGATCTCATAAACGGAACCAAGAGTACACAATTTTTTATTTAACTACGGTTACGTTGAATATATTTTCTACCAAATTTTCAAAAAGTATCCGATACTCGGGTCTCTTACCAGTGGTAGGTAATTGCGTACCTACTACACTATCAGTAGCAATGGGTTTCGTTTTGACAGTTCAACAGCTTTCATTGCGTTATTTACGCTGATGAGCAGACAAAATGAAACAATGGATTAGCAATATACTTCAAAATTATTCAGATTGTGATTGATTGTCTGTTACGTAATTAGGGTGCAGGTAAACTTATTCCCATTCCTATGTTCATTCGTTTTGTGCTCCTTCCCCTCGGCAGAAAAGATTCATTACCTACCTTCATACTTTTTAACAACTACTGTCAACCATTTCGAGGGCTCCGCAGGGTACCATTTTAGGACGAATAATTGCAAAGTGAATGACACGTTTGTGTGGCGACTGGTGCTTTTTCAAGGAAGGTAGGCGTTTAGGTTGTAAATAAATCGACTAAGACAATCGGAGAACATAATTATTTATAATACCATCTTATTGGACAACATCCTCTTAATTATTAGGTACCGAGTTAGTCGCAGTCAAAGTTAGCATCTTCTCGTCGGTCGGTCGTCGCGACAATAGTTGTAAAACAGCGGTAGACAACGGATAATGTAACCAAAGTAGCCGATAAACAACGGGTGACTATCGGACGTTTATTATCCGACTGCAAGCTAAAAACGTTGGTTGTGTTTATAAGCCTAAATTATTAAATTTGTAACATGGTTTTTCACGATAATGAAAATGTTGTTTGTTGCCTAAAAGGTCTCAAATGTTTTACTGAATTAAAATAAGAATGTTGATATTTATTCAACCTTGAAAACCCGTTTAAAGTTTTGTATCTATTCACCCGTGGATCTCTATTTACTCACCCCGTTTTACCCGGTAGGTACCTACCTTCCTGCCTTATTATTACGAAACTCGTAAATAATTACCTAGATAGGTACAAACTCTTGCGTGCGAGTCGTCGCGTGAACGCTGCCGTGCCGTGCAACGTGCTTCAAAAGAAAAAAATAGGTAGATAAGTATTTACTTTTTTTTTTTTTACACAATCGCATATGTACCGTAAAGTGGAACTGTTGACTCTATCTATTACCTAAGAGAAAAAACTGATTCCATTAAAAAAAAACGGTTTTAATCCATTTCAGGCAGTGGAAAATGGTACACAACGGTTGTTATCGAGAAATGACAATACCACCGCTCGGTTGACAACGTAGTCAACCGGCTTCGCATCTACCTATTAGTAGGTACCTATAGTCGCGATTCTTGAGTTCTCGACCCCGTCCCCATTTAGCTGTGTCGGGCCTCCAAGTTATCGAGGGCAGATAATACCCTCTTCCAGTCCCCCCTAAATGGGTCCAGGGATGGTGGACTTGGGGACGTCCGCCGCCCCTTATCATACAGGACCCGAGGTGGCGGCGCGTATTATTCCATCCGCGCCCCTTTCAGACGTCGCGGGGGGCTCAAAGACCTCACCGGCCGGTACCAGCCGGGGATCGCGGAAGTCGCACTAGTACCCAAGATCCCTGGTGAAGTGTGGGAAGGGAACACTGGGGTGGTTTTTAGTCAGTAAGAGTCTGACAGATTCCTCCGCCCGCCCCAGGGTGGAGGACATCCACCCCGGAAACAAAAAAATAAGGGCTCCAAGTGCATACTTTTATATAAATCGTATTCGCATGTGTGGCCATTCACAATTATTATTCACATGCTTTTACTTTTTGTGGAAGGCCTGTAAAATGTTCCATGTTTTTAGTATGGTACGCCATCTGAATTTTATGACACCAACTATTTGAAACAATGACATCTATTGTTTCCATTAGAAAACTTTTCATAACTAGAGCTGCCATCTAGCTTTACATACATAGTTTAACTTGTGTAAAAAAATAGGTATTCATTATTTTAGTAAAAATAAAACTACTTTTAAAATATAAATATCAATGTTATAAAATTTTCGCTTATTCCATAAATATTATTTTTGTTTTATTATTATCTAATTAAAATAAACAGACAGGGAAGCAAACACATAATGTATATTAATCTATGAAACACATTACTTTCCGTGTATGGCAACAAAACTTGTTTTCGCGTGAAAACTTGTGATAGCATCGTGAATTTTATTTTGATTACAAAATTGGCATGAAACTCGGTAATAAGCCGAAAAATAGTGAATCGTCATTGCTTAGTTATTGTGTCTAATGTGGTGTATTAAATATCCGCCTTCCAAGTGGAGCTGCTAAAGAAATTGCTTGCCATGGCGGGCCCGTCCGACGGTGATCCCGACGGATGGGTCGAGTTCTGCGAGCGTCAGGCCAAAGCCGCCGCTCAGGACTTCGCCAAGGCTTGCCTGCAGTACGTACAGACCGGTACCAATGACCCCACGGCCCGGCCGCAACCTTCACACAAGGACCTGCTAAAGAAATTCGTTGAATGTTTCTCGGAACAATTCGAGTATGAAATCGGGAAGCTGAAAGCTCTGCACAAGCTTCCTAATGGCACGCACACGGGACACGATGAGAGTGACTACTCAGAGGACACGGACTCGCCAAAAACGCAGCACAAACCATTTTTCCGAAGGTTATCTTTCAAGGGTCTGAGACGCGGAAAAGGGTTATTTCATAAGCAACATTCGGACGAGGTGGAGCTCTCATCAAATCTGAACAAACACAACAAGACTAAATTAGCTAAGATAGTTGTAGAGTGTAGGAAAGAAGGGTTGGTAAATTATTTAACTCCTGAGAGCTTGGAGCAGCCCGGAGGCCCCCAGAAGTGGGAGAGATGCAGGCTAGCGTTAGTGAAGACTGTCGGGGGATACATGCTGGAGTTCTACTCTCCTCCGAAGGCGCAGAAACCTCGCAGTGGAGTGTTCTGTTTTCTCATATCAGAGGCTAGGGAAACGACTGCATTGGAGATGCCTGACCATGAAAATACTTTTGTGTTGAAGGTAATTGTTTTAATTAAGTATTTGAAATAATGGTATCCAGTCATAATAAATGGTTTCCAGTTTGAACCAACTTTTCCAACAAGTGTGAGAAACATGCTATTATTCAACAGAACAATGATGAGAATCAGTACTAAAATCTATTTGATTTTACAATTATTCATAATTATTAATATTATGATGTCTACGCAGTCTAGTATTGTAAGTAACCAGTTCTGTGTTTTAAGATTTTCCTGTTAGGTATTGTCTTTTAGTGATATTAAATTATTTGTAATAATTCTAGTTTTTCCTGTGACAGTCATAGATAGCCACATCAAAGGAATTAGTGTTGAAATAGGATAATGAAGTGAAATTTATTTATTTGCTAGGTTTATGTACTTACATAAGTAATAACATGGTAAAATAATTTTAGTCTCATTATACAATATGTGCTAATAAAAATGTATAAGAATTGTCATGGCAGCCTTATACAGAATCTATAACACAATATTTCCTAATTTTTTGTGAAAACTTCTTAAGGTGCGTTGAGCGATAAGTTTTCATTTCTGTCAGCAGTCCCCTTGACTGCCTATGTTTTTTGTTATCAGATTTTTTCCATATTAAATCATCGAGAATCAATAAAAAAAACCAATTTAGCAACTGATAAATCAAGATGTTTTCTTTTTCCTACTTCAAATATTTAAACAATGAAAGGAAAGAGAACACGGGAATGTACTTCCAGAAATATTTTTCAGTCATCCCTCATACCATCCATAATGACTCAACCCTAAATAACCCCATTTAAAAAAAATCTTTAATAAGGAGCTTTGTTACAATACTGACTATATCACTGCAGCATAGCCAAGTTTTGAATTACTATAAAGTAGTAGTAACAGCCGCACTGGTCCATTGATCAGGTTAAGCTACGCTTGCCGCGGTTGGTCCGTGGATGGGTGACCATCTTTACATACCAAGACCCCGTGTCTGTCGCCATTGGGCCGGCTGGCCGGCTGTCATTCGTGGAACTGACAGTCCTTACTAGTCGTCAGAAGCCCGAAAGTCTGCCAACCAGTCTTACCAAGGGTTATCATATTACCCAGTAAATGAGTTGTTGAAGCCAGATAGGCAGTCGCTCCATGTTAATACTGCTATTCAGCTGCATCTGAATTAGACTAGAAGACAACCCCAACATACTTGGGAAAAGGCTAGGCCAAGAGACTGCAACATTTTGAGACGGAGGAGCCACAATTTATAACATTTCCCAGTTTTTAAAGAGCCACTAAAAATTTTGGTTCAATATTTCTTCATCATTACAGCCGACTCCACTCCGCCCACTGCTGGTACATAGGCTTCCCCCAAAGGTTTGCCATAATCTCCACGCTTGGCAGGCGGGTTGGCGATCGCAGTATGGTGTTAAAATGCATAGAGAATGCTGCTGCCCATTCTCTTAGTAAGTCCCTTAGTCGCCTTTTACGACAACCACGGGACGAAATGGGGCGGTGCTATTCTTTACGTCCGGCACCACGCAGACAGATTCTCCAATATTAAAGTATTTGCTTATATATTATTGATTTAAAATAAATGACTTTAAATACGAAATAATAATTTTCATAAAAGAACATGTCTTTAGCAAAAAAACATAATATAAAAGTATTTTAGCTAGCTGCTAGAATAATAAAATAATTAATACAATAATATAACTACAGTTAGTGAATAATAATAAATTTTTGCATATGGAACTGGAGAGCCACAACTTTACATCGATAGAGCCGCAGGTTGCCGACCCCTGGGCTAGGCAAATGATGATGACTGAAAACTTAAACTGGTCCTTGATGATATGTAAATGATTATAAAGAGTTTTAACTCATAAAAAATAACCCCATTCCCATTACAGGCAGACAACAACATGGAATACGTAATAGAGGCAGCAGATGTAGACGACATGAAGTCCTGGTTAGCAACAATCAAGTACTGCATGCGTTCGCCGCCGACGACGCAGCCGCCTCCAGACGCACTTCCCGGCATGCCTGAGCCAGCGCCACCCGATCTGCCCCCAAGGAGGGACTTGCCTGCCAGTTCCAGCAATGTTGACTTAGCTACTGATACTCCTGAAGAGGCTGAATTAGGTAAGTTTCGATTTTTAGGGTGCCTTGTCTATGGGTATCCCAGCCAGTACTAGCAATGTTGACTTAGCTACTGATACCCCTGAAGAGGCTGAATTAGGTAAGTTCAGATTTTTAGGTTGCCTTGTCTATGGTGCGCCGACCAACCTGCCCCCGAGCCCGAGCTACTTGCCAGCCAGTACCAGCAATGTTGACTTAGCTACTAACTGATACTCCCGAATAGGCTGAATTAGGAATGTTTCGCTTTTTAGGTTGACATGTCTATGGACAGGGAGTTGTTGCCAAAAATAGACTTGATTGACTTGAACTTCCCACCACAATAGGTAATTAGAGGTGAGAGAGAGCTAAATGGAACTCAGAAAAACATCCATCAAGAGCTGCCCCACTGAGCTGTATCTGTTCATGTTTTAACTTATTGTTGCTGTTGCTCTGTTGTCGATTATTCTTACAGCATGTTCATCAATAACACGTTGGCTTTAAAACATCTCTTGTAATCATCATCATCATTTCAGCCGAATGACGTCCACTGCTGGACATAGGCCTCCCCCAAAAAAGGGGGGGGTTGCCTTAATCGTCAAACTTGGCAGGCGGGTTGGCAATCGCAGTATGTTATTAAAATGCATCGAGAACGCTGCTGCCCATTCTCTAGTAAGTCCCTTAGTCGCCTTTTACGACAACCACGGGAAGAAATGGGATGGTGCTATTCTTTACCTCCGGCATCACACGGAACTCCCTTGTAATGGTATTCTATAAAGTTCGATTCCAGCCTCACTCCTCACTATTTTTAAATCGCTAGGCTCAGACCGCGTCACCATTAGGATATCGAAGAGAATAATACTTTATTGAAGGCAAATCAGCTGACCGCCACACAAATACATAGTTGAACAACAGATGAGCAAACCACTGACTGCATTGATTTACACTATCGGTCAAAAGACAATCACGGTATCGAATCATAGGTCCTATTCATTCATGCATGATGACTGGGGTCATCTCGTCGATGCGATCAGTCTTTTGTCTACTATTGCACGTGATACTATAGTTTACGTTTCGTTTTTTATTGTGTTGCGTAGTGTGTACTGAAGAGGCTAGAGCTCGGCCTCCTGAAAATTAATCACCTGTGACCAGCATTTGTGGTGATGTTAAGTAGGTGTTTTGGGCATTCAGTATTCCGTGAAACGTGTGTGTTCAAGTGTTCTCGTGAATCCACTCTCCCTATTACGCATGACCTGATTTAGATCTATTAAGGCGCAACTAGTCGATACTTTTTCCATACAAATTTCGGGGGGGGTTTTACTCCACTGTTACACATTGTACATCTAAAGTAAAACATGATATCGTTTTGTCTTATTATTAATTTTGTCTGTACAGAAGCATATTAGTAAAAAACAAAGGCATTAAAAACTTATGAGCCAACAAAGATTCGTTTTTCCTGCTAATTTTAACGCAACTTTGGGCGTAAATTAGTAATAAAAGAAGTATAAAATCTCAAAAACAAACCTCGTTCCGACAAAGCTCAATTGTCGAAGATTATAATAAACTTTATTGGTAATTGATTTATGCAGTAGTTTTTTCATAAAACCCCACCTTCCAAAGGAGTTTTCGTATATTTTTACGCGCGCGGTTTAGTATGAATCGTCGTGCACTGTGTTTGTGTGCGTGCGACTAGACGTTATGCGTGTAGACTAGCTTCTAACTGCTCATCACTGGTGCTATCTCTGTCGGACACGATGCTAGGTGAGACAGCGTACTTTTTGGCCGCGCCCGCCAGTGAGTTCGAGCCCGCGACTAGTTGGCTCTTAAACAGAGTGACCGTCGACGATACAAACCATCCTTAAAAGTGACAGAACCGTCCTGTCGTGTTCGCAAAACTTTTATACTTTACCAAACGACACTGTCACGCTATGAATCTCTGGCCCAGAATCGTCATGAGGACCCGTAGTCTTTATCATCTCAGCCGAAAGACGTCAACTACTGGACATGGGCCACACCGTCCGATCTTCACTAATGCTCATGTGCACAACAAATTACTAAATTTGTTTAGCACTATCAATCAGCCTACAATGTTCCCACTGCTGGGACACAGGCCTCCTCTCTTCTAGAGAGAGTAGGCTGTATATCCACCACGTGGGCCCAGCGCGGGTTGGTAGATGTCACATGTCTTCGAATTCTTGGTTCTAGGACATATCGGTTTCCTCACGATGTTTTCCTGGTTGAGAGTGCAGTGGTGATGAAATAATTTACACAAAGTAAAGCGCCTGTCTGGGTTCGAACTCATGACCTACAACTCTTTCCGTCATATTACAAAACAAGATTTATATTTTGACATGGCTTAAACCATAGAGCCAGTTTTTGTAATAAGAACGTAACAGTGATTGAAATACCGTTCTTTATACAAAACTGAAAACTTAGTTCGGTACTAAGTTGTCAGTTTTGTATTAGGAACTTTACCATAGACGGAAAAAAGTTCGAAATTCAATAATGGCTCCATGGTTTAAACCTGGGTCTGAAGATAAACCATGTTTTGTAATAAGACGGTTAAAGTCGGGGCGGTTACCACTGGGCCACCACTGCTTTCAATGCGCTAAACATATTTAAAACATAATTCTGTCTCTATTATCTTAAACGATTACCAGAAACAGAACGATGTTTTAAATTCGTTTAGCGCCAAACATATTTAGTCTTTTTTTTTATAATGGATTGTAATTTTACTATGGGTTTTTAATACCTGAATTAAATTATTTTATTTATTTATGGTGCAAGCCGGAATTAGTCTTTCTCATTGGTCCACCTTAAAGTGTGTTTCATCAATTAAATAATAAATAAATAATTTCCTCATCCCTCAGGTTCAATAGCAGAAGAGGCATGCGAATCATCTTCCCGGGTCTCGCTCGCTGAGTGGCCGTGGTTTCACGGGACACTGGCCCGGGCGGCGGCGGCGGCATGCGTGCTGGCGGGCGGTGCGTCCGGGCACGGATGTTATCTTGTACGGCAGAGCGAGACAAGACGCGGGGAGTATGTGTTGACGTTTAACTTTCAGGTAAGGGTTTGTGATATATTTTTTTAATTATGTTAGTAAGTATAGCAGAATAGGTAACCAGCCTTACAGAATCGGACTTCGGAATCTTTGTGGTATTTGCTGACCTCAAACTTTCAGTCTGCTAAGTACTTGCTAGATTGCCTCGCATAATCAAAATATTTTATTTCACATAAACCTACATGGGCACTTATGAAACGTCAGAAGCTAGGTGCATAAGTTTAGGTATCCACTTTGGACTAATTTAGTAGGTATGTGCTCATCTTTAACCAACGAATAGACCAAGAAGGGTATCGGGTAAGGATCGGTAAGGTAGGGGATATCGAAACGTTAAGCACCAACCTCAAGTAAAAAAACCGGCCAAGTGCATGTCGGACCACGCACAATGAAGGGTTCCGTAGTTGGGATGAATTTATCCCAAAAACAAACTTAACATTGTAGTTGAAAAACATGCTCTCCCATACATCGATATACGTTACGGTCGATTCTCCAACTGCAAATTTAAGTTGGTCGACTATTACTCGTTAACTTGTGAAGCCTACTTAGCTGCGATAGTTTTCCTTTTAATTTCGTTATATATACTATTGCCATGAATTTTTTCACATATCCAAAACCAACCATTTAGCCGGCAGGGGGGGGGACACTTGACTCTAACAAAAAATAGCACTTTAAAGCTTAATATTACGCAAACGGATCCCTTAATTGAAAAATGGTTTTGACAAACCCTCAATATTTTTGAACGGCCTATCCAACGATACCCCACACTATGAAATAGACGAGAAAAAAAATATCATCCCCATTTCACTTGTCAATGACAATAAAATTATGAAAAACATTTTTTTTTAGGGTACCTCCCCCTAAAAAAAAATGTTTTTCATAATTTTATTTTACTATTTTTTCGGCATGATTAATATGTATACCCATGCCAAATTACAGCTTTCTAGGACTAAGCGTCTCTGAGCTAAGCTGGGGACAGACGGACGGACGGACATGGCGAAACTATAACTGCCTTATTACAAAACAAGATTTATATTTTGACAGGGCTTAAACCATGGAGCCAGTTTTTGTAATAAGAACGTAACAGTGATTGAAATACCGTTCTTTATACATAACTGAAAACTTCGTTCGGTACTAAGTTGTCAGTTTTGTGTTTAGGAACCTTACCATTGTCGGAATAAAGTTCGAAATTCAATAATGGCTCCATGTTTTAAACCTGGGTTCGAAGATAAACCTTGTTTTGTAATAAAGGGGTTTGGGTTCTTAGTTTACTACGGAACCCTAAAAAGAATAATTAAGCCGCGGTCCCATGGCCTGTCGCGGCCAGTGACGGGCAGCTGGCCTCATCGGATCGACTGCGGACGTATTAGAGGAATTCCAAGATCTTGGCGAAATCCCGTACCTCCCGATACCCTTCTTCGCAGCATTAATATCATCAACCAATCATCCCATTTTTTTGGCTAAAGCGTATCCTTACTCCACAGGGTCGCGCCAAGCACCTCCGCATGACCCTAAGCGAGACCGGCCAGTGTCGGGTGCAGCACCTCTGGTTCCCGAACGTGCACGACATGCTGGAACACTTCCGAGCGAACCCGATCCCGCTGGAGTCGGGCGGCGCTGCTGACGTGACGCTGACAGAGTACGTGGTCTGCCAGGAGGGGAACAGACAACAAGTGAGCATCGCACAAATGGTTTCTTAGTGTTATCTGTACGATTTTTACGGGTACCGTACATGGACAGGAGACACCGAGTCAGTTTGGCCTGATCGTGATTCAGACCAAACTGAGTCAGTTTTCCCTAATAAGTTCCCATCCCATAATAAAGTTTCTGATAAATTATAAAAGTGATGATAGAATAGTAGAACTGCTATTTTACAATTAAAAGTCATGGCAGAAAAACAAAAACCGATACAAAGTTATCAGAAATATCTCAATAATAAAGCCGTCCCCGCCGCTGCGAAATAACATGGAAAAAAAAACAGGGAGCCTTACGGTAGTCGCATATGATGTGTAACATCTGACATCTCACCTTGGTAATAAGCAACTGAGCAGCGACAGAAATCAAACTCCAAAATTTTAAAAAGCTAAATAGTGAAATATTTATTTGAATAATTCGTCATTACTAGTGGTCGCCCACTGGTTGAAATTCGGCCCCCTCTACTTACAATCTATATCATCATCATCATTTTAGCTGAAACACGTCCACTACTGGACATAGGCCTCCCCCAAAGGGGAATTATCTAAATAGTACTTACTAATTCCATGCTATTATAAAGTACTTACTAATTCCATGCTATTAAAAAGTACTTACTTATTCCATGCTCAATCTATCACTTCCTGTTACACACTTCCGTCCCTTTTCACGAAATCACTCCCCACAAAAAGCGAGATGGAAGATGTTACACATCAAACCATCGTAAATTAATCTCAATAAAAATGTTTCGGTGGGATGGACCGAACCATTTTTATGAACTACATTTTACTTAAATAAGCAGACTTGGGCCCCTGATCCCCTGAAGGTAAACCTGGGGGTTTACTCCGAAGCGATAATCCGAAGTATCGGCCGTTTTATAACTTCCAAAGTTTCCTTTTTTGACTTTGAGTTCTTACCCGACTTCAAGGCACATAATTTCTTTGGCTTATCTCTTTGACTGTCGTTTTTTTTTTTCGCCGTAGTCTTGAAACGGCCTAACATTCGGCCAATACATAAGAAAAAAAAAAAAAATTATTTGTCACAGAAAAAACGTGCATACGAAAACATAATATGTAATATACCACAAAACAGATCTAAGTACTATCACAAACAAAGAAATAGTCTGAAGCTGCACGTCATGACTGTGACAAGAAGGCTTGCACTCAGCATGACATCTGATTTATGTTCGGAGTAGACCCCCTGATCATGTATGGTGGAGCCTTTATGGTTCTCGATTGTTTGGTAAATTCTGCCTGTGTTTTTTTTATCTGCTAGCATAAATACTTAGCAGGTATATAAGGTGTTTAAAAATTAACCCAACAAACTGTATGAGGTGCTTTAGACCATCGATCTGATTCAAAATTCAATAATGGCTCCATGTTTTAAACCTGGGTCTGAAGATAAACCTTTTTTTGTAATAAGGGGGAATAACTTTTACTATGCGACTAACTTTGGAATCTCAACAAAAAAAAACAGCTATTCCATATAGTTTAGAACAAGTATTATTAAACTTTAGTATGGAATAGCTGTTTTTTTTTTCGATTTTAAAGTTAGTCGCATAGTAAAAGTTATTCCCCCTTATTACAAAAAAAGGTTTATCTTCAGAACCAGGTTTAAAACATGGAGCCATTATTGAATTTTGAACTTTATTCCGACTATGGTAAAGTTGCTAAACACAAAACTGACAACTTAGTACCGAACTAAGTTTTCAGTTTTGTAAAAAGAACGGTATTTCAATTACAGTTACGTTCTTATTACAAAAACTGGCTCCATGGTTTAAGCCATGTCAAAATATAAATCTTGTTTTGTAATAAGGCGGATTCAGTTCGATGGTCTAAAGCACTCCTTACTTAAAGGTCGGGTTAATTTTCAAACACCTTAATTTGCCAGTGAATAGAGTTATTTATCATGGCTCGAATATTACAAGCTCTTAAACATTGGCGCGGTCTGTGAATGTTAGGCCGATGAATGCCGAGACGTGCAATTTTGTTTGTAAACAATCGAGAATCATCACAAAAACCTAATCATTGATGTTCACTTGATTAAAGAAGTTGATTACAAACAAACGCACTTTGGATGACACATTACAATTACCCGACCGTATATTTATGGCACATCGAGTTGTAAGGAGGATGCTTTATGGTAGCCCGCGAAATTCAAATGTTCTTACGTTTTTTTTGCAATTTGCCGTTTAGTGTCAACTGTCAACTTGGTATGTTGATCGATTCGCAACTGTAACAAATATTTATTTACTTAATTATAATCATTAAAATCATCAACACTTATTCATTAAATCATGACCCTTTGAGGCCAATTGTAACTTGAGTTGTATTGATGACTCTAATGATTATTTATAGTTCTGGAAATACATATTTGTTTTGTCAGCTTGTATGTTGCTCAACATTATGATTCGCGAATGTAACAAATATGTATTTCCAGAACTATAACATAATTATTAGAAACATAAATACATCTGAAGTTACAATAATTGGCCTCAAATTTCATGATTTCATTAATTAGTCATTAAATACTTTGAAAGAGAGTGTTGTGTTGACGTTTAAGCCCGGCGTTGCCGATTCGGCAACAGTGACTCATGCTACTGTAGACTCAAATTACACTTGAATATCATGTTTAGTATTGTTTGTGGCGATTTTAGTCGATTGTCTGGTAGATATTCTCACAAACGTGAGTCAGTGGGGCTTGACGGTGGGGACAACTGACTCACCGGTGAGTCGGTCGGCCTTAACCGGTTAACGATTATAGTTATGTAAATACTTAAATATTTGTGATAGTCCGTAATCATGTTTTGATCAACATACACCCTGAGGCCCATTGTACACACCCGTCTTTCTTGCCGTGAAACACAACGGTATATTCGCCGTGTGTAGGTACGGTCGTCAGCGTTGTATGGATCACTAGGGAAGCTTGTTGACAAATACGTTTTGTCTACGGCGCGGTTTCTACGCCGTACCGTAAAGAAACCGTGCCGTGTAACCAGGGCCTAATACATAGGGACCTGCAAACTGCAGAAAAAGTAAGAAAATTAGAATTGCATGGGCTTTCCTGGCGCATTCGCGTTAAAAAATGTTTGGCCATGTAGAGCATCGTCTCTTTCACTCATGCCATCTCTTTCTAAAGCTCGAGGACTCATATTTACGGTACTTCAGTTTTAATAATAAAGCATATTGACCCACCGAACCTTACTTCTACAAGCTTTAAAATCAGACAAAGAATATTAAGGTTCACAAGCTAATTATAATGTAATTATAATTGGCATTAATTAAGCTTAAATCAACAGCCTTAAGACTCAATAGATCTGAGATTTGTTTTAAAATATGTGCTAAGTCTTTAAGGTCTAAAATGCGTTGATTTAAGAAACTTTTGAGGCTCAATACTGCTCCATGCCTTTTTTGCTTCAAGCAGAAGCTTTTTGGCAATATTACCCAACATTGTGGGTATTTCATTATACACACCATGCTAGTTTTGAAGCATGAGTTATATTTATACATAGAAATGTTTGTTTTATTTTATGTTTCGCCTTCTAGTAGCGTTTGTTTATATTTTGTTGCTATTGATGTTGTTAGTATGTAGCTTGTAGTTAATTTGCTCAGCATTGTTTGTTCTCATACTTATTTATGGCCCACGACTTACTAAGATGGCCCAACGTTGCCTAAAAAAAAAGTCTCGACTTTTCTAGACGACAACAAAAAATATACTTTAAAAATAAGAAGTTAAGGTCAATTTTTCAGTGAAAACCATCATAAGACGTGGGCTGGTAAGTGAATCACTTGTACGCATTAGAAAACAATATTAAATAAAATAGAACTTAATATATTAAAACACAGTTCGCCAATCTTTGCCAATAAACACATGGTGACCATGCTTTAATTTAAGATAGCTACGTCTTATAGCTTTAACAAAGTAGCTCTTATGTACTAGAACCTAAAAACGGTTTTTGAATATGATTATTTTGAACAATATTACGATTAAGTTTAGTTACACTTGTAACCACGATTCCTGTACGTGCATTTTATTTATTAATGACAATAAATGTAAATTTATTTATGCGTCATATTTAAAATAAATTTATTATATGTCATATTTAAAATAAATAAAATTAAGATATTATTAGGTGTATACTTAAGTGCCTATATAGATATAGGTGTAAAGGAATCACAATGTTCTATTGAGTAATCGCATTTAAACTTAGTACGTATTGTATGTGTAGTAAGACACAAGTTCGTTTGCATTTTCATTGATTTCGTTATGCAGCTAACGTTATTATGCCAGTTATTGAGGTAACTTATAGTAGTATAATATCCAAATTAGTTGGGTTTGCAAAGGAATAGTTTGGTTCTAGTGAGCAAATTAAACAAATATAGATCTGAAATATCTATTTTTAAATTCTTCTACTATATTTTATGGCTTCCTCTGAGAAATATCGCATTGCCATTATGACCTGCCAGTAATTTTAATTTATTACAGAATATACAAGTAGTAAATTTTCCTAGTATTTTATAAAATATATATTAAATATAAGACATTTATAAAATACCTATTAAAAATTGCAGTTGAAAGCACACTACGTTTCTTTGGGAGATATTTACGGAAAAAAAAGAAGAAGTTAGGACACAATTATTCCTGAATTATTGTAGAATGTTATTTATCGTCTTAACTCAAGTTTGATAAAATGGACTGTTAATATAATGTACTAACAATGGAACTTAGAAAATAATTATATTGTTTATAATTTGTACAAAATCATGTTCTTCCGAGCTTTAATTTTAAATTTTTAATATCTTGGTTGTAATTTTTTTATTATTAAACTTTATTCTATGGAATGGCTTTGTTTTTTATTTTGCTGTGTTTTTTCTTTGTTTTTTTTTTGTCTGTGTGTTGTGTTGCAAGCATACTCATTCTTGGTAAGTTTTTTATTACAATATTTATGCTTTTATATATAGCTTGTAATTGTATCCGTTGGCCGCGTAGCTGTCGCTGTAAATATAATTGACTAGCATAGAAAAAAAGTAGCTGCTTTCAAACTAATAACTGGCTAAGAAAACGGAATAGATTATCACTAAAGAAAACTATTAACGTGTCCAAACACATTACACTACGATGGGCAGGTCCTACTTTTCAATCCTAACTAATATTATAAATACGAAAGTGAGTTTGTTTGTTTGTTACGCTTTCACGCTGAAACGGCTGAACGGATTTGAATGAAATTTGTCACATGGGTAGACCATGACCTGGATTAGGACATATGATACTTTTTACCCCGATATACCCATGGGATCGAGACTTATCTGGATGAAACCGCTGGGCGCAGCCAGTCTTTAATAATTTCGCAAAAAACTTGAAAAAGATTCTAAAAACGTTTCCAATATTTATTGGGTACTATACTCCCCAGTTGGACGTGACCCACGGCAGTGACGTGCGCATGCGCCGCGCGGAGCTCGAAGCCCTACTGGTCGCTAGCGGCGCGCACCACGACATCCGCGCCGTAGACAACCAATACACGTTCGTGTAACAATCACCGTACTGTGGAGCGAATGAGGGCGGAGTGCTTAGTGTCATCAACAGAGCACTCTGCTGTAATGAATACGGTACTGTACCTAATACTCTTGTGTGAAGTGTGTTTTTGTCTTTTTTGGTAAACAAATATGAACGTAAATTCATGAATAAACTTGCTTCTGCCCGCGACTTCGTCCGTGTGATTTTTTTTGTTTCCTCACCCACTGCGTCGCATCGCATCGCCCGCCCGCCCTCTTATTTAGTTTCCGCTTAGCGTTCTTTCTGACTATTTTTGCTCGGCTCCTAAGGGTCGTAGCGTGATATTAAATAGCCTATATCCTCCCTCAAGAATTAGGCTATCAAATGCAGTATTTTTTCAAATTCGACTAGCAGAGATTACCCTCTACATATAAACTTACAAACAAATTTTACCTATTTAAAATATTAAGTATAGAATCGCACTTGCACTTAACTGGCGAAATGTGGGTTTAAAACCTCTGCTACACGTTTGGGGAACACAAGCATGATGTTTTGTACTGTTGTTGTGTAATAGTTAATTCGGTTCAGTTTTTGAAGTAATTCACACCATATTATGTATTTCTTACGAAGATCAAGACGTTGGTACCGTACTTAAAAATTCTGATTGTTGCCAAAACTCGTCATTTCATCATGTTTGTTTACCAAATAAGACTAAATTACCAAATAAGACTTGTTTACCAAATAAGACAGTACGTTTAGCCAATTTTTGTATGTGTCTGACACAAGTCAATGTATATCATTTACAGTAAATTGTAGGTACAGTAGATCGAGACTGATGGGTTTAGATTGATGATTTGTTACGACAGAGTAACAAACTCATATTTTGTCAGCCATTTATAGATGTTTGTCGAACTGTGATGCTGACAAGTGTGATTGGTCCGCAAAGGCTCGTTTACACGTCTATGGTAATAAATTTTTGTGACTCCGAGCAGTGTAAACTGCGGGCAGTAGTTTACTCGTTCATGTTATTAGATAGATTAACCTAAAATCGAATTATTAATTCACTGGAGTAATCTGATATGTGCTAGTCACTTTGTGTAAAAAAAATGGTCATATTTATTGTAATGGTGATCGTTTAGTTTAATCGATTTATACAAGATTTGTTTTTGTTTACACTAAACCCAAAAAGGGGTCATTGTACTCATAATTTTGAAAAAAAAAATCGTGTTCACTTAAATTGACAAAATGTATGGAACAGCTGATTTTTTTTTTCGTGATTTCAAGGTTGGTCCCTTAGAATAAGTTGTTCAAAATGATGAGTACAATGACCCATTTTTGGGTTTAGTGTAACCAAAAACTAATGTTGTAGAAGTGTAAAATACATACATATATAAACTCACGCCTTCTTCCCATGGGTGTAGGCAGAAACTATAGACCGCCTGCTACGCTCCTTACATACTCATAAGTGTAAATAAAATCTATAATAATAAGTGTAAAAGTCTAGAATACAATAAATATGAACATTTTATTACACAAAGTAACAGCTAGCACATGTCAGATTACTCTAGTGAATTAAAAATTAGACTTTAAAGACTTTCTCAACTAAATACTGGAGACGTGTAAATGTGTCATAGATATCCCTTACTCTGCTTGAAAGTGTATGTGTATTTATATCTAACACACTTTCTACCTAGTATTTGTACCTAATTAAGGTCTTCATAAGCACAAAGTGAAATCGAATAGTTAGGTCGTATCAAATGAATGCTGGATGAGTTTACTCCACAGTATGAGTATAGGAAAATAATATTTAATATAATTATTGTTTGTAATGCTGTAGGCTAGTTTCATATTCAGGTGCGAATCTGATGTATTTAAAGGACTGCAAATATAATTTGTGTAACATAACTTTGCAGTCCAACGCAAAAAGTAGCTCATTTGTTATTCTTAGGCCGAGACTTCCATAGAATCAGCTAATTCAGGCCATATTTATTTACCCTTAGTTTGGTTCCTCTACACCAGGGACCATACAACCCCGGTTAAGAGTTAAGCCGTTTAGGAGGTTACCATCATGATGTAACTCCTTGAATAGGTTTTTGCTTGAAACCCAATAAAAGGGTTACCCATATCGTATGGGTTTTTGATTAACCGCTTAGAAAAACCCCATCGAATACCCTTTCAGTGGGTTCAGAGAAAAAAAAATTTTTTTTCTTCAATTAATGTTGTTTTTTTAGGGTTCCGTACCCAAAGGGTAAAACGGGAACCCTATTACTAAGGCTCCGCCGTCTGTGTCTGTCTGTCCGTCTGTCACCAGGCTATCTCATGAACCGTGATAGTTAGACCGTTGAAATTTTCACAGATGATGTATTTCTGTTGCCGCTAAAACAACAAATACTAAAAAACAGAATAAAATAAATAGTTAAGGGGGCAATATACAACAAACGTGATTTTTTTGCCATTTTTATAGATAATGGTACGGAACCCTTCGTGCGCGAGTCCGACTCGCAATTGGCCGGTGTTTTTAACTTAAATTCATGTTGGCATGGTGCTTGCGTCGGTGACACAGGGGGGGTCAAATTTCTGTATTTTTTTGCCTAGGACGCACCGTTTTTGAAATATTTGAATTTCTATTTCTTTTTTAATTCGTTAAAAAAACATCTATGATCATTATTGCATGTAATATAGAGATCATTTTAGCTTGGGTACTTACCGAGCGACTTGTAAACAGGGGTTTTCAAGCCGCTCGGTAAGTAGCCACACCGTATGGACTTTTGATTAACTGCTTAGAAAAATCCAATCGTAAACCCGGGTAACCAAATTTGAATTGCTTATAAATTAAGCCGTTCCAAAAGGTTACCCATATCGTATGATTAACTGCTTAGAAAAACCCTATCGATATATGGCCTGAATATTTCGCAATTATTTATTTGTGCAATAGATTTAGTATATTTATTCTAGGATTAATTTATTGTCATAATAAGGCTTAGCCAAATCTATGTTACGTATTTAATGTACTTAAATTAATGTTTAGATATTAAGTAACAATTTACTGTACTCTTCACTGCCAAACTGCCCCTTAAATAGACAAAATTATAAAAAAATATTTATATTTAGAAATGGAAGATATTACTTGCAATGCTTATGAAGTTATGTGGCTCCAAAAACTTGTGCATTTTATAAATGAAAATTGTTTTAAGGGGGATACGCTAAGGTGCGCAAAATTCAAATCTTACGTTTTTTACAATTTGCAATTCAGCGTCAAGTTGTATTTATGGCTACAGAATTACAATCATTAGAATCAGGAATACAACTCATTGGCCTCAAATGTCATGATTCATGAAATAGTCATTGAATAAGGTAATACGAACTTATACCCCCTTATTACAAAACAAGGTTTATCTTCAGACCCTGGTTTAAAATATGGAGCCATTATTGAATTTCGAACTTTATTCCGACTAAGGTAAAGTTCCTAAACAAAAAACTGACAACTTAGTACCGAACTATGTTTTCAGTTTTGTATAAAGAACGGTATTTCAATCACTGTTAGGTTCTTATTACAAAAACTGGCTCCATGGTATAAGCCATGTCAAAATATAAATCTTGTTTTGTAATAAGGTGGATAGAGTTGTATTGAAGATTTTTATGATTATAATTCTATAAATAAATATTATATAAAAATAAATATTATTAGATAAATATTATACTGTGTGGTGCCGGACGTAAAGAATAGCACTCCCCTATTTCTTCCCTTGGGTGTCGTAAAAGGCGACTCAAGGGACTTACTAGAGAATGGGCAGCAGCGTTCTCTATGCAATTTAACACCATACTGCGATCGCCAACCCGATTGCCAAGCGTGGCGAATTATTTAGATCATCATACATCCCGATACTGACCTGCAAATTGCAAAACACTTAAGATAATTTGAATATCGCGGGCTACCCTGACGCTTTCGCCCTATTAAGAAACTATTGGAATTTGTCAGATTTCGTGGCCAATTTATCCTTGCGAAAATTATTGCAAATTTTTTAAGCAGTTTTAGTGAACCTAAGAGGCTTTAAAACTAAACCAAGAATTAATACAGGGGCTAGTCTGATTGTAATACTATATAATAATAGGTAGGTGGAAATATCGTATTATGAATGTTCTATACCTTCCACTTTAAGTCTAGTAACTGACGCACGCAGATCATTTCTTGCTTCGAAAAGGAGATAAAAACAGAGACTGCAAGCGCTACTGCTGCGTATGAGGTCCTAGGGTTCTACTCCGAAGCGTTAATCCGAAATATCGGCCGAATGTTCGGTCTTTTAAATCTTCGATAGTTTCCTTTTTTGACTTTGAATCCTTACCCTGACTTTAAGTCACATTTTTGACTTATCTCTTTGACGGTCGTTTTTTAGGGTTCCGTACCCAAAGGGTAAAATGGGAACCCTATTACTAAGGCTCCGCCGTCTGTCTGTCTGTTCGTCTGTCACCAAGCTGTATCTCATGAACCGTGATAGTTAGACAGTTGAAATTTTCACAGATGATGTATTTCTGTTGCCGCTATAACAACAAATACTAAAAAACAGAATAAAATAAATATTTAAGGGGGCAATATACAACAAACGTGATTTTTATAGATAATGGTACGGAACCCTTCGTGCGCGAGTCCGACTCGCACTTGGCCGGTTTTTTTTTTCGCCCTGGTCAGCCATAGTCATAGTCAAGCAACGGCCAAACATTCATCCGATACTTCAGATTTATGTTCGGAGTAGACCCCTGGGTTCAATTCCCAGGTTGGGCAGTGTTTATTGGGTTTTTTCATTAGAATTTTCTCAATAGCAGCTCTGAGTCTGGATCTGTGCCCGGTTGTTGGCAATAGGCTCGCCCCCTATTACATGGAACTTAAACATAACTGACGAAATATGGGTTTACGTACTATGGGTACACCTCTGCCTAACCCTTCGGGGAAACAAGGCGTGATGTTAAAAGATTAAAAAAAATATAAGTACAGTACCATAGCCCCATTTAGGTCGGTGAAAAAAACAAGTAGGGTGGTAACTTCACCCGAATTCTGTGACACACTATCAATCAGTCTGAATTATTTTGAAGTAAGTATCTATATTGCTAATCCGTAGGTGAGTCCGTGGTCCTGCCAGGGTTGCGAGTTTGCCCGAAAGGGATATCGTGGCCCTGGCACAGGCAAATGAAGGAACACGGGTGGGTTTTTTGACAGTAAAAGTCTGACACCCTCCCGCTCCGCCCAGAGCGGGAGAAGTTATTAGATAATTTCCCAACCAAAAAAAAAAAAGTGAGTCCGTGGCATCACAGCGGACCTTATCAGAACACCAGAGCTGCGGTATTTATTTTTTTAAATATCGCAGCATTATGCTGAGATAGGAGGATGAGGCCTTTTTGGCGTCGCACAAGTCTTGATTGTTTTTTTTTTTGTAAGTATATTGTTGTTTTAAATCCTTTTTTGTTTATTTTGTGCGTGTTCCAAATAAAATACTTTTCTTTCTTGAATCCATTGCTTCAAAATTATTATGTTCGACAAAATTGTCTGCTCAACAACGTAAATAACGTAATTAATGTTGTTGAACATATTTATACCCATTGCTACTGATAGTGTGTCACGCAATTACCCCGCAGACCTGGGTCAGTTTTGATAGGGGTATTGTTAGTCCACTAAAAGCCACCAGTTTGTAGAAGTTTTTGGCATTTTCAGATACTCGCATGTCGAAAGGCCCGAATCGCCTCGCCTTGACTATTATTGACTGGTAAAAAAAAACGTTTTAGACTTGTCAAACAGCAGTTCGAGAAAAAAAAAATCTCCCTTGAGTGTGATGAGTGCGATAATCGCCAGGCGAGTCTCGCATGGCAGCGATAATCGCCAGGCGAGTCTCGCTTGGCAGGCTGGCCTCTCGACAGTGGAGAAACTCTCCTCGTGTAAAGGAGCCTTAGAACTGAGTAATTTTATATCTATGTACACACGGCTACATATTTCCAGTATATGCTGATCTCGCATTTTATAGGATTTCCGTATAATGAGAAGCCAGCTTATAGTGGAAATTGATAGTTTGATATGTAGCCGTGTGTACAAAAAGGAAGCATATCTACTATGCAATGATTATTTAAACCTATTTTTCCGATACGCTCAGTATTGGAATACTATTCGTTTGTATTGTAATTTATTTAAGACGCTGACAACATCTAAACCGCTGTCACTGTCAGACGGCATACAAAAGAAACAGAAGCGCGATGACACAACGCTTGTAATTTATTGCAAAATATAAAGCAATTATTTAAGTATTTACTCAAAAATGAGTTGAGTAATCGAAAATAAAAAATAACCAAGTTCTGCATACAAATAAGACGTTCTTGTTATTATACCAACCGTACCGTATATTTAATACGGATATTTTGGATTGAAACTCAAAGTGAAGTGTTAATTTACCGTTAATTTGTATCCAGATTTTTTTATCTACGCGTCTTTTGGTAACAACCAAGTTCTGAGAAATATGTTCAAGAATAACATATATTTTTTCCGCTACCACAAACTATACAGATTTGGCAATTGTTTTGTTTAACACAAGTCTACTTTTATCATTTGCCTCTTGTCAGCGCCTTAATAGGATAATTTATTTAATGTGTATGAGAAATTATCATAACGGAAACTATTGTACTGAAAAAATACTTGTACAAATTACTAAGTGTTTACTACAAACATTGCAAAGACAATTATTTCTATTATCATAGATAAATGATACTTGAAAGTGAAATTTGTATATTATCACGAAAGGACGAAATTTCCATTTCGATCAATTAACAACACTATTTTGGTCCTTTACAAAGGAATGTAACTGATGTTTAGAATAAAATTAGTATAAACATTATTACGTGTAAAATTAAATGTTGTTGGAATTGATAACGATCATTATTAGGTATTAACTCATTAACAAAATTATATAACATGTTTGTTGGTTCTCGAAAACTGCATCACGCAGAAAATAGTACATTACTTCAGCGGCCTGCTAAAGGGGCATAGATGAACGAACGTGAAGATGTGGGCCGAGGCACTCATACGTGAATCCATCAATGTCTGGTTGCGGCCAAGGCTTGTATAGTGCTTTTCTCAAATGCGCGGAAATTCAAACTAAGTAAATTATTTATAAATTCCAGATTCAATGACGAACAATAATTTTTCACGCGCCAATATGTTCATTTGTTTCTTTTTATTTTAAACAGCTCTATTTGCTTGCCAGTTTAAATAAAATCATTGATAAGCTACCTCCTCGGTTGCCATGTGCCGACGTAAAAAGTTTGTTCCATTTTTAAATTATACGACAGATACCTATGAGTTTTCATAGTAATTTATTCGGTCGCTAAACACGACAGACATGGATTATCATACTAACATTGCCGGCCGCCTGCTTGCATGTACCTATTTGACCAGTACAGTATTTTCGATTTATCTCGAAGAAAATAATGCTCTAATTTCCAAGCATGTTTGAAAAAAGTATATTGGAAACAATGTAACTTAGGGTGAGCGCACACTACCCACCGCCCACAACCACCGGTAGCTGTCGCCTGTTACAGCGGTGTTGAGTAGAGAATCCATACAAAACGTATGAAAAAGCATGAGCACTGCTTGTCACTGGGCTACCGGTGGCTGTGACTGGTGGCTCGTTTGCGCCTAGCCTTAAACCTAAGTAGGCTTAATTTCTTTGTGAAGAAGCCAAGCGAAGTCGTATTAAAAATCTGTATGTACTCATCAACAGTTCAACCAGTGTTTAACAAACATTCCTTATAAGTTGTATGTAATTTATTGAGAACGAAATATAGTCAATATATTTTGCAGGTACTTTTTTTTATTTGTAACTAGATGTGTTTAGGCTTAGCTCATGTGACTTGTGAATTATTTTGAGATATTATAAGCAGGGAGCGTACAACCCCGGTTAAGAGTTAAGCCTTTCGAAGGGGTAACCCATTCAATGGGTTACCTTTATGATGATGTAACCCATTGAATGGGTTTTATACTACAAACCCAGTGAAAGGGTTACATGATAACCCATTGACAGGGTTTTATACTTGAAACCCAGTGAAAGGGTTACATGATAACCCATTTTAATGGGTTCTATACCTACATGAAACCCTGTGACATGAAAAAATCATATTATGTTATTTCGATATCCGCCCAGCACGCGTAGCAGGACCAATTCTATCTCTATTCTACCCAGGGCTCCATTTTGGTTACCATTTTAGAAAAACCCTATCGAAAAACCTTTCAATGGGTAACCAAAATAGTCCCTGATTATAAGCCATAATGGAAAGGGAAACGTGAAGCTACAGTATATTCGGAAGAAAAATAATCCACTGACGGTGTTTTTAGGCACCTTTTAGGGTTCCATAGCCAAATGTTAAAACAGGAATCCTTATAACACCTCTGTCTGCCTGTCCGTCTGTCTGCCTGTCGTTTAGGTAGTAGACTATTGGCATTAATAGATGTTAAATTTTGAAGGAAGCTGTACAATTTTCAAGTATCTTTTTATTGCATAAAAAATATTCTTATAATCTAATATAACAGTATTAATCGTCGAGTAACGGAACTATATAAAATTCGGAAAACATCTGCCTTTGGTCTTCCTTTTCTAATTTTAATTGAAGTAACATAAGTCCGTTGGAGCTGCATCTTAGCACTACCTGTAAACAAATAATAGGAGAGAATTTACACTTTATCATAATTCCTTATCCCAATTTATTTACACTTCACATAATTCCTTATCCCAATTTATTTACACTTCATCATAATTCCTTATCCCAATTTATTTACACTTCATCATAATTCCTTATCCCAATTTATTTACACTTCATCATTATTCCTTGTCCCAATTTATTTACACTTCATCATAATTCCTTATCCCAATGTATTATTATTATTTGGGGCCGACGCAACATGTCCCTTTCCTCCATACTTCTCTTTTAGTCGTCATCTCGGTAGTCAACCCCCTTTATAGCCATATCATCTTTCTCACCGTCTATACATCGTTTATTTGGTCTACCCGTACTCTTATAGCGTTCCACATACACTTTTATCCTAACTAATATTATAAATGCGAAAGTGAGTTTGTTACGTTGAACGTATTTGGATGAAATTTGGCACATGGGCACAGAATAAGTAATAGTAATAACGTACAGAAGGCTCACTCTCTAACGTCGATTAAATAGATAAAAACTCTAGCCGCGTACACATAAAGCACAGTCTAGCTCGCTCCTGTTATATTTACGTACAGCGATAATAGCCTACAGCCCCCACTCCATCACATTTCCCGCAAAGCATTCATGCAAAAATAAACCGTGTTAGTACGCGAGAGCGCTTCTTTCAGTTTAACCGTTTCAATCATGGCCGTTCTCGACGTCACCGCGTACCTATTAGGGTTGCGACTTACGAATTATATTTTTTGTAGTGTAGAGGCTACAACGAAGCCGACCACAAAACAGCCGCTCTAGTGGTTTGGAGCGAGTGAAAGACGATAAGTATTATTGAAATAGGTAAATGAATAAGTAATAGGTGCGTTGAATGAAATAAGAACACAATTATATAAATGAATCTTTGTATTATATTTATTAAATTATTCTTACAAACATAAAAATATTGATTATTATTTTCGCAATTAAAGGAAATAAAATTTAGTTATTCCTAAAAATAACTCAAATTACGATATAGAAATCATTTATTGTATGGGAAACAGGTAGGTATACATTTTTGCAGCTTAAATTGCACTTAATTTATGTCTCACTGTGACCCTACCTTTCCATGCATACACAAAATTAATACATTGAATCTAAATACTTATAAAAATTATTACAGCGGTCATTCAGTGGGTTGCCGCGTGCAACCCACTGAATGACCGGTCCGGACCGGCCGCCGCACGTACTTGTAGTTTTAAACCTAAACTGCGGAGTGCGCCAGGCCTGACATGGGTAAACCGTGACCTGAGTTTGGACCAAGGATACTCTTTATCCCGATATTCCCACGGGATCGAGGCTTAGGCGGGTGAAACTGCGGAGAGCAGCTAGTGAGCAAGAATTTAACTCTTGGAACTTCGAAAATGGCTTTTACTGCGAAATAAAGGCGCTGTGAAATTTTAATCGTTACCATGTAACAACTTTACAAACCACTATTCGCGAATTTTAACTAATACTCGTTTTGATTTCCAGACACATGACATTTCAAATGATTGTTGTTCGTTTTTTTTTTTTTCAATTTGGAGTTTGACATTTGCACCTGTTAAATTAGTATCTGGGATTAAAAAAAACTGGCCAAGTACGTGTCGGACCACGCACAATGAAGGGTTGTAGTTGAAAAACATGCTCTCCCATACATCTTTATACGTTACGGTCAATTCTTCAACTGCAAATTTAAGCTGGTCAACGATTACTCGTTAACTTGTAAACCCTACTTAGCTGTGATAGTTTTCCTTTTAATTTTGTTATTTATACTATTGCCATGAATTTTTTCACATATCGAAAACCAACCATTTAGCTGGCAGTGGGGCCACACTTGACTAACAAAAAATAGCACTTTAAAGCTTAATTACGCAAACGGATCTCAGAATTGAAAAACGTTTTTCACAGACCCACAATATTTTTGAACGGCCTATCCAACGATACTCCACACCATGTATTAGACGAGAAAAAAAAATATCATCCCCGTTTTACGTGCAAGGGAGAGGTACCCTAAAAAAAAATGTTTTTCATGGTTTTATTGTACGAGTTTTTCGGCGTGATTAATATGTACACCCATGCCAAATTACATCTTTTTAGGACTAAGCGTCTCTGAGCTAAGCCGGGGACAGACGGACGGACGGACAGACAGACGGACATGGCGAAACTATAAGGGTTCCTTGTTTACTACGGAACCCTAAAAACGAACAATAAGTTATTAAATCTGAGGTATGTAAGGAGCGTAGCAGGTGACGTTCCGTAGTTTCTGCCTACCCCCATGGTAAGAAGACATGAGGTTATGTACAGTTGCCAGCACATCAGGTTATACCAAACTGCCAAATTTCTCCAAATGCTTTTAAACCTTAAAATGTTGATGATTAAGTTCAAAATCTAATAAGAAAATTTGACAGTTTGTGGTAACTTGATGTGCTGGCGACTGTACTTAAGTATTAGATCTGAAGGTACTTCAATATTTTATAGCAAAAGATGGAAATTCTTATGTTTTAAAATTAAATTACAAACAAACCTTGGTAGAAATAGCCAGTGCCTTCATAATGCTTCGTATGTGATGAAGCTGATACTTCAGTGTGACGGGTGATTCACAGCTGAAGCTCTGGACCATGTCTGAGGATTTCGGCATATCGATGCAAGAGCGATCCTGCAAGAGAACGATGGTTTTATTAACAGGAATAATAAAAATTAAAATCACCAGCAGGCTTAGGATAACGCTTTCTATTTCTACTCTACTGTAGAATAGAAATCTCTTGTCTACCGAAAATGTTCTACTGTCTACACGGAAACGTCATTTTTGTCTACTCTTCCGTCGACAATTTTTTTTTATTTTATTTATTTTTTTCTGTAACAATTTTAACATTGTATTGAAATTTTACACAATATTATAACAATTAAAAATTAAAAGAATTACAATATAAATCATTATTTAAAACAGTATACAAATTAGAAAAACGCTTCTCTATGGTTGTCGTACTGCTGGTAAACCTCGGATTTGGCTAGCATATTTTAAAACCAGCTTACGTGACATGCATGGTCTGTACGTCGCCTTTGAAATATGGGCCCTATACATTGCGCCAACAATGTGTGGATTAGCCTTTATATCTGTGAGACGATCCTTTTCCAGTTATTCCTTTCGCAGTTATTTTACGCTTACTTTACCCTTAGCCCTGACAGCAGCAACCCAACAACAACCTTATTAAAGCGATAATAAAGATCCCTGCGATTTTATTGATGCAGATTTGAGGGAAAATATCTGAGAAAGGGCTGTCGTTAGTATTTGTATTAACAATCTGAGAAAGGCCTATAGTTAGTATTTGTAATATCAATCTGAGAAAGGGCTGTAGTTAGTATTTGTATTATCAATCTGAGAAAGGGCTGTAGTTAGTATTTGTATTAACAATCTGAGAAAGGGCTGTAGTTAGTATTTGTATTAACAATCTGAGAAACGGCTGTAGTTAGTATTTGTATTAACAATCTGAGAAAGGGCTGTAGTTAGTATTTGTATTATCAATCAGAGAAAGGGCTGTAGTGAGTATTTGTATTATCAATCTGAAAAAGGGCTTTAGTTAGTATTTGTATTATCAATCTAAGAAAGGGCTGTAGTTAGTATTTGTATTTTCAAACGTCGTGCCGCGCTCAATACCTCGTTTAAAAAGCGATTATTACAACAAGGAGCTTTAAGGTGCCTACAGATTTGCCCGATATTTAGAATAGAATACTCTTTATTCAATGCCCGTTATTGTCGCTCGATATGCTGTGTTTTGATGATCAGTAACATCTGTAAGCGATGTCGATTGTCTGTTGCTTACACGTTTCCTCGATTTTCTTTGAACACACGTGTCGATCGAGCAAGTCCGTAGGCAAGTAGCCACCTTTAGTCAAGTCAACATACCTGCATGCCATAAGTAACAATGCTGACATTCGGGTGTTCAGGCGACAGATTAAGCTCGAACACTTCACAGGACCTCTCGATGTCTGCCAGCAGTCCCAAAAAGGCGGGTGCCTTTAACACTAGCTTGGCAACTTCTTCAGCATCCTCATCTCGAAGCTCTAGCACTGAGTCAGCTGTTTGAGTGGATATCTCACAGTCTGTCATCACATTGTGCATTGATTGGGGCTGTAATCTGAAAACAAATAACTGCATGATTTATATTTTGTATAATTTTAGTTTTGGTACATGTACAAGAATGGGTTTTTACGACAAAAAGAGCTCAGTAGTAAATGTTTAAACAAGAATTATGTATCGTAGTAGCCTTGTATATGTCGCAGAAACATTGGAAAAATCAAATCTTTGCGAGTATTCTTGGATTTTCACAACAAACCTGATTATTAGAAACCAAGAAAGATTTTCGTGATAATATGAACTTATATCAGGATTCTTGCAAAAGATGAAGATGATGGGCACTAGGAAGTAGCATTTCCTATGCACCAATAACATCTTGCACCATGCCATCACTATAGCAATAGTTCCTGTGGAAGGCCAATAATAAACAGTGGATGTACAGAATGATATATTAATGGCAACAACTTACACTAAAAGCAGAGGTGATCCTTCTCCTCTATAGTACATCTTCAAACTGGACTCCTCACCTGAACCAAATATGTTCAGACATTCTGATAAAACTGCTATGCTGATCTGCAACATCAAAACAGTACAATCAGGAAATCATTCTGTCATTGATTTCTAACTGTCCTGAAAGCCTATATGTAAAGACAGTTTCAGATAGCATGTGTAGATATCATAGAGGCAGTTATAACATGCCTCATGCTATGAGGGCATGCTCGGACTCTTATCAAAGCCTTTGGCAAATACATGAATTTTCTGAGGTTTGTAACAAGCATATTATTATAATAATAATAATAATGACCGTGCTCCCGCTACCGGCGGACAACTATTTTTTATAATTTTAAATGTTTTTATATACTTTTTTTTTATATTCTAATATTTAAAAATATAGTATAACATTAAATAAAGGAAATAATAATGGCTGCCTCATTGGTAAAGATAAAGATAATTTACACACGAGAAAAAAAAAATAATCAGCATGCAAGTTGTTAAAAGTATTTTATACAGGTTGTCATGCTTGCCTTATACAATGGCATACAAATATTTAAGTAGATAAGTAGGTTGATCTATGCAAACATTTATAACTTATTGAAATTAAGTACTCAAGCTAAGAAAATTATTTAAATAATACAACAACAATTCAATCATCCAAATTAAAATATAACACTCACAGTTAACATAGATGGTCTAGTGGTTGCAAGCGTTACTGCTGAGCATGAGGTCCTGGGTTCGATTCCCAGGTTGGGCAATGTGTTATTGGGATTCTCCATTAGGAATTTCTCAGTAGCAGCCAGGAGTCTGGATTTGTGCCCGGTTGATGGCAATAGGCTCGCCCCCTATTACATGGGACTTAAACATAACTGGCGAAATGTGTGTGTACTATAGGTACACCTCTGCCTAACCCGTCGCGGATTACAGGCGTGATGTTATGTGTTATGTTATATTAATATACAGGATATACAGGGTGATGCATAACCTGTTACTATGAATTCAGTAAAAGATTCTGAACCTGAAATTGTTTGTGAGTTATGAACAAAATAACACTACAAAATAAAAAATAACTTTAATTTCGGAAGTCAGTTGTCTTTGGTTTTGTATTTTCGTTTTTTGCCACCAACATCCGAAATAAATGTTTTTTTGGAAGTCAATTTTTTTTTTAGGGTTACATTCCTCAAATTGTTTACCCCATATAGGATCACTTGTGTGTCTGTCTGTCTGTCTGTCCGTCTGTCACAACTGATTTGCTCCGAATCTACTGGACCAATAAGTTGAAATTTGGTACACATCATTATGAACTTCTGTGACACAAACACAGACATGTAACGTAAATAAATGAATATTGAATATGGGAATATGTCACCTTTGGGGGCAAATTAGAAAATTAAAAAAAAAGGTTTAGCTAACTGTACCATGTGACATGATCAAATGAAAGGGCTTGTTGTAAGGATTTCAGATATATTTTACACTACAAAAGTGCAATAACTACGCGGTCAAAATGAATGGATCAGCATTTTTTTTTTTACCCAATGTAAATTTTCTATATTTATATTACACATAGCCCGAATCATGTGCTGAATCCATAGTAACAGGTTAGGTTGAGCATTGATGTATTATGCCACAAAATGTTTGAGAAAATAACAAGATCATGATATCTTATCAATTACCTACCTTAAACATAACATCCACATCATCTCTAACATGGTACTCAGTGAAGTTATCAGAGGGGACATAAGCAGAGGCCTGCACACACTTGCCCTCCTCCACCGTAAGCTTCAGACCCTCAGGTAGAGCACAGAATACTGCAGTCTGAAACATAATCAATCAATCAGTCAATTTACTAGTAAGCTGGATTTTCTTTCTTCAGTTGTTTATCTGTGTTTCTATGTAAACATTGAAAGGCTTGTGTAGAATATGTGGTAGGTAGTCCTTGAGATAGCACAAGATCTAAGTTTATTGGTTTGGTTTCAAAATGCCCCACAAAACAATGCTTAATTTAAGCATCGTTTTAATCAGAGGAACATCCTGCTCAGCTAATTTCACAATATCAATTTTAATTACTCTTTCTATTTATTCTCAGTATAAAATTATACAAATAAATATTACCTCTTGAAACTGTATAGCTTTCAGCAAGCTGCACAGCGTCTTCCCCGAGTCCATAGAAGCCGTAAAATAATACTGTGAAGTTCCTTCATCCATTATTCTCTTCAATATTGTACATAGACCGCAAGAGCATCAAATACTGGTCTTGGGTTACCTCATGGTCAGTTATTCTACCAAGAATCTGTGCAATTCTAGCTGCCAGTACGTGTTTGCAGAGTACTTGCGCTTTCCTTTCAAGAACTTGGTGTTTGAACGACCGGCATGGACAGAAATTAATGCGAGGGAAAACACGGTAACAACGGTCGTTTTCACCCTTGATCTCTATCAAAGTTCTTGATTTGTTCGTCGTTGAGTATGCAACGAATGTTGGATACTTTCCCAAGATGTCCAATGCTCTTTCTAGAACTGCTCCGAACACAGAATGCAGGGATAGCAGCTCCTCATCTAAAACTAAAAATGAAAATAAGTTCCTAGTTTAAACAAGGTTTGTTAAAAAAACTGTTTAACCAAACTTACGTTGTTTAGTTTCAGATTCTTTTACTCGTTCTTCTACGTGATTTAGAATACACTCAGCAACAACCGGTATTCTAGACGAAGAAGAATTGGTCATATCTTCAATATTCTAAACGTTAATTGCATGTGTATTATAAAAAGCATCTTACTGCTAAACTATTTATCATTACCAATTTGCCGCAACTTTGTTTTTGAATTGATTGAATGAATAAGAAACGTCACGTACAAACGAAATGTCAATGTCAAAACACTGAAAAATCCAACTGAAGGATTTTTTGAGCTTATCCAACTGAACTTAATGCTGATTCTGATGATTATAATTCTGTAAAGCCTTCTTTGTTACGACCGCGAATCATATTTAGATCAATATACAACCTATTACTGGCCTGCAAATTGCAAAAAAAAAAAAAAAATTGAATTTCGCGGGCTACCTTAGCGCTCAGAGATAGCAATGCAATGGTGTGTATTTTGTAATTTTTTATTTTAGACTGGGTATTCGAGGTCTAAATGTGACATGTGACCACCGTAGAAACGGGTTTTTTTTTTTTTTTTTTTTTTCCTTCTGGCTTCGCACGGTTTGTGCATTTAGCCAATGTCAAGTTTTAGTTCTTGTTTTAAATATTGATGAAATGAATTATAAATGCATGATGATGATATCCCCGCCCACTCCCCTTGAGTTTCAGTAAAGATGTGGCACTTTACTGAGTCCTCACGCGGACTTCTTGAGAGAACTTGAAGCGAAGTTGCACTGTTTTGTTTCATTTGCCTACACTAATGCACGTTCACAAACACTTAATGGTTAATAATCCACCATTATTACACATTAATATTCGGCTAAACACTAATTTTGGAAAATTAAACAAACTGCTGAACATGACGCTTCACTTTCCCGCCAAGAAGTCGAAACGGGTTTTGTCGACGGAAGAATCGACAAAATGACAGATTATAGAAAGATTTCTACCGTTATGTACTGTCCTAAGCATGTCGTCCGTGTGGTGCCGGACGTAAAGAATAACACTAACCCATTTCTTCCCGTGGGTGTCGTAAAAGGCGACTAAGGGACTAATTACTAGAGAATGGGCAGCAGCGTTCTCTATGCATTTTAACACGATGATGACGATGTCTTAAGCATGGCGATATCAAAACTGAAAACTGAAGAGAAAAAATGTTTCTATTCTTCAGACGACAAAAGTCTATAGTGTCGAGCATGATAACCAATTTTTCTCTACTTTTGACACTTGGGGTAAAAACATTTCTTCTCGACACGCGCTACATAGTCTACATCACATTTGACATAAACAAGAATCTATATTGATTTCAAAAACTCAATTCAATATTTTCACCGTCCAGATTTCTTCTCACTGAAGTCAGTGGGTCGTCTTGGGGGCGGAGTTGTAGGAGTGGGGCACTATGTGCAGAAAAGAAAATAAAAAAAAAATTGGGAAAGAAATTGTTGTTCTAGCCGAAAACCATCCTGATAATAATTATAAAAAGACTAGCGAAAAATTAAAAAGAAAATAGTATTTTTGCCTTCATGTTAGATTTTTTTTTAACTTCATATCGCGTTGGATAGATAGAACTTTATCGTTTCTTGGTAGATTAAAGATAGAATTGGTCATGCTACGTGTGCAGGGATGATTTCCAACCTTTCGTAGATTTATTTAAAACTTACAAGCCCCAAATTGCTTGGAGCGGAGTTAAAGCGGAAAAGAAAATTCGTTTTTTTTAGCTACTTTACCGAACCAAATTGCGGTATTATGGAAGATTATACCATATATATAATTAAATGACAAAATTATTTTCCCAGCCGAAACATACCGGTTGCTTTGGAGTAGTGAATTAAA
Organism: Tiliacea aurago; assembly: GCA_948098905.1. Taxonomy (NCBI): domain Eukaryota; kingdom Metazoa; phylum Arthropoda; class Insecta; order Lepidoptera; family Noctuidae; genus Tiliacea; species Tiliacea aurago. The sequence goes on from OX402596.1 coordinate 18,720,395, forward strand.
AAAAAAATTGCACTCACCTTACCGCTTGAAAATTTAAGGGATTGCATATTATGAAATTTCAAATTAATGTAGAAAAAGAATTCCCAGCCGTTAATGTTTGACTGTTTCCGAGAAATAAATTGTACAAAGTGCCAAGAAAACGATTTTTGAGACCTTTTAAAACGATACCTGCAAAACCAGGTTAACGTTGTTTAAAACGCCTGGCAGTGTAGTTATAGCTTGATGGGGTCCCAATAAATAATATGTGTCAATAGCAGCCGTTTAAAAAAATATTCAAACCCCTTTTCCTACCCCGAAAAGTTTGCTCCAAAGCAAACCGTATGTCCCAGCCACCTTAATTTTATTTAGCGATTTTTATGTTCCAAAGGTTTTCACATAAAATCGAGGAGGAGTGTCGGAATACAACCTCAACTATTGTCTATAAGCGACTACTGCACAGAATAAGTTAGGTGATTGTTCTATTATAATATGTCACTTGTGAAATAAATAAATAAATAAGTAAATATGTCTACTTACTAGTACTATGATATCTATACAATTTAACAAGATATTGTATTGTTAATCATTCTATTACCTACTCCAACACATCCTACGTGAAACGAAACGTATGAAAATCATTTCAGTTTCAGTCATTTTCCGACAAAAAAATAAGTGTCTGTTGTCAAATGAAAAACGTCAAACGATTGGAAAATCTACGAATCCTGAAAATCTATTTGACCGATTGTTATTTTTATCGGTCTTGTTTTTATAATGGGATTGCTGAATATTTAAGTGCGAGAATAATAAATTCTATCATATTCGAACGGAAATTCCCGAAAGGTTTGTTCATGTTACAAAAATAAAGTAGATAGTTATTAATATTTCGCTTCAAATAACATAGTGGGGTGCGGTTTCAGGTAGCTTATGAGGAGCTATGCCGGAGCATTTAGAACTTCAACATCTTGTGGACTTGTCGGCGGGAAGCGGCGATGAGACACTACCGAATCTCCTTGAGAACAAAAGACCTCTCATAAAAAGATGTCCTTACCTCGGCCTGATACTAGCGACGCTATCGTCTTTGTTCTTCTCACTGTGCTCGGTCATCGTTAAGAGCCTCGTCAACATCGACCCCATGCAGCTAGCCATGTTCCGGTTTATTGGTGTACTCTTACCAACCATACCCATAGTGATATACACAGAGCAACCTGTATTCCCCGAAGGGAAACGCGTCCTCCTGCTATTGCGGTCCATTGTAGGCACAGTAGGCTTAATGTTAAGTTTTTATGCTTTTCGAAACATGCCATTAGCAGATGCATCTGTTATAGTATTTTCAGTACCTGTTTTTGTTGCATTGTTTGCTCGAGTTTTCTTGAAAGAACCATGTGGTATCTGGAATACAATATCCATTATATTAACTCTTATTGGAGTGATATTGATTACCCATCCACCATTTTTATTTGGTGATAACCCAACTGCAGACCATAACCAGAATTACAATAGTCTTAGGGGTGCCATGGCTGCCTTTATTTCAACTATATTCGGCGCTAATGCTTACGTTTTGCTACGCGTGCTCAAAGGGTTGCATTTCTCTGTAATTATGACAAACTTTGGTGCTATTGCTATAATACAAACATTGTTTTACTCTTATGTGTTTGGTGTATTGTGTATGCCTATTTGTGGCACGGAGAGATTCCTAGTTGTTTGTCTGGCACTGTTTAGTTATTTGGGACAAATCCTGTTGACAATGTCTTTGCAAATGGAACAGGCTGGTCCTGTGGCTATTGCTAGATCTGCTGATATCGTGTTTGCGTTTCTGTGGCAAGTCATGTTCTTCAATGAAATTCCAAGCAAGTATTCTGTTTGTGGAGCCGTCTTAGTTTTAAGTTCAGTTATGTTAGTTGGTTTACGTAAGTGGGCACTGGCTTTGCCCACAGATTCGCAGCTGAGAAGTAAACTGGGTGCACTGGCACGATAAACAGTATTTTATTGAATCTCACTTGCATACCTAAAATTGCCACATTGATTTATGATTGTGTATAATTAATATGACTTGTTATTTAGTTGTGAATGGCTCAAAAGCACTTGAGTGACATTGTACACATTGTGTTAGTGTTTTTTTTAAGATTACCCAGTAACTGTCATCTTTGTATTGCTATAATACCTGGAATTATTCTGGCTATTCAATAAAAGTAATTTTGCTATTAATCACAATCAGTGAACAAGCACTTTTCACCTTCTCCATTTATGGAGTTTCTCTCCCTCTAGCTTAGCATATGTTGATGGTTTTATAAATTCAGAATAAAATGAGAAGGTAACACTTAGACTACTTAGTTACTTGGTGTATTATTTTCTTCCTATGGAACAATCGTTCCTACAATTCCTATGAATATAATTCAGGTTTACTGATGTTACCACAACTCATCTGCACAAGAAGTATAGTCAATGTTTGTCTATGTATTTAGTGGTACCTCTTTATGTTTCTTATTTCCAAGTGTTTAAGAGCCATTATATTTACTTACACACATCTCTTCAGCTTACAAACCGTAGTGAGTTTTGCTTTAAGTGCTTTAAGTACGTATAAGAATGGACAGAAACAATAACTATTATAAATTGTAATAATATTTAAGTAAAACCTTTCACCCTAAAAGACTGTTAAGTAAGTCCACTCGAACTTGCGTTGTGTGTGTTGGCCTCTATGTATCACTTTGCCTTGTCATTGTGTTCCTCATTGGCTTTAATAATTTAGTCCTTATATTTACTTATCATTATTATGATTAATTATTTAAAGTTAATTGTTATCAAAAAGCTTTTCTATTAAATCCGTTTGTTTGTTATAGTGTTCCTATCGTTATTGCTTAATGATCTCTAAATGTCTACATTTCATAGTTACATATCACCAAAGTTATTTATTTGTGGTCATTAAAAGGTCCTTTTATTTTAATAGATGAACTCCATATACCTAACAATAAGCTGTTACATATTAATTATTTTGTGAAGCATCAAATTAGGGAAATATTGACATTATCACATTTATCACCTAGTCATGTGTAAGTATTTACTAGTCATTTTAATCTAGATATTTTTGTTGTTAATAGAATGAAATCTGATATTTTTATAGAATGAAGAGCATCTGAAAATTACTCAGTTTGGTTAAATCTCACTATTAATCAAGTAGTTAGAATATTGTGAGGTAAGGGCTCTATTTTGTTTTGAAATTCAAAAGTTAAACTAGTCATTAATAATATAGTTATGGCACAATAGTATAGTTTGTTAATAATTTATGAATCCAAGGAATGTTTAATTACCAGTACCATACCTACCGTAAGTTTAGTCGTTGTAAATCATGAGGATGCGTTTTGTGACTTATGTCAATGTATTTAAGGTTTAAATTACAATGAGTTGTGCTCATGAAATGCAATAACTTTTAGGTGCAATCAACACATCTGAAATACCTACATCAATTTGTATTTGTTTTAATGCCAAGCTTTTTATAGTTTGTTAAATTGAATGTATGCATAATAAAGATACTTTATAAAATGTTCAACGGCAAAATTGGTGTTATTGACTGTACATAATAGATTGGATTGTGATATTTTTACTTCTAGTCATAAATACTATGTACACTGCTTAATTTAATAAATATAATGTTCAATATTATTTCTTTGGTTTAGTAGGTACCTACTTAGGTATCTTTTTGAAGTGAAAACTTATACAAGCGCGTTCAGCGATTTTTGGTAGGAGAATAACTTATGATTTCGCGTCACCGACATCGTCGGTGACGCGAAATCATAATGCGTAGGTTGATCATACGCCGACATGCTGCAGTAGCAGTATGTGAACTTAAATTGACCACGTGAAAATTTTGATTTGTGTCTATCTACTGTGCATTGTTTAAATTGTATTTTAGATAATCATTACCTATTTCATTGAACTGAAAACGTCTTTAGGCGCGTTATGCGATAAATTTTCACTTCTGTTGGTAGTCCCCAATGTCCCCCATAACTGCCTATGTTTTTTTTAATTTGTTCTAGGTACGATTGGCTAGATCCTATTGGCTAGCTAGGTGAATGAAACAATAAAAATAATATCTGTTCGCCTCTATGACCATTATCAATGTTTCATTTGAATTTTCATGACCAATACGGCCTCGACCAATTCGGTCGAGACCGCTGACCGTAACTGAGCGTTCGTTCCTGGGTTCGATACCCAGCGTGTTAGTGCGCATAGATTATACACATAGATAAAGTTAGTTAGTGCCTACAGCAGTTGATGTGTATAACTGTACCTACCCTATAGCAGCTGTATATGTACAGTTATACACATCTGCCTGAGTGCACTCCATACATGCAAATGAGCACTGCATAACCTGTAGTCCCATACATACATGCCCCTCTAACGGCCGAACCCAATAACTTATTTTCAGTTATAGACAGATCGCTATTGATGATAGACAGTATAATCATATCTATGCTCGGATGGCGTCTCACAATCATTGATTAAGGCCATCTATCTAACGAAAACAATAAGTAGGTTTCTCTACTTCGCCCGCCCCCCGTGCGTTCCATTACAACCAACATCACTATAAAAAACAACATGTGTAATTAGGGTTATATTAAAACTTCTTTGTTTCTTAGTTCTAAATAAGTTACTGGATTAAGATATAATTCTGGAGAGCCATATTTGTTATGGCCGCGAATCAAAATACAACCTGTTACTGACCTGCAAGTTGCAAAAAACGTAATAAAATTTGAATTTCGCGGGCTATCTAAGCGCATTAATGTTTTTTTTTTTTAACTTAAATTCATGTTGGAATGGTGCTTGCACGGGGGGTGTTAGTAAGGGGGGGTTAAATTTCTGTTATTTTTTGCCTAATGCGCACCGTTACCGAGATATTTGAATTTCAATTTTTTTTTATTACTTCGAATAAAAAAAAACATCTATGATCTGATCATTATTGCAAGTATTAAAGAGTTCATTTTAGCTTGGCTACTTTACGTTTATCTCTGCAATTCGGGGAATAGCCAAATCTGCCATCTGTAGTACTGTCAAACAAATCGTATAAATTGGGAAGCATACTTTGGCATTTTCATACAAAGAGATATCTGTTGTATGCGATACCCCCTTCCATCAGTAGATAGTGTGGGCCGGTATGATTCATAGATTATTGGGACGTTAAAACCATCAATAGATATATTTTTATATCTCCAGTAGGCCGAAACTGGTGATATACAGGAAAAGTTTTTATCCACTGCGCAAATTTTGACAAATTAAACTTAGACGACTTTTATTAAACATATATTTTTTATTTTGATACGTCTTAGTACAAAAACAAAAAATATCGTTAACGAAAGATGTTTACTTTAAAAGTGGTTGTATGGCTACCCGGCGGCGCGCGGCGAAGCGGAACTCGCGAAAGTACCTACCTATCAGCTGTGCGCTCGCTCGATTCGCCGGCGTAGGTATTTACGTGGGTTACAATGTACTGATCGCTAATTTTATCAGGTTTGAACTAGACTTTATTATGTTTAGGCCGTGACCTGTAGTTATTTGAAGAGTAATTCCAATTTTTCCTTCATACTTTAATGGGCTTAGGATGGCTTCTTAGATTTCGATCGCCAGTCGTTATCACTCAGTACATACACTCGCACCATCTCGTAGAACCCGCGGTTACTGAAGTCCGACATCGTGACCGGTAGCACGGCACACGTGCGGCGGCGGCGGCGGCGCGGCGCTTGCGCGGGGAATCATTAGACGCGACGTCACACGACAGCGCGTGCGATGAGCGAACCAGAGCGAACTGTCGTCTGTCGGCCACAGCGCCCGGCGCACCCTGCCGCCCGGGAGGGGGTTCACCCCCGTGCAACACCGCCGCTTGCGCCGGCCGCCGCGCGCGCCCATTGATATTATTACGAATAGATTGTGTCCATATTTTGCTGATTTAAAGTAGGATAAAAAAAAAAAAAGTATTGAATAAATAATGGAAATGTGTTCTGTTACTGATATTGAACCACCAAAAAAAATTTGCGCACTGGTTAAAAACTTTTCCTGTATAGGTTATTGGGTTCGGCCGTAACTGATAAAAATATAACTTGACGAAAACGGTAAGTTTTCGTCAGTTATCTAACGCGATTTGCGCGCCATCTATTACTTTTTTGGATAGAACATCCGCCGCCGCGCGCCGCCAATTCATCGCGCAGGTAGCGTTCCCGTGAGCAAAAGCAGTATGCCTTGTTTATTCTTCATAAAACGTATCTCGTGTAGTACACACGGCTACATATCAAGCTATACAATTCCAGTATACGCTGACCTCTCATTGTACGGGAATCCTACACAATGCGAGATCAGCTTATACTGGAAATGATAGCTTGATGTGTAGCCGTGTGTACACAGCAAAAGTGTGACTGTGTGCGCGTGTTTTAGTTTTGGAAGCATGGCTTACATTGCAACCCGTCCAAATGAGAAGCCGTAAGAGCACAGTTGTTGATTGCAGACGGTCGATTTTATTTTGTTGGTTTGGCTAACAGGTTGTGTACATACCTACACACAAACACTTTGTATTGTTTCCCATGCATTGCCTAGCCGTGCATACCCTGTCTGAGATCTCTGTGAACACCACATTGTGGAGTTTACTAGAATCACTAGTCAGAGGCTTGTGGTGGAGGGTGGTTTAGAGTAAAACCACCGAATTACTCGTATCATTAAGTATTGTGTGTTTCTAGTGAACACCACAATGTGGTGTTCAACTCATGAGTCCCTCTATCCCCTGCCCTGTACCCTTTTATCGTAGAATACAGGAGTGTAGAAGTTATTAGTTATGGTATGTGCCAGTAAAATGTAAGTAGGTACTTAAAAACCCTGTCAGAAGTAGGGATCTGTGGAATTTCGCGAGCCACGAGTAAAGTGGCGAGAAAGTGTTCTCGAGTCTCGCTAAGTACTCGGTCGGACCCAATTTTTATGTACAGACGCCAGCACATCAACCTACTACAATCTGTCAAATTTCTTTAATAGATTTTCAACTTTATCCCTATAGTATAAGGTTCAAGGTTGATTGAGGAAATTTGACAGTTTCGGGTAGCTTGACTTGCTGACGTCTGTACATACTAGCTAAACCGAGCGGGAATGCCCATTCTGCGCACCCCTCGCTTCTCCGCACTGATGCATTGCTCGCTTTTCAGGTTGACGTGTTTCATGCAGTTGGGAGGACATGTTTTTCAACCCAACTACGGAACCCTTCATTGTTCGTGGTCCGACACACACACGGCCCGTTTTTTTTACATTTATATTTTATCGGCTAAACTGAGGGCGAATTTCCAATGAAACCTGAACGCGATCAGCACATGGACTACGTTTAAGAGCTGTCACTGTCATTATTTTGTAATATTGACACTGACAGCTCTTGAACTCGGTTTAGATGTGCTGATCGCGTTCAGTTTGATTGGTGAAATTGGCACTCAGCAGATATACCTACTTACTCACTATAGCAGATTCACTCACTAAAGTTTCCGCTCCCCTATTTATAATACACATATTTTATTATGGGAGGGGTAGACTTTAGTGGGAACATTTTTAGAGGGGAATACGATGAGTAATAAAAACGTACCCACAATAAAGGAGAAATTCCTAGTGTGGGGCAAAGTTAAAAAAAGTTAAGTTAAGTTAAATTTATAGATGTTTCGTATCGTAAATTACACATTATAGGCCGAGTGGTGGGTTCAAATGGAGGACGAACTTGGAACGCTCAAGTGTAGAATAACCGCTAACCTTGCTTGCCTTTCTAATTACCGAAAGACATTCGAGTTGTCATGTGGGTGCGCAATATAAAAAGAAAAAATATTGATAAAATTAGCAACAAAATTTAAGTTATCGCCAACAAATGGTAGAGGAATCCGGGAAAATTATACCTATTGATGAGCAAAACACATACCATAGAATGATAGAACCTTCATAGACCCATCAAGTTAGTCTGGTCTGTCATTATGAACACTGCCGAAAAACGAAAAACTGCATCCCGAAATTACTTTCAGCCAAAAGCCATGTATCTGCAATGCCACAGTTTGATGGTTTTTTATTTTTTTTTAATTGTGTATAGTCTGTGATAAAGTTTTTAGTTTTCCTATCTCAATGGGCAGCACTGTCATTTCTGCATTGACATATCATTTCTGTGTCATCCTGTCATGTCACTATTGTCAGTGTCACTGACTGTCTGTGAATCTGCGGCTAACTTCAGTTCAGTCAGTTCGCGTGTTTTTGCTTATTTTTTGCGTAAAAATATTATAATTAAATTAAATTTTCACCTTATTTGTAATTAAACGTGTTTGAATCACATTCCAACCATGGCAGATCGTCTTACGCAACTTCAGGACACAATAAACCAGGTAACAAATATACAAATGTGAATTCTGTAGTCATTTTATTGCAGCCTCAACAGCTGTATATTTACATCGTTATTTACTGTTTTACAGCAAGCTGAGCACTTTTGCAACAGCATAGGTATACTGCAACAGTTCTCAACACCAAGCAAGTTCCCTGGTTTCGACCGCAGCGGGTCACAAACGCCGCAACAACAGCAAAATCAAGAAGACTATGCTGTGCTGTTTGCTGCGTTGATATCTCGATGTGCTAAAGATATCGACACGTTGATTGAGTCTTTGCCAAGCGAGGAGAGCTCGACGGAGCTGCAGGTGCAAAGCTTGAGGCGTTTGGAGGCTGAGAACAAAGAGGCTGCTGAGCAACTTGAAGAGGTATGTTGCTGTTGATGTTCTAAGTTGAAAAACCTTGATAGTTTAAGATCCAGTTGCTTACTTTTAAATTAATTCTACCTCTTTCCTTACGAAATCTATGAGAGAGAAGTAAGTGATGGAGCATTTTGGTTATTAGTCCTGTAAGATTAACCATAAAAACAATAGGTAAACAGTCATCTAAACCAGATAAGTACCTAAAACACTAACTATAGTTTCCACCTGTCAATAGAATATAATTTCCCATATTCACACAAAATACAAATTTCACTCTGAATATTTTGTTCTAGGTGGTACGTCAAGGAGAGATTCTCCTAGAGAAGATACAAGGAGCACTAAGTGACATCGCTCAATGTCAGCTCGACATGCAGAACCCATTGCTGATCTTAAACAAAGATGTGAAACCTCAGTTATAGGCCTCATGGAAACGCGGCAGTGAATACCGTTGTTGATGATCTGATACGGACTATACAAATTGTTATGTGTTTTATGATTCTTTCATACAAAAGTAATTAGAATATCCTACCGTAGACATTAAGTATAATTGGTATGAGCTACTCGCTAATCTGTCTTGAGCAAGTGGTGATCAATGCTCGTGCCTTCTCTGTATGAGAAAAGGCTTTTGCCCTGCTATCAGACAATAGTAGGCTGGTATTATTATTGTATTATGGAGTCGAGAGGACTTCTTGGCAGGAAACTGAAGCGTCATGTTTAGCAGTTTTCTTTTATTTTCAAAAATTTGTTTAGCTGAATATCAATGTGTAATAATGGTAGATTATTAACCATTCAGTGTTTGTAAACGTGCATTAGGGTAAGCAAATGAAACAAAACAGTGCAACATCACTTCCAAGTTCTCTCAAGAAGTCTGTGTGAGGTCTCAGTAAAGTACCACATCTTTACTGAAACTCAAGGGGAGCGGGTGGGTGGGGATATCATCTATCATGCATTGTTTAATTCATCTTAATTATATAAACAAACTTTGTAACTAAATAAAGACTAGGTCCTAGCAATCAGGCCATTAAACTATAAACAAAATAAAAATAGAAAAGTATTTATTGATGGATGGATTGGACAGTACATTCACTGTTATTGGAGATACAACCTCTTTAAAACCTTTCTTGAGCTGTCTTTACATAAATTACTTACATTTTATCAATATTCTGAGTGTAAAACAGCACACAGCACTGTTGATAAATTTTTTATTGGATAGTGAAAGGATTTTTGGGAAAACAAAAAGAAAGAAATCATGACCATGATGATGATTATGAGGGATTTGTGGGAAAGTAATCTTTACTATTGATAAATGCCTAAGTATAAATAAAAAAAAAATATATAAAGTCACTTATTCAAACTAGGCTGAGGATCAGCACTTTTCGAATGTCAAAATTACATGAGACAGTCCCCCAAAAACGCCCGCCCACCCTTCACCACTTCCTAGTGCTTTAGCTGGGAAGAAGAAGTGGCGCAACAAACTCCCCAGCAGCACAGCTGTCTGCTGAAATGCTCAAGACGTCTCTGCCTACCCTTTTCCGAACTATATTGGGGTCAACTTCCAGTCTGACCAAATGCAGCTGGATACCAGTATTTTACCTGGAGCAACTGCTTATCTGACCTCCACCTGCTCTAATGCCTGACAAAAACCTGTACCTGGATTTATTATTTGTTAACAAACTGATTTTGTATAAAAATGACCTTTGTGTGGTTGGGATAATAATATTATTACTGTCGTAATTCATAGTTTTACCATGCAGCAGAAACAGAATCAATGTTTGTTTATTTTTGTTGTAAATCATTTCACTCATCGTGAACTAAATAAATTAATGTTACCTAACTAACAAGCTATTTTTCTTACTAGGTACTTCTATAGCTCCATTCTCACATCATAAGCATAAGCATAATCAGCCTATAATGTTCCCACTGCTGGGACACAGACCTCCTCTCTTTGAGAGGGAGTGGGCCGTAATCCAGCACGCGGGCCCAGTGCGGGCTGGTAGATGTCACAAGTCTTCGAATGTTTGGTTCTAGGACATGCCGGTTTCCTCACGATGTTTTCCTTCACCGTTATGAGAGCAGTGGTGATTAAATAATTTACACAAAGTAAAGCGCCTGCTTGGGTTCGAACCCACGACCTACAACTCGTAAGTCGGGGCCGTTACCACTGGGCCACCACTGCTCTCCGTTACCACTGGGCCACCACTGCTCTCTTCTTCTCACATCAATTTAGTCATAATATTGTAGTCTGATTTAGTCAGAGCTATCCGTGGTCAGAGCTGCGGGGCGAGCACGGCCGACTGTGACATGACTTGAGTCACACATTTTATCACAGTTTGAGCGATAAAACTGTTTTGTCATAAAATGCTAGTACAAATTGACATGACATAATTTATCATGTCTTATCACAAACGTCTTGGGCAGCCCGTGCTCGGCCCGTATTTTATCTTGAAATATTTTTTTAAGGGGGCCTAAAATGGACGCTTTGGCAGAATCATAATTATAATCTGCGTACAATTCTTATCCCGCAAATTCATCTGTTTGACAGTTTTTTATGGAGTTTCGTAAAATGGTCCACAAAATAAGAATTGCTTTAATGAAGTCTAATGTCAAATAGCAGCTTTCATGTCAAACAGATCAACTTTTTTTTTTTTTTTTTTTTTTGTATGGCATCTCGTAGCAGACCTAGAGAGGTCGTTGCTACTTAACCGGATATTCCTGTGGCTGCCCTAAGGTTTTTAATCTTAAAGCCTCCAGCCAGGGCGCAAATTATATATATTAAAAACTAAACGACAGCGCACTAAGGGCACCCCCTGTGGGGTACGGACCTCGGCTCAGGGCGTCGTTGGGGGATCACAAAATTACTAACAATTTGGGGACGGGCTGGATCAACATTTTGATCATGATTATTATCAGGGGATATTATATTTATTGCTACGGCGCTCTCAGCCTCTAACCGGGCGGCTGGCGCATCGACATTCAAGGGACGGGGGGGAGGACTTTTATTACCATTTACTCGGGAAGTTCGCGTGGTACCTCGGCGGCGAGGACGGAAGGTCGGTTTGTGTATTTTGTGCACTGTACTCGTGGCCCTATTGCTTTCCTGAAGGAGAGTGATGGGGTCATCCGGATCTAAGAGAGTGTGCCTCGGTCGGCGAGTCTGACTAATGGCAGAAGGCCTGTAACTAGCGGCCTGCACAACCAAGGGGTTGCGATGACGTTCCGCGGATTCGAAAAAGCGCTTTGCAAGGCGCTTCATAAACTGTTTGATGGTAGGCATCTTAAGGTCTACGTGAAGTTATTCGTTCCGAACGAACCAAGGAGCTTTCGTAATTCTACGGAGAAATCGGTTTTGAAGCGTCTGCATCTTATGAATGTGATATGACTTTGCGTGAGCGAAGACTACGCAGGCATAAGTCATGATCGGTCGAATGCACGCGGTGTAAATACGCAATTTGCACTTAAGGGACAACTTGCTGCGCGGGTTGAGTACGGAGTGTAGTCGGCCGAGAGCAAAACTGGCGCGCGAGCGCACCTGTTTTATGTGCTCGCCGAACGTCATGTGATGGTCTAAGACCACACCGAGATATTTGGCTCGCTTCTCCCAAGGGATAGGCTTGCCGAACATGGTGATCGGTTGGGGCAGGGCGGGTGATCGCCGGGGCCTACAGAATAGGACCCCCTGGCTCTTATCAGGGTTGACTTCAATCCTCCACTTCCTGAACCAGGCCGCGAGTCTGTTGACTTCGGCCTGAAGGATGCGGGCGATATTGTCTTGCCTGAGGCCGGAGTAGTAGATGGCCGTGTCGTCTGCGAACAGAGCTAACTGCGCCTTTCTACATTTGGGGATATCACTAGTGAATATAGTGAATATCAGCGGTGCCAGCACAGCGCCCTGAGGGACGCCTGCGCGGAGCGGATGGGGGGAGGATAGCGCACCCTCGATGCGATAGCGGAAGGTGCGGTCCGACAAAAAGTCTCGTAAGATGAGCACGAGACGATCGGGCACACCGAGTTTGTAGAGCTTATATATTAAGCCGTTGTGCCAGACTTTGTCGAACGCTTTCGCAATGTCGAAGAACACAGCACCCGTCATGAGCCCGCGCTGGAAGCCAGCGCTTACATGCTCGACGATACGGTGGACCTGTTGTACGCACGAATGTTGGGATCTGAACCCGAACTGTTCGTTTGGGATGAGGCCCTTCGTCTCGGCATAGTCTCTGAGACGCTTATAAATAAGCCTCTCATAGACTTTGCCGAAGACGTTGAGCAGACTGATGGGTCGGTAACTGGAAGGTTCGGTCTTAGGTTTGCCGGGCTTCGGGATACCGATGACCGTGGCACTTTTCCAAGCTTGAGGAAAAATGTTGTTGCTAAGAGCGCCATTGAAGATGGTGGTCATTAGCATGATCAGGTGAGCGGGGAACAGCTGGAGCACCCTGTTGGTGATTCCGTCTGATCCGGGAGATTTACGGGTTTTCAGACCCTTGATAATGTCGTGCACTTCGTCTGGGGTGACGGGAGCCAGAGGACAATCAGGGTCTTCGACCGGAGGGAGATTCGCCCTACGTTCGACTTCAGCGTCCACCTCAGCGAGGTGAGCTTGGTCTACTGGTTGAGAGCTGGGCGAGCACTGAGTCTCGAGAGTGTCAGCCAGGCATTCAGCCTTGTCGGTGTCGTCGAATGCTATCGTCCTGTCGGGTCGTGTCAGAGGGGGCATTGAAGCTACTTGCGGGGATCTGAGTTTCCTCTGAAGCTCCCAGAAGGCAAGATGAGTGGGCTCTAGTTCGCCCAGCATCTTGTCCCAGTTAGTCTCACGCAGTTCTTTCATTCGCTTCCTTACAGATTTCTGTAATTGGCGCATGAAGACTTTGTTAGCGTCACAGGGAAAGACACTGTATGCACGAGTGGCCGCGTTCTTCTCAGTCAGCAGTTCACGCACATCGTCCGGCAGCTTTCGGCGATGGGGGTCCATCGCCGGAACCTGCTTCGAGCAATCGCTCAGGACTGATTGTACGTGTTCCGTGAGTGAGTCGATCGCGGCCGTCGTGTCGGCGATCGAGTCAAACTGATCGGGGATAGAATCCAGTATCGGGGATGTGGTGGATTTCAGTCGGTCGCTTACTTTCCGCCAGTCCGTGACTACTTTCGTGAGGGGGGGTTGGTCAGGGTCAAGGAGTCCGTCGCGAGGGGCCAGTCATAAGACGACCGGCCGGTGGTCAGAAGTCAGTTCGTCCATCGCCTCTATCGAATCCAACCGTAGGTTGATATTCTTTAGGAGCGCTATGTCCAATATGTCCGGGGATTGACTGGGGATATGGGGGTAGTGAGTAGGATTCATCGGGCCGATGATATCGAAAAAACAGATCAACAGATGAACATAGTTATATGTACTCTGTGAGATGAACTCAGCAAGACGGCAATGGGTGATGGTAAAATATCAAGAGATTTAACGCCATCTAGTGTCAAAACTAAATACTTCTGAAGTGTTAAAATTTTAGTTTACAAAATAAGCAATAGATGTCGTTAAAGATATGTTAGCTGGTTGGTGGTTGCCTGTCATAATTTTTATTCCTCGCGGGCTTTAATCAGTATTTGTCTATTGCTCTTTAAAACAAAGTACAAAAAAAAAAACATTAACATAGTATTTATTGAACTACTTCTTGGCAAGTTATAGGAAAATATTACTAGGTATTTAAAAAGGCAAGAAACAGTAGATACCTGTCAGTAGCTTCCTACTTTACTTCCTCAACAGTTCAAATGGTGGAGTTTGTCTATAGACAAATCCTACTTTTTAGGATTCCGTAGTCAACAAAGAACTCTTACCGTCTTATTACAAAACAAGGTTTATATTTTGACATGGCTTAAACCATGGAGCCAGTTTTTGTAATAAGAACGCAACTGTGATTGAAATACAGTTCTTTATACAAAACTGAAAACTTAGTTCGGTACTAAGTTGTCAGTTTTGTGTTTAGGAACTGTACCACAGTCGGAATAACGGTCAAAATTCAATAATGGCTCCATGTTTTAAACCTGGGTCTGAAGATAAACCTTGTTTTGTAATAACCCCGGGTTATAGTTTCGCCATGTCCGTGTGTCTGTCTGTCTGTCCCCGACTTAGCTCAGATACTGTTAGAACTAGAAAGCTGTAATTAGGCATGGGTACATATTAATACATATTAATCACGCCGACAAAGTGGTAAGTAAAATAAAATATTGAAAATCCATTTTTTTTTGGGTCCATTACACGTAAAGTGGGGACGATTTTTTTTTCTCGTCTGGCCCATGATGTGGTATCGTTGGATAGTCCGTGCAAAAATATTGAGAGTCTATTGAAGACCAGTTTGCGATTTAGGAATCCGTTTGCTTGCGTAATATTAAGCTTTAAAAAGCATTGTTAGAGTTAAGTGTGTCCCTCCTGCCAGCTACTTAAATGGTTGCTTTTGGAAATTAAAAGTAAAACTATCATAGCTAACCTAGGCTTTAAGTACAAGTTATCGAGTAATAGTCAACCAACTTACATTTGCAGTTAGAGAATTGACCGTGACGTATATCAATGGGAGAACATGATTTTCAACTACAATTTTAAGTTTGTTTTTGGGATAAATTCATCTCAACTGGAAATCTTGGAACTATGGAACTGTTCACCACTGCACTGGAGGATGTCTTCAAGGTTCTGGAAAGGGCTAGGCATCAACATCAATGGCGAGTACATCACTCACCTTCTCGGTTTGCTGACGATATAGTCGTCATGGCTGAGACTATGGAAGACCTCAGTACAATGCTCGATGACCTCAGTAGAGCTTCCGAAAGAGTGGGTCTTAAAATGAACATGGATAAAACAAAGGTCATGTCAAATGCCCATGTAACACCCACTCTCATGAAGATCGGAGACGCTACACTCGAAGTTGTGGACGAGTATGTTTACCTCGGACAAACTGTCCAGTTAGGTAGGTCCAACTTCTAGAAAGAGGTCAATCGTCGAACCAGACTCGGCTGGGCCGCGTTCGGGAAGCTACGCAATATCTTCTCGTCCCACATACCGCAGTGTCTCAAGACGAAAGTCTTTGACCAGTGCGTGTTGCCAGTGATGACCTATGGCACTGAAACATGGTCGCTCACAATGGGCCTTATCAGAAGGCTAAAAGTCACACTAAGGGCAATGGAGAGGGCTATGCTTGGAGTTTCCCTACGTGATCGAATCAGAAATGAAGAGATCCGTAGGCGAACCAAGGTAACCGACATAGCCCGAAGAATTGCGAAGCTTAAGTGGCAGTGGGCAGGGCACATTCATTCATCAAAGGCCGAAAGGTTCTGGAGTGGCGACCGCGTACTGGAAGACGTAGTGTTGGAAGGCCTCCTACAAGGTGGACCGATGACCTTGTGAAGGCCGCAGGTATCCGATGGATGCGGGAAGCACTGAACCGGTCGAAGTGGCGGTGCTTGGGGGAGGCCTATGTCCAGCAGTGGACGTCTTTTGGCTGAAATGATGATGATGATGGGAATCTTCATTGTGCATGGTCCGACATGCACTTGGCCGGTTTTATATTTTAAGGTGGATCCGCAGTGGTAGTCCGTTTTTTTTTTTACCTTTTTTTGCAATGTGCAGCTCAGTTTCAGGTTCTATCCTGATCAAAATATATCATGTAAGTAGGTATTTACAGAACTGTAATCATTAGAATCATTAATAAGTACGTTAGATTTGTTCCATAACAACTTTTCCATAGATTTGTTGTTGGGCTACCACTACGGTTCCACTTTAAGCAGAATAGGTACTATTCGCGTGCGCTCTACGCTCAGAGTGAGGGTATTTGGCTCCACAACAGGCCAGCGAGTTTATTTATAGGTCATAGTTGCGGGCTTGAAAGGTTGCCTAACTTTGGTATCTGGAACCGAATCTAGGAATTGCGAAACTGTGAGATTTTTTTTTAGGAAGAGCGACATATTGAGAAAAAAAACCCAAGTGCCAAGTGTTAGTCGGACTCGCGCACGAAGGGTTCCGTACTCTACCGCTATCTATAAAAACGGCAAAAAAATTACGTTTGTTTTATGGGAGCCCCCCATATTTGTTTTATTTATTTTTAGAGTGAATATATAACTAAAGATTCTGTGAGTATTTCAAGCGTGTACCTGTTGCCGTTATCAAAATTGAGCAAAAACGAGCAAAAAAATCACTTTTGTTGTATGGAAGCCCCCTTAAATATTTATTTTATTCTATTTTTTTGTATTTGTTGTTATAGCGGCAACAGAAATACATTATCTGTGAAAATTTCAACTGTCTAACTATCACGGTTCATGAGATACACCCTGGTGACAGACAGACAGACAGACGGCGCGCAGCGGAGCCTTAGTAATAGGGTTCCCGTTTTCCCTTTGGGTACGGAACCCTAAAAACTACTGAAACGCGTAAAGGATTTCCCGGCTTTGCACAGCATGTCATGTTTTTTTTGTGGTGTCCTTTATCTGTGATCGGACACCGTGTGAGATTAGATGTCAAGGTTAGGTAGCCACGAGTAGGTACCTTTTGGTGACTACTCGGAACCTCATGATTAGCTGGTGGAGAAAATTTGAAGTGTGTCTACTGTCTAGGCTTTTATTCTAAACGGAGATATTGTAGTGAAAATGTTGCGTCTGCGGCGGGGAATCGAACCCCAGACGCCAAATATGGCGTCCGGGGTTCGATTCCCCATTCCATAATGCCTTATTGCAGGAAAAATTTAACAATTTCTTCACCACATAGCACGTATATTTAGTTTGTAATAAAAATAAACGAAAATGTAAAAAAAAATTGCGATAGAAAATACAAAAGTCGAGTCTATGGTTTAGGAGAAAAACTTATAGTACTTACATCGATACATAAAATTTCGGAGCAAATGAGGCTTGCAATAATTTTCATACTACTCAATATTTAATTAACGCTCATTTATGATTTATAGCCGTGAGCTACATCAAGTAATTTGCATTTACTTGTAAACACTTTCACATTTCCAAGAAAATCGCATTGAACCTTTTTACTGAGGAAGGAAGGAAGGGAAGGAAATTTCTCTCTGTTGATCCTAGTTTTGTCCCTTGATGTCCGGCTCAAACCGGCCGCGAATTGAAGCTCGCAGAACCTTTACAAGTTTACATTCACACGCGGCCCGCACCAGCCTCTCGCCGCCATCGACGCTGGACGACGCTTCACTCACCTGCAGTTGATAACCAACCTCTTTGCCGCGAGCACGCTCCACGCTACCGTTTTTGATCGCACCTCTTTAGTGACGTACGACTTTGAATTCAATGTTTTCGAATGCAACCCCATTCGTTCATCAACTCTTGTTCGAAATTTAAAATTCTACAATGATGGACTCTGAACTGTGTGACTGTTTATTTTTTTAATTATTGAGTGTTTTTTATTTAATTTTCTTTTGGGATTTTTCCCTGAAAAGTGTTGAGGGAGTGAATGTGAAAATTGGAAACTGCCCGGAAGGACGGGTCTACTCTCCCTTCGCGCTTCCGCGACAGGTATGTAGTTATAAACTTCATTAGGTGCTGGTTGTAAATAATAATTGTTTACATTTTTGATATCCGTTATTATCTATCAATTAACACTATAGTCTATACTTGTTCCTTATCCCTGCTAATTGGCGATCGGATTGTCACACATGAGCAGGATTTTCCAGTAATTTTCCAGTTTCATGCGGCATTGATAGGTCTTGAAAACACTTGTTTTCGCTTCTATCACTAGCACAACTTTCTATAATTACATACCTTAATACCAGTTAGGGATTTAATTAGTTTCTGATTGAAAAGCACGGCCTGCACCTGCATTTTCTTTCCTAGTACTTAGGTAAAAAGAAAATTCAATATTCTCATCTAGTATTACTTGTAAGTAATTAAACTACACTCGTTTATTACGCAAACCAAGCCAATACCACTGACTTGATGTATTTTAGAGAAAATTGAAAATATTCAATGACATGAACAGGAGAGGTGAAAACCGGTCGCCCTACCGCTCTTTCCCTCCATATTTAAAGATTTTCTTCGTTTATAGAAATGCAGACGTTCTCCATACAACCAACATTTGAAAGTATAGTGCTCTAATTTTAACACAAATCTAATTTAATTGTCTCATTAGTCTAGTAGATATTCGCAAGTGGTACTGCTCAGCATGGAATCTTGGGTTAGATTTCCAAATCGGGCAAAAGATTTTTCCATTAGGAATTTCTCTTTAGCAGCCCGGAGTCTACCTTGAGCCCGGTTGCTGACAATAGGCTCATCCCATATTACGTCAAGGGAGTTAAACAAACCTGACTGCAATATATCCACACAACCCTTCGTAAAACGCAGCTGTAATGGTTTTTTTTTCCTTTTTGGCGCCTGAGCCGATGTGGACTATTCTGCCAGCGTCATAAAGTGACGGCAGCAATTATTCCTTTCTGTGACATAAGTCAGTTGTCAAACTTGTCAATATCGAAGGCTAAGAAGGTACCTACCATTTCTAGTTCCAAGAAATAACATACCAAGTATGTATTGTTAGAACATAATTGCATTGGTCCGCAAACCTCATAACTGCGTTTTTTAATGCTCAACCAGCAATTTGTGGTAAATGTTATTGGTAATTAATTGCAAACCGACTCGTTTGAAACTCGTAACCGAGTGTTTATTTACGCGTGCAGAAAAATAATAGCTCGCTGACTTTTATAATGTGTGTTTGGCCCTAGTTTTTGACAACTGGTACTAATTATGATACTTTGTATCGTTCGTTATCGTTAGGTGTTATAAAAAGGGCTGGTTTAGTTCTAAAGGCTGCTGTTATAAATGTGTAGGTAAACGTAGTAGTATTAGGTATGATAAGTTCTCCACTCTACACCATTTATTTTCGGGTTGTGTGGTGTTTTCATCATTATAGACATTTCGTCATTCATTAATAAAGCCATAGTAGGCAACCAGAAACTGAAGACTGTGTCCATTATTAAACAATACAACACTTTATAAACGCCTTTAAAACCAAAGACGGGACGCCATTTCGACGTAACTGACATTCACTGAAGAGCTCTTCAACTGTCCATTGACATATGAACTGCATTATGTAGATGCATAGAAAACGCGGATGTCACCGAATGCAAACTAAGTTTAACATATCTATGAGATTATTACGTTAAAGAGAATATATTGAGACGAAAATGTTCGCGGATGCTTCGTGAAAGTGTTGACCCCTTCAAAACCGGCTCGCTAGTCGAGGGTTTTCCATCTACAATATGTTGTAATATGTATATACACTTTATATGTGAGTAAACTTTGCTTCATGACTACATGAGTAATGTTTTGACATTTCCGTTAGGCTTTGGGATCCTGGATCCGTGTCGGTCGGGACATCAAAAGAAACGTTGCCCCACACTAGGAATTTCTCCTGTATTGTCGGTGCGTTTACAAACATTTAAACTCACATACACAAACAGCCAGACGCGGAACAACTACTTACTTGTAGGTCATACAAATATTTGTTCCGTGCGGGAATCGAACCCGTGACACGCAGCGCAGCAGTCCACTGCGCCAACCGTGTCGTCAAATTACCTAACTCTTCTTCCATACGTCATCTCTCTATCCGTCATCTCACCATCTTCAGTATTCACCCCTTTCTGGCCGCGCGTAACTATTTATCTTACAATCCATCATACGTTTCCATAGTCTCCTTCAAAGATCTACCTACTCTTATTGCCATCCACTTACTTAAAAACCTTCTCAAAACTTCCTAACGTCTTAAGTCTCCTTCCCTTTTTCTCATCCTTCCCTGAAAGCATATCGCCACGATATATTTTACTCTTTGTCGTGAGTTAGAACTTATGTCTTTCACAGAGTCAAGAGAAGGGCTACAAAATTCACTCCGTCCTTGTGCATACCTCAACAGTCAGCTTTGTCCACATCCATTAATCACTTACGATGCTCAAATGCGAACTGTCCACTAGTTTTTAAACTATTTTGCAAACTTATTTGCGTGAATAGACTTTATAATCGTGCACATATTTTAATAATTACTTAAATGGGTTGTCAATCAATCAATCAGGTACACCAATTGCAGTCCGTTGCTAAACATTGGCACGCTTCCATCTAACGCCACAGAAAAGCAACAAAAGCTACCTTTAAATGTCGACACTTGAATCCTACATCTTTAAATGTCGACACTTTAAACTACATCCAACTCATCATCACAAAGAGCTATTTCATAAATCCCTCTATTACGGGTTACCTCAGTTAAATCATCAACTTGATTTTAAGAATGCTCGTCTAAATTATCTATGTCAACTTGGGATATCTAAATGAGGTTCAAATATTCAACAAGGTCTACTCTAGTCTCGAAGTATGCACCTTGTGATAAGGCGTAGGTATTCTTGTTCTAACCGTTTGTTAAAATGGAATACCTATTATACTGACTAGGAGTCTTATTTTTAACAGAAAGTCATGAAGGGGCTTTTTAAGAAAGATTGAACGTCTTCGTATTCTCCGCAGACATCGACTGGATCAGCAATCTACCTTTGCTTATGCATATCAGTGAATGTACCAATTGTATTCCTACTTGGATCATGAAGGTAGATAAACGTTCAAACCTCGACAATGATCGTGATTACAAATTTTACAATGCCAATAATGATCTGTTTCAATACCGAACAAAGCTGTCGAGGAAATCCTAATTTATAACACACGACATGAACGTGTTCTAATATATAATTACCGTCAGTTGTATGTTTTTAAACACACGTGGTGGGAGCTCCCCGCTTTGTGGCCTCCGGAATATGATAATATTTGATAATAAATCCGATGCAAACGTAAACCTCGAATTTACAGTTTTTGACGATACTATTTAATTCTGTCAGCGGTCAAGTGCGACCTGTAAGTGAGGTTGGGCGCCATTTTTGTTTGTGTTTGAAATTAGAATTGAAAAGATCCGGGAGCGTGAAAAAGTTAATCGATTGTCGATGACTGACTCTTCAATGTGTAATCATTCCATTTGCAAGTGAGTATATTTTTGAAACGAAGAGTAAATTGTCAAATTGTAAGAAACAAAAAAACTTTTTACAAAAAAATAATAACCGACTACCAAAAATTTCACTTTTTAGTGTTATTTTTGGTAGTCGGTTATTATTTGTTTGTAAAAAGTTTTTTATTTTTCTCTTTTAGGGGGTCAGTTTTGTATTTATCTAATTTAGAATAGCCTAATGTTAACTGCTTATCACCTTTTACAAAATATTGCTTTTCCCGATGCCGCGGCCGGGACGTTGATTGTTGAGGAGTTCTCCTGGTAAGAACCAGGAGAACTGCCACTCACCATATGCATAGTGACCAGCATAAATTGCTTAATCGCAACCCGTTAAATAGGTACTCATTATTATATTGTTCCGGTGGCCATCTGTGGTCTCCATCATCAGTTCCACTTCACCAAATGGTGCTTTTGGAGACCAAATGCACGAGTTACTATAAAAAATACCCAAATCGCTATAGGTATGCATATAAAATTTGAGGGTTTCCCTCGATTTCCATGAGATCCCTTCATCAGATTCTGATTTGGTGGCAATGGGACCACCTCGGGAGTATACCCTTTCAAACAAAAAAAGAATTTTCAAAAACGGTTTATAATTGACGGAGTAATCGCGTAACAAACATAGAAAAAAAAAAAAAACATACAGCCGAATTGAGAACCTCCTCCTTTTTGGAAGTCGGTTAAAAAATAAGGATAATTTGGAGAGGCCATCATAGTCTTAGAAGCGACTCTATTCTATCGAGATTGCTTAGTTGAAAGTTTGGCATTTCTCATGTCTATTAGGGCTTGTTGAAATCAGACCAACAACAACAACACGTTGTTTAATCTGTAATCCTTGATTAAAGATGTAACCACCTATTCGATCTCTTGCATTATAATAGTCAAATAAACTCAATTTTGTAAGCCCACGGCACCCTAGTATGCTATGGTCACCAAATAAGTCAATACTAGAGTCGTTAATACCAACACAATATTCAAATGATTGTCAAATATAGCTGGTTAGGAAGCAAGGACATTCGACGTATCTTGCTTACGTGTGGTCGAAGCCTTCACCATAATAATTGAGTTTAAAAGATAAACAAAAAATCGGGTTACGTAAATTAGCGGTTGTTATTTTTTAATAAGAAGGTAGTTTGTAAACGGTGATTGCCGTTTGAACGGCTTTTAACGATGTAATAGAGATGTTGATAAAGATGAGGATACTAGCGTCACTTTTTCTTTGAAAAGAGCTCGTTTTTAGTTGTGCTTGGAACAGATCCGTAAAAATGGTTTTAGGTTTGTGGGTTTGTTTACCAACGCTTATTTTTACTTTAATTACAATACGCGTAACACCCACAAAATACACGAACGTGAAAGTTTTCTTTTGTATTAAAGTTATGCGAAGAAAAAAAAAATTAAATCTCCATCCTGTTTAAAATACAGGAGAGAACGTCCAAGAAATTTGAATTTTGAGTCTCTGCATTCGTCGTCCATTTTTGTTTGAATAGCACCATCTTGTAACTTACCTTGACATTTGGCGCGTCCGAGTCGAGCGTGGATCCCCTTTTAATTTGTTTTAAATACTTTAATGTCCGTTTTTTTATTCGTTACAATGTAATGGAGACTGCCTGTTATCATGCTCTTCATAAAGATTTGCTCTTGAGCGATAATTTTACTGTCACGAAAGAGTTTTTGCTTGTTTAACATTTGGATTAACGTCAATTTTCTTCTGATATTATGATGACGTAGTTTAAACAGGATGCTCGGTAATTCGACCTATTCCTTGAAAGGGGTTATACTAGAGGTCATTTCCAACAAATGAAGCCCACCAACTACGGGTCGAAAATTAATGGTTTCCGAGTTACCGAGGTTTTTAGATTATTGTTAAAATTTTCAGACTGGGCACCAAAAACAAATAATTTAAAAATAACGTAATTTAAAAATATAGGGATTTGGTTCTTTGGTTCGTATTTTTAAAGTTACAAACACGATAAGTTTCAGTAGCTTCAGCTTAGTTTCATACATTTGACATCCAATCGTCCGTGCTGCAGACAGCATATACATAACAATTTAACACATTTCCATTCCGAGTTTCACTCAGCTCTTTCACTTATCACAGATCGAAAATAAACGATTCCTTTGGCTGCAGTTTGAACTTTCCTAGCAGTTTATTGTTTGGTGACTTGATGTGCAAACACCAAGAAAGTTCAAGGCGGCCAGTTGCATCACGAATGGAGTCATAAAATGTAATGGCCGTAGAACGTAGAACAACGCTTTAAGATTCCCGCAGACGGGCGCAAAGCGACTCTAGTAGAACAATTTTCATGAAAACTTAATGGAAAATTTTCTACCAGAATCGCGTCGTACCGCGTGCCGCGCCGTGTCGCGCCTGTATGTGGGAGTCTTTAAATAACGATAGAGGCTACACACGAATAAATGCTTTTAGCAAATCATTCTGCATCTATCTTTATTTGGGGATTAACAATAGGATTCGCAACGATGTATTGTTTGCGTTTGGTTCAACCGATTAGATTGGTTAGCATGCTATTTGAAATGTTCAATTAAGAGCAGAAAGTAGCACCTTTTCTAAAAGGTTACAGAAGCGAGCTCGTCAGGGCTATTGACCACTTCACTTAGTAGTTTGGAAAATTATCTTTCTAAATTCGGTACTTACATAACTGTTTAAAATCATGTTTACGGTACCTATGGATAATTATCTTGAGCAATTTCTATGTCCTAGTGCATATTAAACTCGAATTTGAAATTGGAATTCCAAAGTTATAAAGGAAATTTTATTGATTTCGAACATTTGCGTCTATAGTCCGAATTTGATAATAGCCCCCTGTCGTGTTACTAACCATTTTAGTTATACAAAATAGGTAGTTATAACACTTTAGTAATAGCGTTTAGTACGATATTATTTTTAGGGTACCTAACACAAGTTAAATGTTGATGATGTCTTTTAAACTTATTATACCTACGCACTATCATAACACCTATGAATTCAGACTTGCAGATAGAGACGCTAAATATTATTTTCCTAATTTTGCCATTATGTATTGATGTTTGAAGAAACTTCTAACTAAAAGAATATTCAAAAAGAAATAGTTGCTGCAACTCTTGGTCTGTATTTTGCCTTTCCTCGTACCGTCAGTAGTGAACGGAGGACAATCAATTTTTCATGACAATAAAATAATAATAAACACAACTGGCACTTAGCCATGTTTGTTGAATTTGCATTTTAAACTAATGACATCAATTCTTATAATAACAGAGGCTATGTAACCTAAGATGGTGGTAAGATTATGCAGATTTTTTTTCAGTTTAATCATGTGTAATTCTCGGAGAAACAATTTTAAAGAATGACAGTATAAATGTTGATGTATGGAGGCGAAGGAAGACAAAGCAAGGAAGGAATGCGTGAGAAATTATTTGAACGAAAAAGAAGTGAAAGATAATCATGTTTTACCGGAGATAAACGTATTTTCTTTCTTTATAATGTGACCGTTGACAGAGAATAGAAGAAAAAACATGTTTTGCCGACTCCAAGTAGTATGGGTCACGGGCAGAAAGATGCTGGAAGCTTGAGAAGTATTCTTAATAATATTAATCTTAAGCTAAACAAGAATGATTACATTTTCTTTGCTAGAAATCTATTTTCACCTAGGAAAGTACCCAAAACACTCAAAAATAATGAAAAAACTTGTAAGAAATGTTTAAACAAGCACTTTGATCCATAAGTTTATACAAAAGAGAGCACTACGTGCATTCATGATAAAAGGTTTCGCTCCAAAAACTGCTGGTCACTACTCTTTAGCGTACATCGAAATATCAGTTTCAATTACATAAACAAGATTTGAAAAAACAAGATCAACCGCTACTGTTGACTTCTTTTATTAATTCCAATACTTACCTTTAAAGGATTTGTAAGAAAAGCTTTTGTGTTTATACTCTATTGCTCAATATTGTCGCGACTAGTTCACGTTTGCTGGCTGAATAGGTAAATAGTTGGGCAATGTCGATCCTAAACGAGGGATTTCGTTCGAGTGAAATATTTGTCGATTGATGTCGTAATCGGCGCACTTAGCCGACTTGGGAAGATGCACGACGAGTGGAAATTAATCCCGAATTAGTTCGTTAGATGTAATGGAATATAATGAAGCAATAGGTTTATTTAGAGGGGTTTTCTTGAAGGCATGATATGATGCGATGATAAAAAACAAATGCGAGTCGGACTCGCACACGAAGGGTTCTCTATACCACCGTACTGCCATTATTAAGATCGAGCAAAAAACGCAAGAAAAAACACGTTTCTTGAATGATATTATTATTTGTTGATATAGCGGCCACATTTTGTGAAAATTTAAAGTGTATGCTTATTACGGTTCAAAACATACAGCCCTGTGACAGACGAACAAACGGACAGTCAGCGCAGTCTTAGGTTTAGATCTTTAGGTTTTCGTTGGTACCCGTTGGTATCCGTTAAGTAGGTAGGTACTTAATCTAGTTCAACAAACTATAGGTAGGTACCTAAATATCATGTTTTTGGGTACTTTAAGGTCACGGGTCAATCATTATTACCTAGAACCGCCTGGACGCTGTAATGTAAGGCGTAAGAAACTTAACCATCACCTAAGCTACCTATCAATGAATATTAAGAAAGACTGTATAAATCCTGAAATACGATTTGATTTAAAAGGGACGGACAAATACCGTCTTCCCGTTCGAATTAGTGAAAAAACATTAAAAAAAAAAAACAACCGACTTCCAAAAAAACACGGTCCAATATTAACGGAGAAATCGGTGAAACTTACATTAAAAAAAAACCGACCAAGTGCGAGTCGGATTCGCGCACGAAGGGTTCCGTACCATTATCTATAAAAACGGCAAAAAAATCACGTTTGTTGTAGAGCCCCCCTTAAATATTCGTTTTATTTTAATTTAATTATTTATTTTTAGAGTGACGTGGACGGGAAGTGGTATATAACTAAAGATTCTGTGAATATTTCAAGCGTCTACCTGTTGCCGTTATCAATATCGAGCAACAACGAGCAAAAAAATCACGTTTGTTGTATGGAAGCCCCCTTAAATATTTATTTTATTCTGTTTTTTAGTATTTGTTGTTATAGCGGCAACAGAAATACATCATCTGTGAAAATTTCAACTGTCTAACTATCACGGTTCATGAGATACAGCCTGGTGACAGACGGACTGACAGACAGACGGCGCGGCGGGCGGAGCCTTAGTCATTTATTTATTAGGGTTCCCGTTTTACCCTTTGGGTACGGAACCCTAAAAAACATACAGACGAACATTATAACCTCCTCCTTTTTGGAAATCGTTTAAAAATAGGATTCTATTTTGCAAAAACCGGAAGGTCTGTATTGGTTTTCTTGCCAGCAGTCCAGTAACTAACTTATAAATATTTGTCTCTGTCTTAATTGTTGGCATTATATTATTTAGTTCAAAATGTACTTACCTTTTTATTTTCACTCGTACTTACTCTACTCAGGGACCAACGTACCTTAGGTAGGTACTTTGGTCCCTGAGTAAAATAAGCGTTATTTTCCAAACACTTTGTTTACATGATTCTTCTTTTATTCCCGCTCAGTATGCAAATTACAAAGTAGCTCCAATAACACCAGCTTGCAAATGTTATTTCAATATTAATAAAACCGTATCTGCAATCCGATTGTGTTGGTAAAGGCAAACTCCAGCGGGGTCATTGACCTGATATTATTTGAATGGATGATTACGAGCTAATGGCTAATTCATTTTTAGTGCCATTATCTTTTTAATATAGTATGGCATGCGTTTTATGTGGACCTCTATAATTTGTTTGTGGCCAGTTACAGGTTTTGAGGTTAGAAATGTTTTTTTTTCTTAATTGTTTATGTCAAGACGTGATTATGATTGTAATTAATGGCTATAAATATGTAATTAGTCTACTTTTTTGTCAAGGCTGCATGTTTACTGCTCAAAACTGGCGAACTAACCGACAAATAAACCTCAATAAAAGATCATTCATTATGAAAACTGATTTAAATCTCATAAATTAATTATCCTAAAAGAGTAAAAGCGAAAAGATGTCATAAAAACAAAAACAGCTCCAACATGCTAGTTCGGTAAGCGTGTCAAGCACGTTTAGTAAGCTCGGCCAACGAGTAAAAAAACTTGAAAAAAATAAACAAGGCTGTACCTCTTTTCACTTTCGTCTGCTAGCGGTATAATCAACGTGGTTCCCGCCCTGTGTTTATACAGGTAAGTTGTAGTATGAACTATGAAGACCCTGTTTCAAAAAGTTTTTAAATCTTTTAGAATGGTTGTTTTTTGAATTGGCAACTTTATTAGAGCGTTTTTGTTTTAACCGATAATTTTCTCTGCTTTAAAAATGAGGACGAGGAATTTTTGAGGCAGTGAATTTTGAATTCATAGTGGCTGCTTATTTCTACATAAGTATACATTAAACGGCATGGACATCGTGCGCTATTGTTAAATATAAATCCTTGTTTAAATAAAAGAATTACCAGACTTTCCTTAATGTTACCTGCTTTATCACGTACCTACTTTTCAAAGCTATAAAACGAGGATGAGGAATTTTCGCGGCAGTGAATTTATATTCATAGTGGCTGCTTATTTATACATAATTATAAGAACATTAAACGGCATGGACGTCGTGCGCTATTGTTAAAAATATATCCTTGTGTAAATCAAAGAATTAGCAGACTTTCCTCAATGTTACCCGCCATATCACGTAGGTACCTACTTTTCAATGCATTAGCATTGAAAAGCTGGTACGTGAACCAGCAAATAACATTGAAAAACGTTTTCCTCACATTCATTTATTTTTACGGTTTTTAGCTTGGGGATGTGTTTATTTTCCTTTTATTGGAATTCAATGATATAACATTGTCACAGCAATGAACCTACAAAGAAAGAATTACCTTCAATACCTCGTTTCGTCGCTAGAAAAATCACAATAAGTAGTTTGGCCATAAGAAAAAGTGTTTTCAACATAAGTTTTTGCCTTGTAAAGGTAAACAATCACCGGTGCGAAATATCCCGGTTACTATCAACAATCTCTCTTAATTAAAAACCCATTCATAACGTACGGTAATGGCTGCCGCGATCTTATTTATCGGTTTATTACTTATAAAAAGCTATTATTTTCAATTTCTTCGCAATGGATAAGAGGGTCGGCCATATGTTGTGTGATGGTGTGTTCAACAAACGATCCCGGCCGTGAAATTTGGAGCGAAAAACTAGATTTTTACCATTATAACGTGATTGTGGTCTGTTAATGTGCAACTAAGTAATTTACAGGTATAAGATAATCTTGGTGCACTGTACTTTTTATTGTAATCGATAGGGATCTTTATAATTTGGCTGCAAGTCGTTGATGCTTTGGCCAAAAAAGTTGGAAGCACCCATATATGTTGGCTTTTTGAATGTTTAGATTCTCAATTCTAATAAATTTCTAATGTTCACCAAAACAAGTTGGTAGATCCATTAAGACGCTGAACAGCTAAACCGCGGTCACTGTCAGACTTCATACGAAAGAAAGAGAAGCGCGATGACACAACGCTTGTAATTTATTGCAAAATATGAAGCAATTATCTATTTACTCAAAAATGATTTAAGTACTTAATCGAAAATAAAAAACAACTCAAGTTCTGCATACAAATAAAGGCTTCTACATACCGGGGCGACTTGTCGCGCGACGCGACGCGACACAAAGGCACCGCTCGTCCCGCGACACGCGAGGCCTTTTGCCGTGTCGCGTCGCGCGACAAGTCGCGCTGGTATGTAGGAGCCTTAAGACGTTCTTGTTATTAATTAAATACCAACCGTACGTTGATATTTAATACTTACAGATATTTTGGATTGAAACTCAAAGTAAAGGGTTAGTTTACCGTTCATTTACATTGTGTCAAGATTTTTTTTTCTTAACGTGTTTT
Source organism: Tiliacea aurago (assembly GCA_948098905.1). Lineage (NCBI taxonomy): Eukaryota > Metazoa > Arthropoda > Insecta > Lepidoptera > Noctuidae > Tiliacea > Tiliacea aurago. The sequence continues at coordinate 18,750,058 of OX402596.1, forward strand.
GGTAACAACCAAGTTCTGAGAAATATGTTCAAGAATAACATATATTTTTTCCGCTACCACAAACTATATAGATTTGGCATTTTTTTTTGTTTAAGACAAGCCTACTTTTATCATTTGCCCTAAGCCAAAAAATCATAACATTAACTTTAGCATCTACTATTCTATAATCTGAGTTTAGCATTTATAAATTACTAGCTGTTACCCGCGACTTCGTCTGCGATCCAGGATGAAAAGTAGCTTATGGTCATGGTCTATCCATGTGCCAAGTTTCATCCAAATCCGTTCAGCCGTTTCAGCTTGAAAGCGGAACAAACAAACTCACTTTGGCATTTATAATATTATAAGTTAGGATAATGCTAACACGCATATTCCACCCAAAGTTGGATCTATGAAGGCCTCTCTATCTAAGTAGGTATAACGAACTTTTTCATGGTTACCTGCGTGGTACCCACTTGTCACTGTAGTGTTAATAATTTACACATAGATCGTACTTCTTTGGACATGTCTTCGTTAAAAAGATGTTCGTGTCGTAAATCAAAGTACAAAGTCAGTCTTCCAAATAGGTATGTTTTTTTTAATAGTAGATATGGTGTTGTTTTGATTGCGAATTTAAATAACTCGTGTATCATTAGACTGTCCTTGGGGTTGATGCTCCCAAACTTAAGAGAATAGTAAAACATAAACCTTAACATTAAAAATATTAGTTAAAGATTGACAGACTGTCGATTGAAAGTTATGACTGCGTATACACTATAAAGTGGTTTTAACAAAGTTGATATCATACCTACCCACATAGCGACTGTTTCCCAGACTGCCGGCCAATAGTCTGTCTAATAAAACTCCTAGACCGGCGTGAAAGGCATTCCGGTGGTAACAAATATAACATTTCATTAACATACTTAGATAATAGAATAAACAACATGTCATCATCATTATTAACAGAAATGAAATGAAATCGTTTATTCTGTAAATAGGATATCAGAGTCACTTTTACACGTCATATTTAAATTAAAGAAGTCGGTTAAAAATAAGCTAGGTGTAGTCGACATTTCCTACCTGACTACTCCTGAGAAGAAATGGCGAAACAAACTCAGCGGTCAAAGTCTCTTTTAAAGTCCAGACATAATCTTGGTCAGATCATGTGAATACCATGTAGATCCGTGTCTGGTCAATGGAAATGGTCTTTTGAGGAAAGTACCACACAAATTTCAGTGGACATGTCCAATCAATGCAAACATTTGTCAGTAATCGTGAAGCTCAACTCAAGACTTAACGAGCTCAACGACTCGACGAACAATACCAAAGAAAGGACATTTGGGTAGGCCGCTTAATGTGCACAAAGTGCCAGACCATCATTAAAACTAACAGAGTCGCAGACGTAGAACAATGAACATGAACACACGTAGTGTGGCATAGCAAGTGATGGCAAATGATAACATCTGCTTATGTCACAGACTCGTAGTTCGAAATACAAATCAAGTTATTAACTGTGATAGCCATTTTGATCATTGCTTGATATTTCCAAAAGTAAGTTTTATCAATGCCTGCGTATGTATCTAAAACCTGTTCTGTAAAATATTAATGTATTCCTATTGCAAGTGATCGCCAATGTTTTAGTTATTTGACCTTAGTCTGGCATTTGTAAAATAAACAGCCACTTTGGAATTTCGCTGGCGACTAGTAATACTGTAATAGTCTGGTCAATATTACCCTATTACTAACTATATGACTGAAGTTATTTGCCAAATTTTGATGGTTACATAAAAATTAACTACTTTTGTTTCTAATTCTAATGCTAAATTAAATACCATAACTTTTAAACTGGAGGTACGTTAGTAAATACTTATTCTGTGCTGGAGGCTTAGTAAAAAAATTAGGCAGTTTGTGGTCTCGGTTATAATTTTTTCGTGACTTGTGTCACCTGTCAATTTTGGCGCACAAATTCTGGTTCGCCATTTTGAATTCAATGTTGATAATATAAAAATGGAACTGGTTTTAATAAATATAAAAATCGTTTAAAATCGTGTTCATATCTACCATTTGTTATAGCTATTAATGTCTACATTTTATATACTTATGCCAATTATCATTTTGCTTCTGGAAAATAAAAATAAAATCTTGAAATAGTAACGAATTCAAAACTGTACATTGAATACTTTTGAAAAAAGTTACCTATTTAATTGCTACGAGGTGTGTGAACGAGTCTGATGCCGAAAACAACTTTTTAGATTTTTTCGCGATTGTCTGTTTGTCTGGAAGTATGTTACGGATTGGCGCAAAAACGTATGAAACACAAACACACTTGGCACAAAGGTAGTTTATAACCTAGAGTTAATCTAGGTTATAAACTATCTGTGTGGTAAATTTATGGTGATTTTAATCCCATAACGTTCCCGTGGGATAATTATTTTCCGTCATCCACGCGGGCGAACTCGCGGGCTAAATCTAGTACCTATCTAATAAAGATCCATAGCGTGTATTACTAATAAGTCACTGACAAAAGATAATTAAATTGCTGACGAATTTTAATTAAGTAAGTAGGTATAGTGGTATAGTCTTCTGGTCAGTATGTAACCGTTTATTTTTAAATGAAACATCATCGAGGTGTGACCAGCAAAGATGACATAATATCTTATGAGCATAACCATTAACATATAAAGAGAACCTTATTATGTCAGTAATCTTTCACTCTTATTTCGTAGACTTAAGATTTATAATCTGATATCAATTTTATTGTATTTTAGTTTATTTTGGTGATATCACACTAAGTTCTTGCGATTTTTTTAGCCCGTGGAAGGTTTTTTATTTAATAACAATAAGGATTATTATTGTATAGCAAAAGCGAAAATATGTGTTGCTAAATTAACATAGCGTAGTCAGTAAAATTAGTATCCAATGTCAATCGTTTTAAAATTGCTAATATTATCGATGGTCAACACGGTCAACCAGAAGGCATTACACATTTTTTAAGCAGGTATTATATAAAATAGTAGTATGCAAATATTTTTTTAAAAGGAAGAAAACTAAGATTCGACAAGGCTGTATAGATTTTGACCTTGGCCTGCCTACATTAGTAAAAAAATAAAAAAAACAAACCATACAATTTCTATCTTTGTTATGATGCTTTACTTATCTACTGATGAGGAAACCATTAATTTTCGTATCCCGTATGTATAATAAATCTATGTAATTCATTGTGTCTATGTATCTAGTTCACATAACATTAAAAACATAACGCAGAAACTCGTTCATCGTATTTTCTGTTTACTTACATTCTAAAAAACGGAAGTCCGATCAACCGGAAACGTGTCGAAATTCATCATGGGAACCGATGACACGCCCTTGAATTCGATTGTTGAATCGATTTTCAATTACATTGAATCGTTATCGAGAATGACGTCCGTAAAATTGAGAATGGGCTCCTACAGTGCGATGTTTGGCGACAAAACGATGACTTTAAAAAAATAACAAATAAAAATTAACCAATGTAAGGAGAGCGGACGTTTTTATTTCAGTGTAGGTATTTCGTGGTCGCTCACAATGGGCCTTATCAGAAGGCTAAAAGTCACCCAAAGGGCAATGGAGAGAGCTATGCTTGGAGTTTCCCTACGTGATTGAATCAGAAATGAAGAGATCCGCAGGCGAACCAAGGTAAACGACATAACCCGAAGAATTGGCAAGCTTAAGTGGCAGTGGGCAGGGCACATTGCTCGCAGAATTGATGGCCGATGGGGCCGAAAGGACCACGTACCGGAAGACGTAGCGTTGGAAGGCCTCCTACAAGGTGTACCGATGACCTTGTGAAGGCCGCAGGTAGCCGCTGGATGCGGGAAGCACAGAACCGGTCGAAGTGGCGGTGCTTAGGAGGCCTATGTCCAGCAGTGGACGTCTTTCGGCTGAAATGATGATGATAACTTTGTGTGACTAAAAGAGTATGACTATAATGTTGATGGATGGAGAGGCAGAGGAAGCCAAAGAAAAGATGAATGGATTGTTTTAGGAATGATATGAATGAGAACTAGGTAGTAAATGATAGCATGGCGGTTGATAGGGCAGAATGGAGAAGAAATCGTGTTGCGCCGACCCCAAGTTACATGGAACATGGGCAGGAAAATGTTGATGATGATGACGAGGTACATTGTGTGTAGTTCTGAGTACTTAAGGGGACGTTAACGGACTTTTAATGATTTATACTGAATATCACGTCTAAAAGAGTAATGTTAATGATTTGAAAAAAATATATGATAAATTAGAGTATTTTCTCAATAACTTAATATGTGAATATTTTAGAATATGTTTATATTACATAGTGAAATTAATTTGTAAAATGATGTCTAACGCGGATAAAAAACTAAGAATGGCGTAATATCTACCTAGCGTATTTTTCTGAAACTTTAACCAATTTAAAGATAATTTAAATATTGATCTTTTAGTGTATGCGTTTTATTAAAACACCTTTTGTTTTGTGTATAATAATTTAATAATGCGTCAAATTGGGGACAGTGCTCCTTGATGGGCGAATCCTATTACTGGCTGAACGTACGACTCGTTGCGTGAGCTCAGTACAGAACACGCAAGCTAACTACTCAAGGCCACTGGCATATATCTGCGTCTAAATTTGAGGTGTATTTAGCCCTTGTGTGTAGAATTTTTCAAATTATCTACTTGAAGAACTGCATCGTTTAAATGTCAAAAATAAATGAGGAGATATTAAATTCAAATGTGCATGTATGTATGTGTACGTGTGTGTGTGTTAAATTATGTGGTGTAGGTGTGTATGTAGATATGTGTGTGAACCTACCTACGAATTGACCTTTACGCAACACCTAAGCTCAACCATTAGGACTTATAAGTAGGTAACATTGAATGAAATAAATCATATCGGCTTTTATTATACGGCCTTTATTTGCTTCTAGAGGGCTGTGGTCAGCACAGCAGGCAGCAGGTGGGCTAACATGTATTGCCGTGACAAGACAACACATTTGTCACAAACTAACAACTAAAGAAACTGATGTACAAAAAAAAAATATGATTATAAAAATTTATTTGTGAAAAACTTGCACAACATTACGGACATAAATTCAAATTATTGACTATGAAAAATGTAACAGAATATTGAAATGTACAGAATTTTAATAGTCGCGTAACGCGGGTTGCCTACGTATTATCGTAACAGTACGCTACGGCCCTACGCCGTAAATACATTTTTTCAAACACTAGCTACGCCATAGCTCCATTTTTTTAAACTCATCCTTTGTCTGAATTATTATTGGCTTAGATACGATGAAGGTGCATCCTCTTTCCTGTGGAGTGTGGAGTAAACTAGACTAATATTATAGTTCCAAACTTTTTTGCAATAATTAATATACCAGCCGATTTGACTGGTAGAAATGGAAAAGTGAGCAATTTGCTCATCACGTCGAAGATCCTCATTAGATCTTCACCAAATTTCTATGAGACCAACGTGAAACTTTTTCTTTTTTCTACCTTTCAAATAAAAAAAGAACCATCGAAATCGGATCTCATAAGGCAGCGACATCCAGTAGCCCCCAATCGCGTACAATATAAATACAGCTTTCATTATACAAAAAAGTGCAATAAGAACCATGGTGAGGATTCCACAGTGGGTATCGTGTAAAGGCTTCTACATACCAGCGCGACTCGTCGCGCGACGCGACACGGCACAAAGGCCCCGCGTGTTGCGAGACGAGCGGTGCCTTTGTGTCGCGTCGCGTCGCGCGACAAATCGCCCCGGTATGTAAAAGCCTTAAGGAGTACTTTAAAGAACTTCAGATACTAACGGTCCCTTGTTTATATATTTTAGTTCTTCTCACGGATCTTATGAAACAGCTGCAGAATTTCGAAACACCAGAAGAAAGAAGTAAGCGGGAAGCTACTAGGCGTAGGGACTTACAAAATAAGATACAAGCTCATTTAAAAGGAGTGAGTCATGCTGCAGGTTATCAATCAATTAAACTGTTTAATAAGCTACCTGTACACTTCAAGTCATTATACAACTTAAATCAGTTTAAGCAGCAGTTAAAAATAATTTTTGATAGAAAAGTGCTATTACACCCTTGATGAGTTTCTCTGTGACATTTAAAACTAGGCTTAATTCATTATTGGTATACTATATAATGACATGATATTTTGTATTTTTGACATTGTTTAATGGATGAAATTCTTTATTTGATATATGTCATTTATAGCATCACTATTTTTATTGACATTAGATTATATTTTTGACATACGTAATAATCCTTAGTTTAATTGTTTTGTTACTAATCCTAGATATTTTTTTTTTTGACGTTTAACATCATATTTGGGAATTGCAAATGTTTTACTTTCATAATTGGTTACTGTTTTAATTAATGATTTATATTGTAATTCTTTTAAATTTTAATTGTTATCATTTTGTGTAAAATTTCGACACAATGTAAAAATTGTTACAGAAATAAATAAATAATAAAAAAAAAACAAAAATACAATAAAAATTTATAAAGTCGTAAAACCTGTATACCAAGTTTCGTCCAGATCGGTTTTAACATACGACCTGTAGAGGAGTACCCACAAACTGACAGAGGAAAGCTTTTGCCAGACTTGAAGGCTTTGAAGCAGAGACGCTGCGATCGCTCGGTCAATTGGGTGTACCTAGCTTCAATGCTGCATGGATTTTGGCGCTGAAATGACGTTGACAAGGAGGTGCTGTTGGCAAACATTTGTGAAATTGTTTTATGGATTCTTTGGTCCGAAATAAAAGATTATTTATTTATTTATTTTATTTTATTAAAAAAAAACCGGTCAAGAGCGAGTCGGACTCGCGCACCGTGGGTTCTGTACGTGTATATGATGTTGATGATTTCTGAAAAACTGTGCTATTTAGAGACATCGTTTTATTTTTCCTATAATCTTTACATACACTTCTATCACATAGAATAATTTCAGATTTTTATCTATGCAAACTTCGGAGATAAGGGGAACGGTATTTTTTTTTAATTTTTCATCAAAAGTCGGAAACTATGCTGCCTAAAAAAAAAAATGTTTGAGAATGTGCAAAAAGCGTTCTTTTATACGATACCCCACATGCCCCAGTAGCCCCACTTAACATTTTTAAGACCCCCTTTCAGTCCCTTTTGCAAAAAAGATATATTTTTTGTAATTTCTTTCTTGTTTGCAAAATAGTTGGGCAAACTTCATCTAAAACTATTCTAAATTTCAAGTTGATAGCATTAGTAGTTCTTGGGATATCCAGGTGTGACAGACAGACAGACAGACAGACTTAGTCTCACCATAAGGGTTCCTTTTTACCATTTTAGTACGGAACCCTAAAAAAGATAGCGGTGTTAGTTCCGATTTTGGCCACGTACCAAAAGATCCTTGTACAGCTACCTATAACTACATTTAGGTAAACTATTTCATTCTCACAAGCAATAAATGTGCAGCATTGGTCCAGGAACTTACGATAGGAGATGAAATTAGGAAATTAATTTTAAAATAGGGATAAAGATTTCAAGGAGTTTTGAAGTGAACTAAAACATGCATGGATTGGTAAATGAAAGCAGTTCTAGTTCTAATTACCAAACAGTAGCGAGCTGGTTAAAATCAACGCTATAAATTAAACTCTGCCACGCTACTAAATCGTTCTTGATTTCCCAGAAACTAGGTTTTTAGTCATTTATCTTGTCTAGGCAGAAAAATTGTAACGAGCCAATTACCTATCTGGTTTACTGCGCTGTAAGAAAAGCACACAAAATCGGTAAAGTTTGATCAAATCTACTTCAATTTTATGCTAGCCTGGTACCTACTCTCTCGAGCTTTGCGTATGAAGTTTAATTAAAATCGGTTCAGTCATTTCGAATAACGGCTTGTAAGTTTGTATAAAATGCCGTACGTCGTAAACGCTCTGCTCATGCGTTCTTTTCAATTGTTTCTTATTTCTTAACAATGCCCATCCACTAATATTGAGAAATGAGAATTCAATGGAACGAATTACTCGACTACACACGTAAACTTTTATATAAATCAGTTAACATATAAATTAGACACACTATTATCAAAACGACTACTACGTAACGTTGTTAATCAAGGAATCAATCTATTGCATGCAACGAGCGACGCATTGGGAACGCATCGCCCGATTGCGTTCAATAATAAACGAATAATTAACTCATTAATTACACAGACATGAATATACATGGAAATGTTTGTAACAATAGACGCCGTGCATGTTTAATTTTTGCATTTCTTTGATAATCTTCCCATGGGTGTGGATGTACGTGATGAGACGCATCATTGGGCCGGTATGCCTGTGTGCTGTCATAAATATTGTTTGATGCGTAGTAGGAAACGAATGCCTAGGGAAAACGGAAAATAAGAGGTAAAAGCTGCGGAAGATATCCATACCTACCATGATAAATCTCATGCTTATGTAGATCGTTTTTTTGGGTTCCGTAGTCACAAAGGAACCCTTATAGTTGCGCCATGTCCGTCTGTCTGTCTGGCTATCGCATATCGCTACGCCGCGGACCCCGCCGCGGTTTCTAGTACCAAAGTACTGGAAGGCTGTAATTTGGCATGGGTATACATATCAGTCACGTCGACAAAGTATCTTTTACACATATTTTTACATTTTATTTATTTATTTATTATTTATTAAAACTTCATACACAAGTAAAAAAATACTGTACAAAGGCGGACTTAATGCCTGAGGCATTTTCTACCAGTCAACCTTAAGGTGATGCAGAGACAAAACATGGTAGGTGCAACATATGGGATAGATAACTCGAAAATCAAAAATATATACTAATACATACATACTTATAAACAAATTAAAAAGTGTCAGGAGAAATAACGATTGGTGGAGGAGAAAACGAATCAACGCTGGGATGATTCTGCCAACTTCTTACGAATATATTCCCGTGCCTTCACTTTAAACGTTAACCGTCCGGTTGCCATCCTGATGCTCAGAGGGAGCGCATTTCAAAGGAAAACCGCCTGGACAAAGAAAGAAGAGTGAATGAAACCAGAGCGGTGAGAAGGACATCGTAGAAGACGATTGTTGGTGGAACGGAGATTTTTACTGTGGGCAGAGCACAAGTATTGAACATGGGAAGTTAGGTAAGAAGGAGAAGTGGGTTTGTCGAGTATTGAAAACAACATAGACAAAGCCCTCAACTCCCTGCGCTGACGAATGGGCAACCATTTTAAAACCAATCGGTGCGCGGACACATGATCATACTTACGAAGATTGAAAACGAATCGAATGCAGTTATTTAGAAGGCGGTCAAGTTTATTGAGGAGATCAGCATTCAGGTCATAGTAACATACATCACAATAGTCAATTATGGGAAAGATTAAGGACTGTACAAGCATTGCCTTTATGTGTGAAGGGAGAAGGTTCCTCAACCGATAGAGTGACCGCAACGTTCCGGTGACTTTTTTACTGACAGTCGTGACCTGCCTTCGCCAGTCAAGACAAGTGTCGACATGCAGACCAAGATCCTTGACATCGGAGCTAAACGGGATGACTGAGTTGTCGAACATCATAGGTGGCACAGTTGAGCCATTCAGCTTCCTCATACTGTGGGGGCTCCCCACAATGATAGCCTGACACTTGGTAGGGTTAACCGCCACCCCAAAACGATCAGACCAGCTTTTAACCACACCTAAATCCCGGTTTAGCTCCTCAATCGCATCAGATATGTTGTCAACACCCGCCTGGCAGTAAAGCTGTAAATCGTCAGCATAAAGATGATACGCAGTCTGAAGCTCGGTGGTGATAAGATTAATAAAAATGGAGAACAAAAGAGGAGATAATATACCGCCTTGAGGCACGCCAGCTGCAAGATCACACCAACTCGATGAAGAGTCTCCAGCACGAACAGACTGCTGACGCCCCTGAAGATAAGAGGAAAACCATTCCAATACCTCCTGAGAGACCATAAGATAGGACAGGATGGACAAAAGGACTTCGTGACTGACAGTATTAAAAGCATTGGAGAAGTCAATTAACACTAAGACTGTTACTTTAGTGTCTTCCATCCCCCGCCTAATATCGTCAGTCACTTTAAGGAGAGCAGAAACGGTACTGTGCCCTGGTCTAAAACCGGATTGAAAAGGACTGATGAGAGAGTTGCAGTGAATAAAGTGGGAAAATTGTTTATGCACACTAGCCTCAAGCACCTTAGATAGAAAGGGAAGGATGGAAATTGGGCAAAGGGACCAGGAAGAGAGGGATTGGGAATCTTTGGCAGTGGCCGAACAAGGGCTTTACGCCACAGGGAGGGGAAAACACCGGTAAAAAGGGAGAAGTTAATGATGTGGGAGATTGCAGGGAGTAGTTCATTAAGAACCGCTACGATCATATGGCGGCTGATATTATCGCAGCCCACAGCTTTGGATTTAATAGAAAGGATAATCTTTTTGATCTCTCCCGGGTCGACTGGGGTGAAGACAAAGGGGTTAATATTAGGACGCGTCAGACCAGCTAGGTAATCAAGGGTTTGACATTTGGTTGGACTATCCAAAACGGGAACAGTGGAGAAATGGCGATTTAGATCATCCAAACCAATTGTATTAGGAAGGTCCGAATGTCGCGATTTGCCGATGCCCAGAGTTCCAAGAAACTTCCAAATATCGGCAGCAGAAGCAGAAGTGATATTATTTAGAACGTGGCGGCGTTTAGCATTGCGTATCATCTGATTACACCGATTCCTAGCAGCCTTAAAGAAAGCCCAATTGTCCTCCGAACGATCCTTTTTAAATTTCCGAAACGCGCGGTCCCTCCGTCGCATTGCCATCCGAACGCCCCTGTTCATCCAAGGCGCAGGCGGACGCTTCAACTTAATCTTTTTGATTGGAGCATGGGCGTCGTATAGCTTGACCACGACATCGTTGAAGAACCTAACTTTTTCATCAACTGTAGCAGCTGCTTCCAGGGATGACCAGTCAATATTGGACGCATCTTTTTGAAGTTTCTCGCTATTCATACGCGCAAAGGCACCTGTACTGGAACGTTGGTTTAGGTTTAGGGGGCTTAAGGACATAGGATAGGAAAATAAGATCGTGATGGGAAAAGCCAGGAGCATCGTATTGGCCATGTGAGGAAACTAGGGAAGGATTAGAGGTGAGGATCAGGTCAAGCCAAGTATCATCACCGACTATATTAAGATGAGTAGGTTGGAGTGGCAAAACGTGCAGACTGGCTGACTCAATTAGGTGCAGGAGTTTAAGGGACCGAGGGGAGTTGTGGGCCAATAGGTTGGTATTAAAATCCCCCATAATAATGTGATGTGCATACTCCGAACCCAAAGATTCAAGTACCGATTCGAATTCAGTGAAGTAATCAATAGAACGGGGGCAATAGATGACACCAAGGACAGTTTTAGCTCCTCTGGCACAAACCTCGAGAAAAAGAAACTCTGCGGATTCATTGGAAGAAGAAGAAGATAGAACTTTAAAAGAGAAATTATCACGAAGATAGATGGCTACACCGCCCCCCCTCCTACCGATCCGATCATTCCGAAGAAGAACGAAACCAGGGAGCCGGTAAGTGGTTGAAAGGAGGTTAGGTTTGAGCCAAGTCTCGGAAATCAGGATGGCGTGAACGTTGTTGTCCGTAAATGTGTCGTACAATTCATTAAAGTGACTAGGAATGCTCTGAGCATTGAGATGACATACATTAAATAGCCGGCCAGAATTTTGGCTAAAGTTTTGGCGTAAAAGAACACCTAAGGTATCCGTAAGAGAAGCGAAACTGTCATTGCTGGAAGAGGCACTAGATTCGTTGGCAGAATAAAATGATTCGTTATCAGATGTCATAAAATAAATATAAATATACAATTATATAAAACGCTAAAAACACTACATGAATGACTGGTACGAAGTTTGCATCTCTGCACCACCCGCCAGCTCACAACATCATCTAATTCTAAACATTGGTAAAACTAATTAAGTAAGTTATAAAGCACACAGCAAAAACCTTTATTAAAACATTATGGCTGTTATGCAAAAAATAAAATAAAAAGTAATATCATCAAGCACAAATATAATGTTACGGTAACAATTTAATTTTACTAGAATGTTTATAAGAAGTGAAGCGAGATAAAATATGAGTAAGTCGAGTCGTGAACGTATCCGATTAGGAATAGTGGTGTCATAAATAACCTGTGGACTTCTAACATTTGCATTCATTTCTCTGACTAGTTTAATTATCTGTGTTTGCATTTGACATATTAATTAAGAAATAGAAATGAGGACTTCTTGGCGGGAAAGTGAAGCGTCATGTTCAGCAGTTTGTTTTATTTTCCAAAATTTGTGTTTAGCTGAATACTAATGTGTAATAATGGTGGATTATTAACCATTAAGTGTTTGTGAACGTGCATTAGTGTAGGCAAATGAAACAAAACAGTGCAACTTCGCTTCAAGTTCTCTCAAGAAGTCCGCGTGAGGACTCAGTAAAGTGCCACATCTTTACTGAAACTCAAGGGGAGTGGGCGGGGATATCATCATCATGCATTTATAATTCATTTCATCAATATTAGACAAGAACTAAAACTTGACATTGGCTAAATGCACAAACCGTGCGAAGCCAGAAGGAAAAGAAAAAAAAAAAAATTGAAATGATTGTTTATTTAACTTGTTGAGGGTAAGTTAGTTTCACATAAAACATAGATTATGAGGAAATGACGTAACTAATTATAGGACTACTAAGAACATAAACAAAGAAATAACAGCGGTAAGTAAATCATAACAATTGCATGCAAATCATTATCTAGTAAGTACAAACATGATACCATTACTGAGACGTTCTGTTTTGCAGGCTATCTCCAGTGCCTTGGGCCTTTGGATCTTGGACCTTTGGATACTTCGCAAGCAACGGATTGAGCTCATCCATTGATGAAACTTTGTGTCTACTTCCGTCAAAGGCCTTCAGAGCGATGACACCATCCTGAGTCCAACACGACCGCATTCCGAAGTGAAGACGCGCCTTCCCGAAGATGGATTGCCGGACCCTTGTCAAGAACTCCTTGACCGAGATGGGTGTTCCCTTCAAGCGTGTTTTACCCTTCCAGACTACTGATTTATCATCGTAGCTGGAAAACTTCACCAGTATGGGCCTGTGATGTTCTTTATTGGCAGCGCCAAGTCTGTGACAGACCTTTATGGAAGATGCAGAGAAATTCTTGAGGTTCAGCTTATTAGTGATTACATCCAGGATGACTGCGGTGCTGTCTTCACTGTCAACTTCGGTTACACCTTGAAAAATCAGGGCTTTCCGCCTATGTCTTGTCTCCATTCCGTCAACCTGCTTAGCACACTCACTAATCTCAGTCCGGAGCAAGCCGAGCATGCTAAAAATAATCTCCCTGAAGGACCGGAACTCCTCAGCCACCCTAGCCACGGTATCCTTGGCAGGTCCAGCGCACTGAATTTGAGCTTCCAGTGCTTCCATTTTGCGTGTGAAGGTCTCTTCAAGGCTCTTTTGTGCAGACAGTATATCAGCAAGTTGGGCCATAGTGATCCACTAGTTTCAAGGTGAAAGTGTAGTGACTATTCAGATGATGAGCTGGCAGGTGGTGTAATTTTACTATTTGAGTCACATAAATGTGCCACAAACGTGAGTACCCGTGTAATGGAGGTTATTACCTTATTTTTGATCAAAAAATAAACAAATAACTAAGTATTTCTATTTTAAATAAAAATTCAAAATTAAAGATATGTCTATCGTTTTCTTACACCTACCCGCGAAAAAAATTATTTTAGACAATAAATCATTTTTTTTTTATGATGCCGCCCATTGTAGATAAAGTGAGAATATTTTTTTTTCTTGTCTGTCCTATTGTGTGCGGTATCGTTGAAAAGGTCGTTCAAAAATATTGCTTGTGTGAAAATCATTTTTAGATTCTGGAATCCGTTAGCGATACTTAAGCTTTAAAGTGCAATTTTTTGTTAGTCAAGTCCGCCACCTCCCATGGCAGTTAGTAGTTGTTTTTTGATATCGTCATATTCGTGAACGGGCGCCGTCAGTTGTGACTGGTCTTCTCCTATCTGCCAGGGCTTATTTGTAATATTTTATATTGTTTTTTAAATAATTTATATTTTTGCATTGGTCTCACTTATAGAAGCGACAAGAATAATGTACCCAGGATTACAGAAAACAAAACAAAATATAAAAGATTACAAATAAGTGTAATCTTTTATATTTTGTATTGTTTTTAAATGATTTATTTTTTACATTGTTCTCACATAATATAGAAGCGAAAAGAATAATGTACCCAGGATTTAGTACTATCTTGATTTAAAAGAGTGTCCTTGGAGTTTCTTGCCTATTCTTCTCCATAGAGATCTACGTTTTGGAATGGGCAAATAGCTTCAACTTTCTGACTAACTGACCGACTCTTTGACAATTCAAAAGTGCCTGTAATTGGTTTAATTGAAATAAATGCTTTGAGTTTGATAAGTATGTGAAAAAATTCATGGCAGTAGGAATGTATGGGGGAACATGTTTTTCAACTACAATGTTAAGTTTGTTTTTGGGATAAATTCATCTTACTATAATATAATTACGGAACCCTTCATTGTGCGTGGTCCACACGCACTTGACCGGTTTGTTTTTTTTTTATACAAAGCATCTTATAATACCTAAACGTTCTTAGCCATACCTAAGAGAATTTCATTTGGCTTTGCAGTTAAACTTGAAATCAAGCTGCCAATGGATTGCGCAGAGTTAACAGAAATTTAATAATTCTGTAGGTAATTCGAAACCAACATTTTGATTAAAACAATCAAAGATAGTTATGTTAACACGTGCACTGCACCGCATTAATCCGTCTCCCTCAATTAACTCTTACCTACAGTTTGCACGGGATGATGAGCAGCGAAGCCACTCTCACTTTTTTTCATTTCTAGCCCACTGAGGAAATTAGACCAGAAACATTTGATTTAATGATACAAGAACGTATGGGTTAGTTTGCGTTTTAAAGAAAACAAAAGCTTTTTGTCTGGCTACGAATTTGATTGATCGGTGTGTATTTTATTTTAATTTTGATTGAATTAATAATGAGGCCAGTGCATTTCGTCGCAATGCTCTTTTTCGTAGGTACCTAATACTTAAAGCGTTTTAAAGCAGTAGGTAATCACACTTATAGTATTTCAAGCATGCAACCATGTTCCAATCTGATCGAAAATCACGTAATACGTCCAAACATATAATTTGTTACTTGAAACGTTACGAAATGGATATATGACAGTCTGATATCAAATTGTCAAACGTTGGTTGTTTTACTGAACATGATATGATACGTTTCGACTCAGTGAAAGTAGGTTGGATTAATTTGGGGGCGTGTGCCGTCAACTGGAGTGTTGCATTAAATAGACGATTAGCAAAAAAACCCGAGCTATTATAATATAGGTATATATAGATAGACGGATATAAACTAGTCCGCATAACTTGATAGTTGAGATGTCTACGTAATTTAAGCGAAAACGTACAATAATTGGAAACTGTATTATGAGTGGAGACGGTTGAACTCCTCATGCTGTAAGAAGTTTTTGTCATCGGTTTTTACCTTCTCTGTGTATATTTTTTGAGCGTGAATAGCGTGATGTGTAATGGCTGCATGTCTTGACAGCCAGTATAAACTGGAATAACCACTTTTACACCACGATTGTACAAATAAACACCCTGATTTACAAAGCCCTGCACAATCGTAATTTACAACCCTGCAATCTGACGTTAATTAGCCACTACAATTATAAAACGATATATTTAATCTCAAAGCTGACACTTACACCAATGAAACGCACATCGCTGTAATATAAAACGCAGCGTTTCTGCTGATAATTAGGCGTTGACACGCGATGCGGCGCGGTATGCAGCACGCGTATGATTGGCTATTACAGACGCTCCTTAACATTCCGCCATGTTTATTGGTATGACAATCGAAGTTTGAATTACGAAAGTAAGAACTTTGATTTTGATTTCGTTAATACGTCACTTTTACGTCTTTGCAAAAATCGTTTTCGAATAAATAATAAAACGGAACGTATTTCCAATCTTTTTCGTAATTTAGTCTTTATTATTGGAGCGAATACATTATCGTTAAGAAATTGAACTACAGGTAAAATGTATCTAGGTATATTAATGGCTATAAATACATATATGTAGATTATAGATAATGTCTTTCGGAAATGTGTGTGGTGGTAATGTCAATAACATATCATGCGACGAATTTAAACGAATGATTTTGTTCAAGGAATTCCACTCTAATGAATAGACTACACAAGCGAGATATACAGATCGCCTATGTTTTACAGAATGTGAAAAAAAAAATAGGACCTACTTAGACTAGAGACAGACTAAGTCTGAGGAAAAACGTATAGAAGACCCTTGTCATTAGACATTTCAATGTATGTAGGTACATAAGTCATTAAGTCATCCATCATCTCAACCTCTCTCCATTCACTGCTTTAAATATATGTCACAATTATAACACACCATCTTACACAAATCCCAAAAGTCTTAACCCACAAAAAAGTTAAGAAAACCATCACATTACCCCACTTTTAAAGATCGAAACACACTATTACGGTAACGGTACAGTTCAATTAATCACCCTCTTATGAAAATCTTCCGCGTACGTTACGTTAACTTAAAACCTCGCTTGTGAATTGTTCCTCGTCGTTTGACCGTACTCATGATGGACTGAGAAAATGCTATGTGTTCTATGCCTTATGTAAGGTTATGACTATGACGTAAGGGTATGATAGTAAAACCTAGTGCTTAATTTTGATTGGCAGTCTAATGTTTTGTGGGGCAATAGGTAATAGAATTGTTTTGTTCAAATTGGTTTGGGTAAGATGAAGTGGTTTGACGGGTATGTATTTATGTCGGTTCTGAAAAGCGTAGTTTGAAGTAATTTAAGTAAATTGCAGCAGTTTGAAGCAAATAAGCAAGCAGCAGTAATTCATTCTGTTATGTTCCCTACAAAACATATTTTAATCAGCGAACTCATTTGTTTTTAAAGTCAATCATCTAAGATTCGCACCTGAACATCGATCGAATTTTGAAATGCTGCTGCTAACGTGCGTTTCGTCAAATAGTTCATATGCCGTAATGTTGGCTGCACTGATTTTAACAACGGACCTATTAGGTAGCGTATTCGTGTTCGTCACTTCGTCCTACAACAGGGGAGCCAATATTACGGCATAGAAACTATTTGATTAAACGCACTCGTAAACAAAATAATACCTGTAAGAATTGGCAAAAATCACTCAATAAGGAAAATTATGATTCATCCATGTGTGGAATGTTAGTTGCTGAGCAAATTCTTTGAAAATGTAGAAACTGAATAAAGGTATAAGATTGCCATTTAATAAATCCTGTTTAGCACCCAATAACTCTCGTAGCGTGAGATATTCCCAATGAAAACCAGATATGTGCACATTTAAGTGTTCAAACACCAAATCTAGAAACTTTCTCAGTGATCACGCATGTTGGCTGCAAATAAAATTGTCAAATAAATCTTGCACCTACTTAAATTAAATTTAATACCAACGCGTGTAGAAAGCATGAAAAACATTATAAGATACTTTTTGTTTTATTTATTGTTAATTGTTTTGCGTGTAAATGCAACAGTGGAAGGAAAATACGTAGTTGTAATAATTTGCACAGTGTCTTTGTGAATGCTGTGTCTGTGTGTGATGCACTCATGCGCAGCGTAAAGGCAGTTTCACAAACTTACCGTATGCATAATTTATAAATGTATTTTTATAATACTTATTTATATTTATATACAAAACATGATTTTGGTCCGCAATTTTCGTTTTTAGAAAGAAAGAAAGAAAGAAAATACGTTTATTTGCGGTAAACCCTCGGTGTACGAGTCCGACTCGCTCTTGAACGGTTTTTTTTTTTTGGGGTTGCCGTCCAGTCTAACCGGATGCAGCTGAATACCAGTATTTTACATGAAGCGACTGCCTATCTGACCTCCACAACTCAGTTACTGGGTAACACGATATCCCTTGGTAAGACTGGTTGTCAGACTTTCGTGCTTCCGACGACCCGTAACAACTGTCAAAGTTCTAATAACAGTCGGGACCAACGGCTTAGCGTGCGTTCCGAAGTACGGAGGGGTCTTGGTATGTAAAGATGGTCACCCATCCACGGGCCAACCGCGGCAAGCGTAGATTAACCTGGTCGATCGGCCCGTGCGTCTGTTATTACTACTTATTACTTAGCCACAAGTCCCTAACGACCAATTTGATAATGTATGTTATTCTAATGCCGCAATAATTTCTTCCAATAATATACCAGTCAAATGAGGTGCCAGGATTTATTTGGTTTAAAATATAAATAAGCGTCTGTGTTTTCCGACCACAATAATTGTTTGGAAGATCACTGTTTGGCATTTTTTTTAACTACAATATAATTAATTATTTATTTCATCTTTCTTGTTACCTTGCAATTTATTTATTATTATGTAAACGCATCTTTACCACATTGTTAATTAACATTAATTAGTATGCGGCTATCCACCATTTTTAAGAGCGTCGCGTGTGCACAAAACAAACCAATAACTAAACGAACATAACCAGCAACACTAACCTACCTTTTGCTAACATGCTTATCATCACGCTTGTATTCTCCGAAGGGTTAGACAGAGGTGAACCTATAGTATTGTACACGCACATTTCGTCGGTTATGTTTAAGTCCCATGTAACCGAGACTATCACCATCAACCGGACTGAAGTCCAGACTCCTCGTTGTTACTGAGAACTCTGAAACTGATTGCGTGATTTGTGTGAATTATGAAGAAATCTTAAAGTCAAATTGTTTATTTCAAATAGGCACATAAAAGGCACTTTTGAACGTCAATATTTACAAAAAAATAGAATTGATTCTAGTCGCCCCTTCCAAAAGGTAGTTTCGTATGGAGAAGAATGGGCAAGAAACTCCACCGCAAGACGCAGTTATATGCCAGTGACCTTGAGTGGTTAGCTTGCGTGTTCTGTACTGAGCTCACGCAACGCGTCGTACGTTCAGCCAGTAATAGGACTCGTCCATCAAGGAGCGCTGTCCCCAATTTGACGCATTATTCATTTATTATACACAAACCAAAAGGTATTTTAATAAAACGCGTATACTAAAAGATCATTCTTTAAATTATCTTTAAATTGGTGAAGGTTTCAGAAAAATACGCTTGGTAGATTTAGCGCCATTCTCAGTTTTTTATCCACGTTAGACATAACTTTACAAATTAATTTCACTATGTAATACAAACATAATCTAAAATATTCACATAATTGTCGTAATTGAGAAAATTCTCTAATTTAACATTTAATTTTTTTTTTCAAATCATCATCTACTCGTTTAGATGTAATCTTCAGTATAAATTCATTATAAGTCGGTTATCGCCATATGGGGCATGCCTAGCATGCGTAGTTCATACAAACGTAATACCAAAATAATTTGTAAATCAAACATATTCTTAAGGTAGTGTGTATTTATTTCGATTGGATTACAGAATATCTATGTTCCCAAATATATATTTTGAAAGGACAATGATATAAAGACGTGTTAAGAGGAATTTAAAATTTCTATAGAAAACTTATATTTCTCGTAACTCGTTAAATCAGTGTCCATTCAAAATATATATTTAGCCTCTTAAGAAATAAGGAAAGAATTGAAATTGTATAATAAATAATTCTTTGTAGTGAGAAGTTTTGAATATTGACTAATGTAATATCAATCATGTGTTATATAATAGAGGAAATTCAATCAGTGTCAAAGTATTGCATCAAAGCAAATAAAATATCTAAAGTTGTTTAATTCTGCTTTAAAATTTAATAATATACTCATTGTTATGCGAGACTATTATATTAAATAAGAATATATTAAATAAGAATACGTTTAATATCGCTAGGTCAACAATAAAATAAAATTATTGTGCTTATGTATTATTTATACTTGACTAGCTGCGTCCCGCGTTATCACCCGCATATGTCTCAATCCCGTCGCATAAGTCTCAATCCCGTAGGAATATGGAGATTAAAAGTATCCTATGTCCTCACCCAGGTCATGGTCTACCCATGCGCCAAATTTCATCCAAATCCGTTCAGCCGTTTTAGCGTGAAAGCGAATCAAACATACTCACTCGCATTTATAATACTACTAGCTGCGCCCCGCGGTTTCACCCGCGTAAGTCTCGATCCCGTGGGAATATCGGGATGAAAAGTAGCCAATATGTTAATCCAAGGTATCAGCTACCTCCATACAAAATTTTATCAAAATTGGTCTAGCCGTTTAAGCGTGAAGAACTAACAAATCCACACACACTCACATTGCCTTTTTAATATTAGTGTGATTAGTTAGGATAGTTAGGATGATGGCATTCGATTTGGTTTTCATCATTAAAGATTTTATGTTGCTTCCTTACGAGTATTTATGTACTAATCAAGGAAAAGCTTTACAAATGAAAAATGACAAAAGCTAAATTGTATACCTATATAATATTCAATTGTTTTCTCTGCGTAAGATGCCAAACTCAAGGAACTGTTCCTACAGCAAATGGCTGTACACCTGAAACCTGAAAGAAGACTAGTATAGCTTTGTTTGACATTGAGATGTGTTTGAGCTGCCACGTTGGTCTAGTAGCCACAAGTGCGGATGTTGAACGTGGGGTCCTGGGACTGAATGTTTAGATAGATCCAGGGGTCGGGCAAACAGTTGTTGGGTTTCGGGTCGAGCAAACAGTGGTTCAATAATGTTTTTTTTTAATATTCTACTACTACATACTATATTCTGTAAGTAATATTTTCATTTATCGATTTAAGTAGGGCGTCATTTCGTTCGGATATTAATTTTATCCTCATTCCTAACGAATCCCACAAATGAGATCGGATCGGAACAAAATGTTGTTTTTTTTCATATTCCTAAAGGACTCTATGAAGTGGGATCGGATCGGAACAACATATTTACATTATCCACGTTCCTAACGAATCCCATTTGGTGGGATCCGATCGGAATAAGCTTTTTTCAAAGCCCGGTATCTAGATTTGAGCCCGATAACGGTAACTAGCAAAAGGGCTGTTTTACACTTGGCTTAGCTTCGAAATGAGGGTAAAACTAAAAAATAATAATTTCGTAACTATAACATAACTTCAAGCTTTGTTTCCTCGAAGGGTTAGGCAGAAATATACCTATAGTACACCCACATTTCGCCAGATAGGTATATTTAAGTACCATATAATAGGGGCCAAGCCTATTACCATCAACCGGGCACAAATCCAGCTGCAACTGAGGAATCCCAGATGAAAAACACAATAACACTTTGCCCGACCTGAGAATCGAACCCAGGGCCTCATGCCCGGCAGTAGCGCTTGCGACCACTAGACCAACGCGGCAGTCCAAGACTGAAAATATGTTATTTCAAAATAGAATCGATTTGATAATATGATAATGACACACTTAACATCGGCATCGATCATAAAATACTACGTGATTCATTAGTAATCGATGTTCAGTGGATAATAAATAATTTCAAAATTATGTTACTGTATCATTACTTCAGTCATGCAATATTATAACGTGATTACGAAGTGTGTAACTTTATTATTGATTTACATAATATTGATCTGTTATTATGTCACATAAAGTATGATTGATTTAAATTTTGTAATGCAATAGGAAATATATCATACTTATCTTTGTGATATGAAAGTAGAAATTGGTGATTTCAGGCCAATTCATGAAAATTCTATTGGCAAGGTCTTTGGGTGGGAAATTATCAAATAACTTCTCCCGCTCTGGGCGGAGCAGGAGGGCGTGTCAGACTTTTACTGACGACTTTTACGGCGAGCTACCCATCGCTCACCGTCCGCAGGCCCGCGCCTATGGTGGCCGGAAATCGGCTTGCGATTCCCGACGCCCGGGGCGTCTCCTGCGGCGACTAGGGGCGCGAGGGCGCGCACCTTGCCTCTCCCTCACGCGTTCCGCCTCCTCCTTCGCAAGCATTACTGCTTCGCAGAAGGAGGGGACGGCCTCCCATGCACTCTCGCTCCGAACCATGG
Source organism: Tiliacea aurago (assembly GCA_948098905.1). Lineage (NCBI taxonomy): Eukaryota > Metazoa > Arthropoda > Insecta > Lepidoptera > Noctuidae > Tiliacea > Tiliacea aurago. Next base: position 18,772,129 of record OX402596.1, read on the forward strand.
CCTGAACCAGGGCCGGACGCGAGAGATCGCCGCCGCCGATCACCTCCGTGAGGACACGGCGGTGCTCCACCCAAGCCGGGCAGACCTCCACCGTATGCTCCACCGTGTCCTCCGGGCGATCCACACAGTGGTGACACCCGGGCGTTTCCTCCCGCTTTATCCTGAACAGGAACCTCCCGAAACAACCGTGTCCGGTGGAAGGTGAGGACGCCGTGGCGCCTTTCTAGCCACTCCTCAAAGAGGGGACTTATCGCCACAATTGTACCGTGCCCATATTGGCAAGGTCTGTGTTTGCCTTTAAAGAAATGTCTAACTCGCCTCCGAGTTAGACATTTCTTTAAAGGCAAACACATAGGTTCAACAAGAATCATTTAAAAAATAAAGGGTTTTTACAATGTAACTAAATAAATAGGTCCCAGAATTAACGCACAACCGCTTAAGGGGTCATTGCACTCATCATTATGAACAACTTTTACTATGGGACCAAACCTGACAACACGAAAAAAAAATCAACTGCTCCTTGCATTTTGGTAGTTATTCGAACATAAATGTAGGGCAGAGCAGATTTTTTTTTCGCGATTTCCGGTTTGATCCCATAGTAAAAGTTGTTATGACCCTTTAAGCGGTTGTGCGTTAATTCCGGGACATGTCGTATAATTTATAAAACAATAATTATAATTATTAAATTCAATTCTGTAAGTAGATTAATAAAACAGTATAACTGACTAACTAATTAACTAAAAATTAAATTGATCACATTAAACACCTTGTTATAAAACAAGATTTATATTTTGACATGACTTAAACCATGGAGCCAGTTTTTGTAATAAGAACGTAACAGTGATTGAAATACCGTTCTCTGTACAAAACTGAAAACTTAGTTCGGTACTAAGTTGTCAGTTTTGTGTTTAGGAATTTTACCATAGTCGGAATAAAGTTCGAAATTCAATAATGGCTCCATGTTTTAAACATCTGAAGATAAACCTTGTTTTGTAATAAGGGGTAGCCCCTGAAATCGCGAAAAAAAAATCAGCTGTTCCCTACATTTTAACGAATTATTTGAACATAAATGTAGGGAATAGCTGGGTTTTTTTTTCGCGATTTCAGTTTTGGTCTCATAGTAAAAGTTGTTCATAATGATGAGTACAATGACCCCTTAAGAGGTTATTGACGTTTTAAAAATAACCCTGTATATATTATGGAACCCAATAAAGAATTGAGAATTGAAACTGGGATACAGGTACAGATACAGCAGGAGAATGATGATTCCAAACAAATAAGTCAATAATTTCGATTTTATTCACCATGGCCTCATTTGAACGATTAGTTCAATTGTCAAAATAAACACAATGTCGTGTCGATCGCGATGTGTTTGTGTCGAACCGAGGAAAGGCGTGACTCTCGTTCACAATAAACTTCAAAGCGGTAGGGTTGGCCAATGATATGATTAATATCTTTCGAGAATTACTTAATATTTCCTTTCGAAAATCTGAATATTGGTTTCGAATTAGTTACAAACAAATGAAGCAACAATAGGCCTATTGCTGCGCAGTGGACTGGTTATGTTGTTATTTGAATAGCAGGGTTGAATTTCTTAGTGGTTTTTATAGTGGTATTATTACCCTCAGGCAGCTAAATGGTTGTTTTTGGATATGTGAATATATCATGGCAGTAGTACTTATATATAACGAAATTAAAAGGAAAACTATCACAGCTAAGTAGGCTTTACAAGTTAACGAGTACCTAATAGTCGACCAACTTACATTTGCAGTTTTATGACCGTGACGTAGGTAGGTACATAAATCGATGTATGGAAGAACATGTTTTTGAACTACAATGTTAAGTTTGTTTCTGGGATAAATTCATCCCAACTACGGAACCCTTCATTGTGCGTGGTCAAACACGCACTTGGCCGGTTTTTTAGAAAAGTTACTTTCAATAACGTAGTTATTATTAGTATTCACCATTTTATTGAATGAATGAATGAATGAATGATATTTATTTGCAAGAATATAAGTATACATAAGTTCGGCCGTGCAAATATTTAGATTTTACATCTTAGTTATACTTATAGCATGTAGTACACATTTAGTAATTGGCAATAACATTAAAATACTAATAATATTTTCATAATTTAAATTTAGATTAAAATGCAATTAACAAAAATAAAATTATATACAAATATATTTATATTCTCCTGTATCGTGGGTGCGTTTACAAACATTTAAACTCACATACACAAATAGCCAGACCCGGAAAAACTACTTGTAGGTCATACAAATAATGGTTCCGTGCGGGAATCGAACCCGCGACACGCAGCGCAGCAGTCAATTGCTTAACCACTGCGCCAACCGTGCTAGTGTGGGGCAACGTTTTATAAAATAAAAAAAAATAAAATAAAAGAAAAAAGGATATTTATATTAAAAATAGCGATCAGGTAATAATGATGTCATGTCAATAAAACAATAGCAAGAATAATTAAAATTTACCACCAACCTATTTACAACCATTTTTAACCGACTTCCAAAAGGAGGAGGTTCTCAATTCGGCTGTGTTTTTTTTTTGTTTTTTTGTATGTTTGTTACGCGATTACTCCGTCAATTATGAACCGATTTTGAAAAATATTTTTTTGTTTGAAAGGGAAATCAGAATCTGATGAGGGGCTCCCATGGAAATCGAGGGAAACCCTCAAATTTTATATGCAAACCTATAGCGATTTGGGTCTTTTTTATAGTAACTCGTGCATTTGCTCTCCGAAAGCACCATTTGGTGAAGTGGAACTGATGATGGAGACCACAGATGGCCACCGGAATAATAATGAGTACCTATTTAACGTGTTGCGATTAAGCAATTTATGCTCGTCACTATTTATAATGGTGAGTGGCAGTTCTCCTGGTTCTTACCAGGAGAACTCCTCAACAATCAACGTCCCAGCATCGGGAAATGCAATATTTTGTAAAAGGTGATGAGCAGTTAACATTAGGCTATTGTAACTTAGATAAATTCAAAACTGACCCACTAAAAAGTGAAACAAAAAAAAACTTTTTACAAAAAAATAATAACCGACTACCAAACATAACACTAGAAAGTGAAAAATAACTGTAATTTCGGTAGTCGGTGGCCAAAAACTCAAATACAGATCCAAAGACACCGACTTCCGAAATTAAAGTTAAGGCTTCTACATACCGGGGCGACTTGTCGCGCGACGCGACACGACACAAAGGCACCGCTCGTCCCGCGACACGCGGGGCCTTTGTGCCGTGTCGCGTCCGCGACAAGTCGCGCTGGTATGTAGAAGCCTTTATTTTTCGCTTTGTAGTGTTATGTTTGGTAGTCGGATATTATTTTTTTGTAAAAAGTTTTTTATATTGATAGTAGGTTAGCCTACTATCAATAAAATGGTGAAGTATGTTTGTAATCCTTGTAGTTATATCATGTGTAACTGAATTAATTACACATTAGAATACGTAAATAAACACATACGATTGCACATTATGAAAGTAGTTTGTTTAGAATCATTTACTGAACCGATTTTTGTCATGTTTAACAGAGGTAATGTTTTATCCCAAAAATAATTAAATAAACTAGGTAAATTAAAGTCACAATTACGTTGTAAAGGTCAAAATAAACCAGAATGGACGAAGTACTTACTACGCTAGACTCTTATACGTGTGCGACTGTGTGCGTGCATATATTTGTAATGTGACCACAATTTTCTCCAACAATCAGTGTAATTAATTTAATAAATAAACAATGATTTATACATAATAGTAAAAAATCTGTGTATGTAATATGATTATAACTTATTATTCTAATTGAGGCGTTTGATGGTGTGCATTATTACCGGAACATGTTGTATATTTTATCCAATGATTGTCTAATTAAAATTATTTTTAAACAGTACCAATTTGTGGCAATTTCTGAAGGTCTTCCCTCAGTGTACAAAAAAAGTGTTTATTCCGATTATTCATTTAAAGACATAATATTTACTTCTGCCAAACTGTAGAGCAGTTTGTCGGCAGACACATAAGTATAGCTATCTTGCATTCTAATTTCTAAACATACAAACAATACAAATTTTTCCTTTTAAGTAGCCAAAAAAAAAGGTACCTACTTATATCTTTATTGTGATCCATCAAGTCATCATCATATTTTGTAACATTTCAATGCAACGCGTTCAACCCTGCACTTCAACAAAAGAATCATGACACAACTGTTATAGTATTGCACTTGGTCGTCGATATAATTGCGTAACCATGTAATGCAGTGAAATTTGATGATAGCCCCCTTTGTGATGGACTGATGGTATAAGTTGCTTCCACTTAATTTGGTGGTTTGTAGAGCAATGTAATACTTTGACAATGTTGTTACAATATGATAGGAAGACAGGTTCATTCTTGACGTGTAATTTTCTAGCTTTTACAAAATTAACTACGTAGGCTGGTAGGTTAATTTATTTGATCTACCTACGTTGTATGCATCTTCATATGTATCGAGTACTTTGTAAATCAAATTGATGTAGTACATTACGTTGATGCGAGATTTTCAACGAAATTAACAAAAGAACGCAATAATACACTACGTTCGATTTTTGAAATAAACTTTGATTCAATGACATCATTGTAAACTCGATTACAATAAAGAGCTAATAATGATCGGACAAAACTGGATTTTTCAACACAATTGATCACAATCTGAATAACACAATCTGTAAGTATACAAATTAAAAACTAAATGTTAAATTTCTACATCTGCATTAACGTTGAAAAATTGTCTGATATTTTTAAGATTTCGTATTTTCGATTTGTGTTGTACCTAGGTTTTATTTTGAATGGTTAATAACACAGACACCTTGTAGGTAAGTAATAAAACGAAAAGTTTCAGCGTACGTTTTCAATAACATATTCTTAAGTCAGTTAAGGCGACGATAACCGACTTTTAATGATTTTATACTGAAGATCACGACTAAACGAGTAGTATTAATGATTTGAAAAAAATATATGTTAAATTAAATCATTTTCTCAATTACATAATATGTGAATATTTTAGATTATGTTTATATTACGTAGTGAAATTAATTTGTAAAGTTGTGTCTAACGCGGATAAAAAACTGAGAATGGCGCAAAATCTACCAAGCGTATTTTTCTGAAACTTTCACCAATTTAAACATAATTTAACTATTGAACTTTTAGTATACGCGTTTTATTAAAATACCTTTTAGTTTGTGTATAATCAATTAATAATGCGTCAAATTGGGGAAAGCGCTCCTTGATTGACGAGTCCTATTACTGGCTGAACGTACGACGCGTTGCGTGAGCTCAGTACAGAACACGCAAGCTAACCACTCAAGGTCACTGGCATATATCTCATACAAAAAAACAGATTTATGAACTAGAGTCTTCCTTCGTATGTAAATGGGTTTCAGGTTTACAGCCATTTGCTGAAAATAACTGTAGGAACATTTCCTTCAGCTGGCATCTTACGCAGAGAAAACAATTGAATATTATACCTAGAGAATTTAGCTTTTGTCATTTGGCATTTCTAAAGATTTTTCTTGATTAGTAGATAAATAAGGAAGAAAGATGAAATCTTTAATGATGAAAACAAAATCGAATGCCATCACCATAATTTATCCTAACTAATATTATAAATGCGAAAGTGAGATTGTTTGTTACGCTTTGACGGTAAAACGGCTGAACGGATTAGGATGAAATTTGGCACACAGATAGACAATGACCTAGATAAGGACATAGACTGTTTTTCATTCTGGATTGCATACGAAGTCGCGGGCAACAGCAGATAGTAATATTATAACTAGACTTTAATTATTATTATACTATTTTTTATTTTTGACATTGTGTAATGGATGAATCTGATTTAATTTGTTTTTTTATTCTATAATTGACTTAAAATTTATAACATCACTATTTGTATTGACATTAGATTATATATTTGACATTTATGTAATGGTGGAATATTTTGTTTATTTGTTTTGGTAATATTCTTAGATTTATTTTTTGACATTTAACGTAATATCAGGGAATTGCAAATGTTTTAATTTTTAATTTGGTTACTGTTTTAAATAATGATTTATATTGTAATTCTTTTAATTTTTAATTGTTATAATTTTGTGTAAAATTTCAATTGTTTTAAAATTGTTTCAGAAATAAATAAATAAAAATAATATAAATGCGAACGTGAGTTTGTTTGTGTTTTGATCGCTTTCACGCTAAAACGACAGAACGGATTTCGATGAAATTCGGCACATGAGTAGACCATGACCTGGGTCCCAAGTCTGCTATTTTTATAAATTGAGTAATTCCAACACGATCCCATTGTCATTTTGCTCAAAGTTCGTAATCTGCTAAATTCATAATGGTCGATCATTGGTCAATGTTGTCGTAATAGAATTGTGTTACTTATTGTCGTATTGTCATTATTATAAAACCCATTAAAATAAATGTCATTCATTTGTCATTATGTTCGAGATTACCAATAAATGCAATTTCTTGCAATGTAGTGTCAGAGGCCGACCATTGGAAAGTCATAATGACGCCACGCCATTATAATAGTAGATTACCAAACTTATCAAAATCAACAATTATGAAATCAATGATCGACCATTCTGACACTATTGTAATAGCAGACTTGAGGCCCTGGGTTAGGAGTTTAGGACATAGAATACTTTTATCAAGACATTCCCATGCGATCGAGACTTATGCAGGTAAAACCGCGGGGCGTAGCTAGTTACTTTATATTTCGAATTCATTTTAGAATGATCAATTCCTTGTTTTGGAAACAGCCAGTATGTAGGACGAAGGGCGAATTCTCAACAAATAATCTTCACAAACATTGTAAAGGTTTATTTATCCAAACTAATGATAAGTTTACACAGCTACAAAGTACGTAGTTTTAACTTGCAATATTTGCACATCTGTTCAAACTGTATTTAATTTTGTAGATATTAAACATGTGACGTCGAATGGCCATGGTTTTGTGGAAAACAATGTCTAAATTAATAGTTGACGTACAAAAGATCAAAATTATAATTGTTGTATTGTATTTGTATTTAATCACCATAGAATTTGCGTGTTTTGGATCTGTTTTTGTAATGTGGAATCTGAAACAGTTTTAATCAAATATTATGTTTTAAGGATCGTACAGACCAGCGCGACGCGCAAAAAGTAGAACAATTTCCATTACCACGAGTCTTTAACGTTTCAGGCATACTTAAAGTTTAATACTCTGTTCTATATATTATATTTTATGTTCCTTTATTTCAATGTCTATAAATTATATTAATGATAAGAATATAAAAAAAATAAAAAGGCATTTCAAAATGAAAAAAGTAGTAGCCCACCAGTATCGAGAACAGGGTCCTAGCTACCGGGCGGTCAGATGTCCAGAGAGAGGAACCTCTTAATAATGCGAGCCGTATCCAGAAGTACCGCTTTCTGAATCAAGCCCTTAATCCAGCTACCCAACGAGAGCCTCCTCAGGTGCTGGTCGGGGCTCTTAGCAATGAGGGTTTTCATGAAAATTGACGCCACTCTAGTTTGAAAAGAGTGTTCCATTTCGGCGATGAATATAAAATATAAAATGCCTTTCATCATTCGTTTCATTCATTTGTTCATCATTCAGTCTTGACTAAAGTAAATATATGCGCTTTGATAGTTTTGACAGGTGCCCGAACATGACGTCTCAGTGCTTTTTTTTTTTGGGGGTATAATTATCGAATAATTTCTCTCGCTCTGGGCGGTGTGAGTTTTACTGACTAAAACCCACCCGTGTTTCTTCCGTTGCCTGTGTGCCGGGGCCACGGTATCCCTTTCGGACAAACTCGTAACCCTGGCAGGCATTGGCCCTAACGGACCCCGTCAGTTGGTGCTGGCATCTCTTTGAGGCGCACGTGGAACACAACGCGCCGTTGACCCGGGCCTGGTCCTTGTCGGACGGCGAGCTACGCATCGCTTGCCATCCGCAAGCCCGCGCTTACGGTGGCCGAAAATCGGCTTGCCACTCCCGACGACGCCTGGGGAGTCTCCTGCGGCGACTAGGGGCGCGAGGACGTGAACCTTGCCTCTCCCTCACGCGTTCCGCTTTCTCCTTTGCGAGCATTACTGCTTCGCAGAAGGAGTTGACGGCCTCCCATGCACTCTCGCTCCAAACCATGGCCTGAACCAGGGCCGAAAACCCTCATTAAAGCGCTGACAAGAGGCAAATGATAAAAGTAGGCTTGTAATAAACAAAAAAATTGCAAAGTATTTTTGTCGCACGAAGCGACGCGCGCTTTACTCGTGGTTACCAAGTGTACAAACCAGGGACCGTACAACCCCGGTTAAGAGTTAAGCCTTTCGAAGGGGTAACCCATTCAATGGCTTACCTTTATCATGATGTAACCCATTGAAAGGGTTTTATACTAGAAACCCATTGAAAGGGTTACATGATAACCCATTTCAATGGGTTTCTATACCTACTTGAAACCCAGTAACAAGAAAAAATCATAATATTATGATAATTCGATATTATTTAAATTTATATTCTTTTTTCAAATAGAGTATAGATCTAACTTAGATTATTTTATATAGGGATCTAAATAGCAATAATTTTTTAAACTACGGTACATAGAACATCTTCGAAATTATCAATATTCAGTTCAAGATTTATATTTTATCTGTAGTTTAATACTTTATGATCTCTAAAGGTAAGAAACTAGGAATGACTGGAAGCAAAACTTGGACGTTCATCAAATAACACCACATTTACAGCTACCACAACTGACATATTAAATCTAAGCCGACAGTTATCTCTTTATAGCAGAATCGAAGCAAATTCTAAAGGAAGTATCGTTCACATTTAATAAAATCTAGATAGAAAATACCAAAACAGGTGCATAGCTTTGCAATCTAGACCCAGTACGGCCTAGGAACGCAGCTCGCAGGAAGCCACGAGAATTCAAAGTTCTGACTGCGTGTGGCAACAACTTTAAATGTCTCGTAAATTATTTCCATTTTGCATATAACCGGCGATATCTTGGAAGTGTTTAGAGCTACTGTAAATAACTTCGGAGCGGTTGAATTAAATGATTGGGGAGATAAAGATGGTAGCTGCTCGTATCGAGGTATGAGAGGTTTATTTCATTGAAGCGGTCGTTTTTAATCGTTTTGATCATGATTTCGTAATGGTATGACGTATTTTATCCTAATATTTATATTTTTGATTTTCTACTAACCTTTACTAGAGTAGTACCATATCTATTAAAAAAATATTCTGCATCGTAGCGTTTTCCGGGGTTTTAACCAGGACCTGCGGGCCGAGCACGGGCGTCCAAGACGTTTGTGACAAGACATGATAAATTATGTCAAATCAATTTGTACTAGCATTTTATGACAAAACAGTTTTATCACTCAAACGGTGATAAAATGTGTGACTCAAGTCATGTCACAGTAGGCTGTGCTCGCCCCGCTGTGTAAGTAAAAGAAGTTAAATCTATAGGTAGAAGTGAATATTTCAAGAACACACCGCTCGAGATTCGCAGAGTTTGAAGAACTTTAAAAGTCATCGGTCAATGCTACGCGCCGCTGTTATTAACTGCGGTTAAACTATACTTACAGATGCACACTTTATACTCATTTAGAACCTAAGTGCTGCTCCTGCGTGCCTTACATCTATTACTATGAAAATGATATCTTTTATAGCGGTTCGCATACAAACTTTTAGCGCAAATGACGTCCAGACAGCGCATAAACTCTTTTTTTTTTTTTTTTGCGCAACTTATGCACAAACGCTTGCGCAACGTGTGATGTGAACTGCGTATAATCTTCATCGGTGTTTATGATAGATACGATACCATTCGTTGGGGTTCAATGAGAAAGCTTTTAATAATGTATTCGTGTGGTTTTTTGATGTTTCCACGAAGTGTTTGTCTATAAGTTTCTTCGTAGTGTCCATGAGATTATAAATATCACGGCCAGGAGCGTCCATCTTTGTGCTAATGCGTCCTGCAGTAATCTTAGATGCGTTTCGCGTTCCTGGTTTGTCGTGATTATGGAATTATCCCTCAAGATCATTCGCTGTTGTGCTGTCTCTTAGATTTGTATGATACTTAGCTTCATACGTCATGTTGTTTGTTTATAACTCTACGTTGAAATCGAAATCCAGTAAATAATCGAGTTCCTAAATTACTCTGTGATGTAGTGTGCATAGGAAACTTAATTATTCTATGGTACGTAGTTTCATACGGCCTTTTTGGTTATAAAATACCACGCAAAAAAAAAAAAAAATAAAGAAATAATCCACTCTATGATATAAAGAAAAGAAAAAAATAAAGTAAAATTATTTATTGGGACTCACACAGGCGATCACAAATTATAATTAAACTAAAACACCCTAAGAAACATAAAAAAAAGTAAAATGAAAATAAAAACAAAGTCCTGTACGAAGCCAAAAGGCTAGATGCTGCGACAATTAAAAATAAGTAATAGTGGCAAATATATAATATGTAAAGCGTACTCAGAAAACTTATTTTAATGCGAAATATTTGCTGTATTTTTATTTTATCTGCACCTGAACTGAACCCATGAATTTTTTTAAATGCCTACTTTGTTTACGTTAATGCAACAATAATTTCCGTGGATTCTTCAGTTTATATACCATTGTCTTTACTACTCGTTACGTTGAACACTCTCACCAACTTTACAATCAACGGTAAAGTTGATATCAAATCGACTGTTATAATTATAATTTAAAAATGAAAAGGAAGCAGTAATAGGGAGTAATCCGAAGTACTTACTACAGAAAAGATACCTAATTCTGTTAAATTTAGATTCAAGATAGATTCTTCTTAGCATATCTATGGAGAAAAGTTCAAACATGTTTGATCCAAAATTCGGCTGTGCGAACTCCACTCACTGACGCAGTCACAAAATCAAAAAACAATATTTCAGTAAACCTATATAAGCACTTATGAAACGTCAGAAGCTAGGTGCACGGTTTCAATTGGTTGTTTCCTATAGAGATGAACCGACAAGAAACTCCACGGTAACTCTTTTAAAAATAATTGGCTTTTACAATGTTTTAAAATTACAGTGTTAATAGGTATGGGAGGACATTGTAGGCCTGTCAACATGTAGGTACCAGGTACTTAACGAAACAGAAAATGGTCTACAAATCTATAGTTAGCCTACAACGTTCTCATATTCATAAAATATAAAAAAATCTATACAAAATATTAAAAAAATAATAAAAATAAAAACCTATTTAAACCAAATTACATGATTGCCATTAAGATCATGTGCATAGGCACAGACAAAACCAGCCTTCCTTGTCGTCTCGATCAACATCGAAGGGTTCTCTCAGGATAAAGCAGAAATTCTTTCTAAATTATCTCGCAAGACATTGTAACATCATTTATTTTCAAGTGACCCGTCATCAGATTCCACCCAAAGCAGGCCTTACATCCCTGGACTGTCACTTGTCGCCGACATCTGTCACCAAAGGCAAGGTAACGCAGTGTTTGTTGCTCCCGGCGTACGTATCATCTCTGCAAAACAATTGAGATTAAAGGAGGAAAGATCGAAAGAAATAGAAAAGAACAAGTCAAAATTTAAAAAACAAAAAAAAATACATAATACACACTAATACAAAGTAGCCAAAAATATATTTGTACATATTTTAAGACTATAGGGAGATAGCTTTTAAATTATGTAATTAACATCCAGAAATTAAAATAAGAAAAAAGTCGCCAAAAGCCTAGCATTAAAAACCTCAAAGTTAAAAGTTTGACAATGTTGAGATCACTACATGAAAAGTTTGGCACGGTTGGCGCAGTGGTTAAGCGATTGACTGCTGCGCTGCGTGTCGCGGGTTCGATTCCCGCACGGAACAAATATTTGTATGACCTGCAAGTAGTTGTTCCGGGTGTGGCCGTTTGTGTATGTGAGTTTAAATGTTTGTAAACGCACTCACAATACAGGAGTAATTCCTAGTGTAGGGCAACGTTTTAAAGGAAAAAGAAAGAAGTTTGAAAAAGAAAATAAGAAGGTATTATGAAAGGATCGCCACATCCATGACGCTGGCCGGAATTGAAGGCAAAATAGAAATACGGTGTTTGGTAAATAATATTGTTTGTTTATTTTTTGGAAATTATTTCACCACCACTGCTCTCAAAACGGTGAAGGAGAACATCGTAAGGAAACAGGCATATCCTAAAACCAAAAATTCGAAGGCATGCGACTCCGCCAACCCGCACTGGGCCCGCGTGTTGGATCATGGCCGACTCTCACAGAGGGGAGGCCTGTGTCCCAGCAGTGCATTATGCTTTATGCTTATTTTGGGAGTCTCCCAATGTCACACCGTCTGTCCTGTCAACCAAACATTTCCAAACAAAGAGATATTTACAAACATTATTTACTAAAGAAAATAGAATGTAACGGCCAATAAACAATACATTCTTTGCATTCAGAGGACAATTTATTTTTAACCCTATTTGCGTATAACAGAACTTAAGTGCGAAGAATGCACTTAGGGCGAAGAGTTAGATTAACACTGCATGCGTGATTAGGATTTTCCGATCTCTGACTAATCACTTCGTTGTAATTTAAAGTAGGTGAGTGAACCTCCTTGCATATACAATGCAAACGGATGTTCTCGGCATTTAAAGGGTTAAGTGGATGCTCTTTGATATTTTGCTTAAGGAAATGCAAATACGTTTAAGAATAGAAGAGATAGTTAGTTTTTAATGGTGAGAGTACGGTAATGTGAAAGGGTTCTGTCTAAATAGCTTCAGGAGTTTCCAAGTACTTTGCTTATATTGAAATTTTCTCATTTTATCGCTCATTTACGATGTTTATTGTTATTTTCAAAACGCTTTTATAGAAAAAGAGTCAGGCTAATCTATACCAATATTATAGAGTTAAAATTTGTAAGTTTGTATGTAGGGGGGAATCTTCGGAACTGCTGATTCGATTCCGACAATTCTTTCACGTAAAGCTACAATATTGCTGAGTCTCATTGGATATGTTTTGTTTTACTGAATTTGATATTTATTTGTCTACAGCTTTACCATATCGGCTATATAGTGCGTGTCTTACAGTAATTTCGTTTATAACCCAATGCTATAGCTAACTCATTAAAGTTTGTAACATAATTGTAATTAACAAATGTAATCCTTTGTTTCAGGTAACGCATAATTTTCATCTACTCTACCAATTCTAGCGTCTTATTCGGAGATTTCAAGGTAAGATTACATTTTCGCAAAGACTAAACTTAACTTAGTGTATTGTATTGTATTGCAGAAAATAATAATAATTGTCGGTTGGTGCCTCAAGGGGTTCGAGATATGTCAAAGACTTTTAAATATTAATAATAATAATTTAATTAACTCTCCAAAAATAATACAAAGGATTACTGAAACTCTATAAATTTGTGTAATCCTTTGTATTATTTATACACACTTCTTTCTTCAGTTCTTCTTCTTTCTTTTGTATTATATACTCCCTATTACTAGCCTATAGCTAGTAATAGGGAGTATATAACATGAGAGCATCTGCAGCCGAACTGGTACGGGTCAAGTATCGAGAGCATTTGCAGCTGAACTAATACAAGTCAAGTATCGAGAGCATCTGTAGCCGAACTAGTACGGAATAAGTATCGAGAGCATCTGTAGCCGAACTAGTATAGGTCCTGTACCTCGGCATACAGCGCCAGACACCACAAAACAGACAATAATACGTATTAGCCCAAAAGACATGCAAAAAGATGCATCAATGAATGATCTTAAACAAGAAAAACTGAAACAATACAAAAAATGAGTGTGTGTGTCTGTGTGTGGGGGTGTGTGTGTGCGCGTGATTTTGTGTAAGTGTAGAGTAGTGAAAGGTTGCGTGGTGGTGTTGGTTATTGTAAATACGTCTTACAAAAAAAAAATTGTATATTAACTAGATAGCTTCTGCCCGTGACTTTGTTAGTCTGAAATTTCTTGTTTTTTTAATAAAATATATCCTGTGACTCTCGGCAATACTGTAGCATCCAGTTAGTGAAAGAATTTCAGGAATCAGATTATTAATTCCGAAAATTACATACAAACTCACTTACCTCTTCATAAGTTATATTTTTAGTATAGGTTGCTATATTTTACGAACATGGTTGTAATTACTTTTAATTTGATTCAGTCTGTGTTCAGACTCAGAACAGACCCATTTTATGTTTTAATGATAATTACAGTTTAAGTACCTACCTCCGTGCAAAATTACTTACGCACTTAGAAATATTAATACCGAACCTTTAAGGAAAGCCTCGCAAAACGCATCACGCAAGTTCATAATAAATAGCAATAATACCTTATTTGTCTTCCAGAACGAAGGGCTTAGGAGAAAATTACGAACATCCTTATAAATGTAAGCTTTTACGGATGGCCGTCCACTTCGATTGATCGATTGATTCATTATGTTCAGATCTCTCGGCGACGGCAAGAGTAATCGATTTACACTTCCTGTAACGAAAATTGGCTCAGTAGTTTAATACAATTATGTACTATTACTATTTATTATTATTTTGTGTAGGTTGGTAGGTAGGTACTTACTTATTTGATTTGAATGTTACGCTCATCTAAACTGGAATATGTATCTTTATCTAACTCTTGAAACTCTTTAAGAGTTAGATAAAGATACATATATATATCAATGATATTATATTAAACAGATATGTTATTCACTCACAAAACAACCGAAAAAAGTGTTCCGCGCAGCAGCGGCAGCACACATACCCACTTTTCATTTAGTTTACATGTAAAAATGATGGCTTGATAAAAACAACTAGAAAAAAAGAGACAGCTAGTATTGTCAATTGCGCGTGAATGTAAACAAACATTATTCTGGCCACCAATCACCGAAAGTTGGCATCACAGACTAACAAATACGTCCTAATTAGGACGTATTTGAGTCTTCACGATTGCGCGCTCACAACATATCTGTTTAATATAATATCATTGATATATATACATTTATTTTATGTTTATTTTGTGTTTGTCTGTTTTTATATTTTGATGTTTCTTCTAAATTTAGAAGCAAAGAAATAAATGTGTAGATAGACAGTCAAAACTATGAACTCGCCGAAAAAAATTGCGTCCAGCTGTTGGCCGCAAAATGCACGCACACTAGAATAACACAATGACAGCACAATGACGTAGCGCAAGTGTAAGAGATAGCTGTCACGCACACCAGC
This sequence comes from Tiliacea aurago, assembly GCA_948098905.1. Classification (NCBI taxonomy): domain Eukaryota; kingdom Metazoa; phylum Arthropoda; class Insecta; order Lepidoptera; family Noctuidae; genus Tiliacea; species Tiliacea aurago. The sequence continues at coordinate 18,787,351 of OX402596.1, forward strand.
ACACCAAAACTGACCTGTTTTTTTTAGTTCTTTTGAAGCGCGACACTTTATCTAGACATAAATAATCAAAGTTTAGAAGCTTTGATGAAGTTCTCTTAACTTAAAGGTTGTATTTTATAGTTTGACCTTTGTTTTATTTTGTTAGGCCAATAATCGACTTCGTGGTCTTTATTACCTGTATTCAACATAGAAAGTACCTACCCAGCCTAACAAAGGTTCCCTAAAACCTAAAAGTACCCACACAAACCAAACATTAACTCCAAAGGTCTCACTTACATAACGCGGCGGCGGCAATCCAAGCGAAATGTTTACACCGGCTGACCGCATTCCGCGCATGCGTCCGACGCCAGTCGCTCGCGCCGAATGTTCTGCACTCCTTTTACTGCACTGCACTGCACATATTTGTGTGCAATCCAGTGCATTAGGAAATGATTAGGGTGCGTCTATTCCGCTGGATGATACGGCGTACAAATATGTGGAGATTTATTTGGTCATATTTCATGCTATCCAGTGTATTGGGCAAATTAAGAGGGCCTTTCCCGGTCCGTCTATTGTTAACGCGAGTATGGTTGAAAAGCTTGGTGTTTCATCCAGCGCAAGTGCAAACTACTTACAAGCAAGTGAGAACGCGATAATATTGATTAATAGTGTGCGGAAATTTCATAAAACTGCTCCAGGAAATAAGTGTTTTTGTAAGCCTTACCTACAACTTTGTGAAATAAATGTTTGTCATTTAGAATTTCCATTACATGTGCGAGGTTTTTATGGAAACGTTTTTCGTACTTTTACAATTTATAAGAGGTAACCACACTATGAACGACCAAAGTTCAGGTGAAATTTGTGCAATTTTTGCAGGCTTATACTGAATTTGTTTCTCCAAATTTTTATTTTTTGTTTGCTTAGAAACCTAGACATAGTGCACAAAGATACGTATTAGTTCAATTTCAAAGAAAGATGTGTTACTACGCCATAATCACGTACGAGCGTTTTTATGAAAAACTTTATCCAAAAAACAATTGACTTCCAAAAAAAAAAACACTACGAAGTGAAAAATAACCTTAATTTCGGAAGTCAGTGTCTTTGGATCTATTTAGTTTTTAGTTTTTTGCCACTGACTTCCGAAATGAAGGTTATTTTTCACTTTGTAGTGTTTTTTTTTGGGAAAGGTTTTTTATATTTCACTTTTCAGTTTGCAATTTATCCAAGTTACAATAGCCTAATGTCAAGGGCTCATCAATCGTCTAAGACATGTGACATCTACCAACCCGCACTGGGCCCGCGTGGTGGATTACGGCCCACTGCCTCTCACAGAGAGGATCCTGTGTCTCAGCAGTGGGAACATTATAGGCTGATTATGACAGGATATGTTTTATGTTAAAACAAGAAACTTCACGCGAACAAAGTCGCGGGCAGAAGCTAGTGTGCTGATAAATGTCAACAACTTTTTTTCTAGCTACGAAACTAAGGTATTTAAACAGATTCGAGTCATTAATGCTAAGGATTTCGTCACAAGGCGTGTCAAACTAGACAAGATTAATTATCATAATTGTGCATAAAACGACAGGTTGCTCGTAAGTAGTGACCGGCAATTCGTAGTTACGGTCTTATAACTTTATAATATACTAGCATACTAGTCTGCCCGCGACTTCGTTTATCACGTAGAAGTGAAAACTTCTTTAGCCGCGTTAAGCGTTTTTCGGTTGGGGCAAAACGCGAACCCATAATGCTAATCGCGTCACCGACATGGTAATGTGGCGTCTTGCGCCAGACTGAAAAAGAAAACCAACCAAATTAAAAAAAAAACTGCAAAGTGAAAAATAACAAATTCTATGAAGTCTGTTTTTTTATTACTGAAGTTCAATCCACTTGAATCGGGAACGTCACAGCTGTATCCAATCAAAAACAGCCTTTCGATACACTGTTTATTGTCATAAACATCAACATAAAGCGCACATAATGCTCTTTTATTATGTGACATTGTTGTGTATAGGGCCTTAACCTTACTCCGGTGAGCGTAGTGGAGCGTGACGGTGACCTCTGGTGTCAACATATTGTCAAGTTTGGAGCATAATACATGACACGTCGAAAACAAGGGTCATGTTGGAAGTTGCTGGGGGCAGTGATTATAAAGTCGTAAACTATAGTATATTACTGCAGCGGCCTGCAAAAGAGGCATTGATGGGCGAACGTGAAAATGTGGACCAAGGCGAAGCCGAGGCACACAATCGTGAGTCCATCAATGCCTGGTTGCGGGCAAAGCTTGAATAGTGCTTTTCTCAAATAATGCGCGGAAATTCAAACTAAGTAAATTATTTATAAATTCCAGATTCAATGACGAACAATGATAATTTTTCACGCGCCAATAATATGTTCATTTGTTTCTTTTTTACTTTTTTTTTTTTTTTTTTTTCCTTCTGGCTTCGCACGGTTTGTGCATTTAGCCAATGTCAAGTTTTAGTTCTTGTCTAATATTGATGAAATGAATTATAAATGCATGATGATGATATCCCCGCCCACTCCCCTTGAGTTTCAGTAAAGATGTGGCACTTTACTGAGTCCTCACGCGGACTTCTTGAGAGAACTTGAAGCGAAGTTGCACTGTTTTGTTTCATTTGCCTACACTAATGCACGTTCACAAACACTTAATGGTTAATAATCCACCATTATTACACATTAGTATTCGGCTAAACACAAATTTTGGAAAATAAAACAAACTGCTGAACATGACGTTTCACTTTCCCGCCAAGAAACCTTTTTTACTTTAAACAACTTTATTTGCAAAACAGTTCGAAATTTAAACAAAACCTTTGATAACTTACCTCCTTTCCCTTCTTGGCGGGAATGTGAAGCGTCATGTTCAGCAGTTTGTTTAATTTGAATTACAAGGAAAAAAAAAAAAAAAAAACTTACTTCCTTGGTTGTCATCTATGGAAGTAAAAAGTTCGTTCCATTTCTAAATTACACGACAGAGTTTTCATAGTAATTTATTCGGCCACTAAACACTACAGTTAAATGGATTTTCATACTAACATTGCCGGCCGCTGCTCGCATGTATTTATTTAACCAGTACAGTATTATTGATTTATCTCGAAGAAGGTTGTCAAAATAATGCTCGAATTCCCAAGCATGTTTGGGAAAAAGCGGGTTATAAATGTTTTGTAAAACAATTAATCAAATCTGCCGAAGATAGTATAGACAGTCCATGGTAGGCCCAGGGCTCTTATCCCACAGGGGATCGCGGAAGTCGCACAAGATTCCATGATCCCCAGTGCAAGTGTGGGAAGGGGTGGTTTTTAGTCAGTAAGAGTCTGACAGACCCCTCTGCCATTCATGGGAATTTTCAAACCCGCAAAAAAAAGAAGGGTTCTTATCCTACGTATTGCCACATTTGGCTAAAAACCATATCTTCCCCTTAAACTTACGGGGAGGATTTATAAAACAATGGTTAGACCTGCTGTCATGTATGGATCAGAATGTTGGGCCACAAAACACAAAAGGGATGAATGAAAGGCATGCAGCTGAGATGAGAATGCTAAGAGGGATGTGTGGTGTTACCCGAATGGATGCCCGCGTGGTTGATCACGGCCCACTCGTTCTCACAGGGAGGAGGCCGCGTTCCAGCAGTAGTAACCTAACGTTATAGGCTGATTAATTGATTATACTTATGCATATCCTGATTAAAATCTCCATTATCCGCCAAATCAAAAGAAAATTAAATTTTGTGAGAAATAAGGTCGTAAATTATTTTCTAGACATTGTTAAGGCGAAAACTAGCTGTGGACTCGTCGAAAAAACTGCGTCCAACTGTTGGCCGCTTTTATTCACGCACACAAAAATAACACAATGACGTGACACGAGTGTAAGACTGTTACGCACATCAGCCTATCAAAGTTCCTGCCAGGGTTGCGAGTTTGTCCGAAAGGGATATCTTGGCCCTGGCACACAGGCAACTGAAGGAACACGTGTGGGTTTTAGTCAGTAAAAGTCTGACACGGGGCTCCCGCTCCGAAGCGAGAGAAGATATATGACAATTTCACACCCAAAAAACAAAGCTTATCAAAGTTGGCCTGTTCTTTTAGTTCTTTTCCAGCGCGACACTATGACATAAATAATCAAACGTTAAGGCAATTATATCTTATTTCCTACGTCCAATGTGAGACGTACTTCAATAGGTTTTGACTGATGATGTGTATCTATAATAAAATAGAATAGAATACTCTTTAATGTACACCATAAAATTTACAGATATAAATGTTGAATTTTGCCATAGGGCGGTCTTATCGCTAAAAGCGATCTAAATAATAATCCTAGAAAAATCAATTATCGTCCTAGTGAAAGCATTGAAAACTATAATCTTAAAAGTGATAATTAAACAGTACAAACGTGAGTAGGATTGTTTTCACATTGCGATAATGGATTCAACAGCCACTATTTTCCACTTCCGCAGTATTCAAGGCTAACTTTCAGGCTTTCGTTTGCTCCCAATAAGTACGTCGTTTTCGACGCTATTGAAACGAGATTGTTGTTTATCGATTTGAGTAGCGTGAAATTCACGTGACGGTACGTTTATACTCACTATGTTCAATAAGCATGTCAGTTCATAGCATCGGTTCATGTTCATTGTGAAATCTTCTGTGTAAATAAAACAGATACGTGACTGACTCACTGATGGTTTGACTGACCGAAAACGGAAATTCATCGTCAGCATTACTTCAGCCGAAAGACGTCCACTGCTGGACATAGGCCTCCCCCAATGAGGGGGACCCCCCTGGGTTGTCATAATTGCCACGCTTGGCATAAAATGCATAGAGAACGTTGCCTCCCATTCTCTTATAGTAAGTCCCTTAATCGCCTTTTACGACACCCAAGAGAAGAAATAGGAAAACGGAATTTGCAAAGCCTAAACTACTGAAGATAAACACACATAAGTAATAATTTTAAAAGATATGTTCCTAATCAGACACTTTTCCCCCGATCGGCTCAAATAGATGATTTGGAAATTACTATGCGAAAAAAGTTACGGATAACACAGCTAGCCAATTAATATACTCGCTTTTTATGAGTCGGTGGTTTAAGGCTTCTATATACTGGCGCGACACAAAGGCCCCGCGTGTCGCGCGACGAGCGGTGCCTTTGTGTCGCGTCGCGAGTCGCGCTGGTCTGTAGAAGCCTTTACGTCTCACAAAAAAGCAGTTTTATCAATTACTGCATGCGAAGATTGAAGCGTTTTCACTATTTTACCACGGCTATTGTGAATTTATATTGAATTTAAGATGGATTATCGGTTAAGATTGGATTTATTATCAGTGCTTTCATCTTTTAGTATCTTTCAATATCTGTAAGCTATTCATTCTCGCTACCACACGTTTGGATACAATGGAAATGTCGAGGAAAGCTCAATTTCCTTTATAAGTAATTGTATTCAAGTTTTGTACAAAGTCTTTCAGTTACCAATCACGAATTAACTTATGTTAAAAGTGAGAGTAACGTTGTTGGGCGATTTCAACGAAGGAAAAAATTATGAGGATTTTTTTTTACCAAAATGACCGTGCTTTGTATTTTTGAGAATTTCTAGTTTTGTCAAACGCCTTTATCTCATAAGCATAACTCATTTGTAAAACGCTTTTAAGCAATTCAGGGAAATTAATTTTTAAGGAAATTGACAATCAACTTAAAATTGTCCGTACCTATATTCAAATCACAACTGTCATTCTTTGACAGTTGTATAAAATAGCTATAATACGGCAAGTTGACGTAGGGTATCAATTTGGTATAAAGAATAGCGTCTCTGATGCGAAGCATACGGGGCAGCCCCAACAGCTTCCTGCAGCTTATTGTAGGGAGAATGGATGTGGCTCCTTCATGGAACATTGGACAAAACTACATGTACGAGTAGTGCGGTCCTGATCCAATGTTTCCATTGTTGTGTCATTGTGTGTCTATATTGTCTATTTCGTCATTGTGTGTCTACTTCGTCATTGTGTATCTATTATATATTATTAAAAATAAATAAAGATGTATCATATGGATGATAATAATTTTATTAACGATTGTAATGTATCTGAAATAAACGATTTGAATTGAATTGAATTGAATTGATACTAACATACTTATATAACATCACGCCTGTAATCCCCAAAGGGTTAGGCAGACGTGCAACTAGTACACCTACATTTCGCCAGTTATGTTTAAGTGCCATGTAATGGGGCGAGCCTATTGCCGTCAACCGGGCACAAATCCGGACTCCAAGCTGGTATTGAGAAATTACTGGTTGAAAAACCCAATAACACTTTGCCCCACCTGGGAATCGAACCCATGACCTCATGCTCAGCAGTAGCGCTAGTCACCACTAAACCGACGGCGACGCGGCAGTTGAGGATCATACTTTTCTACTTTAAGAGGCCGGCAATGGATGCGTAGTTCATACAAACGTAATACCAAAATAATTTGTAAATTAAACATATTCTTAAGGTAGTGTGTCTTATTTCTGATTGGAATACAGAAAATCTAGGTGCCCAAGTATATATTTTAAATGGACACTGATTTAAACAAGAGTTATGAGAAAATTAAGTTTTCTATAGAAATTTTAAATTCCTCATAACTCGTCTTTATATCATTGTCCTTTCCAAATATATATTTGGGATCATAGATATTCTGTAATCCAATCGAAATAAATACACACTATCTTAAGAATATGTTTGGTTAACAAATTATTTTGGTATTACGTTTGTATGAACTACGCATGATTATAGATTCTCTTACCACTTAAACCTATTCAACCACAAGGGAATAAAGTACACACAGCTTTCTTGTTCTCATCATACAAAACCGCCCACTACCTCAATGCTAAGTAATTAATTAGTGAACATGATTTCACTGACACGTGAAATAATTTCATTAATTAATCGCGACGCTGCTCATGCGGCGGGTGCGGGCACAAGTGTCACGCTTGTTGCACTAAATAGAGAGGCGCAGAAGTCCCACTCTAAGTTACAAGTATGCTCTTTACATTCGTGGTTTCACGATATGTGAATAGAATAGAATAGAATACTCTTTATTACATTATACCAGCTTATCCCGGCCCGGCTTCGCACGGGTAGCGCTAAGTATCTACCCTATCCAACCTACCTACCCTACATATCCAACCCTAGTATAAAGTATGAAAAAAAAAAGTAAAAAAAAAAGATAAAAAGTATCCTATGTCCTTCTGCTGGTTCTAAGCTACCCTCCCCACCAATTTTCAGCCAAATCAGTCTTGCCATTCTTGAGTTACAAATGGTGTAACCTAACAACTTTCTTTTATATATATAGATACACCATAAAAGTTACAGATTTATATGTTTAAATTTTACATAGGGTGACACAATGGGCGGTCTTATCGCTAAAAGCGATCTTTTACAGACAACCTTTGGATGGATTAAAGGGAGCAGGAGAGACAATCTGCAGTAGTAGTGGTGTACCGTTAACATATACAATGAATACATACATACACAAAGCATACACTTATCTAATAAATATATACATTTATACAATAATACACATGAAACAAGAGCAGGGAACTGTATTATGTAATGATGATGTTTAAGGAGAGAGGAAGTGTTTTATTACCTGAATTTTAAAAGTGGACAAATATTGAACACGCCTTACCGACACGGGCAAGGCATTCCATAATCGCACTGCTTGAACTAATCAGTCATTCAAAAAGCGTGTGTTTGGCGAACTGAAATAACAGCAGCCAATAATAATATCACTAACTTGATTGGAGTTTAATTTTGACGTGTTGTTGATTAGAGTGTTATTTACTGGGTGTTAGTGTTTTATGCAATTAAACATTCGGTCATGTTGCGCTCACGCTTGATAAAAAAAAACAAGTGAGTCTTAGTTGCATATTATTATAATGTGTAACATCTGACATCTCCTTCTGGTAATAGGAACTGTGCAGCGCCAGAAATTAACCTCAAATTAAAAAGCTAAATTCTGAAATATTAATTTGAATAATTATTCATTACTGGCGGTCGCCCACTGGCCGAAACTAGACCCCCTCTGCTTACAATTTTTATAGTACTTACTAACTCTATATATGAGTATACTAATTCCATACTATTAAAGTACTTACTAATTCAATGCTATTAAAAAGTACTTACTTATTCCATGCTCAAGCTGTCACTTCCTGTTACACAGTTCCGTCCCTTTTCAACGAAATCACTCCCACAGAAAGCGAGAGGAAAGAAGTTACACAACAAAAAGTTCGAATGAGCACGTCGTTTCTTCAGTACCCCGAGTTTAAGTTTTTCAAGTGAGTAAACGTAACTAGCGCGTTTGCGTTAAGATTTTTATCCTCACCCTTAAATTCTTAGCATTATGATCTATCGGTCAAATATTAACGCAAACGAAATAGTTACGTTTACTCTCTTGCAAACTTACACTTGGGGTACAGTACTTCCACAGACAATACGCTGCTCTAGAAGTCTGAATGAGAGAAATATCTGTTCATATACAACATGTCCCAGAATTAACGCACAATCTCTTAAGGGGTCATTGTACTCATAATTATGAAAAACTTTTACTATCGGACAAAACCTGAAATCGCGAAAAAAAAATCAGCTGTTCCCTACATTTATGTTCTCATAACTCGTCAGATGTAGGGAACAGCTGATTTCTGTTTCGAAATTAATTCTAGTATATCTAGTATATCGAATTCGGAAAGGCAAGGCCTCGAGGACCTTAAGGCTTCTCTTGCTAGTTCTCTCCCACAGACACTCTTAGGCCCTTTTGCCGAAGGCATTCGAGGGATCACGAAAAGCATGATTAATCAACTCAGCCTATCGCAGTCCACTGCTGGACATAGGCCTCTCCCAGGCTGCGCCACAACACCCTGTCCCACCTTCCGCATCCAGTCTGTCCCAGCCACCTTTAAGGTCATTGCTCTCTAGCGGGGGGGGCGTGCCACACTACACTAGCCGATACGCGGTCTCCACCCCAGGACTCGTCTTAGCGGGCTATGCACAGATTTTTTTTGAAGGATTAACTTATCTGGAAAAGAACCGGAGTTACCGACATAGCTTGCAGAGTAGCAAGCTGAAGTGGCAGTGGGCTAGCCATGTTTGGGGAAGGAACGATGGGTGGTGGAGCAGACGAGTCCTGGAGTGGAGACAATCATGATAGACACTAGACAGCCGCACAAAAGCAGCTAATCGTTTGGCAATATGTAAATTCATGAGTCCTTTACAAGATATGGAGAATCATTATAGGCAATGGTCAACTGGCAGGACTTAATTTTACCTAATCATAGGAGTCATAGGTCAGTTATCAGTCGTGGACCTTCTCTACTTACTTATATCATGTTTCCTTCATTGTGCCGTGTGAACAGGGAGAAAGCCGATGCGTTCGCAGAAGATATAAACAGTGGGGACGTGTTCATACAATACTCTATAAATATACCTATACCTACCTGCCTAACCTATGGGGCTTTGTTGAGAGAAACGGTCTGTTTGTTAGGGGTTTCACATTGGATTTAATTATTTGTTTAGTTTCAAATATATATCTTTAGATGTAGAGTTGAACCTCACGGAAATGCAAACTCACGGAATGATGTTGTACTATAGCAAAAGATGGAAATGCATCATTTTTGGTGATTACATCCTGGCGATGATCACGAACAGACTGGATTGCCCTAATATCCGGCAATGCTGCAGCTGACATATTGTTACCTTGTGAGTGTTCGTCTTTGTCTGTACTCGTTATCCTGTCCGGTATCTGTTTGTATATGAGTTCATCATCATCATTTCACCCGAAAGACGCCACTGCTGGACATAGGCCTCCCCCAAAAGAGAGGGGGGGTTGCCATAATCGCCACGCTTGGCAGGCTTGTTGCCGATCGCAGTATGGTGTTAAATTGCATAGTGAACGCTGCTGCCCATTCTCTAGTAAGTCCCTTAGTCGCCTTTTACGACACCCACGGGAAGAAATGGGATTATGCTACTCTTTACGTCTGACACCACACGGAACATGAGTCTTGTTACTTGAAATAAACTAATTTTATTTATTTATTGCATTTCATAAGCTAAAGATACTTAGCAGCTTCAGCTGATTAAGTTATCCATTTCCGTCTTGAAGGCAACTGGCCATTGGGCAAAAATGTAACATACTATTTCAGCCGCACCCCCGGGCAGACTGAGATACGTATATTTGAAGGTTTCATCTTGGGTGCTAGCTGATGTCCAAGTGCAGTTTTTGTATTCGGTCTAGATAAGAGTTATATTATTCCAAAAGTTGTATTAGTAATCCAGAGTTTTTTTTTAGACTTACTTAGTAGGTTTTCCAATATAATTATATAACGGCGCAAGTAGACTTGACCAGAAGTGGTCATCGTCTTAGTGGTTCAGCAGCTTGAATATCATCAGGGTTGTGCTGGAGTATAGCAGTTCGTCATCGGCGTGTTACATCAACGGCTTCCCCGATATCATCTGTCATCATACAGCCACCACACAACCCTTGACGCGACCCTCTGCTAGAGTGACTGTCACCGCCAGCGTCACTCTTATCCGACCTCCTTGGTGATTGCAGTAACTTCGTAACAATACTAGACGGCGCCAATTGCTTATACATTAACTAAATACCTTTTTTTTTGTTTTCGGGGGGAATCTTCAAAAGGCACCTGGATTTTGGGGAAAATAGAACCAGGGAGTGTGGAATTCTTACCTCACTAAATCACCCCGGTGATTACCATTAGCACATGGAGGGGATCCTAGGAACCTACTATGATCTATAACAAAAATATGTCCATATTTTACCATTTTATTAAATCTTGAAAGCAACTTACCTCATGAGAAGTATTTATACTTATTAAACGCTGCCAATCGCGACCTTCGCTTTTTATTGTCAACTTAATGTTAAAATTAAGATGTTACGAAAGTTAATACCTATAATTATGTTGCAATATTTGAGTATTTGTGTCTGAATTCATAGGCACTGACAAGCTCTAAGCATGTATTGAGTAATACTTTAGACTTCACAAACTTTTATAAATAATGTTTAGTTGCGTTTTTGAGTCTAATTCCAGTACAGTCAGGAATATTACTTGTTAAACAAATAGACACCCTCCGTCAATTTGCCGTGTTATAGCCATTTCACACAACTGTCAGTAACTATCACACAAATAATGACAGTTGTGATTTCAAATATACCTACGGACAATGTAAGTTGGTAGTCAATTTGCTTAACAATTAACTTCCCTGACTTTACATAGCAAGTAAAAAGCAATCTACCAACTCAGTCTGTTGAAGTCAACTGTGGGTCTTACTTAGGACTCTTAAAAGTTGCCTTTGAACAGCTTTAGGGCAACTTCGGATTTGGGAGCACCCATCGCTTTAATCTGTTGCAGCAAATACTGGTAAGCTCTACCTACATGGGTAGGTATATAACAATTACCTGGCCATTTTCAGAAAAAAGCCTGGCTGGGCTATTTAGCTATTCAAGTGAAGAAGATCTTTAATTTAGATTTGTTCCATAAGAACTTTTCGATAAGAGATTGGAACAAATCTAATTAAGAGAGATGTATTATTGATTCTAATGACTATAATTCGGTAAATACATATTTGATACGGTCGCGAATCATGTTTTGGTCAAGACACAACCTCATACTGACCAGGGGTCTACTCCGAAGCGATAATTTGAAGTATCGGCCAAAGGTTCGGCCGGGTCTTGACTTCCAAAGTTTCCTTATTTGACTTTGAGTCCTTACCCGACTTCAAGTCATATTTTTGACTTTGACTTATCTCTTTGACAGCCGTAGTCAGCCTTAATTAGCCGTAGTCAGGAAACAGCCGAACATTCGCGCGATTCTTAGAGTAGACCCCCAGAAAATTCCAACAAAACGTAGAAATTTTGAATTTCGAGGGTCACAGCTGCGAAAACACCTTAATATACTTTTAGGCCACTCGAGTGCAACTTCCGACAGCTCATCAAGCATCACGTCAACGCCGGCTGTCCCTGAAAACCAGCGCTGGGGCTCAGTCTCGCATAGGGTCGCAGTATAATGCTGAGCGATGGCCGTTTTGCGTGAATATGACGTAAATTTTCCCTCAACTTGTTCTTGAATGTTTTGAATTCATATTTTCATAATCTTCTATATATATAAAATTCAAAGTCCTGACTGACTGACTGACTGACTGACTGACTGACTGACTGACTGATATATCAACGCACAGCCTAAACCGCTGGTCCTAGAGACATGAAATTTGGAGGGTGTGTTCTTTGTGAAGAGTATAGAGGTATCCACTAAGAAAGGGTTTTTCGAAATTCTACCCCTAAGAGGGTGAAATAGGGGATGGAAGTTTATATGAAAGTCCGTCAGTTTTAAAGTTAGAATATTAAAATTTTGTGTTTAGGCTGACGATTGAAAATGAATTTACACATGTCTCAGCGTTTTTGATAATTCCACCCCTGAAGGGTTAAAAAGGGGAATGATGTTGTGTATGGAAAGTCCTTAATTTTCGAAGTAAAATCACTACATTTATTGTCTAGGCTTATGGTTGGAAGCTAACGCAACGGTGTTGTTAGAATTTGAACCCATAAGGGATGAAAAAGGGGATAAAATTTTATTTTTAATGAAATTTCTTTTTAAGTTAAATCACTAATATTTCGGCTTATTGTTGGAAACTATAGGCATCCTCTAAGAAATGATTTTTCGAAATTCAACCTTTAAGGGGTGAACAAGGGGGATAAATCTTATTCCTTGAGTTAATAAACCTGAAACTTGGCACGAATACTTAACCTAAGTAAATTATAAAGTGTGACATTTTTGTTTTTTATTAAACTACTCCATATTGGGGGATTTGAGGATGACAAAGTTTGTATGGAAGAATTTTAACGCGCGGTCCGATTAACTCGAAACTCAGTATTTATACTGTAAACCAAAATAAATAAAAGAATTTATAAATTTTTCGAAAATTGACCCCTTTTTTTTTTGCGTGGGGAATTACCAAATAACTTCTCCCGCTCTGGGCGGAGCGGGAGGGCGTGTCAGACTTTTACTGACTAATATCAACCCGTGTTCCTTCCATTGCCTGTGTGCCAGGGCCATGATATCCCTTTCGGACAAACATGGCAGGCCCTAACGGACCCCGTCAGTTGGTGCTGACATCTCTTTGAGGCGCGCCTGGAACACAACGCGCAGTCGAACCAGGCCTGGTCCTTGTCGGATGGCAAGCTACCCATCGCTCACCGTCCGCAAACCCGCGCCTAGGGTGGCCGGAAGCCGGCTTGCTACTCCCGACGCCCGGGGCGTCTCCTGCGGCGACTAGGGGCCCGAGGGCGCGAACCTTGCCTCTCCCTCACGCGTTCTGCCTCCTCCTTTGCGAGCATTACTGTTTCACAGAAGGAGGTAACGGCCTCCCATGCACTCTCGCTCCGAACCATAGCCTGAACCAGGGCTGGACGCGAGAGATCGCCACCGCTGATAGCCTCCGTGAGGACACAGCGGTGCTCCACCCAAGCCGGGCAGACCTCCACCGTATGCTCCACCGTGTCCTCCGGGCGATCCACACAGTGGTGACACCCGGGCGTTTCCTCCCGCTTTATCCTGAACAGGAACCTCCCGAAACAACCGTGTCCGGTGAGGACGCCGTGGCGCCTCTCTAGCCACTCCTCAAAGAGGGGACTTATTGCCACAATTGTGGCGTGCCCAGCGCTGGATTGCGACAATCGCACTCTCCATGCTAGCATGAGATCCCGCCGGAGCTCCGTCCGCTGTGCCGTGATTTCTCGCGGCAGCGGACTTTCGATCCTGCGTTTCGCCTCCTCGCGCCACTCCCAGATGTGCGCGAGGACTTTTGCCTCCAGATCCCACGGCGGCAGTCTGGCAAGGAGGCTCGCCGTCTCACGGGAGACCGTGCGGTAATGACCCTTAACAGGGTGAAAAGGGGTAGTCAATTTTACAAGAGAGGATTCTACTGTGTGGCTTGATTAACCCCAAATTATGACGTGGGCATCAGGGGTTTTTGGAAATTCAACCTTTAAGGGGGTGAAAAGGGGGATTTTGTTTGTATGAAAAATCTTATTCCTTGAGTTAATAAACCTGAAACTTGGCACGAATACTAACCTAAGTAAAATATAAAGTTTGTCATTTTTTGTTTTTTTAAACTACCCCCAAAAGGGGGATTGGGGGATATCAACACTTTGGAATAATTTTAACGCGCGGTCCGATTAACTTGAAACTCAGAATTTACGAGTATACTGATAACAAAAAATAAAGAATAACTTTTATCCGGTTTTTTATTAAATTTGCCCCTAATAATGGGGTGAAAAGGGATAGTCAATTTACAAGAGAGGATTCTACTGTGTGGCTTGATTTACTTGAAAATTGGTATAAATAACCTATAAATCCAATAATAGAAACGTCAAAAACGATGTTTCAACAATTTACCCCTTTGAGTGCATAAAAAGGGGCGATATAGTTCGTATGAACAGAATCTTATTTCTTTTGATATATAAACTTGAAATTTGGCCCGAGTACTTATTTACATAACATCAAGCCCCAAAGACCCAAAGGGTTAGGTAGAGGTGTATCTTTAGTACACCCACATTTCGACAGTTGTGTTTAAGTCCCATGTAAATGGGGGGCGAGCCTATTGCCATCAACCGGGCATAAATCCAGACTTCGGGCTGCTACTAAGAAATTCCTAATGGAAAATCCAATAACACTTTGCCCGACCTGGGAATCAAACCCCCCCCTCATGCTCAGCAGTCGCGCCTGTGACCACTAGACTAACGAGGCAGTCATTACTTAAATAACAAAGTTTGTCATAACTTTTGCGTTTTTCAAAACTACCCCTCCAAAGGATTTTAGGGAGAGTTATGGTTTGTATTTAAAGAATCTTAATTATAATATATTGAGTTTTCAAGAATCGGAAAAAGGGGTACATAGTTTTCGGGAGAATTTTACTGCGTACCTACCTTGAATAACTCAAAAGTTGGTAGATCAATTATTATTTAAGAACAAAAACGTAGACAAAATAAACAATACAAAATTTCTTACAAATAGACTTAGACATGAAATGGAGGAGGACACGTAGGTATATTGAACAAGTATGTACAAAACGAAGTTTGTATTTATATGCTATATATATCCTTCGTAAAGTTGTAAATCAAACTGCACTCCTATCTGCTTACCACGCTTACGTTGGTTCCAACTAAGATATGGTATAATGTTTTGGGGGAATGCTGCTGACAGCGAAGCTGCTTTTTTTTCGACATCTACGCGGGCGAAGCCGCGGGCGAAAGCTAGTTAATTATAACTTGTTTATTGCTGTGCTGAAATTGTTTTTTTTTTTTTTAGTGTTAGTGTTTTATTTTTTTTTGGCGTTATGTTTACCGCAAATAAACGTACTTTCTTTCTCATAAAGTTTAGCGCGTACTGTAACTAACCACTTTAATTCTTTAATGACTTTCATCCAACCAATATTTTCGTACAATAGGCTAAAATTATCTTCTTTTCAACTGACTGCTGACTCACCCGACTTCGATGATCGACAGTTAAGTAATTGCTTTCGACTTCCCATGTTAAGGTGGATGCGCTAAGGTATCCCACGAAATTAAAATTTTTTCTTACGGGGTTTGCAATTAGCAGGTTAGGGTCAGCCTAGGTTGTATGTTGATTGAATTATGATTCGCGACTGTAACAAATACGGTTCTACAGAATTATAATCATTAAAATCAGTAATACAACTGTTGGAATTGGTATCAAATGTTATGATTTCTTGAAATAGTCATTCAATAGGGTTTTAGGAACTTAGAGAGTTGTTTGATAATTTTTATGACTCATCATTTCAGCCGAAAGACGTCCACTGCTGGACATAGGTCTCCCCCAATGGGGGGGTTTGCCATAATCGCCACGCTTGGCAGGCGGGTTGGCGATCGCAGTATGGTGTTAAAATGCATAGAGAACGCTGCTGCCCATTCTCTAGTAAGTCCCTTAGTCGCCTTTTACGCTCCCACGGGAAGAAATAGGGGAGTGCTATTCTTTACGTCCAGCACCACACAGACAAACATGGTTCAAACAAACATGGTTGTAACAAATATGGTTCTACAGAATTATAATCAGTAATACAACTGTTTTGATATCAAATGTTACGATTTCTTGAAATAGTCATTCAATAGGGTTTTATGAACTTAGAGAGTTGTATTGATGATTTTTATGATTATAATTCTATAAATAAATATTTGATTCGGCCGCGAATCATATTTAGATCAATCATCAATCTGATACTGACCTGAAAATTGCAAAAAACGTAAGAAAAAATTCATTTCGCGGCTACCCTGACGCTTTCACCTTAAGGTATTATTATTATACTTGTCAGAATGACGCCGCAAAGTTTCAAAGGTTTTGCATGAAGCTTTATTGTGTGTTGTTTGGAATATTTTGTTGAATAGGTACATAAATACGTGTGTACGTAAGTTTACATGAATCACTAACATCAGAACCATATTTTAATAAACTTTAAATTTTTAGGGTTCCGTACGACATACACAGCTTACACAGTTTTTACCCACACCTTTATGGTGAGACTTAGGCCCGTATTACAGAAAGTCACTCAATACTCAAGCATTACTTAAAACTATATTCAAGCCATTTGATTGGTTGTAATTGTTCTAAGTCTGTCTGTCGGTCACACCTGGATATCTCAAGAACTACTAATGCTATCAACTTGAAATTTAGAATAGTTTTAGATGACGTTTGCCCAACTATTTTGCAAACAAGAAAGAAATTAAAAAGTATATACCTTTTTTGCAAAAGGGACTGAAAGCGGGTCTTAAAATTTTTAAGTGCTACTAGGGCTACTAGCGCATGTATCATATGAAAGAGCGCTGTTTGCACATTCGCAAACGTTTTTTTTTAGGCAGAATAGTCTCCGACTTTTGATGAAAAAAAAAATACCGTTATCTCCGAAGTTTGCATAGATGAAAATCTGAAATTATTCTATGTGATAGAAGTGTATGTAAAGATTACAGAAAAAGGATGAAACGATGTCTATAAATAGCACAGTTTTTCAGAAATCATCAACATCATAACGTACGGAACGTGCGCGAGTCGGACTCGCTCTTGACCGGTTGTTTTACTACTACGGGCTGATTTTTAGGGTTCCGTACCTCAAAAGGAAAAAACGGAACCCATAGAGGATCACTCGTGTGGATCTATTTACTCCGAATCTACTGGACCGATTAAGTTGAAAGACATACATATATTTTTGTGACCCAAACACGAACGTGTAACGTAAGTAAATGAATTTTGAATATGGGGGTCACTTTTTGGGGGGCAAATAATTATTTTGCAAACTGTACCGTGTGACATATTGGCTTGTTCCATCTGAAATTTCTCAGTAGCAGCCCGGAGTCTGGATTTGTGCCCGGTTGATGGCAATAGGCTCGCCCCCTATTACATGGGACTTAAACATTACTTGCGAAATGTGGGTGTACTATAGATAGGTACACCTCTGCCTAACCCTTTTCAAAATCAAAAATAAAAATATTTTATTTCACATAAACCTACATGGGCACTTATGAAACGTCAGAAGCTAGGTGCACGGTTCCAATTGGTCGTTTCCTGTGGAGAAGAGCCGGCAAGAAACTCCACGGTTACTCTTTTACAAATAATTGGCTTTTACAATGTTTTCGAACCACAGCGTTAATAGGTAGGTATGAGAGCACAGTGTAGGCCCGTCAAAAGTACCAGGTACTTAACAAAATAGAAAATGGTCTACAAATCTTTGGGGATTCCAGCCGTGATGTCACATTATATTATGAGTGCTCCTAAATACCTGTGGAAAAAACAACTGAGAAAAACAACGTTATTACATAAATGTTTACTTTTATTTCCGTCTGCAAAACTAAAATGGATAACTGAATGCCTGTCGTGCCCTGCATGTTGATTCTGTAAAAATCTCACCGTGAATTTTTGCGTGGAGTGAGCTGTCAGTGTCATTCCACTGATGCTAGGGATTGACCAAGCATTACATTTAAAATCATAATCGAGATTTTGAACAGAAACTCAATTTAGTTTTTTTTTTACAATAATTTGAGTTTGACAAAATTTCTGTTTTGTTATTTTATATAAAATCCCTCTAAATAGCAATGTTAAGACACATAAATAATAGCTTTGAAATAATATAAAATGATCAATAGAAATAGTATAAAATTTTATTAAAATCTCGATTATGATTTTAAACGTAATGCTTGGTCAATCCCTAGCATCAGGTGGAATGACACTGACAGTTTACTTCACTCCACGATCACTTCATCAAAGTTTTCACGGTGACATGGTTACAGAATAGCACTGCTGAACGCCTGTCGTGCCTTGATGTCGTATAAGTTTAAAACGACCTTTACGGGAAACTTATATAAATTCTATAAGTGAGGTGTTGGAATGGCTCTAAACTATTGTAAAGTGGTTTCCACCCCTGCATGTAAGGGTGGTTTCAGAGTCGTTGAACCCGAGATTTTTGAAGAATATATAGAAAGAAAATAAAGCATGTATGTTTGTTAGGAAATACACTGAGGCATCTAATAAAAGAACGTTTATTTAACAAAAGTTTAATCGATTTGATAATTTTCTTTAAAAAATAATGTTGAAATGTTACTATTAGCCATAAATATGTACCAGACTAAAATACGACATAAATATATCTAACTATCTAGGCTAAAATACGAAATAGAATTCACGTAACATTATTGTTGGAAAACGATCACGTATTTCATGCTTTGCTTAGAATTTTTCAGTAATAAAATGGGATGTTATTCTAAATTTATTCGTTCAGTAAATAAATGTCATAGCAATAAAGAATAATCTATGGTCACGGAGCACGTTTTAGTCAACTTAAGAATATCTGTAATTTTTATTGTACAGTATTTAAGTATTTTATTCTATTCTATTCTACGAAGAATTGAACAGAAATATATTTATTTTTATGAAAGCACTAGCTTTTGCTCGTGACTTCGTCCACGCGTAATATTTACAGGAAGTGTACATTTTTAGAAATAAAAATACTATACTTATGTTTGACAAACCAAAGCTTTAGTTTATTACAACCCATAAACGTCCCACTGTTAGGCAGGGGACTCCAAAGAAAATCATCATTATCAGCCTATAATGTGCCCACTGCTGGGACATAGGCCTCATCTCTTCGAGAGGGAGTGGGCTGCAATCTACCACGCGGGCCTAGCGCGGCGTGGTGGATGTCACATGTCTTCGAATTTTTGGTTCTAGGACCTGCCGGTTTCCTCAAGATGTTTTCCTTCACCGTTTTGAGAACAGTGGTGATGAAATTATTTACACAAATTACAGCGCCTGCCTGGGTTCGAACCTATGATACAACTCGTAAGTCGGGGGTGCTACCACTGGGCCACTGGGCCAAAGATAGCGGTGGAGGCAAATTAGCTCAATATATCACGCTGGCCAGACGGGTTCTAGGGTTTTGTTTAAAATTTTCCTTTTTTTTTCTTGAAGTGATTTTTTTCAATTATGTTGACTATTTAGGCAGCGCATGCAAATAATTCTGTCTTAAGAGGTATTTCTTGCCGACTTGCTAAACAAAAATTGTAATAGCTCGGCTAATATGGTTCATATAAATAAAATTTATAGCTTAGAGCACTCAGGAATAATGTACTTATCAGTAATTTTTTTCTAAAATTAGATCATTAGTTCCGGAGATTACCCCCTACATACAAACTTACAAACAAATAAATTTTACCTATTTATAATATTAGAATAGAATTAGATGAGAAAAATATAATTTATAACATATACCACTCAGGAATAATGCACCAGGGATTTTTTTTTTAGAATTGGATCATTCGTTCCGGTAATTATCCCCTACTTAGAAACAAACAAATTTTACCTATTTATAATATTAATCGCAACCGGCGTGCGTGTATGACTAGATGTATGAACGTAGGCGAAGCAAAAGGACGTACGTAAGGAGTGTAGCAAGTGACGTTCTATAGTTTCTGCCTACCCCCATGGGAAGAAGGCGTGAGTTTATGTATGTATGTGTGTAATATTAATATAGATGATAGAAATATATAAATTATAGCATAACCACTCAGGAATAATGTAGCTTACTACCTATAGATATTACTATGTTTCTACCAGTAATTTTTTCCGGTCATTCGTTCCGGAGAATACAAAATTACAAACAAACAAATTCTACCTCTTTAAAATACAATAATAGATAATAGATGTAAGGTAGCTGCATATCAGTGGTAATAAAACCAGTATAAGAGGCAGTTCAACAAGAAGAGAACGAGAGGTAGAATTTGAAAAACACTTCCTCTCTCCTTAAACATCATCATTACATATTACAGTTCGTTGCTCTTGTTTCATGTGTATTATTGTATAAATGTATATATTTATTAGATAAGTGTAATTATGCTTTGTGTATGTATGAATTTATTGTATATGTTAATGGTACACCGCTGACTACCTGCAGTATTGTCTCTCCTGCTCCATTGTGACACCCTATGTAAAATTTTAACATTTATATCTGTAACTTTTATGGTGTACATAATAAAGAGTATTCTATTCTATTCTATTGTTTGTTTGAGGTAGACCAGCGGGGTAACACACTACCACTAGCAATGGGTTTACCAATATGAATAATGTAAGAAATATTTCTATTATAGTAGATATTTGCACACTTGTTTAGGTAGGATATGGTTTAAAGAACCTGATTGTATGTATCACCTCATGTACCCTTATTCAAGCAAATAAATGATTTGATTTGATTTAATTTTGACAGTTCAACAACATTCATTGCGTTACGTTATGGAGCAGACACATTTTCGAACATATACTTCAAAATCATTCAGATTGTGATTGATAGTGTGCTACGTAATTAGGGTGCAGGTCAAGGTCAAATTTTTACCACTAACGTGCTGCTTACTGTACTCTACCTACTCTGTTTAAGTAGGTAGGGAATTGTCCATTAATCACGAGATGTTTTTAGCAACTTTTTACCCCCCCTCACTCCCCTGGTGATACGTAGTGAGGTTTTTGATTATACCTGTCCATCTAATTAATACCTGTATTTAAAGTCGGTGAGTCAAGGTCACGCGTTACTTTTAGGTCCAGAAATCGCGCATTCAAAGAAAAAGTTAATACACGTGATATATACACTTTCCTAGGAGTGTATATATCACGTGTATTTATTTTTTCTAGTACCTAGTAAGAAAAAGTTCGGAAAAAATCACGAAATGCTTATGATATTTCGTGATTTTTTCCGAATCCCCTTCTCCCCTTGTGAGCCTCACGTGATTAATGGACGATCCCTAGATTGATTGACCTTTTTCATATATAAATGACCTGCCTTAATTATTTAAGACATGATTATGTAACGTTTTCGTCGCTTTACCAATATCCAATTTATTGTTTTGGCAATTACCGCTATTATGTATGTGTCAATTAAAATTCGAGTGTTTATACTTTGAAGTCAGTTTTTGCAGGTATTTGAATATCTCTATCTAAATATAAATTTGTGATTTTTAGGGTTCCGTACCCAAAGGGTAAAACGGGAACCCTATTACTAAGGCTCCGCCGTCTGTCTGTCTGTCCGTCTGTCACCAGGCTGTATCTCATGAACCGTGATAGTTAGACAATTGAAATTTTCACAGATGATGTATTTCTGTTGCCGCTATAACAACAAATACTGAAAAACAGAATAGAATAAATATTTAAGGGGGCTCCCATACAACAAACGTGATTTTTTTGCAATTTTTATAGATAATGGTACGGAACCCTTCGTGCGCGAGTCCGACTCGCACTTGGCCAGTTTTATTTTATAAGTAGTTTTTTTGCGTATGTTTTCTATACTGCATGTAAGTACGAGTATGAGTACTACTGCGTCATAATGGTGAACTGTAACTTCCTGAATATGAGTGGATGAAATAACATTAGAGGCTCAGTTCAACGCTACTACTACTTTCTACTTCTCTGTACTTCTTCTTCTTTAGTTTGTGATTCTCTTAAAATAAGGCTCCTCTAGAAAGGTGCGACGCGACAGTGCGTCGCGATTTCAGAGTTTCATAGAAATTGTTCTAATATCTCTCGCGCCGCGCCTGTCTGCGGGAGCCGTAATGGCATATAAACATTCACATTATTATTTAGCTTTTAAGAGAGGCTTATTTACACTTCGAATGGCTTAAGAAGTAGAAACATCTATTTTTCATAAGCACTAATAAACTCGTGATTAGAAATATGCGCATGCACACATCCTCACGTATCGTCACATATACATGGTGTTAGAAAACGTCGCGACCAGTTCCCGCGACTTTTAAACAAGCGTATAGGGTTTTTATTTTTTATTTTTTTTTAAACGTTGCCCCACACTAGGAATTTCTCCTGTATTGTGGGTGCGTTTACAAACATTTAAATTCACATAAAAAAACAGCCAGACCCGAAACAACTACTTGTAGGTCATACAAATATTTGTTCCGTACGGGAATCGAACCCACGACACGCAGCGCAGCAGTCAATTGCTTAACTAACTGCGCCAACCGTGCCGCGTGACTATTACTACAACTTACTTCTTTCACTTATATCCTACTAAATATTATTTTAAATATTTTTTTATACCGGTAGTTGCACGTAAGTCCCTTAAATTTAATTCCCCATTAAAAGTAATGCTATCTTTATCTAACAGAACGTATCGGAAAGTGACAGCATTATTTTTAATGGGCAATTAAATTAATGGAATTACACGATGACGTGACACTGTTACTATACTTCTTCCACTTTTATCCTCACTAAATATCATTAATTCAGTTAGATCTTTTCACCCGGCGCGGGCGTGCGTGTATGATGATCATATATCATGAACGTAAACGATGCAAAAAGAGTATGGGTTTGTAAAGATCGTAGCCGGTGGCGTTCTGTAGTTTCTGCCTACCCCCATGGGAAGAAGGTGTGAGTTTATGTATGTAAATATCATTAAGTAGATATTCTTCATACATAGCCCACTTAGTGTTATGAATGCTATACTGTTGGAAGAAATATTAATTGAGCATATCATGACGTCCGCACCTCAAAAGATTCTAATGACTTGCCAAAATGATTGTATTTTTTGTTGAATATTTTCTACTGTCTGAATGTAGGTTGATGTATAACCTATTTCGGTACCTAGTACAGTCAGTGACTTGCATAATCCGACCCCTTTTCCTAGTAAATTTCTTTGTAAGAGGGATCAGGTAATGCAGAGCACTGACTGTAGAGAGAACCTACGATAACATGGCGCGCCCCTCCTAATTACTGTTTCAATGATAATAATGATTTTCCTTTTGCTAGTAAAATTTTATTAATTTTTAATATACCCGTTTATTATGATAAGATGTATGTGGACTTAAAAAAGCGTGGCAGTTGAGATTATGTCATGCTCATTTAAATGTCTCGCTGATGGTGGCGCGTGTGTTGGATCATTCGGTTCCCTACAAAATAGTTGAGTTGGATGGTGCGGATCCACGCGTCATGTTTGTGAACGGGCGCCGTCAGTTGAGACTGGTCTTCTCTTAACTGCCAGGGCTTATTTGTAAACTTTTAATCTTATATTTTGTATTTTTTTTAAATAAGTAATTTATTTTTTTACATTATTCTCACTTATAGAAGCAACAAGAATAATGTACCCAGGATTTTGTAATATCTTGATTTAAAAGAGTGTCCTTGGAGTTTCTTGCCTGTTCTTCTCCATAGAGATCTACGTTTTGGAATGGGCAAATAGCTTCAACTTTCTGACTAACTGACCGACTCTTTGACAATTCAAAAGTGCCTGTAATAGGTTTAAGTGAAATAAATGTTTTGAGTTTGAATTTGAATGTATAATAGAATAGAATAGAATAGAATACTCTTTATTATGTACACCATAAAAGTTACAGATATAAATGTTTAAATTTTACATAGGGTGACACAATGGGCGGTCTTATCGCTAAAAGCGATCTTTTACAGACAACCTTTGGATGGATTAAAGGGAGCAGGAGTGACAATACTGCAGGTAGTCAGTGGTGTACCATTAACATATACAATATATGATTCATAAAATCTATTAATCTTTATATTATGTAGTCAAATCCTTACGAATAAATAAATAATTTGATTTATTTTTGTTTGATCTGTCTCAGTACGCACACAATGCGTTGTGAGTCTTGATAGCGCTTTGTAAACACTTGTCACAAATACTTTCGAACATTTTCAATTTTGGAGGGGCGCGCCATGTTATCGTAGTTTATCTCTAACTATCTATATGTACCTTTTTTATTTCTAATTGATCTAGACTTTGGGCTTGTGGCTAAATTATTATTTAGCCACAAGCCTCAAAGTCTATTAGAAATATAAAAGGTACATATAGATAGGCCTTCGATCAACCCCAGCGGCTGTTGTTACAGCCGTTGAAGGCCGTTCGGGTTGATCGAAGGCTAAGCTACTCTTGTCGCGGTCGGTTCCTGGATGAGTTACCATTCATTACATATCTAACTAAACCCCTTCGTGCCTCGGAAAGACGTTAAGTCGTTGGTCCCGGCTGTCATTCGTGGATATTTGTCAGTCAATACGAGTAGCCAGAAACCCAAAAGCGACAACCAGTCTTACCAAGGGGTATCGTGCTACCCAGTAACTGAGTTGTGGAGGTCAGATAGGCAGTCGCTCCATGTAAAATACTGGTATTCAGCATCCGATTAGACTGGAAGCTGACCCCAACATAGTTAGGAAAAGGCTATATAGATTTGATCTAGATTTTTGACTGTTCTAGAAATCATTGTAGGTGCATGTGTGTTGCTTGCCTTCAATGACAAAAATAGAACTTCCAATTCCGTATTCAGTTCTGACGCGACTCTTAATACGATAGACGACCTTCATCGTACGAAAGAATACCGAATGTTTCGTTTATTTTCATACTGGCGGAAAAAACACTTCAAGTGTCAGTCAACCCTGAAGTCTTTATAGCATTCACAAGTTATCTATGATTTATAGAATAGAATAGAATACTCTTTATTATGTACACCATAAAAGTTACAGATATAAATGTTTAAATTTTACATAGGGTGACACAATGGGCGGTCTTATCGCTAAAAGCGATCTTTTACAGACAACCTTTTATGTCTTGTGGAAAGTTCTTTTCTTTTAAGACCTTTTCTAGGGCGTGTCGACACGAGCAGTACCGTAAAATAAAAGCGCTGTTCTACACATAACCTATGACAATAACCTATATCATCGTCCGAACAGGTTTGGTGTTAAACTCGCAGAGAAAGCGATATCGTTTGCTTTTTATTTATTTATTTTATTTGGTTAGTGGCCAGTCGGGAAGGTTTACGGTTTAAACGATGGATTAAATTTGTAAAAGAGTGTATAACGATAAAAGTGTAGATTTAATTTAATTGAGTCGTTGGTTGAGCTGTTAAAAGTTTTATAGACCGACTTCGTCGACTAATTTGATTGAATCATCTTATTCCTATAGAATATGTTTCCAAATAGTGTGAGATTTTCCATCCTCGTGAAAATTCGATTATTAAGATACGACTTATTGATTCGTTGAATTAAAAAAAAACCTATAAAGAAATAAGAAGAAATAAAATACGTTTGTTAGTGGTAAACCAGACGCAACCTACATGGTCCTCGCATGATCTGACCAAGATTATGTCTGGACATTAAAAGAGACTTTGACCCCTGAGTTTGTGTGAAAAGTGATTCCGACATCCTATTTCTAGAATAAACAATTTCATTTCATTTCACGCAAAGAAGGGTGTTCCTTCTTTGCGTGAAATGAAATGAAATTGTTTACGCAAACGCAAAAAAAGAACAAAGTGGGGGAAAATATGCGTCACATTGACGCAAAACAACCATCACTCAGCATAATGCTGCGACCCCAATGCGAGACAGAACCTCAGCGTTGGTTTTCAGCGACAGCCTTCGTTGACGTAATGGCGTCGACTGGCAGCATACAATGAGATATAAATAAAAATTAAAAAACTGTGAGCCGTCACGGGACTCCTGGCAGGTGTAAAACATCGAAATCAAACAAACAAACATCGAAAAAAGCCAGGGTCGCATAGCGGGGGGGACTGCGCTCGTGGAGTGAGCGGTGAATCGCCACGCGGCATGCGTCGCCCCGCCAGCAATCGGTTTTACGTGCGCCTATAGATGTTTCATATCAAAAAATAAATTACTTAATTCTAAATGTCGGCAATCAATATCAGTTAGAAGTTAAACCATATGGTATATGATGGTATATGTAGATGATAAACTGATGATATGATTTGCGAAACATTTTTTAACACACTAGTGTGATTTGTTGAAAAATTATCAGAATCAACCTGTATACAACTTCTATCGAGATTGATTTTGACCACCATCACTTTCTTTATAGCTGTGGCAGGGAAGGTCAGCATCATATAGATAGATAGATAAAATACTCTTCATTATGTACAAAATAAAAATTACAGATATAAATGTAGAAATCTTACAATGGGCGGTCTTATCGCTAAAAGCGATCTTTTATAGACAACCTTTGGAGGCATCATATTTAGACAAAATAATCGATTTGCCTGCATAGAGCTGTTGAATATGGCAACATCCACAACAACAACACTACGAAGTAAAAATGCAGAAATGGCGAAAAAACCGCAGTTTTAAAAACTGAAAACAAGTAACTCCGCAGTAATTAACATTTGTTAATTTCTAAGGTGAAGGTAATGTGTCTTTCACATACAGAAAATTGTAAATTTTAATATAAGTAGCGTTAATCCAATTACGTGAAGATTTGCCAAATAATCTCCAATTTGCATTAATAAGTTCAGTCACCCTGAAATCGTGTGAAAATCGGCTCTATCAAAGAGTCGTGTAACAAAAGATAAAAAAACCGCAACTATTTTTGGATATGGAACCGGTTTTTTTTTCTGTTAATTATGTTTGTATGAGCTCATCACTATTAGACCATAACTTTAAAAAAATCTATCTATTTATATAAAAAAAAGCGATCTACCTCCTGTGCCAAGAAACATTACAAACCAACCATTTTATATCAGACCGTGCAAAAACCCGCGCTATTTTCTTATTTCTAAAAATACACTACCATGTTAAGAATAACTTAGGAATTATTTTTGATCGAGGACTTTTATTTCTGGCAAGATATTTGTAAATAAATTGTTATTTAAGACGAGCACGAAATAGTCTGGAAATAACGAAATGATCGAAAGGCGCAGCAATAAAATGGCGCAGGCCCTCATTTCAGTAACCACAGTATATACGATTCAATTGAACCTTTTAAATGGCACCATTCTTTTTATTTTGTCGATGGTAAAATGTTACTGGCTGATTTCCGATTAGTCTGTGGGTTGCAAGCATGGAGGTTGACCGCGAGTTTCTGGCTTAGCTTCACAGGAAGAGGACGTGTCGTCGGTAATTTTAGATGAAGGATCTGCTCAGAAGTTTTGACTCTTTGGATTTGTGACCGGTAAGTAGCAAAACAAGTTAACAACAGACTTGAAAGTGCCCTGAAAGCCAACTGAAGAACTACCGCCAAGTGAAACAAACTGCCATTTTGACATCCCTTTTAAAATCTAAGTCCCCTTTGAGGGTTGTCCTTCATTCTGGATGTGGTTTTGTTTTTAGGAATTATTGGTATCGTTTTTAGTGTTCAGCAGTGATTTACGGGCTGATTGTGATGATAAAGTGGCACAAATATCCCATAAAGAAACGTGCGACCACATTTAGGAACTTATGTGTCTCGGGAAAGTCTTGTTCACTCTAGAAATTCAGTCCAACAAAAATCAGCAGTACTATTCTGTAACCATCTCACCGCGAAAACGTAGGGGAAGTGAGCGTGGAGTGAACTGTCAGTGAGGGATTGACACTATTAACTACTCACTTCAAGCTCACTTCACCTTCGTTTACACGGTGAGATTTTTTCAGAATAGATAGGCTTTAACTGAGATTTAGTCTATAGATCTCCTGTGAACAATATCAGCGTGACTGTTATAAAGATGCCAAAAAATATAATTACACAATTAAAGATTTTAATACAGTTCATAAAAGTTACGTTATTTCCTTAACAATGTGAAAAGTTGGGTTCTATAAAAAACTTAACGGTCAATTCAAAATTGATCGCGAAGAGTCTCTGACCCCCGTGCATTGTTCCTAATTATATAAATTAATCTACTTATTTTAATTATTTTATTATAATAATGGCTGGAAGAGGCAGTTCAGCCATATCCGGTACCTTGATGCGGTTCGTTGCTCTCATTCTGACTAGATTACGTCATCATGTTTGTAATAAATGTATCTATGTCTAGGCATTGAGTGCGTTCTCGTTTGTGTTCATATAATATTGATATGAACAAATGAAAACGTATTAGGTCGATGAATTTCAGAGACGGAACCTTAGGCCAAAGATGACACTTTTATAAAAAGAGCAAAGTGATTAAAGAAACTACGTGCTCGATTTATAGAGAAAACCCTTCATTCCTTGTTTTTTTTTAAGTTCATGTTTTGCCGGAGAACCAAATATTATTTATTTATTTTATTTTCTATACACAATTACTTAGGTACTTGTTTAAAAAAAAAAATAGATAAGTAAATATTAACTAATAATGTACCTCATGTGTGAAACTATGACTACAACATTTAAATACACGCAGCAGCTGCGAAAAAAAAAAGCAATTTCCTGAATTCATGAAGAATTTCCTCAATAGTTATTGTACTAAGTCATATTTCCTGCCTAATTTAAACAATGTATTAAATACGAAACTATTCATGCACGCACTAATTAATAAACAATTTTTATTCTGGTATCTATAATAGATATTCATTAAAAACCTACCTAAATACACTTAGCAAAAATCTTTATCGTTTTTATGTGCCGCCTACGTAGACCTATTACACACTTTACCAATTCCATTTTCAAAATTCATCAAATGGAATCGCGCCAAACCATAGATAAAATACCAAAGACAAATTCAAAGCATAGTTTTAATGATGCTATTAAGAACATAGGCCGTAGCGTGCAGTGTCTGATAAGGGTAGGTGCCGACATTCGCCTTGACACCACCTGTTATACTATTATGAGTTATAAACTTATAACTTAAATAACTCCGATTCACGTGAGATTATGCTTTAAATTACAATGATTATGTAGATTTAAGAACGTTGTAAAGATAGAGCTCAAGGAGTTTTTGTTTTCATTTTTTTAATACGTTTATTAACAGTAGGTACCTATGTAAATTAACATTTTATATTCGTACCTATGCTAGCACTATCGTTAATGATTTATGGGAATAATTCTAGCATTTATCATCCAATACAAAAAAAGTATTTACCCTGATGTTTAAACAGTTACACAACCGAATTATTTTCTACTAGCTGTTGCCCCTCAGCTTTGCCCGCTTAGAGGTCGGAAAATATCCTACGGAAACGTACTACCGGGATAAAAAGTATATATCGTAGTATCGTATGTGTTATGGATTAAATGAACACATACGATACTACGATATATAATTTTTTACATTTTATTGTTGGTTATAAACGATCTGTGTGCCAAACATCCATAATGGCATAATACAATACTTTAGTGAATTACACGCCAGTAAAGGTCCCAGTCGGCATGATTTTTTCCGACATCTTCAACTCATCACTCACTCACTGAGTAATAAACTCATTCTCGTACAGTAAATTTGTGTAAGGTGTATTATTAGACGAAATGACAGGTGTTTAACAAGAACGATATAACCTGCTTTATGATGGAGGATAGTCCATTCAACCGGAGTAGTAAATGTGTTCGCTCCCCGCCTTCTACTCCTGTGCCCGTGGCCGTAGCCGCCTCTACCCCTCAAGCACCTATCCAAAGGAACGATGCCCCTGAAGTTGTATCGACGTCAGAACTTCAGAGCTGGATGGCGACTATCGAACAGAGCCTGAAAGAGGTGTGCGCTATTGCAGCCGAGGGAAAGCTGAACGTGGAGCAGAAAACGCGCATCACTAACCTATGCCGGAAGATTGGTCACGGAACCTCGCAGATGGCCGTCATGTACCAGTCCATCAAAGCTAAAGCCCTCCAATCGCACTATGCTGTCCGAACTCTGGAGAACCAACTCGACTTTTCGCAGCAGCTACAGAACCTTAGGCTGAGTATTGAAGATTCGACGAAATCTGCCCAGGGATCTTCCTTTGCTGACATGGTAAAGAAAGGTGCCAAGAATTTTATCCAGCCAAGTTCTGTAAGTTCTGTGGCCATATATCCGAGTGACAAATTGAAGACCAGCGATGAGACTAAAACTCTTGTCCAAAAAATTATCAGCCCCGAACAAATGAAGCTCCACGTGAGAGGCCTGCGCAAGACGAAGAACGGCGGTGTTATCATCAGCACCGAGACGAAGGACGACATCGAGAAGCTGAGACAATCGGTGCAGCTCACCAAATCAGGTCTAACAGTCGACGAGCCCCTTAAAAGGAAGCCTAGGGTTGTAATTATAGGAGTGCCGACATCCATGCGGGAAAATGAGGTTTTTACCTGTGTGTACAACCAAAACCTAGCCGAAAAAGTTCAGGACTGCAGCCTTGAGACGTTTTTGAGTTTGATTAAATTGAGTCATAAGTCAGGTAAGAAAGAATCCGATACATGTAATTACATTGTTGAGGTACCTGCAGTCATACGCAAAGCCCTGATATCACAAGACCGAGTTTTTGTAAATTGGTCATCATGCCCTGTGAGAGACTTTACTTTGGTCACACGATGCTATAAGTGTCAGCAGTATGGACATGCGGCCAAGTCATGTCGGCAGACATCGCATACCTGCGGCCACTGTGGTGATCAAGGTCACTCAGTAAAAGAATGTCCAAAGAAGGCTGACGAACCAAAATGCGCTACTTGCTTGCATTTCAAAAAGCCAGACAAGCATAACACAGGTGCTGCTGACTGCCCGGCGAAAATAATGGCTGAAAAAAGGTACATCAATACTGTAGATTATGAAGGCGCCTAAGAGCGCCGTTAATTTGTTATTTTTCTGTCCTTTTTTTTATTTTATATTTTTATTTAAACTACCATTATGATTAATGTATTAATTAATGATTTAGATAATTTCTCTGTATCCGAGTCCAATGTTTGTGAAGCTGAAAACTGCAAACAATATCTTTCCGGCTATAAATCTCCATTAACCATATTAACACAAAATATTCGCAGTGTTTTTAAGAATTTTGATAGCTTTAGTACATTTCAGCAACGGCTAAGCATAAATTGTGACGTCATTGTTTTAACCGAATGCTGGCTTGCCAAACAATATAACATACCACAAATCCCGGGATATAATATGTATCGAAGCACCATAAATTACAACCAAAATGATGGTGTGATAGTTTATGCAAGAAATCATCTGAACGTCTCTGTTGAGGAACCTGATATGCACGACTGTAACAGATTGTTAGTTAAAATTGGCTCAGAATTTGCGATATTAGCATTATATCGACCTCCGTCTTTTAAAAATACTAGCAATTTTACTGACTC
Organism: Tiliacea aurago; assembly: GCA_948098905.1. Classification (NCBI taxonomy): domain Eukaryota; kingdom Metazoa; phylum Arthropoda; class Insecta; order Lepidoptera; family Noctuidae; genus Tiliacea; species Tiliacea aurago. Next base: position 18,818,877 of record OX402596.1, read on the forward strand.
TCTGAATGAAATCTTGCAGAACCTGTCATCCATCAAAAACACGATTGTAATTGGAGATATTAATATCAATATTCTTCCCGGAAGTGCTGATGCTACTGCTCAGGACTACCTCAACCTATGCGCCTTTCATGGCCTGCTCCCAGCACACAGCTTTCCTACACATCACAGTGGTTCCTGTTTGGATCATATTATGCTTAAATCGAATTTCCCTTCACTTGCACTTGTTGTTAACTCAACTATTACCGATCACAATGCTGCCCTACTAACCCTAAATTGTAAATTACCTAAACAAGACACTCGCAAAATTTCAAAACTGAACATAAATAAACTTGAAGATGATTTACGCGTCATCGATTTCGATCCAGTCTATAATTCCGCTGACCCGCAGTTTTGCATGTTGTTTGTAATTGAAAACTTACGAAATGCAATTCAGAAAAACACAGTCGTATCGCAGTTGAGCAACAAAAACCACAACATAAAACCATGGATCACATCAGGTCTTATTCGTTGTATGAAACATAGGGATAAACTGCATATGAAAGCTAAATCGAATCCAGAAAATGCAGTATTGCAACTTTCGTACAAAAGATATCGAAATTTCTGTAATGATCTCCTTAAAAAAGTTAAAAACAACTACGACAAAGTGGCATTGGAAAAGGCTGGAACAAATAGTAAAAAGATCTGGAAATGTATTAAAGACGCAACGTATACCACAAAACAATATGAGTCATCTTCAAGTTTATTACAAGCACACTCGTCACCGGTGGAATCCGCTAACATAGCAAATAATTTCTTTGTAAATGTGGGTAAGTGTCTGGCAGAGAAAAATCTGGGTCAATCCCAAAACCTAACTAGCACTCCTTTTACATCTAACACTGCTTTAACATCCTTCGCGCTGCTAGATACTGACGAGACTGAGGTAGTAAGTATAATCATGACCTTGAAAGAAGACTGTGCAGTAGGCTGGGACAACATATCGAATAAAATTATTAAAAAATTCAAGGACATTTTGGTCCCACCACTGACTTATATTTTCCGCATTTGTTTATCTTCAGGTAATTTTCCACAGTGTCTCAAAAAAGCTGTAATTGTCCCTGTCTATAAATCAGGCAGCAAAGAGCAAGTGGCAAATTATAGACCTATTTCTTTACTTTCTTCTATGTCTAAAATACTGGAGAAAATAATAAACAAAAGGTTGTTGAAATATTTGGAAGATAAATCTATTCTGTCTGAACGGCAGTTTGGATTCAGGCCTAAAGTTTCAACTGCCGATGCGGTACATCATTTGACTGACTATCTGGCGCAAGAACTTGACAAGGGTAACCACACAGTAGGAATTTTCCTGGACCTTGCCAAAGCTTTTGACACAGTTTCCATTCCAATTCTGTTGCGCAAGCTTGAGACCATGGGTGTAAGAGGCACCCAGCTGAAAATATTCAAAAGTTATTTAGAAGATCGATCCCAGTGCGTAAAGATTGGCGATGTTCTAAGCGAGGTTCAAAAAAACACATTTTTTGGTGTTCCCCAAGGAAGTGTTCTAGGGCCCACTTTGTTTTTGATCTACATAAATGACCTTTGCAATCTAAAGCTAGAGCATGGCACTATCATAGCTTACGCTGATGACACTGCTTTACTTTTTTCGGCTGACTCAGAAAACGAAGTCTACAATCTTGCGCAACACGGATTTAATATTGTAAATAAATGGCTTAAAAATAACTTACTAACTCTAAATGCAGAAAAGACAAAATACATTAAGTTTTCGATGCGCAAGCATATATCGAATATCCCCACAGCGTTGCATGCTCATTGTTGCCCAGAACCAGCAGATGACAGGTGTAAGTGTCCCAATATTAAAAAGACTGATAAAATAAAATACCTAGGTATTATAATAGATGAAACCCTTTCCTTTAAACCACATATGGAAGCTCTAAATAATAGAATTCGTAAGCTGATATTCGTATTCAAAAAGTTACGATTTATTACAGATCCAAAAATGCTGAGGCAAGTATATTTTGCTCTTTGTCAGTCAATTCTGACTTACTGTATTACCTCATGGGGTGGGGTGAGTAAAGGTCTGTTATTGCCCATTGAAAGAGCTCAAAGAGCTATTCTCAAGGTGGCTACTTGCCGCCCTTTCCTTTTCCCCACTAACCTCCTGTATAAATCTTGTGAAGTACTAACAGTTCGACAGTTATTTATTATGAGCACTGTACTAAAACAACACGCAGCACTTCCATACAGCACTGATTTTACTAAAAAAAGACGGAAAGATATAGTTTGCCCTCAAAAAAGTACAAAACATGCTTTCACAGCCAAGTTTTATATGTACCTCGGACCGCTACTCTATAACAGGCTAAATGAAAAAGGAAACATCTACTCCTTAAACCACAGTAACTGCAAGAAAATCCTTAAGGAAGCTCTTCAAACTATGTCCTATGAAGATACAGAGAAGTTATTACTTGTGCTAAAGTAAATATTGTTCATATTGTTATTTTTTTTATTTTTATTTTATTTTAGTTAGCTAGGTTAAGATACTATATTTTTTTTATATACCTTGTTACCAAATATATTATTAAGCTATGTGATTATTATGTCAACCAAAGTTACCTCCAATCGCCTGAAACACAGGACTTCCTAGTTCAGGCACAAATCATCGTGAACTTGACGTAGATTTAAGGAAAACTGTAAACGTTGTATCTTATATTTTTGAATAAATTTTATTATTTATTATTTAACAATGATCGTCATATTTCAGCCAATTTACACAAAACCTTAATGAATTATACACCTAAACCTGCCACATGAATCACTCCGTCCATTGGTGAAAATCCGTATGAAAATCCGTTCGGTAGTTTTTGAGTTTATCGCGTTCAGACAGACTGACGCGGCGGAGGGACTTTGTTTTTTAACCTTCTTTACGCACGCTTGACTTGGGGAGTAAGCTGGCGAATGCGTGACGAGAGTGTTACGGAAAGAGGCGAATGGAAGTTATTTTAATTTTAAACATGGAACACACCGCGACACCGCCGCGCCGCGGCGCGTCGCGCTTATTAGGTATTTTTTTAAATTCACACTGTTCATACTTTATACACTCACAAGACGAAGAGAACTTCTTTTGCTAGCGAATTGTGATTTCTGTTTTGCTTCGAACGTTTTTTTTTTATAATATGTAGTGTTGCCAGGAGTCAAGGTGATGGTTCGCGCCCTCTAAAATTTATACAATAACACTCCGCCTTCAGTCCTGACTGTTATGAGGGTGTGTCACGCAATCCTCTGTCTTACTGATAACTTGATAAGTTTAGCTTCAATGTCGAGAAGTTTTCTTAATGAAAATTTGACGCAATGTGTTTGTGGGTCTCCGCGTATGGTTAGGAGGGCCCTTCTATCGTCAACGCGAGCATGGTCGAAATGCTTGTTATTTCATCCAGCGCAAGTGAGAATTACTAACAAGCAAGTGAGAACGCGATAACATTGAACTAAATAAATTTTGACGGCACGGTTGGCGCAGTGGTTAAGCGATTGACTGCTGCGCTGCGTGTCGCGGGTTCGCGCGGAACAAATATTGTATGACCTACAAGTACTTGTTCCGGGTCTGGCTGTTTATGTATGTGAGTTTAAATGTTTGTAAACGCACCCACAATACAGGAGAAATTCCTAGTGTGGGGCAACGTTATTTAAAAAAAAAAAAAAAATTAACGAAAAATTGTATGCGGAAATTTCATAAAATTTGTTCCAGGAAATACGTGTTTATGAGTAAGCCTTACAAGTTTGGGAAATAAATGTTTATCATTTAGAATTTCCATTACATGTGGACACAAGTCGCATATTTTTTTTTTTTTTGTTATCATTACCGTATAGACTTTCGTAAGCATTTATTAAAAAGCTGTTATAAATTTTGACATTACAAACAGACACTTAAATTTTAACCGACTTCCAAAAAGGAGTAGGTTTTAATATGTTCGTCTGTATGTTTTTTTATTGATTGTATGTATGTTCACCGATTTCTATGTCAATTGTGGAACAATTTTGAAAATTATTTTTTGTTTGTATTTATTTGTATAGATACATAAATCAATGGCCAAATGTGGCAACTAACACGCCACAGTTGAAACTTCCTAACTTAAATCACCATTTTCTTTTGCTTAACACATTAACTGAAAATTCCCCTATGTATAATAATCGTGCTAGAACGATCGAGTGTCGGCAAAACTATCGTCTACACACGCGATGTCGAACATTTAAACTGTTTATAGCTGAGTTTGCTCATTCCGACGTAAATCAACTTTAAGACCGTTGGACATAGCGTGGCGACAAATAGCTTGGCTCTTCAAAAGATGCTTAGGGTCGGTTCTCATCTGATCTGACGGAAGATGCGTCGGGCGTAACTTCGTTTTGCCACATTATTACGCGTCTATTCAGTTTCTGCATTCAGCATCTACAGAGCGGTTGTGTTGTGTGATAATTAATTCTAAAATGAAGCCCATCGAAATAATACCTATTTGGGAGGCTTTAGAACAAGATCGAAAAAGGAAACGACGACATTGGGTACATCCTTTAAATACTAAAAGAATATCAGCTGGCCAATTTCATTGTCTATAAGCAATTTTAAGAGAGCATCCTTTAAAATTTATTCCGATTAGGCCGACAATGCGTTGACGGAAACGGAACAGACGCTGTACGCTCGACGCACTAACGCATCATCGGTTAAGTGTGAAAGGTTGAATGTTTTCTCATATAATTGTCTGTTCTGGCGTTACGCGACCGATAATACGCGACCCTAACGCTTTAGTTCAGAGGTTTCTCCCAAAAAGATGAGATAGCTCGTATAATAATAGTAAACCTCCAGACTAAATTCGCCACCCACGCGGGATATTATAGTGCACAAGTGCGTGCGCAGACGCACAGGTGTATTCTCTCTTCCCTCACTCTCATAGTCCGATGGGACGGCAATCCGTCACGACCGGAGAGAGATCAGGCGCAGGACCAACAGCTTAACGTGCTTTCCGAGGCACGGAGTTATCACAACGCGAACTTCCAAACTCCGGGCTGTTACTGAGAAATTCCTAATGCAAGAATCCAATACGTAACACTTTATCCGACCAAGGACCAACGGTGCAGTTGGTCTACTGAGAGAGCTCGTATAAGTAGTCATGCAATGACATGACAAAGACAATCAGAATAAGATTTCTTTAAAAAGAGATACATCAGGAAGTCGTGGTTGTTAGATACAAGATTATAGAAGCTGATTTAATTCAAATTACGAAGCAATTGGCTATAGACAATGCAGACGTCCAAGATTGGGCAGAGTGGAAAATTATCGGCGTATCCAACTACGTTGATTGATTTATGTTTGTTATCCGTGGTGTTTCCAGCCAGTTCGTCTCCTTAAGAAACTACTACGATTTGAGATAGACAACTATCTTCATCTTTCTGACTGACCGCCTCCTTGACAATTCAAAAGTGCCTTTTTTTTGGGTGCGAAATTATCAAATAACTTTTCCCGCTCTGGGCGGAGCGGGAGGGCGTTTCAGACTTTTACTGACTATAACCCCTTATTCCTTCATTTGCCTGTGTGCCAGGGCCACGATATCCCTTTCGTACAAACTCGCAACCCTGGCAGGCATTGGCCCTAATGAACCCCGTCAATTCGTGCTGACATCTCTTTGAGGCGCGCGTGGTACATAACGCGCCGCCGCCGTCGACCCGGGCCAGGTCCTTATCGAATAATTCAAAAGTGCCTGTAATTGGTTTAATAAAATTGAAATAAATACAAACCCCTTTATTACAAAACAAGGTTTATCTTCAGACCCAGGTTTAAAACATGGAGCCATTATTGAATTTCGAACTTTATTCGGACTATACTAAAGTTCCAAAACACAAAACTGACAACTTAGTACCGAACTAAGTTTTCAGTTTTGTATAAAGAACGGTATTTCAATCACTGTTACGTTCTTATTACAAAAACTAGCTCCATGGTTTAAGCCATGTCAAAATATAAATCTTGTTTTGTAATAAGGCGGTTAGAGTTTGTGGGAAGTAACAATAACAACAACAATACAAACAAACGATACAATAGTAACAATTGGGAAACAGTGAGCATAGCATCGCTTGCCGTGGCTTAACATAAAAATACTGTCGCTTTGCAGTACGACTAGGGTTACCATATGGAAAATTTAAAACTTTACATTAAGGAAGATTGACAAAAAGTGTGATTTCCATAGAAAAGTCCTGGGATGTTGTCGCAAAGGTAAGAATAAGTTAATTTATTAGTGAAATATAGGTAATTACATACAAAAATCTTAAAAATTAGGGAGTGCGCTATGTTTTGCCAATATTGACATACTCGTACAAATGATCAATATGATTAAAAGGACAGTATTTATTTATAAAATATTTACATCATTTCAAAACTAACAGACTTAAAATAATAATAATCATATTATGTACAAGTAGGTTTAGAAAAAAGGAGGCGAAATAATCATAGTGTATCAAAAAATTCTTCCGCAACGCTGTCAACAGGAAAAGTGCCCAAAAGGCTGGCAGCATTGTGCATCGCCACGTTGCATGGCAATGCTGATTCTTTGATAATGATAAATTTATTAAAATATAGTATTTCAGTGTCTAAATGTATTAACGCATGCATGCAAATTAAATTTTAATAATAATCATCAAAAACGTATCTAATAATAATCATGTGAAAAAAAATCATTCAATTCACTTAAATAAGTTGATTCTTAAAACCAAAGTGGGTAAATTAGATTGTTTTTAAATAAATGTGTGTGACTATCCAAAGATTATATTTTTGTTTATGTTGAATGTAACATTCCAATAAAAAAATCTGTAAAATCTAGGTACCTACTGTATTTTATAAAAGAATCGCAAAATACTGAGATTTCTTAAATCCGGCCACAATCCTGCCAGAAGCATAAATACCCTGAGATCTGAGAAAAAATCCTGAGATATGGTAACCCTAAGTGCGACACTTACAATCAAGTACTTTGCAGCTTAAGTTTCGGCATTACGGGCTAATTTTCTAGTTCAAACTAGTTGCAACTGGAGCACCTTCACTGTACACTACACGATACTGCTAATAACATAATTCACGTACCTACACGACAGCAGCTAAAGTACATTATAAATGTAAAATATTTCCTCAACTATTTTAAGTCTTGGAACACTTTATTGCTATACTTTGCATGGATTATTATTCATTCTATAGCCGCGAATCATATTTAGATCAACACACAACCTGACACAGACCTGCAAATTGCAAAAAACGTAAGAAAAATTTAAATTTCGCGGGCTACCTTAGCGCGTCCCCATAAATTTTTATCAAATTATCATACCTAATATGATGTATGTAATAAACTAGGTTTCCTAATTCCTGGTCATGCTTCTTAGATTTTACAGATTTCCTATAAGTTTTCTTGCCAAAAAAACAGCATTAATTAATTTAGCAGTTAGTTTTTTTTATAACATGGCTACCCTAATGGTTGTAATTACCTAAAACGTGATTTGCATTTTAAATTATGACAAGCATTTTAATGATTCAATTTACATGAAAATTTCATTTGAAAATGTAATAGGTAGGTATCATAATATATTTTGTTACTTTTTTCTTTTGACTGGCCAGATCTTATTACAATAAAATTAAATGGAATTTATCTATCCTCTTTGGTTTATTTCTCTGGACCAGTAAAGACGGCCAGACAATACAATATGAATGAATGAATGAAACGAAAAATAGCATAGTGAGCCTATAATGTTCCCACTGCTGGAACACAGACCTCGTCTCTTCGAGTGGGCATGGGCGCAGTGCGGGTTGGTAGATTTCACATGTCTTCGAACTTTGGTTCTAGGACATGCCGGTTTCCCTTAAAGTTTTCTTTCACCGTTTTGAGAGCAGGGCCTCAAGTCTGCTATTACAATAGTGTCAGAATGGTCGATCATTGATGTCATAATTGTTGATTTTGACAAGTTTGGGAATCTACTATTATAATGGCGTCATTATGACTTTTCAATGGTCGGCCACTGACACTACATTGAAAGAAATTGAATTTATTGGTAATCTCGTACATAATGACAAATGAATGACATTTCTACTAATGGGTTTTATAATAATGGCAATACAACAATGCCATTATAATAACACAATTCTATTACGAGAACATTGACCGACCAATGATCGACCATTATAAATTTAGCAGATTACGAACTTTTAGCAAAATGACAATGGCATGACAATGGGATCGTGTTGGAATGACTGAATTTATACAAATAGCAGACTTGGGCCCCAGTAGTGATGACATTATCTACACAAAGTAAACCGCCTGGCTGGGTTTAAAGCCACGACCTACAACTCGTAAGCCGTTACCACTGGGCCACCACTGCTAACAAATGAATAATAAACCTTCCCATTCTTTAGAATTTTATCACATTCATCTCAACTCATCTTGAAGACAGTCGAGGTCTAATTGATGCTAATTGATTGACTCAATGACAAACTACTGATGACGAACGATGCTAATCTTTTGCGTCCATCATGCAACTGTCACGGAAGACATTAAAGATAATAGATGTCTATTCGTTTGATGGCTAAGTCAATATTCATCTATAGTTTTATACTAATAAAATAGAGCTGAAGAGTTTGTTTGTTTTAGGGATCCGTAGCTGAAAAGAAAAAAACGCAATGCTTATAGGTTCACTCGTGTGTCCATCTGTCTGTCTGGCTGTTTGTTTGTCTGTCTGTGCGTCTGTCACAGCAGATTTGCTCCGAACCTACTGGACCGATTAAGTTGTAATTTGGTACACATACCTATGAGTTTATGTGACCCAAATACGGACGTTTAACCCAAATAAATTAATTTTGAATATAGGGGAATATTTTGGGGGTATTTTTATAATTTAGAAATAAATACTTTTTACGTTTTTTTAAGAAAATAGATGAAACTACTAAGCCTAAAAATTTGAAAAATAATTACAGAAAATAGTCCTTTACTTGTCTTATAGATTACAGGAAAACCTATTAATAAAAATGGTGGTCTTAAAATAACATGATAAATCTCTCAATATATTGCGTACAAACTTACATTTTCAGTTGGGATGTATGAGGGAAGATGACACTAAGTCCGCCTTTGTACAGTATTTTTTATTTACTTGTGCATAAAGTTTTAATAAATAAATAAATAAGATGTTTTTCAACTCAATGTTAAGTTTGTTCTTAGGATAAATTCATCTCAACTACGGAACCCTTCATTGTGCGTGGTCCGACGTGCACTTGGCCGTTTTTTTTGTTTGAACGCGCTAATAGAGAAACTAGCTAGTAGAGAATATTTTAGAATATTCTTTACATTATTTATATTCTTGAACCAGTAACAAGTTTACTGTATTTTAATGTTTTGTTATACTTGTTAGATGTCCATCATACGACAATGAGCATCAATTTCAGGAATCAGGAACTCAATCACGACAAGACGTTACAGTTTTCCTGTCTTCGGTGTGTTTAAAGTTTTAAACGTCAATGTCATGGTCTCTAGCGAGCTGCCTTCACACTGGTGCAATTTACATGTGAAGATGGTGGTTCTGTTCACGATACGTTGTGCACAAGTTCTGAGCACTAACCTAATAAAAAGTACTAGGATTGCATGAATTCCAGGTAGTATTTCATTCATATTATTAAGTACTTCTTTTTGTATATATTTATTAATATGATATGTAGCCTATGTCCATCTGAAATAATGTACCTTTCAAATGGTGAAATTGTTATTCAAATAGGAGCTGTGGTTCCGGAGATACTCAAACTCACAAAATTGGTTTCTAACAACAACAACACAACAAACAACATCATAAAAGCACAAACACACCCAACAAGCATTAATGACATTAAAGTATCAGTGTTTTATTTTAATTTTTTTTTAACGACGCAAGCAATGCTGTTGTAGTTACTCATGAGAAATATAATATCACAAGACGTTGTGAAAACTTCTCGAATTTATATTGCGTTCAATGATTTTTGTATTTCAAACTCTTTCTCGAATCTAAAATATCGTCTCTACTTATTTTTTTATCTAAAAATAAATTTTCGAAAGTAGGTACCTATCTATGTAAGAACACACATCCGATGCTAGCATCGCATCCTCCCTCGTTCCATACAACTTTATTACCTCGTACCATCTTCGTACTGACGGCAATCTGATAAGTACGTGGGCTCACGTTTGTTCACCTCGTTAGGAGGAGATCGCTAGTTTCTATGTTTGCCTGGTACCTCAGGACAATAATCAAGCGATAGTGCTTCGAGCAGGACGTACAATTTGAAGAATTTCTTAGAAAAAAGATTTTTGTTAGAGACTCTTGGTACCTACTTAAAGTTACCGGAAATACCAAATTAAATAGATGGTATGTATGTAGGATTTTCACCTTGTGGATAGCTGTTACCAGGCAATGAAGAAACGCTTTTATCCGCCGGGATACTGCTGTCAACTCTATTCCAGTATTACTACCAGCATTACCTGACCCCTCTTACATTATTCTTCTTTGTAAGAGGGGTCAGGTAATGCTGGTCACCGACAGTACTACTTACCAGGGCCCCAAGTCTGCTATTTTTATAAATACGAATGACTATTCCAACACGATCCCATTGTCATTTTGCTAAAAGTTCGTAATCTGCTAAATTCATAATGGTCGATCATTGGTCGGTCAATGTTCTCGTAATAGAATTGTGTTATTTATAATGGCATTGTCGTATTGCCATTATTATAAAACCCAATAGTAGAAATGTCATTCATTAGAGATTACCAATAAATGCAATTTCTTTCAATGTAGTGTCAGTGGCCGACCATTGGAAGTTATAATGACGCCATTATAATAGTAGATTACCAAACTTGTCAAAATCAACTATTATGAAATTAATGATCTGACACTATTGTAATAGCATTTCGTCTACAAGCCAGGATGAAAAGTAGTAGCTACGTCCTGATCATGGGCATTTGGCATGTGCCAAATTTCATCCAAAACAGTTTAGCCGTTTTAGCGTGAAATCGTAACAAACAAACTAACTTTCGCATTTATAATATTAGTTTGATTTTGGGGTATTAGAGGAATCCTTGATTCCTGAATGAATTCTTCAGTTTCACGACAATGATGGAATATTCGATGGTAGTGTAGTGAGAGCACCTGAATATTTTTCCTAAAATCAACTTTTCAATCGGTAGGAACACCGTGTAACAACAAACAAAGGACTGTGTTAAACTGTTCACACAATGAATCCTAAAGCATATCCTCAATTAAAACGATGTATTATACAATAATAATATGTATAAAGCAAAAACACTATTATTTAATTTCCTTAACCATTTCAAATTACTTCTTATATTGTCAAGGTCGACGTTGTAATTTGAAGCTAATTCCGTTGTTTATCAACGGTGTAAAGTTCATGCGATTTTAATTTAAAGATTCACGATGGGCAAACAAATGTTATGGTAGCTTTTCGTCAGTTCAAACCAAAGACATTAAATTATTTACTTAACAATAGACAGGACATCGCGAACAAAATCGTAATTCGATACATTTGTCCTAGTGGGCAAAAGTCGCTCAGTCTAATGTGGTACGCCTGCATGTCAAGTCGCATTGGTGTCCACAAAAGGAAAATATTTTCAAGAAAATATTTGCGTAATTGCGCATTACGATACCTATTGCAAATCTCGATACGGTAAAACGACTGGACCTAACTTGATGGCGTCACTGAGAAGTGGCATCACAGTTTTTCTATGATATTTCTTCGCATAGCCTCTCTATATTATGCATCTTAAATCTCTTCGTTTCAAACTCATCGTTTTTGCGTGCCACGGATGTGAATAATCTGTCAAATTCAGCACCAACACAGTTTGAATCACAATCTGAATGATTTTAAAGTACAGACGCAAGCAAGACGCAGCAATTCAAGCAACCTGAAACTGTCAAATTTTCCCAATTAACCTTGAACCTTATACTGTAGTGATAAAGTTGAAAATCTATTAAAGAAATTTGACAGATTGTAGTTTTGACACATTGCTAATCCATTGCTTCATGTATTCGAAAAAATTGTCTGCTCAACAACGTAACTAATGCAATGAATGTATTTGAATTAAAACTCATTGCTACTGCAGCATAATATTCAGCCTATATCACAGCTGGGACACAGACACAGGCATGTACCACGTGGGCCTAGTGCGGGTTGGTAAATGTATGTGACATCTAGTCTTCGAATTTTTTAGTGCTAGGACATCTCGTTTTCCTCACGATGTTTTCCTTCACCGTTTTGAGTACAGTATTGATAGTGTGTTACCCTGCAATTACCCCGCAGGATGGTTCATTTTAGTTTTCAATTTCGCCAAAACCACACTCAAGTTCGTCAAGCCCGCCACTTTATTCCCAACCACTGCGACTCCTGAATGCTAGAATGAACAGCGGCGACGACCAGAAAGCCGCACTCAAATTGGTCCGTCTATCTACAGTTTTACACTGGACGGGCTTTTTGCGCGAGATGTTTGAAATTTAATCAGCTATAAAGAAAATGCGTTCAACTTTCCACGAAGTTTCATAACAGTTATCTAGAAGTAGTAACTTAGGTCCAGTGTGAACAAAACAACATTATGTCGGATGCGACATTTTTGAAGTAAAACTTCTTTAGGCACGCTTGACTTGGGGAGTAAGGGTGAATGCATGACGAGCGTTACTCAGTACTCAAGCATTACTTAAGACTAGATTCAAGCCATTGGATTGGTTGAAACTAGTCTTAAGTAATGCTTGAGTACTGAGTAACGCGCTATAAATACGGGCCTTAGTATTATTATTTGTAAGTTTTACTTCAGTCGTGTGGTCTAAAGCACACTCGTTTTTTTTTTACTTATTTTTTTTTGTGTGCCTAGTGACTGACTAACCTGACTAACCTGGTGTCAGAGTTTTTATGCCGCCCATGGGCCTCTGACTTGGCTTCACATGTCGTCAAGAAATATCTCTCAGGCATGTCGGTTTCCTCACGATGTTTTCTATCACAGTTTTTTAAGGCAGAGATAATTATGCAATACGCACATGAATCAGTACCCCGAGTGTAAGTTGGCAAGTGAGTAAACGTAACTAGCGCGTTTGCGTTAAGATTTTTATTCTCACTCATATACTCTTAGCATTATGATCTATCGGTCAAATTTTAATGCAAACGAAATAGTTACGTTTACTCTCTTGCAAATTTACATTTGGGGTACCGATGAGTCAGGGGTGCGTGGCTTGGGTTCGATCTTTAGACCTATGACTTGGCAGTCCGACGGTAACACCACTACTTACTAGGCTACTATCACTGCTACGTATTACATAACTGATTCAGCCAGGAAGTGTGAATATGTGCCCACTAATTAGCTATTTTGACAAGTGATATGTTATGGCACCGCTCCAGTCGTGTTAGGTAACGTTCAAAACGATTAAGGCAATTATTTTGATAAATGAACGTAAGTTATTATTGAGAAGATTTAACCAAGTACCTACTTATCAATTAGCGTAGCTCATTCAAAAGACATCGTCTTGGGTCTGTCGTCATGTTATCTTCATCTCTATGCAGCCTCAAAAGAAAAAGGTATTTTGACTTGGTGCACCGCTAGTCCTCTTAAAACGAATACTTACCCTATTATGTTCTTCATTGGCCCTAATAAGTTGTATAAGTACCCCAGCACAGACATGCGACCTATCCTCATTATCATTAAGTACTTTGCCAGAGTTCACCGCGAGCACGTGACAATACCGTTCATCCATACACCCATCGTCATTTTGACAGGTTTATTTGACAGGTGTCAGGTGTATTACCATCGGTGACCCAATGAGGTTGGTTCGCACGGTGCGCGCGTGCGTCCGCGATCAAAGGCCCCGCCGACGATGCTATAACCACTCTGCCGCGCCGGTGAATCCATGCATGCCCTTTCACTTTCCCGTAGTACAGCTCCATTGTTTCACGGCAAGATCGTTTAATTTATTTTTGTTTATTGACTTTAATTTGTTTAATGAACTGACTACGGGATGTGCTGGCCATGGCATTATACATAATGAATGTGAATAGGTCAGAAAAAGATTAATGATTATGTTCTCATGCGATATTTTGATGTCTATCAAAACAATTCATATTTTGTTTAACATTCCTACTGGATCATTAATTTTAATGATGATAATTTTTTGATACATTGTTTTTAAAGTAAAGAATATTGCACTACGCGACCTGCTGGTTCGTTTGACCTCTTTTAATGACAAAAGCTGTTGTTCAAAATCTACCTATAGAATCCAAGTGAATGAAGAGATTCATTGGCCTTCAGCACTTCAGGGCATTTTTGGTTATCAGACCAAATTAGGATTTTATCGTTTATTACGGATTCATGGGCATTGACCTCAGAGGCTCGCATATAAAACTTTCGTATCGTATCGACTTCACACTGCAAACTCGTCACTCCCACAAGGCGGGCCGACCCGCCACGACGGACGGTGGTTCCGCAACTTTTTGCGGCCCGCGGCTCTTCGGAGAAATGAAAGCTGATGCACATAGAATCGCACCACTCCTATGTAGTTTGTGAATCGCACCCAGCACCGCTTCCGCTCCATACGGAACTGCGGACAACACTGGCCACTTACAACTTGTTTACATAGCGACTTTTTAATTTGGAATGTAGTGGGGTGATTGGGTGATTGGCGCCAATCACAGCAGCCATAAGTATTTTATTATGCAATCGGAACGGAACCAATTTACTGTCATTGTATCGGCTGTTATGATTTGTTAATGACTGTTGGCAAGTTAGGCGTATTTTTTTATTTACATTATCTCATCGTTTATAAGCGTCGTTAATCGGTCGTTCCACTTAATTTCCTGTAAGGCTGAATTACAAATCTTAGTGTCTTTTTCAAAACTATCCGAATTGCTTTTGTTTTTTTATATTTCAACTCATAGTAGAAATGATAAGGCAACAGAAATGATTATGCTACATTTTTATTGAAATATAAATTTTACAGTTTTGTACCTACGTAAGACCCGTTTGACATAAAATACAAATGAAGTATGGATCAGATGTAAAATGTAAATTGACATCCAGAAGCGTTATTTCACAGTTCAATGCGATATATCTGGACATGTTGTATATCATTTACAACTTGAATCTGTATTCAATACAATAATGCTTTATTGCGGCTAAGCTCAACGCACCGGTGGTCGTCAGCTTTCCTCCAACATTCAGAAAGGACATAAAGCTCATAATCGATTATCGACGCTTTAAGAATAATTGCTCGTTTGTTTTTTCAATATTTTATGGTTCTCGACTTTGGAGAACTTTCAATGTGAAAGTAATCGATAATTATATGTTACATAAATGCGAATGCGTTTGGAAGGGTGGGCGAGATGTAGAGATTTCGTTAAATGTGTATTTTCGGCCGTTCATAACAAGTTTTTTGACGGTTCAATGCGTTAATTTGTTACTATTTACGGTTATAACTTGTTTAAGTTACGGGTTAACGTTAAACTTGACTGAAGCTGTCGACAGTTCGATTTATATTTCTAGCTAGCAGGCTGTAAGTTAGCTCCGAGTGGCTAGGGAAATGTGTTGTTACTGTAATTTGTTACCGTAGTCCTTGGCAATGAGTTATTTATGTCCACCCCATAAATAACTGGCTTTATTTACTACCCAATACTTGGGTATTTCCTCAGGAAACAAGGTATTTCATTGAAGAATTTATTGATTGATATATTCTTAAAATGGGTCGAGTCGGTAAAGTCTGGGAATTTAATTACTAGGCAAATGACTATCCGAACTTAAATTATCCGTATAGTTATTCAAATCACAACTGTCATTCAATGACAGCTACTCTAAATAAGTAGGTATCTTTATTATTGTGGGATCTTAATTAACTAATAACTCAACGGTGCAAAAAATCATAATTGGTGCACTTCATCCAAGGATGGAACGGGCTATGCTTGGAGTGGAGGTGATCCAAAAGGGAACCAAATTTGTTGACATAGGCCACAGAATAAGCAAGCTGAAGTGGCAATAGGCCGGCCATATTATCCGTAGAACCGATGACCGTTGGGGTAGACGTGTTCTTGAGTGGAGACCGCGAATCGGCAAACGTAAGGTAGGACGCCCTCAGGCTAGGTGGAGCGACGATCTTCGCAGGGTGGCTGGTGGCAGCTGGATGAGAGTTGCCGAGAATCGAGCTGAATGGCGTGCAATTGGAGGGGCCTATGTCCAGTAGTGGACTGCTATGGGCTGATGATGATGAATGATGATGATCCAAGGATAATTAAGAAAATACTCAACAAACATACAGCATACTTGTCAAACATAACAGTAAAACAAATAATTGCAGAATTCTAGAACGAATATTTAGCTCTTAATTGCCTTACGTAATTTAATATTCATATTTAAGATTTCACGGTAATTATGTAAAGTTTACCTAACTTTTGAATTCAGAATGAACCACGGAATGGACCCTTTCCTTTTCATATTGGGGTCATCAGTTCAGCCGAAAGACGTTCACTGCTGGATATTGGCCTCCCCCAATGGGGGGGGGGGTTGAGATAATCACCACGCTTGACGTCTTTCGGCTGAAATGATGAATGATGATAGATACAGGTAAACAATGTGTGTACCTATTTAGCTATGCTCTGTAAGTAGAGTAATGAGTAGCTACCTGGGTGATGATACATTGATTGAAGGAAGATAAGCAGTGAAATGAATCGGAAACGAGGAAACATTCCATCCACGCGCTATTTAAAGTTAATTACCCTAAGATCATCAAATTAACTTGTACCGGGTTAAGGCACGATATCGCGGGCGCGACAGGCAGCGCGATGCACAGCGCGACACTTTCCATGAGATTGTGCTACTACTGTCGGCCTGACTTTAAGCGAATCTCAAATAATTCCCATTATACCATAACATCTTCCATATCGGGCTCGTTAACACGCCTGTAATCCCCGAAGGGTTGGGCAGAGGTGTACCTATTTCATCAGCTATGTTTAAGTCTCATGTAACAGGTGGTAGCCTATTTATTTATTTAATTCGAACACATGATTCATATTGTTGTTAGTAACACTTATAAAACTATGTTAGTAACATACCTATTGCCATCAACCGAGCACAAATCCAGACTCCGGGCTGCTGCTGAGTAGTTCCTATTCGAAAATCCCAATAATACTTTGCCCGAACTGGGAATCGGACCCAGGACCTCAGGCTCAGCAGTAGTGCTTACAACCGCTAGACCAACGAGGCAGTGATTCCCATTTCGCTTTCTTGAAAATATTAATGAACACTCTAATATTATATTAGAGTGTTCATTAATATTTTTTCGAATCATATTTTGATCAAGATACAACCTGACATTGACCTGCGAATAACAAAAAAACGTAAGAAAATTTCACGGGTTACAGCTGTGGATCCACCTTAAGACTCAGATATATGCTAGTGACCTTGAGTGGTTAGCTTGCGTGTTCTGTACTGAGCTAACGCAACGCGTCGTACGTTCAGCCAGTACTAGGACTCGCCCATCAAGGAGCGCTGTCCCCAATTTGACGCATTATTAATTTATTATACACAAATCTAAAGGTATTTTAATAAAACGCGTATACTAAAAGATCAATAGTTAAATAATCTTTAAATTGGTGAAGGTTTCAGAAAAATACGCTGAGTAGATTTTGTGCAATTCTCAATTTTTTATCCGCGTTTGACATAACTTTACAAATTAATTTCACTATGTAATATAAATACAATCTAAAATTTTCACATATTAAGTTATTGAGAAAATGCTCTAATTTATCATATATTTTTTTCAAATCATTAAAACTACTCGTTTAGACGTGATCTTCAGTATAAAATCATTAAAAGTCGGTTATCGTCCCCTTAAATGTGGTATGTTGTTGAATGCATACAATCGCATACAAAAGCGCGATATATCATAGAAATCGTGTTGTCACGCGCCAGTGCGAGTTGCCGGGAGAAGTCTTCCTAGTGATAAGCGACGTCACTTTACACGTCAGTGTCGTCGTTTGAAAGTACACAATGTGTGAATTAGATTTGTTAGCATTTTATTTATGAACGCGGTCGTATGTCTTTTGGAACGAAGGCCCTTATCTTGGCTAATGAGAGCTATACCGAAAACAGTATAACATTTTGAAAGTCAAGACAAGTTTTTGAAGTGAAAACTGAAAGTTTTTGGTAGGGGAAAAACTTATGGGTTCGCGTTCGTTCGACTTGCCCGCGCCGACATGCTGTAGTAGTAATATTGACCACATGACAAGTTTAACTTGTATACACCGTGGCATTTTAATTGTCTTACAACGGCAGCCCACTTCACATATGACTACTAATCATTCATAAAAAAAAAAACATTTGAATAATTAAAAAAAAATTGTATTTATTATGACGTATGATGAAGTTTGAAACATCCTGTTATGAGCGTGGTGCGAGCCTTGCACTCCATTCCGCGCCACCCTTGGAACGCAAGGCTCGTAACAGGGTGTTTCAAACTACGTCATGCGTTATAATGATTATTTATTAATTATTCAAATTTTAATAAATATTTGTTTGTTATTTTATGAATGATTAGTAGTCATTGGATACATGAAGTGGGCTGCCGTTGTAAGACGACTAAAATGCCACGGTGTATACTGTGCATTGTTTAAACTCTCGACTTTTTTTTTACTTTTTAGTCTGTGGTTTTTTTTGTGTTGTTAAATTATCTAATATTTTATTGTATTTCCTTTTTAAACAAAATATATATCTAATGATTTATATTATTATTTGTTACACATTATATCTAATTTTATTTAAATATTTACACACTATAAAACTGATTTACATCCGTAAGACGTCCTCGTAACATAAGGTCCAGTTGAAAACCAGCGTCAGGCACTAGCCCCCTTATTCCAAAACAAGGTTTATCTTCAGACCCAAGTTAAAACCATGGAGCCATTATTGAATTTCGAACTTTATTCCGTCTCTGGTAAAGTTCCTAATACAAAACTGACAACTTGGTACCGAACTAAGTATTCAGTTTTGTATAAAGAACGCTATTTCAATCAGAGTTACGTTCTTATTACAAAAACTGGCTCCATGGTTTATGACATGTCAAAATATAAATCTTGATTTGTAATAAGGCGGTAGTTGTCTGGCATTTATGCTGAACTGTTTTAAGATTTTTTCTGTTTTTTGTGTGAATGTCGTGTGCCTTAACCTGGGTGAAATAAATTTATTTTCTTTCTTTCTTTGTTGTGGTTGGTATTGAATGAAAATTAATGAAACAATATATGGACAGCCGTAAAACGTGGAATATATTACAATAATAATTTAGTACAATTTGTGAGACAAAAGTACATAAAATGCAAATTGTTTCGCTGCAAGCAACTTTTATAGTTTTTCCAGAACATAATAAAATAGAACATTTGTAGTCAAAGTAACATTTTTATTAACACGAGAAGACAAGTAATAAAAGGAGAAAAAACAGATGAGATACTTAGTTCCAATATCAAATTAATCTCAAACTTTGACGTATCAATCAGCGCCACAGATAATAAAACGCCAGCATAATTAACCGAACTGTCATACAAGACAATGTTAAAACAATTTAATCATCGTATCATCAATCACTTATCTGCGATCTCACTTTCACTGCCGGCTGATAGATGTGGGAAGAAACCGTTACAACTTCGGCAAATAGTTTCCGTTGTTTGTTAAAACGCATAGAATCTGATATGTGTCTGGCATTATATAACATGACTCACGGCTGTATCCCTGAAGGGGTAGCTACAGGTGTGTTCGACGTTATACTTTAACTGAAAATTCAGCACTTTATCAGCAGGCAATATTTTATGAACTCGTATACAAATTAATACAAACTATAATAAAACTTAAAAAAGCATCATCTTGACGTTTTCCTCACTCAAAAAACGTCTAAATCTCCATGGAAATCACATAGACAAATCTCTTACACGTCTAAACAAAAAGCGGGGGCGACCCTGTTGCTTTTAACTTTGCTGCTACGGAGAAAATTCTAATCGAAAAACCCTACCTACCCTACCTCTAATCAAAATTCTAAACGATTCCCAGATCGTACCAAGTGTGATTACTGATTACACTTGGTCCGATCTGGGAATAGTATACCACGTCAAAGTAAGTGTACTTACTTCACTGTACTGTGACCACGCTCTGCAGTCGCTTAGGTACACTACAAAGGCTTTAAATGAGATCGTTACCAAAATAGTTTTTTTTTTAAGGTGTCATTTGGCGTACTACACAGACTATACTTATAGATCTGTGGTTCAATTTAAAGTGATAGAATAACATCTGTGTTCAGGCCATGGACGTAATATGCAGGTACCTACTATAATGCAGGCTTATTCTTGAAAATCAAAACTGTTTCCGCTGTATACATCCTAATGTACATTCTTCCCGTAATGCACTTCTGAAATAGGATTTTAGGCTATTTAAATACCTATTACATTACTGGTGATTTTTATTAAGGAATTCAGTAAATATTATCTAATAAACGCTGTATTTGCTAAGTTGATGTTGTGATTCGCGAATAAACGAAGGAATAAAACGCGAAGTTGTTTTTAAGACAGATATTTGGGCGGATGTATATTGATGACATAATATTATTGATAAAAAATATTATTGTATATTTGGAATGCTAATTAATTAATGCTGTTCGGCTAGTTAATGTTTGCTAATTAGGGTGATTTTATTTGATAAATCAACATTATTACTATAATGGATTACGAGTATACATATTAATTTAGACTTTTTTCTTGTTACAGGTGAAAACTGCGAAGGACATTGAAATCCGTAAGTTAAAATTACGTTTTCATTTAAAACTAGCTAACTCGCCAGACGTTATCTTACCGTTACGTTTCCAGTTGTCAAAATTTCAATAATTCATAGGTACAAAGTTTCTATAGAAAATGCACTTTTAGTTTCCCCAATTTTCCAATTTTCCGGCAACTTTTCACATTTTTCTTTCCGTATGAACCAGATTCGGACTATTACGAACATCATGAAACAATAATTTGCTAAAGGCTTCTACAGACCGGCGCGACACGCGACGTGACACAAAGGCCCCGCGTGTCGCGCGACGAGTGGTGCCTTTGTGTCGCGTTGCGAGTCGCGCCAGTATGTAGAAGCCTTAAATCAGTCCAGCCGTTCTGAAGTGATGCGCTTGCCAACGAAAAATGTTTTTTTTTTTTGTATTTGGGGAAACGCATTTTGCAGGTCAACCTAGCTAGGCGGTTGTCGCTGGTTATCCGGACTTTTCTGTGGGTGCCTCAATAAATCAAGGCCTCCAGCCAAGGGTACAAAACTTATAAACTAAGCGACTACACGCTAAGGACACTCCCTGTTTTCATTTTTATTATATAGAAGTTTTTTTTTTAAGGCTTTAGGGCTATTGCCAAATCTAGTAGGTCTGCACAGAATCCATGCGATATGACACTTGGATCACTACCCCAAGTGTAAGTTTGCAAGAGAGTAAACGTAACTTGCGTTAAAATTTGACCGATAGATCATAATGCTACGAGTATAAGAGTGAGAATAAAAATCTTAAAACAAACGTGCTAGTTACGTTTACTCACTTCCAAACTGACACTCGGGGTACTGAAACACCACCTAACCAACGTCACCTAAATATGAGTAACACTGTTGTGGGGGTCTACTCCGAATATAAATCTGAAGTATCAGCCGAATTTTCGGCCGTTTCTTGACTACGGCTAAATGTACCTAGCAAACTATGGCGAAAGAAAAAAAACGACAATCAAAGAGATAAGCCAAAGTCAAAAATGTGACTTGAAGTAGGGTAAGGACTCAAAGTCAAAAAAGGAAACTTTGGAAGTTAAAACGGCCGAACAGTCGGCCGATACTTCAGCTTATCGCTTCAGAGTAGACCCCGTGATTTGAATATACTATGTAGATTCGTTTTGTTCGATTCACAACTGTAATTCTTTGACAGTTTTATGAAGTAGCTCTATCTCAGCAAATGAACACACAAGGGCCCAGTTTCTGGAAAAAGTTCGCAAAATTAATACGGCAAATTGTCAACCGCGCGTAAACTGCTGCGATTGGTTGAATGATTTATCAACAGCCAATCAATTATCAAGAACAAACCGTGATTCGGCAGATTTTCACAAAGATCGTTTCCTTAGTTCTGTTTACTTTCATTCTCTTGTGTTCTTGATTTTCTCAAGAAACCTAGCACATTCATTCACACTACTCGTGGATTCGAATTACAAGTCGTGTTGAAACCGCACGAACTTGCATTCACACCTTTAAATGAAGACAACATGTCTTTAAGCATCTCTAGTTTCCTTAACTTTCACATAATTTTTGTTCGTAGGTTATAAGTACCATAGGATATCTATGCACCTTCTTCATACATACATACATATACGCCTTCATCCCATGAGGGTAGCCAATAACTACAGAACGCTATCTGCTACGATCAATATAATACTCAATACTACTCTCAATACTCCTTTTGATTCGTTTACGTTCATACATTTTCACGCACGCACGCTCGCCGGTTGCAAGTACTACACACCTGACCATTCTGAAGAATATCAGCAATAAGGTCACTACTTATGTCCTAGGGCGTTTCCTCCCCGGTTTTCACTGTCTTAAAGTTCACTCCAACTACTTCACTACTGCCTCACGTCATTCCAAACAAGTTCAAAATCAAAATCACGTTTTCGGGTACAATTCTGTCTGAAAGTATCATTATGTTATAGCTTCGGGGCGTATGATACGTCCATTTACGCTTCTACACGTCATCACCATCATTGGCAGCTTTGTTCTACCCACTGCTGAGCTTAACCCTCCTTCCCTGTGTGCCATGCTTCTGTGGTCTGTGCGAGTCTCAACTAGGTCTTCCCCGCAATCTTCTGTATAGGTAGTCTACCTGGCGTCTAATCTGGCTGATGGTCTGCCAACGCTCCATCTCTTGGCAACCATTCCATCAGAGCTCTACTGTACCTGCCATCACCACGTCAAGCGATAAGTGTCACCTTCATTTCAGAGCCGATACCCGTAGTCCGCGTATCGGCAAGCGCAGACTCCACTTCTAGCCAAGTGTCTTGCACACCTCTATTTCAGAGCCAGAGGCAAGCGTAGACCCCCAGCTAGACCGACGACCAATGTTTATGGACACATGAGGTGACTGGCACATACTGGATGCGGAAGGCGGACGACAGGGTGTTGTGGCGCAACCCTGAAGAGGCCTAAATCCAATAGTGAACTACGATAGGCTGAGTTGATAACTCATAGTCCGACACGTATTCTGTTCTATACGTAGTACTTACTTAATTATTTAGTGTTCAAGAAAGTAATACCTACCTTAGTGTCTTATCTTAGTTAAAGCGTAACGATTTATTTCCTTCCTATAATATTTTAATGGTTAAGTAGGTACTAAAACAGTGATAAAATGTGAAATGTCCTAGTCACCATTGCTGTGACTGCCTACCACTCGTAAAAAGTACCGTTGATATGTAGGTACTGTGCTTACCAACGGATAGTATATATTTCGCAATAGTAAAGTATTAAGTTTACAGCCAGTGTATATGTTGCGGGTAAAATAATAAGTAGGTAGGTAGGAATTTTCATCTTTCTGCAAAATCGGTCCAGTCGTTTTTGAGTTTATTCATTACAAACAAAAATAAAAATATTTCCTCTACGAGTATATATTAGTTTAGATATTATTATTGTAGATAACCAAAACATAACATATCATCACGCCAGTATTCCCGAAGGGTATAATCAACCTAAAATCTCGTAAGTTAATTAGCACTACGAGAAATGTCACCTACTTTTGAATGTCGAATTAACGTTTTTCTTTTTCTCATTGAACGAAAGAAAAGCGTCATCAAGCTACAAGTCTTTCTAAATAGTTTTAAACTTGGCAACTTTGAGCAGTGAGTAGCAAGAGGTTGGCAGCACTGAGTGATTTCATTTCACCTATTTACATGACACTGCGCATCCGTTAGATAGAATTAATTAACTATTGAATCTCAAGAGCTAACTATACTCAATCTCAAGCATTTTCTGTTAACCTAACCAGGTCAAGTACAATTATGCGGCAGCCATTTTTCTTTATTTATTTTTACATAACATGACAGTACGCCTTGTTCCCCCGAAAGGTTAGGCAGAGCCCATAGTAGGTGCTTACATTTCGCCAGTTATATTTAAGTCCCATGTAATAGGGGGCGAGCCTATTGCCATCAACCGGGCACAAATCCAGACTCCGGGATCCTACTGAGAAATTCCTGATGGAAAAACCCAATAACACTTTGCTTTACCTGGGAATCGAACTCAGTACCTGATACTCAGCTGTAGCGCTTGCGACCAACAGACCAAATAGGCAATTTTTTCTACTGAAAAAAAAAACAATTACTTAGATATCTCTCTACTTCCGTAACTTGCTTGATTGACGCTTGCTTGCTACAATTTTGATCTCAAGCGATCGATATCTCTCTATGGGCTAGTTTCTCGAACGAAAATTATCGCAAAATTAATGTGACAAATTGTCAAGCGCGCGTAAACCTTCGCGATTCGCTTCTGATGAATCATTCAACCAATCACAGCAGTTTACGCGCGCTAGACAATTTGTCACATTAATTTGCGATAATTTCGTTCGAGAAACTGGTCCTTTATTACAGTTTAGTAGATGCCCAATTTAGTGCAGACAGCCAATAATGTTAACAATAATTATTATGAAATAAGATGATACAAGGTAAATTCATAACAATACTGATTGAGTAATAAAATGCGACTTATCTACTTAACAAGACGTGCTTTACCATGTCGCCTTACAGCACACATTTTTTTTTATAGAAAGAGTATTTTAATATTCTAATGATAATGCTAGAAAGCACAAACATTACCTACATTTTATAAATAAAAGCCTGTTATAATATTAAATCTGTTTTCTGAAACTTTCTTATGACTGATTTGAAAAAGATTTATAACAGTTTTAATATGAAAAACTGCATGGCTAGGTTTTTGCTCTTTAGAATTTCAATAACAAGTTATCTGGCTTATATTTTTATTTCAATACATTTCCATTTTGAACTAAAAATTTAAAACCTTTATTTGAATTCTACCTAAGTAGTTTCTTTACAACTTAGCGTTTTTATTGATTCTATCTTAGGATTTGGCAATGTCGTAGAGCGTCTCTATTGACACCTCAAACAAACTATGAAACACCCGAAAATAATAACACAGATAATATTTTTTTTTTCTTCGACGTGATTGACGTCTCGTTCATATTTCCACCAAAATTGCCAATGGACAGTTTCGAAATTTGAACGATTTAGACGATTATTATTCGCCATCAAACCGTGAGTAATTATTCGTATAATATCAGGTCCCAGCAATTATTGATAAATGACTATTGCAATAACTTGCACCCTCGTACGTCGGGTCACGAGCGATTTAACGTACATTACATACGCTAATAATAGCAAGCACAATAGCCATGATGAAATAATACACTTTTACGATTGTCAATTATTCTTCAATCGTGCGTGATGCCATACACTACCGCTATCATCACGTTTTTCATCGATTAGAAAGATCCATACAATATTACTCGATCAGGATATCCGAATGCACGTTCTGTTCTGACAGTATTTTTTTTTAATCAAACAAGGTCGCATTAAATTCGGCCTATTGCAAAATCTGCCCACAGTGAATGTGAAAAATTGTGAAATGCATTTTTGTTTTGTAAATTAATAAACGGAGAAGTGTGTTAATTTTTCTTTTAGTGATTGTTGTAAGTTCGCCTTGTAAACATAAACATTGGTTGTTATTCAATTAGCGGCCGAATTTTGATCAGAACAACCTTTTGTTAAATGATTTATTTCAAGGTCCTGTCGTGATCCCAGATTACATAGTATTTAAGCAGTAGCAACGAATCAACGATACTTAGGAATTTCGAGTTCTCGCAATTGATTAAAATGTTTGTGTGAAATTGCGATTTTCGGAATTGTTTAGTTCGTGCAACATGCAATGCGTCACTCACGCCAAGTAGGTAAGGAAACTGTATGAAATACGGCCGAAGAATCGTGGCCGGTCTGAACTATGCGCAGAACGCTGCGCAATAACATTTTCTAGGAATCAAATGGTGACATGATGCGAGTGTGTGAGAGAGAACATGCGCGGAAATTCGGAGAGCCTAAGTTCAGACCGGCCATATTGTAAGTAGCCACTAGCTAGCGCCAGTGCTTCCACAGTCCACTAGCTTTCAATTATTCCCATGTTCTAATTACCGTCTATTACAGTGACCCAACAATTTGTCTGCCTTGCAGTGTTACCAACACAGTCATTACATTGTAAAACAAATGCCAATCCACTTCAGACTGTTCTATATTTGAATTCAATTAACTCTTCGTTTGTTTGTGAAACATTTTATTACCAGCCAACATTGCAATGCTTGCGATCTTTATCGGATAGGTATTTCTTTTCTTTCTAGATTATAAAAATCTAATTGTTTTTACTTTTTATACCTCGTTACTTCCTCGTTGGTCTAGTGGTCGCAAGCAATACTGCCGAGCATGAAGTCCTGGGTTCGATTCCCGGATCGGGAATTGTTATTGGGATTTGTCCATTATGAATTTCTCAGTAGCAGCCCGGAATCTGGATTTGCGCCCAGTTGATGGCAATAGGTTCGCCCTCTATTACATGGGACTTAAACATAACTGGCGAAATGTGGAGGTACACCTCTGCCTAACCTTACCCCCGATACAGGCGTGATGGTATGTGTTTTTTATAAATTACGTAGTTTACCATCACACTATATATATAATCACACTATCACACTAATAATAAAGGTGAAAGTTTGTGAGTGTGTGTGTATGTTTGTTACTTCTTCACGCTCAAACGGCTGGACCAATTTTGATAAAATAAGAAAAAAAAATTGTATCGAGGTAGCCGACACGCTGGAATTAAGACATAGGCTACTTTTTATCCCGATATTCTTACGGGATCAAAACTTACGCGGGTGAAACCGCGGGGCGCAGCTAGTCTTTAATAATTCATTATTTATTATCATGGCGATATTAATGTATTAATGTATGGCTGTATAACATTAGCTGACATTTAAAAAAGTAAAGCGGTATTGTAAGAGCGAGTTCACACGATACGTTTAAATTAATGATATTAGATTGTGTATTAACGTCTCACACTTTCTTCCATTTACACACTTGTAATTAAATTAACTAACGTCATATTGTTTGTTGGAGAAACATTAATTAACATTATCTTTCATCTGGGAAGATTTTGGCCACCTACGGCAACAATTGCATGGTATTACTTACTTTTATTATCGTAATTAAAAAAACCTCCATGGGACGCAGTACTATGTGGAACATTACAAGGTTATGTTGGCGCGTGGCCAAAATCGGAACTAACATCGTCGTCTTGTTTTCTCAAAACAATTTCTGTGACACAGTAACACAAATGTTTACCAACAACCCCCCTTTAATGTGCGTTCATTATAACTCGACGCGTGACGCTATTGGTAACACTGAATTGTGCAGTCATGTGATATGTACTTTCTGTTCTGTCAGTCGCCATTTTGAAGTCTATTGGTATTGAAATTATGTCTGCAAAAATTGACAGGGGTCAATGCGATTCATGCGCCAAAATATCCTTCTATTGTGCGTTCATTATAACTTGACGCGTGACGCGATTGGTAGCACTGCATTTTGCAGTCATGTGATTATGTTCTTTCTGTTCTGTCAGTCGTCATTTTTAAGTCTATTCGTATTGAAATTATGACTGCAAAAATTGACAGGGGTCAATTGTCATTCATGCGCCAAAATATCCTTGTATTGTGCGTTCATTATAGCTTGACGCGTGACGCGATTGGTAGCTCTGAATTTTGCAGTCATATGATTGGTACTTTCGGTTCTGTCAGTCGTCATTTTGAAGTCTATTCGTATTGAAATTAGGACTGCAAAATTCAGTGCTACCAATGCAATCGTTGAAATTAGGACTGCAAAATTCAGTGCTACCAATGCAATCGTCCTACGTACCGTCACTGGCCCTACATTTGACGCAACCTGGGCATGCAGCCCCATTACTCCTTGCTAATTGGTTTATCTTGTTAGTACATCGATGACAGCAGTGATTAGAGAGAAAAAGAAGAAGATTTAGGTAACAGTTTATCGGTATGGGCAGTGGTGGGCCACGACTTGTAAATTATTGTATAACCACTGCTCTCAAAACGGTGAAGAAAACATCGTGAGGAACCATGTCCTAGAACCAAACATTCGAAGACATGTAACATCTACCAACCCGCACTGGGCCCGCGTGGTGGTTTACGGCACACTTCTTCTCACCGAGAGGAGGTCTGTGTCCCAGCAGTGGGAACGTGTTTGATTATGCTTACCGATTTTTTGTCGAGTACCTTATTCTTGCAGATTTATCTTTTCTCTCAGGATTAGTCCCAAAAGTCTTGACAATATAATACCAGACTTATAGGAAACATGTAGGCACTTTAATATTTAACAGTCCTCTTGATCCAATCATACTTGTCCCCTTCTCCAACATTTTACATAATAGTGCAATTTAGTTAAATGCACGGAGAATTGGAATCAACAGTTACATAGCAAGGTGCTCTTTGAATAGGTAAGCTTTTATAACTACAAGTGAATTCTAATATCGAGGAGCTCGTGGCTAAGTAATAACAGCTAGCCGCACGGGTCGATCCATCAGGTTAAGCTACGCTTGCCTGGGTTGGTCCGTGGATGGGTGACCATCTTTACACACCGAGACTCCTCCGTGCCTCAGAAAGCACGTTAAGCTGTTGGTCCCGGCTGTTATTCGTGGTTCTTCGACAGTCGTTACGGGTCGTCAGAAGCCCAAAAAGTCTGACATCCAGTCTCATATCTGTCGTGTAATTTAAAAATGGAACGAACCTTTTCCGTCGACACATGGCAACCAAGGAGGTAGCATATCAAAGATTTTATTTAAATTTAGAACTGGCTTGCAAATAGAGCTGTTTAAAGTAAAAAAGAAACAAATGCGCGTAAATATCGTTGTTCGTCATTGAATCTGGAATTTATAAATAGGTACTTATTTTACTTAGTTTGAGTTACCACTCATTATTTGAGAAAAGCACTAAACAAGACTTGGCCGCAACCAGGCATTGGTGGACTCACGTATCGTTCGTCCATCAATGCCCCTTTTGCAGGCCGCTGCAGTAATGTACTATATGATCTATCTGACTACCTCGTTGGTATTGCGGTCGCTAACGCGCTAATTAGCATGAGGTCCTGGGTCCTGGCTCCTGGGGTCAGGAAAAGTTTTACTGGGTTTTTCCATCAGGGATTTCTTAGTAGCAGCCCGGACTCTGGAATTGTGCCCGGTTAATGTCAATAGGCTCGCCACCTTTTACGTGGGACTTAAACTAACCTGGTAAAATGTGTGTGTTCTAGAGGTAGTTTAGGTGGACCTCTGCCTAACCCTTCGGGGAATAATCGCATCCGCGTGATGTTATCATAATTTAACATAGTTATCATAACATCACGCGGACGCGACTATTCCCCGAAGGGTTACCTATTCTTACAAGACTTTTTTGTTCCACCAAGGAGTAAAACAATCCTCTTTGGCTCATCTCGTCTGTCATTTTATTTTTTTTTTTTTTTTTTTTCCTTCTGGCTTCGCACGGTTTGTGCATTTAGCCAATGTCAAGTTTTAGTTCTTGTGTGTGTTCTTGTGTATTGATGAAATTAATTATAAATGCATGATGATGATATCCCCGCCCACTCCCCTTGAGTTTCAGTAAAGATGTGGCACTTTACTGAGTCCTCACGCGGACTTCTTGGGAGAACTTGAAGCGAAGTTGCACTGTTTTGTTTCATTTGCCTACACTAATGCACGTTCACAAACACTTAATGGTTAATAATCCACCATTATTACACATTAATATTCGGCTAAACACAAATTTTGGAAAATTAAACAAACTGCTGAACATGACGCTTCACTTTCCCGCCAAGAAGTTCCTGTCATTTTATTATAGCTGCACTAAAACATTTTACTTCCCGCCAATTTATATTTATGGTAAAGTTCTATGTTTTACTATATATCGCAGCGAAGTAGTCATCGTGCCCTTGAATTCCTCCTATGATTGACGCACTGTGCATAGACAATGCGACGTGAATCATTCTATTTTATAGCAAATTGTTGTAAGTATTGATTGTCTGTGGTCCATTGTTCGTACCTGTTTAGGTCAGCTGCATCTGCAAAATGAGGTAGAGGTTCTTCTGAGAATAATATTTACAGTTCTCGTGATTAAAAAAAAATCTAGCAGAGTTCCTTGTTTTGCTGGCTGAACTAACTTTTGGCTGCGATCGTTTGAGATGAATACTTATTTGTATGCAGTAAATGCACTCGTATTTAAAACTCCAGTGAGTTTATTATTACGAGTCAAAAAACTGATAGCAGTTGTTCATCAGTTTAGTGATTGAAGAATCGTTGAATACATAATAATAGTTTTCATTAGGTATTTGAACTGTAGTGATGCTACTAACTAATAAAATCATTGTTGTAGTGACACACTGTCTATTTTCTATATTTTCTCTGAGGCAATAATTTGTGGACCTACAATTTCAGTGACTCATCAAATCAGTCCCTCGATATATCACAAGGCACCCATAATAACAGTACCGCCATCTCATTATCATCTGTCTATTATGTCTATGGCCCCCAACGAAAGCGAATTAAAGCAAAAACTAATCGAAACTTTCATTTTCATCTTATTGTACGCGCCATGGTTGTACCGTTAAAAAAAGTAATCTTTATCATCTGCGCGCGGGAACGCGAAAAGAGGCAAAGAAATCAGACCATTGTGCCAAAGTAAAGCGCGTACTTGCTGATTGCTGCTTAGAAAATTCAATTTTCGAATGTTTTGTTTTTTTTGCAAATGGCCAAGTTTTGGTCACGTTTTGATTGATAACATTCAATTTTCTATTGCTGAAAATAATATTTTGTACCCGCAACCTTCAAACTCAAAACTCAAACTCAAAGCATTTATTTCAATTAAACCATTGACAGGCACTTTTGAATGGTCAAGGAGTCGGTCAGTTACAAATATGAAGCTAGTTGCCCATTCCAAATAGTAGGTTCCTATGGAGAGGAACGGGCAAGAAACTCCACGGACACTCTTTTAAATTAAAAGATTGATACAAAATATTGGTTACATCATTCATATTGAAGTTCAAAACATTACTATTTCTAGAACTTAGTTTTTTTTGCAACGAGACACGGTTTATCTGACTAGATTACTGCAACACGTCCAGCCAATCGATTTTGAAAATGGAAAACTTACAAAACGTGTTAGTTTTCGTGTCTACAGTGTTTAGTAAACTTCAAGCCAATACCTTGACCAACTTCATGTGGCAATTTTCGTGTAACGATGTTATCATTCTCATCCAAAAACAATAAGTTCTTTTTGCTGTCACATCGCGGCATCGTCCTATTGTTTACTGTCAATATTAACATTTTTGCAACAGTCACTGATCGTCTTGTGGAAAGCCAATGATTGATCTGGGCACGATTGCAAACAAATGCTGATAGTTAAGTATTGTACGTTCCAATTACTTCCTCGATAGTGTTGAAAACGCTTACAACTTCACTATGAAGCGACGAGAAATCAAAAACATTCTTACTTGATTCTTCGCGATTTGTCGCGGTGGCAGCGACCTTTTTAATTGGTTACGTCA
This sequence comes from Tiliacea aurago, assembly GCA_948098905.1. Classification (NCBI taxonomy): domain Eukaryota; kingdom Metazoa; phylum Arthropoda; class Insecta; order Lepidoptera; family Noctuidae; genus Tiliacea; species Tiliacea aurago. Next base: position 18,850,639 of record OX402596.1, read on the forward strand.
TTAATTCGCCATGGGTAATTTGTGGCGTGCTTTGCCCATTCATTTGCATTATCCGTTACTGTCATTTACAATAGTCCAGTACGCATTGGAGTAGATTTGCGTGCCTTTCAATATCAAAGGCTTTCCTTGTAATGCTGAAATGAGAGAGAATTGTATAGAGTTGTAGGTGATGTATATTATGTTACTAGACCTATAAACCCGAACGTGGTAAATGATCGTATTGTGAATATTGAAAATTTACTGTAATTTATCAAAGGATCAATGTAGCTTTGTTGGAGACCAGTTTGCCATTTATGCTCTAGGTACAACCCATGGTATCAAGACCCAAATCTCTTCCGATCTCAAGAAGAAAGAAAGAAGATACCTACATTTATTAAGCACAGACTAAAAGGCACACAATATAATAATATATACAGCAGATAAAAAAATAAAAATCAAATTGTTGGGGTGTAATGCCCAATTCATTAAAAGTAATTGTTATGTAAACTTGTTATGCATGTAAGTATGTTATGTTATGTAAATGAGTTGCTATCTGAATATTTACACAAATATTAGACTTAAATGCTATGTTGGAAAAATGCACAGCGAAACAATATTAATGTCATGATGTGCATAAATGAGTGTGACGTACATAAAGACGTACACAAAGGTCAATGTACAGCACATCTGGTACCTACACAAATAATAAATGTAAAGTGCGATGCAAGAAATTAGCAGGAAATTGTGCCTCACGGCTGTGCCAGAAAGGTTCAGTTTAGCAAAAAATGCCAAACAACTACTTTGTGTCTTATGCTGGTACAAGGACATAAGTATTATGTTGAATTCAACGTGGGAAGTACAGATTTGCTCTTGTATCTATGTTAGATATTCTTAAGCCCGTCGTACTCTTGTGATAGTACCCTATGAGAATAAGGTGTCATTGTGAGCCAGAGCGGGTATCCAAGACAATATAATATTGTACAATCGCATTCCACAAAAGCAAGCACAAGAATGTTCATTCCTTGCATGTTAACGCCCCTATCTTTGAAAGCTCTCATCTCAAGTGCTAACTGCGTAACATCGGAATTCAGCACTTTCCCACGTCCACATCACTGAACTTTACTTCCTAATGTTCACGATGAAATGTCAAAGCTCTTCACGTTATATAACTTTTAGGTGCGTTTACACTAGAGCATTTATGTTCGCTACAATGATAACAAGTTATTTGGAGATTACTTGGGACGTTTGCCAAGCCAATATCTAATGAAAAATAAAGTAGTAAACATGGTGATCCACTTCTTTCTGTTTTGCATTCCACTCCGACGCGCACATTTTGCCCGCCCTCATTTCTTTCAAATTCGTTCATACTTTGTAAAATTCAGTCGTATGACAACCTCGTGCTCAGTTTGTCGTTCGGGTGATACGAGTACATCGGAGCAGCTCTATGTTCTGTTGTCGGTAAAAGTGAATGCTGTAATGTGTCCTCACCTTTAAACCTTACAGCTACATCGTCTCTGCATCGCCGGCGCTATCTTTTGACCAATTACAGTTTTGTTTTTATATCCTCAATTATACGCCTCATTTTTCGAATTGATTATGCAGTCCGTAGCATCATTAAGTTGTATATTGAATCATAAACTCGTATTTGTATTATGTAACACACGTTTGGATAAGATTGGCTTGGTTTCCGATTCAGAAAGGGAAGTGCATCATTCAATTGCTATTATTTTGAAGTAAGCATTCTGACCCCATTGACCGGAAAACCGTGATTAATCTTGCATCTGCCAACATGCGTTCTGTGTGAGATTTTAGATCCTCTCTTCTTTATACTCGGTTCCTCAGTGCTGAGGATCGTGAGCCATCGTTTAGATGCCTTGTCCCGGATATTTTGGATAATCACCTTTATATGGAGGTACTTAAAGTACTTTGCAAAGCGTGCAAAATCAGTAGTTACTCGAATGATCATAAACTCCTCCGCATTCCTCACCAACATTCCCAAGTTTAGAGACAATCAGTTAAACCTTCACTTCCCCATCGCCGTGAAATGTCAAAATCATCATCGCATTACGTCACATCAGCGTCTCCCGCGCATTTGCGTACAAAAACGCGCCTTATCGCGGCATTAGCCCGCACCTGTGGGAGCCGGGACCACACGTAGCTCTGAGGCGCCATTTTCTACTTATTTCTCATTTGCCTACGCCTTGACACTTCCTCGAGCGTATCTATCATTCACTTACGGTTATCGTGTAGCGGGAACTGGCCAGTGAAGTAATCGCCTGCCGTTTATTTACATTTTGAGATGTCCAGTGAGTTATTGGCCGCATCGCCGCCATCGGTCGTGGTCGTGGACATTAGCGCTGATAGTTACCAAGATTGCATCTACCTTTGAGTTTTATTAGCAATTCTTGGAGCTTTATAATATAGGTACTTGACTAATGAGTGCGTTAAATACTTATGTTTTTCTTTACGAGTATGTATGGTCACGGTTTTCTTTATGGAGTTAACACAATAAGAAGGCCAAATGCTATTATTCGACAGTAATTCAGCAGGATATTGTGATGATGTCGCATAGGTGTCACTGAGCATTTAATAGCTTTATTAAAATCCCTTTAAAATATGCAGCAGCTGCTTCATTGTCATGTATATGTCCCTACACAAGAACTCCCAGAAGTTATAAGTGGCTGAGATGGCTTAGAGACTACTGTATTTTGATTAACAACTGTGCAAAAGGTAAAGAATGAATCGTTCAACACATATTTCAGGTGAACAATCCAAACAGATGGGTTTAATTGCGGAACGAGGAATGAGGTGATCCGGCAGAGAACCAAAGTTGTCGACATCTCTCACAGAATAAGCTGGAGTGGCAATGGGCCGGCCATATTAGTCGTAGAACCGATGAACGTTGGGTCGACATGTCCTTGAGTGGAAACCTCGAATCGGCAAACGTAAGGTCGTAAGGACGCCGTCAGGCTAGGTGGAGCGACTATCTTCGCAGGGTGACGTAGCAGCTGGATGAGAGTTGCCGAGAATCGAGCTGAATGCCGTGCAATTGGATAGGCCTATGTCCAGCAGTGGACTGCTATGGGCTGATGATGAGGTGTAGTGATATAAAGTCAAATTAGACATTTCAGCTTTGTTTCAATGGGATGGAGTAACGCTCCTGCGTTGCTTCAGATATTATATTGCAGCTGTCCATGGCGGTGATGATCAGACCTGCAGGTGGGCCATTCAGAAATGCTTCTGCAGATAAATCCCAAGCGTTGTTGTAGGTTAATCGCCTTCTTCCATTTAGACCGATGAAAGCAGTGACAATAATTTTGTTGTCACCAAAGTGTGTGACGTGATGGCTTAGTGGTTAAGCCCTCGTATCTCATACATGAGGTTGTGTGTTCAAATCCGGGCAAGTCACATTTGTAAATGTGACTTTTTCAATTCATAAGCACTTTCTGACTACATTTTGGATGAAACTGACATCGGTGAAGGAAAACATCGAAACCAGGGCCTGCAGTCTCGACATAGATAGCGATCGCTTTACGACCGAATTCGATCGCAAAGTTCTAATGGGATCACTAGACGGTCAAAAATGCTTGACAAGATTGTGATTTTTTCGAGATTGCCAATTTTGACCGTCTAGGGACTCCATTAGGACTTTGCGACCGAATTTGATCGTAAAGCGATCGTTATCTATGTCGAGACTGCAGACCCTGGACTTTTAGTTCTTATAGTCGTTTCGTTCTATATTTGCAAAATGTTACTATTCAATTAATGATTATTTAAATGAAAGATGACTGATTTTATATGAAATGGCACCACAAATACAGGGTGTTTGGTGCATCGTGTGCCAAATTAAAATGGTCGACTAAAGGGGTCATCCGCTAGCCTTTCAGACCCCTTAACACTCCTCATGCTCTGTGGATTTTTTTTTATCGACTTTTTATTGTTTTCCAAAAAAAAGACCCAAATTTTACATTCAAATACAGATTTTAAAAAAAATATAAGGCGTAGACTCTGAATTTTAATTTTATTTCGATGTGTATTGTTTAAGAATACTTTTAAATACAAAATTAGTGATACGAGTGACCTAGTTTTTTTTTTAATTCACTCGCAGAGGTAAAACTTAAATTAAAGCTGTACATGTTACAGCTATTTATAAGGCTACAAAAAAAAAACCAAAAGCGACGGGGATCTTCCAACTCCCTCATTAATTCTCCAGTCTATCTTCTTTCTAATGATGTGCCACATGCCATAAAAGTATTTTAACAACTTTGTGAATTCGCTAGAATTGTGAATCAAGTCACATAAAACTACATTCCAAATTCTAATGAAAAAATATTTATTGCGGAACTGTTACTTGAGAAAGAGGTAAAATTTGTTTTCTCACTCTTTCACAGTAACATCTATCTTCTACCTCTTTCTTGCATACCTTAAATCGGTTTGAACAAATCGCGCCGCCCGACCCGCCATTTTTTTAGTCGAGACATGACTGCCTCTGCTACCTAACGTGTGTGCTAGTTCACCATACTCCGCGATTCTTTTATTACTTTGTTATCGTTAAGTTTTGCTGGTTCTTGTTACATTTGTTTAATTTTTGTTGTTATTGTTAAACTTTGAGTTTTTTGTTATTGCAATGGCGACATTCTCTAACGAAGAATATGCGGACATCATGATGGCTTACGGAGCCGCTAATGGCGTCGCTCGTGCAGCGCAACGACTTTACCAGGAACGCTTTCCTGGTAGACGATTACCTGGCCGCAGAGTCTTCCAAGACACATACCGACGCATACGCGAGACTGGCAGTGTTACTTTTAATGAACCAAGGGGCCATATTGTGCGACATAATGTTGAAGTAGACGAGAGAATACTGGCACTTTTTGAGGAAGACCCTACAAGAAGCATTAGAAATGTGGCATCACATCTTGATATTTCAATATGGAAAGTGTGGAAAGTACTTCGTCAAAACAAAAAGCATCCATTCCACTAAACTCCGGTGCAAGGTACGTAATTTTAAACTAACTTTAAACCCGTGCAAGCTTTGTTTGACCTTGCCTTTGTTTAGCAGGTAATGGGTATGGTATGGCGTCATTTCCAGGTAGTGAATCTATTAGCACGAACAGCGGGTCCTTTCTTGTGCAATTACTTATTGCCCAAGAGAAATTTAAAAGAGTTTTTTGTTTGTTGCAGGTCTTGAGGGTGGCGACTTTGAGAGACGAGTGGCTTTTTGTCGGTTTCTTTTACACACGGATGTGGATGATCCTGATTTTTTAAAAAGAATACTGTGGACGGATGAATCCAAATTTACCAAGGATGGGATCCTCAATTTACACAATTTGCACCACTGGACAACGAAAACGCAAAACCCACGTGTTAAAAGACAGAAATCTTCTCAAAGAAGGTTTAGTGTAAACGTTTGGGCAGAAGTGATTGGGAATCAGGTAATTGGACCGCATTACCTGCCCGATAATCTCAATGGCGAAGACTACCTGGAATTCCTACAAAATGACCTGCCCGAATTAGTGACCGATGTGCCCGTATTTAATGAACGTGTGCCCATTGTATTTCAAAATGACGGCTGTCCCGCGCATTGGCGATTGACTGTGAGGGAATATCTCGACAATGTGTTCCCCAATGCATGGATTGGATGCGATGGCCCTATTCCATGGCCGCCACGTTCCCCAGATCTAACTCCGTTAGACTTTTATGTCTGGGGACGTGCCAAAGAATTGGTATATGCCACGGAGGTTCCAACTAGGGAGGTATTAGTCCAACGCATAGAAGCGGCATTCAATACTATTAAGGAGGAAATACGACTTCGTACAACAACTGTTGAAATACGAAACAGGTGTCGGGCCTGCATTCGCAACAGAGGCCAACAATTTGAGCAAGATTTGTAACAATGATTAAATAAATGTTAAAAATGCAATTTTGTTTTTTTATTTCAAGTAAATCCCACGATAGATACAGATATGAGACACGAATTTACCTAACCATAAGAATGAGATAGCAGATTTATAGGTTTGACAGGTATCATTTAAGAGATTTTTTTTTAAATCATAATTTTGAATATTAGCCTTAGGTGACTCGATTCACAATTCTAGCGAATTCACAAAGTTGTTAAAATACTTTTATGGCATGTGGCACATCATTAGAAAGAGGATAGACTGGAGAATTAATGAGGGAGTTGGAAGATCCCGGTCACTTTTGATTTTTTTTTTGTAGCCTTATAAACAGCTGTAACATGTACAGCTTTAATTTAAGTTTTACCTTTGCGAGTGAATTAAAAAAGAACTAGGTGACTAATATCACTAATTTTGTATTTAAAAGTATTCTTAAACAATACACATCGAAATAAAAATAAAATTCAGAGTCTACGCCTTATATTTTTTTTTTAATCTGTATTTGAATGTAAAATTTGGGTCTTTTTTTTGGAAAACAATAAAAAGTCGATAAAAAAAAATCCACAGAGCATGAGGGGTGTTAAAGGGTCTAAAAGGCTAGCGGATGACTCCTTCAGTCGACCATTTCAATTTGGCACACGATGCACCAAACACCCTGTATAATGATTATTGAAATTTATTCTGTATAATCAATGTAGCGATTAGTACCTAACATAATAATTGGCATACCTCATTAGGTTATAATACAATGTACCTGTAACACCTTTTTAACATGTATTATGCAAATCAATTATTTGATTTGGTTTGATTCGTCTTGAGTGAGCGTGGTGAATGGTGATCAATGATCGTGCCTTCTCGGAATGAGAAGAGGCCTTCGCTCTGCCGCGAACCAATAATAGGCTGTATTATTATATTAAACAGCAAAAACTACCTCTAATACCATGATATGAATAATTTGTTTTGTAATAATTTGTACCTATTAAGTCGTGTGGCTAATGTTATATCGTGATGTGTTCCGATACTCACTCGCTCATCAAGTTGTCAATGTGTTATTTACAATGTGTCGTATTATTGATATTGTGAGATAAAGCGAAGGTTAACCTATTCGGTCATTAGGAAATTTTATTAATTGATTTTAAATGGCTTGTCGTGCTCATAGTGGAAAGTTTGGTTAAAATCAGTGCAGGGTGTGTTTTCTGGGGATTTCATTGTTCAGTAACTGCTAATTTTTTTTAGCCCGTTATGAATAATATAGGGTAAGACAGGGTATTACCGGTCATGAGGTAATACCGGTCAGCACACTACCACCTCTAATACAACGAATACGCACGTTTACAAGTGTATAACGTCACTAGACCCTTCCCTCCGCCGCGGCAACGACCCCCGCTCAGTTCCCTGCATGCGTTGAGTGTGGGTGCACGTCTTTAATTTTCGCGGAATTTTTTTAGATCATTTTGTGGTTCGGAAATGAGAGGTGAGTTTATTTAATTTTGTTTTAGTATCTAAAGTATGTATTTATAAATAAAAATAGGTATCGTGTATTACCGGTCAGTGCCATTGCGGGCAATATCAGTCGTGACCGGTGTTACCCAAACCACTATTTATAAATAGTTTCTGAGTACCTATGGATGTCATATTGTTTTCTGTTTGCTTCAGACATGTTTGAAATTTTAGAGTTGAATAATAGTCATGACATGCCCATCCCCTCAATGTTCAGAACATCTTCTCTTAAAACTTATCCTGAAATAATTTCAGTTATAGATAATCTGCCTAATCCAAAAAAAAAATTAAAAGATCACGTCCCGTAAACAACATTCCACTATTATAACATAACAGCTACACCAAAAAAAAATTGTATGAAAATGAGCAAAAAAGTTGGTTAAGTTACAAAAGATAGAAAATAAAATTGAAAACCAGAAAATTACAACTGTAAAGAAAAAGACAGCCACTAAAACAAATAAACCTATAAAAAAACAAAATACAACGAAAAGATGATGATGACACTGATATATTATGTGCGAGGATTCAGAAATTGATACTGAGAATCAAATAAATAAAATAACAAGCAGAAAAACTGAAATAAAGAATTCAAAAACAATTAAAAAAGAAAGACAGAGTACTGAAGTCAAAAGAATTAAAAGAAAAATATTACAGGACAAGAGGATGGACGAAACAATACTTCAAATTCGGAAATTGAAACGACAGATTTGCGAGAAGATGATGGTACTGATTTTGACGATGATTTAGAAAATTTGTAATCGCAGATGACTACGGATGGGCTATGGTTCCGGTGTGTACTGTGTGGACATTGGGCCCACTCGGAATGCTCGGGACGAGACTCCGATAGACTATAAATGCGATTTATGCAACAACTAGCCTTGACTGGTATTATCCAATGACTGACCTGCTTTACCTACCCTTGCGTGAAATACTGATCAAACAAGTTTTCCAAAAAATGTATATTATATTAAAACTATGATTACGATTGATCTCAATTAATGTGCGAACGTCAAAAGAATAGTTTTGTTTTCGTATTTGCTAACTAATCAATATACACGGTGTTAAAGTAACTGCGTGCCATAGCTTAGGGGTAGGTTCAGTATCGCCAAAAAAACCCAGGAAAAAAAAAATCAAGAAAAAAAAAAAAAAAACTATAAATTTTAACATAAAAAATGAATAAAAATAGGTCTCTTTGTACTTTAAGGGAATTAGAACCGTCAAATAAAATAATTTTAATTCTAAACGATTGCTATTTTAAGTTAGTAAGTACTAAATTAGGTTGATCTTGCAATATTTTTTTTGTGTTTTCATTTTTTTTTCTGGGTTCCTTTATCGATACTGAACTTACCCTTAAGCTATGGCACGCAGTTACTTTAACACCCTGTATATTATTTTGATTTTTACTTGCCGTATTCCAATTTCCTCTTAAGTGACCGGTATTACCCCATTTTACACTTAATGTAGAACTTACGTACTTAATAATTTCATTTTAGTGTAAGAGAGGGCAATTTCAGATATCTATTCAATGCTTTCCTATTATCTACATTTGATGTACCTAAATAAGTATTTTCGGTTTATACATATACAACGTGTAACAGAAAAGATATATGTATCTAAAAAGGTGTTTATATATCGATACTAATCACGTCTGCGGAGTTTTGCTACCTGATTTAATTTAGTTTGTTATCATCCAATGAAGCCGTGCACAAAAAAATCAGCTGTTCCCTACATTATTTAGGGAAAAACAGCCGGTTTTTTTTTCGCTATTTTGGTCGGTTTGGACGGTTTTGGTCCCATAGTAAAAGTTGTTCATAATGATGAGTACAATGACCCCTTAAGAGGATGTGCGTTAATTTTAGGACATGTTGTATAACTGCGCAGGATAGCCTTTACCAGAAGTGATCATCGTATTAGTGGTTCAGCAGCTTCAATATCATCAGGACTGTGACGCAATCAGTTCGGAACAGCGGCTCCCTTCACATCTTCTCTTTCTGTCATAAGAAGACAGCCGCCACGGAACCATCGATGCGACGACGCTATGCTAGAGTGACTGTCACCAACCAGTGTCAGTCTTATCCGACCTTTTCGGTGATTCCAGTAATTTTGTAACTAAAATAGACAGCGCCACTTGCTGTGCCGTCATAAATTATACCCTTTCCGTTACACGTTGTTCAAGCAACTTACTTTTAACGTAGAGAGTAAAAGTAACTTTTTTCGGAAATGACACTTTACACCATCTGGCAGACGGTTTTATTTTCTAATTTATACTTTCTGTTTGATATAAAATTCGCTCACTTATCACGAATTAGCATCTCAATGTCACGTTTTGTTCAACTTTTTGTATTTTATCTAGCTTCTGCCCGCGACTTCATCTGCGTGACGTCGCGTCGCATTGCATGCCCGCCTGCGGTATTAATTCGTTTTTGCTAGACGTTCTGTCTGTTTTTTTGGTCAGCTCCTAAGGGTTGTAGCGTGATGTTAAATATCCTTTAACCTTCTTCAAGAGTAGGGCCATCAAATGCAAAAAGATTTTTTCAAATCCGACTTGTAGTTACAGAGATTACTCCCTACATCATCATCATCATCATGATTTCAGCCGAAAGACGTCCACTGCTGGACATAGGCATCCCCCAAGCACCACCACTTCATTCGGTTCTGTGCTTCCCGCATCCAGTGGATACCTGCGGCCTTCACAAGGCCATCGGTCCACCTTGTAGGAGGCCTGCTCCCCCTACATACAAGCAAACAAATTTTACCTCTTTATAATATTCGTATAGATAAGAAAAATCTGCTGGTTGCCACTAATTGACAAATCATCGGGATGCTTTATTATAAATATTATTATATATACACATAAGCCTTCGTGAATGAATTCTCTAAATTATGGTAAAAACCGCATCAAAAATCAATGCGTAGTTAAGTAGAACAACGCGGTCACGCAGACAGACACGAAAAGCGACTTTAAATTATAATAATGTTAATGTATAATATACTATGCATAAAAATGATAAATAATGTCAACAGTCTTGTGCCTAGAAAACTATGAAAGTTTAGGATGTAAGATTTTTGTAGAAATTTTAATATTTATAATAGAAGAATAGAATGTAGGTAATTTATTTCTGAGTATATAGTGCATTAAGATCTTAATTATTAATAAATAGCTACACATTTGCTACCGTTGCCGGTGTAGAAATATTAAAATTGATTACAATTAATAAAATTAGCTTGAAATAAAAAAAATAGGCAATTTTTAATACAATGTCAAGTTTTATAAGTAAACAAATTTTCTCAAAATTTAACAAAAATAAATAGTTTCTGAAATATTTATTCGAATAATACTAAGTACACCTCTGCCTAGCCCTTTGGGGAAACAAGGCGTGATGTTATGTTTATCAGGAATTCACATCAAAATTCTTTCATGATTTATCATCTGCCCGCCTTTTCCCAACTATGTTAGGGTCTGCTTCCAGTCTAACCGGATGTAGCTGAATAGCAGTATTTTACATGAAGCGACTGCCTATCTGACCTCCACAACCCAGTAACTGGGTAATACGGTACCTTTGGTAAGACTGGTTGCTAGACATTCGGGCTTCTGACGACCCGTAACGACTGTCAAACATCCGCAAATGGCAGCCGGGACCAACGGGTAAACGTGCTTTCCGAGGCATGGAGGGGTCTTGGTATCTAAAGATGGTCACGCATCCACGGACCAACCGCGGCAAGCGTAGCTTAACCTGATCAATCGACCCGTGCGACTGTTATTACTAGCTACAAGGTCCAAAAATTCTTTTATCATTACGTTGTCCGAAATGTCTTAATTAAATTATTTAACTTGCGTGATAATTAATTGAGATTCAACCTAGATTATGAAATGAATGCTTCTAATAACCCATAAAAACCTGTTAATTGGTTAACGTGAAAAAATATAAATTATTGTTTGTCTAAGATAACGTTGTTTGACGACTATTACTATTATATCATAAGTTTAAGGCGCTGACAAGAGGTAAATTAAACAAAAAAATTGCCAAATCTATATAGTTTGTGGTAGCGGAAAAATATATGTTTTTTTTTGTTTTTATTTCTTGAACAATATATTTCTCAGAACTTGGTTGCTACCAAACGACGTTTAGATAAAAAAATCTCGATACAAATTAACGGTAAACTAACCCTTTACTTTGAGTTTTAATCCAAAATATCTGTATTAAATATCAACGTCAGTTGGTATTTAATTAATAACAAGAACGTCTTATTTGTATGCAGAACTTGGTAGTTTTTTATTTTCGATTACTCAACTCATTTTTGAGTAAATAAATAATTGTTTCATATTTTGCAATAAATTACAAGCGTTGTGTCGTCGCGCTTCTCTTTCTTTTGTATGCAGTCTGGCAGTGACAGCGGTTTACCTCTTGTCAGCGTCTTAATGACGGACTGACAAGTGTTACCTGCATAACATTATGTAACTGTCCTGTCTTAAATGCAAATTTTCGAATAATTTATTCGAAGACACATCCTTTTATGCATATTGATTGGTTTTTAATTATTTATGACCTAGTTGACGTGTTTTGATGTTAACCGTAGGTATTAACGTCGACGAGTTTATAAACCACTCAGGAAAGATATAAATATATCTAGATAAACAGTAAGACCAGTGAAATCGTCGAAAAAAAATGCGTCCAACTGTTGGCCGCAAAATGCACGCACACACAATGACAGCACAATGACGTGGCGCGATTGTAAGACGTAGCTGTCACGCACACCGGCATATCAACGTTGGCTTTGTTTGTTTTAATTCTTTTGCAGTGCGACACTCTATATAAACATATAAATAATCAAAGCCCTTCAGTTTCAGTATTTAGTTATTCCTACTAGGAAAATGTTCATCGTATATCAAAGTACCCGCAGATTTACACGTCATTAGCCGTTGCATAATTTTCAATACGTTTTCACCGTCTGACCCGTTTGAACTTAACCAATAAATATAATGCTAAATTCAAATCTGCCAATAAACAAGCAAGTGCATTCCGTTCGGGTTGCATCGTAAATAATCGTGTAACATCGGACGCGGGCATCTGGTGCCCGTGGGAGCGGCTGCGCGCGCAATCTCACGCAAGTGGCCAGTCATCATTATTGTATGCCTGGCTTCCTGGTAGCTTTGTTTATTAAACAAGAAGACCCGACAGGCGTCGTCCTGTTAAAATTTTAATAATAATTCATATAAAATTCTCATAGAAAATGCATTTTCAGTTTTCCCGAATTTTCAAATTTTCCCGGCAACTTTGTTTTTTTTATTTCCGTAAGAATCTGGGGGTCTGCTCCGAAGTATCGGCCGTTCCTTGACGTCTAGTTTTGTTTTTTGACTTTGAGTCTTGTCACATTTTTGACTTTGACCTATCTCTTTGACTGTATGTAAATTTTTTTTCGCCGAAGTCCGCCATATACCGCCGTTGTCAGGAAACGACCGATACTTCGGATTTATCTTCTATCTCTGATACGGAGTATTATGAACATTTTAAAACAAAAAATTGCCAAATCGATCCAGCCGTACTGAAGTGATGTGCTACGAACAGCATTTCATTTTTAACTGACTTCCAAAAAGGAGGAGGTTATAAATGTTCGGCTGTTTTTTTAATACACAAATTAAAGTTTTCACATGGTCAATTTAACTTCACTTACTGCCACTACAGCATGTCGGTGCCGCAGACCTGTAAGTTTTTCCCCTACCAAAAATCGTTTTCTCTTAAAAAAACAAATAACCATATCTATTAAATAACTAGGCTGGTCAACCATGCGATGGTTACTGGCTAGCCACCGTGCACCTATTTGTTTATGAAATGAAATCGTTTATTTTGTAAATAGGATATCGGTATCACTTTTACACGTCATATTAAATAAGCACCTGTGTGGTGCTGGACGTAAAGAAAAGCACTCCCCTATTTCTTCCCGTGGGTGTCGTAAAAGGCGACTAAGGGACTTACTAGAGAATGGGCTGCAGAGTTCTCTATGTATTTTAACACCATACTGCGATCGCCAACCCGCCTGCCAAGCGTGGCGATTATGGCAAACCCCCTCTTTGGGGGAGGCCTATGTCCAGCAATGTACGTCTTTCGGCTGAAATGATGATTAAAAAATAAAAATAAGCTAGATGTAATCGACATTTTCTATCTGACTACCCCTGAAAAGAAATGGCAAAACAAACTCAGGATATTCGATAATCTACTTTATTCGATACTTACATAATAACGACATCATAACAATCAAACTTGCGCATTGCCATCAACTTCCAAAGCCATTAATCTACTAAGAAACTACCGTCCAATGTATCTACGATCGTTATTATAAGGGATAGCGAACAACCATTACTGTCGATAAATATTGAACTTTATGTTTATTAATATAGAGTTGTAAATATCTGTCGTGTGTATGTTTGAAACATGGGTGCTACGTGAACGTTTATCACCCACTACTTTCTCGACATGATATAAAGTAAAAGTAGAAGAACTTGCCGTTTCTGTGACGCCGGCGCAGGCGCAGGCGTCTGTCACACCGTGGCGTAACTTTACGTGTGTTATCAAGTTATCACTCTTTTTATCAATGTTATGCTGCTATCTGAGAAATCATTATATTTCAAATCATCCACTGTCGAGTATATACAGGGTCAAATTTAATTAGCTAGCGAAACTCCGTGGACGTGTTGGGTATCGATATCTAAATACGATTAAACGAAAAAAAGAAAGATTTGATGTTTTTTTTCTGGTGTCAATGACCACTGGCAGTGAAGTTACTTGAAGTAGTTAAGTTTTTGTTTTATCGTGTTTAGTTATCGATACCCATCACATCTGTGAAGTTTACACAGAAACAAACTGATTCTGAAACTCATATTTCAACTAACTAGTCGTTGACCCCAAAAAAATTACAATGTTTTTTTTTTTCGTTTTGTCGTATTTAGATATCGATACCCAACACGTCTGCGGAGTTTCGCTAGTTAATTTAATTTGACCCTGTATAGATCTTCTATTGCAATTATTTCCTTAATCACTATGGTAGCCTTTGACGACTCTTTCATGTATAAAGCCTTCGTAATCTGTTAAACAGTTTACTAGAAGGTAAAAAAGCAGAAGGTTTTTGTTACGTAGTTAATTAATCATTTCCACAATCATTGCATAATTTGCAGAACAGAATAATTAAAAACAACATAAGAATGACCCTGATTGTATTAGCTGTGATTGATTACAAAACCTTAAATAATTAATTAATTACAACTTTAAAGCGTTACGTATCGGTGTGAGCATCCATTTTAGCGTTAATCAGTCGGAATGCGCATACGCGACTGTGGGTAACGCGTTTAAACGAGATTGGCTAATTATCTCCGAATTATGTGCTGGCCGAGGTGACTAACGCTTTCTATTGATTTCTAATGTTTTTCATGTCCAAACTTACCCATTTCATAAATCCATAAGAGCGTTTACACCTTACGGTATTTCATACAAACTTTCAAGCCCTTGTTTTCCGAAATGACTGAACCGATTCTAATGAAACTTCACACGCATAATAAGGATACAAAGGTCTAAAAAGCTAGTAAAGAACATTTTTGAAAAATAGTGATACAGCCAAATTAGGCTCAGCGCAAACGGGCTACCGACCACAGCCACCGGTGGCTGTCGCGCGCTACAGCCACATTTGTAACAGTGGCAGAAGCGAGCGACAGCCAGCGGTGTTCAGAAGCCGCCACGTTTTATAACCCGCTCTCTGCTGCACAGTTATTTTTTATTTTATTTTTTTTGGGTGGGAAATTATCAAATAACTTCTCCCGCTCTGGGCGGAGCGGGAGGGAGTGTCAGACTTTAACTTTAACTGCGCGGGGAGTGGAGTACTGCGACAGTGGCGGGTGTCGGCGTCTTGTGTGGCCCGTAGTGACCACAAGTGGCGAGTCGCCGACACTGCTGTAGCGTGTGGCCGCCACCGGCTACACGTGTGCGGCGCATCTATACAAAATATATTAAAAAGTTTGTTAAGTCGCTGTCGCTGACCAGTGGCTGTGGTCGGTGGCCCGTTTGCGCCGAGCCTAATACCGATTTTAAATTTTCCATAAAAACAGAGATTTCCAGTTATCTGTTTTTAAATAAGACATTTCGAAAATGTTCTTTACTAACTTATTAGACCTTTGTTTCCTGCTTAGGCGTATGAAGTTTTATTATAATCGGTTCGGTCATTTCGAAAAACAAGGGTTTGAAAGTTTGTATGAAATGCTGTAAGGTGTAAACGCTCTTAATTACTTTTGTGTTAAAAGGCATTTGTTAAGGCAAACAATGATTCAGTAAAAATAAGATAAATGATCAAAGTAAAGATGCATTATGTGCAAGATACGTATACAGATAAGAAGCAAGTGAACTCCGAGATGACTGCTAATGACGACATGTAAGGACTCCAAGGAATAATGATGAAGGTTAATTAATAAAAATTGTCATTTTAAAGATGACGCGTCGGTATTGTAGGTAACTAAATTTATCCTTTGGTAAATATAATTATTTAGTTAATGGGAAAACATGAACAGCAAGGTGTTGTAAACAGGTGCTAAAAAAACCTTTTTGAATAGAATAACCATGATATTTATCTAACACACCTTATGGTAACCTAGTTACAGCTATTATCTATGTAAAACCAACTATGTACCTATGTGGGCTACTGGGCACGCGTTCTCCACCGTTTGGAAATCCCAGAGCTAAGTGTATCCGATAAAAGGTCATTGAACTGAATTCGAATAATGGCCAATGGATAGAAGTGGTCCAATTTGCGCTTGGAACATCACGCCTTGTTTCCTTGAAGGGTTGGCCAGAGGTGGTGCACCCACATTTCGGCAGTTATGTTTAAGTCCCTAATAGGGGGCGAGCCTATTGCCATCAACCGGGCAGAAATCCAGACTCCGGGCTGCTGCTGAGAAATTTCAGATAGAAAAACTCAATAACACTTTGCCCGACCTGGGAATCGAACCCAGGACCTCATGCCCAGCAGAAGAGCTTGAGACCACTAGACCAACGACGCAGTGCATTCTATTCGTTATGTACCTATACTACATTTGAAATAAGATTAGAAATTTAAATAAACTTTTTTACAGTCCGTTCAACCGATTTTGACTTCTATTCCGTAGGTATAAGGATGACATTAAAAGCAAAAACGTGGTTACAATACCAACTGTTTATCACAGCTGCCATTTGTCATGCCACCAACGCAATAGAAGTCAAAATCGGTTGAACGGACTGTAAAAAAGGTTTATTCTTATTTCAAATGGAGTACGTATCAATAATTTGTCTGCTCAACAACGTAAATAATGCAATGAATGTTGTTCAACCATTGATGTATTATATAGGAAGATGGGCCACTCTCTAACATCACGTAAATATTAAATGGACCCGATGTCGTGCGTCATGTGCTCGACAACCGAAATAGAGACATATTACGCGGGAACGAGCAATTATTGTCACTGTTACGTACCCTACCTCGGAAACAATTATTGTCACTGTTACGTACCCTACCTCGGAAACAATTATTGTCAGTGTTACGTACCCTACCTCGGAAACAAACTACGATTCGGGTATTCCCCGCAAACCGAGAGTAATGTAGGTCGATTGTGTTCTTTCCCCTAATTTATGCGGTCCACATCGAGGAGCGCGTACCATTATCTTCATATTTAATACATCAATGTGTTCAACTGTCAAAATGACTCCCATTACTACTGATAGTTAGTTACGCAATTACGCCGCTGATCACCGATGGCATTTTCAAATCATCTTGTATTCTAAACAGTAGGTAAGTACCTACCTTTTTTTTTCTGGGGCGAAATCCTCATGGATCCGTCTGGGAAGAATGGCGGGTTATATCGAACTCCTACAGACTAAAACCCTACTGTTCCTTCTAGTAAGTACCATGAGTCGGGGGCCCAGGAGATACTTGTACATTCGGGCACCCCCGACTGGTATCAGCCCACCATGCCTATCTTTGAGTCTTTTCATAAAGTCACTTCTGAGTTAGATCAGGTTCCACAAGGTTCTAACTTTTATTATTTTAATCATATTTTATATTGTTTTTTTTTGTTGTCAATGTGAGGACGTTGTAGGCATAATAGACTGTAGATCTGTAGACCATTTTCAATTTAGTTAAGTACCTGGTACTTTTGATGGGCCTACGCTGTCCTCTCATACCTATTAACACTGTAATTTGAAAACATTGTAAAAGTCAATTTAATTTTTTTTAAAGAGTGACCGTGGAGTTTCTTGCCGGCTCTTCTCCATAGGAAACGACCAATTGGAACCGTGCACCTAGCTTCTGATGCAGCATGTAGGCTTATGTGAAATAAAAATATTTTTGATTTGATTTGATTTGAGATCTTCCGCGTCAATAATCTACACACAAACCATTGTTTGTATGTAGATTAATGTCGCGGAAAACTTACAATATTAATAAATTTATAAGTAAAAAGACGTATATAGGTTACCTACTTAAGACGCAGATACATGCCTGTGACCTTGAGTGGTTAGCTTGCGTGTTCTGTACTGAGCTCACGCAACGCGTCGTACGTTCAGCCTGTAATAGGACTCGCCCATCAAGGAGCGCTGTCCCCAATTTGACACATTATTAATTTATTATACACAAACCAAAAGGTATTTTAATAAAACGCGTATACTAAAAGATCAATAATTAAATTATCTTTAAATTGGTGAAGGTTTCAGAAAAATACGCTTGGTAGACTTTGCACCATTCTCAGTTTTTATCTGCGTTAGACATAACGTTACAAATTAATTTCACTATGTAATAAAAACATTGAAAAGAGTATGCTTAGATGGTTTGGTCATGTGGAGAGGATGAGTGAAAGGCGACTAACAAAAGGTATTTATAAAGCAGTGGTGAGTGGAAACTCCGGGAGGAGACGCCTTAGAAGGACATATAGTGACCAAATTGGGGATGTTCTTCAGAAAGGTCAGGTGCGTAGTACTCTCAACCGGCGTGAGTGTATGACTAGATGTATGAACGTAGGCCAAGCAAAAGGAGTATGTAAGGAGCGTAGCAAGTGGCGTTCTATAGTTTCGGCCTACCCCCATGGGAAGAAGGCGTGAGTTTATGTATGTATGTGTATAAAAACATAATCTAAAATATTCACATATTAAGTTATTGAGAAAATGCTCTAATTTATCATATTTTTTTTTTCAAATCATCAAGACTACTCCTTTAGACGTGGTCTTCAGTATAAAATCATTAAAAGTCGGTTATCGTCCCCTTAACATTCAATTTTAAAAACGGCACAATGTCGCACTATTAGATGACACGTGGAAGTAGGACAGCATGTCGTAATTGTCGGGAGCGAAAAAGAGACAAGACGAAGAAAATGTGGCTAATTAGCCATATTTTGACGTGCCACTTGCAGAGCGTGTTTATCCTATCTACCTCTTTTTAACCGACTTCACAAAAAGGAGAAGGTTCTCATGTCGTCTATATTTTTTTTTATTACTTATAATACCATTGCATACAAATGATTAGATATAAACTCCATATTGAAAAAGCAAATCGAAGCGGTCCTATTCCGAATGCTTTTTAGAACCTATCTCGCCAATAACTAGGAAACGAGGACCCTAGTCATTTGTGCAGTGAAATGGCAGAGAGATGCCTTCCTAGAAATGCAATCATAACGCGTTCATAAGAAAGAAGATATAACCTCTTATCTTTATAATGAGAAACTCGTCGGTACAGGTGAAGTTTTCACTTTTGTTAATGAATCCATCTACATACATTATAATCGTTGGACGTGATACAAGTTACAGAATATGCTTTTTAATATTTTTTAGATAGGATAGGTAGAAATTTGGCAGCTTTTAGCTTTGATAATCCTGAATTTACCGTTTGGCAAAAGGAATTCTCCTTTTCCTACAAAAAGTCACAGAAATTCCGTCTACTTTTTCAAAAAAAATATTGTTCTAAACCAGATGAAATATAGTTTGACTTTTGCGTTAATCATTTTAAATAAGTAAATAATTATTGAATTACTTATACGTAATTAAAATGACAAATCCTATAATTAACCGGAATTAAACCTTAAAAGTGTCACATAAAAGCCATTGCTCTAACGATGTGACACCAAACACAGCAGACGAACAAACTTAACACTTCACATCACATTCACGACAACCAGCTTTGTGTCCATAACATAAGGTTCACGTAATCAATTGTGGTTATAAAAATAAGTTGGTTAGTTATACAATAAGGGTATTGTGTTTACACAATAAGGCTATTCCCAGGGAGATATCGCAGTTTCCAGAGAAGATCGAGAAAGTTGGCTTTCTTGTGGAGATTTCAGATGTAGATGTTGCTTGTCTATTTAATTGTAGAACAAGATTGGACACAATTAGCTTCAAATTGCTTAAGAGATTGCTTCCTCATCAGATTGCACTGTGTAATTAAGACTAAGACTGGAGTGCTACGTTTTGATATTTTTGCATAGTAATCATACTGCATTCATAAGTAAGTATAATGACTAATGTATGCAACGAGGCTAGTTTGAAATCAAAGTTATTCTGACGTGTTAATGTAAACTATTAAATTATTAAAAAGGTAGTCACTTTGACCTTAATTTAAAACATCAAAATTGTTAAGGTTTTTTTTTACAGTAATGGCCCTTTGAGTTCCATTACTAATTGCTTTTGCTTCATATAAAATTAAATATGTAAAAATGCGTAAATATTCTACACACACGTTGGGTCTCGTCACCTATGAAATTGGCGTTTTTTTTCTCACAAATAGGAAACCTCGTCACTTCTATGATTTAAAATATTCATCAATTGCTTGGTATTATATCGGATAATGACCATAATATACAACTACCAATAGTAAAAAAACCTTATTAAGTACTTATAGTTTTTTAAACATAAAAAATACCTTAAAAATGTCTCCTCATTTTGTTAGCAGAAATTACCACTATTTGTTTTAACTTAGCCTAAACTTATTTATGCCGCTTAATCTAAGTGGCATATTACGATAGCTTCGTTTTTAATCATTATTGCATAAAAGTTTTAAAACATTAGTGCTCATGGTTGTTATATAAATTAAGAAAATGTTAGTATGAAAAATGCAACTTCTTTAAAATTCTCCATACAAAACGCTGATTTCATAGGTAGGGGTAGATAGACCTATTAAATTAATTGTCATGGTCAAGCAATTCGCCTCTAACGTAATGTTTAATGATAAAAAAACATCATGTTTAGTGCGCAAATATCTAGCCAGAAATAAAAAATATATAATTCGTATATATTTTTTATTTTTTTTTTTATTTGGCCGTGTCGCTGATTCTCGTATTTGGCGCCAATTTTCAAAAAGTATTTTATTTACGAATTTAATATTTATGACAGCCTGTTTAAGATCCGTTGTTTTTTATGAATTTAATTAAGATAAGTACTTTTACATTATAACAGATTTAAATAAATCGAAGGCGTTTTATGTACAGTAAAGTGTTAACAAAAAATGTAAATAATATCAAATCAAATATTTCGAATATTTTATTGGAACAAAAACATATAACAATTTTCGTGTACACACGGCTGCACATCAAGCTATACATTTCCAGTATAGGCTGACCTCTCATTGTACGGAAATCCTGTACAATGCGAGATCAGCTTATACTGGAAATTTATAGCTTGATGTGTAGCCGTGTGTACGTTAATACTGCGTTAGTTTAGAAACGGTGTCACAGTTATTAGCGCCCACCCCAGGAGCGAAAGACAATACTGAGTTCCATAACAACAAATTTGGTAGAAACTAGACATAAACAATTAATAATAATAAAACTAGAACTACACATTTATTAGTAATAGTTGTAGCAGTATAAGTGGGTGTGCGTGAGTGAGTGTGTGTGTGAGGGAGGGTGTGGAGGTGCGTGTGTCAGGGTGTGTGGGAAGGGTGCGTGTATATGTATGCGGAGGATCTGATATTAATATATTTTAAGTTTGTATGAGTCTCTCTCAAATAGAACATGTTTTAACGGCAATGCGAATAGCTACGGGTGCTAATTATTTAGTTCCAGGCACTTATACAATTGATCCCCGCGGCTATAATAATATTGCTTTAGTTTATTCGAATAACATAACACAACGTTTTATATCATTACACATTTTATAACATTTAATTGGAATAAAACAGTATTTTATTCGAAGCTAGTAAGTATTATTTATCTTATGCCTGATTGAAACGTAACTAGCGCGTTTGCGTTAAGATTTTTATTCTCACTCTTAGCATTATGATCTATCGGTCAAATTTTAACGCAAACGAAATAGTTACGATTACTCTCTTGCAAACTTACACTCGGGGTACTGATAAAGCGATTAAATTGATTGTAAAGGTCGTAACTCTATTGATACCTTAGGGCCTGTGCACACCACGTTTTTTAAACGCGCCGTTGACGCGCGTTTTCGAAACGTGCGTCAACGGCGCGCTTTTATCCTACAGAAGGTCTACAGGCTGCTTCTGACTCGCGTGCGTATCGCGTCTGTATCGCTACAAACGCACGTCAACGGCGCGTTTAAAAAACGTGGTGTCACAGGCCCTTAGTCTTTACTTATATTATAATATAGCTAGCTATGCCCCGCGGTTTCACCCGCATAATTCTCGATCCCGTGAGAATATCGGCATAAAAAGTATTCTATGTCCTAACCCAGGTCATGTTCTAACCTATGTGAAAAATTTCATCAAAATCCGTCCAGCAGTTTTAGCGTGAAAGCGTAATAAACAAACTCACTTTCGCATAAATGATAATATTATAAAGTTAGGATAATCCTTATGTTTGCTGCACAGGGGAAACAAAAGAAACAAAATGTTTTTATTTAAAGTTTTACAACCAATCTTACCAAGGGATATCGTGTTACCCAGTAACTGGGTTGTGGAGCTCAGAAAGGCAGTCGCTCCATGTAAAATACTAGTATTCAGCTACATACGGTTAGACTGAAAGCTGACCCCAGCATAGTTGGAAAAGACTAGGCAGATGATAATTCTCCAGTTTCAATTGACCTTTGCTATTTCTGATAGTGATAACACATGTTACTAACCTATGATCTATTTGTGTTGTGTCTGTGGTCTATTTGTGTTATATTTTAATTTTGTTATTACTATTTTTTTTTTCTCTCTTTCTAAATGGAGTTATATTTCAAGTGGCTATAATTAATTTTGTACGCCAATGGTGGCAAAACATGTTAAACTCGAATTTTTCACTTTTACATCCACATTTGCATTTATAGGTATAATGTTACACATGTTTACAAATAAATATCTCTTTATCTTTATCTTTAATCATGCTAAATAACATATTATAGAATTTAAAATCTCTAATAAACGGATCCCGTCAAGGGATGTTCAGTTCACGCTCAATTAAAGGAGAATGCCCAATCATCTTCAAGAACGCACTTAATTATATCCGATACTTGATGCACTTAATTACATACCGTTAAACCGATGCACTTATACAGCTGTGAATTAATTTCATAGTTCATTGCGATCAGGTGACTGTATCGCTTCCGTATGACATGTCCTTGTCCTTGCGCTTACTAATAGGGTTGCCATCGACTTTTGTTTTCCTTGTGTTCATTATTAACTTTTTGTTTAACTGTGTTTAGTGATGGTTGGATAAATCGAAGATTTAAGTGGGGTTTTTATTGAATAGTGATTAGGCTCCTAATTATGTTATGTAGGTACCTTCTATTGTGATTGTCTAATTAAAGTCTAATCAAATTGGACGGCAACTTGTTTAGAGACAAAAACTCTCGAGCGGCCTCGTTGGAAAACTTTTTCGTGTGAATTTCCATGGTTTTAGTAATATGTATGTAGAAGTGGTAGAAACAGAATCTTATCAAATACACATTATAATAGCTTGAATACCACGATTAATAACCGCGTTGGTTCTTTTGCTTCTATAGTTATAACATAAAACACACCTAGTACACACAGTTTAATACACATTAATATAGGGGTGGTGCAAAACAGCCCTACCCCTGACCACTGTCTTACTGTGTAGACACGGACTCCCCAAACGAAGTCAAATTTTCTACAGCACTGTGGTGAAGGAACAGAATCCTCCAGGTACATAATTCTCTAATTACTGAGACATTTTTAATGGTTAAAACGTTACAAGTGGCTTAATTTTATTCACAGGAACACAAATTTAACATCAATCGGGTTATAAATAGAATCAGTCATCAACTAAACATTACGATAGAATCATAATAGCTCTACGTAGGAACCTAGACATCATAAAACATTTCTCACTGATTCATACATAGATCATTAGCTCCATTTCTGTTAAGAAGTCAAGGTGTACTACTGGCGATTTATCTATAACACCATAATATAATACTACCTTTAGAAACCCTAGAGAGAGAGGTCATTCCATCTTTTTCAGCGAGGCTGTTGTTTATGGATAAGAGCCACTTCCACATACGTTCTGGCTATTATAGTCATTGACCTAGTGTAAAGGACGGGCTATTTATAGCCTCACCTTAAATGGCCGTGTCCCGACAATGTCGAGAATATCTGCCCTGCTTTAGTAATGCAGATCCAATTAGCGATGTTACTGGCAATGGCGGTAGCACTAGTATGCTCCGTTTTAAAAATAGATTTATGTTTTGAATTTAGAAGCCTAATCTGCAATCGTTCTCTTGCCAGTATTTTTGTAATTATTCATTCTTTTTCCATTCAAAAGTAAAAAAAAAATGTTGTCTTTTATTTTTATGAGGTTTGTTATAATAAGTCAGCTGCTGGTGCAGTCTTCGATCAAGACTTCTTGATTGAAGGGTGCAGTGTTCTAATGAAGTAACTTTAATATTTGGTAATATGTAAGTATTATCGGTGCCTCGTTGGTCTAGTGGTCCGCATACCATGAGGTCCTGGATTCGATTCCCAGGTCGGGCAAAGCGTTATCGGGTTTTTCTATCTGGAATTTTTCAGTTTCAGCCCGGAGTATGGATTTGTGCCCGCATGATGGCAATAGGCTCGCCCCCTATTACATGGACATAAACATAACTGGTAAAATGTGGGTGTACTAATAAGTACACCTCTGCCTTACCCTTCGGGGAATACAGTCGTGATGTTATGTTGTGTGTTCTATCTATCATCGAATACGCTGCACTTTCATAAAAATAAACTAAACAAAACATTAATTTCGTACCACCTAAATTATACAAGTAATCACGTATAATAACAGCTAGAGACAAACAAACAGGTGCTTTCTGTATTTTAATAGTGACGTTATATCAAACTGTATAATTATGAGAAAAAGCATTGTCACAGTGAATACAGTACAATGCCTACATGTGAACTCCTGCTATGATTACGATACTTTGTGAAAATTGTTTCCGCGTCTTCGTTATTATCACAATTAATTTTATATTCTAGGAAATTTTGAAATCGTTAGTACCTATTGTGACTGGACTCAGAGGGTGCACTGGCTTTCTCTTACTCACTCTGTCTGTCTATCTCTTTCTTTCTTTCCCACTGCCACCCGGATCTGCCTTCTGAACTGACTTTTGAGGTTATAAATTCGTAGACCGCTACGAAATTTTTTTGTAACATTTTCGTAGCGAAATATTGTCACTACCGAGTGTTGTGACGCAACTTGGGAGATTCCTATATCCAGCAGTAGACTGTGATAAGTTGATCAATTGATGTAGAAAAACGATAAAATCAAAGTTTTGTAAAATATAAATAAATTTGTATTCATTTTCCTTGACACAATTTAATCGTTTTCGACACCGACGACAAGTGATGGAAAAGCAATTTTTGAATGAAGAATCACCATAAAGCATCAACACACACATGGCTTATAGGCTATGTACATAATTATCCTTACCAATATTATAAATGCGAAAGTAAATTTGCTTGTTTGTTACTCAATTTCTGACCACAACGGGCGCAGCCGCGATTAAAAGCTAGGTTAATATAATCACAGTCTATACTGGTCTTATTAACTTATAAATAAATATGCGCCACCAGTCTCTAATCACATTACAATAAGGAAATCGGTATTATGTAAAATAAGCCATTATTAATGTTAATACATCGCCTACTGTTCATATTTGTTCGCGTCGAAAAATTTGTTTTCCGGGAAATACAAAATATTAAGTTACTTACTTTTACTTGTATCTAATGACTATTAGTAATCCTCAGTTCCATGGCTTTTAGCATTGATGTATAAAATAGGAAGATAGACCACTCTAAAATATCACGTAAATATTAAATGGACCCGATGTCGTGCGTCATGTGCTCGACAACCGAAATAGAGAGACATATGACGCGGGAACGAGGTAGCAATAATTGTTACTGTAACGTATCCATAACAATTCGGAAACCAACTACGATTCGGGTATTCCCCGCAAACCGAGAGTAATGTAGGTCGATTGTGTTCTTTCACCTAATTTATGCGGTCCACATCGAGGACCGCGTACCTTATAAAATAACTTACCTTACCTATTTAATACATCAATGGTTTTTAGTCGTAATTCACTCTAGCGTATGACGCCCTATACCCTTACAATTTACATATTATGTTGGTATGTTTAAAAGCTTAGTTACTGAGAGACTAGCTCCGGAAGCTCCTGGTATATTGTTTTTCCTGAAGATTCTGATCTACTTAGCTTGAGTGCCACTCATACCAGTACGTGATGCCCTTAAGCAATATTTAAATTAAATTCTGTGAAATTTTCATTTAAATAGTCTATTTACCTTTTGTATCGTTCGCCAACCCGCCTGCCAAGCGTGGCGATTATGACAAATCCCCTCCCTTTTTGGGAGAGGCCTATGTCCAGCAGTGGACGTCTTTCTGCTGAAATGATGATGACGATGACCTTTTGTATCCCCCTCCCAATAAAACCTATACTTATTTTGAAAACACGTTTGCCAAAACCGCGGAATCAGACGTTTAAATAACTTACTTTAGCAACGAAACAACCCAAAAAACATGATATTTTCGTAACTAAAACTCAATTAAGTAAGACCCATTGCTGATGATAATTCATAATTAGTATTGTGACCAACAATACCTCGGTAATCAGATAAGACATCGTTCTAGTGGGTTACAAAAGTTCACCCAGTTTCGTGGGTTATAACTCGGATTCTTATATGCCGGAAATGCACTAGATATTGTGTAAAGTGATCTCTCATACAGGTACAATTGTTGTGGAAACATCTGGGAGTGTGGCCCGAGATGTGGGCATTAGCGGGTAATGATGGTGCTAGTAATCGGGTTATGATGTATTGTTTAATTGGCATTTGTCATTGTTGGGCTGTGGCAAGATTTGAGAGCTGTTACCATCTAAATTAAATAGGCTTCCTATCTTCGATCTGTAATCTACCACGCCGGCCCAATGCGGGTTGGTGGATGTCACATGTCTTCGAATTTGTGGTTCTAGGACACCGGTTCCTTCACGATGTTTTCATTCACCGGTTTTGACAGCAGTTGTGATGAAAGTATTTACACAAAGTTGCCTATTTGGGTTCGAACCCACGACCTACAACTCGTAAGTCAGGGCCGTTACCACTAGGCCACCACTGCTCTCCAGTAAAGCAGCCTCTAGTAATCTAAACAGGGTGTAAAGTCCTGTTAACATAGATCTCTATCTAAGGAGGAATTATCAATTTAACCCTTTTTTTTTAATTATCAATTTAAAGTTTGATAACTTTGGTGCCACTGGTTACTAACTGTGCGGCAGCTCTTTGTGCTCAATGCCACCCTCAGGAAGCATAGTCAGGTTCCTCCATTAGATCCAACCACTCGTAAAGCCAAATCTGCATGCCTGTTTCTCACAAAACAGCTCTCGCTAGCCGCCAGCTTTAACATACAGGTCAACAAACATATCCAATTATGTAATTTAAACAAACATGAAGTCAAAACCAAATTAAAAAACTGGCTGTATAATCGGGACTATTCCCGTACAGAAGACCTTATTTCTAAAATAATATAGGCACGTAATAATAATTATTATTCTGCAAAAACGGATACAGAAACACATGCGACATCACATGAACACAGCTTACACGACTACACACACCCACAAAACACCCCTACCCTCTCACACACCACACCCACCCCAACCCACTCACACACCCACCCCCTCTTTAGACACATTCATAGTTAAATCAGGTCATAATGGGTTTATCAACACACTTATATAAAGGTTTCTGTTTTACACGAAGTTACAGTAGAACACTGACTCCTAGGTCACAGGGTTCCCCTAGTTTAGAAGGCAGGGTTTTTCACTATTTGGGCAGCCTTTTCCCAAAATCAAATTGTACCTATTGTGAAATGTATTGGAATTGTATACAAAAGGTATTTTGTGTCAATAAACTTATTTTATTATTTATTTTTATTATTATTACTGGTTTGCACCAAAATTGCTACACTCTGTCCAAAGAAATTATTGATTTAACACAAAATATTGCAAAACATAATACTTAAATACCCATTACTTATACAAATAGCATAAATAAATACACAAATTTGTCAACTCTCAAAGAAAGTAGGTAAGTCGTAGTACGTAACAAGATCCTTGCCTACTTGACACAGGCTTATTTTGAAATACTTTACATAACCTCCTTATTTTCACACCACTGTTGGATAACATCGCTTATATCTTCCACCGCATCATAATTATGTTCTCTAATTCATTGCTCATCTCTAGGAAGTGTTTTTGCACGAAATGTCGCACGATGACGACAAACTATTGTTTTTTTTTAATATTATTACGCTTTCTCTTACACATACTAGTTTCATTTAAGAGTTTGAATGGAACTTCTAGTGGTGAGATGAGGAAAAATAGTGTTGTAGACGTAATTGATGAAAAAGTAACTAAGAAAAAGATTGATAAGTTGACATAGGTGACACCAAGTGAACTGAAAGCTGTTTGCTTCAACGCAGAGAGGAAAGCTACTCAGACTTGTATAATCATTGATGATTTAGTGCCTTTTAGTGTGCCTATCTCGATGGAAAGGAGAGATAATACTTCAAGTTCGAAATAAAACTTTGGAAGATAAACAAATAAATTAAATCTTCATATTAAAGGTAATGGAGGAGGATATGAAGATAAGATATGCTTCAAGTCAAGTCAAAATATTTATTTCAAATAGGCACATAAATGGCACTTTTGAACGTCAAAATTAACTCCGCAGACGTTATAAACGATAAAACAATAATAAATTAATTTATATAATAGATTATTTTTGTTGGGCCATGGACTGCAGTTTGTGTAATCACTTTAAATATCAGTTTTGTTTTTGTGTAAACTTCAGAGACGTGATTGGTATCGATATCAAAACACGATATATACAAAAGAAAATAGATTTTCTCAACTCATTCTTCAAGTAACAACACTACCAGCGGTTGTTGACCCCCACAAAATCCATCAAATCTTTTTTATATAATTTTTAATATAATGTTTTTGTTTAGATATCGATCGACCCTGTATATGTAATATATTAATGGAATCATTTTTCTGTATCAAATATAATTTTTGGTGCAATTTACTCAAAGCTTTTATGTTCCATTAGAGTAGCCAATTCTATCACTTCGTAGCACAAAGATTTGAAGAAAGCGAGGGAAAGCAAAGGTGTTAAAGTCATAATTACGCTTGCTTTTAAACTTAAGACGCTAACGCATTTGAACAATATTGATAGTTAATCGATTCGAAATAGATTGCCAATCGTTTAAGACGAGAATCGAATTGGAATCGTTTCAAATATCATGCAGTTTGTGATTGATCGCAATTATTTGAACGTCGATTAGATTCGAAGCATTCACGTTTTTTACCGATTCATTTTATATTGTTTTATGAGAATTTTGACGATTAAGGACGCTAGATTTTTTCAGTAAATTGGTATTTCAAAAAGCTTTCTAATTGCATTTTTGAAATTAATGCATAAATAAAATGCAATAAATTCCTTTTAATATATTTTGAGTGCAAAATCTTAGCTCAAAAAGGATTAGTAGGTCAATATTAATGGTATCTAGACATAGATTTATTGTACTATAAAACATTGATTAAATTACCAGTATTACGATTATGTATCTATTTATGATTGCTTTCATTAATGTAAGAAATATTAAGAAAACAAAACCTAAACCTTATAATTACTTATACCGTTTTTTCTCTCATTACAGAACAATGACCGTAAAGAAAACCGCTCGGACAGGCGGCTTCGCAGCCATGGTCGCGCGGCAGAAGATGTACACCGCCAGCCAACAGATTGACATCATGACCATCTCCAAACCAACCACACTACAGTCCTACAACATCGTCGTGGGCTTCAACGAGAAGGACCAATTACAACTACTTACTAAAGAAGACATCACAGACGAAGACAAAAAACAAATCAAAGACTACACAGAACTTAAAGCTACCAAATGTGAAAACATCTCAATAGATGACATTTCAAATTGTGTCAATATCGAGAACTATCCCAATTGTGACAACACTCTAGTCTTTTACATAGCCAAAAACCTGAACAAGGAAGCCATCGCGCTCAAGTTCGAGAACGAGCAAGACTTCAAGAGGATATACTTCACATACAAATACTTCAAAATGCGGAACCGACTGACGAAAAACACGAACAACTATTCGAGCAGTGAAAACTTGTTTTCTAAAAAGAAAACTTATGACATTTTCAAAAACAGAAAGAATAGTATGGACGACTATAGTTTATTCGACAAGGGACGCAATGATTACGACTTAATGCAAACTACGGATAACGATGGCGTAACACACATATCGGTGCAACAGAAGAATAAATTAAACAATCGTTACGAGCAGCCTATGAGTCTGATTGGAATAAGGAACGATATCAACGAGACTGGTGAAATAGACAGCATAATATACACTGATATAGAGATCCCATCAAAGCCAGACAGGAAGAGATTGTTTCACAAGAAGCCTAAAGCTCCTCAGCCTCCTGTATTAAAAGATAATCAACCAAAAGTGTTGAAAGGTGAATTCGTGAGAGTAAATGTCGATCGAACGCCGGACTTAATACCGAAGGATAATAAACTGAACAAGGTACCGGATATACTCATGTTCAGAGAAAACAAAAATAATAAAAAGAACGCGACGAACAACATCTGGCCACCAAGTAATAAAGGTGAGTTAATCAGCATTTCATCAATCTTATTATCGCGGTCGTAAGCATTTATAAACATCTCAATTGAAGCTCAAGCACTGATGGTATAATTACGATATGATCAGTGCTTTATGTACACTTTGGTTATGTGTGTTTTACAATAATTTTGATCAAATCATTTTTATCAACATCGTCGAATGCAAAACAATTTAACGATCGTAGTATTCGCTATAATAAGTATTAGAAAATGAATAGTAGATACGAGTATCACTCTTCAAATAAGAAACTAAACTAGAAGATGAAAATGATATAAATTAGTATTGTTTTGAAGTTTAAAACCCATCAATCTAGCAGCTACCGCATAAAATGAACGGATAGTTTATGTAGGTTTATGTAAGCTGAAAATACCTTAGTACATGTCATCATTATAGACGAATCAATAGACAACATGAAGTAGCCAATATTGTTATATAAGTGCTAGGAAATGTTGATGTCAGTAGTTACGAAGGAGAAGTTAATCATTTTGAATATCTATCATTCAAAGATAATTTATATTATGGGCTGTTAAATATAACATCTAATGAGTTACAGCGTCTATGATTAGTTAATCCATCAGTGAAGTATAGATGAAGATGGCCAAACAATAATAGTCAATTTGGTCACTACAACTTATTGTTCTACAAAACTGCTTCCTGGTTTCGTAAAATAAGTATATACTTAG
This sequence comes from Tiliacea aurago, assembly GCA_948098905.1. Classification (NCBI taxonomy): domain Eukaryota; kingdom Metazoa; phylum Arthropoda; class Insecta; order Lepidoptera; family Noctuidae; genus Tiliacea; species Tiliacea aurago. Next base: position 18,881,860 of record OX402596.1, read on the forward strand.
TTGGATTCTTTCCTTATGTCAAAATCATTGTCCTTGTTAGCTACTAGCAACTAGCTTAAAAGTCCCACAATTTTTATGAGGAAAAGATATAGTCAACATACAGATACAATATAAAGATATAGTTTATACAGATTAGAGCGGGCTTCATTAGTTCCTTTCCATAGATATATCAAACTTTCACACCCTACAGCATTATATAGATTTATAAGTTGAGTAACCAATCACGGTTAAGTTCCTGATTCATTTGACAGTAGGAAATATGAAACTGTGTAATCTCTTTGATATATTTGTCTTCATTAGCTATTTTAACAACTTTGATCAGCCTATCTTACAGAAATCGTTGTTGTGTTGTATTCAAACTTAAACAAGCCAAGGCCACTGCTGCCCATCGCGTTTGCGTAAGCGGTCATTCACTTGCAGTTACATCTCTGACTGTGTCACTGTGGTAAACCATTTGTATGGACAAAGTTACTCGAGTTCATCTTTTAAACATGTAATAAAGTTGTTGCAAAGTGTCTGATAGGTCTTTAAATAAGACAAAATTACCTTATTTTAGACGTTGTCGAACTAAACATTTCAGTTTTATTTTAGGATTTTGTTTATAACTTCTTGAAAGAGTTCTTCTTATTGAGTCTTGGGTAAAAATGAGTCTAGCCCTTTCTGAGTATTGTAACTATTCTTTTTTACTTAGATGTAATAGATGATGTCATTTTAATGTTTCGAATATATATTCGTATGTGGCTCTACAAAATTCATATGGACTATATTCAGCTGTTTTCGCTTAGACTGAAATCAGCCCTTAATACAACTAAGAGAACGGTTAGACACGATGATGAGGGCATTTATCCAACAGCAGCAAATCATTCTATTCTTGTTTTTCATCTCCTTTCCCACAAACCCTAGATTCACAATCTGTTACAAAGTTCTACGTGTGACTATGTAGTCCTGTTTGGTATGAGCAGTGTCTAAGTCATTACGTTGCACGTATCGTATGGGCAACATTGCGTATAACATAGGTTTGTTTATCAGCCGCATCACGATCGACCCAGTCTTTGTGATTGCCGGTAAAAACTAATGGCGCGATGACGCCAGTTCATAGGTCAGAAGCGTACATTAAAATGTTTTAATGAGACCACCGGCGATATTAATTGTTTCTTTGGAGTTCTTAATTTTCCGCAGTGTCGTAAAAAATATTAACAATTGTAAAAATACTCAAAGTATCCTAATCATGAGGTAGAACAATAAACAAATAAAAACCATCCTATTCTTGTTTTTCATCTCCTTCCTGTTTGGTATGGGCAGTGTTTAAGTCATTATGTTGGACGTATCGAATGGGCAACATTGCGTACAACGTAGGTTTGTTTATCAGCCGCATCACGATCGACCCAGTCTTTGTGGTTGTCGATAAAAACAAATGGCGCCAGTTCATAGGTCATAAGCGTATATTTAAATGTTTTAATGAGACCACCGGCGATATTAATTGTTTCTTTGGAGTTCTTAATTTTCCGCAGTGTCGTAAAAAAAATTACAATTGTAAAGATACTCAAAGTATACTAATCATTAGAGGTAGGTTAATAAACAAATAAAATTCATAATGAATGTGACTGTAATGATTACTTATAATCATACCCCATAAGCCATGGACAATTAAAGCCCATTTCACATCTTAAGTAAGCTAACCTATACGGTTAGTAAGAGAAAACTGCTTCATAAGCAGTTTAAAACCAGACTGATGTCCATTAAGTAGTTTAACAAAAGATAAACCTCCCTTTTGTAAGGTACATATGCATAAAATTCTACATAAAAAACGCAAGTGAAAAATGCAAAAAAGCACAAAGCCCATTGCGTTAACTTAAAATTACTCACGGAGGGCTAATCAAATACTGGCGCCGTGATTGGTGGAACCGATTTATCAACAGTTACCGACGTCACTATTACAACACCTCGAGTTGGGATGACACAGATGTTTATACATGCTAATTATGTATTCTAAATCTCCATGTAGGGAGTTACGTGCTGTCACGATGCCTCAACTGGTATCGCACCGTGAATATATTGAATTCTAAAAATAAACATGCTATGCCATCAGACAGACTTAGGTAAACGGTAGGTAGTTACTGAAATGTTGTCGACTTAGCAAATTATCCCTTCAAGCCTGTAACGACTAATGAGAAGCTCATGCTCATGAGAACTTAAGGACATAAAGGATCCTAAAAATGAATGCTGAATAACCAGGAACTTTTCAAAGATAGAGATGATATTTGTCAAGAATAATCTGTTAACGTGTCATAGGAAGCACAAATCCTTTGAGGATACCTAATCGGTAATCCAGACCAAAAAGCTCTAATTATAGTACTTTAAAAGTGCGAATAATAAATCTACCACACGCAATTGTAATATCTATAATTTTCGAGGTTATAATTTATTGAATTTACTCCAGACACACCAATTAGCCAATTATTAAGCAGTGTAGTAACATAAGCATATGCTAATATATGCCTTATAGGCTTGCGGTCTGAGGGTCGCTAGAACCAAGCTTCAGTCTAATTTTAGCGTCCATTATGCCCAGAACTTAGAAGCTATTAAAATATCTATCAAAATTCAGGGTTTCGTCATAAAACCACTCTACTTGATTATTCGTTAGCGGTCTTCGGCAATAATGAATAGTTGAATGTTAACAATGAGAGAAAGACACGAACCTGCGCTGGCGCAGCTGTGCCTGTGAGAAAACTAGTCGTGCTATATTGTGTCCTCAGTAATTCGCTAGAGCATAGATTGTTGTCGGACACACGTTTATTGCAAATTAGTTTGACGTCCTTATATTACGAAATAAGTAATACCTGTGTGGCTTTTGTTTTAGTGTAAATATATTATAGATCTTTTTAGAATGGATGTATTTTTTTAAACGGATATAGTGTGAGTGTCATTAAATATTAATTTATGGACCATACGTTTTGGTCCATATATAATGCTGTGTATATTGATGGTCAAACAGTCTCGTAGCAAATTGTCAATTTTATCTAAATCTATTGACACTGACCTGCCTATTTCTGCGATGTCTATTCGTAATCTAAAAATCTAGGAATAATTTACTACTTGAAGATCGATCACTTTCCCGATAGCCATATACAATACGATTTCTCTAGCTTTACAAAATTCAGATGTATTAATGAAAACGTTTTCCTCGTTGTTGTTTTAATAATTCTGCTTCTGTATTTGATTGCCAACATCTTTACACCACGTCTGTCCTCAAAAGTTCTCCACTAGTGAAATTAAGCAACTATCTGTTTGTACGTAAACCACTCCACTGCATATTTCTTTAAGGTCAGTGGCCAGACAATTAGCTTTGTTTATAATAAGTCAATATATACATAAGGGTGGTTAAGAATAATATTTGTTTGGCCCCAATTAACATAGTAGATTGATTTAAAATAATAAGATCATATTGTATTGATTTCGTTGGAATTGAAATTTGATCATGCGCTATTTGTACGTACTTGTATGTATCTACTATTTTTAGTCTACATCGTTCGATTCCTGATTGGCTAACTATAGTCATCAATCAATGTCTCAACATTGTAAATAGTAACCCATGGGAAGTTGCGAGGTAACCCCATCACAAGTATCCTTATAACTTACCGGGGCTGCCTCAATTTTGTGCTGTGGAACAATTGTATGAGAAACAATAAAAACTTTCTTTTTTTTTTTTTTTTTAATGTAATTGTCTGTTATATTTGTAGCATTTTAATGTATAGCTTATATCTTATTTTCTAAGATTGGTCATGTAACTTGTCTCTATTTTCCTCATCATCTAATAATAATGTGTAATTAGTGGTTTTACGTGAAACGTCAGTCGACCCTGGATGTAAACTCATACAACCTTTTGGGAAAGTTGATTTTCACATTATGATGTCATTAGCCTTTCTGTCCCAAGAAGACTTTGCTGTCTATTTGATTTCAATTTCTTACTTTCTTTCTATGCAGAAGGTTTTAAATTTCTTATGGACCTATAGACCAATAATAAAAGGTCTGAAAGTCTTATATGTGATGTCGTCACAAGTATTTTACATTCACGAGACAAATTTTAGCTTGCAATAAATGACATACGGAAATGTTATGCTAGATATTTTGCAAATGATAATTTAGTAATCTTATAATCAGTCCCTACTTCCCAATAAGGCTTATCGTATAGACTTGCATGCTACAGTCACGTGCCTGAACTTAGCGTGGCTAATCATAGTCTTGCAATCAGCGTGTGTGCAACTAACCCGACCCTTATGTTGATATGGTAGGAGTTATGTAAAAGATTTGTATTGTGATGGTTCCAAACTAGACACAGAAAATCAGAATAGGGATATGAGTCTTCTCACTCTATGATAATTTTATGTTACAGAAATTCACTCAATTTTTAACTACAAGCATGAAGTTTCGACACGGATAAATTGACCTGCGATCTGCTTAATATCATTGATCTTGATCAGTGAAAAATAAACGAGCATTACTGTACCGGCGTATATATCTACTGCCTATTAACCTGTCTCTCAGATTCGTACATATTCTAAAGATAGGCCAAGCATTTTAATAATCAGAGTAAAGAATTTGAACACTGCAAAGAATCTAATCACTGCATTGGTTTCGATCGCGTTATTAGTAGACCCACTTATAGCTTTAGTAGTAAAAAAAACCGGCCAAGTGCGAGTCGGACTCGCGCACAAAGGGTTCCATACCATTATCTATTAAAATGGCAAAAAACACGTTTGTTGTATGGGAGCCCCCCTTAAATATTTGTTTTATTCTATTTTTTAGTATTTGTTATTATAGCGGCAACAGAAATACATCATCTGTGAAAATTTCAACTGTCTAGCTATCACGGTTCATGAGATACAGCCTGGTGACAGACGGACAGACAGACGGACAGACAGACAGAAGGTGAAGCCTTAGTAATAGGGTTCCCGTTTACCCTTTGGGTACGGAACCCTAAAAATCATAAACCAAATAATGGCTGTCCTAGGTTGTTGGCTAACTTTATCCCCTACGAAATTCAACAACAAAGTTCATCACAGCCAGACTGTTGTAAGATACCCAAGTACAACACACGGAACAACCGCAAACAGTCGTAACCGACACGCATCCGTGTCACCGATGGCAGCTCGTCAGTTCCAACTGTTTGTGCAACCCACAGACGAGGACAGGCTCGTAAAAGAGGTTTGTGTTAAGACAAACACTAGTTATACTGGGAAAGATGGCGGATCTTTAACAGTAAAGGTGTTAAGAAATACTAATAAAATAAGATAATTTCAGTCAGCTATTTGATGGAGCAGTTGGTGTGAAAATTTCCATTGATACATAGATACAGTACGAGATGGGTGGAGGACTAAATATGTAATTATTATTGTATTAGGTTATTATTATGGTTTAAAGGTGACCTATTCTGACAAAGCAAATTCTCAAGAACGGCCTGATTCCTAATAGCGAAAAAACAAACGAATTTATAAAACAAAAAATAAACAGTGGTACAAAAGTAGAGAGGATGGATATTGAAGATGTTGATGAAACACTAGAGAAGATTGAAGATCCATTTATGTTCTTGCTAAACGATCTAACACCTCGTCACCACGAACAGCCGTAACTAACTAAACACATCATTGTCGTAGACGTCTAGACATTACCACACCTTGTAATAAAACTAAAAACAGTCTGAAAATGAATAGAACTTGGTAGTACGACAGACAAAGCAGTTGTTAGGCCTCACCCTTCCGAAGAAAATACAGACATAAATGTTTGACAAATTTAATTTACAGATACATCAATACATTTTCTTTGTATGTGATGTACTAACTTTTGTCCGTGGTTTCGTCCGTGTGTAGGTTGAAAAAAACCCTCTAAAAACCATGAAAAACATCATATATGTGCCAAACATGGTGATCAGTAAAAAGGTGTTGGATTTGTCTCAGTCTCGTGTATACCAACTATTTATATACATATATACATTTGTAGGTACTTGTTTTATTGATGTCTGTATGCTTACAACTGTCAAAATCCAAGTACCTCAACTTGCAAAACCGCTTATTGCTGATTGGCCCATGCTACAATGGGCCAAAGGTACTGCAAATGTCAAAGGTGCGACTAGTGATCGTATTATATATAGTCTCTATTGTGTAAAACATAAGGTTCTAATTGTGAAAGAGAATGTGGTTAATTGAAGCAATAGCAATAAATAATAGATTTTGGTACAAATAGGAGAATTATCATAAAGTTTTATTAGGTAATGAATACGTGTAGGCTATAATTTTACCGACCCTGCCAATATTTTAATGAACTCATTGAGGTTTCATTCATTTGAACATAGACTAAATATTGAAAAAATGTTCCAACAGCTATTTATTTATTTATTTAACCATTTATGTACACACATATATATAAACAGACAAGAAGAAAATAACAGAACAATACGTACAAAGTTAATGCTTATTCTAAAGAAATATCTTCCAGCATACCTGCGATAGGAAAATAGATAAAGAGATGTACACCATGTGTAAGAGTAGAAGAGAAAATAGAATACATAAAATCAAAAAAAATTCACTTAATAAAATAAAACAGATATTATAAGAATACTTATACTAACATACATACATACATAGTTACTTCTAAAATAAATATCACTAGAATATTAATAACTATAATTAAAATAAGGCGACGATAAGCGACTTTTAATGATTTTATACTGCAGATCACGTCTAAACGAGTAATGTTAATGATTTGAAAAAAAAATATGTTACATTAGAGCATTTTCTTAATAATTTAATATGTGAATATTTTAGATTATGTTTATATTACATAGTGAAATTAATTTGTAAAATTATGTCTAATGCGGATAAAAAAGTGATAATGGCGCAAAGTCTACTAAGCGTATTTTTCTGAAAGCTTCACCAATTTAAAGATAATTTAATTATTGATCTTTTAGTATACGCGTTTTATTAAAGTACCTTTTTTTTGTGTATAATAAATTAATAATGCGTCAAATTGGGGACAGCGCTCCATGATGGGCGAGTCCTATTACTAGCTGAACGTACGACGCGTTGGGTGAGTTTCTGTACCTACATAACACGCAAGCTAACCACTCAAGGTCACTGGCATATATCTGAGTCTTGAACCTACAACTATGTCGAAGCAATTTAAGTAGGCAAGTTGTTATTTTTTTTTAAATACACAGTCTAGATTTCAGGTCAGTTAGTAGTGACATGTAAGCAATTCCCGATTTTTTGTGTTATTGGTACTAAGAAACATTCAGCAATATACCTACTGCAAAAGGCAGGATTTAGATTTTGACTCATCTGTATCAAAAATTAATAAAATGTCGCATACCCGGATTTTCAAAGCGCAACTAGAAGATGTCACAACTTCACAAGCCATACAAAAAGTCGTAAAGCAACATCAATATTAAATATATTCCGTACAGAATTCCAGCCTCGTCCGACATAGGCTTAGCTAAAACACTATTCAAAATACCAATTCCAAACTTATTTTGGGAATCAAACAGATTTCTCCTGAGGCGTTCGCCCCGCTCACACTCGATCAAGATGTGATGTACGTCCTCGATTATTCCACATTTCTCGCAATTGGGTGAAGGTGTGATACCCATAAGGAGCGTAAACTTCCTCGATGGGATGTGACCGGATCGAAGCCTCGTGGCAGTAACAATATCTTGTCTATTGAGTGAACAGTTAACTATCCAGGGAATTATTAGACGCTCAGGCTGAATTGTGTTGTACCAGATACCCTTTTCTCTTGATCTCACATCATGATATTCTTTCCACAATTTATTACAATATTTTTTAACCACATAGAAGTTATCTGAGAAAATTGGTACTATATCTAACGGAGTACCCTCTACACAGGCCCTCTTAGCATATACATCTACCACCTCATTGCCATGTATCCCGATATGTGAGGGAATCCACTGCAGTATCACTAATTTAGAATTGTGTTGAAGTTCCAGAATCTGATCAATTATTGTATAGCTATCGGTGTTCCTCGAATTGTCGAGGTACAACGAGCCACATGTTGTAAAGCACTCTTGGAGTCAGTTAGTATAATAAACTTGCTATGACTTATTGATTGAGTGTATGATAAAGCTTCACTAATTGCCAACAATTCAAGATACATTATAGACACTTTCGAGTCAATACTAAAACCCATATATATATTTTTTTGAGGGTCATAAAAAGCCGCTCCGGAATTATTATTTTCTTTGGAACCATCAGTAAATATTTGATAAAAATTTGGATATTCTGTATTTAAATATTGACAACATAAATCATTTAAAACCAATGGCTGGAATCGTTTTTTGCTTGATTTACTCCGTTAATGCTAAAGTTAATGTTTTTAGATAAATCTATGTTACTGACCCAAGAGTGATACCCAAACATCTCCAAATTCTGGCTGCAGTGTATTCGCAAGTCTTTAAGGTATTCATGGCTTAAAATGAGCAAGGGCTTATTCTTCCTTTTCCACAAAGGCATCTGAGGTATAAAACCTTCCAGCAAGTCAACCACTGTTCCTCTCCATTTAATATCATCATATGATCCCTACAGGATGCAAAGGTGACGAATATTACGTTTAAAGAAAACAGCTTAGACCATTGCGTAAACACGGATGTACAAATACGGATGTGGGAATATAAAATTGACAGATAGAAATGTCGCCGGCAGAAATTAGTCAGTCATATTGACCTGAAAGTGAAAGAGGTAAAACAGTTCTCTAATGATTCACCTGTGTTACTGACATTCTAATACAAATAAAGCAGTTCAATTACTAAATACGATTTAGAGTACCTACAAAAAAATATATATAATTCATAAAACAAAAACTCATTGCACTGTATACATTGTAGATTATAAATTTTACATTTGTCACACTCTAGGCACAGTCAAGCCTTTTTTTTTTTTTTTTGGGTGGGCAATTATCAAATAACTTCTCCCGCTCTGGGCGGAGCGGGAGGGCTTGTCAGACTTTTACTGACTAAAACCCACCCGTATTCCTTCATTTGCCTGTGTGCACAGTCAAGCCTGAGATAGGGTTCAGCCATACGGGTACAGTAAATAATTGACATAGAACAGCAACTAAACCAACGCAACGGCATTGCCAACGGAAAGAAAAATAACGGACAAGTGCGTGTAAGATCACGCACAATGAAGGGTTCCGTAGCTGGAATAAATTTATCCCAAGACCAAACTTAACATTGTAGTTGAAAAATAAGATCTCCCATACATTCCAACTGCAAATGTTTGAAAGTTTGTACGCACATTATTGAGAGATTTACCATGTTGTTTTAAGACCATAGAATTCTTATAGATTTTTCTGTAATCTACTCTAATCACAAATCCACAATCCGTGCTGCTGCTGAGAAATTCCACAAAGATGTTTTTTTTTAAAACGTTGTGAAATAGTATCTATTAATTGGACGTAGTTCCTGAAAAACGTTCCAACCCACTAACTTGACATTTTGAGATAATTGCGATTAAAGTTCAATCTCGTATTACTTAATGAAATTTTAATTTTTTTTCTACTGATACTTTTGTATGCTATAGATGACATGATCGAGTTTTAATGTGACCCTATTTTAGACTTCTAATGTTAATGCTTTTCTCAATATTCATAAAAATATTGCTGTGGAACGTTTTTGGTTTATTGCAATATTCATGGTACATTTAAAATTTTAATTTGCGCAAAACGTTCCAAATGACATGTACGACAAAGAAAATAATAATAAAACAAGATTAAATAGAAAAAAAAGTATATTTTGTAATGAAAAAATATCTACGATATACGTTCTTCTTCGAATTCAAAGTCTTGTTCCCCAGCAAATCCTTCAACATAATCTGCAGGTTTTTATAAAACGACAGGCAATCCTCAGGAATTAGACTAAACATTGACTTTAGGTCATCTAATTTAGCCTGGGTAATAGGTTTTCCGTCTGGCCAAAGAGGAATAAGGAGTTCTGAGCATAAAGGAAGCACGCTTCCTTTAAATTTTCGCCCTATATATAACTCTTGATATTCCTCATTATTATCTGAACTCATGAAGACAGAGTGTACATTATCCTTTCTTATTTGGATATGTTTGGTCTTTAGCCAATTAACTTTAACCTTATTAATGAACATCTTTCGATTTGTTATATTTTTTTCTAATTTCTCAGTGCTCACGAAGTCTTCTTTTTCCATCTTTATAGGTACTAGAGGGGTCTTTTTTGTGCAAGTCTTTATCACATTCACGTAATCTTCTGCAGTGTATAGTCTCTGAAATTTTTTTAAATGACTTTCAATTTTACCAAAGTCAGTGTCATTTGGCAAAAATGTATGTCCACTTTCTAGGAAATTTAAATCTATAACCTTTATGGTAGGATGGCTGTGTAAAATCACTTTAAGAATGAGGACCATTTTTATGTTCCGATTTTGGCCCCCGCAACTGTCGCTCCACAATGATAGATATTCAACATTAGGACGCAATACTTCGTTTATAAATTTTTTCAAACAGGAACCAACTTCTTGGGCACCTCTGCCAGCTTGACCCTCAACCCAAACAAAACAATATCCTTTATTTGTAGAAGACACATGAACGCCGCAGTTATAAAACCAGAGTTGTCTTTTATAAAATACCACGTTTGTTGGAATACGTGGTAAAGGCAACGTCTTCTCCATGTCAAATGTTAAACACTCAAATGTCTCATCTACTTTTGCCCTTTCAATCTGGCAATTCATTTGACTTCGTAAGGACTCAGCTAATTTTAAATGCTTTTCTTTTTCGGAAATCAATTGGTTTCTGTCTTCTATTGACAAATCGTTCGGGACTTTTAGTTTTGCTGCAAATGTGTCACATCTATTGCACGTGTCTTTTTTAAGACTTTTGAACCTTAAGTTAAATTCTTTCAGGAAAATCTTTCTGAAAATGGCTAATGATACATATTTTTTGCTGTCGTTGCCATGAATGAGTCTAAATTCGTCAACATATAAATCATATATCTTTTGCATAGTCAATCCTGATTGCAGATATAGTGCATCACCAATTTGAGATCTTCTATAGTGGGACTCATATTTTGGTAAGTTATTTATAATATTACAAACAAAATCTATTTGTTCTTGCGCAGTTTTATTCCACCCACCAGATGAAAATCCTCTACAATCCCCTAAGTTATCACCATTGCGTTGTTTTTTTAAACTAATTGTGATTTTTTGTGTGGTTACTTGAAATGTGTTTAAAAACATGTCACGGCACACAGGAATATTTGAAATTCTATACGTTCTGGAGAAGTTTCGTGGCTTTTTAACCTGAGATGAAGTATTTTCAGATATATACGACCGTTTTTTACGTGTTTCCGTAACGTTCGCGCAAATGTACAGTAGCTGAGCTTCGTACGACCCAAGTGTGATAAATTTATTAAATTCTTTTCTTCTTTCTTCTTCTGTTACGTTCAAATGACACTGTTTTTTGCAAACGCATGTGTAACTTTCAAACGTTTTTGCGCGTACTTCTCTATTTTTTCCTCTGTATGGCAAATTAGCATATTTGCGACATTTTCTTTGAGCTAACGTATAGTCTTTGAATTTTCTTTTTCGCCCCCTTTTTGGCCGACTTGGTCTTTTTTCAGTAGTTTCTTCTTCACCATTGATATTATTTGCTACAGAATTTTCTTCTTCACACGTGCTATGGCTTATTCCTTCTCCGAGATCTTCATGCAAATTATTACTACATACTTCCTCCATGTTCTGTTCTTGTGTAATACTTCTAGGTAGTAAAATTGATTCGCTGTCCGCATCTGAAATTTCCGAACTCTCGGAAACTATGTAGTTCGGATCTTTGACACTATCATCGTCACTGTCACTTAAAAGTGTATTTAACAGATCTTGTGTAGCTGGTGACATTGGTCTTACTGGAGAATCTTCAATTCCTTAAAAAATATAATATTATGTAGCAAAATGTGTATTTGTTGAAATGGAACATGCGCAATACATTATTATGGTAAATGCTATTTTGAAATGGATGTGTCTACTAATAAGTAATTAAATAGAAATCGATGACTAACTTTGAAAACCATTTTCAGAATAATCTTGTACAATCTCTTGAGGTTCTTTCTGTAAATCTGGGTTTTGTGATGCCCCAGTATGCATAAACCAATCACTCTGTATTCTCAATATATCTTCATTGTTAGTATTTCGAGGTGTGATTGGCGAATAAGAAGGAGGATCCAGAGAAATGTAACCTGAAAAAAAAGCAAACATTTCATAAATCTTACCAAATATTAACCTTACCTGCTTCCCAGAGGGGTAGGCTGCAACTACGAGTTTCTACCTTAGTACTAGTTACTACAATCCTGACATGTTCAATATAAAGGTATAACTACAATTTAATAACTTTCAAAACTCTATGTTGTGGCAACTGTAAGGGAGTAGTTCTTACTTTCTACACTTGCTATATTATCTGTATTGGAGAGATTGGTATCTTGATATGTTGTAGAAGTACTAGTTGAAGGTAGGACTATTTCTAGGGGTGGTATAGTCTTGAGATTGATCACATCTGTAAAAAATATGCGTATAATATACATAGTATATGGTTTGATTAGTGGTTGGTAATATTGTTTGGCTACCTCTATTATCAGAACCTTTAGTTTGTTCTAAACTGAAATGAAAATATTTATTTGTCCACACCATCCCTGCACATCCTTTTAATAAGGTAGATAGGTATAGATAACGTGCGGTCTTAATAAAACAAACGAAAATCACTCAAGAATGTCTCCAAAGCTGTATTTTGAATCATGTTACTTTAATAAAACAAAGGAAAATCACTATTAAAAAATGTAATAAACAAATCATGACTAGCTAACTAGATACTATACCTTCAGAAGCATTTTTTTCATACTGTTTTATTATCTGGTCAGGATTCATTTCCTTCAAAGTTTCCACCAGACCACTGGTTTCAACTTCACCTTGCTTTTGAGAGGTTATTTTGTTTCGGAGGTCCATTAATTTCCGTCTTTTAGCCAATAACTTTTCTAATGACAGAGTCTGTAACAAATCATAACGATTATGTAAGAAGTTAAACTTATATTAGCGAATCAGTCAACAAATATCTTTCACAATAAATTGGTATTTTAATGAATACTTACGTTTTCCTCGGTTTCCATAGTAAAATAAAATTAACACCTGACACTACAAATTAATAAACTTACACAGATCACTTAGTATTTTACAAAACACAACGATAACGAAACAAAACACGACACGGCGACAATACGTACTCCTTCAACGATGCTTGCGTCCTACATACTGATAAGTCAAGATTCACAATGACAGGAAGCAAATAGTCTGTCTCGCTTGCACTCGTGGATAAGTATTGACAGAAGCACTGAATCACTTGCATAGTTCGTATTCATTTAATAAATAATTGTACCTAAATGTGAGAGAAATAGGAAATAAAGTTATTAATATTAAAATATAAACTTTCTTTTCTTCTTGTCATTAAATCATTATGTTAACTTACCTAAAGATGATTTTTTTTTTTAAATCAAAAATATTCCAATTGACTTGGAACTTTTTAATGAAAATTATATTTTGCCGACATGGGTAACATTTATTTATATCAAAAACGTTTCAAATGGTATGGACCATTTTAGTGAAATATCTATTCTCCGGAGAGTGCACGTACTATGTTTAAACAAAAACGTTTCAGATGGCTTGGAACGTTTTAGTGAAACATCTATTTTAACAAGGTCAATCAGATTTTTAAAAATCAAAAACGTTTCAAACATCTTAGATCACATTTCAGAAAAAAAAATATGACTCTGTCTTATATTTGGGTTGTTCCACACAGCTTGGGCTTTTTTAGTTTAATATTTATTTGTGTTCTCTATACAAGTGGGTTGGGTTACTAGATCATGATTTTATTAATAAAATTATAGTACAGCCACCAAATTTTGACAGTTAGTAAATAGCAATCACATGACTTATTTGGTATTATAAAGTAAGTTTTGATCTGATTGTGGGTTGGAACGTTTTTCAGGAACTACGTCCAATTCTAGTGACACAGAATGTCATGCAACAGTTACCAGTAGTTACGGAAGCGAAGAGTAAAGTGACACGCGCGGGAATCCAACCTGCCCTTCATGGTCGGATAATGTAACATATACGATTACTGTAGCCCTGATCTCTTGTTACATTTAATAATCATTTATTTATTTTTTCCTACTTGAATGACCATTATGGTTTTCATAGGATATTCAAGACAGTCAAGAATAGCATTTACAAAAAGAATGCAAATTCAAAAGCGCATGACGAGGCAGGCTTCCCATAATATAATTTTAAGAGTATCTAGGACAAAGTACGGTAGAAAGACTGATAAAATATGAAGGGGCTCAACTCTATAACTCTTTACCTAAAGCACAGATAATATAATACACAGATAATACAATACTACGTACCTAAATCACAGATAATATAATACTTCGTACAGATACCAATCGCATACAAAGAAATGATACCCTAAAGTAATTTGGGAATAGAAATCACTTCCAACTTTTAAAAGGCTAATATAGCACCTTGTTCTGAAGTGTTTGAAGTATAAGTTTTTTTAAATTTTAGTTTATAACACAGCGAGACCGTCGCGTTGCTTATATTTAATAGGTTAGGTTAGTTATTAGGTTTTTCCTCATAGAAGTGAATAATTCTATTCTTTTTGATTGAAATAAATTTTCTTAAACTGTATTTAGAGAATCTATTTGCCGATTTACTTCTTTGTACATAAGATAATTCTAATTTATTATTGAAATACTATATAAAAACAGCCGCACGGATCGATCTTCAAGGTTAAGCAACGCTTGCCAAGGTCGGTCCGTGGATGGGTGACCATTCATAATGTACAGAGACCCCGGGGGCCTCAGAAAGCACGTTAAGGGGGCGTAAAACGGTACACTAGCGCCACTCCTTTAAAAAAGTATTATTTCGTGACTGAGAAGGAATTATGAATAACGGCTAGTACGGACCCTCGGTAAGTGTGTCTAGAATTTTATAATACCTTTTATAAAGTTTAATTTTGAGACACATATAACATATATATTATGTATATATAACATATAACACCACGCCTGTAATCCCCGAAGGGTTAGCCAGAGGTGTACCTATAGTACACCCACATTTCGCCAGTTATGTTTAAGTCCCTTGTAATAGGGTCGAGCCTATTGCCATCAACCGGGCACAAATCCAGACTCCGGGCTTCTACTGAGAAATTCCTGATGGAAAATCCCAATAACACTTTGCCCGACCTGGGAATCGAACCCAGGACCTCATGCTCAGCAATAGCACTTGCAACCACTAGACCAATGTGGCAGTCAAAAGCGGAAGAAAAGATCAAGAAAAGCGGCCACATTCCTCTAGATCGTATTTTGTTGCTTCGTCTCATTATGAGACTTTAAAAAAGGTATTAGAAAATTCTAGACACACTTACCGAGGGTCCCTACTAGGCGTTATTCATAATTCCTTCTCAGTCACGAGATCATTTTTTTATAGGAGTGGCCCTAGTGTACCTTTGTACGCCCTCTAGTTCCGACTATCATTAGTAGATCTTTGACAATTGTAACGACTAGTCAGATGCTTGAAAGTCTGAAAACGTTACCAGTCTTGCCAAGGGGTATCGTATTACCTAATAGTCACTGGGTGGTGGAGGTAAGATAGGCAGTCACTACATGTAAAATATTGGTGTCCAGTTTCATCCAGTTAGACATGAATCCGACCCCAACATGGTTGGAACAAGGCTAGGCAGATTGATGTTTATGTTAATACTTTCAATCTGTAGAAAACCATTTACAGAAAACGATCATCTTTGACCATTCTTGAATATATTATAACCTCCTCCAACTTGCTTTTATATTCCGCGTCATGTTCGTGAACGGGCGCCGTCAGTTGTGACTGGTCATCTCCTATCTGCAAATTTAAAAACTGTTTTTAAATTATTTATTTTTTTACATTGTTCTCACATAATATAGAAGCGACAAGAATAATGTACCCAGGATTTAGTACTATCTTGATTTAAAAGAGTGTCCTTGGAGTTTCTTGCCTATTCTTCTCCATAGAGATCTACGTTTTGGAATGGGCAAATAGCTTCAACTTTCTGACTAACTGACCGACTCTTTGGCAATTCAAAAGTGCCTGTAATTGGTTTAATTGAAATAAATGTTTTGAGTTTGAGTTTATTGTAAGCACCTAGGTTCCTTGATTAAACATCCGAAGGATCTGGTAACTAACTGCATCCTTCTTCAACCATAATTTTAAAGTTTTGAGAGCATACTACTCAGGAAGTCCTTAAGGCTATTATATAGTTGCTAATTTATTATGCATAACGTTCCAAGTACCAATATTATTGCCATGTTCAGTTACGGCTTAATCAAGGTTTTATTTCAATATAATAAATAGTTATTCGTTTAACATTTCCTCATCTTTAGCATCTGTAGTATCTAAAGCACAAAATAGCACCTCCGCATGCAAACTAGCTATACAACTAGCTAGGTATTCAGTACCTATAAGCTGACCTCAAGCTGAGGCTTTGGCTCTGAGCTGTCTCTCATTGTACGGAAAGCAGTGTGAGTGTGGTGCTCCTGATCAGACTATGTCCCATCTGTTGGAGTCTCCCCAAATGTCCGCTCACCTGCACCCTTGACAATCTGGAACGACGCCTCTAAAGCCGCAATAAACGTATTTAGAACAGACATGAAAATGTACCGTCTCATGCAAAATGAAGAAGACGGGTCTATCAGCGGAGTCAGCTTTTACTGGAATAATTGTATAGCTTGATATTTATATTCTCGGATGGCGGGTACTTGAATAAAGCTATAAAATTGTAGTCCTTTAATGTTGGTGATAAACGGTACGTTTTTACGATCTTTGTAGGTACAACATGTAGATCGTATCTATTCAATTCTATAACTCACTTTGTGAGATTTCATCAATATCTTCGGCTTATTTAGAATTATGTTGTTATGACTTGTTTTTTGCTCTGAAATGTATCAATTATGACAGTTTCCTTCATCTGTTACAAAAATCAATCATTTCTTTTCGGCACAAAATTTTGTTCTGCTCGGATCAGTCACTACAATCTATACAAAAACTGTATGATTTATGTAACATCTGTCAATATTCAAACCAACCCATTATCAATGTGGAATTTGACACAAATTCCAAAAATGCAGTCCAAATATCAAGGCTTTATTTTAATTTATGTTGTAGCCTATTGATTGAATTTCGTAGCTCATCTCAGCTCCCATAGTGAAATTCACTCGTTTATTTGAAGGCCGCATTTTATACCGGTCTGGTTCAGAAGGCAAGCTTGCGAAATAAATGAACTTTTAATATTATAATAACATGCTAAGTGCAGAGTAAAATCGAAGGTCAGTTGATGCGGACGTAGTATGGTCCCTTGTGGTGCTCCACAAAAATCTCCAGGGGAAATATATTGTAAGCAACAAAAATAACATAACATGACGCCTACCGTGGGGTTAGTAAATAGTACATTCTACATTCTAGACTCTAGAATGTACTCAGCTCAATCATTGCCTCTAGAATCTAGAGGCAATGATTGAACTATGTTTGTAAACTAACAAGACTTTATTCCGCGATGGCCAATGTTTTTCAGATATTTCATGAGTCGCAGCATTATGCTGAGCCCGATGGCCGTATGATGGCCGTTTTGCGCGGATGTAACACATATTTTTCCCCTTTGTGTTATTTTCCCTATTTCTAGATTATTTTAAAGTAATTTTTTTACTTTCTGGTATCGTAAAGCTACTCTACAACATCAAAGAAACATAGTAGGTACATTTCTTCATCTGAAAAATAATGTTTAACATTGATTAAATCATGTTAAAGAACAATAACATCACCTTGCCATTTTGGATTCAGATCTTATCGCAGATCTAACTTATAAATTATCTAAATCATCTATTCAAATGCTATCAACAGTCAATAGTTTGAATACTAGTAAGTTTAAATTAATAATGAAAAACTAAAAGATAATTGATGTGGTTCACACATCACTTATATTTTACAAGGGCACAAGAGCAGAAAGCCCAAGTCATTCATCAATATAAATTCTGTTTAAAATGTGATCAACTAGATCAGCAAAAAATATGAGTGGGATCTAAATCAGAATTCTTGTTGTCTTGCCTTTAATTATGAATGGGACTCACGTATAACGAACTAAGCTTGCGCTCATCTCACAGATGTGATTAGAAAGTAAAGAAGTCTGTTAGAATATACATAAGAGTCTGTTAAACTTATCTCTAAAATCTAAGCAAACGTCTTCGTAACATCTAGTTTTTCCTTTATTTTCTTGGGACCACACGTTTCACGTAATATTAGTTAATCACACCTTCCATTATATAAGTAAAAGGATAATAAACACATTATTGAAATCCTTAAGAACGGCCTTTCTTTTAATATTAGTAAGAACAAAGAAAAAAATCATCAAATTAACGTCTAAATTCGATTTTTTCCTGTAAACAGCGGCATCCTTGCAACGTGATATCCTAGGTCATCTCCATCACTCATGTCTTGAAACTAGTAACCGATTCGTATGCGCGGGAGCACGGAAGCACGTGCGTGTTCCGAGTTCAAACGAACAGCTGATGTAATGCTTGCATCCAATTCGGACTTATTTACATACCCACAAATTCCGCAGTTCTAAAATATAATTACAGACCTAAAGTTGCCTCATTAATATTCGGACTCATTATAAAAATATGTCTCTGATACATTCGTTTATATTTAAACATAGGAAGTGAAGGTTCATCTTGTATAAATAACCCACCTGCAAATTGAGCACGACTTGTTTAAATACGTAAAGAGCCACCTTGGTTGATAGCAAACAGTTATTTATGCTCAGTACGGAATTTATTGAAGACTGGTTCTACGTGCTGCTGGAACTCAGTAATAACATTGATGTTATTCTAGTTAATATTATATGCGTGTAGGATCATGAAATATGTAACAAGTATGTTAACAGTTTTTTTCTCAATTTCAGTGACCGGCTACGAGTCTGACCGCGAAGAGTGGAAGAGCAGCCGATCCCAGTTCTCGACGACGGCCTTCGACAGCCTTGCACGACCGACGAAGATGGCGATGGCGCTCACGCTACGGAAACCCCAAAGATTGGAGCCAGTACCCCAGTATTACCGAATGCCGAGCGAACAGAAGCCAAAACTAACGCCAATGCCATTTAGACCGAACAACTTCCTACAGCGACCGCCGCGGCTGCCACGACCCAACACAGATATGAAGAGGAACCTGTTAAACACAGACCACAGGAAATACACTTCATTACAGAGTTTGGAAATACCTAAGAAGTTAAGTGAACCGAAGAAGCAGCAGATGGATCCTAAGAAGAATAACTACACGAACATTTCGCACAGAATAACTGGCTTGACGAATAAATTAAGAGATTTGGGTAACCCTAGTAACACGATTGGTAGATTTAAGGCTCAATCTCACGGTGACGTAGCGAATCTGAAGCCAGTGCTGAAGATGAACGGTCACGATGGAGCAAAGAGGTCGGTAGTCAGGACCTGCAGTGCGGAACCACCAAAGAAAGTTACATTCAGCGCTTTTGCTACCGTCCAAGTTGTGTAGATGTTATTACTGATATTGATTTTAGTGCTAGCTGGTCTGATTTTACCAACGATCTTGATTTATTTGCTTTTAACTCTTATTCCGTCATCTCTATTATAGTGATGATAGAATTACTTCTAATAATGGAGGAGAATAATAAAGGAGAGGCTAAATTCATTGAATGTTGGTGAGACCAGACACAGTTCATCGATTGTATCTAACATATTAATCCAAGGACTGAATGATTATAAGAATATTATCCAATGTAACAATAGATTGTAGATATCGTCGGTCAAAGTTAATTTGTAAAGTTTAAACAACGAGGAGGTCAGGCCGGGAATTCTGTGTAAATATAATTTAAAATGGCGTTTCAAGTCATGAATGCGTAATTTAATGTTTAGTTTTTGTAATTACCTTCTTTATTTCAAAGCTGTTCAAAGATTGCTTGTCTTACAGTACTCCTACCTTTTAGTGAACTTTCGTGAAGTTTTTGCATCTTCAGTATTTTATGCTTCTTGGATCTTAAATTCCATTCCGCCGATAAAAAAACAAAAAAATTAAAAATAATAGGTATAGTACCTAATATGTTATTTTAAAATATGTACATATATAATTATAATTATATTTATGTAAATCCCATTAAAATTCCGTTATCATTTGATTCTGATCTGACAGTTGAGAAAGATACGTAAAACCTATGTCATGAGATGTCATAAATATTAGATTACGACAAAATTGACGAAAGTTGTAACTTAAACATAAATTCAAGTAATGAATACAAAGTTTCGCAAATAAATGAGGTCGATATCAATCATAAAGTTGTGTTTAATTTTATGTCGATGAATGTTGATCACATTTTGTGATATTATTATGTGCTCATAAATATTATATCAAAATATTTTTGTAAATTTTGTCGTGATTTAACAATATTAAAGACGTAGTATAGTATAGTCCTTGTAATTCACGAGCGCGGGCTATGTGACTTATGCTTACAATAAGTATGTACTATACAGCAGGGGGCCTAAAATGGACGCTTTGGCAGAATCATAATATGATCTGCGTACAATTCATAGATCCCGCAATTCATGTTTGATGTCTGCTATTTGACATTAGACTTCAATAAAGCAATTCATAATTGGTGGACCATTTTACGAAACTCCATACAAAACTGTCAAACAGATGAATTGCGAGATATGAATTGTACGCAGATCATATTATGATTCTGCCAAAGCGTCCATTTTAGCCCCCCAGGTATCAAACAGGTGTGGTCTTTAAGGGTGTGGTACAGACTATCAAACTGAACAACTTTCTCTATGGGACCAACATCGTAATCGAGAAAAAATAATCAGTCGTCCCATACAAATGTATGTGACGACTGATTATCTACTCAGCCCATTTGGGTCGTATTGTAGTTTTGTATGGGACAGTTGATATTTTTTTCGCGATTACGCTATTGGTCCCATGGAGAAAATTGTTCAGTTTGATGGTCTGTCTCTTCTCTTCTCAATCGCTCTCTCACTGCTGAGAATCGTGACTCCGTTTCACAGTTATTAGGTTCAACAGAACAGAATGATGTATATATTGTAACAGATGGAAAAAGACCATTTATTTCTCCATCTTTTACAATATAAAATATGTATTGTTGTCCTTGACATAATTTTTTTGTAAGATAAAGATTTTATTTCGCACCACTATACATCATTGACTTTTATTATGGAGTTGTCTTGGGATTTATATCGTAATGGGTTCCCATTACCTTCTACGTCAGTTTTTTCTGGAGGAATTTAGTCCCCACGGCCCCCGCTGCTCGAAGTATATAAGATACTTTACCGCCGGCTTCTGCTTGGCGTTGGCGTATTTGACGGCTGTCTTTATCATTGGTGGTGTTAGGTGTACGCTGTTCATAGCCAACCTTCCTCCTTTCTCAAACGGTCTGATAGTCAGTACCACACCCTTAAATTTATCCACACCTGTCTGACACATGCTGTATAATTGCTCTTATGTCACTGTTATAAGGTCAAAATTGCAGTGATTGATGTGCGTTCGTGTAATATAAGTACTATATTGGATGCTTACAACTCACAAGTCCCTCTGTTGCGCTGATATTATGAAATGCCACCAATCTTTGTGTGGGAGATTGTTGTCGGTCAGTTTCAGGCAAATCATGGTTATTCGACAAAATATTTATTGTTATTTATTTATTCTTTACGAATATATATTATAGACAGTAACGACAATATAGGCTTCAATATTTTGATCGATATTTTTTGTTCGAGTACGTCTATATTTAGTTCACTGCTTCTCCTAATATATTCCAACAGTTAGTGAAAAGTCTATGTACTGAACATTCCTGTAAGTCTCAACTTTCATGAGCGCCATATCCCTTTATTTATACTTTGTAAAAGTTAGTATGAAGCCAGCTATATCGTTATTTATATAATACCTGACCTAAACGCTTGTTACCTAGTTATATCAATCACGTTCACAATTTGCTTTGTCTCTAACAATATTACAACTATTATATAGGTACCTCTACCTATTTAGATATTTGATAAAATATTTGCTGTAAACAGAACATGAAGATCTCTAGATCTCCATAGACAAAAGATTTAACGAAATAAAGTATTCTCCAAAATTGCAAATTATCTTAATGTTAATTGAGAGTCGAGAAATATTGATGAAAATAATTAATGTGGTATCCTAGTCGTTAAAATTTTGAAATAAAAATTAATTGATAGGGTAATTTTCAATCAACCTTTTCTAAAGATTTAGATTTTCTTTGTGTGATTGATTCGCTTATGTTATTAACTTAGGCAGAAGCATATTTGTCAAACTTAATAGAAGTTTAATAATATTATGTGTTTAAAAAATTATGCAAATGAATTTCCATTAGGTATAATAATGATAATTAGCATCCTAAGAGCGATTAAATATTTCAATAAGCATAATTAGAATAATATATAATTCATACTTGTAAAATTGTAACTACTGTAAGTATTATTATATGAATAAAAGTCATAATTAGTTTGGCATAATAATTATTATTCGCATATAATTACGTTTCGAATAAGTTTGTTTGTATTAATTATTGTGTGTGCATTAATAATAACGCTGTTTGATTTATTTTGTTGTTACTACTTGTTTCATTAGATTTTGTTTTGAAAAATAATAAAATGTTTGTTTATCAAAAAATATTTTCATGTTATTATTCATTTTCTCGGCTAGTGAAAGTCCCGGTCACGATCAAAAGCACGATAACTAGCGAGCGACACAAGCAGACTTTAGAAGCAAAATATCAACATTATCTTCCTTTAACATGATTAGGTATACTGTCACATTTTAATTAAAAAATCAAGATAGCAGTCATAGCTGAAGGGATTTTTAAATGCTTTCCGAGAACTATCGTTAGGACCTCGTTAGACCCAAAAAATTAAAATCGTCGCTATCTGATTTTTTTCCACGAACCACAGATCAACACTGTTTGGGGTGCGATAATACGTAGAGGAGAGCCTCCAGTAAAATTTACCTTATTTATTTATTTGTATTTTAAATAGAACGGCCGAAGCTAATTACACTATTTAAATATATAATTTATTTAACACAGTCATGCATTCTTCTCACAAAAATTCAAACATTCTGAGAGTATCATCGCAAACATATCAAGATCGAGGGGATCGGGGAGGATCGGGTGTTTGAGTTCAGGAGAGCGTTAATAGCGGCTAATGTCCGAGGAATAGGTGACTTGGAATGTGCAACACTACGGCAAGTTGGAACAGCCAGTAAGCGGTGTTTTCTGCCACGACAGTAATTGTCTGGAACAAATAGATTGCAGGTTTTATTATGCAGATCAGGAAAATCGATAATCCCCTTAAGAATTTTAAATATTACAGTCATCTGATCGCGCGACCGTCTTACTTCTAGAAATTTGAAACTTAAGCAACCCAACAGGAATTTAGTGGGATACAAGAGAGGATAAGATCCGTACAAGTGCTTGTAAAGGTATATAAGAAATGTTTTTGAACCTTACTCTACTCATTAGCCCGTACTGCTACAGCTGTATGTTTACTAGTGCATTTTACTAGTGTAGCAGCAGTGGTGGCCCAGTGGTAATGGCTCCGACTTACGAGCTGTAGGTCGTAGGTTCTTCCAGAGCTAGTACTAGAGCTATATGGCCGTGGGGAAAACATACTTTTTGGTTTTTGGGTGGCAAATTATCAAATAACTTCTCCCGCTCTGGGTGGAGCTCAGGCATGTCATAGTTTTACTGACTAAAACCCACCCGTGTTCCTTCAGTTGCCTGTTTGCCAGGGCCACGGTATCCCTTTCGGACAAACTCGCAACCCTGGCAGGATTTTTTTACTAGATATACTGCATTGTTTTGCAAGCAACATGCTATGAATATTTTAGATTTTACTATCTTATCCCTCTATAAGGAGGTGGTGTCAAAAATAAATAAATTAGAATAGATAAATTAAAATAGATTAATTAAAATAGATAAATTTCAGATGGAAACATTGGAACGTTTAACCTGGCAATAAAGTGACCGGTGACAGGTGGACCGATGACCTGGTATCCGCTGGGTGCGAGAAGCACAAACCGGTCTAAGTGGTGGTGCTTCTGCTTCATCCCCCAAGCACCGCCACTTCAACCGGTTCTATGTCCGGCCGGACGTCTTTCGGCTGAAATTATCATGATCCAAATTTCAATATAGACTGCTTTTCCTCCTTTATCAATTCCTATAGCGAAATAGCCCAGTCTTACCAAGGGGTATCCAGTAACTGTGTTACCCAGTAACTGGGTTTTAGAGGTCAGATAGGTAGTCTCTCCAGGTAAAATACTGGTATCCAGCTGCATCTGGTTAGACTGGAAACCGACCCCAACATAATTGGGAAAAGGCGGGCAGATGATGAAGTAGCCCAGTTTTTATCGTTTTTTGGCAAGGATAAACCGCACTAATTCTTTAACTCTAATTTCTTTTCAATTTAAAAAGTTATTGTAGGTATGGGCTTAGGTCCATTCCAATCAAAATTGAATGTATTACTTAATACTTTTATTTCATGATTTACTTAGGTAGTAATAAATAAAGTATTAACTTTTTTTGAACTTTGTCTGTGTTGACTGTACTATTTAATCCAAAATAGGCGTGGTAGTGTCGTTAATTGTCAACGACACTACTGGTAGTGCGGCGGTAGTGTCCTTGCCAAAAAACGATTTTTCGTTTTTTTTCGAACATTATAGGATGATAATGCTTATAACAGACATAATTAAAGCGTTAAAACATCTCTTTTATTGCCAAATATTATCATAATACATAAACAACGACATAATTGTGTGATTAAGAGCACTTTACCTCACGTATTTAAACAAGTTATCATTTAAAAAAGACAATGTCAGGGTTATCATAAATTTTATCAGCAGTCATTACTCTTCAGTACCAAATGGTCATTTTTATTTGCATTGAGTACACGAAGCTTCTGTCTCTTTCTGATAAGCGGAATATGAAAAAGAGAGGCACATACTATTGGTTCACATGAAACAGATTGTGTGTAAAATCATATTGGTGATATGTGATTTTCATAAAGTTTTATGTTCAGTGTTGTTGAAGCAGTCGTGCGAAAAGGTAGGTTTTATTAGATTGTTTTTTCACACCTATTGAATCATTTGTAGGTATCAATTGAATGTTAATTTCTAGATGTATTGCTAACCATGTAGTCTAGACAAAAACTTAGCATCTACTTTTTTTTTATTTGTTTCTATTTGCTGTACCTACTGTGGACGCTTTTTTTTGTTATATCGTCTCATATTTAGTTATAAATTCAACACTAAAGCTGAATATTGTATCATTATAATTTAAAAGAATGTCGACGGAGTTTCTTGCTCGTTCTTCTCTGACAGTCTTGTAAACTCTCTGCCAAATGCACTACCGATTTAGGTTGTAATTGTTGTTGTTGCGTTTGGTGCCCGACGTAAAGAATAGCACCATCCCATTTCTTCCCGTGGGTGTCGTAAAAGGCGACTAAGGGACTTACTAGAGAATGGGCAGCAGCGTTCTGCATTTTTAAAACCATACTGCATTCGCCAACCCGCCTGCCAAGCGTGGCGATTATGGCAAATCCCCCCCTTTTTGGGGGAGGTCTATATCCAGCATTGGACGTTTTTCGGCTGAATGATGATGATGATGTTGAAGTCTAACAACAACTACTTAATATTATTTTTCCGGTGACAGTCATCATGTCCCTGGTAGCACAAGCGTTCGAGGCGAGCAAGATCGTGCCGGATGTCATCCCGACACCACCCACAGTCAACATTGAGGTAAGAATCAGTTTGGAGAGGGGGGGGGGGGGGTGTAGGAGTACTTTGTCGGCGTGTACAAAATATCTTTGTATTTAGAATCAAATAATGTAAAAAAGTCAAAATGCGCCAAAATGTAGTTCCAACATTCTTAATAGGGACCAGCGATATGTATGTACATAATGTAGGTACATTACAACCTGGGATTAAAAAACGAACTTGAGGAATTAATTCTTTATTGCAGGTAGGTACTACTTAGTTGTCTTGTTCAAGTAGATCTATTGGTTTGCAAAGTGCGACTTCTAAGCGTAGAATCCTGCTTCTGATAGGTAGGCTTAAGCATGTACCTACTCTGATCCCCAGGGTGTTGGGAAACTTTCAGTAGGTAGGTAGCAGAGTAGTCTGGCTGGATCTGCAGTCAGTTAAGGCGCGGATATTATGATTTTAGTGAGTTTTATTAAATCTGTTAGGTATTACGCCTTCATCTATTGCAAGTAAGTTATGCAAAAAATGTGTATTAAACTAGAACGCATACACATGAATTCTATGTGTAAATATTTAAGTATTGTAGTAAAATACTTTATGCAATAAATTCAGTAAGCAAAGTCTACTCAAAGCATAAAAAACGATCTTACTTTCAAACTACTTAAGATATTTTCATGATTTATTAGAATAGAATAGAGTAAGTAGAGTATTTTTTTATGTTTTATTTTGTATGAATAGATTATTTTGTTATCTCTAATTGTATCTGTGATTTTTTTCAAATATTCATATTTTGTTACTAAAAATAAATATTCCCTATGAAAGCAAACGGCGCGTGGCACGGCGTCAGCGCGGTATGGCCAAGGCCAACGGCGATAACCCGACCCTTAAACTCTGTACAAATTTTAACATTATGTAAGTAGGTAGGTAATTAGTGTAATTATTAGTACCTACTCTCTTGCTGATACTGAATCTCGAGACGCGTGTTATCGAACAGACAGATTATCGACGAGATAATAATGTTAATTCTTATTTAATACAAACTAAGTCATATCACTTTAAATACGAAAACGTGCCTAATTAATTGTAAGCCAATCATTCATTCACTATGATAAAATGTAATAAATCAATGATAATAATTAATACTCTCAGCCCAGGTCTCCAAGATACAGGCAGCGCCTAGTTTGGATACCACCGCTTATAACAAAATGAATGTCAGAAACAGTTACAGACAGAATGTTATGTAAAAATAGTTAAGGTAATAATTGGCGACGGACACGGTTGGCGTAGTGGTTAAGCGATTGACTGCTGCGCTGTGTGTCGCGGGTTCGATTCCCGCACGGAACAAATACTTTTTTTTTTAACTAATTTTTATGACCTACAAGTAGTTGTTTCGGGTCTGGCTGTTTGTGTATGTGAGTTTAAATGTTTGTAAACGCACCCACAATACAGGAGAAATTCCTAGTGTGGGGCAACGTTTTCAAAAAAAAGAAAGAAAGAAAGAATTGTAACAATGTTTAAATAAACTTTATTATTTTTAAAATAAAAATACTCTAATAATGATATAATTATAACGAATTCTGTAGACTTCTCAGTATTTCTTATGCCAAAACTGTCTCAACTGCGATAAAACAGTAGAAAATTGTTGAACCAACAGAACACTCGTCGGAAATAATTCTGTATAGTACGCACTAGTGACTGACCTGCTGACCCTTCGCGGGCTACCACTGCAGATTCACCTTAAACTCAAGTAATCTAAGTTGATTTTTGAATAATAAAAACTATCGCTGAACGTCATAATATAATTTTAGTTGCAATGGAAACTGAACCATATGCAATTAAGTTAAAGTTTTTAATCCCAAAGCATGAAATTTATCGCGTCTCGTTGGTTTTAGTAGATACAGTAGTGGATATTATTTTTATTGAAATAGTCACAGAACGCAAATACAAAATGCATACAAATGAACTCATTGATAAGCAGAAGTAGAAGGTCGAATTTTATGCAAGCACCGACTAGTAGGTGTTACTTAGTGTTAAAATGTGTAGGTAAATTGTTTTCAAATGATACGCGTTAGCGCGATAACATGCCTGTGTATTTTATAACCAAGTATGGTGGTATGAATGGAATTTGTACTACAGAGATTTAAGACAGAGATATATGCCAATGACCTTGAGTGGTTTGCTTGCGTGTTCTGTACTGAGCTCACACAACGCGTCGTACGTTCAGCCAGTAATAGGAATCGCCCATCAAGGAGCGCTGTCCCCAAATTTGACGCATTATTAATTTATTATACACAAACCAAAAGGTATTTTAATAAAACGCGTAGATCAATAATTAAATTATCTTTAAATTGGTGAAGGTTTCAGAAAAATACGCTTGGTAGATTTTGCGCCATTCTCATTCTCATCCGCGTTAGACATAACTTTACAAATTAATTTCACTATGTAATAGAAACATAATATAAAATATTCACATATTAAGTTATTGAGAAAATGCTCTAATTTAACATATATTTTTTTCAAATCATTAACACTACTCGTTTAAACGTGATCTTCAGTATAAAATCATTAAAAGTCGGTTATCGTCGCCTTAATAACAAGCTAGGAACCTACACCGGTAATGTAGATTCGATAGGTATTTAAATACAGGTATCTACGTCCAATGGTGGTTCTCATTCATTTATTGGCTTTTGACAGTTGCATATAATTTTTAGTTTAAGACATCGCTTATTTATATTTTTCTCTTCTTGTTCTCACACACTATTTTCAACATTTCTTTTTCAGATCTCCTTTCGCAGGTCTTTTGGATGAAATTTCTGAAGAATTAAGCAGTACCTTTGTACTAAAATTATAATTACGTCGTATCTCTCTGTATTTTACTGTATGTACATAAATAAATATGTTAAGTACCTACTGAAAATCGTCGTAATAAGTAGTTTACACTACCTGCACACATGTCGTCAGTTAGACTGTTGTTTGACTCATCACTTATTTTTTTTTTTTTTTTTTTTTTTTATGTATGGCATCTCGTAGCAGACCTAGAGAGGTCGTTGCTACTTAACCGGATATTCCTGTGGCTGCCCTAAGGTTTTTAATCTTAAAGCCTCCAGCCAGGGCGCAAATTATATATATTAAAACTAAAGACTCATCACTTATGGAATAGGGGGCGACTTTATTGCCATGAACCGCGCACAAATACAGCTGTTAATGAGTATTTTCTCATTCAAAAGCCCAGTAAAACTACTGAAAGTCATGGGACTTTCAGTAGTTTTTAGTAGTCAGCAGTCTAGTGGTCTGCTAAACATGGGTTTAGCAGACCACTAGACTACCGAATCCTTGTTAACACATTTTAACCTACTTCTGCCTTTATGGAATCTAATTTTAACTGAATGTTTCCAGTTGAAGTACCCCAGCGGCGCGATCGCCTCCCATGGCAATGAGTTGACTCCCACGCAGGTGAAGGAACAGCCCAGCGTGTCCTTTAACGCTAACCCTGACAGCTTCTACACGCTCATCTTCACAGGTCAGTACCTACCTATAGAATTAACTGCCTCTGCGAAAATATTGACTAAAAACAGAATTTATGCGATGAGTTTGAGTCACATACTCGTAACCGTCATAGGTATTGAACATTCCCAAGACCCATATATTATTTATTTATTATAATCGTCGAATCCAACTCGGCTGGACAGCGTTCGGGAAGCTACGCAAAATCTTCTCATCCCGCATACCGCAGTGTCACAAGACGAAAGTCTTTGACCAGTGCGTGTTGCCAGCAGAGTACATTTGACTCAGAAACGTGGTCGTTCACAATGGGCCTTATCAGAAGGCTAAAAATCACCCAAAGGGAAATGGAGAGAGCTATGCTTGGAGTTTCCCTACGTGATCGAATCAGAAATGAAGAGATCCGCAGTCAAACCAAGGTAACCGACATAGCCCGAAAAATTGCCAAACAAAAGTGGCAACGGGCAGGGCACGTTGCTCGCAGAACTGATGGCCGATGGAGCCGAAAGGTTCTGGAGTGGCGACCGCGTACCGGAAGACGTAGCGTTGGAAGGCCTCCTACAAGGTGGACCGATGACATACGGGAAGCACAGGACTGGTCGAAGTGGTGGTACTTGGGAAAGGCCTATGTTCAGCAGTGGACGTCTTTCAGCGGAAATGCTGATGATTTATTCAAAAACATGCTCACAGTCTGTGCTTACAGTATTTTCGCAAAAACCTTATTTGCTAGAAAACATAAACTAAGTAACTATAGAAGAAATGTTGTAGATTAGAAATACTAATAAATATATACAGGCTCAAATTAAATTAGCTAGCGAAACTCCGCAGACGTAATGGATATCTAAACACGAAAAAAATTGAATTAAAAAGTTTTGATGATTTTTTTTAAGTCGACGACCGCTGTTTATTTTTGTTACTGGAAGTATGAGTGGAGAAATCTATTTATTTTTATTTTATCGTATTTAGTTATTGATGCTCATCACGTGTGTGAAATTTACAGCAAAAAAAAACTTATTTCAAGTGACTACACTACCGGCGGTTAATGACCCAAAAAACAATAACTTATCAAATGAATTTCGTATTTGTTTTATCATGTTTAGATATCGATACCCATCACGTCTGCAGAGTTTCGCTAGCTAATTTAATTTGACCCTTTGATACAACTGAACACAGCACAATAATATATTATTGTGCTGTGTTCAGTTGTATGGTGTGGTCTTGATTTAAACGCAGAATTAATGAGTGTTGCGGTTTTTGTAGGTATGTCATAAGTACCGACTGACTGATGTCCTCTAAAATATACGAGTATTCAAGCTTGTTTATTTCATGACTCGTTAAATTTAACACTGCTATCAATTTCCCGCAGACCCCGACAACTACGACGGCCCTGAGCCAGTGTACCGTGAGTGGCACCACTGGCTGGTGGTCAACATTCCCGGCAGTGACGTCAACAAGGGTGACGTACTCTCAGGGTACATCGGCTCCGGCCCACCAGATGGCACTGGCATTCACAGATACGTGTACATCGTGTACAAGCAGCCGGGCAAGCTCAGCTTTGATGAGAAGGTCTTGACTAACAAGTAAGTATAAAGGGTCAATATTGTTACAGTTCCCTTCATGATTTGACTCCTCTTCCCCTTTTATTTGCAAGAAGGGGTCAGGTAATGCAGGGCACTGTACCAACTCTTCTGAAATCTAAGGGGCTTGTGGCTATGTATAATAGTTATTACTGGCCGCACGGGTCGATCGATCAGGTTAAGTTACGCTTGCCGCGGTTGGTCCGTGGATGGGTAACCGTCTTTACATACCAACACACGTCCGTGCAGCTTTGGAAAGCACGTTAATCCGTTGTTCCCGGCTGTCGTTCGTGGATCTTTGACAGTCGTTAGGGGTCGTCAGAAGCCCGAATGTCTGATAACCAGTCTTACCAAGGGGTACCGTATTACCCAGTAACTGGGTTGTGGAGGTCAGTAAGGCAGTCGCTCCATGTAAAATACTGGTATTCAGCTGCATCCAGGAAGAATGGAAGCCGACCCCAACGTACTTGGGAAAATTCATTTCGTTTCATTTATTTTAACCTACACAAAGTTAACAAGTAACGAAATAAAAAAGTAACGAACACAAGACTTTTGACAGATTTAATAGCGGTTCCCAAACTAGGCACAGCTTGTATCTTGGGGACCCAAATGCTACACACTAAGTTAATAATTTAACGCGTTCTGCTACCGCAGTATTAAAATTTATTAGTTAATTGAAGTGAGTACAAAGAAACCAATAGATACACATGCTACAAAAACATTTAAGGCTCCGTGCACGAAAAAAGCCCCTCTTCGGTAATTTCTTATCCAATTTTGAGTAAGCTTGAAATACTTAATTGAAACATTAAGTCTGTGTAAAAAGTACAGTTTTCGTGGTTCAAGTTTTATATATGTGAACAGATAGCTGTGCTGCTGGGGAGTTTGTTGCGCCACTTCTTCTTCCCAGCTAAAGCACTAGGAAGTGGTGAAGGGTACCTACCCTTCACCACGTTTTTGAGGGACTGTCTCATGTAATTTTTGACGTTCGAAAAGTGCTGATTCTCAGCCTAGTTTGAATAAATGATTTTTAATTTTGATTTTGCTAAACTATTCGTGTCAGTCTCAGCACCTGTTAATAGTTTCATCACTTTTTCGCTCTCGAATATAATATAGTTTATTTCGCCTTTGATTTACTTAATGAAGATATTGTATAATCATAAAATAAAATTTTGATTTATAGGATAAGGATAGCTGAAGCCCAATTTTAAAATTTGCCAGCTTATTTACTCTCGTAATTTGAAACTCCTTGGTGGAATTCTTATATATTTTTTATGGTAATTAAAAAAAACCGTACAGGATACGCACGGCGCTTTACAACGAAGGGGGCGGTAAACATATATTTTGGTGAGAGTACGTATTTTACCGCCTGTTCCGTTGTATGGTGCGTAATTTTTAACTTTCGAACAATGTATACAGGGTTCGTAAATGCATTTTTTGAGCAAACGTGTTGAAAAATACATTACCGACCGGGTTTTTAATAAAATATAGTTTTTTTCAACATTATTTTTCTGCTATATTTTGTATAGCAGTTGAAAAAAGTGCCTCAGCCACATGCAAGTACCTATGTAGTAATGTTCAAAATCAAAAATAGTTTCTGGTAAAAAAAATATCAAACGTCACTCTCGCGTCATTTTTCGGAAAACTTTTTCCATGAATGCTTAAATTATTGATTTGAAACTTCCTTCCAGCCACATACAAAACAAAGCACTGGACTTTTAAAATCACAAATAGTTTTGTTTCATTATTTTTTCCTTTCTCACAACCAATGAACAAAATTGATAAAAATCAACTGATTTAGTTAAGGTGAGTGAGTATAGAGTGTAAGTGTGTGAGTGAGGGGGTATGTATTTAAAAAGACAGGCAGATTGAGCTTGATTGCGCCTTTGGTTTTCGCCATAGCATCAATCGAAGAGATGAGTGACCTTAACATTGTAGGTACCAACCATTGACCTACTAACACTTGGAATCTAAACTAACATTCACATTATATTTTTGTAATTGCCTTGTCAACAGGTCCATCGACGGCCGTGCTGCCTTCTCAACCAAGAAGTTCGCAGAGAAATACAACCTCGGCGCGCCTGTCGCCGGTAACTTCTACCGCGCACAGTTCGACGACTACGTGCCGCTGCTGTACAAGAGTCTGGGCGTTTAGACTGTTTCAATGTAGTCATGCCATGTAAATAGTTATTGTATTTTATAAGTATACTCGTTTAAAGTGTGTGGAGTTTAATTTAATTAAAATAATAATAGTACTAGCCTATTGTCCTCTTGACATACAGGGAAGACGATCACCCCACTTGCTCAAAGCGGGTTGGCGATTTCAGACTTATGTCAATTAGAAGTCCAGCGCCTAGACAAATAGCATTCGCTTCGGAGCGATTCTATTTCTACAATCGCTATCGTTATTTCACTTTTTGACAAGCGTTATCGCTAGTTTTCGATTCGAATTCCTTCATACAAATCGAAAACTAGCGATAACGCTTGTCAAAAAATGCCACTTTGCTACGCATCTTTAAGGAAGTTATCGTTGGACGCTGTCAGTTCGTTTCATTGAATCGAATGATGATAACATTGTCTAGCTAATTTATATATGATGACCTATGATCACGTCACATTTCGATAGCTTGTCAACCTCATACATTTTGTGGCTTTTCTACTAGCGTCATCGCTAATCGAATGTTACTTTGGTTACTAGGCTCTCAGGTTACATCACGATGTTTTCCTTTACTGATGTCAGTGGCCAAGATAAACTTAGAAAGAACAAATAAATTTGAAAAGTAAAACTGCGATTTGATCAGATTTCAACCCGCAACCTCGTGCAAGAGCGCAGAGATGTTAGCCACTGGGCCATAACAAATAGTCTAAATTGGTAGAAATATAATTAACTAATTTGTGTACTGCTTGGCTAGTTGATCTTTTGGACCTAAAACCAAATTGACTATCTGAAAGTAGTCCGTTATCTTCCAAATATTTTATCAATCTACTGTTATATATTTTTCCTATAATTTTTGAGAGGCCTGTTAACACTGAAATGGGGCTGTAGTTATTCTCACAGTTTTTGTCTCCAGACGTGAATACAGGTGTGACCACAGCTTTTTTAAGTCATTTTGGGAATATACTTTTAGATAAACATAGCTGAAAAATGTGGGTTAGCGGCGGGGTAAGTAGGTATTTAAATCTTATAAGTATATTTATTTATTAATAACCAACTTATATTAACAGTTCGCACCACACATAAAAGTTATCGGTCAATATTAGTAATTGCACATAAAAATATAAATTAGGTTTACACACAATTTGACAAAATTACATAAAATCATAAATACAATCAGATAAAATTAGATAAAATCATATAACATTAGAGAAACGAAGATACAATTAGACAAAATAAGATAAGATTAGATACAATGGAGATAAAATTGGAAAAAAAATGGTAACAAGATACAATTTAATTTATTTACTCCAAGGAGATTGTACTAGTACTGGGAGCGGCAATGGACTCCACGTATTGAAAAGCAGTGTTTAGGAATTTCAGTTCAGTACTTGCGAAGACATCTGAGGATTCGTCGTATAGCAGAATGTTGTTAATATGGGTGAGGGCTAGGTACAATGGACTGGTCTTAAGAGTTATTTTACTAGTTTGAGGTATTGAGAACAGAGAACGTTGGCGAGGGCGAAGTGTGGGTCTAATGGGTAGTGGGATGTTAAAGGAGATGTACTGCACTAACGAGGAATTGATATATTATTAGTAATGTCATCCCACCTAGTCACAAACATCCTTTAAGCCGTTTATTATTCTTACTGCTTCGTTAACGTCGGTATCTAATAAAACAAAAGAATTTATTTTAGAGGATGTCGTAGTCGGGTTTCAAGGGGAAGAATTACTAGAATTTAAAGATTTGTTAGCCAAGTTTTTACCGACGTTAGCAAAAAAGTTGTTTACTGTAATCATTGCTTCGGACGGGGTTATCTGCTGTTTATATTGTTGATAGTAAATCTAGCGAAGGTTCGGGATTTTCCAATCTAAATTTTTTTGGAAATCAGCAGGGGGCCTAAAATGGACACTTTGGCAGAATCATAATATGATCTGCGTACAATTCGTATCCCGCAATTCATCTGTTGTACAGTTTTGTATGGAGTTTCGTAAAATGGTCCACAAAAAATTAATTGCTGTATTGAAGTCTAATGTCAAATAGCAGCTGTCAAACAGATAAATTGCGGGATGTATGAATTGTACGCAGATCATATTATGATTCTGCCAAAGCGTCTATTTTAGGCCCCCTGGTCTCCAAATATAACCAACTACCTGATTAAGAAATCCGGTACGAACAGGAAAATAAAACGTATGTAGAATAGAATGCAATTTTATTTTTAATGGGAACTCTTAAAAAAAAAATTAGAATCATCTACTTACAAAGCTATTATAGCAAATGATAATACATGCACCATCATATTTCACTGGGGTATGGCTGGTGGGGGACGCCCAGTGAATTATGAATACTTAGAACATTCTACGGTGCCTATAACCAAACCATAGGTAATCATGGTAACCATCGTCAAGGGACTTCACCAATGAAACTTAACGAGATCAACACATCTTCACCGCATTCAGGAGCTGTCAGTGTCATCTTTGTTGTGGAAAGTTGAAACTGACGGCTCTTGAACGCTGCGTAAATGTACTGATTGCGTTCAGTTTCATCGGTGAACTTCGCCCTAAGAATAGTGGATCGGTGTAATTAAAAAACAAAATGTGGTTTTACTTCATCGATGCTTAATTACTTCGTTAGTGTCAATGTCAATACCATTAAAACACTGGAAAGTACGATCATATTATAGTTCAGCGTTGACCGCTGACCGCCGCTTGTTGTGACCGCACCGAGTTGTTGGTACAGAATGGGCACATAGTCGTCCCATTCAGCTTGATAGAAGTTGCCAGCGGTCGGGTCGCCCAGGTTGTACTTCTTGGCAAATTTACTAACCGAAAACGGTGTACGGTTAGCCATCGACCTGGGAAGGAAAGAAGATTAGAGGTTAGTAGGTAGGTACCTAAATATCCGTATGGTGTGTGTGTGGTTCCGTGTAGTGCCGGACGTAAATAATACAACACAATGCAACACCCTATTTCTTTTCTTCCCGTGGGTGTCATAAAAGGCGACTAAGGGACTTACTAGAAAATGGGTACCAGCGTTCTCTATGCATTTTAACACCATACTGCGATCGCCAACCTGCCTGCCAAGCGTGGCGATTATGTGCCCTTTGGGGGGGGGGGCTATGTCCAGCATTGGACGTCTTTCGCCTGAAATGATGATGAATGATGATGAGTTCCGATTTGGCGACGCGTCAAAAGAAATTTGTAGCGTTGGTATTTTCATGTGTTCGATTTGTTATAATTTCTAGCTGGATATGATGGATAGCCAGAGATCTAGGCATACTAAATATCTCTGGGACTTGTCAAAAGATAAAACAAACATGAGAGCAATAATTCTTAAAGGATTGTCGGGTGATTGGAGAAACCAAGAGAGAAATTATCCTCATTTCCAATTCTATGACGTAGGAAAACTTCTAGCATAGGTAGCTCTTACTAGGTAGAGTACCATAAGGATATTCTGGCACCTTAATGAAAATGGTCCTCCAACCGGCGACCAATCTCAGCGGAGACCAGCGGAGCCTTCAGCACGAGGGTTATTATATTGCACAAGTGTGTGCGCAGACGCAGGTGCACTCTCTCTTCCCTCACTCGCATAGTCCGATGGGACGGCAATCCGACACGACCGGAGAGAGATCAGGCGCAGGACCAACGGCTTAACGTGCTTTCCGAGGCACGGGGGTATCACACCGCCAACTTCCAAACTCCGGGCTGTTACTAAGAAATTCCTAAAGGAAAGAACCCAATAACACTTCGCCTGACCCGAGAATCAAACCCGGACCACACACTCAGCAGTCTCCCTTGCGACCAGGAGACAAACGGGGCAATCCGGGGCACCTGAATTTCATTTATGGGAAGTAAAAATTTGTGAACTTATCACGGAAATTGTATTGTCCAAACAAGATGGCAGCGTTAGTTCCATTTTGGCCACGCGCGCAAGAACCTTAGCATTGTACATAAATTACTGGTACCTAAGTTTTGTGCTATCTACGTACTGACCTGTTCGTCAGTCTAGGTTCATCGAACATCATCCTGTAAGGCTGTTCGTAGACTAGGAACACATATCTGTGCAGGCCGGTGTCCTTGCCAGGGCCTGCTCCGACGTACTCAGCGATAGTGTCGCCGGCATTGATTATGTCACCAGGGATGTTTACTACTAGCCAGTGTAACCACTCGCGAAACGTCGGCTTTTCGCGGGAAGGGGCATCGGGATCTGGATAAAAAAGAAACATATATAGTTCACATGCTCCAGCTGCAGGTTGTAAGAAAGCTCTCACATGTAGGTATAGGAACGCATTGCCTTGATACGCATTGCTTTAGGATGTAG
The DNA here is from genome assembly GCA_948098905.1 of Tiliacea aurago. Classification (NCBI taxonomy): domain Eukaryota; kingdom Metazoa; phylum Arthropoda; class Insecta; order Lepidoptera; family Noctuidae; genus Tiliacea; species Tiliacea aurago. The sequence continues at coordinate 18,919,333 of OX402596.1, forward strand.
GTACTCTAACTACTGTGCCAGTAGATTGAGCATGTAATGGTTCGAGCTACTCGCGGGGGTAACAACTCGGTTACACATGCACAGCGCTTAGGTAATTCATTGAGCGCTTTTTTTACACGCTATAGTTTAACAAGTAAGTACTAAGAAACGTAGCTTAAGAAAATCTTGACAATACTTAAAATCTTGTTAAAGTAGATATACGATACAAACGACGTTGTCAAAAACTAGCAACGAAACCTCAGTGGTCAAAGTTTTCTTAGGGTGGCCGTACCTACCTGCGCTAGTACCTAAACTCACGTAGGGTAAAACTACGGTTTCCTAAGACTGCGGGCGGTGACCGCCACATAGCGTTCGGAATTTGCCGTCGAATGACGTCATTGAAAAGTTATATAAGGAAGTACCTAAGTTGGTGTCGCAGAATACATAGAGATACTACGTATGTTTTTGTGTCTCCCTAGAGAGCGTTTTTACACCGTAAAGTCAAACACCGCTGCCATCATTTTCATGACAGCCGTCGCTGCGGCCGTTAAGTGGCGGCCACCGCTGTCATCGGAAACCATGCTTAAGTGAAGGGTAACAAGTCAACTCGTTACAATACTAACCAGTTTTCACGACAGTGTAAAACTTGTGAGGGGTGGCGTCCCACGTCACCCAGGGGATATCTTTAACCTGAGTTGGTGTCAATATGTCGCCTGCGCTTAGTAACGCGCTGTTGGGGTACTGCACCTAAAGTAAAATGGTTGAATGAGAAATCACCACTCTGCGGGCTAATTTATTTATTTAAACTTCTCGCACACAATAAGGTACAAAGGCGGACTTAATGCCTAATGCGATGCTAATTGCGTGTCAGTAGGAATCGGTTTCAATTTGACAGTTCAATAACATTCATTGCGTTGTTGAGCAGACAATTTCTAACATTTATAATGCAATGGTTTTGCAATATACTTCAAAATCATTCCGATTGTGATTAAAACTGTGTTACGCAATTAGGGTGCTGGTAATCTGGTAGGTATACTTACGTAGGTATATCAACTCGTACGCACAAGTAATGGAGAAATTGATTAATCAGCAGTGAAAATGCGTGGAAATGACAAGGTGAGGCTAAAAAATACATGCTACTGAATACCTACATAGAATGATTTTACATATAGCTACTGCCTCTACATATATTACCTACTGGAAAAAGGTAAATCTCCTATTTCTTGGCAATAATCGAATTCTGTAGACCGTGGTTGATCTACACACCAGTCAGCCCCTTCAGAGAAATCTGGCGTGATGTTAGAATATATTCTTACTACTCAGATTATAGAAACTGAGTCTTACTATTACAATTTTATTTAAGAATTTTTGTTTCTCAATTTACCGGTATAACATTATAGTCGTTTAAAGGAAGACTTAGCACAATTTTGCGCTTAAAACATTATCTACGTATCTCTTGAATATTTACATGTTTATTGCCCCTTACAAATACGCCTGCCATGTACTGTTATCTTGCTAGTAAAATTTTATTTAACGAAGAATTTTAAGTTCTGAATACGCCTACATAAATGTATTAGGCTGTTTAATTGCATGGCATTAACTATATACGTACGCATTGTGTATGTAGATAATTGTATTAACCTTTGATTAACCTACGGTTTTCAATATTGATGATGTAAGTGCATAATGCCTACAAAACATCATTAATAAAAGCTCGTACAGACTCGCGCGATATCGCGGGCGCGACAGGTACCGACAAAGAAATTATAATAATAGTGTCGCTCCAAGAGCTTAGTAATGCAAGCCGTGAGATTGGACTGAAGACAAAGTTATGTGCAACGAAAGAACTGGAACCATAAAAGTAGATGGGGAGACAATACAGCATGTCCAGGAATACCTTTACTTGGGCCAAGTAGTCTCTTTCCAGGCGAGGCAAGAAAGGAATCACAAGACGAACGGAAAACCGCGTGGAAGAGCTACTGGTCCATGAAGGAACTATTCAACGGTGAGTTACCTATGGCACTGAAACGCAGGCTCATGGACATGTGTATTCTTCCCGTCTTAACCTATGGTGCACAGACTTGGTTTTTGACTAACATCCAGAAGTCCAAACTCAAGGTCTGCCAACGAGCAATGGAGCGCAGTATACTAGGGGTTAAATTAACTGATCGTGTTCCAAACACAATACTGCGCTCCAAAACAAAGATAGCTGACGTGGCTCAAAAGGCTGCCCAACTTAAATGGGACTGGGCAGGACATGTCTGACCAACTGTGGGCCCAAATGGCACAGGATTGGTGCCTTGAAACAGTGCGACGGGGTCGCGGCAGACCACGTAGGAGATGGCGGGATGAATTGGATAGGTTCCGGCCAAAATGGAAGGAGGACACGCGGGCTCGCGAAGGATGGAAGGAGTGGAGGGAGGCCTTTGCCCAGCAGTGGCACAGTGTAGGCTGGTGTCGCGTCGCGCCCGCGATATCGCACTAGTCTGTACGAGCCTTCATTCTCCTGGCCTTATCCCAATTTATTTGGGGTCGGCGCAACATACCTATCCCTTTCTTCGACACTTCTCTATTTGTCGTCATCTCGGTAGTCACTCCCTTTCTAGCCATATCATCTTTCACACAGTCCATCCATCGTTTCTTTGGTCTTCCCCTACTTTTATAGCCATCGACACCCATACTCATAACTTTCCTCACGACATTTTCCTCATTCCTCCGCATCACATAACATGACAACCGATTTCCGCACAACTTTTCAGTCACCGGTGCTACAAAGCATCATGTCTATATTCCCCACAGAGATAGGCAGGAGCGATAAGTAGGAAATAGAGACAATCAGGTACAGCCAAATTAGACCGATTTAAATTTTTCATAGAAACAGAGATTTCCAGTAAACTGTTTAAAAATAAGACATTTCGAAAATGCTCTTAACTAACTTTTTAGACCTTGTATCCTGTTTATGCGTATGAACTTTCATTAAAATCGGTTCAGTCATATCGAATAACAAGGGCTTGAAAGTTTGTATGAAATGCCGTATGTCGTAAACGCTCTTAAGTAGATATAATTCCAGTACGCGATCTTCATGCTGCTCCTGATAGATCGTCTTATTTAAAATTATGCGCCCCACTGCCTGCACACTAATTGCGTAGGTACCTAACACAGTTTGAATCAGAATCGGAATGATTTTGAAGTATACCTTGCCAATCAATGGCTTATGTTAGAAAAATTCGTCTGCTCAACCACGTACACCCATTCTAAAATATTTGGGTTGGCTCAGCATGTCTTTTCTCCGCCTAGCTCCTTTTTACAGCTATATCTTTCACACAACTCATCCATCGTTTCTTTGCTCTTCTACTTAAAAAAAAAAAACAAAATAGCTTACTGTCATATGACCAGCAGGCGCGACGGTTAACACATCAGGAATAATCTCACTTTGTGTAAAGGCCAGCGGCAAACTTATTCCATACTCTTGAGCTGTTATAAAACTATTCACGAATGCAATAACTACTAAGAAACACAACCGACTCATCTTGATACTAAAACATTAATGAACAACGATAAGTAGGCAGAATTTAAAAGATCTGTATTTGTATACTTAATTGTACCTAAATTATTCGGAGATAAATTATTGTAATTATGAGATAATTTGAGTCTGCGAATCCCTGCTGCACTGATTGATCTGATGAGAGGCTACCAATTTTGTTGTGTTTAAGCAGTACAATGGTGATGATTCTTGTGTTATAGGGTAAACTAGTACAATAAGGCTTCTGACAGGAAAATGGGTCTATTGTTGAGATGTTTTGTAATGAGTAGGCGTTGAAAAGGGCAGGGTTTAGAAAATAAAACAACATTTATTGTATTTCATATACATTTAGATTAACATATATTTTTTTATAAAGATCTTTCCTACCTACTTATCTGCCTACGCATAATTTTCACACAAAATTTGGTAAACAAATAAGTAGATAAGGCGAGAATTTGATTTAAATAATGTATTTTTAAATGGTTCATTCGAAGCAGCTTTTGTAGTACATAGGTATCGCATTGTGTTTCTTACAAAACTCAAGTCATTTAAGCCATCATCACATGGGTATGTTTGCCAATTATGACATACTGTACATAAGGTCGGTAAGAAAAAACATCGTAGAATCCGCCGTTGTCGCTTTATGTGGCGCCGAGTTGTTCGTACTGAATGGGCACATACTCGTCCCATTCAGCTTGGTAGAAGTTGCCCGCGATCGGATCGCCCAAGTTGTACTTTTCAGCGAAATTGCTAATCGAGAACAATGTACGGTTTTCAGGCGACCTGGGAAAGAGTTGATTAGGTAGGTATATTGTAAGTCTAGCATTAGTACGTCCGACTTATATTCGGAACGCTACATGGATAGCAGAAAGATCAAGATAAGAATGGAGGAGCAGTGATGACCCAGTGGTAACGGCCGCGACTTCAAATGCTAGGTCGTATGTTTAAACCCAGGAAGTCATGCGCTTTACTTTGTGCAATTTATTAAGATTATCAAGGGTAAAAAGGGTAGGTACTTATGGGTGTCGAGGTAATTAAAGGCACATACACAAGTATCTACAATGCCTCTGTTATTGCAGATGTTCTAAGGCGGCAGCCACTTAGGTAGGTACTCACAGATGGGCCAGTATCTCGTTTGTCATCCAATAACGTAAAAAAGACAGCAAGTATCGCTCTGGTATTGCAGACAAACGTAGATTTAAGTGTTTGTGGTATCCCTTATTGTTGGCTGTTTGCTATCAAAGGCTATCAAGAAAAAAAATAACTCATATCTGTGTAAACCAATGCAAGTCAGGCACAACACATTGACAAACATAATTAGGTATCTTTACTTTTTGACGTGATGTACTGACCTGTCAGTAAGTCTAGGCTCGTCAAACTCAAGTTTGGAGGGTTGCTCGTAGACCAGGAACACGTATCTGTGCAGGCCGGTGTCCAGTGCCGGACCGGCGCCGAGGTACTCAGCAATAGTCTCGCCGGACGCGATGTCGGTTCCGGGAACGTTGCCGACTAACCAATGTAACCATTTGCGTGAAGTAGGGACTTCGCGAGATGGCGCATCGGGGTCTGGAATTTATGATTCAGCTACTAGGATTATTTGTTTACATTTTAACTATTCGTGACTCATGCGAATAACTGAATTGAATAAAATTATTTGTCACAGAACGCAACCCACGAGAAGGGATGTCTTTCGCCTAAGTTGAAATCAGTAGGTACATTTACATTATGTTATAGGGTAAGCACTGGACAGAAAACAACCACTCATTGCGACCGCATACAGCTAGCCATCCCACGAAACAGAATAGATAGGAAATATATATTCCACCTCTGTTGGAGTGGGAACGTTGTCTTCTCCACGTGGCTAAAAGGGTAAATAAAGGGTAAGCACTCGACGCAATACTAACCAGCCATTGTTACGGTGTAAAACTGGTCAGGGGAGGCATCCCACAAAATGGCAGGGATATCTTTCACCTCTGTTGGAGTCAGCACATTGCCTTCTTCAACTACTGCGCCGCTGGGGTACTGCACCTGTTTTTTGTAGGCCACAGTCGATTATTAAGTGTTTCTTACAGAACTCCTGGATAAAAATTATAGAATAGAATATTTTTTATTGGTTGAGTATTATTTGTGGGTGATTAACAAATAACAAAAGGTAAAATGTATGCCTAAAAATTTAGGACAGCATATCCCCGCGACCTAACCAAAAGCGATCGTCGGTAGTACCTAGGTACGGATTTTTAACCGACTTCCAAAAAGGAGGAGGTTATATGTTCGGCTGTTGACGAACAGACTTGATTGATCGCGCAAGTATGTCACATTCATAAAAAATACGCGGCGTTCGCTTTTGGTTAGGACACTTACGAAGCGGCCGAGTACATAGGTGTCTGTAGGTACTTTCTTTGCAAATAAAGTTGAACTAATAATATTTCTTGTAACTGTATAAAGGCGTACGGTGTAGGTATGTTTCTATTGGATTTTCTTTTATTAAGTATGTAGCGGCGGTGTGACGCGTAGTTCGCATGTGGCGAGGTTGACCTCGCCACATGCGAACTACGCGTCACACTGACGTCACGCAAAATCCTGCATCGCGCAAGCAGAGTTTACCGCGCAACTAGCATATATACAACGTCCCGACATCAACCGTCGAGCAGTCGCCCACCAGACACAACACCCGTCTGGTCGGAGGATCCCCCCTTTTCTATACAAGATGAGTGAAGTTTACACCCTGTTCCTCATGCCTCTAAAAGTATTTGGTAATAAAGCACATATTTTGGTATCGCAACCACTGTTTATACATAATTTTGGCAGATTTGTTCTTTTTCAAGGAAGGTAGGTAGTAAATTGTAAAAAAAAAAAAAAACTGCCTTTTCCCAACTAAGTTTGGCTTCGAGTCTACAGGATGCAGCTGATTACCAGTATTTTTCATGTAGCGACTACCTATCTGACCTCCAAAACCCAGTAATTGGGTAATACGATTATACCCCTTGGTAAGACTGGTTGTCAGGGGAGTGATATGAAGATTCGAATGACGTTATTGCAACGCACGCTATTTCGAAAAAAATTAAGAGTGGTACGGTGGTACGCCAGTTCGAAAACACTATCCGCTTTATTACAAAACAAGATTTATATTTGACATGGCTTAAACCATGGAGCCAGTTTTTGTAATAAGAACGTAACAGTGATTAAAATACCGTTCTTTTTACAAAACTGAAAACTTAGTTCGGTACTAAGTTGTCAGTTTTGTGTTTAGGAACTTTACCATAGTCGGAATAAAGTTCGAAATTCAATAATGGCTCCATATTTTAAGCCCGGGTCTGAAGATAAACCTTGTTTAGTAATAAGGGGGTATAAGTTGAAAACCACTATAGGTATCGATCGAATGACGTTGTCGCGAACACGCTGATTCGACAAACCAGACATTCGGGCTTCTGACGACCCGTAACGAATGTTAAAGATCCACGAATGACAGCCGGGACCAACGTCTTACAATACCGTGCTTTCCGAGGCACGGAGGAGTCTTGGTATGTAGGTAAAGATGGTCACCCATGCACCAACCCGGCAAGCGTAGCTTACCTGATGGATCGACCCGTGTCGCTGTTATTACTTCGCCACGTGCTCCTCTCAAAGGTAGGTATTTGTACACGGCTGTATTATTGCAATAAGTAGGTACTTATATAAAGATAACTCTCAAGGTTGACCGACGACCAGAAACTCCGCTAGGAGTACTAGTGTTCTGTGACCAGCATAACTATTTATTCACAACCACACGACAGGTTGTCGAATCGAAAAAGACACATTTTCAATCACTAACCTGCTTTGTCCCCGACAGCAATTAGCTCCCGGAAGAATGGCGGTCGTCTATTTGTTTCAAACTGAGAAAATTTTCGGCTTTTGGATTTGTGTACAGCCTAAGGACTCTTTTGATAACATTGATTGATGTTCGATTCGGCACGGAAGCGTATCGTACGTTTGTGCAGAAAGCAAATTCCCGTAATAAAAAACGTTCAAAATCTAGTCGCATTCTCATCTCAGCGACAATCAATCAATGTCATAAACTTGTAAAAAAAATTCGTTTTATTCTGAACGTATCAAATATCAATAGATTTGATGTGCGTTCAGTGGTTCAATAACTTGACGTGTGACGCGATTGACAAGTTTTTGGACTCCCGGCATGGAAAGCCTGATTATGTAATTATGTTTGCGTTTAATTACTATAGAATTACTACTATTTATCTTGAGAATAAATAGGAATAATTGTATGTACCATGTGCTCTTCGTTTCATTTCGGTTGACTCCGAGTAACTTACCACCTGTTACCACGTGCTGCCTGCATCCACTAATCCACTTACCTACTAACCTTTGTGGATAACAATACACTCGCTATTCAAACCTCTCAACAGTAGGTACCTACCTACTTCCTTTCGTTCTAGCTGCCAAGCATGTTGTTTCATTGGATTCATAATCCTGAGTAGGTACCTAATTTAGTAGGGACCTAAGTAGGTAGGTACTTATCAAAAATACTTAATAACATTATCAGTGAAGCCGTTTTAAAATTGTATCATGTTTAAAACAGTTAGATACCTACTTACCGCGTAGGAGCCTTACCATCAAATATCCTGCAGGAAGTACAGATAATACATCGGGAATAATCTCATGGTCTAAATAGGCCTGGCTTGAAATCTCTCGAGCTGCCACATAGCTATTGACACAAGCAATAATAACCAAAAAACACAACCGATTCATCTTGATACTTGAATGTTAATAGACAATACAAAACTCAGTTATCACCTGTATCTACAAATATTTTATCACTTTCGATTTAAGAGATGATGGCGTGATAAAATCAATCTTGATAATGTAATGCGAAAGGTTCGCTGTCATTCTGTACGTCACCGCTAAACTGCTAAAACGAATTTGATGAGATAGAGAAATAGCTTGAACTCTGAAAAAGGACATAGCTGCATGGTAAAGGCGAACTTTTTTACAAGTAAATAAAACCTAAGGGTAGGTACCGAGTCTCTTCCGAGTGTTAAAACTTTAAATAGAAAAATCAGCAGTAGGTACACGACGAAGTCGCGGGAAAAGCGCTGTACCAACCTTGTATTAGATAATTCTTGAGAAGAGATAAGACGTATCCCGCCCGAATTTCCGATCACAAGATCAACTTGCGATTGGAAATTCGGGTTTTAATACATAGGTACTTAGAAAAAAACCTTTCAGAATAAATTAGATCTAGCAAGAATGTTTCAAAGCAGAGGCAGTCGCTCCATGTAAACTACTGGTATTCAACTGCATCCGGTAAGACAGGAAGCCGACCACAAGATAGTTGGGAAAAGGCTGGGCAGACCGTCAGGAGTGACTCGTAATTTCTTTAGTCGCCACAGCTTATTTAAAATTTTCTATTGTATTTTGTTTTATATTTTTATTACGGACGCTTTTTAACGTGCACGTCTGTATATATTGTTCTCACATGTATAATTTCAACATGAATGATAAAACCAATATTTTAATTTAAGACGCAGATATATGCCAGTGACCTTGAGTGGTTAGCTTGCGTGTTCTGTACTGAGCTCACGCAACGCGTCGTACGTTCAGACAGTAATAGGACTCACCCATCAAGGAGCGCTGTCCCCAATTTGACGCATTATTAATTTATTATACACAAGACAAACGCTTATACTAAAAGATCAATAATTATAATTATTATCTTTAAATTGGTGAAGGTTTCAGAAAAATACGCTTGGTAGACTTTGCGCCATTCTCAGTTTTTTATTCGCGTTAGACATAACTTTACAAATTAATTTCACTATGTAATAAAAACAGAATCTAAAATATTCACGTAATAAGTTATTGAGAAAATGCTCTCATTTATCATATAATTTTTTTTCAAATCATTAACACTGTCGGTTATCGACCTTTTAAGTGTCCGTGGAGTTGTTTGCCCGTTCTTCTCCATAGGAACCTACCAGGCTTTGGAATGGGCAACTAGCTTCACCTTTCTGACTAACTGACTGACCGACCCCTAGACAATTAATAGGTGCCTGTAATTGGTTTATTTGAAAATAAATGGTTTGAGTTTGAGCAGATTGATTGATTGACGTTCAAAGAGCAGGGGGTGAATAAAAAATAATAAAACAACAGATCCAGTGCATACCACTATAATAACCCCTAGAAGACAATTATTTAGAATAATCTACATACAAAACCTTCGCTTACTTAATCATTCATTAAAGTCGTATCGCATTGATACTTACTACCCGACCAAGAATATAAGAATATAATAAAAATATTCATTACCCATTTGCGCCTAGCCTACCTTTCAATAATTTTATGCGAATGTTGTTACACCCTTCAAGAAAATAATATGTATATTCGTCCATAGCGCAAATGAGTTAATAGTTTTATATGGAAATGAAATCCCCTGTTGAAATTGAGAACGGCCTACACAAACAATTGTATAAAAATAGAAGTAATAAAATCGACCTCTAAAATTGATGTTAAATACTTTTTCATACAAAATAATTATGTGAATAATTTGGTATACAAAGAAAAGGAATCAAAATAATATTCACAAAACAATAAATGCTTATACAATTCAAATTCGACTTTTACACTAATAAAGGCAAACTCTTAACATACAAACTGTATTGTCTTATTATACAGGCTCAAATTAAATGAGCTAGCAAAACTCCGCAAACGGGATGGATATCGATATATTATATAAACACGACAAAATAAAAATTTATTGATGATTTTTTTGGGGTCAACGACCGCTGGTAGTGTTGCTACTTGAAGTATAAGTTGAGAAAACGATTTATTTTTTGTTTTATCGTGTATAGATATCGATATCCATCACGTCTGGAGTTTCGCTAATTTAATTTCACCCTATAATACTAAATAATTACCACATCAAGGCATATTATTATTACCGGAGCCAGGTTGTTAGGATAAGGAGCAGGAAATAAATGGAGTTACGACACTGTAATGAGGACCGGAATGTCGGTAGACAACTCTGTCGAATTCTCAATTCTATCGATAGGCTACTCTGATTAAGACAGAATATTATCCAAGGACATTCTCAATTCTATCGATGGGCTAACCTGATGAAGACAGATTATTATACAAGGACGTAAAGTTGCAAATATTTGCAAGCCCCATCTTGATTGCCTCTGGTACACTTACTTTTATCACTAAATTGCTTGTCTGATCCACAGCAGTGTAATTGTTACGATTTTCTTTTTGCTGAACTCAGTTCTTTTAAAGGTTTCAGTTCATTTTGTGGACTTTTTAGGGCAAAGTTGTGAATTATATTGTTAACGCAATTGTTTTCCACCGTGGTAAGTTGTGTATAGTTACTCCATTTGTTCTCCCCTCCGTGGTCGTTAGTACTTATGTATATCTCCATAGCACGGTAGAGTACGCTTAAGCGCCGAGTTGCTTGTACAGAATGGGCACATAGTCGTCCCATTCAGCTTGATAGAAGTTGCCCGCGATCGGGTCGCCCAGGTTGTACTTCTTGGCGAACTTTGCAATGGAGAACATTCCACGGTTGTCGCCCGACCTGGAAAATAGCAAGATTATTGTGAATATTTCTATCAGGGAGTGATTTCGTGAAAAGGGGCGGAAGTGTGTGACAGAAAGTGACAGCTAGAGCATGGAATTAGTAAGTACGTACTTTATAATAGCATGGCATTCTTGTACTCATGGAATGAGTAAGTACTATATAGATTGTAAGTAGAGGGGGTCTAATTTCGACCAGTGGGCGACCCACTAGTACTGAATAATTATTCGAATAAATATTTCGGTATTTAGCTTTTATTGAATTATGAGGTTAATTTCTCTCGCTGCTCAGTTGCTTATTACTAAGGTGAGATGTCACATGTTACACATCATAAGCGACAACTGTAAAGGCTTCTACAGACCGGCGCGACACGCGACGCGTCACATAGGCCCCGCGGGTCGCGCTGGTCTGTAGAAGCCTTAAGGCTGGCTCGTTTTTTTTATTTTTTATAAAGAAAGCAGTCTTATTTTTTTCACAATAAGTGGGGGCTCAAAAAATCTTAAAACCACGAGTGATTCACAGGGCACAGATCTAGACAGGAATCTGGAGGAGCCCCGTGGCTGCTCGTTACTTTCCCGACTTGGAGATCGAACCAAGTACTCGTCCAGCTAGCGGCTCCTCAATTTTGTACCATTTAGCTACTAAGGATGATGAAGGCTAGGAAAGAAAAATAACAAAAAAATACATATAAGACTAACCTGTTAGTAAGCCTAGGCTCATCAAACTCCAGCTTGGAAGGCTGCTTGTAGACCAGGAACACGTATCTGTGCAGACCAGTACCCTGGGGGGGTCCGGAGCCAACGTATTGGGACAGAGTCTCGCCCGCAGCTATGTTGTTGCCGGGAACGTTTCCGACCAGCCAGTGGTGCCATTCGCGGAACTTCGGCTCTTTTCGGGAAGGTGCGTCGGGATCTGGAATGTAGAAGGTAAGGTTTTGAATATTATTGTATCAATGTGTAGATACAACCCAGTCCGCCGTTGACCTTGTGCCTGATCTCTCCGGCCGTGTTGGATTGCCATTCCATCGGATTATTAGTGAGGGAAGAGAGAGTGCACCTGTGTCTGCACAAACACTTGCACTATAATATCTCCCACGTTAAGGGGCGTAGTAGCATGCGTAGCTCATACAAACGTAATACCAAAATAATTTGTAAATCAAACATATTCTTATGGTAGTGTGTATTTATTTCGATTAGATTACAGAATATCTATGTTCTCAAATATATATTTTGAAAAGACAATGATATAAAGACGAGATATGAGGAATTTAAAAATTCTATAGAAAACTTATTTTTCTCATAAATCATGTTTAAATCAGTGTCTATTCAAAATATATTTGGGAACCTAGATATTCTGTATTCCAATCGGAATGAAGACACACTACCTTAAGAATATGTTTGATTTACAAATTATTTTGTTATTACGCGTTCAGGGTGATGTTGAGTCTGCCCCGCTACTGCAGCGCATCAGAATGTTCGCGGACGCACATGTGGATTGTTTCTTTGCCACGATGCGTAAGCGCTGTGCGTCCCTGGTGCGTGGGGTGTGGGGCAGCCACAACAGCATCCTGTCTCTAATTTCGAGTACGCCCGTACGTGAATCGCTGCTGCGCCATTTCTCATGGAATCGTGCGGCCGCGGTGAAGCGTCGGACAGTGCTGCCGCTGTCAATAGTAGGTATACTTTTTTATGTGAATAAAATTATTTTAATTACTAACGTAGGATAAGTTTTTACTAACAAATGAGTCTTGGTTACTTGAAAAATAAATAAATTGAATTGAATTACGTCTGTATGAAATACGCCTCTTAATGGTCTCCGCAGAGATTGGCCACCATAGCTGACATTTTGCTCTGGAACTATTACTATTACAACTAAGTACCCAATGTGCAATATATTTTGTGGCTACACATTTATAAATACAATATTATGGAACAACGATTGTTGACAATTAAATGAATTCTTGTCTGTGCATGTCTTTTTCAGGTTTACTGTTACCTTTTCCTAAGGCGACTAAGGGCTGATTTTTCCAACGCCAGATAACTTTATCCAAAGATCATTTTGAATTTTTCTATACAAAATCTGTCAATCGTCAATTATATTTATCACACTAATTATTGATCGAAGCACTAAAATATTAGTGCTTCGATCAATAATTAGTCACCAACAAACACACTCACAAACTTTCGCCTTTATAATAATAAAGGCGAAAGTTTGTGAGTGTGTTTGTTACTTCTTGACGCTCAAACGGCTGGACCAATTTTGATAAAATTTTGTATGGAGGTAGCTGACACCCTGGATTAACTTACGCACACATTGTATGCGTTATGAGTCTTGGTGGCGCTAAATACTTTCAAACGTTTTTACTATCGTAGTTAATCTCTACTTGACGCAAGAGTTAATAATTTTTTTTTTGTCTTGTCGTGTTTAGATTTCGAAAAACCATCACGTCTGCGGAGTTTTCCTAGCTAATTTGATACTGAATAGTCACTATGTATTTTTTGGTGAATTGTCAAAATGATTCCCGTTTATTCAGATTATGTCGTCATCTAGTAATGTGCAGAATGAACGAGTTAATTCAGGACATTCTTAACCATACAATTTATGAGTTTACAACTTAAAACGGACCTCTTAATGAAATCTGACTCACTTTACCTAACAATTTCAGTGCAGATTCTTATAACCAGAAATATTCTGCTTAGCCCTCGTACCCACGTGCGATTTGTTATCGCTGGAACTTTTTAACTCTTGGTGTTGAGCCGAACATTGAGAATCCAACCGTGTATCATAGCGCGTCAAATAAACAATGTAGGATTTTCCACTTTAGGCACTAAGCAGTGCCTTAAAAATGCCATTGCGTGATAAAAAGTCGCCCATGGGTACGAGGGCTTAGTGGGAAAGGAATGATGCTTTTTTTTTGTGTGGGAAATTATCAAATAACTTCTCCCGCTGTGGGCGGATCGGCAGGGAGTGTCAGACTTTTACTGACTAAAACCCACTCGTGTGTGTGCCAGGGCCACGATATCCCGTTCGGACAAACCCGCGACCCTGGCAGAAGGAATGATCCAACGTGTATATCCTTCCAGTGATGTCGAATCATGGAAAACCACTTATTGAGCAGACGTAATACTTTTGTCTCTCTTAATTAATCATTATCGTTATTAACATATACATGTCCGAAAGTTAAGAGTTTTAAAACAATCTGGTAGTTTATTATAAACGTTGGTCGCCATACAAAATGGATTTTTAGAAAATAGTTAATTATTTCGTCTAGGTACACGAAGCATGTGAACTTTAATGATTTTAATAACACATGATTTTAATAACACAAATCATTTGGCAGTGTTTAATTTTTTTTAATAGAGCGATCAATGAAAAGAAACACTATCTGATAGTCAATCAATACTACTACTTTCTATAACCGTTAAGCTTGACAAAACGTATTTACATAACATGAGTTGAGTTCTTGCATAAAATAGCAAAAATTAAAAATGTTGATCTAGAATATTTTACGGGTAAAAGCGCAGCTAATATGTTTTCATTTCCCTTTCTACCGTAAAAATAATCACGTTTAAAGGCTTCTACATACTGGCGCGACACGCGACGCGACACAAACGCCCCGCGTGTCGCGCGATGAGCGGTGCCTTTGTGTCGCGTCGCGAGTAAGCCCAGGTTCGCACAGGCGTAAACATATCGCGGCGGGATTTTATCGTGCACTGGATTTTAAACTCTCGGCACTGAGCCGAGCATTGAAAATTCAATGAGCGAAATGATATCTTTGTTCCACCAATAATCGTCTTCTACCATGTCCTTCGCACCGCTCTGGTTACATTCGCTCTTCTTTCTTTGTCTTGGCAGTTGGGGTATCAGGGTGATTACCGACTGGTTATCATTTAAAGTGAAGGCAGGGGAATAATTTATTCGTAAGAAGTTGCCAGAATTATCCCAGCGCTGATTCATTTTCTCCTCTACCAATCGTTATTTCTCCTGACACTTATTATTTTGTTTATGAGTATGTATTTATCTATTTATTTGTACTTATACTTATATTTTTGTTTTCCGAGCTATCTATCCCTTAAGTTGCACCTTTTATCAAATAACTTCTCCCGCTCTGATCGGAGCGGGAGGGCGTGTCAGACTTTTACTGACTAAAACCCACCGTGTTCCTTCAAATGCCTGTGTGCCATGTTTTGTCTTTGTTTCACCCTAAGGTCTTCACCAGTCATCGCGAAATTATACCATAGAAATAGTCTGCCCCATTATCGTAAAAATGTCCTTCTAATAGGAAAAATCTGCATGTTTAATGTCTTAGGGTTAGTACCCTTTTCTCACCGTGAAGGGTACGAACTCGACACAATAACATTACACATATACATAACATCACGCCTGTATTCCCCGAAGGGTTAGGCAGAGGTGCACCGTGCACATAGTACACCCACATTTCGCCAGTTACGTTTATGTCCCATGTAATAAGGGGCGAGTCTTTTTCTATCAACCGGGCACGATACTACCCAGTCATTGCGCTGGTGTACAGCTGTTCCGGAGAGGCATCCCGCGAGACTAAAGAGATGTCTTTCACCTATGTGGGAGTCGGCAAGTTGCCTTCATAGGGTAAGCAAAGGGTAAGAACTCGACAAAACACTAACCAGTCATTGCGACGGTGTACAGCTGTTCCGGAGAGGCATCCCACGAGACTGAAGGGATGTCTTTCACCTGAGTCGGGGTCAGCACGTTGCCTTCATTTACTTCCACGCCGCTTGGGTACTTTACCTGTGTAAAAAATGAAAATTTGATTATAAATTATAATTGAAAATATGTAAATCATCCAAGTAAGTTCTACAAGATTACATAATTATGTTCTGGATATTCCGGGTCCGTTTCCAAATCAACAAAAGCTAAACAAAAAAGTGGAAGTAAAGCCCATGAATTCTTGTTACCAGACTGCCCAGTAGGGGGGGGGGGGGGTATGTATGTATATTTCTTTGGCACGCTCTGTAACCTAAACGGCTTGATGGATTTTTTTTTCTCTAGCCTACGCTGTCCCACTGCTGGGCAAAGGGCTCCCTCCACTCTTTCCATCTTTCGCGAGCCCGCGCGTCCTCCTTCCAATAGTGGATTTATTATCCAGTAAATGAGTTGTGGAGGTTAGATACAGATGCAGGTCACTCCATGTAAAATACTGGTATTCAGCTGCATCCGGATAGACTGGAAGCCGACCCCAACCGAGTTGGGAAAAGGCTGGGCAGATGATAATCATTGTCTTCCAGTCCTAGGCTACTAGGAAGAACAATGAGTAGGTAGGTAATATTGTTTTGGTTAACCACTAGGTATCAACCAGTATATTAAAACTAAGCATTGTTTACTAAATGAACGCCTGGATAGTTAGGCGTTTCGTAATCCTAAACCCCTCTCGCATCCATGGGAACCACGTACTTATATCGGCTAAAACATGGTAGTTATATTGGTCTTCACTTATTTAAGGGTCGGGTAATCGGTGGTGGTGGCCTTGGCCTTGGTTGGTGACCTTGGCCATACAAAGGCGCATCACGCTCACGAGGCGAAGCCGTTCAGTTTCTTATGGAATATTTACTGTTAGCAACGAAACAATGAATATTTGAAGAAAATCACAGATTTGAAAAAAAAGGCGGTCGGTACCTATAGGTTTGCCAACGAGGTCGGATGTTCTTTAGAAAACGATTTATATCTATGTGTAGCAAAAACGGATCCGCGATCCGATGGGACAAATTGGGTAACGAGAAACAGGCGCAACCATCACATTAATGTGAATGGGTGCAACCGTTCCTCTTCACATTAATGACTCCTGTGGCTTGTAGGTATTTGTTGATTTGTCTTTATTTATTTATTTATTTAACAGTTTATGTACACACATATATACAGACAAGAAAAAAGGAACAGAAAAATACGTACAAGGTGATGCTTATTTCTAAAGAAATCTCTTCCAGCATACCTGCGCCAAGGAAAGTAGACGAAGAGATGTAGACAACGTGTGTAAGATTAAAAGAGAAAACATAATACATAAAATCAAAATAAAAAACTTACTAATATTATTACTATAAATACTAATCACTAATTTAAATATTTTTCTTTAATTATTTTTTCTTAATAAATACAACATTGCAACTAGTCATCTTCTTCCTTGCCTTTTCCCAACTAAGTATGTTGGGGTTGGCTTTTTTGCGCTTAATTATGAGCTTTAAATTTTAAAGTAACCGCGACACCCTTAAAAGAGGCTTGGCGACCTCCTAGGTTGAAAAACATCGCTGTAGGCTTAAAAAAAAAAACATCACCATAAACTTAAATAGATTGGTCTACCCACTATCTTAACCAAGTTGTTAATAACATTACATTAGGACATAATAACGTATACTAATACACGTTGTTTACAAAGGCTATTAGAGGAAAACAGAATAAAAATTCATTACCGTTAACGTTTGCCGGATATGACGTAGGTACACTAGGTACTTGATAGGTACTACGATCTAATAAGAAAGTGTAGGTTAGCACTTTACCTTACCTTACCCATCTGTTAATTTAATCAAGGTTTTCATGTTTCCAGAAATTTCCGTACGCGCGGGGAAGGAAAAATTATCCCTTTTTCTGGATGTGGTGTGAGGTAGATTTGATAGGTATTGGAAAGAAAAACAGGAGTGTAAGACTTTCCGGCAATATTTTAGATTATAAATCATTAAAATATGTGTTTAAAAATTATCCCTTTTTCTGGATGTGGTGTGAGGTAGATTTGATAGGTATTGGAAAGAAAAACAGGAGTGTAAGACTTTCCGGCAATATTTTAGTTTATAAATCATTAAAATATGTGTTTAAAAAAATTTGGAAGGGTCTAACATCAAATTGGTTTCTATCTGTAGTTAGAGAAACCATTTTTTTACCGACTTCAAAAAAAGAGGTCTGTGTTCGTCTGTTCGTCTGCAGGTTTTTTTTATAAATATATTTTCGTATTATAATAATAAAAAAAAAAACAAAAATAACAAAGTGAAAAATAACTTTAACTTTGGAAGTCGGTGGCAGAAAACGATAGTGGTTTTTTGGAAAGTTGTTTTTATGAATGACTTTTTCATGAAATCATGAAATAGGGGAACATATTCTAACTTAGAGAGATGTAAGTATTTAAGATTATAATTCTGTAATTATATATATATAACAGAGTCGTGAATCATATTTTTATCAAGTTACAACCTGAAAGTGACCTGCAAATTGCAAATAACGATAGAATTTTTTAATTTCGCGGGCTACAGCTGTGGATAATATAAGGTATAATATATTACTTTATTATGCACTTGACTCGGCTACATTAACGTTGTTATTCAGAACTTATCTCTTGTATCTCACAAGGTAATATTTGTTTTTCCCAAATCCGAAAGTTATCTACATAAATGATAGCATGTTAACTGTACCTATGGGGATTTATTTATCTGGGATGAAAGCATTAAATAGATAACGACCTTTTTGTATCATTATGATTTTAATGATGATGAACATAAGAGCTAAATTACGTAATTATTATCTAATGTCCACCTCGTTAGCGTCTGAAAATGTGTTTACAAAGGCAAGGTGACGAATTAACTTCATTATTTCATTTGTTTGGTCACTCAGATATGACGATAAAGCTTAATGATGTAATAAGCAGCACCCTACTTAATTGCGTAACACATTATCAATCACAATCTGAATGATTTTCAAGTTTGTTGCTAATACATTGGATCATAAATGTTCGGAAACTTGTATGTTCAACAACGTAAATAACGCAATGAGTGTTGTTGAATTGTCAATATGAAAGCCACAATTGTAACCCCGCTGGTGTGATAGTTACTAAAAATTACCAGATTTTTCCGGCTAACCAGAAAGCAGCTTACTGGACGTTTAAAGAGGAAAGTAGTACTTTACAACCAAACGTATCCCCCTTTAATACAAAACAAGGTTTATCTTCAGACCCAGGTTTAAAACATGGAGCCATTATTGAATTTCGAACTTTATTCCGACTATGGTAAAGTTCCTAAACACAAAACTGACAACGTAGTACCGAACTAAGTTTTCAGTTTTGTTTATAGAACGGTATTTCAATCACTGTTACGTTCTTATTACAAAAACTTGCTCCATGATTTAAGCCATGTCAAAATATAAATCTTTTTTTGTAGTATGGCGGTTAGTGAAGTAGGTACTACTTTTCTCTATATAAAATTATATTTTTTCCTATGATTTAACTCTCCCCTTAATCAATAAATTGACTGGAATAAGTTTTTGGTAGACATTACTTAAATAATGATTCACTTAGAATTGATGTGTACCTATGCGTTCTAGTTTAACATTGCATAACTTACTTGCATTATTTGAAGGCGTAATAACAGATTAAAAAGTCACTAAAATCATATATCTGCATCTTAGGGTGCCCAGGAGCGATTTTTGTCAGAAAGCAATACATTCACACAAAAATCGCCGAAAAAATCGCTCGTGGGCGCACCCTAAAGTACACAAACATGATAATGTACTACTTATGAACTCGCTTCTTCCACCTCGTTAGATTGAACATGACATGTGGTGAAAAATTAACTTAATTATTCTGTCGTTTGCCTGCGATATCTTACAAAAAACGTGTTTTTGCATTACATTCCCAAATTAAATATTTTAATACTTACACTATCCAACGAAATTAAATATTGTGCTAGCGCAAGATATAGGTAATCAAATTTTTTGCAATAGCGGGTCAGGCAAAAATGTAACAGAGACAAAAGTTTAACTTTTATGTATGGGGTCAATCTGACTTAATTACAAGAAAATTTAACACATTAAAGCAGTTTTTTTTTTAAATTATAGTTAAGTATTTGCTTGAATGTGTTTAAATTTCTTGCGCTAGCACAATAAGGTTAATTTTGTTGGATAAAAATAAAGTTAGAAAATGTTTGAAAAAACACCGTTGTTAATATTTTTGCTTTAAGTACAGTCGCCAGCACACTAAGTTAGCACAAACTGTCAAATTTTCTCATTCAATTTTAAACTTATTTTTTTTTTTTATATTTTATTAGTATCCTCTACTTTGTATTTCATTTGCATGCTATATTAAGGCAGAATGTACTTGGATCCTATTATATAATTTAATAACTTATTTTTATGTACCTACATTCTAAGCAAATAAAGACCTATTCTATTCTATTCAACATTTTAAGGTTTAAAATCATTTGGAGCAATTTGACAATTTGGTATAACCTGATGTGCTGGCGACTGTACATTCAAACATTCCGTAGGTAATTTTATTGTTAACGGTGTCGTTAGATTTGTCATAATTGTGGGAGTGACCCAATTAAGACGAATCTAACGACACCATATACAAGTATGTTTGTATACACCCTTACAAACTGTTGTCAGACTTTCGGGCTTCTGAAATAACGACTGTTATAGATCCACAAATGACAGCCAATGAAAAACAATGGATAATGGCATCTATATCG
Organism: Tiliacea aurago; assembly: GCA_948098905.1. Taxonomy (NCBI): domain Eukaryota; kingdom Metazoa; phylum Arthropoda; class Insecta; order Lepidoptera; family Noctuidae; genus Tiliacea; species Tiliacea aurago. Next base: position 18,939,875 of record OX402596.1, read on the forward strand.
ATAACATCTAAGAAAACAGTAGTGTTTCTGCATTCTAAGTTCCAGCCAGCCTTATATTTTGTAATTAATTATTTTGAGCAAAATGACGCAATGTGTGCACTTTAGTTGCACCTCTGCCTAACCCTTCGGGGAATACAGGCCATAAGTGATGTTATTATTATTATGAGCATAAGTTAATATGTCACCCTTGGAAGCGTCGAGGCCTGTACCCAGTAGTACATGCCCTGACTCTTACATAAACCAGCCTTTCATGTAAGTAAATACATGGAAGGTTCTATTTATTTACTTACATGAAAAGCTGGCTCACAAAAGTCACAAAAATTCCCAACGTGAACTGCACAAATGTTCAAGTTCACGTTGTGAAGAGTTGTAAAAAGACCAAAAAGACATGTTGCAGAATCATTCAATTTCGTAACGAATCCTGCCTTCTTTCCCTCCGTAGCATAATTGCCCACTGCTGCTGGGACACAGGCCTCCTCTCGGTGAGAACAAGTGGGCCGTAATCTACCATCACCCGGGCCCAGTGCGGGTTGGTAGATGTCACATGTCTTTGAACTTCGTCTTTCCAATGGTGATGAGATAATTTACACAATATAAAGCGCCTGCCTGGCCTGACCTACATTTCGTAAGTCTCGGCCGTTACCCGCTCTCTCCGTATTTCACTCTAAATCGTGTAAACATGCGGAGGAGTCAAGATAATACAGCTGTTTTCCTGTGCCATCATGCCAACCTTAATTGAGTTAGCTGCGAGTGTGGCTCGTCAATCGACCATCCAGTTTTCAACGGTTCCAGCTAGGTGCTTCTACATTCAATTAGCAGTCCAGCTCATCTAGTACCGAAACCTGTACTTGGATATGCAGGATTTAATTACAAACAGAATGAAACTATCCGGATTATTCCGAAGTTATCTTCATAGCTCGCAGTAAGCTGACTGTTGTGGCAATGGCCTGGAGGGCCTGTTAAAGGACTTTTGGCCGTTGGAGCAGATCAGTCCTTGAGTGGAGTCCTGTCAATTTTTTCTTTAATCCTATAGAAAAAGGACAGTTCAGTTGTTCACGAATTTGAAAATTAAAAAAAAAAACCGGTATACTTTTCCAATTTTTCTTTCCGTAAGAACCATTCGGACTATTTTAAGAACATTTTAAAACAAAATATAGTCAAATCAGTCCAGCTGTTCTTAAGTTATGCTGTTACCAACGAACAGCATCTATGTACATAATTATAATAATTATATTGAATTACTTGTTTTTATTATATATCAAAGTAGATAGATAAAAGTAAATCTTAATGTGATTGGCATGAAACATGAAATTAATAAGAACTGACCGTAGTCGTGATCTTAGTCGATGTGGATGCATTCGACGTAGAAGAATGACATTTTTTGACAAGATAAAATAATTTTACAGAAGTGGCAAAATAACGTTACTGAAATGGTAAAGTAATGTTACTGACTAGGGAAATAAAGTTTACTGAGTTGTTAATGTAACGTTACTGACGAGGTTAAATAACGTTATTGAAATGGTAAAGTAATGTTACTGACGAGGTAAAACAAAGTTAATGTCGAGTTAAATAACGTTACTGAAATAGTAACATTACCGAAGAGGTAAAAAAACGTTACTCAAATAGTGAAGTAACGTTGCTGAACTGGAAAAAAAATATATTAAGGTGGAAAAGTTCTTTGATATGAGTTGTATGTTTTGCATGCAAATAATCAATCGTTAAATTCATGGTTTTATCGGTTGCATTTCATGTTTTTGAAGAGAAGTGTGACAAGAAAATGTTTTAACTTGAACTTGAAAGCGGACCCCGGAGTATCGTAATAAGCGAAATAGTGAACTCTTTAGAATTTCCGTACAAGTTTTTTAAAGAGTTATATTTTGATCATGACTGTACCTAAATCGGAACCCTAAGCCCACGGTCGCACGGACGTAAACATATCGCGGCGAAATTTTATCGCGCACTGGATTTTCAACTCTCGGTGTTGAGCTGAGCATTGAGAATCCAGTGCGCGACAAAAAAAAAACGGCGCGTGAAAAAATTGCTCGTGCGTAACTGGGCTAACTAAGTAGTAGGTACAAGTAGGTACAGTAGTTGTACCTAGTTACTTTTCCGTATTTAATTTTTTTTTTAATCTCGAAGTATTGAACTGAACAGCTACACCGCAAAACAAGGTAGGTATTTAACTGGGTGACTAGGTCACATCAGCTATCGACAGACAGCCACTACTAAACTTTCTCAAACTTATTACCTACCACAGCATTTTGCAATTCTGAATGCAAATAAAACTAGATTGTTATAAAGCAATCAAACTTCGATTAAATAAAAGGTTTAATACTTACGGTCATCAATGCAGAGGGCGCCTTGGACACGACGTCAGGCACCACCTGCTGTGCTTCTAAACTCTTCGCGATCGACGACATGGTTCTCGCAAACACCCTAAAATTGACCATAGTGCCGTCTGCTATTAACAAAACAATCGCATATCTCAATATTCGCGCCATTTTGAAAGTAGGGACAGGACATAAACAAATACTTTTTTTTTTATTCGTGTGGGGGCGACGGACAGTGCTTGCGTGCGGCGAGTGACTGGCCTCTGCAGTCTGCCTACTGGCTACTGGTTATATAAAGTGTTACTCTGGCGGCAGGTTTCAATTAGTGATGGTGGGGTACAGGTGAGGAAATAAATTATTGTTTCTTGAGTTTTAATTTAATTAAAATGTTGGGCTGGGTAGAACTAATTTTCTATGTGTAAAGTAAGTAGGTAGGCTAGGTCGTTTAAAATACATTTCCACCTAAACAAATACATTTTAGCTCAGAAAATAAATTAGAGGCCTACTAATTTGAAATATTTGGAAGATAAATCTATTCTGTCTGAACGGCAGTTTGGATTCAGGCCTAAAGTTTCAACTGCCGATGCGGTACATCATTTGACTGACTATATGTCGCAAGAACTTGACAAGGGTAACCACACTGTAGGAATTTTCCTGGACCTTGCCAAAGCTTTTGACACAGTTTCCATTCCAATTCTGTTGCGCAAGCTTGAGACCATGGGTGTAAGAGGCACCCAGCTGAAAATATTCAAAAGTTATTTAGAAGATCGTTACCAGTGCGTAAAGATTGGCGATGTTCTAAGCGAGGTTCAAAAAAACTAATTTTTTGGTGTTCCCCAAGGAAGTGTTCTAGGGCCCACTTTGTTTTTGATCTACATAAATGACCTTTGCAATCTAAAGCTAGAGCATGGCACTATCATAGCTTACGCTGATGACACTGCTTTACTTTTTTCGGCTGACTCAGAAAACGAGGTCTACAATCTTGCGCAACACGGATTTAATATTGTAAATAAATGGCTTAAAAATAACTTACTAACTCTAAATGCAGAAAAGACAAAATACATTAAGTTTTCGATGCGCAAGCATATATCGAATATCCCCACAGCGTTGCATGTTCATTGTTGCCCAGAACCAGCAGATGACAGGTGTAAGTGTCCCAATATTATAAAGACTGATAAAATTTTAAATTACTTGTGCTAAAGTAAATATTGTTCATATTGTTATTTTTTATTTTTATTTTATTTTAGTTAGCTAGGTTAAGATACTATAATTTTTTTATATACCTTGTTACCAAATATATTATTAAGCTATGTGATTATTATGTCAACTAAAGTTACCTCCAATCGCCTGAAACACAGGACTTCCTAGTTCAGGCACAAATCATCGTGAACTTGACGTAGATTTAAGGAAAACTGTAAACGTTGTATCTTATATTTTTGAATAAATTTTATTATATTATTATTATTATATTAATTTAAATTGCAATAATCATTGTGATTAATAAATAAAATAAGGGTTATTTACTTAACTTTAATGATGAATAAATTGGTTATTTTGTTTAACAAAAACATTATAAGTAACTTAACTAACATGAAATGAGACAATATTGCACTTTCTCAGAGATAGCACTTCTGTAACCAACAGTACCAACCTCAGTTGACAAATATCAGGTATAATTACTGCCAGTGTAGTGTGGGAGTCAAGTGAGCCTCTCCACTGGAACTCAACACCATTGTTATGAACTGTACAAATATAAACCAAACAAGCTGCATCTCATCATTCACTGACATTACAATATTTTGCTAAATCCATCATAACTGGCTTGTTTTTATATTTTCTTAACAAAAAAGGATTCTACAAGGTTACTTTTTCAACATTGTTTTCTGTATTCAGCAGGGTAATTGCATAACACACATAAAATGGCAATTGACCGCATATTCTTTCATTTTGGCAGTTCAGCCACATTCATTGCATTATTTACGTTGATGAGCAGACAAATCTGTCAAACCTAGGACGCAATGGATTAGAAATTTCCTTCGAAACTCTCGGATTGTGATTGAAACTGTGTTATGCAATTAGGGTGCCGGTTTTTTTTTGTGCTTGAACATTGTTTTTGTTTTATTTGTTGTTCTTTATTACATTAATTTGACCCATTACTTTAACTAGTCACTTGATAACACTAAGTCAGTGTAAATTATATTTTTTTAGATTATATCTCTTGACACCATTTGACCGATCATCTGTAAACTTGGCATTATTGCATGAACGTTTACATACGTTTTTATCAACTTCCAAGCGGATTAAGCTGTTGGCAAAAGCTCAGTATAAAAGTAAAGTATACAATTAAATGGAGGACCTTTAAAATTTATTTGTGAATAAATTATTCTATTAATGAATAGGTAGAATTGGAGATTTGTAATTTTTCTTGTATATTCTTCATGTGTTTTCAGACCAGGTATCTTTTATTTATACAGACCTACTAAAAAGTAAATTGGTAGGTCCATAAATAGGTTTCTGTATTATAGTGCACCTACTCCATTTGAAATAAGATTAGACATTTAAATAAAATTGTTTACAGTCCGTTCAACCGATTTTGACTTCTATTCCGTAGGCATAAGGATGGCATTAAAAGCAAAAACGTGGTTACAATACCAACTGTTTATTACAGCTGTCACTGGTCATGCCATCAACGCAATAGAAGTCAAAATCGATTGAACGGACTGTATAAAAGTTTTATTTAAATGTCTAATCTTATTTCAAACGGAGTATAGGTGTGTTTGTGTTCTAAATAGTCATTAGGGATGTAAAATACTTTCTGTATTTTACTATAATGTTAGGTGCCTAGTTATTTGACACAGCACAAGATGGGCATTGTACTGGTAGGTACCTACCTACATTAGTGAATTCAATTTTAAATTGTAGACACTTTTACGATACTAGTGCAGCCATTTTTAAAAATATACTTATTTTAAATCTCTTTGAAGAGTTGCATGGGTTGATCACAAACATTGAATTATTCAACTTGATTCAACCTACTATGAATTTTGTGAATATTATACAATACTGCACTTACCAATAATAAAGATGCTATGTACGTATTACGTAACGGAATAAATAAATCTAAATCTTAATGCATAGCTTAGCCGGCGGCATGCAATCCTGCTTTTTGTCCTATTAGATTTTTGTGTAATCTGAAGGTATGTAAATGGTTGATAATACCTATACAAGTAAAAGTTGGTGCAGATCTTACCTGGGTAATTGTATCAATAAAAGTCAACGAAGTGTAAAAAAATCCGTAAAAATAAACTTCGAACTTCGACAAAAACGTAGTACACGGTTTGTCGGTAAGAAAGAAGATGAGCCCGTGAGCCGGCAATAATAGACAAGCCAAGTTTTGACAAGTTTTATTTTATCAAACGTCAGGATGACCACCAGATAACATATGAAAACATACTTACAATAATCAACATAATAACTTGGTGAACATGATAGAAAAAGGAAATTTTAGGTAAAAAAAAAATCACTGCGCAGATTCTTTGGATAAATGTAAAAATATTACTTGAATCCACTTGAATCTTTTCTGTATTTTTTATGTAGAAGATAAACAGGGTTGCCAAAGACAAAGACATACGCATTTATTCGTCGAGAGGTTTTATGGTTTTATCATGTCTCCGCTCCCATAGTAATATTATACTCTTTTTATCATGCTCTAAGATCTGGAAATTCTATACATGAATAGCTTGATGCTGTGTTACCTATCTCGAGTATCTGAGCTAGTTTATTATTATAGTTATCTAAAGAAAAAAGAAAAGAAAGAAAAATTATTGTGAAGTCTAGTTACAATAATTTTTCTTTCTTTTCTTTTTCTCACACACGGCATCAAGCTATTCATTTCCAGTTTATGCTGATCTCGCATTGTATAGTATTTCCGTACAATGAGAGGTTAGCTAAACGGGAAATGTAGGTATAGCTATACACATGACAAATGGTTTATTTTTGACTGAAATTAATTTGGCATGGAATACACAGTCATATTATGCTACATAGTAGTACGAGAGCATGCTACTTTCAAGCAAATGCTACTTATTAGCATTCAACTAGCTTATTGTGTATACGAAAAGAGCATAAGTATTTTACAGGCACAGAGAGCATGCTACTTAATAGTAAACAAACATGCATAATAGTAACATGCAGGTTCCCCATTTTTCTTAGTTTCCTTTTTCTTCTGCAGTTCAAAAAATATTTGGCCTCTGTACACACGGCGCGCGGCGGCTACATTGATATGTAGCCGCCGCGCGCCGTGTGTACAGAGGCCAAATATTTGCTTGAAAGTAGCATGCTCTCGTACTACTATGTAGCATAATATGACTGTGTATTCCATGCCAAATTAATTTCAGTCAAAAATAAACCATTTGTCATGTTTTCTGCATTGTCAAACCCGCCTGGTGATGCCGATTATAAGATAAGATATAAAGGTACATACATGTACCGATAATACGAAAAGAAGAAGTTATTCGAAATGTTGTGTGTTAGTAGGGAGTTTGGGACGCGAGCCAAGCGTTCGCCGAATAGGGGTTAGATAGCAACATTTCGTCATATGACTACGGCTGTAAAATTAGCACCGCTTATGATGCGATAAGCGGGACTTCTGTGATGCGAAATTGATTGCGGACTCCCGACTTATCATCTGCCTGCCCTTTTCCAACAGACAGGGGGCTTCTAGTCTAACCGGATGCAGCTAAATACCACTATTTTACATGCAGCAACTGCCTATCACTTTCACAACACAGTTATTGGGTATCAGAATATCTCTTGGTAAGGCTGATGCCCAGACTGGCTGACTATCTGTTACGAACGACGGTTGTGTTGTCAACGGGACTAACGGCTTTCCGAGGTACTGCCTTTCCATGTCTCGTTATGTACAGATACGGTACCGAGACCACCCACCCACGGACCATCCTTGGCAGGTTTAGCCTAATCGATATCGACCCGTGCGGCTGTGAGAATACTTAGCTACTGCCAAATATTTATGAACATGCAGAAATGTAAAGCTTTTTTGGAAAGTAAAGTTTACTAGGGGTATGTCCAGCCGTGAACTTCGGTAAGCTGAGGTGATTGTTTGATGATTAGTTTACTAGAATGAGAATTCTTTTACTAGGATAGTAAAATTAATATTTAATAACCTGGCAATAATTTTGCAATGTCAATGTCAAATAACGTCATGGATGGATGAAAGAAGCTTCATGACTTCTCTGTGTATTTACTCTTGCGAATATTATTATTGGCCGCTTTTAGTTTCATTTTCATCCTGAAACTTTTATAATTTTTGTTCATTAAAATGCCGTAATCTGTGTAAAATGCTACTCGGTGACATCGAATTAACCAAACGCTTGCTGATTATTGCTGTCGTTCTTGGCATTATTTTGGTTTTGAAGGAATACGTGTTTGTTTATCCAATATGACTCAACATAAAGTAGCTTATTTTTATAATGCCGACGTGGGGAACTTCCACTACGGGCCCGGGCACCCGATGAAACCGCATAGGCTGTCAGTGACGCATAGTTTGGTGTTGAACTATGGGCTCCACAAAAAGATGCAAATATACAAACCATACCGAGCCAGCGCTCATGATATGTGTCGCTTCCACAGCGAGGACTATATAGAATTCTTGCAAAATGTAACACCTCAAAATATTCAAAGTAAGTAAACAATAATAAAAGTTGGTTAAGGAACATTACTTACACATCTCTCTCAGACTGTCATCATGACCAGGATATACACATTGTGGCATGGTATTGTCATCATGAGCTTTCAAACTTTTGTAAAAAGTTTGCATCAACATTTTAATAACAAGGCACACCTCCGGAGCTAGTGCTAGTGTCCTTTACATGTTTAGTATTTTACCACATTATAATCAAGTTACCACAATAGATTTGGAAAAGAATATTTGCATATAATATTTTTTTTTTTTATTAACTTGCTGATGCCACATAGCGTATTACAGTTTTAAAAATTACTGTATGCTTAGGTACTTACACACTATCATAATTCTTAGGCCTGTAATACAGAACCTCACTCAAACCTCAAGCATTACTTAAAACTAGTTTAAAGCCATTGATTGGTTGAAAGTAGTTTTAAAGTAATTCTTCAGTCTTGAGAACGATGAAGAAAAATAAGGACTATTGTATCTGCCGAAAGCTTCTTAATCAAACTTCATAAAACCAACATTTTGCACGGTCTACCTGCAAAATGTTGGTTTTATGAAATATTTTTTGAAGTAAGTATTCATAACTGTAATATGGTAGTGTAGCCGCACCCTAATTACATAACACAATTTCAACCACAATATGAGAGTTTTTAAGGATATGCCAACCCATTGCTTCATAGGTTTGAAGAATTCGTCTGCTCGACAACGTAAATAATGTGGGAGAACTGTCAAAATGAGACCCATTGCGTTATTGCGATTTTATGTGTGTTATGCATTTACCCCGCAGGACTTATGATGCAATTTGTTTATACGCTCCAAAAGTCTTAAATTCACTCACAGACAATGCACAGCCTAAACCGTTGGAAATAGTAGCATGAAATTTTGCACCTGTGTTCCAAGTGCGCACTAAGGAAGGATTTTCGAAAATTCATACCCTTTTAGGGTTAATTATGGGATGAAAGTTTGTCATTTTTACCCATGTGAAATCCTATCAGGTGCATGGCTTAATAATAAAAATAATTTTTATTTCAGGTTATTCCAAAGACTTACTTCACTACAATGTTGGGGATGACTGTCCTGTGTTCGAGGGTCTGTTTGATTTCTGTTCAATGTATACGGGAGCTTCCCTGGAGGGGGCCATGAAGCTCAACAATAATGCATGCGATATTGCCATCAACTGGTCCGGTGGGCTGCATCATGCTAAGAAGTTTGAACCTTCAGGTATGGTTTAAGGAGTGAGATAAAGTTTATGAAGTGAAATGATATGAAAGATGAATTGACATAGGTATATAAAGATTATGTGTTGAGATCAAAATGGTGAAAGTTTCAAGACATGGTAAAATTTTAATATTTAAATCCAGTAAAGCCTTGAGCCTGGGAAATATGGATTGACAGCAGGTAGTTGAACATTACCTACACTATAAAAAAAACCAAATCAACCTGTACCATCAATTCAGTTTCTTTTGTTTATTATGGCAGTCCAACAACTAATTCACAAAAACATTAATAGAGAACTTAATCTTATTAAATACTTAACTACTAAAGCGAACTTGTCACTTAAAGGTATGCACAACACTTACCTACATAATTTGCATATGCCTATTAAACATAAAGATAATCATAAAATCAAATAATTTAATAATAATTGAATGAAATAAATTAATAATAAAGTCAAATTAATCAATAATAAAAATTTTGTTGGCTTTTTATCCATAATCACCCTATTCTTTTCTTCCAGGTTTCTGCTACGTAAACGACATAGTGATAGCCATTCTTGAGCTCCTAAAATACCATCCTCGGGTATTATACATAGACATTGACGTTCATCACGGAGACGGTGTTCAAGAAGCATTCTACCTGACCGACAGGGTGATGACTGTCAGTTTCCATAAGTACGGGAATTACTTCTTCCCTGGTACTGGTGATATGTATGAGATTGGAGCTGAAAGTGGGAGGTATTACTCGGTCAATGTGCCACTGAAAGAGGGAATTGATGATCAGAGTTATGTACAGGTAGGTAATTTGGGTTCAAATTTAAATAATTTGTTTTTAAGCGGGCGAAGCTGTGGGCTGCAGCTAGTGTAAAACAAAATATTTTTAATTTTTATTTCAGGTGTTCAAACCCGTTATCTCCAACGTGATGGAGTTCTACCGTCCAACCGCGATCGTGCTGCAGTGCGGTGCCGACTCGCTAGCCGGTGACAGACTGGGTTGCTTCTCACTGACCACGCGGGGGCACGGCGAGTGCGTGAAGTTTGTTAAGAACTTGAATGTGCCCACTTTGGTTGTTGGCGGGGGCGGGTAAGTTGTAAAGAAGTATATTTTTTTGTTTTATTTGTTTTGAGCTTTAACATAGGAAGGGGTGGTTTCATCGCTATATGTTTGTCTTTTATGGGGTATCAGCATCACCAGTGTTCAGCCAAAAGACGTCTAAAGCTGGACATAGGCCTCTCCTCTCCCAAGCATTGCCACATCCCGGCCGTGTGCTTTTCTTCGCTCTTCTTGGGACTTAAACCCGCAATCTCCAAAGTGATGGAGTTTTTCCGTCCAACCGCAATCGTGCTACCGTGCAGCGCCGACTCGCTAACCGGTGACAGACTGGGGTTGCTTGTCACTGTGTCCACGAGGGCGTACGGCGAGTGCGTGCAGTTTGTTAAGAACTTGAAAGTGCCCACTTTAGTTGAGGGTGGGGGCGGGTGAGTTAAAAAAATCCGGCCAAGTGTGAGTCGAACTCGCGCACGAAGTGTTCTATACGATTATCTATAAAAACGGCAAAAGAATCATGTTTGTTGTATGAGAGCCCCCTTAATTATTTATTTTATTGTGTTTTTTGGTTCTTGTTGTTATAGCGGCAACAGAAATACATCATCTGTGACAATTTCGACTGTCTAACTATCACGGTTCATGAGATACAGCCTGGTGACAGACGGACAGATAGACAGACGGACGGACGGACAGCGGAGCCATAATAGGGTTCCCGTTATACCCTTTCGGTACGGAACCCTAAAAAGTATTTTTTTTGTAGTTTTCTAAAGTCGTCAGTTACCACTTATTAGTTTCCCATTTGTCAGGGGTCCCACTTGCAATTATGAAAATCGCTCTTACTGCTTGGTAATAAAGGCGCTATCAAGAATTATTACCATGGCCATAAATCTACTCAATAGCAAGTATCTCAACTGTAATTTCTATGCCTTACGAAAAGTTATTTTCTTAATAGATGGAAAGTTTTTGTGTCCCGACTGGTTGTCAGACTACCAATCATGCTATTTTCAACAAAATGGTTTGTTTATTTAGCTGTAAAAACGGACCAAAGAAGCAAACAAACTCAATTTTGAATTTTAAATACTTATCAGCAAAAATCCGATGGTAACAATGAACAATACAATATTACAGAGATGCGGTAGAACTTTACTCTTATTTCCCCTTCCTTCTTCAGTTAAGAGGGCCCTTCCCGGTTCGTGTATCGTCAACGCGAGCATGGTTGAAAGGCTTGTTGTTTCGTTCAGCACAAGTGAGAACGCGATAATATTGAACGAAAAATAGTGTGCGGAAATTTCATAAAAATTGTTCCAGGAAAAACGTGTTTTTGCGTAAGCCTTACAAGTTTGTGAACTTAATGCTTATCGTTTAGAATCTCCATTAGGTACGAGTTCGAGGTTTCTATCAAGATGTGTTCTTTACTTTTACAATTTATGAGTACATTATGAACAGCCAAAGTTCAGGTCAAATTTGTGCAAAAAACCAGATTTCTGCAGGCTTATACTGAATTTGTTTCTCCAAATTTTTATTTTATGCTTGCATAGAAACCTAGATATACTGCACAAGGTAATGTAGTTAGTTCAAAAATTTCAAAGAAAGATGAGTTACAACGCCATAATCAGGTACGAGCGTTTCTATGGAAGGTATGACGGGTTGGCCGCTCTTAATAACTCAGTTATTTGTTACATTTCAGCTACACTCTAAGAAACGTGGCGCGGTGTTGGACCTACGAAACTTCATTACTAGTAGACGAGAACATATCAAATGAACTGCCCTACACGGAGTATTTGGAGTTCTTCGCGCCAGACTTCCAACTGCACCCGGAAATCAACAGGTATACATACTTCCATACTAATATTATTAATGCGAAAGTAACTCTAGTCTGTCTGCCTGTTACCTTTTCACGGGTGAATGGATTTCGATTTTTGGCACACAGGTAGACCATGATCGGCTATGTGCCGTTAAATCCTGAAAATAAAAGAATTTTTCAAAAAATTAATTTAATTTGAGTATTTATTTATGTCAGACACAAGTGATCCATATTTTTGTTAGTAAGTATAATTAAAAATTATGTTAGTAACAAAGCTTTAAATACTCACCACAATTATACTATTATAACTAAAATTTAATAACAGATGTACTTACTACCGCGAACGTTCCCGGCCCACCACTTTTCGCCCTTATGCCCATAGTAATAAGGTTGAAAAGTGGTCGACCGGGAACTTTCGCGATGGTACGTACTACTCACATAAATAAAATCCTCAAATTCATTAAAATGTAATGTAATAAATTACCATCATCAATATTATTAATAAAATTAAGAAATTCACAAAAATCATAAAACAACAAAATAAGAATAAAAATGAATAGAATTTTATCAGTTGCTGTTCTTTTTACCCGACTGCGGCGAAGCCAAAAAAGGAGGGTTATGTGTTTGACCTGTATGTATGTCCCTATGTTCCCTTGTAAGTTGTAACTTTGGTGGTATGAGGAACAGGGTGTAAAGTTCACTCATCCACCATAGAAAAGGGAGCATCCTCCGACCAGACGCGTGTCGTGTCTGGTGGGCAACTGCCCGACGGTTGATGTCGGGACGTTGTATATATGCTAGTTGCGTGGTAAACTCTGCTTGCGCGATGCAGGATTTGCGTGACGTCAGTGTGACGCGTAGTTCGCATGTGGCGATGTTGATGCCGCTACATAACTACTAAACGTAAAAGAAAATTTTCAGTTTGTTAACTCAAAAGGAAAATGAAAATTTGCAGTGTGTATCCTGTTTTTAGGGTTCCGTAGTCAACAAGTAACCCTTACTAGTTTCGCCATGTCCGTCTGTCTGTCTGTCCCCCGGCTTAGCTCAGAGACTCTTAGTACTAGAAAGCTGTAATTTGGCATGGGCATAAATATTAACCACGCCGACGAAGTGGTAAAATATTTTTTTAGGCAATTTTTTTAGGGTTCCTCCCGTACACGTAAACTAGGGATGATCTTTTTTCTCGTCTATTTTTTTTCTCGTGATGTGGGGTATCCTTGGATAGGCCGTTCAAAATATTGAGGGTCTGTGTAGACCGTTTTTCGATTCAGGGGTCCATTTGCGGGCCTCCAATCCCGCAGCCTGTATTTAATCAATTCAATTTATTTATTCAATTACAATACAAATTGTGTCTGAAAAAAAATAAAACAACAACTCGACTAATAATAAATACAAAAATATACCATCACCAAATTATATAAAAACAACAAAAATCACAATAATAAACGAGCAGTCAGTCATTGCAGTCTAATGTTACAAGTAGGCTTCACCTATAACGTCCCATACCTTTTGCACCAACTCAGATAAATACCTACACACATACCCTTAATTATAAACCCAATAACCTTAAAAAAAAACAAAAAAATTGACAACGAGGTGAATAAAATAGCCCAGCAACTCAATATCAATAACAATAGGAAACACTTTCACATAATTTAATTCCATTACCATCCATTAATTCGTACTAGTATATTTATTTTACTGAACAGTTACATGTCAGAGATAACATGTCAAATTAACCAATAAAATAATGTTATGTCAACTAAAGGCAATTAAGATGTCAAAGAAATTAGAAAGTCAAAAGAAATTTGAATGTCAAAAGAAATTAGAGTGTCAAGTTATAAAGCTGAGTGAGAGCTGTGGTAGTGGGTCATGCAGCTTGGCCGAACATAGAGTTATTCTGGATAGATTGTATGGACAGATTGTAGATATACTATGTGCGGCGGCTAGGCAATCTAAGTTGACACGGGAGGGAGGGCCGAGACGGGGTAGGCGCGTGTGTGGGTGGAATGAATATGTAAGAGACGCTCACAAAGAGGCCAGGTGTTGTTTTCAGGCCTGGATACTTAACAACCGTCCCTCTTCAGGTCCTGTGTATGATGATATGTATGAAAAGCGGAAAACATTTAAAAGCCGTCTGAAATTTTGTCAAAACAACGCTGAGCAAATGATTATGGATAGGTTAGCTGAAGAACGAGCTAGTAAAAATTTTGGAAAATTTTGGAAGTCCACCAGTAAGTTAGATGCGAAGACTGGTCTCTCTGTGAGTGTCGGAGGGATGAGTGAACCTAGGGGCATCGCGAATATGTTCAAGGAACATTTCAGAGTTCAATCCCCACTCGGTCCCTCATCTTTGTTAAACAATGCTGAGCCCAGCAGCTGTGGAGTGAAACCTCTGATACTTTTCACTGCTAAACAAGTAAGTGCTGTTATAAAAAATATGAAACGAGGCAAATCTCCGGGGCATGATGGGCTCAGTATTGAGCACTTGAAGCTCGCAGGTGTCCATCTGCCGAGAGTCCTGTCTATGTTCTTCACAATGTGTATTAGACACGCGTACTTACCCACTAACCTGATGAAGACCACCGTAGTTCCCATTGTGAAGAATAGGACAGGTGACATCTCGGACAAAGGAAAATATCGTCCCATTTCTCTTGCGACAATAATTGCAAAAGTATTGGACGGTATGCTTGATTCTTACCTTAATGATTACATACATCTCCATGACGCGCAGTTTGGGTTTCGACCCGGACTTTCAACTGAAAGTGCAATTTTGAGTCTCAAGCATACAGTTCAATATTATATAGATCGTAAGACGCCGGTGTACGCCTGTTTCCTTGATCTCTCCAGGGCATTCGATCTTGTCTCGTATGATGTGCTCTGGAGGAAGATGGGAGACGGGTATACCTGCGGAAATATGTCAGCTTTTCCAGTATTGGTATGGTAACCAAACCAATCAGGTGAAATGGGACGGTACACTCTCTGAGCCGTATGGGTTGGAGTGCGGGGTGAGACAGGGAGGTTTGACGTCTCCCAGGCTCTTCAACCTCTACGCGGATGAGCGGAACTCAGCAGCATGCGTGTCGGATGCAGCGTTGATGGGGTTAGCATTAACAACATCAGCTATGCGGATGACATGGTGCTGCTGGGTCCGTCGGCGGGGGCAATCAGAGAGCTTATTAAAACTTGTGAAGCCTACGCTGCCGCGCATGGCTTAATATATAATATTAAGAAATGTGAATACATGGTCTTTAGGGTCGGCGGTGGCAAGTGCCGTGAGGACGGACCCGAGTTGGTCATGAACGGTTCAGTCATCAATAGGGTGACTACTTTTAAATACCTGGGCCATGTTCTTGCCGACGGACGACCTTAAAGACGATGTAGATATTGAGAGGGAGCGTAGGGCTCTAGCGGTCCGGAGCAATATGCTGGCCCGTAGATTTGCTCGGTGTACGGATCTAGTAAAAATTACACTTTTCAAGGCTTATTGCCAGAGTCTGTACACGGGCAATCTATGGGTCGGATATACCAAAAGATCGCTGGATGTCCTGCGCGTCCAATACAATAATGCTTTCAGGATGTTGTTGGGACTGCCTCGCTACTGTAGTGCCTCGGGAATGTTTGCGCAAGCTCGTACGGACGGATTCCATGCCGTTCTACGCAAAAAAAACAGCTTCACTTCTGAGGAGGGTGCGGGGCAGTCACAACAGCATCCTGAGGACTGTAGGAGAGAACTGCAGCTCTCAGATAATGAAGCAGTTTGTGAGGAGGGTGATAGGTACTAACACTAGATAGTAAGCTTTTGTATGTTACTAACACTATATGGATTCTTTGGTCCGAAATAAAAGATTATTTATTATTTATTTATATAATTCATCAACGGAGTAGAGGCATTTATTCAAGAGAAAAACTCTAAGCTTGGGCGTAAACGAGGACGTATATATCGAACTTTTAAGTTCGCGTGGCAATTTGTTAAAAAATTGTACTGCCTGGTATCGTGCACTATGTTTTGTGATCAGAAGGTGTGGGCTTATTATATTGCTGAGGTCCTTCCTACGTTTGCTCTCTCTGATGAATCTTTCCTCTTCAGTCTCATATTCATGCAGATACTTTTTTAGGTTAGTCTGGAGTACTAGAATATAAAGGCTGGGTACTGTTAGAATCCCTGAAACTGCAAAAAGGGGACGGCAACTCTCTCTTTGCGAGATTCGAAACTTTACAATAGCTCTTTGGCAATTGTAATTGTAACTATTGCCCCATAATTGGATGCTGTACCTCAATTTGGACTCTATGCGTGCGTAGTACACCATCTTTAATTGTTTGAGTTCAAACTCGTCCCTTAGGGTTCTTAAGGCATAGCATGCAGATGAAATAGATGCATCTATGGCCATTAACTCATTTTTCCAATTTAATGCTTCATCTATGCGTACTCCCAAAAATTTAGCTACATTCACAAGTTCAATTTTGTCTTCCTTTAACTGAATCTCCATGGTGTCTCTATTACGGAGATTCAGTTAAAGGAAGACAAAATTGAACTTGTGAATGTAGCTAAATCTGCCCAGCTTGGGCGGAGCACCGCCGTGTCCTCACGGAGGCGATCGGCGGCGGCGATCTCTCGCGTCCGGCCCTGGTTCAGGCCATGGTTCGGAGCGAGAGTGCATGGGAGGCCGTCACCTCCAGCGAAGCAGTAATGCTTGCGAAGGAGGAGGCGGAACGCGTGAGGGAGAGGCAAGGTTCGCGCCCTCGCGCCCCTAGTCGCCGCAGGAGACGCCCCGGGCGTCGGGAGTCGCAAGCCGATTTCCGGCCACCGTAGGCGCGGGCCTGCGGACGGTGAGCGATGGGTAGCTCACCGTCCGATAAGGACCAGGCCAGGGTCGACGGCGCGTCGTATTCCACGCGCGCCTCAATGAGTTGTCAGCACCAACTGACGGGGTCCGCTAGGGCCAATGCCTGCCAGGGTTGCGAGTTTGTCCGAAAGGGATATCGTGGCCCTGGCACACAGGCAAATGAAGGAATACGGGTGGGTTTTAGTCAGTAAAAGTCTGACACGCCCTCCCGCTCAGCCCAGAGAGGGAGAAGTTATTTGATAATTTCCCGCCCAAAAAAAAAAAAAAATGGTGTCTATTACGGGCTGTAGTTCGAAATAAGATTATGTTTGTCTTGGTGCTATTGATTTTTAGCTTATTTACAGTCTAATGTCAATCTCGGTATTTGCGGGACTAGGAATTTTCAATCCCGCGGGATCCCGCAAAAAATGTAAATATTTATATAAGGCAAATAAAACAATGAATTAATCAACATAACTCCACATTTATTTAAGTTTTACTATTAGCATAAGATCAATTGAATTACACTGTTTATTTATCACAGAAAACTACAAAATATGTATATAACTACTAAATTAAAATATAAACCAAAAACATTTTCAACTGAATGCTGACAGAAGTAATTATGACTTTAATTATTTAGTTTAGTCATTTTGTCAGCATTCAATTGAAAATGTTTGCGAAGGAATCAACTTATCTAAAGTGTCGTCTGCCAAACTACTGCGTATTTTAGAGGCAATATAATTATGTATATAGTATATAGATGTAAATGTAAGATATTTCTCTATCGACCCTCCAGACTCGATATCAGTCCCGAAAATCCCGCGGATCCCGCGGCCGTAAACCGGCAACACGCGAGATTGGAAAATGATGCGGGATCCTTATGGGAAGCCCTACTTTGCGTAATATTAAAGCTTTAAAGTTAAATTTCCAGCAATAAATGGTTGTTTTTGGATATGTGAAAAAATCATGGCAGTAGTACCTACCTAAAACGAAAGTAGGCTTTACAAATTACCGAGTAATAGTCACCCAATTTACATTTGCAGTTGGAGAATTGACCGTGACGTATGGCGATGTATGGGAGAACATGTTTATCAACTACAACGTTAAGTTTGTTTTTGGGATAAATTCATCCCAACTACGGAACCCTTCATTGTGCGTGGTCCGACACGCACTCGGCCGTGTTCTTTTTATTATTAAAGGCGTTGAGAGGCGTTGCTCTTGGAATAGTTCTCGAGTTCTAACAAAATGTTTTTTTTTTGTTTTTCAGTTCTAACAACGCGAACAGCAAACAGTACTTGGAAGCGATCTCAAAGCATGTGTATGATAACCTCAAAATGTGCCAGCATTCGCCTGCGGTGCAGATGACGCATGTTCCAGGTAAACTATTTACAGTATCGACGTGGAGATGGTTGGGATAGTCATAGCCCTACAGACGTCGTCTGCTGGTTAAAGGCATCCCCATTATTAAAATTACATAGTTAAAAAAATAAGCTCTTTCTCCGCAAATGGAATCTTAAATGAGAACAAGTACTTAAGGATAACAAAAGAAAGCACTTCTGTCTGTTAAAAACAAATTTTATGCCAGTAAGGAGATGGTAGAACGGTACCATACAAGCTTGGCCCACAAATGGACACAAATAAAACAAAATTTATTATGAAGCTATAATTCGTCAGTGAAGTTCTAACAGTACGTAAGTCAAAAATGGCTACTTTACAGGAGAGTGAAAAAACTGGATGAAATGAATGTAACTTACGCTTAAGGCCATATTGTGTTTAATTATTAATACAAATGAACTCTGTGGTGATTTGAACCCATGAAAATTAAATCGAAATCACAACCTCGGAGTGTACGTGAATAGCTGACATACGCAGTGTTGGCACCCTGACATACGCAGTGTTGGCACCCTGACATACGCAGTGTTGGCGCCAAAAACTAAGATACGTAGTGTAACTATTTTTCAAATAACGCGTTCTATTGGTCAGGTTACCGTGTTTTGATTGATCGATACGATGCGCGCCATTATGCTTTAGCCAATGACATTCAAATCTCAAGACACTCATAAAATGACTTACGCACTGTTAGAACTTCACCGACGAATTGTGTTTCATAGCCCTGTATATTTTTGTTCATCGTAAAACTTTGTGAAGAAAAAATTCAAACTTGTCGATCGCGAAGTAATCCACTGTCTTCCAGCAAATCTGTATCCCAAATGATTCATTAGCTATGCCCCAGTTTAAAGAACGTTGATATCTCCGTTGGAAACCTGGTAAAATCAGAGTGGTCCGAAGTTAAAGTATTTATATTCTAAAAATACTCGTGAAATCATATATAAATTCTTACAATAAGCATTCCCCAATTACCGTCACGTTTCCAAAACTGGCAACATATAAATATCTCCCCGAATACCTCAAAAGGAAAAACGGAACCCTTACTATGATCACTTGTGACTGTTTGTCCGTCTGTGTAACAGACGGACAATTTGCTCCAAATCTACTGGACCAATTAAGTGGTTTGGTACACTTACGAGTAATATAAATACGTCTTTACCTATGAAATTGCCGTTCTGCAGTACTGGCCATTTCAAATCAAAATATTTTTTGTTTGGCTAAGAATTCTAATTTCAAATTAATTTTATTTAAAAAACACGGAATTCTTTTTTCAAAACTAGTTATTTCTTTATTGATTAGCGTTATGTTTTCATCACATTTTAATCTTTTTCGTCAACTCATGGATACCTACGTTAAAAATTCGAGTAATTGTGGAATATGAGTACCGCCGTGGCAGCAAAGCGGCACAAGCGGCACGCAACATCACTTTTGGGTGGAAACTAGAAAAAAAATGCATACTGTACCGTGTGACATACTTATCAAATGAAAGGGCTTCAGTAAGGATTTCCGTTTTTTTTTTATAATTTTGGAATAAATAAGTGTGTTTAAAATTATTTAAGAAAATAGATGAAAATTGTCCCCTTTATCTCCGAAACTACTGAGCCTAAAAATTTGAAAAAGAAACAAAATATTTCCTAACTTACTTATAGATTACAGGCAAACATAAAATAAGTCTATGGTCTTAAAATAACATGGTAAATCTCTTAACATTGTACCTATTTGAAAAACATGTTTCCTCATACACACTGCAAATGTAAGTTTGTACGCAAATTGATACAATAGTTTTATCAGAAATAGCCATAAATAACATAAGACCAAAACAATTACAGCTGTTATCTGTAATGAGTTTATTATTAGTAATACAATAACCTTCCCATGTCCATTGTGTTATTTGTTTATTATAGTAATTTTAAACACAATGCCAAATCTGCTTAAACAATGGATGCCAAGCTCATACAAATTAGTTAAAACGTTTTTTTGTTTACATTGGCGACGGAAGTCATAAATCTGTCGGCCATTACGATAAGGATCGGTACTTGAGCATTTTGACGTTTGTTATGTCACAGGGTCTGAAAGGTTAAGTTTGTTCTTGGGATGAAGGCATCCCAACTACGGAACTCTTCATTGTGCGTGGTCCGACACGCACTTGGCCGGTTTTTTAAATATAATTATCTCTTTGTATGTGCTGGAACAAACTTTATCCTTTGGGTAACTTTACTCATACCTACTGAAAAAAAAAAACACTCTTTCACAGGCGACTTCTTCCCCGAAGAATACAGGATCAAAGACGAGCCCGACCCAGACGTCAGAATCTGTCAAGAGGAAGCGGACAAAATAGTGGAACCCAAGAACGAATTCTATGAGGATGAGAAAGACAATGACAAGGAACCACCGGTCGAGAACAAGGACCCATAGCATACGAATGGCCTGACTGACCCCCTGGCCATTTGACACGAAACGGGTTGTTGAAGATACAGGAAACAGTTCCTTTGAGTGCGAGTGAGTGACTCTGCAGATATTTTTTATTAAGTAAGTTTATTTAAAGTGAGTGACTTTTGTGGTTTTGTTGCAAGTTGTTTATTTGCTTGTTTAAATGTCGATGTGTTGGTTTAACCCTTCTCATAAGGCTGTCAATGTATCTGATTTTATGAAGTTCAGGTAGCAATGGTGATCTCAACTTCAAAATGTTTTTTTTTTGTGATTAACAATGAAGTAGGTCTTCTTTCAATTGATTAAAATATAGTAATATTAATATTAAAATATATAGGAAATCTTACGAAATTTAATGTAAAACAGTACTCTCCTTTTGTGCTTCGCTGCAGTTGAGTAAAAGGTTTGCCACCGTTAGAGAAGGGTTGATGATTTTGATTTCATTACTGTAAAATAAGAAATTTAGCCTTAAGAATAAATTAAGTAAATAAGTATATTATGTATACCTATTGATAATTTGCATGCGAACATGATAGACAGAAATTAAGTTTATTTTTATAAAGCCCATGATTGGGCTGTAGGTTGTACAATGAAATCTTTATTTATTGTTTGTGAATGTATTATTTAAATGTGTAGTTTAAGACTGTTTCCAAATGCAACTTACTGTCTAATACTGTATAATCATGTCCTTGCTTTGCAGTTTAAACGTGCAGTTGAAAATATGTACCTACTTGCTAAGCAGTTGGCATTGGCACGCCACGACATTGCATGGTAATGGGTTTCTTAAGCGGAAATGATTTTGCATCGTATTTTCATACCCTTAGCACTCACATTACGTTGATATCGTCACAAGGGGACTTGAACATGCCGCAGAAGAGTTCGGCGCCATATCCACGTACGAGAATCGCGGCGATAGTGACGCTGTGCCTTCACATAATCGCCGTGTGGAGATGGCGCCTTAGGCATGCAGGGCCATATAAATGTTAATGATTTTCCGTGCTATGCCGCGTCGTGCAGCTTAGTGAGCCTTTCATACAGGAGCAAGCAAAATATGATAGCCACTTGTACTTGTAGGGCAGCGAACAATAAAAAAAAACTTTTTGTTTTAGACAAAAAAACCCATAGTAGGTTTTAGTAACAATATTTTTTTGCTTATAACTAATGTTTTTTAACCTAACTAAAAAGAAGAAACTAGACACCGTCTAAATTCCATTGGTTTAGGTAGAATAAAGGTAAACAAATCGGAAAAAGGGTTTTTATAAATTACACTTTCTTGTTTTAAAACGCATTGTAACTTTACTTATCCAAATTAAATGGATTTTTGATTTTTACGATAGTTTCCTCTTTATGTTAAACTTTATCTTTTATTCTTAAACTACTTTTCGTTGATGAAACTGCTAGAGCACAATTTTTTAATTAAGTACATTAATATTTTGTAATCTGTTTATTGTAAAGAGCCCAAAAATACAGGTTTTCAAAACGTCAACGAATCATAACGTTGCTAAATTGAAGAGCATACCTGTGAAGTAGCATGACAACTGAAGTGACAGGTATTACGTTTAGCCGGTTACTTCATAGCTGTCTCGTCACGTGATTTTTTGGTTTACCTTTATTTAACTACCTAAACCAACGGAATATACACCTGCACAGTAGGCTCATCGGTCTCGCAACACATCGTCGCGAGTTCAGTGAACCTACTGAGCAGAACAGTATCGGTTTTCTAGCCAATCATCCTTAGGACGCTATTCGGGCTCCCCCGTGCTCGTCGCACCACCGACGCAACTTTTCTACGCATAATTGCGTAGAAGTCATCTACGCTGGCGTCATGACCCCAGCGTAGCCTGACGCGTCAGTAGCAAGTCACTGCAACATCGATACCCTGCTTCTAATATTATTTGAGGAACAAAAATAAAAATTTCGTGTCTTTCTACCGTTTGATAGGTAGACATTCTGTGGTCTTTTCTATTGTTCGCTGCTCAGCAAGGAAAACACACAAGCGCCTTTACTAGTAAATCTTGGATGCTTTGACGTTCAAAAAAGCACAAAGCCATATACTGGAATTCATTTTAGTACAAGTATTTGAATAATGCCCAGTTTTTGAAAAGAATCTCGGCCATATGTTGTGGATAAGATGTTCTTTTTTTAAACTGGGGGAAAACTTATTGCTGCCACTTTTAATGATGTACAGACGCCAGCACATCAAGCTACTACAATCTGTCAAATTTCTTTAAAAGATTTTCAACTTTATTGTTATAGCATAAGGTTCAAGGTTGATTGAGAAAATTTGACAGTTTCGGATAGGTTGACCTGCTGGCGTCTGTACTTCTGTGCTGGTAACAAGTTAGTGCCGATGCACACGATGCGTTGTGCAAATATCCATGGTATGTTGAATAATCCCCAGTTTTTGAAAATAATCCCTGCCGTATATGTTGTGGAAACGATGCTCTTTTTTAAACTGGGGGAAAACTTTTTGCTGCCACTTTTAATGATGTACAGACGTCAGCACATCAAGCTACTACAATCTGTCAAATTTCTTTAAAAGATTTTCAACTTTATTGTTAAAGCATAAGGTTCAAGGTTGATTGAGAAAATTTGACAGTTTCGGGTAGGTTGACCTGCTGGCGTCTGTACTTCTGTGCTGGTAACAAGTTAGTGCCGATGCACACGATGCGTTGTGCAAATATCCATGGTATGTTGAATAATCCCCAGTTTTTGAAAATAATCCCTGCCGTATATGTTGTGGAAACGATGCTCTTTTTTAAACTGGGGGAAAACTTTTTGCTGCCACTTTTAATGATGTACAGACGTCAGCACATCAAGCTACTACAATCTGTCAAATTTCTTTAAAAGATTTTCAACTTTATTGTTAAAGCATAAGGTTCAAGGTTGATTGAGAAAATTTGACAGTTTCGGGTAGGTTGACCTGCTGGCGTCTGTACTTCTATGCTGGTAACAAGTTAGGGCCGATGCACACGATGCGTTGTGCAAATATCCATGGTATGCCACACGGTGCGTTCCGGCGTCGCACCGCACGTACACCGGATTTGCAACCCGCGAGACGAGGCGGGGAGGGATTGTGCCGCCGGGCAAAAATTTTGCGGTGCGGCGCCGCAACACCCGTGTGACCGCCAATGCGGCGAAATCTTTGCGGCGCGGCGCCGCTACATATGCTAAATGCAGACTTTCGTAGCAGGCGCGTTCATAAATCATGGGAGCTAGGCGACACGAGACTGTATAGACTATAATATCACCATCCTACTCACAAGTTTTTACACCGCGAGACTTTGCTTTTAGTATAACCTCTTTTGTGGAATGAAAGCCGATTTTTAGATAGACATTTTACTAGCGGCATTCGCTTGTGCTACTTTTGTAGTATGTGATATGGACTTAATTATAATCATGTATTCATACAAGCATTTCTTTCTGTCGTCTTCCTCATGAAAGATTTAAGCACATGTGACTAGTTTAAGATGTAAATTAAGTTGCTTTATAAGTTCCGAGATATTGGTGCCTACAATGTAGGATATTAGACATAAGCAGAAAATTGAGCGAAGTCATTCCTATGTAGTTATGGTAGATGGGTAGGTAAATTGTTGGTGTTGCCTTATAATTAATATTTCCTGTGTATTAGAAATCAATTTTAGGAGTTTTTATTTTGTTTTAAAAAACAGCGTCATATACAAATCCATAGTAATATTCATAGCTTATAAATACGTATGACTTACAATAATTTTATACAGAACATACTGTTAGGTCAGGTTCGAAAGATGTCCAAATGTCGCATAATAAATTATTATGTCGGTATAAGTTATCCTTATTGTTTCGGCATTGTTTAATAAGTTGTAAATATTGTAAAAAATGCCTAATAAAATAATTTTATTATTTTAAATCATCATTTTGTGTTTCCTTTTGATGGGTTCTCTGTCAGCAGTGTGGGATCAACAAATTAAAACTTATTTCATGTAAAAATAATATATTTACTAGTAATTAATTACAATAAATACATTTAGAGTGAAAACTCTAATAACTACCAAGCTTCAAATCCAAATTGTTTTCATTTATGTACTTGTGTACGTCGGCCATCTCCTCTGAAAAGTCGACTGTGAACATTTGAAGCCTTTCGCACATTTGTATTATTCTTTTAACTACATCCTTTGATACCTCCAAGGTACAATCCAACCACAAATAGTTTACATTTCTCAAATGTCCTTTCTCTAATAAATGCAATAGTGTTTCATCTATGTTAGTCTTTGTTTGATATTTCAAAACTAGTCTTTGCAAATTATCTGTACATTCTACGAAAAAAGTCAACATGTGATCTATAGAAAAATTTTCATTACCTATTGTTAGATTCCTGAGTTCTGAGAATATTTTATTTGGGCGCCGAAAAAACCTGGGTATTACCAACCATTTTGACTGAGTCATTAGACAGAGTGTGATCAAGTTTGGACAACACTTTCCCAGCGACAGTACTGCGTCCAAAGTTAGCGAGTGGTCGATCTCCCACAGAGAGAAGTGTGTGAGGTAACTGCCTTTGACCGTTAAAAGCTGCTGCATTGAATCCGAGTAGGAAAAGAAAGAAAGATCCAGCCTATTCAATCTCAACTCGCTCATCGAAATCTGTTCTAAAATTGCGTCTTTATTATGTTCCGATAAATGCGTTACCGACAGTTCTCTGAGGAATGGACATATTTTGATTAACTTCCTAATACCATCAGCTGAGGCGAAATGACAGTTTATTTTTCTAAGACTCAAGGGCCCTATCTCCATAGCACTGCCAATTAACGTGGAGCCGATGTCGCAGGACTCGATGCGGAGCTCCTCCAAGTACGGCAGCTCGCTGATCAACATGATGATGCCGGCTTGAGAGACGCACCGCCCAATACGATTCGCCCGTTCGTTCCTCGGGGGATCCATTGCCAAAATCCTCAACTGTTTTAAATTCGTGATAAAACAAAGACCTGCATCAGAGACGTTCCTAATTAAAACTGAGGCGTTAAAAAGGGATTTGCAGATGTCTACTCTAGAGACAATGTTAAGTTCTTCGAGTAAGGGACAACTGTCGCCGATGACCTCGAGAATCTCATCAGTGCAAATAAACTTGAGATCGAGAACGACTAAGCGGCTGAAGGTGGAGAGTGTCGCTATCCAGAAGCGCTGGGCTATGCCGTTATCGAGGTCGCATTTGCGGAAGACTGTCATGTTGGGGTGCGTCAGTACTTGTAGCTGAATGCGAGGGTCGCCGCGATACTGGCAGCATGTTCTTTCTGAACAGAGGACATCGAATAACCTGAAAAATGTAATAACAAGTAAATATTTTCATTTATCAGTGACTTTTGAATGGCAAAGTAATAAAATTAAAATTGACATTCAACAGTGATATAACTAGTTTTAGTGGTCATAATCTGTCTCCTGCTAATATTCTTGTTTTATTTTCATCATTACCATAACTTAATTTTGAGTAGGTAAATAAATAAAAGTATGTAGGATGCATCGGGAATCGGGACAGATGGGCCAGAGTCGTCATGCAGTGGGAGACTTAGATGCGTATAAGGGAGATTGGCCGGAGAAAGGGACACAGGGAAAAGTGGAGAGGAACATAGTAGACATAAATACTTACTTAGACACAACATTAAAACAGCAATAATTTTGGATATATAAATCAAATGAAGCACAGCACAAGGACAAATCAGATTCTATGATTCGGCCATCTATTAAAAAAAATATATCTTCAAGGTGAGTAAAGGTTACAGTGTAAAAACAACTGCATTAATATGTTTTTAATTGGTACCCCTCACAAATTGTTCCTAAGAAAAGGGGGTCACCCAAAATAATGCAGCTGCCTGTCTATACTATGCAGATTAAAGCATTGGAAAATAATCTGGGGCATCACACAATAATTTTATTTTATCACGGTAATAACGCAGTCAACTATTTATGGAACTGTGCCAATTTTGAAAGTCAGGAAACAGATTTATGAACACATTCTTATTTATTCTATGGCAATTAAATAACTGTAATCAATTAAATTCTTTTTCTTGTCTAGTGACAGCATGAAATCAAATTTTCTGTACTTTGCCTAATCTTTTTAATCAGCAGGCTTTTTTTGTAGATTTTAATACTTGGTAGGGGTCTTTTGTGTTGTGTCTATTGTTCATGAAAGTAGTTGTACACATGAACACAAAACTGCAATACAGCGCTTTCATAAAATTATCTTTATAACAACAACAATGGAATCGTTACATTTAAAACAGCGATAAGAATAAACACAAAAACATAATTTCACACCATCATCTGTAACTTCTGGAAGGGGTAGGAAAATATCACAAAATTTAATATCTATTCGAAAACGACTCTAGGTCATCATTAAAAAATAATCAAATAAAGACGGAACGTTTATATAAAGAGGTATACCTGGCTGGCAGCATCATCATCAGTTGGCATTTTAAATCAAACGCCTCTCTCTCACACTCCTGGAACTGATTCTCAGGATACGTCTTTTCAATAACATAACAAGCTGAATTAATAAGACCAATGGAACTTTTAACACACAACTGAAATAGACTACAGGGCTGCTTAGGAGGCGACATCTCGACGCCCCAAGCAAATAACAATGGCAA
The DNA here is from genome assembly GCA_948098905.1 of Tiliacea aurago. Taxonomy (NCBI): domain Eukaryota; kingdom Metazoa; phylum Arthropoda; class Insecta; order Lepidoptera; family Noctuidae; genus Tiliacea; species Tiliacea aurago. The sequence goes on from OX402596.1 coordinate 18,967,249, forward strand.
TGAAACTCGTTTCGTAGTGTATGAGTATGATAACTGAGTTTATTAATACCGAACAATATAATTAATTAAACATTATCCAATAGAAAACTAATTTGAAACTTTGTTATTGTGTATGATATTTTGCCATCTATTGATTTCTTATTTTCTGACAAAAGAAGTGTAGAGTTGTTGCGTTTGACAGATACGGACAAAAATAGTGAAGTGTAGAGTGAGTGAATATTGAATCTCTCCGCTGTCAGAAACTCGGAACATCTTTCTTTTTCATTCATTCATTCTATTTACGGCACAGATAATCGAGAAAAAAATACGAAAAAAGTGAAGTGAAACGCATGGAATTAGTATGTACTATATTATTAAGCTCCTTTGGGAATCCTACATATTTTAGATAGAATGCTTCTTTTGGAGTTTTCAGTAGGTTTAAAAAAATATATATATTTGGTTTTAACTATTCCTTAGAGCGGGCGGGGGGGCTCCAGTCCTGAAGGAGCTAGGGAGTCTCTTTAACTCCGTCATCCAAGAGACAGCGCCCGAAGCGTGGAGCAGAGGTGCGGTGGTTCTGTTCTTCAAAAAAGGCGACAAAACCTTGCTGAAGAACTATAGATCCATCTCACTTCTGAGCCACGTATACAAGCTGTTCTCGAGGGTCGTCACAAACCGTCTCGCCAGGAAACTTGACGAGTTCCAGCCGCCAGAACAAGCCGGTTTTCGAAAAGGCTTCAGTACCGTAGACCACATCCATACTGTTCGGCAAATTTGTCAGAAGACCGAGGAGTACAGTCACGAGCACGAATATGTATATACTTCGCCACTTTTAAAAGTGATTTCCTCCAACTATATAGATTGTAATTCTATTTTACTACGAACATAGTATGTTGGAACCCAAACTATTATGAAATAGATCTTTTCTCAAAGTTGCAATCGTTATTCCACGAGAAAATCGGTTTTGAATTTTGCTAAGTGTTTACATATCAGTGCTCATGACTGTACAACCAGCCGCTGTGTAAGGCATTTGTGGACTACGAGAAAGCCTTCGACTCCATCGAAATATGGGCAGTTCTGGCCTCTTTGCAACGATGTCGAATTGACTGGCGCTACATAGAAGTGTTGAGATGTTTGTATGACGCTGCCACGATGACTGTCCAGATCCAAGATCAGAAAACCAGCCCCATTCAACTGCTCAGAGGGGTGAGACAGGGGGATGTGATATCCCCAAAACTCTTCACCAATGCGTTGGAGGACGTCTTCAAGACGCTGGAATGGACTGGACAGCGTATCAACGCTAACGGCGAGTACATCTCACACCTTCGCTTTGCTGATGACATCGTCATAATCGCAGAGACGCTGGAACAGTTAGACCGGATGCTGCACAGCCTAAATGGAGCCTCTCGGTAGGTTGGCCTCGGCATGAATTTGGACAAGACAAAAGTCATGTACAATACGCACGTCTTGCCGAGTCCAATCCACATCGAAGGGTCGCTTCTCGAAGTTGTGAAGGAGTTTGTCTGCCTAGGACAAGTCATCCGGCTCGGCAAGCCGACAGAAGGATCCAGTTGGGTTGGGCGGCATTTGGAAAACTGCGTCAAGTCTTCTCGTCGCCTATCCCGCAATGTTTGAAGACTAAGGTCTTTAACCAGTGCGTCCTGCCCGTCATGACATACGGTGCCGAAACGTGGACACTGACAGTCGGGCTGGTCCATAAATTCAAAGTCGCCCAGCGCGCTATGGAGCGGGCTATGCTTGGAGTCTCTTTGAAGGATAAAATCAGGAATGAAATTATCCGGAAAAGAACCGGAGTTACCGACATAGCTTGCATAGTAAGCAAACTGCAGTGGCAGTGGGCTGGCCATGTTTGTCGAAGGGCCGATGGCCGATGGAGCAGACGAGTCCTGGAGTGGAGACCGCGTATCGGCAAACGTAGTGTGGGACGCCCCCCAGCTAGATGGACCGACGACCTTAAGAAGATGGCGGGTCAGACTGGATGCGAAAGGCGGAGGACAGGGTGTGGTGGCGCAGCTGGGAGAGGCCTATGCCCAGCAGTGGACTGCGATAGGCTGAGTTGATTGATTGATTGCGATACGGTAAGTTGCAAAATTCAAACTAGAGGAGTGCGGGCATATAGTTTATATGAAAACTAATCCAACTGGAACAATAAAAATTGTGTATTTGTCAGCTCCGACACACGACTGGAGTTTACTCCTTGAAATGTGCGCAAGGTGCGTTGCGCTCAAAAACGTAACGCTTTTGAAAGAAAGAAATAGTAGATTATTAACCAAGGGGATAAAGCAGTGTCTTCTGTCGCGGATGACGATTTTAATCGCGAATGTAGCGAGGGATTTAAGTTCACCCAAGACTAAGACAGCTTTATCACCGAGGAAAATACTCTACTTTTCGTACCATTTGCGAAAAAATTAACACAATAATAATATGAGATAAGCATTTTAGAACATTAACTTATTTATAAAAATAAATTAAAATAAACTTAACGTTTATGTATTTGAAGAAAACAAAAACGCGGCAAATTCCTAGACTAATATTTATTTGTCGGAAAAGCAAAGGCATCAAGCTCTTACGGGCTCGTCGGTTTTCGTAATTTTATTTAATAATCATAACTGCATAATAAATGCGTATTCCTTTTTCAAAAAGATGTATAATATTTTTTATTTAAAAAATACAGTGATTTCCATAATATAAATACTAGGAACAAACACAAATTTGTTGTACCTACAACAAGGCTCAAGAAAATAGGTGGCTCGTTTCGATGTCAATGTATACGCTTTTATAATAAACTTCCAAGCCACGTTCAAGATCTAAGCCTTAATAAATTCAAATCATTCATTAAACGTAAGTTGTCCCAGAAAGCCTTTTATACTGTTAAAGATTATATTGAGGACAAAAAGGCTTGGGATTGAGCTGCTCCAATTTTTGTACATATTGAGGTAGTTTATTTTTATTGTTTTTTTTTTGTTTTTGCTAACTTTATTATTTTATAAACAGCGACATTTAATTATTATTTTATACACAATGACATGAATATTTACTTGTAAAGTATTATATTATTTTAATTATTGTGAATGTGAAGACTTGCATAATATTTTTTTCCCTTTCTTTTATTCTCAGTTAGTGTTAATCATGGTCTGGCAGTTTGAGTCATATAAGTGGCCTACCCAAATGTCCTTTCTTTGGTATTGATCGTCGCATCGTTGAGCTCCTTAAATTCTGAGTAGAGCTGCACGATTACTGACAAATGCGTGCACTGACTGGTCAGGTCCACTCAACCTGTGTGGTTCTTTCCTCAAAAGACCATTTCAGACACCAATCTACATGGTCTTCACATGATCTGACCAAGATTATGTCTGGACTTTAAAAGAGACTATGACCTCTGAGTTTGTTTCGGCCTTTCTTCTCAGAGTAGTCAGATAGGAAACGCCGACCTCATCTAGTTTTTAAAATATGATTGACGTGTAAAAGTGTTTGTACAAACCTACTTACAGAAATAAAATCATTTATCATTTATCAATGCTTTATATACAAACTCAATGGTGTAAACACAGATGTAGTTCAATATAAATTTCGGTAAGTATTCCAAATTTAAATCACATTCTCCCCCTAGAGGATGAATGAAATTCAGTACAATTTTCTTTCCCTGTTTTTAACAGATTAAAAATGTAAAAATGACTATTGCTATGTTCGCTTTTTGTGGCATAGAATGTCACTTTTTTGAGCAAGTGGTACGAAAAATAATTTTATTCGTCACAGAAACACGTGCTTAGGAAAACATAAACTCGAGCAGGTAAACATTACACAAAACACATCTACATTATAATCACGAGCACAAAGAAAAACAAATAGTCGGCAACTGCACGTCATGACCGTGACAAAAAGGCTTGCACTCAGCATGATGCTGTGCTATGGGGGACCCAAAACACAGCGCTAATTTTCAGTGGTTACCCGAAAAATACGAACGGAACTCAAGTCAGGTTTAATGAGTTAAACATAATAGGTAACAAAATAAAATAAAATAAATAGTAGGTACATATAATATAATGCATAAACAACCAATTATAACGCTTGTATTAATTTCACTCATAAAATATACTTATCGGGGGCCATAATTGAAAATCGATTCTTATGGAGTGCAAACATACCTACATAAACTCATGCCTCCTTCCCATCGGGGGGTAGGCAAAAACTATAGAACACCACCTGCTCCGCTCCTTAAACACTCCATTTGCTTCGTTTACGTTCATACATCTAGTCATACACGCTCGTCGGTTGCTAACTAGTACCTACTACGCGCCTGACCTTTCTGAGGAAGATCACCAATTAGGTAACTATATGTCCACCTCCGCTTACGGATTCATAAGGAGTAAATTCCAAAAATCACATTTCGGTGGGGCCATCTGTAATTTTGATTTTGACCCCAATTTTGTTATCAAAAACCTTTTATACGACACCCATGACGAAAAATCTATGAAAATCGACTTTTAATCTGTAATGGTAAAGGAAACATATGATGTGATAAATAAATAAAAATAAATAAATGATTTTATACTGAAGATCACGTCTAAACGAGTAGTGTTAATGATTTGAAACAATATATATGATAAATTAGAGCATTTTCTCAATAACATAATAGGTATGTGAATATTCTAGATTATGTTTATATTAAATAGTGAAATTAATTTTTAAAGTTATATCAAGCGTATTTTTCTGAAATTTTATTTAAAGATTTAATTATTGATCTTTTAGTATCCGCCCCATTGTCAGCCATTTTTGGCGCGAAACGTCTGTCTGTCACGTCTGGCGTTTCGCACCTCAGTACAGAACACGCAAGCTAACCTCAAGGTCGGGACTCAAGGTCACTGGCATATATCTAAGTCTTAAGTAATAAACTCCAAAAATGTGATGAGTGTCTGCAACATTTTTTAGATCAAACCAACCAATTTAATCGTTCGTCACTTTCCTACGTAGGTACGAGATCTTATATCTGGGTCCATATTGGCTCAACTAAAGTTCTTTACCCGAAATTGTTCTTCCTAACGATTTGTAATCCGAATGATCACTCTTCCTAAAATTTTTCATCCTAAAGTTTTCATTCATACTATTTGTAGTGCTACCGGCGATGTTCATAACACTCATGTTTCCGAAAATTGTATTTAATAATATCATTAATGTAAATATATTTAAACTCCTACTGTTTTTTATCATAACGCTTTTATCCCTAAAACTATAACTATACATGAGATAATTATGTCTAAAAAACCAACTGTTTAGAATGATTTAAGGTCGTTTCACAGATTTTTGTCTTAAATGAATGAAATTCAGGTCAGAATGTCGTCTTGGGGGCACTATAAAAAAATACTTATAAAAATTTCGCGACCAATTTCGAGGTAGCGCTCGCCGGCCGCTGCCGCGGCACCGCTCGCTTCGCTCGCTCGGCTCGCGCGTAGTTGGTCACAGTTCTAACCTAACCTAACCTATGGATATCTTTGCAGGTACACACCGCTATAAATAAAATTAAAATATGACTTTGAATAATATTGTAAAAGATGGTTATGTTGAGAAAATATAGGAAAACAAATAAAAGTCTATTAGATGTTTATTGCTACTGACATTATGAAGTTAAATGCTTCGGAATTATGAACATTAGAGACAGAGTAGTTAGGAATTGTGATTGTTAGGATAAAAAATGTTAGGAAGAACATTTTCGGATTTCCAATTATCGGAGTTGAAAATTTAGGTGAACTTTGGCGCACCCCTTATATCTACGTGTATGTACGAGATATTTGGGAAAATTCAAAAACAGGGATTCCATGTTCCAATGAGAGTAGGCTCTTTAACCACATCAGCAAATGTTTTCAGCACACACACTGACGCAACATACACGGAGTAGGTACACAGAAATCCTTTGCCGTGAACTGTAAATCTATTTTTTTTTTTACAAAGGTCACAGTCAAGGTCAATTAAAAGTCATATTAATCTGCAGTCAAATAACACGGGATTGTGGTTACAAGGGGAGGATGATAATTTTATTATTTTTGACCTAGGGCGTCTAGTTTTTGAGATACTTACATTTATACGAAAAACTCAAAAAAGGGATTCCAAGTTTCAATGAGAGTACCTAGAGTAAGTAGTTGTTCCGGGCTGTTTGTGTATGTGAGCTTAAATTTTGTAAACGCACCCACAATACAGGAGAAATTCCTACAGTAGGGCAACGTTTAAAAAAAAATAATAGATGCTAACTAATCACATCAGTGAATGTTTTCAACAACACACACTCACGCGACATATACCTACTCAGCCTTATAACAAAACAAGATTTATATTTTGACATGGCTTAAAGCCCACCACAGACGTAGCTATAATATATATTATAGCAAGACATATTACGATATATTTTTCATAGTAATCTTCGAGTGACCTCAGACGGAGCTATAATATATATTTCTAGTACGCACCAAAAACTACGCAAAAAAAAGCAAAAGCAAAGTATATTAATATATATTATAGCTACGTCTGTGTCGGGCTTAAACCATGGAGCCAGTTTTTGTAATAAGAACGTAACAGTGATTGAAATACCGTTCTTTACTTAACTTTACTTTTTTTACAAAACTGAAAACTTAGTTCGGTACTAAGTTGTCAGTTTTGTGTTTATGTACTTTACCATAGTCGGAATAAAGTTCGAAATTCAATAATGGCTCCATGTTTTAAACCTGGGTCTGAAGATAAACCTTGTTTTGTAATAAGGAGTCCCCTTTCTGTTCACAGAAATCCTTAGACGCGAACTGTGAATCCAACAATTTTTCCAAGCGGCGGCGCTGCATAATGTTAAATAGGGGTTAAAGTATAAAGGCAAGTTCATTTTAAATATTTTATTTTCATTTTTTCGTATGAGTTTACACCTAAAACTAATAATTTATGATTAATTAAAGATATACATTCGTCATACTAGAAATCCATCTCATCAAGTAAAACGTGTTCTTCTGTCATAAATTAAATACTTAAGTAATTTGGTATTATTTTATGCGAATTTGTATACAAGATTTTGAGATAGTTATTATGTACTATTTACCCCATTTACACTACGTTACTTATATTATTTCCGTTTTTAAACTAGGTAGGTAAATCCAATGACGTTTTATAAGGTAATAGGTAGATACCTACATCATTTGGTAGGTAAATCCAATTCCAAAAATGTTAGAAGGATGAAAGCCGAAATGTGGGTGTCCTACTATACACTTAATAGGTAGGTACTCCTCTGCCTAACCCTTCGGGCAAAATAGGCGTGATGTTATGTATGAGTAGGACCAATTACCTATCTTTACAAATTCGCACATTGATAACATTTAAATCAGTAGGTAATAGATCCAGTAATTGGGCATTAATTTATTAATATTATTTTCACATCGAACTCATGAAAGCTTGTGCTACAGTAAAAAACAATAATATTGGTACATTTATAAATTGTAAAATTGTACCCAGTTTTTAAATTTTCAGTTTTTATTTTAGATTATGATATTGAAATTCGGATTTCTTATATTGGTGAAATTTCTGAAAAATACTTTTAAAGGTTGATAGTGCCCAAATAAAATTGAAAGTTCATAGTTAGTCACAATAATTAGGCGTTGGCTGTTTGGTATTCATACCTAATTTCTTTTAAAATCAGAGATTAGATAATAAAATTACCGATTAATCAACAATAAACAAATATAACTCAATAACAACTCAACAGACTAAGATTCTTTCCAAGACTTGCCAACTGAACCAAGTTTTTGCCAGTTTCAGGCAAAAATTATAGTCATGATAAAAACTGAGTAAGTGCATAAAGCGTGTTACACATTTGTTCGGGTCGGGATAATCGGCACAGCCAGACGGCACAATCGAATATCAATATGTACCTAGTAAGTAATTGCTTCGGATCGGCTTTAATGTTCAACAAATACTGCCGAATCGAATGTGCCCCCGACCCCTAATACGTTAACTTGCTGCATTGGTAGAATCATTTTACAGCAGCCTGTGTTGTTGCCTGTTTGATTGATGTCTCTTATTATATACACACATTCATTTAAATATTTATGTTAACCATATAAGTATTAAATGTTTCATATTTCGCTCTTTGTTTCAGAGAGTCAAACTCTATGGTATTGGTAGATATTCTATAAATTACCTAATTTTTGGGTCTCAGAGCAGAGTCCAATTCTGACGAACTTACTTACTCTGTACCGATATAGTTATTAATCTCTCTAGTTTCTTAAACATGTACGGGTTAAAAATTATAATTTATTTATTATCATTATCTAACTTTATCTTTTAGTATCAGTAATTGCCTAAAATCTTTGTTGTTATATAATAACACTCTAATTTACAGTAATATTTGAATAAATAGTTTATGTAATATATTATTTACATTAATAATCATAATAACATCTACCTACATAAATTATTTAATTTGAAAAGATTCTACTATAAATAGTTATTTGGCACTAATATTAAAACAAACGGACTTTGTAAAAACAAATATTTCATACAACTACCTATCTACTTAGTATCAAGATTTCATAAATTAATAGGATTTTTTATTAAATGTTATAGGTAATATTAATAATTTAATGTTGTGCTATTTTTTGTAAGGTACACAGCAAAGAAAATATTCTAACGCCTTCGTTCTATAAATTTTATTTTATTATTAGACAACATTAAAATAAAATGTGTTCATATAATTATTTATCATTGATTTATATGCAGTAACAATACATATGATTATATTTCAGCGATCAATTGATTTGATTTTACAAAGAAACATGACCTATATTTTCAATCACATAAAACTAGGTCAAAGAGAGATGAGATACCTACTTCTTCCCATCGGACGATAATTTTCTTAAACATTATAATATTATCTCTGCAACGTTTTACTGCTGTAAATATGTTGAAACTTACTTAAAATATCATAAAAACAAACTTAACAGCACATTGAAAATATGTATAGTTTCTAATCTCGTAATAAATTATTGTAACAGTAGGCAAGTATCTGACAATAATATAATAATAATATATTTAATATATATATATTTTGTTAATAAACTATGATTTATATTATAATTAATTATGTAAACAATGACTAGATATTTTAGATTCATTTAGCTCCATTCAAACAGTTCGTTAAAAGAACTTATTAAGCTTAAATTATTTTAACACAGGAGGAACATTTTTTTATAGTACGTTTTTTAAAACATACTTCAAATAGATTAATTGATTGATTTTATTTGTGCACCATAAAACAACAAGATTAGAATATAAATATTTAAATTATTAATCCACTAAATAAATGTTAGATTCTATTCTCTATGCTAAGGGCTAAAGTATCTATAATAGATTTCTAGATAGGTAGAATAGAACTACGATAAGAGTAGATGAAATAGAAACAGTAGTACACATACCTGGCGCTGGATACTTTTGGATACCATATTCAAAATAAAATAAAGGCAAAGAAAGATTTTCCATTTCTATGGAGTATTTTTGTTAAATAAATAGAATACTTTTTCAGTCATCAAAGTCGGCTGAAATGTAGAGGACAGGTCAATTTTATTCGGATTTTTGCTTTTATCATTCTTCCAAAAGTATCCAGCACCGAGTACAAAAACAGTCATACAATATCTTCACCCATTACACAGCACAGTTCACTTATTGTAGTACTAAGAAAATTACATAGTCAAAGTCATCGTCAAAGAAAATAATGACGATCAGTAATTGACCGCTGACTGACAGCTGATCGAATATGTTCGGATTCGCATTCTCTCGTTCGTTATTATGATCTTTATTTCTAATCTCTCTATCGTTATGGCCTCCATTCCCCGCAGTCGTTCCTTGATCCAAATCATTACTTACACTACGTTCATTTTGATCACGTATACGCCTATTTTGATCACGGTTACCCCCGTCTTGATCACGTTTACCCCCGTTTTGATCACATTTATCCCAATTTTGACCAAATTTACCCTCATTTCGATCATTACCCTCGCCTAAATCATTTTGTTTTACATCATTGTTTGCCAGAGAACTTTGAGCCGTTCCTCGTATCACATTTCTTTCATTTGGACCTCTTTGGAAGGCGTCGGACTGGGCGCGTCCGCTCGGCAAAGCGGATCAGAGTCTCTTGTGGGAGTCGGTGCTGGCGCTCTTGAGGGAGCCGAAGCGTCGCGTCGCTGCGGAGGTAGTGGGCGTGGTCTCGCGGTCCAGGCTCGCGGCGCGGAGGATCAGGCCTCGGGACTGAGGAAGAGACGATTCTGGTCGCACCTGAAGATTATTTATTTATTAATAATCAAGCACAGTATACCTATATGTATAGGCCCGGGGAGGTCAGATTCGAGCGGCCATCTTAACTTTTAGTTAAAAAAACCTATTGTACTATAGACTTTTAATTATATACCCAGACAATTTATAAAAAAATTGTAAAATGATTGATGAATGATTTATAAAAAAAAAAATATGAAATTCAAATTTGCGCAAATTTAAAAGTTACCATACGATTTGTAAATTACGAAAACTTGCCAAAAAACCGCTTTGCCCGAGTGGCAGCCCAACGCGGCCATGGGGATAAGGGCATCGTGGCCACCCCAAAAGAGCACAAGAAATGTACCTATTTATTTTTGTTGAAATATGTCGTGCTTGACTTGATAAAAATATCAATTTAAAAATATTATTTATTTTTCAACATTTTTATAAAATAATCAAGATTTTCTACTTTCTTCTACTCTTCTACTAATGAAGCGGTGAGTTGGCCGCTTTGCCCAAACCACTTTGCCTTTTTTGGTCATTTTGTTTTAATAAAGAACTGCTCTCTAAAGTTAGTTTCTCAGAGATAGTTTTTCCCTGGTACCTCATTAACGGCAAAAATATGTAAATGTCTATTATCTGCTCCCAAATTACCATGTTTATTAAAATTAATTTTTTTTTTACATACTTCCTTGACATAATCTTTTTTTTGACATAATATTATATACCTACAATTTTAATTTAAACAAGGTTCCTATAAGGTTCTAACTTTTATTATTTGAATAATATTTTATATCGTTTTTAGGGTTCCGTACCGAAAGGGTAAAACGGGAACCCTATTACAAAGGCTCCGCCGACTGTCTGTCTGTCTGTCCGTCTGTCACTAGGCTGTATCTCATGAACCGTGATAGTTACAATGACAGTTCAAATTTTCACAGATTGGTAAATTTTTCGCCATTCTCAGTTTTTTATCCGCGTTAGACATAACTTTACAAATTAATTTCACTATGTAATATAAACATAATCTAAATTATTCACATATTAAGTTATTGAGAAAATGCTCTAATTTAACATATATTTTTTTTCAAATCATTAACACTACACGTTTAGACGTGATCTTCAGTTTAAAATCATTAATAGTCAGATATCGTCGCCTTAAGAGCCTACTACGCTTTGGAATGGGCAACTTTCATCTTTCAGGACAACCTTCATCTTTCTGGCTCACGGAATCCTTGATAATTCAAAAGTGCCTGTAAATGGCTTAATAGTAATAGATTCTCTAAGTTTGAGTCCGAAGAGGAATATCAGCGCAACATGGTGGTGGATCAAATAGTGGTGTTTGAGATATTCGGAGAAAAAATCTACGAGATGCAGAAATAAACTGCTCTCTGTTCTCTGTATGAATATAATTCAGATGGCAGTGTTTGGCTAGTTAGCTCGAATAGAACAGCCAATCCGATCACGGTGAGATCTTGCACAGAATAGACCGGCGGGACTGTTGCTTGCAAAAGTGTTAACAAAGTTTATTCTTTACCGGTTCTCCCACAGATCCAACGCGCCTCTGCCTCGGCTCCCTGACAGGTCTGCTGGTCTGTTCAGTGAAGGAGGTCTCCAGTGACCGCTGGGAAGCATCGCTGATGGACTGGGAGAGCAGGTGCGTGGTGGAGGAAGAGTTGGAGTCTTCGATGTTCGAGTACTCGTCGGGACTGTCGTCGCGTTGAGGGGTGTCTGATTCCTGAAGACGAACGAGTTCATGTATATCATCATGTGTTAACTGGCTGAAGAATTTATTAATTTTGCGTACATTATTGGATAGCATTCTTCTCTTTTGTTTTCATTTTGGTTTTTGGCGAGGGAAAGTTCCCTTAACAGACTCTGATGTTAGGAAATCGAGCATTGTTAATAAATCTTACCTCTTCCAAATCTCTAAGAGTGGTGGGATATAGGTGTCTTCTGGCGTCTTCTCTCTCTTTTTCTCTTTCCCTCTTCTCGAGCTCGTCTGCTAGCATCATGACCTCCCAGTCACCTCCGCTTCCTGGAAAAGATATGACGACTTGGTTTAAGCTTTACCCATTCAGTCAGCTGCCTCTGATAATGCATGATAAGGGCCTAAACAGGTGTATATCCTCTCTTTCGCCGAGCGGCCTTAATAAGGCCGATGAGGCCGATTTCAATTATGCGGGATTCGCCAATCGATCTGATTCAGTCCGACTGATTCAGTTCGTTCGTGGCGCACACCCATTTTCGCGCCAAATAGGCTGGTTCAGAAGAGGTTACCCTCTCATCTGTCAATTGACGTACATTAGCCCGATGTCAATTATTGGATTCGCCATCCGATCTGGTTCAGACCGACTGATTCAGTTCGTATAGTGGCAAATCCCCATTTCGCGCCAAAAAGCCGACACGAGAGAGGATATAGCTTTCAAAGCGATTCCTATTGCTACAACCTACTTTCAACGGGATTGACGTTAGTTTTTCGGTACTTATCCATACATTTTCTAATTTTCCATCATCAATATTTTTGACTAAGCCTTCTAGACACTTGACCGCCAAAACTTTTGTCAAAGTTAGGCAAAAGGAGGGTCCAAGTAATGAGTAAATGAGTAAGTACCTCTTATTGGTGAAGAACTGCCATGGCTGGAACTGCTAGGTCGTCCTTTAATTCGGGAGTTGTTGTCTACAAACTCTTCAAACATTGGCGTGCGAGGTAAGGACTCCGAGTCACTGCTTGACGATGTAGAAGCCCTAGAACAGAATATCGAGCAATTAGGATCTTTATCGAGAGTTATATCAAGAGAATGTTACTTTTTGAATGTTCATCTAAAAGTTCAAACTGCTTTATGTTAGCTATCCTAGGATTCCTTCCTTCCGGTAGTAACAGAGTCTGAAGATGACCCTGAAACTTAGTCTTAGATATAAAGGTTGCCTTACGCGGAGGAGATTGTGAAATGACATAGTAAAAAAATTTACACACTTAAGTGAGAGAGCATTGTTTGATTCTGCCACAATAAAAGAAGATATAAAAAAAAAAAAAAATGTATAAGCTACTTACGCGTCACTCCAGCTGTAGTCACTGCCCATATCCAGCACGACATCATTACAATTGTTCGTAGGTTTCTGAGATGTGTTTCGATGAAAGAGCGAGCCCAGACTGAACTTGCGGTGTTGTCGTGGACGACCCTCTGGGAAACAGATGCCTGAACAATTTAATAGATGTGAGTTCGTGTGTCTTTGTGTTCTTCGGAATTTTAGCTCTTGTGGTTTCAAATGATTGTAGTGACATTTGCGCTTTTGTTTTCAAGGACCGCATAAAACTTAATTAAATCCTTTTTTTTTATGGGAAATTATCAAATAACTTCTCCCGCTCTGGGCGGAGCGGGAGGGCGTGTCAGACTTTTACTGACTAAAACCCACCCGTGTTCCTCCAGATGCCTGTGTCCCAGGGCCACGATATCCCTTTCGGATTAAAGCCTTGAACGAAGTAAAGAAGGAAAGAAAGAAGAGACTAAAGGTAAGGACTCTCTAATTGAAGACTTTCTACTCACTAAGGAGTTTAAGATCAAATAGGACAGTGATAGTAAATCTTAAAAACTACTCGCATTAAAATAAAAACGAATCATGACCCAGGGCTGTTAAGCCCGAACAAAAGACTACACGGCTAGCAGTTCTACTTAGATACTTACTCCTCTCATTTTTTCCAGTATGATGCATTCCCGTATCCACTGAAAGAGTCTTCTTGATTTTCGACTTGGTGGTATCCAGGTGTGATCCAAAGAAGTGGAAGTGTCTCCGACCGGAGCGGAGGCTGGACTGTTCGGGACTCAGGAGCGAGCGGTCCTCGGACGTGGTGTGCGGAGACAACGGTCTGAAAGAGGGAACGCTTCTGTCGTCTGTAGGTGTACCCTGTTCTACTTCAAATATAGTCTACGAAAGTGAACTGGAATGAACTACGAGGAACAAAATAAAGGTATGTTGATTGAAAGAACTGATATTAAACGAAATGACTGGTGTTAATGATAAAATGAAAATGCTTCAATAGAATGAAACATGAGTTACGAATGACAATTGATGAAATACCGCTAGCTATTTATAAGTATACTCAAAAACAACAATTATAAATAACACAAAAATAGAAGATCCAAAATTACGGCTACTACAAACTATATTACCTATTTGGGTCTGACCTACATTTTTTCTTAAAGATTCTCAAATATTCTTACCTTGTTAAGTCTTGCATCTCCATACTCTCCTGGTCACTCTGGTCCTCCCAAGACTTCCTCTGCCTCAACTTCGCCGCACGTTTTCTCGAATACGTCCCAGCTTTCCCATCAAGATTCAAATCCAATCTATTCGATTTGCTCACAGTCCACTGTTCTCTACTAAAAGAAGTTTTATCAACTCTTGAAAGCGATACGGCTAAGCTTTGTAGTTCTGCGTATGATAACTTCGATAGTTCAATTCCTTGAGTCAATTCTCTAAGGTTTTCTTCTGTAAGGTCTTCGGGTGATAGCGCTTCTCTTGCACCTGCATTTTCGCTTTCTGGTGACCTGTCTTTGTCTGCTTCGTCAGCACTTGCTGTTGGTGGGGAGGTTGCGAATACGGTATCCAGGGAATCTCCCCTCTGAAACAACCAAATGTTTAATATGACATCAATTTTATTCACACTAAAAATGTATTGCGTGTTACACATCCAGTTTTACCATAAATCCTTCTTCCGCAGCTGAAGCATCTTCACTGCCAGAGCTACCATTCTTAGATACGGGCAGGCTTGTAGCAGTGACTTCTAATGCTTCGCCCGCCATCATGGGATCCTCACTAGGCTGTTGAGCAGTCGGACTCATGCCTGCTAGCCCTAGTCTTTCTAACTCTTGGATACGCTTTTGTAGCTGGCTTATTATTTCATCCCGTTTTCTGACTTCATTTTCTAAACTTTGAAACCTGAAACGCATGTAAGACACATTTCTAAGTTTCTGGAATACGAGTAAAATTACAACCACGATAAATTTACATATGTAGAACGAAACTTATATTCAGATGTGGGTAAAAAAAGGAGTTAAAAAGAAAAAAAATGAGTGGCAATAAATTACCGTTCCTGAAATTTGCCTTGGACATCATGTAGGTGCCCTTGAATTACTTGTTTGATACCTAGAAGTACTTCTCCAAAGTATTCCTGTTCTTCGATCGAGCCTGTTAATGAATATAAACCTTAGTCAATTATTGATAGAAAAATGCTTGCATCCTATAAGAATTCCAAGATGGTAGAAAAAATATTTACCTCGCAATAGCTTTCTTTGGTTAGCAACAGCTGATATTAAAGTAAGCTTAGGTTTCTCTGAAGGCACTTTAATTTCTTCAGGTCTTAATGATTTTAAATCTATCATTGGGTCAATGTTTTGCTGCATTTGATACTCGGCTCTTATGTTTAAGCCTAGAGGTGCAGTTTCATCTACTGGCCTTGTAATTTGATTATTGGGACATTCAGGAGCAGTCACTTCGACTTCGGGCAAGGCTGGTGGAGATATTTGTGGAATGGAATCTACATTAACTTCTGGCATCGTGAAAACGTCATCATTTTGGAAATCAGCTGGCGCACTTCCAGGAGGTGAGGGTAAGGTGTGACGATGGAAGGTAACGCTCTTTGCAAATTTTGAATGTCGCGCTGCATATCCCTCTAAAGTTGGGGCCCGAATTAATCTTTTTAGCTCATTACTGCGCTCAGGACTTTCAGCTGGGGTTACATCTTCTGAGAGTTTCTTTAAAATAGACTTTAGTTCTCTCCTTTCTAGGGTTTCGTTAGATTCATGACTTCTGCAAGAATCGATAGATTTCCGCTTGAATTTTCTTTTATCCATAGTGCTACCTTCTGAATGACTCCTAGTTAATGTATCACTAAGCAAATCTTCTGATGAACTCGTGCAATCTAAGCTGGAACTTCGAATTTTCACTACTTGTTCTAGTTCTGCTAGTTTTTGCCGTTCGTTCAAAATTTTAAGCTTTTTGACAAATGGTAGTCCGCCATATTCTGGCGATAAATCATCTATTGACCTATACTTTTTCACTTTGGGTAGTAGCATGCCCGGTGTCATATGCATCTTAGTTTCAGATGATTTTGTGGCGTTATTAACATTTTTTTTCGGAGATAAAGTTAATAAATCTAATGATTTCTCTTGGACGGGTTCCAAAGGGCCTGTTAAGCAAAGCTTAGGTTTATCTTTATCATTATCACTAGCAACTTCAACATTATTATTGTCTATTTTAACAAGCTCCGCCGTGGTAACTATAGGCACACATATATTTACAACTGCCTCCGCTATACCTTCCTCTTTTTTCTCACTACTCACAATTATACTTTCATCTTTCTTTTCTTCTAAACTAGTTTTGCTTTGGCTTTTTGATTCCCCTAATATAGCTGCCTTTTTAAGTTTCGTCCAAGGCTTTTTACTCTTCGATTCTTCTTTAACTTCAGGTGGTGGCGGCATAGGGCTTATTTCTACTGGAGCTTTTTCTATTGTAACTGGTTTAGGTTTTTCTGGGGCTGATGTTTCAGTATCTTTTGGTCCACCTTGTAGCATTTTTAGTTTATCCCGGAATGTTGAACCTACTGCTTTTGCCGGGGATTTAATTTTGCTAACAACAGAATGTGGTATTGAAATTAGGTTGCTTTCTGTTTTTGGTGTGGGTTCGACCACGGCTGCTGGTTTCTCACTGGTATCTTTATTGAGTGGTTGACTTACTGCGGTACCATCGCTCTGTACTTGTAATATTTTATCTCTAAAACTAACTTTGGGTCTAGATGCTCCATCACTTGA
Organism: Tiliacea aurago; assembly: GCA_948098905.1. Taxonomy (NCBI): domain Eukaryota; kingdom Metazoa; phylum Arthropoda; class Insecta; order Lepidoptera; family Noctuidae; genus Tiliacea; species Tiliacea aurago. The sequence continues at coordinate 18,984,333 of OX402596.1, forward strand.
ACCAGATGAATTTTTCCTAGATGTTTTGGTAGTTGGACTTTGAAGTTTACCTGGGGAGCTGGACTCTGAACCTTTCCTGATTGGACTAAGAGTTTTTATCGTAGGACTTAATGGGCTCTTGATGGACGTGGGGCTAATTGTGTCTGAACTGGAAGGTTGATTGCTCATAGTTGGTGTTAGTTGATTTTTATCCTTTTCTTCTTTTGCTTTTAGTAAGAGTAACCTTTGTATGAGCGGAAGACCAGCTCCTATGACTTCTGGTTCAATATCTGGAGCAGAACTGGTTGAAGGTGTTGGCTGTGGTGTTAGAGACAGTACAGATGATGTTGAAAGCCTTTGTTTGGATACTTTTTCTTCACGATCCTGGAATAAATTAATATTTGTAGAATCCAAAGCTACTAAACCAATGTTTTAATATTGAGTGCAATATTTTACCTGTTTTTCTTTGAGTAATTTTAATCTCGAAAGTAGCGGCAAGCCGGCTCCTATTGGTGATATGCATTTCTCACCGTCTTTGCTACCAGATGTGGTCTCACCATTAAAATCCTGAAAATACAGAAAAGTTAATATATTTGCATTAAGAATAAAATAAGTGTGAATTGGACTATTCAAATTACTTCTTGATTCTGTGGATGAGCCGAGTCATCGCTCTCAACTCTTGGCATTCTTCTCAACATCTTTCCTTCAGTAGCGCCAGCCCTCTCAGCACCTGCCAAAGCTTGGAGCTCCAAAGATTCCCCCGATCTTCGCCCTACACGAGATCTGCTGCGGATAGCGTTGCGAATGCCCTGGGAAATGTCATGTACCAACTATTGAGGCTGTGCGAAGCAAAAACAAAAAACCGTGTACGTTGATTTTCTATGAAAATAAATAACATTGAAGTGTCTGTTTGTATTGTCAAAATAACAGCTTTTTACTAAATACATAATTATGAAAGTATATACGGTACTTGTAACAAAATCTCTGTCTGTTTGTTCCGTCTAATCTCCGAAACGGCTGGACCGATTTTGACGGGACTTTCACTGGCAGATAGTTGATCTTATAAAGAGTAACGTAGGCTTTTATTTTAGAAAAAGCTACGTGGGCAAAGCCACGAGCAGCAGCTAGTACATAATAAGCTCCAAGATCGATACTTCGATAGTAAAGTTTGTAGGCGTTGATGATGTTACGTTAATCCTAACAAAATTCTACTAATGAAAATTAATCAATACACAATGAAAAGTTCTAAATGGTGTGTGATGGAATAGTTATGAACCAACTACGTAACAGTCCATTTTTTAATTGTCGCAGTAAATTAAACACAAATGACCTAGCACGAAATCTACTGTTATCACAGTTGGGTTTCAGAGCTATTCATTACAAAACCATTGTTTCCAAATTACAGCTTATATATTCTAATGGATGTAATCTGCGCTTTGCATTATTTTGATGGAAGTAATTATTCAGTTTATGCATTAAATACGTAAAATAATTATAATTTAGAGAGGTTTCTGTTTAAAATTTAATACAATTTTGACTTAAATGATTTATATTGTTTCTTGTTTAATTCACCTCGTTTTTGCTTGTGAAGCAAAAACGAGGTGAATTAAACAAGAAACAATATAAATAATTTCCCACACACTGTGTCCGCCGCCACCGTCAACAGGACGCCAATGAGAAACGAGATTATTGGAACCGAACGGCACGTCCCCGGCACACGGTGAGTTAAAAATCGACTTTCATAGACTTGGGTTTCCCCCTAGGGTTTCAGTTTCAATTTTTAAATGTCGTAATGTTGCAGAACTTTTCTGCAACAGTAACTGTTATAAGGACTAAGTATGTCAAACAATCATAAATAATTCGTTCTATAACCATCTGTAAGAATATTACGGTTTTCCTGGTAATTTCAGAGATAATCAAATGTTTCATACTAGTTTCATACGAATTTTTAGTAAAAAAAATATAACTAATTCGTTTTTGTGCAGAGTTAACTCGGATGAGATTTTTGTTTATAGTAATAGCTAATAGAAGCAATATCCGGCAAATAAACGACACTTAAAAATTAAATACTATAAATCTATGAAAGTCGATTTTCAGCCCACCGTGCGTCGGTAGTGTGCGGTGGACACGCGGCATAGTAAATGTAACCGCTAGTTCAGCGCCGTCATCTCGTTCAAGTTGACGGTGCCGGTGGATAAACGGCCTATGGTTGAATGTCACTACGTCATAAAACAACATGGTCTATTAGTCTAATGACAGTGATATACTTCTAACCAATGATATTATATTAAACAGATATGTTATACACTCACAAAACAACCGAAAAAATTGTGCCACGCAGTAGCGGCAGCACACATACCCACTTTTCATGCATTTTACTACAAGTAAAAATGATGGCTTCATAAAAAAAACAACAAGGAAAAAAGAGACAGATAGTATTGTCAATTGCGCGTGAATGTAAACAAACATTATTCTGGCTACCAATCACTGAATTTTGGCATCACAGACTAACAAAAATACGTCCCAATTAGGACGTTTTCGAGTCTTCACGATTTCGCGCTTACAACATATCTGTTTAATATAATATCATTGCTTCTAACCTTAAGTAGTGAAGTTTCAATTGAGTGGGATTTTAATCAAAAGTGATGGCAATTGCGATATCAATATCGTACTAAATCGATTGCTACTATAATCTTAATAGCTATGTTTACCTTTACGTCGCTCCGCAGTTTATGTACGATCCTTTTAGATGCGCTGTCGTCCCCAGACAACTTCTCTGGACTTATCTCGCCTAGAAATGACAGTTAATTAAGCATTTTGCTTCGGGAATATCGTAAATTATGTCTTATTAGCAAATTGTAAGGCATAAATAATCAAATACTTCACTTTATTAATTTGATTAGCTTTAGGGATAATTGAATACAGGATGTCAATTATGTGTAAATGTTTGATCTTTTTGTCATGTAATTTAATTTCGGCTTCCTCCCACACGTAATTAGTCTTTGGGACATCAGAAATGGGGCCGTTAATAATAACTTCCTGTTTACCTTTGCCTTTTTGCTAACGTATTTTTAGCGTCCTGGCCTTGTGGCTTCGAGCTCATTGGACAATAAAATTCTTCTAGTATTATTTGATTGGTTCTCACCTTTAGCTTTCTTCGAAACTGTTTTTGGGTCGTGACGGGGCTTCCTCCCTAAATTTTTAATAGGTTCCTCATTTATAAACTCTACTACCAATTCAGTCTTAATATAATATTTAAATTTAAATTTTGAGCAAAATTGTTTAGGGTTGCGATTTTAACTTAGTTTCCTCCTACTGAGAATTAATTTATGGGTCAAGTAATAGGATCCTTATAAATAAATGTATATTTACCTTTTCATTGGAGGTGTTTATATTTACCCTGCTGTGGCCCTTTGACTAAGGTCATAGCCGGATACAAACTTTAAAATGTTAGTGTTACTGGTTTTACCTTTGCATTTCTTCGACATATTTTTAGCTTCTTGAAGGCGCTTTCTTCCTAGGGTCTGCAGAATTTCCTGGGCTTCAGGGTAGTCTTTCATTGCTGCTAGTACATCTTCCCGAGATAATGAGAAGAGTTCAGAATACCCTACTGATCGAACGTCAGCTGTACGCCTAAAAGGAAGAATAATTTGCAAAAATGAAGAAACTGAAGAACAGAACACTGATTGAATTAGCGTTGAAGATGTGAAATAATTATTTCATAAATTGAATGCAAATTGAGCACCTTGAATACATTTGAAAGGACTGAAATGTGCAATAGTGCTACTTCAATTCAGTTTGAATAAATATTAAAGAGTCCCCTGGAATGTAGTTACATATTCATAAGGCATTGAATTGCTAACTGTTAACGGACGTGCTGTTCAAAATATTTCTAAAGACCGACGAAATAATTTTGTAAATATTCTACCTATTTCTCTCTATTTACGTTCTAAGAAGAAAGCCTTGATAATTTAGAGGAGACTTACTTGTTCAGTCCATCTAGGTTTAAAATCCCGATTTCTCCGAAGAAGTCCCCTGCTTTCATGGTGGTCAGAACACGACCTTGTTCCGATATCACTTCCAGTATTCCATCAGCTATTATAAACATTTCACGGGCGACTTCACCTGAATCGAAGTGGAAATATATATATGTTAATGGTACACCACTGACTACCTGCAGTATTCTCTCTCCTGCTCCCTTTAATCCATCCAAAGGTTGTCTGTAAAAGATCTTTTAGCGATAAGACCGCCCATTGTGTCACCCTATGTAAAATTTAAACATTTAGATCTGTAACTTTTATGGTGTACATAATAAAGATTATTCTATTCTATTCTAAATATAAGTAAAATATAAAGTGTGTTGTGAAAAGGCTAAGATTTTAAATATTGCATTTGCGGCTGTCTTTTTTGAGACGTTCATTGCTAAGATTATGCAAAACTTCTACATTTATATGTGTAATTTTTATAGTATACATAATAGATTGTCTTTCAAGGCGAAGTCTGCTGCTAATTATGTAGGTACAGTCGCAGAAAGCAAAAGTATTTCTTTTTTTGTTTCTGATTACGTACTACCTCAATTTAAATGAGCATGGATTTAAAAATGTGATATGTGACAGGTTCACGTTTTTAAATTGCTTAACCATTTCATTCCGTGAGTGTAGGTCAACATTGAGAAAACAAATGAATGTGTCATCTAAACAAGTCCTTCATCATCGACAAAAAATTTGCCATAAACTTGACTTTAATTTAATCTAACGATAACCCAACACAGTTTACATTGATGACATTTTAACACCCCAAATTGTTTTCAAACAAATGAAACGTACTTTAAAATTACTACATCCTTTGATTTCTATCATACGTGAGAAGAAATACGTTGGAATCTTGCTAGGTTTTTTTCTAAACGCACGTTTTTACGACTTACCTTTTCTACAAATGGAATCTCCGGGAGTGAATATATATGCTTTCATTTTCAACACGAGATCGTGTAGGAATTCAGGCTGGCATTCTTGGAATATTGTCACCTGTGAAATGAAATTGTTTGTGTTTCAGTTCATTGACAAAAAGTTGTCACAGAAAATATCTCTTAGTAAAGTGATGATTGAATGTGACCAAAAATAAAAAGATGAAAAATAGGAGCTGAAAAGAGACGAAGTGGTTGAATACCAGGTGGGCCGGCAGTTTGTCATATCCATGCCAGAATAACATAAAACTTAAGCCTGTAATCCTGAATTTCTGCTTAATTTGGAGTTCATAGTTTGTACAGGTTGTTTATTCAACATAACATAATAACACACCTGTAATCCCCCAAGGGTTAGGCAGAGGTGTAGGTACCTATAGTACACCCACATTTCACCAGTTAAGTTTAATTCCCATGTAATAGGTGGTGAGCTTATTACCATCAACCGAGCACTAAACCAGACTCCGCGCTGCTACTGAAAAATTCCTCATAGAAAAACCCAATAACACTTTGCCCGACCTGGGAATCAACCCCAGGACGTCATGCGACAACTGGACCAACGAGGCAGTCGTTGTTTATTAAAATGAAGTTAATTTAACTCTTTGTACTGTTCAGGTTTTGGTTGTTGAGATCCTTTGTAACCTCAAAAGCATACATAACTTGAAAGAGCTACACTGAAAGAAATAATTAGCCAAACGAATTAAGTTACTTCAAAAATAATTCAACTTTAGTTAGGAAATATACTTTGCTTACATTTACAAAACTGATTTTTTAATTGTTATGACAGAGACAGACAGACAGTAAAAAGTAGACAGGGTTATGTAACAATTAACTCCTAGTTCGCAAGTCACAATTTTTGTGTAAGCAGAAACCAACATTTTTGTTACAGTTATGCAAACATTTCTTTCAGTGTAATTTAAATTATCAAGATCCAACTCAACACAAGTGTGACCCTCGAGTATTTTAAAGAGACAATTGATGGCTTAGTTAGAAAGCTTTTATGAGTCTTCCCATTTCCATAGCAGACTGGAAATTAAACAACCGTTGAGTGTGTTCTGACCTTCAGGCGCCATCACGTCAACTGGGGATATAGGTCATCCTTTGTTTCAAGGTAGCTAACGACATGTCTCTATAATTAGACACTTCTAGGTAGGCTCCTATGTTAAGATGTTTGTCGCATGCTTATTGAAGGCAATGAAGCCTTTAAAATTGAGAGGCCCCAAATGGCTGTTGTGTTAACACTGTGAGGATAAAAACTGCCACTTAATCACTTCAGATGTCGCTGCTATCTAACGACTACGAATTTAGCAGCTAACTGTCACTATCCATACATTTTTGGTAAACAAGCGACTTCTTTTACGTATAATTAATTAATATGCTCGGTTGCACAACTTTTAACTGCAAAAATACGGGGTCCCATGTATTTGCCAAAGATGTTAAAAAGCGACAACTGTGGAAGAAAGCTCTCGGGGAAAAAAACGGAAATCCTATATTTCGTCGAGACTATGTGCTATCATTTATGAAACCTGAAGACTTTTAAGGGAGCAATTCGTATACAGGTGATGTTCTCAAGAGAACTAAGTCTGTTTTCTTTACCTACAGACATTTTTGATGTGATATTATGTAAATTATAGTAAAGATCATATTAGATCAGTGCTGGAATTAATATCTCGAAGTTGTTCAGTCAGAAAGATCATTATCGAGTTGGTATTCAACTCTGATCAGGTTATTTCTGTAGTACACCTCCAGTCTTCAACAAAAAAGAACTTAAAGTCAACAAACACAAAATAACCTATAAATTATAAAACACTAATAATTTATTGACTTTTCCACTACAGCTGCTTTTTTACCAGTGGTAGACGCTTCCTCCATTTCTCCCCGGGGGTGTCGTAAAAGGCGACTAAGGGACTTATTAAAGAATGGGCAGCAGCGTTGTCTATGCATTTTTAAGACCATACTGCGATCCCCAACCCGCATGCCAAGCGTGGCGATTATGGCAAACCCCCCCTTTTGGGGGAGGCCTATGTCCAGCAGTGGACGTCTTTCTGCTGAAATGATGAGACGCTTCCCCTGTCCTTAGCTCGTCTTTAATGGTAGTACACTCCAAGTTGCATACATATCTAGTTTTCGTTTAATTTTTGATCGAAACAAAAGTAACCATAAACAAAACAATGGCGGTTTGTAGAAGGACTACTGTGCCTATGACAAGCTTTCAGTTTTTAACCCCATTGAAAATTATGGAAAAATCAGTGAAAATAATTGTGACAAAATGGACTACCATAATTCTTACTATATAATTGTCCGAATAATGTCCATTGTGTGGAATGACACATTGACGTAGGGTGTCAATTTGCTTAAGTAATTATGACTAAACTGTAGAATTCAAAGATTCTGTTTTTTAGATAAAATATATTTTTCATCATCATCATCATTTCAACATGGTGGACATAGGCCTCCCCCAAAGCGGAGGGGTTTGCCATAATCGCCACGCTTGGCAGACGGGTTGGCGATCGCAGTATGGTGTTAAAATGCATAGAAAACGCTGCTGCCCATTCTCTAGTAAGTCCCTTAGTCGCCTTTTACGACAACCACGGGAAGAAATAGGGGGGTGCTATTCTTTACGTCCGGCACCACACAGACAACCAACAAATATATTTTTATAGGGTGGTAAATAAGGGAACGGTCACAAAGATCTTTTAGCAAAATTAAATTCAGTTTGGCAAAACAAAAGATAAATTCTTTCAGTTAATTTGAAACTACTTCCTAAAATGGAATGCGGCACTGAAGTGGGCTTAAAAGATCATGTTGTAGATTTTCCAATATAAAATATGTAACAATAACCCTGTTGTTCCTTCCACCTACGTTTTAAGAATCGGTATACATACCTAATAAAGCAAGTCATTTATAAAAACTGTTCAACCAAAATAATTAAAATAAGTATTTCATTATTAATATTTGTAATGTTAACTGATTTCTTACCTCTGCAATTCTTTGATTCTGACCTCTCGACTAGCCAATGCTTAATTTTTTTTAATTATAATTTCATCAATGTTGTGCTTGTAGGTAAATGTATGCGTCCCTAAAAGGAACAACAGGGTTTTTGTTACATACTGTATAGGAGTGACTTTCCTATAATCAATGTTTAAATCAAGTATAACCATGATTATTTTAGTACAGTACCTTCTTCAACACACTCAAATTAACATGCAACGCGAGTTCGGTCTTCAGCTTATCAGGCAGCAGTCCCAGCGCTGTGTTGATGTCCCCTCCCCCCTGTATGCGCCCCCTGGACCAGGAGTAATCGTACCATCGTAACACCCGCCGCTTCATGCCACCTGGCACCTGTGAAATGTATTACGTCGTTATGTGATACGGGATTTTTTGGTCCACTGCCTTTTGAGTAGCTTGGCGGATTAGGCAGCAGAGTCGAGTTTAGGGTGAGGGAATTGTTTTGTCGCTGTTCGTTGAATGTTTTGATGCATAATGAGAATGTGATTCTGCAGTAGAGGAATCGCTCACATGATGATTTTTCGGTGTTAGGTAAAACGGTGTTGTAAAAATATGACCCAAAGCCAATTGTGAATTATACCAATAACTCCAGTCTTCCATTAGAGGAAAACTGAAATATTTTTATTGCTGTGTATCATTTTTCCTCTATCTTTCTGTTGGGAGTGATTTCGTGAAAAGTGGAAGTGTGTAAAAGGAAGTGACAGCTTGCGCATGGAATAAGTAATTACTTCTTAATAGCATGGAATTATTAGGTACTTTATAATAGCATGGAATTAGTGTCCTCATGGAATTAGTAAGTACTAATATAGATCGTAAGTAGACGGGGTCGAATTTCGACCAGTGGGCGGCCACTAGTAATTAATAATTATTCGAATAAATATTTCAGTATTTACTCAGTTGCTTATTACCAAGGTGAGATGTCAGAGGTTACACCTCATATGCGATTACTGTAAAGATCGCTCCTTTTTTAGGGTTCCGTACCTCAAGAGGAAGAATCGGTACCCATATAGGATCATTTCGTTGTCCGTCTGTCTGTCTGTCAGTCTGTCAAGACCCTTTTTCTCAGGAACGCGTGTAGGTATCAAGTTGAAATTAATATCAAATACGTAAATCAATGGTCCCTTGGAGCTTTAAAAAAATCGAATAGAATTTTTAATCTACATTTCTTATAGATCACTGAAAACACCAATTTATTTGAAGAAAATTGTCCTGAAAATAAATCATCCATTTTAGTATCTACTTTGGTACGATGGATTCTACTTTGGCATCTGTAGCATTGATTGACACGAGGCTTTCAAGTATATTGCTTGGTTTATTGATCAGAGGAATATAACTTAGGCCCCGTTCACGGTTTCGAGCGATGCAATTTTTGACGCGACTTGGGTCAAGCGACATGCGCGCGCGTGTTTCCGTCGGGTCGCAGTGACTCGTGGCATGCTCTAAAGAACTTCTTTCATTTGTTTTCTACGCAGTCTTGAGTGTGAGGCCACACTGCAAACGCGGGCGCGGGGCGGGGGCCGGGCCGACGTACTCATACATAAGAACTTCATTTGAGCATCCATAGTGATCACCATCAGGGGCTGACGCGGGCTACTTGGCGCGGGGAACACGCGGGCAACTCGCGCCATAGCTCGTTCATACAAGTGGCCGCAGTGAGTGCGCGGGCGGCAAGCGACAACCCGCGCGGGAGCGGGGATCTCAAACTAGTTCGAGCTGACCGCGCGCGTTGTCACGCGGTCGACAACGGACAGGCACAAACGCGCGTTTTCCTGCACCCGCGCCGCTCCCCGCACCGCGCTGCTAGTGAGACCAGCCACTGAGCGTGTAGCTAAGTGCCACGGGGTTAGTAAAGTCGCCGGCACGTAACTTGGCAAGAATCGTTAGATTATTCCCTCCTTTCTTTAACTGTCTTCTAAACACGTTTAAAAATAAATTCTGGCAATAACCATAGAACAAAGAAAAGCAATAATAGTGATATTTTTTGCGTTGCACTAATTGTACTTGCGTAAACTTACTCACACTACGCCAAAACCTTGCCAAGTTACGTGCCGGCTAATAATACTATTGCTACTTACCTTATGATGTCTCATATACGTTTTGGCGCCATCTAGAAGCCGTTCGAACTCCAGTCTGTTAGCATTCCTGTTCGTGATGACATTGCCGACTTGTCCAACTATGGTGGCGAATATGAACACGCCAATCAAATAGCTCACTATTGTGAAAATGTACCTGAGGGAGAATGTTCACGTACATCTTTACTTGCTGGTTATAATTGTGTTACTTAATTAATACAGTTAATGTTATCAATTGCATAGAAAACGGTGTATAAAAACAATTGAGGTGTCTAAATACAAATTAAAACTGTGTTGCTACAGTAAAATAATAAAAAAAGATACGGAAATCAAATAGGTAGGTACTATAATGACCAACAACCAACTACAATGAAATTAAACTAAAACAACAAACAAAATATAAAACAGTGCAAAGTTTTCGAACAGTTGCGATAGTACAAAACACCCCAAAAGCAATAATAACGGACAAAATAAGCGACACGTTTCACAAAATGGCGGAATCAGTGAAGGCTGTTCGAAAACTTTCTAAACCCGTTGTACGACATCGATGAGTGATTTAATAAATAAAAGTAACAAATAAAAGAAATACAGTTAATGATGAAGAAACTAGTCACATTAAGCCCAGGTACGCACAACCGCTATTTTACGCGACGATGTTTTTCGCGCACTGGATTTTTAACGCTCTGCTTAGCACCGAGAGTTTAAAATCCAACAGTGTGTTTTCTTGACGCGCTGGTATGCGCTCTGTTGGATTCTCAATGATCGGCTCAATACAGAGAGTTAAAAATCCAGTGCGCGTAAAAAAAAACGTGGCGTAAAAGAAACGCCCGTGCGCACCTGGGCTTATAGTCGTCCGACGTTTGTCGCTGCAAAGCGAACAGCCTCCAAATTTCTGCCTTCGCCATTTTTATTTTTATTACGTCCACACTGGCTGTGTTCCTCCGACAAAATGTTTGAGACAGTGTTTATGTCGAAGTAATGAACGGAGAAATTTATATGTAGTGCCGTAAAGTACGACGGAATTACAAACCATTTGGTCTTCTAGTTTGTTGCTTGAATGTCTCGCTTGTTTTCCTCCTTATTTCTTAAGCTACAGCTACATTGATAGCGATAAAATGAACAAGCGCGCTCTCTCTCGCACACCGGTCGACGTGTCGCTGTAAACAGAGAGCGCGCGAAGTGTAGTCCACTTTATCGCGATAATGTACTGTAGCATGAGACAAGGACACCATGGTGACGCAACCATGGTCGCGCTGCCAGCAAAATATATATCACCGTAAGATTGTGAGCACCGTTAGTTTATAATCTATCTAGCAAAGATTAGTAACTATCGAGGAATTGGGAACTGTTACAATTATAACACATTCATTTTCGGTTTATAATCTATCAATTATAAATCGTCAAATTGAGAACGAACCTGCACATATCGACACATATAATCTGTCCGATTTTATCACCCGTAAAATTGTGAACTGCCCCTGATTGGTAGGTCATGGCGGTAGCCGAATTGGTCGCAGTAAATAAGACCACCAAACCAAATGAGTTGGGTTAGGTTAGGTTGGCACCCGAGGTGGCGGCGCGTAGTGTTCCACGCGCGCCCCTAGCAGACGTCGCGGGGGGGGGGGTCAGACACCTCACCCCCCCCCAGACTTGAGGTGGCCCGCAGAGGCGGGCCGGCACTAGCCGGGGATTGCGGAGGGGAACACTGGGGTGGTTTTTAGTCAGTAAGAGTCTGACAGACCCCTCCGCCCGCCCCAGGGCGGAGGACATCCATGAGGATTTTCCACCCCGTGAACAAAAAAAAAAAAAAAAGGTTAGGTTGGCAAATGGGTCCAGGGACGGCGGACTTGGGGACGTCCGCCGCCCCCTATCACATTGGACCCGAGGTGGCGGCGCGTAGTTTTCCACGCGCGCCCCTATCAGACGTCGCGGTCAGACACCTCACCCCCCCGCAGACTTGAGGTGACCCGCAGAGGCGGGCCGGCACTAGCCGGGGATTGCGGAAGTAATAACAGATCCCAAGATTCCCGGTGCAAGTGTGGGAGGGGAACACTGGGGTGGTTTTTAGTCAGTAAGAGTCTGACAGACCCCTCCACCCGCCCCAGGGCGGAGGACATCCATGAGGATTTTCCACCCCGTGAACAAAAAAAAAAAAAAAAGGTTAGGTTGGAAGTGTGACCAACCATGCGCGAGCCGAACGAGGGAAGCGAGCGGTGCCGAAGCAGCGGCCGGCGAGCGCTTCTTCCAAGTTGGTCGCAGTTAGTTGGCAATTCATTTAGTATTAGCGCAAGGTGCGTTCGTCGCATGTAAGTTTGATACCAGTTCACACTTTTTCGGTTTGCCATGGATAGATTATAAACTATCGAAAAATAATGCGTTAAATTATAAATAATTTGTTGCAGTTCACAATTTTTCGATACTTTATAATTTCGCTAGATAGATTATAAACTATGTTCATAATCATACGGTGACAGATACACAGCTTTATGGTGGGTATCTCAACAGGCGCCTAATCGGTTGCGCAACCAACCATAATTTTTTCGGCAGTGCGACCATGGTTGCATCGCCACTTGTGTCCTAGTGAGATAAGGTCCTAAGCGACACTTAAATATTTTGTTTGTTCGCGTAGTTTCATATTTATTGTTGGTTTTATCGTACATATTAATATGTACGATAAAACCAACAATAAATTTGTTGTGCTTTGCAAATAATTGCGTGCCAAAACTGCAGCGAAATCTTTTCTACCGCATAGTGGTGAAGCTGTAAAAATCCATTCCGTGCAATAAAACGCGTTATTGCGTATCCTCAACGGTGCAATATAAGTCACTTTAAGTTCTTATTTCAGTCCGTATTGCCTTTAAAATATGGGCTATATTCGCATGCAGTAAACACTGTCCACAAAACACATGTCGTAAGAAAACATTTTAAAGATATAGTCATTTATATTTATATGAAAATGGTGTAATTTATTTATATAAAGTGTTTACGTTTTACGAAAGCCTGCGATTGGTCAGATCATAACGATGTTTAATAAAAGTGTTTGTTATCATAAAATTATCATAAGTGCCTTGTTATGCGGAGACTTATTGAAATAAATTTGGTAACCAAAATACGTCTTCAAAACATTTTTAAATATTTTAGCCTAGATTTATTTGATTTAGATAGAACTTCGTAAAGTTAATGAACGACATTAGGTATATTGAATAAAATTTCGAGATGGAAAATACGAAACCATTTACGAAACTAAAATAACAATTTTCTTCGGGGGATTTCTAAATAGGTATTTTCTGTAAAAACAACAGTTAATCCAACTATTCCGGTATTTTGTATCATCCCAAATTGGTGTATTTTATCCGTAATACTACACAGATTGAGGGAAGATACTTACTGTGATATTTTTCAAAGACAAAATTAATTGAAAGATTAATTTAAGTCGCGGCTCAGTCGACTCGCAAAAGAGTATTCAATTTTGAAAGAAAATGAGCTAAAACTATGAAGAAAATGAACTTTATATATTAGATAGAAGATATATTTATATAGAAGATATTTTTATATAAATGAAATTTTTAACTTTTTTTATTTCTAACGTATTAAAGATTTGAACGGAAAACAAGGAATAACAGTAAAACTTTATCTGAAGTAGGGAAATTGGATAACCTTTCGAAAATTTTAACTACTTACAAATAAGAGATTTTGTGAATTTATTGTTTATATACCTACTTTATTAAAAAGAATTCAGTTTAAAATAATAGGTAATAACCATAGACACAGAGAATTAACTGAGCGTTCCGTATTTAGTTGTGCAGTGAATACAAACTGAAAAGTACGAGAGAGACAAAGCGAATGTGCGGCTAATAGTTGTCTCTTTCTATATGTGACTTTAATATAACTATTATACTTTCATGCTTGTAAAATATAACTATGATCGTTGAGATTTAATATATAAATATTTATTAATATTCAATGAAATAAAGCTATCAAGACTCAGTTCGCCTTAGGAGAGAAAAATAAATACTGTAGTATAAAAAAAAAGATTTTTATTCTTAAGTCTCAATTTCTCTTCATCATCATCATCACCATTCTCCTGCCCTTATCCCAATTTATTTGGGGTCGGCGCATTTCTTTATAATTTTTCACACAGTCCACCCTTATCTTGGAAAGAACCCCGAACCTAAACCAGTAAAGTCTAGAAATAATAATTAGTAACATTTAGAAATAACTACTTTTTCTTTTATTAGTTAAATTGGAACACTGCGCCTTTGTCACAACAGGCTTGCAGAAAAGAGATAGGTATTGGCCTTACTAGAGAATGGGCAGCATTTTAACACCATACTGCGATCGCCAACCCGTCTGTCAAGCGTGGCGATTATGGCAACCCCTCACCCCCCTTCAGGGGAGGCCTATGTCCAGTAGTGGACGTATTTCGGCTGAAATAATGATGATGATTGGCTGCACAGTCACTTTGTCCCTTTCTAGAGAGTGGTCACTTTTGTGAGGCTAACGCTCAGTCCATTCACTATGTCACGGTAATAATAACTCAGTAAGTAGTTAGATAATAATTAATCTAAACAAATGCGAATGAATTAGCTTTTCAGTATAAATCCGAACGCACCAGTTACTACAAAATTTAAATTTAACAAACAACATTTGACTAAATTCGAAATTCAAATCGGAACGGCCACGAACGAAAGTTAACAGAACGTTTGAAATTCAAATTTGACGTGAAAACTCTATGGCAAATTAAAACATGCCACAGACCCACAGACTAACGATGTTTGGCACCTTTGAAATCAACAGTAGGACCAACGTCCGTAAAGGTATTTTAGTACTTACTAAGAATTTTCACCAAACCTTGGCCCCAACGTGTGAGATATGTTGGATTGTCGGTTCTAACGTCAACAGTCGAGAGGTATAGCAGTAATTAAAGCTCGCTTTCTAACAAGTCAGGGAGGGAAACACCGGACAGACCGTGTTTTGTTTTTAGTCCTCCTCTTACGTCTACGGAATTCCATCTAGATGTTTAGAAATGGTCTAAGCGGAAGGTTGTGTAATCGGCTATATCGATTTCGTGAGTCTCTCGACGAAGATTTTAGGTAGATTAATTTATTCTGTTTTAGCTAGCCCTAGTTTTTGCTGAAATGCGCCTAGTAATTGTTGTTTTAGGATTATCTTATGTGTTTTTCTTCTTTAGATACAATGTTGTTACATATATCATCACGCCTGTTTTCCCCAAAAGGTTAGGCCGAGGTATACGTATAGTGCACCCACATATTTCACCAGTTATGATTAATTTACATGTAATAGGATGCGAGCCTATTGCCATTAATCGGGCAAAAATCCGGACTGCTACTGATAAACCCCTAACAATGTTGTTCTTCATTACAAACAGTGTCAATGACAAATTATACAAAACCATTCTAGTGTTATAAGTAAAAACTGATTTAAAAACAAAAAAAATGCCGCAAATATACTAAATCTCTAAAAACACTTAGGCCATAATTATGCTCCGTCAACTTGATTATATAAATTGGTAGGTACACAACATTCAGGCAATTAGAACATCACGCCTCTAGGGTAGAAGCACTAAATTTCCATTGGACAAAACAATTTTCCGATACAATGAGTCGTGAAATAGACTAATTCAAACTTGTACCCAATTCTATATCAACTATTAATTGCGTCGTTAGGTTCGGACAAACTTCCGAGTCCATTAATTTGTAAATGTATCTGCATTTTATACTATTTTTTAAGTCATTAAGCAGTCAGAATTTGGCAAATTAAATATTTTTCTCGCATAAGTATATGAAATTTTGTTGTAAATTTTGGTAAATTTTAGGTCGTAAAAAATGATGAAGTAAGGCAGAGATTTTGTTGCATTGAATCGGGTAGTTACTCCGTTCAGTTTCATGATCATGATGATCTTAAAGCTGCTTGAAAATAGCCATTTTTATTCAAGTCAAGATTTACTGACACTTGGCCGAATTTCACCAACGATACTGATCGCGATGAGCACATCTAAACCGCATTCAAGAGCTGTGAGTGTCATCGTTGTTGTGGATTATCGACACCGACATGTCTTGATTGCGGTTTAAATGCGTGATCGCTTGAAAATTCATTGGTGAAATTCGGCCTTAGTCAAACCTTCGAAATTATGTATAACATTTCATTTTGCGTTCATTTGCGTTAAGTAAGTAGCTAAAATAGAAATTACTTCAGCCCACGATAACGATGTACTTCACTATGTCTCGATTTAAGTGTCTAGTATTTTCGAAATGTCAAGTTCAATCGCTACCTACATCAGGTCTTATCAATACCACGTAAATGCCTCTTAAAATCCCATTTGAAAAGTGTAAGAAGCGTAATTCACGGCAGACGGCTCAAGACCAATTTAACGCTGATACCTATATAATATCTATTTCGCCTAGCCTATTCAGTTTAGCCCTGGTGAAATTTATTGAGCACTAGCGTCTTTTAAAGAGCATTAAGAGTTTAATAAAATTCTCTTTTAGAACATACGTGGCTTCGTAAGGAGCATGTATGGGCTTAGGGTTTTTGCACACGACTTTGGTATTAATATAGAAAAAAAATCTCGTGTTCAAGGCACCAAAAAATTGCACGAAGCTGCAAATTTTGGGTTGGTGTTAATAAAGACACGTGTGTTTAACGTCTTTTATTTCTTGTACAAATTAAGTGCTGATCAAATATTTCGCTGTTGATTGCAATTAATAATCGACATTTTAGTGCAACACAGAGCGATATTTTATTATTTCATTTAGTAATATGCTCGCCCGCAGGTTTGCTCATTGCACGGCAGACGTCAAGGTGACCTTATAAAAGTGTGTTCTGCATGGCGCCAAATATATACAATCACATTCCGCCACACATTAAAGAATTGAATGTTAACTTATTTAAGAAAAAACTAAAGAACTTTCTAATTCAAAAAGCCTATTATAATATTTCCGAGTTTTTAACAGACAAAGTATTGATTTAGTTTAATTTTTTTGTTTTAATTTACATTTTTGTTTTAATTTACATTTTTTGTTTTAATTTACATTTTTTGTTTTAATTTACATTTTATTTTAACATTAAATTTTTATTATTTTATTTTTTGTTCACTGTGTTATGTATAATAAATACTCAATTAAATCAATCTGACTCGTGTGAAGTATTATTTAGATTTTATTTTAATTACTTTAATTTTAATTTTGTTATACATTTATATGACGAGTTTAAGGCACTATTCTGTAGTTTATTTATTACAATTTGATTGATTATGTTTTAATTTGATATGTAAGTTTTCTTTGGATAATGGACAAATTTATAACTATTTGATGTTTATATCGTAATAAAAATAACCAACCTGTTTATATTTGTACGCCGTTAAGGCAAAACATGACTGTGCTATAATTTTTATGTAACATCTTGCATGCCATGTGTGTCTATACTTTTGTTTTGGACAAATAAATGATCTACCTATTCTATTCTATTCTATTCTTATTTAAAGCGTTCTGTCAGTCCTTTTATTCGAGCGGCCTGTGGGTGTCATATACAAGCCGAGCCTACAACGTCCTGCGCGTTTAATGTAATAAAACCTAATGGATGCTGTTGCGGCTGCCGCGGCATTGTAATGCTTCGGACATGTTAGCCGAAGCTCACACAGACGGATTTCACGCCATCATGCGTAAAAAAGCGGCTTCCTTGCTACAGCGCTTGCGTAACACTCGGAACGGCATCCTGAAAATGATTGTTAACAGGCCAGACTGTCCTATACAACGGCACTGGGTGGAAGTAGCTATAGGTACACGTAGATAAGTTACCTATGGTGTACGCTGAGCCTAGAGGGCGGGCTTAGGCAATTTAGCTGTGTTTGTGTCCTTACTAACAATACTAATATAGACCAACGGCCGAACCCAATAACTTATTTTCAGTTAAAGACAGATCGCTATTGATGATAGACAGTATAATTATATCTATGCTCGGATGGCGTCTCACAATCATTGATATAGGCTATCTATCTAACGAAAACAATAAGTAGGTTTCTCTACTTCGCCCTCCCGTGCATTCCATTACAACCAACATCACTTTAAAAAACAACATGTGTAATTAGGGTTATATTAAAACTTCTTTGTTTCTTACTTCTAAATAAGTTACTGGATTAAGATATAATTCTGTAGAGCCATATTTGTTATGGCCGCGAATCAAATTACAACCTGTTACTGACCTGCAAATTGCAAAAAACGTAATAAAATTTGAATTTCGCGGGCTACCTTAGCGCATTAATGTTTTTTTTTTTTTTTTAACTTAAATTCATGTTGGAATGGTGCTTGCACGGGGGTGTTAGTAAGGGGGGGGTTCAATCAATCAACTCAGCCTATAGCAGTCCACTGCTGGACATAGGCCTCTCCCAGGCGGCGCCACAACACCCTGTCCTACGCCTTCCGCATCCAGTATGTCAGGGGGGGTTAAATTTCTGTTATTTTTTGGCTAGGGCGCACCGTTTTCGAGATATTTGAATTTCAATTTTTTTTTATTACTTTAAATAAAAAAAAACATCTATGATCATCATTATTGCAAGTACTAAAGAGTTAATTTTAGCTTGGTTACTTTACGTTTATCCCTGCAATTCGGGGAATAGCCAAATCTGCCATCTGTCAAACAAATCGTATATTGGGACGCATACTTTTGTCATTTTCATACAAAGAGATATCTGTTGTAGGCGATACACCCTCCCATCAGTAGATAGCGTGGGCCGGTATGATTCCTAGATTATTGGGACGTTAAAACCATCGATAGATATATTTTTATATCTCCAGTAGGCCGAAACTGGTGATATATAAGTTATTGGGTTCGGCCGTATAAGTACTTCTTACGTTTTGACGGCACGGTTGGCGCAGTGGTTAAGCGATTGACTGCTGCGCTGCGTATTGCGGGTTCTATTCCCGCACGGAACAAATATTTGTATAACCTGCAAGTAGTTGTTCCGGGTCTGGCTGTTTGTGTATGTGAGTTTAAATGTTTGTAAACGCACCCACGATACAGGAGTAATTCCTAGTGTGGGGAAACGTTTTTTTTTAAAAAAAAGAGAAACTTTCTGTTACTAACCCATCACTAAAAAACCTATGTTCATGTCTGAAATAAAGATTTTTATTTATTTTATTATTTAATATTGATTAATTAATTTGCGAAGTTGCCAATTTTCTGAATGCACAGGCTTAATGCCAAAGCACGCCTGTGTGTTTCTGCGGGTTCTTGCCCGTACTATGTTAAGGCTAAATTTGTGTACTATGCACGTGCGTATAATCCCATATAAGTTTTACCAACGGGCGTCATCTTCTCGTTTTAAAAAACGTCGTGTCTATGCACCAATTTTTGTTTTTGGTGGGAAATTATCAAATAACTTCTCCCGTTCTAGGTGGAGCGGGGGGCGTGTCAGACTTTTACTGACTAAAACCCACCCGTGTTCCTTCAGTTGCCTGTGTGCCAGGGCCACGGTATCCCAATCGGACAAACTCACAACCCTGACAGGATGCATCAACTTAAAGTCGCAAACGTGCATCTATGCAGTGATGCTGGTTGGACGGGTAAATAATTAAATAAGATGAATTAAAATAAGATGAATTAAATAAGAGGTTATGAACTAAGGGAGAAGTTTCAGTTTGCCTTGTTTAAGTTGTGTATGGCAGAAGTTGTTGACATTTTAATAGCTAAGTCGAAAGTACGACCGTCTGCTAAGAGCTTAGTCTGACGAGGGATTTTGAATTGAATTTATTATTGTTCATTAATTTGTGTGAAAATGTGTACCGTTTAAGGTCGAAACCTTGTGCCTGGGAATAAGATAAAGTTTAATTTATTTACTTTCATGTTACGCAATACACTTGAGTCGGTAATTAATGTTTTTGGGAATGAATGGGGATGATCCTGGATCTAATTTTGTGGCATTCAGTTGAAGATTCCTAAGTCCAGCAGTGAAATACTTTAAACTATGATGATAAGTGTAACCCCAACGAAATCATCATTGATAAAATGTAGACACTTGAAGGGTCGTTTGCAATGCCAACGGGGCTAAAAACTATAAAAGACCAGACGGGTGTTGTATCTGGTGGGCAACTGCCCCCCGGTTGATGTAGCGGCATCAACATCGCCACATGCGAATTACGCGTCACACTGACGTCACGCAAAATCCTGCATCGCGCAAGCAGAATTTACCGCACAACTAGCATATATAATATACAACGTTCCGACATCGACCGTGGGGCACCTGTTGCCCACCAGACACAACACCCGTCTGTTCGGAGGATCCTCCCTTTTCTATGGTGAATGAGTGAATTTTAAATCCTGTTCCTCATACCTCTAAAAGCTCACTCGCGAGATGGCAGCACTGTTGAGGGTTCCTTAACTGTCATTACTGTCACAATTGTTTTTTTTCTCTCTACAACACCCGTCTGGTCGGAGGATCCCCTCTTTTCTATAGTGAATGAGTGAACTTTACATCCTGTTCCTCATACCTCTAAAATCTCACTCGCGAGATGGCAGCACTGTTGAGTGTTCCTTAACTGTCATTACTGTCACAATTGTTTTGTTTCTCTTGTTGAATAAGAAGGAACAAGCGACAGCAACAACATCTAAGTGAGTAAATGGCAGTTTTTATCCCCATTTACAATAATATAGCGTTTTACTAAACTATGTCCCATATCTCTTTATTTTATTTGAGGCAGGGCATCACCATTGGCTGATATCACAAACTTCTAAAGAAACTTTCCACCAAAATCTATAACAGTAATTCCGAGTGCAAAACGATTAAGAAACAAAATCGAGAAGTCGCATTACTCTTCGACTCTACCCATGACGTTTAACCTTTCTAAAAAAAGTGTTTTATAGCCAAATCTAAGGGATGCCTAGGGATGTCATAAATCAGACATGGAAGGCAGACGCTTGGGGCAGTTTGACCTGTGGTTATTTATAGAGAGGCTCCTTCGTTTCAACAGATTTATTGATGTTGTATTATACCCGGCAAAGAGGCACGCCATAATTTTTTTGACCTTGTTTTGGTATAAGTTTTTTGAGATTCGGTAAATGGTAGCTAGCTAGCTGAAAAAAGCCTTTAGAAGGCTAAAGGCTTTTTTTAGATTGTTTTTTTTCTAAATTAAATTTTAAGTGAAAAGTGCATATCTACTTAAATTTTTATCGATAAGATTTCGTTGTCAAGTTGTCATTGTCATTTGAATATAAGCAACTGTCTAAGTTCTTGCATAGTAACAAAATGTCAAACAGAAGCATTCTGCTTGAACTTTTTGCTTGAGATAAAAACGTGGCGCTACACAATTAAGTTCAAAGTTAGTGCCAAGTAATGTCTTGGTAATTAATCATAACATCTTTAGACGGCTAAGAACAAACGAGTATTTTATTTTATGCTCTAGATTATTTTTTAAGATAAAACTAGTTTCTGTTTTGCAATGCAGATTAAGAAAGTCGTAGCACCTCGTAGCACTTCGTAGACCCTTCGTAGCTCACTGCTACGAAACCGTAGCAAAATTTTAGCTCAATCAGCTTTGGCATAATCATCAAAAATCGAGAGAAATTCTTTTCTAAATCGAGTTTCATATCAAATGAGAAGCAAATACTGAACGGGTATTGTCGATTAGCTCCCTGAAATCTTGCACAGACATACTGTCACTCGGTTTAGTCGCAGACATGTGATTTAAATCGATTTCGTCTGCCGAGTGTGGAACCCAGTGTATTAGAGAGGCAATGAAACTGAGAGATATCTTTAGAAAAGTAGAAAGTATTTTCGAGTTATGTCAATATTTTTACGTGCTGTGAATTTAAGGGAGGTTTGCTTTTAACTAAATGGAAGAGGTGCATTTTGCAAGAAGGATTTTAAGTATATTTTGTTCAGGTAGCGAGAGGTTTGGGATTTGTTTGATAAACTGAGAATACGGAAAATATAAAAATGCAAGAGCTTTACATTTCATATTTTTATTACTGAAATAAGAGTTTATTTCGTTTTTACAGCACCTAATAAAGTTTACACTATAGGTATAAATCATTTTTTTCTGTTTCCGCCAGCAACATTTTAGACTTATTATTTTTTGAATAACAACTTTTTTGAAAAGTTTGGTTAAAAAAAAACATTCCAAAGTTTCGCTCATAATTATAACACCGTTTGAATCCACGCTTCAGAATGCAAAATTACGCTTAAATAAAAACGAAAATAGACGTTCTCTCTCTCGTAAAATGATCATCATTATATACAATAGATCACACAACTAAATATTTACTCTAACGAGATAAATAAAAAAATACAACAAAAAAAAAGAACACTTAATTGTTGAAGTACTCGTCCGCTGTCATCCGGAAACGTGCCCAGAAGACTGGCAGCATTGCCACGTTGATTGAATGGCAATGCTAATTCTTTGGCCAAAGAACGAGCCAGCCATCTTGGTCACGTGAAGTGTCGATCAGTCTGCGAGAAATTTCCTTAAAAAGTAGACGCGCAATCGTGTCCCAAGACCCGAATGTAAATAGATGTTTTCTGTTTTTACCGAAATACCGAAAGAAATGTAAACGAATTTATTCCAAGTCCACTGTGAAAAATGGATAAAACTTGAGAAATAAAAGTGATTTAATTGTGTTACTTCGGTACAACGCGTAGAGAAAACTGTTATAATTGAAGGAAAAATTCCTGCAAAGCTAAGTTACTGTGTAATTCTTGAGGGTAAACGTTTGAGAGTTTAGCTAAAAAATAGCTTTGAGGAAAGAATTATGGGAACTTTGTAACGGCTTTTGAAATTGCTCATTATTATTGTGTAACTAATGAAAAAAACTGGGACCCCGGAGGAGAAACCTGGGTTGTGGAGGTCAGTAGGCATGCTTGTCGCTCCATGTAAAATACAGGTATTCAGCTACATCTAATCAGACTGGAGGACGACCCCAACATAGTTGGGAATAGGGTAGGCAGATGATGATGCATGGTAGAAACCTTGTAGTGTCAGTACCTGCCGTGTAATTACCGCCACAAACAATACTAAACCGTATTTAAAGTGTATTTTAAGCCTTTACTAGCGTGAGTCACCGTCTCTAAAAAAGAGTCATCGGGGCCTGACGGTATTTGACAGGTGTCTCTCCTTGAGAGACATCAGGGCCTGAGAGGTGAGAACTAAATATCAGCATTTTAACTAGAATAGAGATAGGTAATAATTCAAGGTACGCCTCTAGAAATAAAAATTGTACTAGAATTCCCTCTCTAATTAACACATACATAAACTCACGCTTTCTTCCCATGGGGGTAGGCAGAAACTATAGAACCCCACCTGCTACGCTCCTTACATACTCCTTTTGCTTCGCCTACGTTTTTTTCTCTAATTAACTATCTCTAATAACTCGTAATTGCTAAGGTGTCCTTCTTCTTCCATATTATTATATGCCAAACTATGTCAGCTATGCCAGTTATGACAGCCATGACAGCTATGACAGCTTCGACCCCTGAGTTTGTTTCGCCATTTCTTCTCAGGGGTAGTCAGATAGGAAATGTCGGCTACATCTAGATTATTTTTGATTTTTTTATATGACGTGTAAAAGTGATTCTAATATCCTATTTACAGAATAAACGATTTCATTTCATTTCAGATATGAAAGCTATGCCAGCTATGATAGCTATGACAGGTATGACAGCTAAGACAGCTATGCCAGTTATGCCCGCTGTGCTAGGTATGGAACCTTTCAATAACAGTTAATGATTATTCCGGCACGAAATACTTTCACCACTTCCTAAGCCATATCTCATATTTTTACGTACCTACTTAAATATTTTTTTTGCAAAATATACTTCCGTAAACATGTATTCATACTTAAGTTGATCACATAAATGTGTCCTCTCTCCAGCACACTCAATCATAATATGGAGCAATATTGACTGGAATTAGGTTGTCTTTTTAAGTGCGGGGGATTTATCTATAAGAATATTTCGTTGTACCTAATAATAGGAAATTTTTTCACGTTAACGTACAGCCAATACATTAGACGTTTTTAGATTTAGAATCACGTTATTTGGTATCATAAGTGGCATAATTATCAAACATCGAGAAAAACACTTTTCTAAATCGAGTTGCATATAAAATGAGAAGCGAATACTGAATGGGTATTCTCGATTAGCTCCCTGAAATCTTGCACAGATAAACTAATGCCGCCTTATTACAAAACAAGATTTATATTTTGACATGGCTTAAACCATGGAGCCAGTTTTTGTAATAAGAACGTAACAGTGATTGAAATACCGTTCTTTATACAAAACTGAAAACTTAGTTCGGTACTAAGTTATCAGGTTTGTGTTTGGGAACTTTACTATAGTCGGAATAAAGTTCGAAATTCAATAATGGCTCCATGTTTTAAACCTCGGGATGAAGATAAACCTTGTTTTGTAATAAGGGGGATAGTGTTAATATCTATGTCTCAAACTGTTACCCCATACTTATGTAATATTTCTTCCATATTCTACACTGAAAAAAATGTGAGCTAACTAAGATACATTTTCACTTAGTTGGCATTAAAATGTTTGGAATCATTATTTATTTATTTACTATAAACAAGATAGCATATTTGCCAGAATAAATTCATTTTATTAATATCGACAATGTGACATGTACAGAATAGTCACCGGTCATTGTTACATCATACATGCTTTGTTTGATTTTACTTCTTCACTTTTTTAAATCAAATAATAATTTTAGTTGATGGTAACAAGCAACTTGTTAGAATTATATCATTCTTAAACTGACCAACATTTGAGTTAAATTAAATAACTACCCGTAATTAAACTAATTAATTACTTAGTAGACAGAACTATGATAATTTAACATAGTTCTCCTAGCTTCAGAAGTCAAGATCTTGTTAGGTTCAAAGGAGTCAAGATGCGTGATCACATTAAACAAGATTTTTGTTAAAGCAAACACTTCTTTTTTCAGTGTACCTTTTTCATTCGTTTGCCATGGCGTCCAATTTCAGCGGAGACCAGCCTTCGGCGCGGTAGTATTGTATTACACAAGTATGTGCAGAGGCACAGATGCGCTTACTCTCATATCCCGATCAGATGGCAATCTGACACCACCGGAGAGAGATGAGGCGCAGGTCAAACAGCTTAACGTGCTTTCCGAAACACGGAGGTCACATCACATCACATCGCCAACTTCCAACTTCTTAAGAATTTGGAAAGATTGTTACTAAGAAATTCGTAATGGAAAATCCTATAATACTCAAAAGGCTTACAGTGCCCTCCGAGTGCAATTTAGTAATGCGTTCAGGGTGCTGATGGGGCTGCGGCGATTCTGTAGTGCATCAGGGATGTCCGCTGAACGTCGCCTAGACTGCTTTTACGCTACGATGCGTAAAAGGTGCGCATCCCTGGTGCGTAGAGTACGTGGTAGCGCCAACAGCATCCTTAGCATGATCGCTAGTCGGCTGGACTGTGGTTACATCAATCATTGCTGTGCCATTTATCATGGAGTGGCGCAGTAGTGATTATTGAGTTTACTTTCTTTTATTTTATATGTTTTGTTGTGGATAGTTTTAAGTATTATTAACACTAGTCTATAAGAACATTTTCACTAAGACCATGGTCTGAAATAAATTATTTTATTTTATTTATTTATTTAATAATACTTTACGCGACCTGGGAATTGAATCCAGGACTTCTCAGTATTCACGCTTGTACCCACGAGACCAACGGAGCACTAAAAATTTTGTTAATTATCAAGCCCCTGAAGGTTAATTTCAGTGCAAAGAATAACCGTTACTTTGAGATCTTTATTAATATCTTCTAATTCTTTGAATCCCTAAAGAGAAATTGCACTTCAAAGAATAACAGTAACAGTAATACATTCAAGTTAGTTTCATGCTGAAAATATTTTCTACATTTCGTTATCACATCTCGCAACATCGTCGCTTCAAGTCCGAGAGAAAAATAGACATAATTAGTTGGTGTCATAAGAGTAAATTGTGTTGTTTATCTTATTTTCTTCACTGGGCTCATGCAGCTGTATTTATGAGTTCTAGAAAAATATACAGTTAACCCAGCTCTGGCCACACTGCAGCGAATCCCGCGCGGGAGACGGAACGCGACTACGCTCGTATATAGGTTTAATGATTAGGAAGTCACACGCCTATTCGCGCCAGTTTGAACACCTGCACACCTCCATACAAGTTAGTTGACACAATTGGTGTGAGCGAATTACGTCCCGAATCCCGCTCGAGGTTTGAGTCGGTTTGACCAAAGCTTGAGTGCGTAATTCGAAGCATTTCGTAAGAGGAAATATAATTTGAATTTATGAATTCCAACGACTTGCTCCAGGTTTCTCCGAATATTTTCTTATTCTCGGTTATCTAGGTTGTAGAAATATTCAGCTGGTTATCATTCAAATGTCCCTTTTATTATTATTTTCCATATTTTTCCGATCCATCAAATAGATCACACATTTGTTGGAAATAGAAAGGGCTTATACAGGGTGCGCAATGTGGAAGTGATTTGATGGGAGTGCAGAAATACGATATACACAGGATGCTTTTATTGGTAATGGGAGCCTGTCACTCAGTGAACGGTTTTGTGTGAAAACAAGATGGTGCTTATCACGGAGTTGAGTGTTGTTGGAGATTTAATATAATGCTTTTTTTTGTGGGAAGATTTTGCTAACAAAATATCCAGGAGATAGTTGTTTTTTTTAAGCAAGAAGGTTTGTAGTTATTAAAATGAGTAGGACTGTTAAATAAACAACATCATTGTTGTTTTCTCATTAAAGCTATTCTTCAAAGTTCTGTTAATCATAACACTATAGTTTATCCAAAGATTTTAACTCAACAAAACTTTAAAAGGCATATTGTTAGCTACAAAACTTGATAGTAATAAATGACTACTATTCAAAACTGAACGTGGTAATATCCAAAATTGTGTTTATCAAAGTTTCAACATTGTTATAATTTACACTAAAAGCAGTACAAGTTACTAAAAGTAAGATCTAATCATAAGTTACAACAACTTGTAAAATTTGTGAAAAAGTTTTGATTAACAAATCCAGGCTTAATTTTCAGACTCAATTTTGACACAATGTTTTATAATGTTGTTGTTTAACTTGTAATAATTATAAGGAATATTTCTATTTCCTTGTGAAATTAATGAAATTAGTCCGTTAGTTCTTTGACTTCGTACTCATGTGTACGAAGTCAAAGGACTAACGGACTAATTGGTTAAAATTTGTTCAACACGAACCAAGGCGCGATAACTCTTAATAAGTCTACGTAAACTGCACCTTGTATTATTTTGCTTAAAAAAAAATGTTTTTTTTTTTGTTGGTATTGATTATAGATAGGTAGGCACAAAACGATTAATCTATCTAAATAAGTACAGTGCGCTTCTATTTTCTTAATGTCTCTCGGCAAACTTCGTGTTACGTCAGACGTCAGATTTCTATAGTTCACACGGAAATCAAAACAAAACAACATTAAAGTACTTAGTTCTGAATTCAAATCATTATACACGATAAATCTAATAATTGATGGACATGGAAATTAGCCTTTGTTTGTTATTACAACTAAGTACTTTATTGTATTTAGTTCTGAATTCAAATTATTATACACAATAAATCTAATAATTGATGGACATGGAAATTAGCATTCGTTTGTATTCGGAAATGAAATGATTGCCGAGAGACATTAAGAAATAAAAACACTGTACTTACATTCGATTATGATCTTTACCTAACGTCAAAAGTTTAAAACAAGAATTCAATTTGAGTGCCAATGTTTGTGTCCCACTTCTTAAAAAAACGTTCCAAGGTTGTCCTCAATGAATCTTAGTGATGAGCAACAAATTCTGTTTCTTCCATGGCCTTGGCTTAATTAAGATAACTTTTGTATAATTTCGGGAAACCTAACAACGAAACACGGTCACGGTTAATAAAACTTTCGGGATGTTAAAAAACAAGTCAAGTCGCAATTTGTGTTCTCGAATCAAATTATAACAGCTTTCAATTAGGTACTGGCTGGAATTTAAAATCGTTTACTGTTTATGATCTGACCAATCGCGTGGCGTAATGAGACATACCCTCGATTGGACCTGAACTGCAGCAGACGGGACTTGAGCCCGCGACGCGGCAGAAATTTGGGGCCTCCTTGCGTGCTATCACACATACAACCTCTGTTAATTCTGTTAGTCTTCAGCGACAGATATTATACAACCGCTGGCAAAATGGCTTTGAAACAAGTGACAGAATAAGAAACTCACAGGAATAACAAACATAGAGGGGCTTAAAATGGTAAATACTGATGTCTCTGATATACTTTTATGGTGTACATAATAAAGAGTATTCTATTCTATTCTCTTTCTTTCTCATGATGCGTTACAAGAGTTAGAAAGAGTACAGTTTTTTCCGTAGGCACTTTGGTTACTAGGAAGACGAGAAAATTTGCTTTATTATATTTTCTCTGTACTGTTATCCTAACTACTCGTATAATCAATACTGTGAACTGGTAACCAACGTGTCTACAATATTCCCTTAAGCCCTCTGTGCTAGTTAATACATTGATATAGGAACTCGAATTAAAAAAAAAACCACTTGATTCTAAAGTCAAAGGTCATAATGCGCAATGGAATAAATACCCCCATACGTCATAATTCGCTATTATGTACATGCAATCCATTGGCCCGGCCGTCGCTTGTTTCAAAGCCCCGGTTTAACACTACAATGCCACTCGCTCTTTACTGTGGGAAAGATTGGACGCAGAAAAACTCTCGGAAAGCAATATCGGGTAATTGTATTTTTACAAGAGCGGTGTTCGCAACAAAACCGGTACTTTTCCCGAGGTAAAGTGCGTACGTGAAGGGAGGGTTAATCACAGCAGTATCGCCTTTCCTAATTGAATTACAGATCGTAATGCTCTGTGTATTTCTTTTCGGTTATTTATTGTTTTGTACGTACATTTCGTGTACAGATAAGATAACTTATTTCTTGGAACCAGAAAAGTAGTTAATTAGAAAACATTGAAGAAAAACAAAAATAAATTTGAACGCAGAAATAAGGTTAGACCAAACTAGACGAATAGTTTTTCAGCAAAAACTTTTTGCTGTAAATAATCGTATTACTAAAGTAAAGTTAATACTTTAGTTAATAGTTTACTTCACTTCAATTATAATGAATTGAAGTGAAAATTTCTTTAGGTGCACTTTGCGTTCATTCTGATCAGTGAATGATACTGAACCGTCACGGTCAGTGACGCTGAACCGGTTATATTCAGGTCCAGTCGGTCAGTGACGCTGAATCGGGTATACTCGGCTCCGGTGGGTCGGTGACGCTGAATCGGGTATACTCGGCTCCAGTCGGTCGGTGACGCTGAATTGGGTATACTCAGCTCCAGTCGGTCAGTGACGCTGAATCGGGTATACTCGGCTCCAGTCGGTCGGTGACGCTGAATCGGGTATACTCGGCTCCAGTCGGTCGGTGACGCTGAATCGGGTATACTCGGCTCCAGTCGGTCGGTGACGCTGAATCGGGTATACTCGGCTCCAGTCGGTCAGTGACGTTGAATCGGGCATACTCGGTTCCCGTCAGTCGGTGACGCTGAATCGGTTATATTCGGCTCCAGTCGGTCGGTGACGCTGAATCGAGTATACGCGACTCCGGTCGGTCGGTGACGCTGAATCGGGTATACTCGGCTCCAGTCGGTCGGTGACGTTGAATCGGGTAAACTCGGCTCCAGTCGGTCAGTGACGCTGAATCACATATACTCGGCTCCAGCGGTCATCAGCCACGTTTACGCTGGTAGCACACCTCCGCCACGAAACCATAGCAGCGAAACCGCAGTAGTTCAATTGTACTGGTTCGCGTCATGTTCCGCTACTCGAATCGAAAGCGAGTAGCGGAACATGACGCGAACCAGTACAATTCAACTACTGCAGTTTCGCTGCTATGGTTTCGCGGCGGAGGTGTGCTTTCAGCGTGACTGTTAGTTTTCACTTCAATTGTGTGTTCATAAGCAGACATCCTTTTTTTTGTTTGAAATAATAATTATTAATGTATGAAACGGGGGAAAATTGCTTTAATTTATTTTTCTCATTGTTTTTAGTCCTAAAAGTTCTCGAGTTTTGCTCTTTCAAGGAAACTGGTTTTCTTTTTAGAAACAAAAGCGATTACTTATTAGGTTCTTTGACAAAAATAATCAGGAAAAGTCTGTTTACCGAGAAAAATTATGAATACTTAATTAAAACAAAAATATCTTTTAACGTCCCAGTAAAAAAAAACATTTAAAGTAAGAAGATTCTTTATTACATATTATTGTTTGCAAAATTCAGGTAATATTATTGAAAAATTGAAACTTGAAATGAATTGTTAAACATCATTATTATTAATTTGCACGCAACATGGAACATGTTTGCCACATACTATGGCGTGCAAATTAACTGACACTTTATTTTTCACATAACCTGCATGCGTTTCATTCTTGTATGTGTACACATGTTGGAGCTTCTGAATATATATCTTATCTTATCTTTAAAAAAATCAAATCTAATGGATTTATTCTAGATTGAACCCAGTTTATTCGTTTCTAGATCTTGTTAGAACTTTTACTTGAGTGTCCTAATCCGATAGAATATTTTATTCGATTCTCCAAACGAACTACCATAATCGAATAAAATGTGAAAATGTTATCTTCAAAAGCTTTTAGCTGAAGTTTTCTTGTTAATTGTAAATTTTTATTAATTTCCTCGTTTCTTATTAAATACTAAGTTAAGTTAACCTGGTAATTGATTGCACGTCATAAAACGACAACGTCTATTTTTCTATCCGACGATAGTTATGTAGATAATTTCAATATCATCGTTTATACAACATGTCCCAGAATTAACGCACAATACAGCGCAGTTAGTTAAGCGATTGACTGCTGCGCTGAGTGTCGCGGGTTCGATTCCCGCACGGAACAAATATTTGTATGACCTTCAAGTTGTTGTTCCGGGTCTGGCTGTTTGTGTATGTGAATTTAAATGTTTGTAAACGCACCCACAATACAGGAGAAATTCCTAGTGTGGGGCAACGTTTAAAAAAAAACAAAACAAAACAAACAAACAACCTCTTAAGGGGTCATTGTGCTCATCATTATGAACAACTTTTACTATGGGACCAAACCTGAAACCACGAAAAAAAAATCAGCTGTTCCCTACAGAACAAATTAATGTTCTCTTACTCGTCAACATTTGTTTTAATTCCTAATGAAAGATAAGCTAAGACAAAAATATACAGGATGGATTTTTGAGATGGGGCAGTAAGGGCAGCTACCTTAACCGTTGTAGCTACAGGAAAACGGTCTTAGGAGACTGTCCTTAACTTTTTGAGAAGTTTTGATTTGCATTCACAGATTTTGAAAAAAATGTACAGTCAGCAGGAAAATGGGCAGTTTTCACAAAAACTTTTTTTTATGCCAATCGATCCTGTTTTTTATAAAGATCAAAAACTTCTATCGGACCAACTGAGGTTTGAGTACTGCCCATTTACCTGCTGACTGTAATTTTTTTTCAAAATCTGTAAATGCAGATCAAAATTTCTCCTTCTTACTGCCCCATCTCAAAAATCCACCTTGTATGTATTATGTACTTCTACATAAAAAGAAAAATAAAAGGGTATCGCTCAGAGCAGTCGACTCCATCTCGAAGAGAGGAGGCCTATCTCCCAGCAGTGGGAACTTTATAAGCCGGTTATGCTTTTAATGCATTTAAAATGACACACACTCACACACACACACACACTTTCATATCAAGTGGCCGTTACAGTTACCTAATACGATAACAATAAAATAATATGTTCGACATGAAAGTGTCTATCTTATTACTAGCACTAAGGTCTCTAGTAAAATAGACTAAGAATTTTTTATTTAAGAGCGGGGGACACGTGGACCTATTCTTAGAATTTTATATAAAAGGCTAGGACATCAGAAATTGATATTTTTATAGGCAATTTACATGGTCCAGTTGCGGACATTCAAGACAGTTATTATTATTACTTTTCAATACATTAAAGTCTGTTCCATCATCTTTTAATGTCCACATATCACATAATTTTAAAAGTGGAACGTACATAACTTTTAACAGAGTTCAAAAAAGGAGGTTCTCAATTCGACCCGTGAGTTTTTTATGCATTTTTAAAGGGGTTTAAAACCAAGGACAACTCCTTGCTGGGATAAAGATCGATAGGTATTAAAGTGTCGTTAGTAAACAAATTACATAATTGCTTATTGGTTCCTTACGTAAGCAAAAATAAATTGTTTATTTCTTACATTTGTAATAAATAATTAATTTCTCAATCAGTTTTTTATCACTTTGCATGGCAAATAATTTATTTATTAGACCCCTACCTATTTATAATTACTTTTGGAATTAATTACTTGCGCACATTCTTGAGAAGTTCAGCTGATTCCTTAAGTACGAAATTCCGGGTTTTTAATGATCTAACCCTTACATAATGATTGAGGGAACCGAAATTGGAATTCTGCTCGGTTTAATGAGGTCATTTTTAAGGACCTTTTTTGCATTGTAATGCAAAAAAAGTCCTTAAAAATGACCTCACACACAAAGCACTTATTTATTTTACATAATGGACCGCAATACAACAAAGCCCTTATTGCGTCATTAACCCGTTCCTTAGGGTTTATATTTTAATTAAATGTAGTTCTAATTGCGACTAATGAGGACTCTAATTGCTCTAAGTCTTTATTAAAATTCTTGTAATGCCCAAAACAAACAAACAGAATATATCACGAAGTTCATCAAAGCACAATTTCTTAAAAAGATTAGAATAATAATATGCTTTTCCATAATATAATTTTATTATTACAAGATATCCATTTATGTCTTATAAATTATGTTTCATAATATAATTTATGACATAAATAATGTTAAAGAAAATGACGTCCTTCTATCTTTAAAAAGATATCATAACAGAAAAAAAAGTAAAAAACACAAGTGGCAGGGTAATAATTGTAATTGTATAAACAAGGGGATGCCTTGGTCTCATTTTTGACGACGAAATAAAAAAGAAAAGAGACCTTTTTCAACAACAGTCGTGAATAATCTTTTTTTAGAAACTGTCACCTCCTTGAGTCTGCGTAATGTTGGTACTTGTTCGAATTCTGAAGTTTCGTAGAACTGAAGTGACAGTATCATAAAGGTTCTACGGAAATGTGAAATGTTCTTCAGATCAAGTGAGGTTGTTATACGCGTTTAATTGGGGTGGGCTTATGTAAAGCACTTGATTTTAAAGGTGGATCCGCAGTAGTATTCCCCGAAATTCAAATTTTCTTACTTTTTTAGGGTTCCGTAACCAAAGGATGAAACTACGCCGCTACGCCGTCTGCCTGTCTGTCCGTCTGTCACCAGGCTGTATCTCATGAACCGTGATAGTTAGACAGTTGAAATTTTCACTTAATTATGATGTATTTCTGTTGCCGCTATAACAACAAATACAAAAAAAAACAGAATAAAATAAATATTTAAGGTGGCTCCCATACAACAAACGTGTTTTTTTTTTTTGCTCGGTTTTGCTCTATATTGATAAAAGCAACAGAGAAAACAGACGCTTGAAATATTCACAGAATATTTAGTTATGTATTCACTTTAAAAATAAATAATTAAATTAAAATAAAACAAATATTTAAGGGAGGCTCCCATACAACAAACGTGAATTTTTTGCCATTTTTATAGATAATGGTACGGAACCCTTCGTGCGCGAGTCCGACTCGCACTTGGCCGGTTTTTTTGTAATTTGCAGGTCAGTGTCAGGTTGTATCTTGATCAAAATATGACTCGCGGCTATATAGTACGCTCCACGAAAGACGAGACTTCATGAGGGTCAGTAGTAGGGAGTCTGCTCAGGTAAAGTCGTGTCAAAATAACTTGTACAAATACATATATACCTAAATGTGTATAAAAACATATTCATATGTATAAATCATCTACTGCGCAAGTCAAACTACGTGGGGTATCAATTCTCAACTTTAGTGGTATTTATTGTAACAAATATGTATTTACAGAATTATAATCATTAAAGTCATACATCTTCTCTCTAAGGGCCCGCCTCCACGAGCGAGAGAATCGCGACGGATCCGCACTTCTACGTCGGGTAATCTCCACGAACGAGCGATTATTCCGCCAGCGTATCGTCGCAACTCGTAACGGAATCGCCGCGTTTGGACGTTGGGGCGAGAGCGCCACGTTTCGTGGTGAGGCGAGGTGGGCTCGCCGCTATTAGCAACGAGCACGCGGCGATATGATGACGTTTCGCTCGCACTCAGCCACCCGTCGCAACGCCGCGATTCACTCGCTCGTGGTGACGGCCCCTAAGAGAGTGTATAGAAATACGTGGCACGACGATAATATCGCCGCGATTTTCTCGCTCGTGGAGGCGGCCCCTAAGTTAGATTTATTCCATAAGAACTTTTCCATAAAAGATTTGTTCATAAGGAACAAATCTAACTAAGAGATATTATAATATTAATGATTCTAATGATTATAATTCTGTAAATACATATTTGTTATGATCGCGAATCATCCTATTTTGATCAAGATACAACCTGATACTGACCTACAAATTGCAAAAACGTGAGAAAATTTGAATTTCACGGGTTACCTTAGCGCATCCACCTTAAGAGTAAAATATTAAACAGCTTCAGTTAAGAAACAAAAAAACTTCCTGGAATTAGTTGGTACAAACATCTTGTAAAAGACCGCCTCAAAATAACAGACGAGAAAATAATTTTCTTTTCTAGGCACTAATGTTAAGTACCAAGAGTAAAAAAAACCCAACTTCTTATTCAAAATTGATCAATCGTAGAATAAAATCTAAAGCAATTATGGTAACTGGGGCCCTACCGATAACACTTTGGCCTGAACGTAACGAAGGAAAAAATAAATTATTCAAAGATAAATCAATGTCGTGTGTACGAGACACAATTTAATAATTTCCTGTAAAAGCGAGACTGCCGTGTAACCGTCCCCTTACGTTCCAAATTCGAAAATTGAAGGAAGCATTAAATATTTGTTATCTTAGGCCCGTATTTATAGAGCGCTACTCAGTACTCAAGCATTACTTAAGACTAGATTCAAGCCATTGGATTGGTTGAAACTAGTCCTAAGTAATGCTTGAGTACTAAGTAACGCTCTATTAATACGGGCCTTAGTCTACGTCCTAGCTAGCTGTCGCCTCAAGCTAGGTCAATGCGTATTTAAATATCAATGTTGCCACGAAACTGTCCTATGTACGTAGATTTGCTAAATTAGAGTGTTTTAGAGAAGCAACGTAACGTGCCGCGATGTGCCCAACTTTAAAGTTGGATACAGACCAGGCTAACGAGGGCTAAATGGGTTTGAACAACTTTAATTGAAAATACCACATTATAAGGACTGCTGGAAAGCTCTTTTATTATACAGGGTCAAATTTTATTAGGTAGCGAAACTCCGTGGACGTGTTGGGTATCGATATCTAAATACGATATCACGAAAAAAATTAAGATTTGATGTTTTTTTTTCTGGTGTCAATGACCACTGGCAGTGAAGTTACTTGAAGTAGTTAAGTTTTTGTTTTATCGTATTTAGTTGTCGATACACATCACATTTGTGAAGTTTACACAGAAACAAAACTGATTTAAACTCATATTTCAAGTAACTATTCGTTGACCAAAAAAAAATACTATGTTTTTTTTTTTTTTTTTCTCTTTATAGTATTTAGATATCGATACCCAACACATCTGTGGAGTTTCGCTAGATAATTTAATATGACCCTGTATAAAGGATATTTAAAATTTTTATACACGGTATTCACTGATAATTTTTAATGTGAAAGTTGAGTCTTCCATATTTCTAGCTAATAAAACTCGCCGGTCAACGGGCAGTGAATGTTTACAAACAGCAAGTAGGTTGTGGATGTCAACTTGCGCAATAAAACTTGCTATAGTTGTCGCATTTTAGCGTGGCAATATCGGTCATTGCCCTTTCCCTAATATCTCTCCGTAGGAACCTAAACAATAAACTATGCATGTGGTTTTCCGTTATTAGAACAAGTTGAAGATCACGATAGATTCCGGACGTTAACGGACTTTACTTCTGTTTTTGAAATAAAAGATGCTAGAAAATGTAGGTGGGTTCAATGAACGCTTTTGCCACGCAAAACGCGACTACTATAGATTAGATATGATCAATGCTTGAGCTATTATAAATTGTTGAACTATGTGCCAAAGTAGCTCATTTAGAAAGATCAACACTGCAATTATATTTTCTTGTTTTGACGTTCAAAAGTACCTACCTCCTAATGGCCTACTTGAAATAAATGACTTTGACTTTGCAAAAAGCATTCGCGGTTCGCCATTGTTAGCCTGTCCTATACCCAGCTTTAGAGAAAAACAGTAAAACGTTTAACAAACATGCAGTGTACTTACTCGGCGTTGGTTTCAGGAGTCGGCAGGTCTCCGATGGTGGTAAGGGTTAGGGTCGACCAGTAGAGAGAGCCAAGGTACTTCCTGGTGAGAGTCGCGTAGTCGCCAGGACGGTGGGGGTATACCCAGTCACCCTGTAAATGAAAGAATAGTTACAGGTCCGAAATTCTTAATTAAAAGTAACTTTTAAAGAGAGTTATTTTGTTGACAAGCCGTCTGCTCGATAGAAAATCCCATCAGCAAAAATGTTTTCTTCTCTATTTATCCATTAAGACGCTGACAATAGGTAAACCGCTGTCACTGTCAGACTGCATACAAAAGAAAGAGAAGCGCGATGACACAATGCTTGTAATTTATTGCAAAATATGAAGCAGTTATCTATTTACTCAAAAATGAGTTGAGTAATCGAAAATAAAAAACAACCAAGTTCTGCAGTCAAATAACACGTTCTTGTTATTAATTAAATACTGACCGTACGTTGATATTTAATACAGATATTTTGGATTGAAACTCAAAGTAAAGGGTTAGTTTACCGTTAATTTGTATCGAGATTTTTTGCCAAAACGTGTTTTGGTAACAATCAAGTTCTGAGAAATATGTTCAAGAATAACATATATTTTTCCGCTACCACAAACTATATAGATATAGCTATTTTTTTGTTTAAGACAAGCCTACTTTTATCATTTGCCTCTTGTCAGCGCTTTAAGGATACGATTTTTCAAAAACCCTTGCTTAGTGCTGAACTTCGTTATTTTATTTTATTCCAGCGGATAAGGCTGTGCGTTGTCTGTCAGTGAATGAATGAATTAATTAATGAATTTGTGTTTTTTATTAAGGCAATATGTTACAATCACTAATAACAATAGAAAAATATTACGATACGATGACCGACACGATACCAGCAGGCTTACCATGACGCTTCTCCTATTTCTAATCTACTGTAGAATATAAATCGCTTGTTTACCCTTCTCGGCAGAAAACTGTCAACAGCCTACACGGCAACGTAAGTTTTGTCTACTCTTCCGTCGGTTCTCTACGGTTCTTGTGCTAAGCCGGCCGGGCCGGCAGCTACATTATTACTAAACTTCTGCACAATTTATTTATTTAAGCTTCTCACACACAATAATGTACAAAGGCGGACTTAATGCCTTAGGCATTCTCTACCAGTCAACCAAAGGTGGTAAGGAGATAAGATGGCGGGTTTAGAGAAAATAATAATAAGTATTATAAAATATCAAAATATAACATAATTAATTACAAATAAAATAGGTACACAAGTACATAAATAGGTTATAAACTTAGATATAATACACATATATTTACTATAATATATCCCTACATTATATATACATACAAATTCAAGGTATATATACAAATAATACATACAAAGACATTCATTGAGATGACTCTACGCTATTTTTTTTGTAAATAACTCTGCAATTTTCGCTTAAATGCATACCGACTGGTGGCCGTCCTGATATCGAGAGGAAGCGCATTCCAGAGAAGAATGGACTGAATATGAAAGGAAGAATGAATAAAGTCAGAAGTATGAGAAGCACAGGGTAGAAGAAGATTATTGGAAGAACGCAGGGTCTTAGCGTGTGAAGAACACAGATATGTGAAGTGAGACATAAGATAAGAAGCAGGGCTGGGAGAGTTAGTAATTATGTTTATCCTTTTGCTAGTAACATTTTATTTATCTTTGAAATGCATTGCAAGCTATAGTTTTGTATAATTTAAAAGCATTTTTTCAATTTTTGTAAATGTGAGTACCATGGAGCCGTTTATTATGTTATGATGTATGTTGACTTTAAAGTTTGGCAGTTAAGAGTATGTCATGCTCACTTAAATGTCTCGCTGATGGTGGCGCGTGTGTTGGATCATTCGGTTCCCTACAAAATGTTTGAGCTGGATGGTGCTGATCCACGCGTCATGCTCGTGAACGGGCGCCGTCAGTTGTGACTGGTCTTCTCCTATCTGCCAGGGCTTATTTGTAATATTTTATATAGTTTTTAAATAATTTATATTTTTATATTGTTCTCACATATAGAAGCGACAAGAATAATGTACCCAGGATTTTGTAATATCTTGATTTAAAAGAGTGTCCTTTGAGTTTCTTGCCTATTCTTCTCCATAGAGATCTACGTTTTGGAATGGGCAAATAGCTTCAACTTTCTGACTAACTGACCGACTCTTTGACAATTCAAAAGTGCCTGTAATTGGTTTAATTGAAATAAATGCTTTGAGTTTGAGTTGAGTTTGAGTTTGAGTTGAGAAGAGAGAAAAGTATGGCCAAAGCGCGCAAACTTCTTCTCTGGCGAATGGACATCCATTTGATCCATCCACAATCGTTTTTAACTAATCCAGTCGGCTCTGCTCATACAAACATACGCTTAACAAGTCCCCATGCCTCTGTTTTCTGGGATTCTATGTGTCAGTTGGTTGTGAACACTTGACGACTTAAATGTAGGATTCAGGAAACGTGTCAGAGCGGATTTATGGTGTTCACTTTTCGTAGTAACGGTGGACCAACTTCCTTCTAGCAAAATATGCTTTACTTTTGTGCGACTGCGAGTTAGCTCAATCTGTTAGTATGGACAAGTCTGTCAACCATCACCATATCATTCATTCCTCACAAAATCCGTCCATCATTTCATTGGCCTGCCTCTCCTCTCTCTAACCATCTACATTTATATTTATTACTTTTTTAGTGAAAAAAAAAACAAAAAAGAAACCCCTAGTGCGGGTCGGACCACGCACAATAAAGAGTTCCATAGTTGGGATGATTGTATCCCAAAATAAAATTTAACATTGTAGTTGAAAAACATGTTCTCCCATACATCGATATACGCCACGGTCAATTTTACAACTGCAAATGCAAGTTTGTAATTGCAAAAAAATTAATTTTACGTGATAAAACTACAAATTAACGATTTTCGGACTTTTTCCTTTACTTGTACTGTGAGACCTTGGTTTTTGCCGAATTTCATGATTCTAGGTCATTACGGGAAATACCGTATTGGTTTTGATTTATTTGCGAGTATCAACATAATGCCGCTTAAATTGCCGTAGTTTTTTATTGCGTTGACTTAGAAGCTTGATTTTTTTAGAGCTCCAAGGGATCGTAGATCTACGTATTTGATATTAATTTCAACTTGATACCTCCACGCGTTCCTGACAAAAAAGGTCTTGACAGACAGACAAACGGACAACTAAGTGATCCTATAAGGGTTCCGTTTTTTTCCTTTTGAGGTACGGAACCCTAAAAAGGTTAATTCAATTTTGTTTTGATGTTTCATTGCAGTAAGCTCTCAAATCAGACTACCACATACCTAACATTTTCCGAGTTTTATGCCAGTTCATGAATATAAATAAGACGTCGTGTACGTATGTCGCGAGATTTTTACAACATAACGTGCAAAGGAATCTCAGAGTCCTGAATAAATTACGGTTTTCGCTGTAAATGTTGAATGAGATCGTTTTCATTCAAGATTCTTTTATGTTAATTATTTTACATCAGCCTGTATACGGAACACTGCACATAGGGATTTCATTATACAGGGTTATTTTTAAAACGTCAATAACCTCTTAAGGGGTAATTGTACTCATCATTTTGAACATTTTTTTCTATGGGACCAACCTTGAAATCGCGAAAAAAAAATGAGCTGTTCCATACATTTGTGTTCATTTAAAACGACAAAATGTATGGAACTGCTGATTTTTTTTTTCGTGTTTAGTGTAAACAAAAACTAATGTTGTATAATCAGCCAGTGAGGCCTGCTTTATGTGAGAGCATAACCTCGCGAGTACAGCACAGGTTCGTAGGCCCGGATTCCACCAAAGCAGAGAGGAGAGGAGATGTTTGTAAACGACCAATAACATACCGATAAGATACCATCGCATTGAAATAACGATATATCTTATTGGTCGTTTACAAACATCTCCGCACATCTCCGCTTTGGTGGAGTGCGGGCCTTAGGTGAAATTGAAAATCAAAGAATTGCCAAGCTTAAGTGGCAGTGGGCAGGGCACATTGCTCGCAGAACTGATGGCCGATGGGGCCAAAAGGTTCTGGACTGGCGACCGCGTACCGGAAGACCTAGCGTTGGAAGACCTCCTACAAGGTGGGCCGATGACTTTGTGAAGGCCGCAGGTATCCGCTGGATGCGGAAAGCACAGAACCAGTCGAAGTTGCGGTGCTTGGGGGAGGCCTATGTCCAGCAGTGGACGTCTTTCGGCTGAAATGATGCAGGGTAAAAGCCCGCGAAATTCAAAATTACTTACCTATCTAAAAATGTGGGCTACATTGAAGGAATCATTTAATTTTGTGGGTGTCCAAGCCAAAAGGGTCCAGTTCTTGGCATTTAGTTTCCGAGATATACCTACGCAGTTTTGTAAAGTTGGGTGAAAAAATTGCATTTCGCGATTTTAATTGATCATTAATTAATGCTCAATTATCTACAACTTCATATAGTTTTTCTCAAATCAAGCTTTTTCAGAGTTTCAACTTCAAATGTCTGATAAAAAAATGTGCCAATTTTTCAATAATTATGTTTTTATCAATTGACTATTCTATATACCGAATCTACTCTTAACTCAATACCCCACTACTGGAACATTTTTGCTTGGACGCTCACATTTAAGTAATGCTAAAGTAGAGTATGACAAATTCTCAACTTCAAATTCTCAATTCCGATAGCGGATGCTACTCCCTGAGTTATTTTTCAGCCAAAAAATATGGCCCAATTTGGTCTGCCAAAACAAAAAGCTATGTATTACTGCCTACTGGAAAAAGCCTTAATTTATCTCTGCCCCGGAAACGCCGATGCAAAAAACCTTCTAAGGGTTTGCAAATCAGCTTAGCAGGGATCCGAGAATGGTGCCCCGTCATTAGGGGGACCACTATAAACTTAGTTTTCTACTGTGACCGGCCTGCCGTACATTCATTTGGTAGACAAAGTGGTAAGTTTAAAGTCAATTGTTTACGAGTGACGGATCCTGAGAATTATTAGCAAAGTTTCATTACAATGGTTTAGTTTTTGATGGAGTCTGATTCCATTGAATTAGCCTATGTGTGCATAACGCACCTTCTTGAGTTTTGTCTATGTTTTTGATATTATTTTGTCTATTGATTTTTATGCTTAGGTATACTCTTCAGGACGCCCTATTCCAGCAGAATTCACTGACAGTGATATCTGCAGCAGAGCAGGATGGAAAAGAGCAGTGCGCATGGCCGACCGTTTTTGGAACAGATGGGTTGTAGAGTACCTGCCTACACTTGCTCTTAGAAGAGCAATTGGAACAGCCCCATTAATAGCCCTTGGTGACATGGTAGTGGTAGCGGATGGTACATTACCACGAGGATCCTGGCCTAAAGGCTTTACTGCTACCTATCCGGGTAAAAACGGTGTCACACGGGTGGTAGATGTTGCCACAACGGGAGGCATACTCCGTAGGCCACTTAAGATGGTCGTTCCTTTAATTTGAAAGGGGAGCATGTGCATAACGCACCTTCTTGAGTTTTGTCTATATTTTTGATACCTATTATTTTGTCTATTGATTTTTATGATTTTTGCATTATCTTTGTTTTACCAGTTAAGAGAGGAAGTAAAAGTTACTACCTTTTTAAAATGGGCCTTTCTTTTAATAATTTAATATATATACAGTCCATTCTCACATTAACACTATGTTTGTGGT
This sequence comes from Tiliacea aurago, assembly GCA_948098905.1. Classification (NCBI taxonomy): domain Eukaryota; kingdom Metazoa; phylum Arthropoda; class Insecta; order Lepidoptera; family Noctuidae; genus Tiliacea; species Tiliacea aurago. The sequence continues at coordinate 19,026,507 of OX402596.1, forward strand.
GCATTACCTTCAGCGATTGATGCTGATTGTTCGACTAGTTTATAAGGAAAGAAATAATGAAAGAAAAGTATTGTATTTGGAACACGCACAAGAAATACAAAAAATAAAAAAGGAGCATTTAAAAGTAACAAAAATGACACATTTGTTCGAACAAAAAAAAAAAAAATGAGACCTGCCCGAAGCCAAAAACTTCTATTAGCATTAAGATGAAAATAACATTATCACATTTCTTTATGTTGAGTTATTTAAAAAAATAAATACCGCAGTGCTGGTATTTTAAGGGTGATTGGCTTGTTATTCACAAGAGAGAGATCCCTTATGGGATCTCTCTGAATTTAGAACTATCGACGTAATCAAGGAAAAAAGACCTTAAGTTGATCGTAAAAAATTGCTTTAACGATCAACAAAAGGACACGTCAGACAAGTCATACTCATAAGCATTACCTAAAAAGAAATTGTGTTTTAGCATTGTCGTCCCCATTTCTGAGTCAATTTCCTTTTAGGTAATGCTTAAGTCGTGTCTGCAGAATAGTTTAAGTTTTTACATTGAAATTCAAAATTGAATTCAGTTCTCATCATAATAACATCAACCAGTTACCTAACTACCCATGGTCACCTAAAACCCGAAAGCATTTATAATATATATTTATTGTTACGTTGTAGACTAGTAGACGCTGGTGGCTATTCTGTTAACTAATTCCCTTAGTCGCCTAAACGTGTCCTCTTCGCCGTACAGGCGCCCGCCGCCTGTGCCGTATAAATAATTAAATAAAAATAAAAAGTTTTTGCCGCCCGGTTAGAGGCTGAGAGCGCCGTAGCAATAAATATAATATCCCCTGATAATAATCATGATCTAAATGTTGATCCAGCCCGTCCCCAAACTACTAATTTTGTGATCCCCCAACGACGCCCTAAGCCGAGGTCCGTACCCCACAGGGGGTGCCCTTAGTGCGCTGTCGTTTAGTTTTAATAAATATATATAATTTGCGCCCTGGAGGCTTTAAGCTTAAAAACCTTAGGACAGCCACAGGAATATCCGGTTCAGTAGCAACGGCCTCTCTAGGTCTGCTACGAGATGCACAAAAAAAAGTTTTTAAAGAGCTACTGGTCCATGAAGAAACTATTCAAGGGTAAACTTTACCTATGGCACTGAAAAGCAGGCTCATGGACATGTGTATTCTTCCCGTTTTAACCTATGGTGCACAGACTTGGTTTTGACTAACATCCAGAAGTCCAAACTCAAGGTCTGCCAACGAGCAATGGAGCGCAGTATACAAGGCGTTAAACTAACTGATCGTGTTTGAAACACAATACTGCGCTCCAAAACAAAGATAGCTGACGTGGCTCAAAAGGCTGCCCAACTTAAATGGGACTGGGCAGGACATGTCTGCCACAGTTGGTCCCCTCTGTAACTTCTAAAATAAGAGAATGATAAAACTAAAAAAATATATGATGTATATTGCCATGTAAAATTCCAACGAAAATTAGTTTGAACAAGATCTAGTAAGTAGTTTTTTTTAATACGTCATAAATCGTAAACCGCAATTTACCTTAGATAATAATTCTACGGAACCCTTTGTGCGTGAGTCCGACTCGCACTTGGCCAGTTTTTTCTAGTAAAATTGTTCAAACAGGTGGAAGTAAACACCGTATATAAAGGGCCTCATGCATTTTAAAATAACCTGATACTATTTTAAGAACGTCTGATGCTGTCTGAAAATAATTAAATTCAGAACAATAACTTTATGCCTGCACCATAAACCCAGCTCCACAGGAACCCATCATTAAAACGAAATAACTTTTAAAAGCGTAGTCTATAAAGTTGTATTCTTGGAGGATGAAAGAGTAAAGTTTAATTTTAAACGGAAATAGTTTTCTTTCGTAGTTCAACCACGCGCTGTTAGGTTCATACATTTTGTTTGTTCCACTTTCTTAATATTTTCTATTTTATTGCCTTTCCTAGATTAAGACAATACATTGTAGTTGGAATAAAAACTGTAAAAATACCTAGCTAACGTAATTTGCAGCCCGGTTTTTGAGGTTTAAGTGTAGACCAGCCTGATAGCAGGACAACTATTAAAACCGGCCAAGTGCGTGTCGGACCACGCACAATGAAGGGTTCCGTAGTTGGGATGAATTTATCCCCAAAACTAACTTAACATTGTGGTTGAAAAACATGTTCTCCCATACATCGATATACGTCACGGTCAATTTTCTGACTGCAAAAGTAAGTTGGTCAACTATTACTCGTTAACTTGTAAAGCCTACTTGCTGTGATAGCTTTCCCTTTAATTTAGTTATATATACTACTGCCATGAATTTTATCATATGTATATATCAAAAAACAACCAATTAGCTGGCAGGGATGGGGGGACACTTGACTCTAATACAATAAAAAAAACCGAGGTCAAGAGCGAGTCGGACTCGCGCACCGAGGGTTCCGTACGTATATATGATGTAGAGACATCGTTTTATTCCTGTAATCTTTACATACACTTCTATCACATAGAATAATTTCAGATTTTTATCTATGCAAACTTCGGAGAGGGGGGAGGGGAACGGTATTTTTTTTACATTTTTCATCAAAAATCGAAACCTATGCTGCCTAAAAAAAATATGTTTGAGAATGTGCAAACAGCGCTCTTTCATATGATACCCACATGCCCTAATAGCCCCACTTCAAATTTTTTTTTTTCAGTCCCTTTTGCAAAATATATATATATTTTTTAATTTCTTGTTTGCAAAATAGTTGGGCAAACGTCATATAAAACTATTCTAAATTTCCAGTTGATAGCATTAGCAGTTCTTGAGATATCCAGGTGTGACAGACTGACAGACAGACAGACTTAGTCTCACCATAAGGGTTCCGTTTTACCATTTTGGTACGGAACCCTAAAAATAGCACTTTAAAGCTTAATATTACGCGAACGGATCCCAGAATCGATAAATGGTTTTCACAGACCCGCAATATTTTTAAACGGCATATTCAATGATACCCCATACCATTGGATAAACGAGAAAAAATAAATATCATCCCCACTTTACGTGCAAGGAAGGTACCCTAAAAAAAAGTACCTACAGCCAAATTACAGCTTTCTAGTACTAAGAATCTCTAAACTAAGCTGGGGATAGACAGACAGACAGACGGACATGACAAAACTATAGGGGTTCCTTGTTGACTCCAGAAACCTAAAACTGTCACCCAGGCAAGTGAGTAAGTAGGTGGGTGCGTCACCGATGCGATGGAGTGTTGCATTACTAAGTTTCATCATCAGCCCATAGCAGTCCACTGCTGGACATAGGCCTCTGCAATTGCACGCCATTCAGCTCGATTCTCGGCAACTCTCATCCAGCTGCCACCAGCCACCCTGCGAAGATCGTCGCTCCACCTAGCCTGAGGGCGTCCTACCTTACGTTTACCGATTCGCGGTCTCCACTCAAGAACACGTCTACCCCAACGGCCATCGGTTCTACGGTTAATATGGCCGGCCCATTGCCACTTCAGCTTGCTTATTCTGTGGGCTATGTCGACAACTTTGGTTCTCTGCCAGATCACTTCGTTCCGGATTCGATCCCTCAGAGAGACTCCAAGCATAGCCCGTTCCATAGCTCGCTAAGCGACCTTGAACTTTTATCGACCAGCCGTACCGTGAGTGTCCACGTTTCGACTACGTAAGTCATAACAGGTAGGACGCACTGATTGAAGACCTTCGTCTTTAGGCTCTGTGGAATACGTGACGAGAAGACTCGACGAAGCTTCCCAGCTTACTAGGTTTACGAAACGTAACCGCAGAAAGTGACTTCGTTTCTGATGGAGTGCTACATATTGTCATTAGAAGACAAAATAATGTAATGTTTTAGTCACTGAATTCAAAGCACATTGCAACCAAGTGTATATACTAAACACGTTACAAACAAACTCTTTAACAAAACTTTCACAAAATTCATTAAAATAACGTAAAATGTTCAGTTCTTGGCATCACAGAATCAACCAAGTGTAGTTCTGCTAACTTACTTCTTAAGGCGACGATAACCGACTTTTAATGATTTTATACTGAAGATCATGTCTAAACGAGTGGTGTTAATGATTTGAAAAAAATATATGTTAAATTAGAGCATTTTCTTAATAATTTATTATGTGAATATTAAATTATTAAGAAAATTTAGATTATTTTTATATTACATAGTGAAATTAATTTGTAAAGTTAAAAAACAGAATGGCGCAAAATCTATCATGCGTATTTTTCTAAAACCTTCACCAATTTAAAGGTAATTTTATTATCGATCTTTTAGTATACGTGTTTTATTAAAATACCTTTTGTTTTGTGTATAATAAATTATAATGCGTCAAATTGGGGACAGCGCTCCTTGATGGGCGAGTCCTATTACTGGCTGAACGTACGACGCGTTTCGTGAGCTCAGTACAGAACACGCAAGCTAACAACTCAAGGTCCCTGGCATATATCTGAGTCTTAACGTGGAAACGTGTCGTAATGAGATCGGTCGGCTACAATTTCGTTCCGGCTTGTTCCATGACCTGGTTTTATTGTTCTGTGGCTAGATTGTGGTTGTAATATCACTGGCTAGATAGAAAACTATCTAGATTAAAGTTCACATATGGTTTTGTACCAGATTCCATTTTGTAAATTGTTCTTAGATAAACCTCTCCCCCCCCACACACACACACACACACATCCTTTCACACTTTCACATTTCCTGTGTTTTTACTCTGCAACCCTCCGCAACAAGTTGATGTGTCCTTTGGTATTTCTATAGCACTTGTTAGTTTTGTTGGTGGGTGGCCATGTTTAAATACCGAGTCCCTCCGTGCCTTAAGGCACGATAAGCCGTTGGTACCGGCTGTCATTCGTGGATCTCTGACAGTCGTTACGGGTAGTCAGAGGCCCGAAAGTCTGACAACCAGTCTTTTACCAAGGGTATCGTATTACCCAATAACTGGGTTGTGGAGGTCAGATAGGCAGTCGCTCCATGTAAAATACTGGTATTCAGCTCCATCCGGTTAGACTGGAAGCCGACATCAACATAGCTGGGAAAAGGCGGGCAGATGATGGTTAAAATGTTTTGGTTTAGAGGGAATTAGAGGTTAAGGCGCGGACTGACTACGATTTAAACGCTGCAACCGCACTCACACAACCGCTTCAAATAAGGTTGAAAATTGAATAAACATTTGTGTTGACGATGTGACTAAGCTGCGAATGGGCATTTATTTACGGGTTTTATTTAGATTATTCGGAATATACACATTATATTAAATAATTGTCCGGTTAAATTTTTAAAACAAAGCTAATCTAATTAGAACCTAAAAAGAAAAGTTGTTTTCGCTGAAAATACAGAGGTATTCGATGCCAAAGTTTATTTTTGTGAAGTAACTTCATAAAATTTTATTGGGAATATCAAACTATATTTTACTATTTTATTCGGTTAAAATTTTTCTATAAACCCTTTTCTGTCCACTGTATTTTTTGCGTCGGATATTTTCATTGCCTTACGTCGTACTCGACTATCCATGAAACCAGTTTTTGTGAATATTGAGGTAACACCGCGCCTTAAATCTGAAGTTTTTGTTATATTTTTTGGTTAGTTCAATTAGGTTGTCGCTTTAGAAAATTGTGGACGGTATAATTATTTTCGTGTTTTCATTATCAGCCTATAATGTTCACACTGCTGGGACACAGGCCTCGTCTCTGTGAGGAGTGTCTCTTAGTGCTGATGAAATAATGATTTAGCTACACAAAGTAAAGTGCCAGCCTTTTTTTTTTTGGGTGGGAAATTATCATGTAACTTCTCCCGCTCTGCCTTTTACTGACTAAAACCCACCCGTGTTCCTTCCGTTGCCTGTGTGCCAGGGCCACGATATCCCTTTCGGACAAACTCGCAACCCTGGCAGGCATTGGTCCTAACGGACCCCGTCAGTTGGTGCTGACATCTCTTTGAGGCGCGCGTGGAAAACAACGCGTCGTCGACTCGGGCCTGGTCCTTATCGGACGTTGAGCTACCCATCGCTCACCGTCCGCAAACCCGCGCCTACGGTCGCCGGGAATCGGCCTGCGACTCCCGACGCCAAGGGCGTCTTCTGCGGCGACTAGGGGTGTGAGGGCGCGAATTTTGCCTGTCCCTCACACGTTCCGCCTCCTTCTTCGCGTGTGTAGCGGAATCAACATCGCCACATACGAACTACGCGTCACACTGACGTCACGCGAATCCTGCATCGCGCAAGCAGAGTTTACCACGCAACTAGCATATATACAACGTCCCGACATCAACCGTCGGGCAGTTGCCCACCAGACACGACACCCGTCTGGTCGGAGGATCCTCCCTTTTCTATGGTGGATGAGTGAACTTTACACCCTGTTCCTCATACCCCCAAACTGGTGACCCCGAGTATGAACGTCAGCGCAGCCTTCGTGCAACTACTTCAGCGTGACGTCATCATCATCATCATCATCATCACTTCCTCAAGCTTTCGAGCGGCGAGTCACACAGCCAGCCAGCACCCACGGCTTCAACGGGTATCCTGACCACCAGCATGCAGCGGACACGCATTCCTGGTCATCACCCACAGCCTCATCAGCAACCTTGGCACAGTACACTGCACCTTCGGCCGGTCCACAAGCAGAGAACATGCCTCTCCTGGTCGACGCCAGCAGTCAGCCACAACCCGGCGCTGTACTACATCCGACGCATTGGAGCATAACACAGCGCTACCCCGACTCACTGGGAAATCACCGCAGACAGTTCCGACTCACCGAGAACTATGCGGCACCCGGTTCCAACTGGAACACTGGAACCCCTCTACTGGCACTGGCAAGCATCGCAAGATACACGACTCAGCCCACTATCGACTTCCGGTCTCCGGAGGGGAGTGATGTAGCGGAATCAACATCGCCACATACGAACTACGCGTCACACTGACGTCACGCGAATCCTGCATCGCGCAAGCAGAGTTTACCACGCAACTAGCATATATACAACGTCCCGACATCAACCGTCGGGCAGTTGCCCACCAGACACGACACCCGTCTGGTCGGAGGATCCTCCCTTTTCTATGGTGGATGAGTGAACTTTACACCCTGTTCCTCATACCCCCAAACGTGCATTACTGCTTCGCAGAAGGAGCTCTCGCTCCGAACCATGGCCTGAACCAGGGCTGGACGCGAGAGATCGCCGCCACCAATCGCCTCCGTGAGGACACAAAACTACACAAAGTTGGACCGACCAACCGGCCTGGGTTCGAACTTACGACTTAGAAATCGTAAGATTAATGGTTTTTTTTTTTTTTTTTTGGTGGGATATTATCATATAACTTCTCCCGCTCTGGGAGGAGCGGGAGGGAGTGTCAGACTTTTACTGACTAAAACCCATCGTGTTCCTTCAAATGCCTATGTGCCAGGGCCACGATATCCCTTTCGGACAGACTCGTAACCCTGGCAGAAGTTTAGTAGGTTGCAGGTTCAAACCCACGCCTTTGCTTTGTAATTAGCTGTTTTATGATTTTTCAAACAAAAATCTTTCTTTTAATAATACATTTTCATGTGAAATTTTCTGACCGGGTTCATATTTATATTAACACGTGATTGTTGATTGTTGTATTGTAAAACAAACTTCCTGACCCATGTTTGTGTTTACATAATTTTGGTACGGTTCGAGACTGAAGTAACTTTTTGGGAAAGTTTTGATCCTTTTGATTTACTTGTCTTATGTCATTTAGCAATAATTCCTTCTGCGCATGTGGCTTCCCTGGTACCTCATTAATGCCTTTCCTATGTAAATGGTTATTAAAGTGCTCCCAAAAAGTTTTTAGGGTTCGGTACCTCAAAAGGAAAAAACGGAACCCTTAAAACATCGTAATAAATAATGAACCCTCTCATCGTTGTCTGTCTCTCTGTCTGTCTGTCAGTCTATCAAGACCCTTTTCCTCTGGAACGCGTGGAGGTATCAAGTTGAAATTAATAGCGAATACGGTCCCTTGGAGCTCTAAAAAAAATCAAGATATAAGTCAACGCAATAAAAGGGTACTTCCCGTTGACCTAGAATCATGAAATTTGGCAAGAAGCAAGGTCTTATAGCACAAGTAAAGAAAAAAGTCCGAAAACCGTAAATTTTTAGTTACATCAGATAAAACAATTAAAAATAAATTGTCATTGGGATAAATTCATCCCAACTACGGAACCCTTCATTGTGCGTGGTCCGACACACACTTGGCCGGTTTTTGTGATCTTTGACATTGACATTATATACTCGTACTTACAACAATAATTTCAACTATTTATTAGTGGCTTTTGTGGACAGGATATTAATTCAGATTTGTTACAGTTGTAATGACAATCAAGTCATTTGGGTTAAATAGGTTTTTATTTGTATAGATTTTATATTATTAAGACGCAGATATATGCCAGTGACCTTGAGTGGTTAGCTTGCGTGTTCTGTACTGAGCTCACGCAACGCTTCGTACATTCAGCCAGTAATAGGACTCGCCCATCAAGGAGCACTGCCCCAACTTGATGCATTATTAATTTATTATACACAAAAAAAAGTGTTTTATTAAAACGCGTATACTAAAAGATCAATAATTAAATTATCTTTAAATTGGTGAAGGTTTCAGAAAAATACGGTTGGTAGATTTTGCGTCATTCTCAGTTTTTTTAACCGCGTTAGAAATAACTTTACAAATTAATTTTACTATGTAATATAAACATAATCTAAAATATTCACATATTAAGTTATTGAGAAAATGTTCTAATTTAATATTTTTTTTTTTCAAATCATTAACACTATTCGTTTAGACGTGATATTCAGTATAAAATCATTAAAAGTCGGTTATCGTCGCCTTAACCTCCACTTTCTATTTTGTTAAGTACCTGGTACTTTTTGGCAGGCTTACACTGTCCTCCCATACCTATTAACACTGTAATTTGAAAACATTGTCAAAGTCAATTATTTTTAAAAGAGTAACCGTGGAGTTTCTTGCCGGCTCTTCTTCATAGGAAACGACCAGTTGGAACCGTGCACCTAGCGTCTGACGTTTCATAAGTTAGGTGATATAAAATATTTTGATTTTGATTTAGCTAATTGATGTTTGTAAACCTTTTCTTTTTGTTTTGTTTGGGAAATTATCAAATAACTTCTCCCGCTCTGGGCGGAGCGGGAGGGCGTGTCAGACTTTTACTGACTAAAACGCACCCGTGTTCCTTCAAAAGCCTGTGTGCCAGGTCCCCGATATCCCTTTCGGACAGACTCGTAACCCTGGCAGATGTTTGTATACCTTGCTGTGAGGTTTATGACATACGGAAGGCTACTATACTATAAGCCTGCCTTTGTATATTTGTGTGCTTAAAGTATTAAATAAATAAATAATAATACAATATTTCATTTGTTTCTGTTGTATAGGTCAGCAGTGGAATCATCATTCTGTTTGTTCGGTTCGAAAATATCCCGTGCTAAGGTTAAAATATTAACTAGTCCAAAGGATAGAAGCAGGGCTACCTAAAACCCCCTAAAAGCCCCGGGCGTCGGGAGTCGCAAGCCGATTTCCGGCCATCGTAGGCGCGGGCTTGCGGACGGTGAGCGATGAGTAGCTTGCCGTCCGATAAGGACCAAGCCCGGGTCAACGGCACGCTGTGTTCCACGCGCGCCTCAAAGAGATGTCAGCACCAACTGACGGGGTCCGTTAGGACCAATGCCTGCCAGGGTTGCGAGTTTGTCCGAAAGGGATATCGTGACCCTGGCACACAGGCAACGGAAGGAACACGGGTGGGTTTTAGTCAGTAAAAGTCTGTCACGCGCTCCCGCTCCGCCCAGAGCGGGAGAAGTTATTTGATAATTACCCACCCAAAAAAAAAGGGCTACCTAAAACACGACGGACGTAATTTAAAATATAACTGTCTGGAGTTGACCCTGGTTGATGGCAATAGGCTCGCCCCCTATTACATGGGACCTTTGGGACTTAAAAATAACTAGTGAAATGTGGGTGTACTATAAGTACACCACTGCCCAACCCTTCGGGGAAATAAAGCGTGATGTTGTACACTTTCCCTAGTCCCAAAGATTAATGATGATGGATTGCTGTATACCTTGATTAAATAAATCACTCTGATGGATTTACGTAGGTGAAGAGTACGAGTAGTACATCGATAGGCGGCCATTTTGATTAAGACGGTTAACCGCAGTATAAGATCCGGTCTATGTGAAGATCGGCCAGGTCCCTAAGACCTTCGTCAACGGAATTGAATGTCCTATATTCAATACCGAACTGAAGAGGACATCGACTTGACCGTGAAAGGCTGTATGCTATATGAATATTTGATAAATAATCTTCAAACTTTTGATTTTCTGAATTAGGTCTGTGCCTAATCACGTCTTGATTTTTTTTCGGAGATTTATTTTTGGGAGTGTCATGTGTGTGATCGTCTGATTTTTTGCCGTTCAAATTTCTGCTCAATCTCAATATAGCGTAGGAATTAAAACTTCTTGAATAAAGATAAGTAGATAACCTCGTTGGTATTACAGGATGCAATAACCTTAGGTAAATAATTTACCGAAACCCCTTATTTTCACTGGCGATGTAGAATTGATAAATGATTTTTATTTCTGTAAGTAGGTTTGTACAAACACTTTTACACGTCAATCATATTTTAAAATCTAGATGAGGTCGGCTTTGTTGATGTTTTTATAAAGTTTCATGTCATTAACTAACGAACACCTGCGACTTTTATTTATCCCATTATTTTTTATCACGTTTTTATCCGTTGGTAGTAATTGTCTGTGACTCATTGTTAGTATAAAAGGGACATACAATATAAGTTACATACATAATTATATAAGTACAATACCATCGACATTTCGTTAGTCGATACATTAAAACATTCAATCCCTACAAAAAAGTGACGTCAGTGCGACAAGATACGGGGGCTAGTGATCAGTCAGTGTGCTGTCAAATCCAGTAGATGCTTTCTATAGTGCGTTCACTGTATCTTGAATTCTTGACGCGTGAAGCGATTGGTAGCATTGAAATTTCGTTCTTTTGAATAGAGTTCAAAATGACGACTGACGAATAGAACCATAGATATAAGAATAACTGCAAAATTCACGCGACAAGTTATAGTGAACACACAGTACTTCATCATTCATCATCATTTCAGCCGAAAGACGCCCACTGTTGGACATAGGCCTCCCCCAAAGGCGGGGTTTGCCATAATCGCCACGCTTGGCAGGCGGGTTGGCGATCGCAGTATGGTGTTAAAATGCATAGAGAATGGTGCTGCCCATTCTCTAGTAAGTCCCTTAGTCGCCTTTTACGACACCCACGGGTAGAAATAGGGAAGTGCTATTCTTAACGTCCGGCACCACACAGTACTTAAGTTAATCGAATCACTTGACATCGAATAACTAAATTTACACTTCCATACATAAACTCACGCCTTCTTCCCATGGGGGTAGGCAGAAACTATAGAACGCCACCTGCTACACTCCTTACATACTCTTTTTGCTTCGCCTAAGTTCGTTCATACCTGGTCATACTCGCACGCCGATTGCGAATACTACGCACCTGACCTTTCTGAAGAACATCACCAATTAGGTCACTATTTATGTCCTATTAGGGCGTCCCCGCCCAGCGTTTCCACTCACCTCTGCTTTGTAAATAGCTTTTGTTAATGACCCTATAATCATCCTCTAAACAATGTATTCATGACTCTCGTAGAATTAGGTATATACCGCTTATAGTCGAAGTTAGGTTTAAGATTCAAACTCAAAATATTTTATTTCACATACTACATGGGGATTGAATCTTTTTTCGGCATATTCCTTTTTGGACATATTCCGTTTTCGGCATATTCTCGTTTCGGCACATTCCGTTTTCGGCATAAATCATTATATACAACAAAGCATCATTATTCTGAAATTTTAAAATGCCTAGGGCTATTTTGTAATAATTATACTTACCCACAACCGATACCTAATACAAGGTAGACGGCAGTGAAATAGTAAGGTAATTTTTGTAATGAGGACCTTATCAATTATTATTATTTTAAGTAATCCGTGTAGGTACTGTTTAATTTTTGTCTTTTATTTTTATTTATTAAAATATAATATTTTACTAATAAATATTATTTTATTTTATTACGCTAGCAAAGCCACAAGTATTTCATAGTATAATTTATTTACTAAAATGTGCCGAAACAAGAATATGTCGAAAACGGAATATGTCAAAAAAGGAATGTGCCGAAAAAGGAATCAATCCTCCACGGTTACTCTTTTTAAAATAATCCCCTTTTACCATTGATATATTAAAAGTTGGATAGATCTGTTACGCGATAACATCGCAATCAGTAAACCTGGGCTCGGCGCACGACTATATGCACCAAAACTCACACATAGTGTGATCAGTGTGATCACAGTCGCAAACCTACAGTTACCGATATACAAGAACATAGGATTTAGTCCCATCTCTTCCCCTTCCCATCTCTTCCCCTAGGCGTTTATTCCTACAAAAAAATCCTTTTCAAGGTATAAACGTATAGGGGAAGAGATGGGAAGGGGATGAGATGGGACTAAGCCGAACAGAGATAGGAGATGGCGCTGTCGTGCGAGCGAAATCGCGTAGTACTCGTACTCGTCGCCAATAAGTCTCGCAACTCGCGCATTATGTGCGTATCGTGTCTCTCACGCATGTTTGTAATATCTATCTCGCTCTCAAAAACATGGCGAAACAAACATTAAAATATATTATTATAACTAACAAATTAATTAGCATTTTTGGCTGTACTTACGTGTGGTAAGTAATCCCGTGTGTCTTATTTTTCTTCCTTGTATTATTAAAACACTGTTTAGCTGTACAAGAAGTCATTTTGATGCGTATATATAAAAAAAAAAAAAAATATTATGAAGCTGTTTGACCAACGATATCCCGTGTGCGACTAAGTGCTAACTACGGGCCATCACTTAGTTTGATAGGACCAGCTACTGTTACTAAGTCCCGTATCTAACGCTTTTAATACATATGCCTTTTATACTGTTTTCATATTATAAATAGTGTTAATAAGTATGAAAGGACAGTGTAGGCCTGTCAACAAGTACCAGGTACTTATCAAGATTGAAGGTATTAACAGGTTGACTGCCACTTGCAAAAATTGAAGGTCACCGGGAGGCCAAATATATTTTTTTGTTTGAAATTTCAAGCGCAGTGCCGCTTCAAACACAACGTTCTTGGCCCAGTGCCGGCGCCAAACTGAGTGTATGAATCTACTAAGGCGCGAGACCGCACCGGTGCGGGGGTGGCAGCGAACGTGTTAATAAGACTTTTCCTTCTGTCCCTTAATTTTTTATCTGTTACCAAATGAACAGTTTCATAGTACCTATTAATCCCGTCCATTTCTTCTTATTACCGTCGAGAGTCAACTTACAAATGTCTGTTAACATTGTAAGTATCCATTTGTGTGCTAATAACATTTGTACCTACCATCAACAGTGGTCATTGTAATGATTATTGTTCGCAATATTAGTCACCATTAGTGCTTAGTGGTCCCTGGTGGACTACAATAAGGTCAGCTCGTGGTATCGCCTGATGTTCGAGGTATGTTGAGGTGATTTATTTTGAATGTTAAAGGCAGCGAGTAGAGCTAGGAACTAATAAAAACCGGCCAAGTACGTGTCGGACCACGCACAATGAAGGTTTCCGTAGTTAGGATGAATTCATCCCAAAAACAAATTTAACATTGTAGTTGAAAAACATGCTCTCCCATACATCTATATACGTTACGGTCAATTCTTCAACTGCAAATTTAAGTTGGTCGACGATTACTCGTTAGCTTGTAAACCCTACTTAGCTGTGATAGTTTTCCTTTTAATTTCGTTATATATACTACTGTCGTGAATTTTTTCACATATCCAAAACCAACCATTTAGCTGGTAAGGGGGAGGGACACTTGACTCTAACAAAAAATAGCACTTTAAAGCTTAATATTACGCAAACGGATCTCAGAATTGAAAAGTGTTTTTCACAGACCCACAATATTTTTGAACGGCCTATCCAAAGATACCCCACACCATGTATTAAAAAAAAAAATATCATCCCCGTTTTACGTGCAAAGGAGGTACCCTAAAAAACAATGTTTTTCATGGTTTTATTTTACGACTTTCTCGACATGATTAATATGTACACCCATGCCAAATTACAGCTTTCTAGGACTTAGCGTCTCTGAGCTAAGCCGGGGACAGACGGACGGACGGACAGACAGACAGACAGACAGACAGACAGACGGACATGGCGAAACTATAAGGGTTCCTTGTTTACTACGGAACCCTAAAAACGAGTGTGCAACAGTGACGAGCGAGTTCTCACCGGTATGCGTGCGAAACGAGTGTTCTATACCCTTCAAGCGAGCATCGCTGAACGAGTACCTACTTTCTTTGATAAAGTCCGGTTGCGAAGCAGAAAAAATGTCATACAATGACTCCTCATTACTTATCTCTATCGCTCGCGCACAATTGTATTGACGTCGCGCTTTCGCATTTTAAGGTCCTTCTAATATGCGAGTGCGACGGCAATACAATTGCGCGCGAGAGATAGAGATAAGTAAATAGGTGGGGTCATTGTACGAAATTCTTTCTGTTTCGCGACCGGACTTTAGCTCTTTTCACTGCGACAAACGTGTGATCAGTCAGCGATCAACTTATCTCTTTCATTTACACGGGACCTTCAATCTTTTGTACGTTTCTTGAGCGAGAAAATCATATTTAGACGCTTCCTCGTCGACGTGGGACAGGTGCCGTACTTCGGCCCAGTTCGGTAGTTAATTCATAATAAAATTTGTTTAATTAAACATTGTTACAATTATTTAGCAGTTGGAGAATTGGCCGTGACGTATATTGATGTATAGTATCTATATCTTTGATCATGTTTTTCAACTAAAATTTATTAAGTTGTCTTTTTGGGATAAATTGATTGCAACTACGGATTCCTTCATTGTGCGAGGTCCAGCACGCACTTGGCTGGTTTTTACTAGTATTGATATGGGGATGGGTATACTCAATTGCAAACAATTATAAAAAAACCGGTCAAGAGCGAGTCGGACTCACGCACCGAGGGTTCCGTATATATGATGTTGATGATTTCTGAAAAACTGTGCTATTTAGAGACATCGTTTTATTTTTCCTGTAATCTTTACATAAACTTCTGTCACATAGAATAATTTCAGATTTTTATCTATGCAAACTTCGGAGATAAGGGGGGGACGGTAGTTTTTTTTACATTTTTCATCAAAACTCGGAAAGTATGCTGACTAAAAAATAAAAAAATGTTTAAGATGTGCAAACAGCGTTCTTTCATATGATACCCCACATGCTCTAGTAGCCCCACTTCAAATTTTTAAGGCCCCCTTTCAGTCCCTTTTGCAAAAGAGGTATTTTTTTTTAAATTTCTTTCTCGTTTGAAAAATAGTTGGGTAAACGTCATCTAAAACTATTCTAAATTTCAAGTTGATAGCATTAGTAGTTCTTGAGATATCCAGGTGTGACAGACAGACCGACAGACTTAGTCTCACCATAAGGGTTCCTTTTTACCATTTTGGTACGGAACCCTAAAAATTAAAGTTAATTTTGAATTAAGATCAAAAGAAAGCGCCTCCATAAGTGAATATACTCAAGTAGCTCACCAGTCACCTCCCTGGCTACTCTTTGTAATAGCTGTTCTTGAATAGTTCGTGCCACAGAACGAGAGTAGCAGCATTTGAACCACACGTAACAATACACTTTCAATTGTTTTTGGAGATATTTTAATGAAACTCACACCCCAGATTAATTTAGCATCATGCTAAATAGAAGCCATTTGGACTCCTACAGGAATGTCTGTTTTTATTCTCATTTTACATTTGTTTTATATAATTATAATTTTTTTATATTTCTGTGAGTGTGTTTAGTTTAATTTGTGATCTTCCTGTGCGAATCCCAATAAATACTCTTTCTTTATTTTGTGGTAGCATTTATATCGCCACATGCGAACTACGCATCACACTGACGTCATGCAAAATCCTGCATCCCGCAAGCAGAGTTTACCGCGCAACTAGCATTTAGACAACGTCCCGACATCAATCGTCGGGCAGTTGCCCACCAGACACAACACCCGTCTGGTCGGAGGATCCTCCCTTTTCTATAGAGGATGAGTGAACTTTACACCGTTTCTCATACCTCTACAATTTCTTTATTTTAAATAAAATTCCTTCCTCAGTAGTCCAATACCATTCATTTTTACCTGTAAATTTGGGACGAAATTGAACTTTAACACTCAATTTCGTATTTAAACCTTAATATTATCAATATGAAGGTACCCAAAGTGAGTCCCTTGAAATTTGTTTGGCGGTTAATAATGGGTCAATACACGTTTCGCCCGCAATATTTTCAATATTCATAAGAGGAATGAATTGAAAATGTGAATATATGATGTCCTACTTTCGACCTTTGGGAATCTAATCAGAAAATACCACGCCCAAGTAATCTGGAGAGTGTAATGCCCAAGTAGCTATTATACTTACACACACAAAAAAAATATCAGTTATTTTTATCATGGTCTGGCAGTTTGAGTAAATTTTGCGGCCTACCCAAATGTCCTTTCTTTGATATTAATCGTTGAATCATTGAGCTCCTTAAGTTGTGAGTTGAGCTGCACGACAACTGACAAATGCGTGTACTGACTGGACAGGTCCACTCAATCTGTGTGGTTCTTTCATCAAAAGACCACCATTTCAGACACCAATCTACATGGTCTTCACATGATCTGACCAAGATTATGTCTGGACTTTAAAAGATATCTGGAGATGTCTGGAGTTTGTTTCGGCCTTTCTTAGAGTACTCAGTTATGAAACGCCGACCTCATCTAGTTAAAAAAATATGATTGACCTGTAAAAGTGTTTCTGCAAACCATACATAAATAAAATCCTTTATCATTTACTTATGTAACTAGTTCTTACTTATATATTTATCTTGAAGTACCTATTCATTTTCTTTGAAAATGTTTCAGCTGGCTAGAATTTTATTCAAAGGATCTGGCTTACCAAGCGTGAAAGTGATTTTGTAGCTCCTTACATATATTTTAAACCTAATTTAGAGATTGAGTTGAATTATTATATTTTCTAGCTAAGAATAAGTTATATATTTTTGTCGATAGAATACAAGAGTAATATGAGGAGGGGCTGGTGGCTAAGTAATAACAGCCACACGGGTCGATCGATCAGGTTAAGCTACGCTTGCCGTGGTTGGTCCGTGAATGGGTGACCATCTTACCACGACGCCTCCGTGCCTCGGAAAGCACGTTAAGTCGTTGGTCACAGCTGTTATTTGTAGATCTTTGACAGTTGTTACGGGTCCTCAGAAGCCCAAAAGTCCGACAACCAGTCTTACCAAGGAGTATTGTGTTACCCAGTTACTGGGTTGTAGAGGTCAGATAGGCAGTCGCTCCATGTAAAATAGTAGTAGAATGGAAGCCGATCCGAACATAGCTGGGAAAGAGCTAGGCAAACCCACGCACAATGGTCCACATTTATTTATTTTATTTTATGTAATTATCATATATACAAAGAACACAGGATTAAATAATAGATAACAATCAAAAACCACTAAGGTTTAAACTTATGCTATCGTGAGTCATTATCTCATGAGCTCATTATCAAACTATACAATTAATCAAATCTTTAGGTCATTAAGTGATTACAATCATTCCTTTAAAATACTTAAGTAATATTGCCTAAGTTTACATTTTAAATTTAATACATTTATTTATTTCTGAGGGTAGACTGTTTATAAGTCTCGGTATAATATAACCGGTAGTTCGCTCGCCATACGTATTGTTGGCGGGCTGTGTACGAAGCCTATTTTCAGAAACTGCCCGTGTGCATACAGGATGCTCGATTTTATTTCTTAAGGATTCATTGAAAAATTGTTCTTTCAATAACAAAAAAATCAATTGTATATGAACTGGTAAGACATTACAGTGTTTAAAGATGCCATTTATATTGTGAAGGAAGGACTAAGTGCGGAAACCAAACACTCTAACATAGAACATAGTTAAAAGGCTACGCAGATGAGATGAGAATAGAAGAGCTACATCAACTTCTCGTCTATTAGGTCTCTAGCCTTATAAGAAACTTGTCAATTGCCAATACTGGCAATTGATGACCCTGGACGCAAAACTGCGCTGGAAAGAGCATGTCAAGAAGAAAAGAGCAGAATTGGATATTCGGTACAAAAAATGTATTGGCTACTTGGTAGAACGTCGCCATTGTCAATACCTAACAAATTGTTGTTATATAAACAAATTTTAAAGCCTGTATAGACCTACGGTATTCAGCTGTGGGGCTGCACCAGTCAAAGCTATCGTCAAATCATACAACGTTTTCAAAACAAAGTACTAAGGGATATAGTCAACGCACCCTGGTACATTAGAAACAGCGACCTCCACCGGGACCTCAAGATGGATGTCATAAACATGGTTATACAAAATTATGCAGAAGCTCATGAACACAGACTTCATCATCACGTGAATGTCGAGGTGATCCAACTCCTTGACAACACTGATTTAGTTCGAAGACTAAATAGGGTAAAACATTTTCCGTCTTATTACAAAACAAGATCTATATTTTGACACGGCTTAAACCATGGAGCCAGTTTTTGTAATAAGAACGTTACAGTGATTGAAATACCGTTCTTTATACAAAACTGAAAAGTTAGTTCGGTACTAAGTTGTCAGTGTTGTGTTTAGGAACTTTACCATAGACGGAATAAAGTTCGAAATTCAATAATGGCTCCATGTTTTAAACCTGGGTCTGAAGATAAACCTTGTTTTGTAATAAGGGGGTTAGAGTTAGTTTAGTGCAGTGTAAGTGAACTTAAACTGTAGTGCAAGTACTGACTTTTATAAAGAACACGTGAATCAAGTGTCTTCCCCTTAACTTATAGTAAATAAGTAAGACGTTATTGGTTTGAACCTACGACCTACAACGTCTCGTAAGTCGCGACCGTTACCACTGGGTCACCACTGCTCTTTAATAAAAAGTACTGACCTGAAACCCTTCAGCTTCTGACAGCAGGAAGTAAAAGCAGCCGAACCAGTGCGCCAGGATGAGCAGGATGTGGATGAGGTTGATGACGCGCCAGAAGTTGGGGTACACGGTCCTGGACTCCACTATGTAGTAGAAGTCTACAGCTCTGTATACCTGGAAGAAAGGATTATTTTAGTTATACAAATTACTAGCTGCGCCCCGCGGTTTCACCCGCATACTCTCGATCCCGTGGGAATATCGGAATGAAAAGTATTATATGTTCTAACCTAGGTCATTGTCTACCTATGTGCAAAATTTCATCCAAATCCGTTCAGCCGTTTTAGCGTAAAAGCTTAACAAACAAAAACAAACTCACTTTCGCACGTTATAATATTACTAGCTGTGCCCCGCGGTTTCACCCGCATAAGTCTCTATCCAGAAGGAATATCGGGATAAAAAGTGTTTTATGTCCTAACCCAGGTCATGGTCTACATATGTGCCAAATTTCATCCAAATCCATTCAGCCGTTTTAGCGTAAAAGCGTAACAAACAAACTCACTTTCGCATTTATAATATTACTAGCTACTCTCCGCGGTTTCACCCGCGTAAGTCTCGATCCCGTGGGAATATCGGGATTAAAAGTATGCTATATTCTAACCTAGGTTAAGGTCTACCCATGAGCCAAAATTCATCCAACCTCCCAATCCCCCCCCAATCCCTCCTCAAGTCATTCTTGCTATCGCTGAAAACCAGCGCTGGGGCTCTGTCTCGAATAAGGTCGCAGCATTATGCTGAGCGGTGGCCGTTTTGCGTTGATATGACGCATATTTTCCCCCTACTTGTTCTTTTTGTATCTATGTTCTTTCTTTGCGTCATGTTTACCGCAAATAAACGTATTTTCTTTCTTTCTTTTCTTATCCAAATCAGATCAGCCGTTTTAGCGTGATACGCTTTCACCCTAAAACGGCTGATCTACAAAACAAACAAAACAATAAACAAACAGATTCACTTTCGCATTTAGTTTAGGATAGTTAGGGTTATGCTTCCATAATCCTAACTAATAATATAAATATGAAACTGACTTTAAACTTCCTCTAGTTTGGCCAGTACTCGTACTAAATGACTTAAAACTCATTTATTGATCATTTTCAGAGTATGTAATGGTATACGAATCATGAAAAACGGACCCACCTTGTAAGTGTTTTCCAATTGGTATAGGCAGGATGCCCCAATTGGAATTTGATTACCGACTTAATTTGTATTTTTGTGTAGGTTTATGTATGGATTTATGATTGCTATTTGTATTTCGAGATGGATTTTCTGGCTACGCAAATGTTTTAATTCATTTTACAGTCCGACATTTCAATAGCAACATTTAAGCAAAAAAAAACACAAAAAAAAACATAGGTAGTCATGGGAACTGCCGACAAAAAAAACTTATCGCTCAACGCGCTTTTTTTTTTTTTTTCTTGGTGGGAAATTATCAAATAACTTCTGGGCGTGTCAGACTTTTACTGACTAAAACCCATCCGTGTTCCTTCATTTGCCTGTGTGCCAGGGCCACGATATCCCTTTCGGACAAACTCGCAACCCTGGCAGGCATTAGTCCTAACGGACCCCGTCAGTTGGTGCTGACATCTCTTTGAAGCGCGCGTGGAACACAACGCGCCGTCAACCCGGGCCTGGTCCTTATCGGACGGCGAGCTACCCATCGCTCACCGTCCGCAAGCCCGCGCCTGCGGTGGCCGGAAATCGGCTTGCGACTCCCGAGGCCCGGGGCATCTCCAGCGGCGACTTGCTTAAAGAAGTTTTCATTTCAATAAAAAAATCCCAACTAATATAATAATAATAATATATAATTGCAGATTTGACCATGACATATTATATGTACCTGACTATATTTATAATAATTGACTTAATTTAAATTTCTGTTTTGTTTTGTTGACATTATTTTGTTTTTATTAATATTTTAATTTATGTAATAATTTTCACACCCTAAGGTAGACTGTAGACGATCTCATTAATTTATGTTACAACATCTTATACCTGTACCTACATACATAGCAAATAAAGTACTGATTCTAGTACTGACTGACTGATTAAAAAAAAAATACACAACAAAATAAAACAATTTAAACAATGTATACACAAATTAAACTTTTCATGTCGTCAATTTAAACTTCACTTACTGCTAATGTCGGCGCGGGCATGGCGCTGACGCGAACCCATACGTTTTCCCCTACCAAAAATCGCTGAACGCGGCTAACGATGTTTACACATCAATAATTAATCTCCTTAATAGGAAGAGACCGATGACCTTAACCTCTCTTCTGTGTTCGTAAACACAAAACTTGAAATCTAAAGTACTTACACACACAATTGTTTGTAACTAACATTCTTATTTACATGTTATATTTGAAAGTTAGGGTAGAAATTAACATACAAACAGTCTGATATCGCGGTCAACTACGGGTGAATCGGTTCTTACTGAAGTTTTGTAAGACATCATATTTGAATACTAGTAAATAATGGGCTATTTCATTTCAAGCTTTTTATACAAACATTTTTAAATTTTCCAACGTAATTAGGTACTACCATAAATATTTGACATACTTTTCCCCTTTTCTTTTTCCAATCAAAGAGAACTTAAATAGCTGTTTGGTGACATTGATTGTCAACTAGCTGCTGCTCGCGGCTTCACCCGCGTGGATTTTTGGAGTAGCCTAAGTTACTCCTTATAATATCAGCTATCAGCCAGTGAAAGTCCCAGCCGTCAGGAGATTAGCCGGAGCAAGCAGACAGACAGACAGACATGAAGACAAAAAAATAAAAAAAAGTTTTTTTTGTTATAATGTACTTTTATAAGCACTTAGTAAAAAGCTGTTATTTTGACATTACAAACAGACATTTTAATTTCATGTATTTATATATTTCTGCGAATTTAATCAAGCTATCCTGTAATAGGGATACAGGCGTTTTGTATTATTACATGTACTATTAATAGAAAGGCGATAACATATGCCCCTCGGCTATAATAGTCTGCTGATGGAAGTTAATTACCCCTGTAATGAGGACATCGTACAGCATTTTTAAGACATTTATCACGATTGACACGTTATTGACTTCCTTGTCTAGTCGAAGAGAATTGTCGGATTGTCTTTTAATGTACAACATTTTTAATAATATGATAGACTGCCCTAAGTTTCTGATTAGGATTAATTACAGGGTCGGGATGCTAGATATCCTCGCATTCTTTCCCCCGCGCCGAAGAACCCATTTACGGAGCTAATTCCCAACTACCAAGAATGTGTAGGCTCATGAACGAGTACAATGATCTAGTAGATGTACATATGGACTCACTTGGTCGGTTCTGATCTAAACTCCTTGATCATATTTTGTCTTGAAGGTTATAATAATTTTAGTGCGTTATTTTTATATTATTTGGTAATTATTAGTAAGTAAGTAAATCATTTATTTGCGTAAAACATGGTATACATTGGTGTCAATATCATGAGAGTAGATCAACATGTTTCGCTAAGATAAAACATAGCATGCAAAAATTTCTGTTTTGACAAAATGAGCATCAACATCTTACATCCACAAAATCTTTTAAACTGTAAAAATTACATTCATTAAGCCACTTGTGTAAATCAATCTTTAATTGTCTCGAGTTTAATACCTTAAAGCGACTAGGCATTTTGTTATAAATGCGTACGCATTAAGATATGAGACGGCTGTATCTCTCTTTATTTTGTTTTATACAAATAATATTTAGCTGCTCTACTGTATGATAGTTCACCTAGTAGGTGATATTATGAAAATGCTGTATTTACCGATAATTGGTTGTTACATTTAGTTCTTTATTTTGTGTTGCTTCCTGTAATGTCTGTAGTTTATATACATATACTAGCTGCGCCCCACGGTTTCACCCGCGTCAGTCTCCATCCCGTGGGAAAGCCACCCTTAACACTTAGGGGTATGAAAAATAGATAGTAGCCGATTCTCAGACCTGAATATGCATATAAAATTTTATAAAAATCGGTCAAGTCGTTTCGGAGGAGTATGGTAACTAACATTGTGACACGAGAATTTTATATACAACATTAGTTTTTGTTTATACTAAACCTCTTAAGGGGTCATTGTATTCGTCATTATGAACAACTTTTACTATGGGACCAACCTTGAAATCGCGAAAAAAATATCAGCTGTTCCCTACATTTTGACGAGTTCAGCGAACTTAAATGTAGGGAACAGCTGATTTTTTTCGCGATTTCAAGGTTGGTCAAAGTCAAAGTCAAAGTCAAATTGTTTATTTCAAATAGGCACATAAAAGGCACTTTTGAACGTCAATATTTACAAAAAAATAGAATTGATTCTAGTCGCCCCTTCCAAAAGGTAGTTTCGTATGGAGAAGAATGGGCAAGAAACTCCACCGGTACTCTTTTAAAATCTAGTACAATATTTTTATAGGTACATTAATTATATAAATTATATGTGAAGACGATGCACCTAGAATAAAATTACTATACCACAATAGGTAATAAAATGAGTTAAGGATGAAGCAATGACAGATAAATTAATTATGTGATAGATACATGGTGCTCACATATTTACAAAAAATTTAAAAAATATATAGGTACGATTTCCTAAAAAATAACAATATCAGTGTGAGTTAAGGTAATCACAGAATTCAAAATAAATGTCATAAAAATAATAAATTATACAATTAAAATAGCAACCTGTTTGATTTTGTCTAGACTCTAGATTGTCCTATGGAGCAGGACCAGCATGTTTCCAAGCATTCTTATCTTGTATATAATCCTCTAATTTGTAATATGCTTGTTTACAAAGTGTTCTTTTAATATGAGTTTTAAATTTTCTTTCATTTAGTTGCAATATATCACAAGGTATTTTGTTGTAACATTTAACAAAGTACCCCATAAAAGATGTATGTACTTTAGATAACCTGAAAAATGGTTGATCTATTTTGTCTTTATTTCTAGTATTAAAATTATGTCTATCACTTATTTTATTAAAAAGACTAGCATCCGCCCGCGGCTTCGCCCGCGTGGATGTCGAAAATAAAACAGCTTCTCTATCAGCAGCATTCCCCCAAAACACTATACCATATCTTAGTTGGAACCAACGTAAGCGTGATAAGCAGATAGGAGTGCAGTTTGATTTACAACTTTACGGAGGATATAGATAGCTTATAAATATCAACTTCGTTCTATGTTCTATGTTATAGGGTTTGGTTTCCGCACTTAGTCCTTCATGTGGATTTTTTCCAACCAGCCCACCTCCCTCCAGAAGCTGATTAGGTCTCCTGGTCTGCATAGAATATCTGTGAAGGATCTGGGTGACCCGAGGGTTTCCGTTCTGATCTGGGTGACGCCTGTGCAGTCAAAGAGCATATGCGCAACGGTTTCTTCAGCCTCCATGCAGGCCCTGCACAGAGGGCTGTCCGTTATGCCTATTGTGTGGAAGTGTTTGTTTAATGAGCAGTGTCCCGTGATGGTCCCCGTCACCAGGAGCAGGCCGTTCCAGTCCAGGCGTAGCAAACGCCTGGTTAGCCTGCTATCTAAGGATGGCATGGCTTCCCTGGATTGCCTGCAGCCCGGTGTCGAGGTCCACCAGTTCTCCGCTTGTGTGTGGGTGAACTCCTGTAGCCACCTGCGTAGTTGGTTAGAGGGGATGGGTACGATGGGTTCGGGTCCCCAGACTGACGCGCTGGATGCTCTCCTAGCAAGTTCGTCAGCTGCGTCGTTACCCAGTGATCCGCTGTGTCCTTTTATCCATTGCAGTGTCACTGTGTTACGGTTGCACACCGTCACCCGCTCCAGTGCATTGTGACATTCTAGTATTAGTCTGGAGGTAATATATTTTTTATCTAGGGATTGCAGCACTGAGACACTGTCAGACAGTCTACGTATACGTTATATATCAACTTCGTTTTGTACATACTTGTTCAATATACGTGTCGTCCATTTCATGTCTAAGTCAATTTGTAAGAAATTTTGTATTGTTTATTTTTTCTACGTTTTTGTTCTTAAATAATAATGTTTACATACTTACCAACTTTTGAGTTATTCAAGGTACTCAGTAAAATTGTCCCGAAAACTTAATTACCCCTTTTTCCGATTCTCGAAAAGTCCATATTTTTTTTCTTTTTTTTTGTCTAAAGTATGAGCATTGAGTTTCGAGTTAATCCGACCTCGCGTAAAGATTCTTAAAAACAAACTGTAACACTCCCTAAATTCCTTGTGAAGGGTAGTTTTGAAAAACGCAACCGTCATGACAAACTTTGTTATTTAAGAACGTATTCTTGCTATGATTCACGTTTATTAACTAAAAAAATATGATTGTTCATACAATCTAAATCCCTTTTCACCCTGATAATACTGATCCAATTTTCAAAAACCGAATCTTAGAGTTCGCCTACAATGTATGAAATGTAAATATATTCTCAAATAAAATTATTATTAAAATAATTAAAAATTTCTGATGTCCGTCAGTCAGGACTTCGCCCACGACTTCGATCGCTTGGATTTCGTACTTTCCCCTAAACATTATTTCAGCAACACCTCCACCTCCTTTAAATGGTGTAGTATTAATTATTACGATCTTTATTATTAAATAGTATTCTCTATTTCTATCAAGTAACGACTGCCTCGTTAGTCTAATGGTCACAAGCACGACTGCTGAGCATGAGGGGTGGGTTTGATTCCCAGGTCGGGCAAAGTGTTATTGGATTTTCCATTACGAATTTCTCAGTAGCAGCCCGGAGTCTGGATTTATGCCCGGTTGATGGCAATAGGCTCGCCCCCTATTACATGGAACTTAAACAGAACTGGCGAAAGTGGGTGTACTAAAGGTACACCTCTACCTATCCCTTTGGGGATTGCAGGCGTGGTGTTATGTTAATAAGTACTCGGGCCAAATTTCAAGTTTATATATCAAAAGAAATAAGATTCTGTTCATACAAACTATATCGCCTCTTTTTACGCACTCAAAGAGGTAAATTGTTGAAACATAGTTTTTGACGTTTCTATTATTGGACTTATAGGTTATTTATACCAATTTTCAAGTTAATCTTGCCAAGCAGTAAAATCCTTCCGTGTAAATTGACTATCCCTTTTCACCCCATTAGGGGCAGATTTTCAAAAAACCTGATACTATTTATTCTTTATTTTTTCGTTTTCAGTATAGATACTGAGTTTCAAGTTAATCGGACCGTGCGTTAAAAATCTTCCATACAAATTTAAAAAAGTTGCAGTTAAAAAAAACAAAAAAATGTCAACTTTATAATTTACTTAGGTTAGTATTTGTGCCAAGTTTCAGGTTTATTAACTCAAGGAATAAGATTTTTCACACAAACAAAATCACCCCTTTTCACCCCCTTAAAGGTCGAGTTTCTAAAAACCCCTGCTTAGCTGATGCCTACATCATAATTTGGAGTTAATCAAGCCACACAGTAGAATCCTCCCTTGTAAAATTGACTACCCCTTTTCACCCCGTTAGGGATAAATTTTCTAAAAACTCTGATCAATTTTATTCTTTATATTTGGTTTACAGTATAAATACTGACTTTCGAGTTAATCGGATTGCACGTTAAAATTCTTCCATACAAACTGACATCCGCAAATGCCCCTTTAGAGGGTAGTTAAAAAAAAATGTCACACTTTATAATTTACTTAGGTTAGTATTCGTGCCAAGTTTCAGGTTTGATAACCCAAGGAATAAGATTTATCCCCCTTTTTCATCCTTTAAAGGTCGAATTTCGAAAAATCCCTTAGCGGATGCTATAGTTTCCAACCATAAGCCGAAATATTAGTGATTTTAACTTAAAAATAACTTTCATTAAAAATAAAATGTTATGCCGTTTTTTACCCCTTAAGGGTTGAAATTCTATCAACACCGTTGCATTAGCTTCTAACCATAAGCCTAGATAATATATTTAGTGTTTTTTACTTCGAAAATTAAGGACTTTGATACACAACTTAATCCCCCTTTTTAACCCTTCGGGGGTAGAATTATCAAAAACGCTGAGACACGTATAAATTAATTTTCAATCGTCAGCCTACACACAAAATTTGAAGATCCTAACTTCAAAACTGACGGACTTTCATATAAACTTCCATCCCCTATTTCACCCTCTTATGGGTGGAATTTCAAAAAACCCTTTCTTAGTGGATACCTACTCTTTACAAAGAACACACCCTCCAAATTTCATGTCTCTAGGACCAGCGGTATAGGCTGTGCGTTGATATATCAGTCAGTCAGTCAGTCAGGACATTGAATTTTATATATATAGATGTAGATTTTTCCTTGCATACATAATATTTTCATAAATGAATTGGCAAGGTACCGTCATGATATTAATATTTTTAAATAGTTCCCTAAGAGATTCGCGGCGACTTAGATTATAAATTGCTCTGACAGCTCTCTTTTGCAAAATAAAGATGGACTCAATGTCAGCAGCCCGACCCCACAGTAAAATGCCGTACGGTCCCATAGTAAAAGTTGTTCATAATGATGAGTACAATAACCCCTTAAGAGGTTTAGTATAAACAAAAACTAATGTTGTATAAGATATGTATATGTACGCACTTGGTGTTAGTGAATTTAAATTTTTATATACAATATGTAACAAAAACCCTGTTGTTCCTTCTACCTACGTTTTAAGAATCAGTATACATAAGTATTTAAGCAAGTCATTTATAAAAAACTGTTCAACAAAAATAATTAAAATAATATTTAATTATTAATATTTGTAATATTTAACGGAATTCATACCTCTTTAATTCTTTGATTTTGACTTCTCGACTAGCCAATTCTTAATTTTTTAAAATTATTTTTCCACCAATGATGTGCTTGTAGGTTAATGTATACGTCCCTAAAAGGAACAACAGGGTTTTTGTTACATACTGTATATATAAATCTTAATAAATAAATAAATTATTACCTTCAACGTAGAAGACAAGTGATGTAAAGAGCGTTTACAATAGGGATATTGTTCTCACAATGAATCACTAAGAATGTAATTATACAAATAGTCGTACGCTGCCAATATTCATTGTTATTGATGACACATTAAAAAAAAACCGGTCAAGAGCGAGTCGGACTCGCACACCGAGGGTTCCGTACGAATATATGATGTTGATGATTTCTGAAAAACTGTGCTATTTAGAGACATCGTTTTATTTTTCCTGTAATCTTTACATAAGTTTATATCATATAGAATAATTTCAGATTTTTATCTCTGCAAACTTCGGAGATGCGGAACGGTATTTTTTTTACATTTTTCATCAAAAGTCGAAAACTAAGCTGCCTAAAAAAATAAAAAAATTGTTTTGAGAATGTGCAAACAGCGTTATTTGATATGATACCCCACATGCCCTAGTAGCCTCACTTTAAATTTTTAAGACCCTCTTTCAGTCCCTTTTGCAAAAAAGATATATTTTTTTTTTTAATGTCTTTCTTGCTTGCAAAATAGTTGAGCAAACGTCATCTAAAACTATTCTAAATTTCAAGTTGATAGCATTAGTAGTTCTTGAGATATCCAGGTGTGACAGACCCTAAAAAAATAAGAAAAGGAAAAATATCAAGGTAGTTTATAAGTTAAATTAAGTTTTATATTTGAATTTTCATTTGAATGGTAACTTAATAATATGTTGATGTGCCCTAACAGGGTCCTTATCTGTAATTTAGCTTAAAGTCTTATGTAACATCTTTTATGCACATTATTTTATTCAAATAAATAAATTGAATTGAATTGAATTGAAATCAAAATCAAAATATTTTATTTCACATAAACCTACATGGGCACTTATGAAACGTCAGAAGCTAGGTACACGGTTCCAATAGGTCGTTTTCTATGGAGAGCCGGCAAGAAACTTAAGCCTACAACGTCCTCACATTAACAAAAAAACAATATAAATTATGATTAAAATAATAAAAGTCAGAACCTTCTTGAAATTAAAATTGCAGGTATAATAATGTCAAATAAGAAAAACATTATGTCAGTGAAGTTTGTAAAAAAAAAAGATAAAAAAAAAAAAAAAAAAAACATCCTATATATATTTCAAGTTTCAAGACACACCACGGTTACTCTTTTAAAAATAATTGGCTTTTACAATGTTTCCAAATTACAGTGTTAATAGGTATGGGAGGATATTGTAGGCCTGTCAACATGTAACAGGTACTTAAAAAATAGGAAATGGACTACAAATCTACAGTCTATTAGGCCTACAATGTACTCACGTTCGCACAATATAAAAGGATCTATTATAAAATATTGGTAAATAATAAAAAATTAAATCTATTTAAACCAAATGACATGGTTGCCATTACAACAGTAACAAATCTAAATTAACAGTAAAAAAGGAGCTACGTCTGCCAACAAACTGCTGTGCAGTTTGGCAGAAGTAAATATTATGTATTTATATTAACGATCTGAATAAACACTTTTTTTTTTCTTTTTTTTTTAATAAACTATCCATGTCGAACGGACCAAATGAGAGTCATAAATGTGGCGAAGGGAGTCCACTTAAACCTTATTATTCCTACGTTAGCCTTTTTTGAACTCGGAGAACAAAAAAGTTAAGCAATTTTAAATCACGTTCCTTTCTCGTGTAGCATGTTCCGTTTTGAAGTGTATTTTCATTCGTTAAATTGGTGCGATGTAGTCGGAAAATATACAATGATAACTAGCTTCTGCCCGCGACTTCATCTGTGTTAATCCGAGTTATAAACTATCTGTGTGCCAAATTTCATCGAAATCCGTTCAGCCGTTTTTGCGTGATTGGTAACAAACATACAAACTTTCACTTTTATAATATTACTAGCTGTTGCCCGCGATTTCGTTTGCGACCCACAATAAAAAGTAGCCTAAGTCCTTTTCCAGGTTATGGTCTACCTATGCGCCAAATTTCAATAAAATTCGTTCAGCCGTTTTAGCGTGAAAGCGTATAAAACAAACAAAGAAACTCATTTTCACATTCATAATATTAAGGATAGGGGGATTGACCTAAGGGGTTTTCATTCCACGACTGTACGATTTGGGTAAAACACTATTAAACATTAGCAGTCAGGAAACTTTCCCCCAACGGGGGGGGGGGGGGGGGGATTGCCATAATCGCCACGCTTGGCAGGCGGGTTGGTGATCGCAGTATATATCCCTTAATTTGTGGATTGTACCCAGCCTATAAATTCAGTGCAATATCAGAGCGTCCTTATCGATAGCTTTTACCGGTAACATGAGCCTGTATTGTAGGCTCTATTGGCTTCGTTTTCGATTCAATTCTCCTTTCTATCTATCAATAGACTTAGATGTCGAATTAGGTTAGGCGATAGGGGATTTTATTTTATCGTCACAGTTATGGGTTTTGTTGGAATTTATATTTTTTTCCGATATGAAATTCTAAATATAGCTGTGCGTGTAATATAAGATAGTAGAGATTCACAGTGGGGCGTTATTACGTCATTCGAGAGGTTGTTGCTGAAAATCAGCGCTGTTGACGATACGTTCATCCAAAGTCACAGCATTTTGCTGAGCATCGACCTGTTCTTGCACAGATGCGACACACGGCTTAATTGTTCTTGTTATTGTTGTTTGTTTGTTACAAAAGTAGTTATTTTTCCACTCTGCAATCGGGATTTTGTTTTTGTTTTGATTGCTTGTTGTCATTGGCCAGTGTCGTAACACAGAGTAATTACGCAATGTAAATTGTATTTGGTCCATGGCCCTGACATCAAACAATGGACAAAATTGTCAAACTTTTATTGCTTGAATGTGAGGCTTTTGTGTATTTCATGTATTTTTTTTATAATGTGCGTTTTGTTTGTGCAGAAAAAACAATTTTTCTTTTTTGCTATCTTTTCTTAGACTGTTTTAGGAAACGGAATTTTTGTTTATTGGTTTATTAATTATCAAAGTATATTTTTCGCATAAAAGATATGCTTGTAGCTTCTAAAAATAGTTCATCATCATCATAATTACAGTCGAAAGACGTCCACTCCTGGACATAAGCCTCCCCTAAGCACCGCCTCATCGACCGGTTGTGTGTTTCTCGCATCCAGCGTATTCACAAGGTCATTGGTCCACCTTGTGGGAGGCCTTTCATCGCTACATCTTCCGGTGAGTGGTAGTCACTCCAGAACCTTTCGGCTCTATCGGCCATCTGTTCTGCGAGCTAGCGATGGGCGTTGAATGAACGGACTAGTCATACTAAATCAACCGTCAACGTGCCGTCGACGGTTCAACGGTTCACCATACTTCGATCGACTAGTTGAATTCGTAGATAGCTAAACAAGAAACGTTCATAGTTCATATCAACGCGCAACGTGTCGACGACTCATAAACATAATCGTATTATACAAATCTTCGTTCGTTCGTTCATATTTCAAAGTTGTAGGCGAATCGTTGAAGTTGTAATTTGAACTTTAAGTACTATCACAGAGCGTTGATATTTTAATCAGCACGATAATGAGTCACGAGAGATATTAAACTTAATAATTTGTTAATAAATCTAGAAGGATGCCAAAAAGAGAATTTATTTATTTTATTCAGCCACTGTCAGCCAGTCCTAAGCCTGGAAGGAAAAGTATGAAGGAAAGATTTTAATAAAACCGACAAATACGTAAAAAAAAAATAGGATGGCACCAAGCTTAATAATACAATTCACGAAATTTATATAAAGCAACTATTCGTAAATCGTACCGTCGACGCTTGATTCGACTAGTCAGTTCAATCAACGCTCATCTCTAGTCGCGACGAAACGGTCAGTTTAAAAAGTTACACAACGTCCACAGTTACACACGTCAACTATTCGTCGATGAAATCAACTAGTTGATCGACTAGTTGACGAACGACAATGAACGGTCTAGTTTCGTCGACGATAAATACGTTGACGACCCATTTCTACTGCGAGCAATGTGCGTTCTGCAAGCCCACTATCACTTAAGTTTGGCAATTTTTCGTGCTATGTCAGTGACCTTGGTTCTTCTACGGATCTCTTAATTTCATTTAAAAAATTTTAATTAGTTATAAGTTGTTATTTATGTACTTAATATTTTAATTCTAACTAAATAAAAGAAACAATTAAAAGATAAAAAAAAAAAAAAAAATTAACATCAAATCAATTGTTGAGATTTGAGATCTATAAAGTAGAATATAACGTTTCCTGATCCAGAAGTTGGTAGAACGGAGGGAGTACCATTTATCTTTAGAGAGATTATAGTACCACACTGGGAACCCTGCCTGTTCCTATTATTTCGAGTTTCAAACCGTTCTAATAATCGAGATTATCTCGACTTCAAATCTCAAAGACATTAAGTCCTCCTGACACAATCTTGAAGTTCCCATTTCCGTTCACGAATGTAATATGATATTGTGTCAATCACAGCGACCTTTATGGAAAATAATGATTAATTAACAACGATAATTAACAACCCGCAACGGGCGTGCGTATGATCAGGGGCCCAAGTCTGCTATTTTTATAAATTCAGTCATTCCAACACGATCCCATTGTCATGCCATTGTCATTTTGCTAAAAGTTCGTAATCTGCTAAATTCATAATGGGTTTCAATGTAGTGTCCGTGGCCGACCATTGGAAAGTCATAATAACGCCATTATAATAGTATATTACCAAACTTGTCAAAATCAACAATTATGAAATCAATGATCGACCACTTTTGTAATAGCAGACTTGAGGCCCTGATGTATGAACGTAAACGAAGCAAAAGGAGTTTGTAAGGATCGTAGCAGAAGGCGTTCTATAGTTTCTGCCTACTCCCATGGAAAGAAGGCGTGAGTATGTATATGTATTGAAAAAAAAAACATTATAATTAAATAATTTATTTGGATTTAGACCTCGTCAGTAAGTTTATTTTTACCCGACTACGGCAAAGCCAAAAAAGGAGGGTTATGTGTTTGACCTGTATGTATGTATGCATGTCTGTCCCTATGTTCTCTCTCAACTAAGTACTAAATAGCTGAACCGATTTTGATGAATGATATGTCATTAGATTCGTCTTTATTGCGCGAGTGTCACTGGGTATATTTTTTTTAATTAAAATGGCGGATTTTTAGCGCCAAAAGGTGTTTTCGAAAAAAAATATCTCCCTAGCCTATCGAGTGGGGGATCAAAATGAAGGGTTATATAGGGTGATTACAGAAATATATATATTATATATTTTTTAATGTAAATTATATGAGAAATTGTAAAAAAAAGCTATTCCGTACTTTTGGGGTGAGTGAGTAACCGACCGTTATTGAGTAACCGACCGTTATCACCCGATTATATGTGAGTAAATAACCTTATTTACTGTCTTCTAATTCTAACTAAAAAGTGTAAAATAAAAACGTAAATAAAAAAAATCTAAAACCCGACTGCGTAAAAAGTGGACTGTAAAAAAGATGGAAACAAGATTTGACTATAATATGAACAATCTCATGCAGTCGGAGGGTCTTTATTGTTAAATTTAAGAAGATGCCTCCGACTGCATGAGATTGTTTATATATTACTAGCTGCGCCCCGCGATTTCACCCGCGTAAGTCTCGATCCCGTGGGTAAGCACTTAGGGGTATAAAAAATAGATAGTAGCCGATTCTCAGAGCTACTGAATATGCAAATAAAATTTCATAAAAATCGGTAAAGCCGTTTCGGAGGAGTATGGTAACTAACATTGTGACACGAGAATTTTATATATAAGATTATAATTATTAAAATCTTGTTTCCATCTTTTTTAAAGTTCTCTTTTTACGAAGTCGGGTTTTCATATATATTTATATTTGTATAGCTATAATGCTAATAATATTTTTGCATGCCTTAAAGGCAAAATGTACAAGTACTCTAACATTATTTGTAACATCTGATTTTGTAATACCTACATTCGTAGCAAATAAATATACGAGTATTCTATTCTATTCTATTCCTAATGCTGGCAAAAACCCTAACATTAATAAGGCAAAAACCCTAACATTAATGGCAAAAACCCTAACATTAATAAAACCCTAACAATAATAAGAATAAAGGAAGACGTAATGCCGCAAATTATCATCGAAATTAAAGCTATTCAAAGCAGTAAGCTCGAAAACGTTTTGATTGCAAATATCTCGTTCTTATTCATGCTTGTTTGAAACGAAACGGTTTCAATGAGAACTTAATTACGTCTGTAGAATGTTATATTTCTAAATTAAGATTTTAATACTTTTGACGAAGTATTCCCGTTTCAGCACCTATTTTTGAGAACCTATGCATTGAGCACCAAAGGTGTTCTCAAATGGGAATTCAACTAGATGTCTTTAATTTAAGTGGGTTAGTTTTGTGATGTAAATTAATGGAGAGGGATTTCAAGGAAACTGTAAGATCGAGTAATAATATTTTGATAATATTTTACTTGGAAATCAATTGAATCGTATCCACAGACTCGTGAAAATAAATTTGGAATGTTATAACGAGATAGTAATTATAATAAGTAAAACCTAGGAATGTTTAAATCAGTTTCAAACTAATTTTTTAATCCATTTTTAGGGTTCCGAACCAAAATGGTAAAAAGGAACCCTTATGGTGAGACTAAGTCTGTCTGTCTGTCTGTCTGTCACACCTGGATATCTCAAGAACTACTAATGCTATCAACTTGAAATTTAGAATAGTTTTAGATGATGGTTGCCCAACTATTTTGCAAAAGTGGGGCTACTAGGGCATGTGGGGTAGCATATGAAAGAACGCTGTTTGCGATAGAAAAAAAAAAATGTTTGCGATTCTCAAACATTTTTTTTTTAGGCAGCATAGTTTTCGACTTTTGTTCCCCCCCCCTTATCTCCGAAGTTTACAGAGATGAAAATCTGAAATTATTCTATTTAATAGAAACTTATGTAAAGATTACAGGAAAAATAAAACGATGTCTCTAAATAGCACAGTTTTTCAGAAATCATCAACATCATATATTCGTACGGAACCCTCGGTGCGCGAGTCCGACTCGCTCTTGACCGGTTTTTGTTGAATGTGAAGTAAACCTATGCCAGTATAAGCTTAAAAAGTTTTACGTAACGCACAATAGTTACGTAAATACGCAAGAATATGGGTAGTGAAAGGATTATAGAATAAATTTTGCCTATGTACCAAATAGCTTGTGCCATAGTACAGTACCTACCGTATTAGTATTGGATTAATTAGCATCCACATTAAGTGTTAGCATGCGAATGCTTATTTAGCATTTAGCAATATTTCTTGGCCACAGTATATCAGCCATGCAACGTGGCAATGCTGCCAGCCTTTTGGGCACTTTTCCTGTAGACAGCGATGTGGAAGAATTTTTTGATGCCGTATGATTATTTCCCCTCCTTTTTAATATACTTGTACATATTATTACTATTATTTTAAGTCTGTTAGATTTTAAATGATGTAAATGTTTTAAAAATAAATAGTATTTAGCAAATGAAATGTAGTTGTGAAATTCTGTGAAGTGTGAATTTATCGTTTCGAAGTTCATACGTTTATTAAATTACTAGCTTTTGCCCGCGGCTTCGCCCGCGTTAATGTCGGAAAAAATATCACGGGAACGTACTACCGTGATGAAAACCTAGTATATGTGTTAATCCAGATTATAAACTATATGTGCGCCAAAAATCATCTAAATCCTTTCAGTCGTTTTTGGGCCAATCTGAAACATAAAATCCCCTCTAAAATTGACTCCCCCTTTTAGAGGTAGATTTTTTGAAAACCCTGATATAAATTTACCTTTATTTCCGATCTTAAATAAATAAGTACAGTTTCAAGTTAATTTAACGGCACGTTAAAATCTTTCCCCCACAAAATTCAACCCCCCTTTAAAAGTTTGTTTTCAAAAATTTATGTTTACGGTTGTTTCATTTATTAAGAATATCCGGGTAAATTATCAAGTTTATTGATCAAAGTAAACATAATTTTAATTTAGCCTGAAAGAGGTTTTTTGAAAAATCTTTAGTCATGTGTTTTGTGATAATGTTTAAATTACTTTAGAGTTTATTAAAACGAGTAGTAAAATCCTTCCCTAAAAACGTGTGGCGTCCACCACTATGTGGCGTCCACCGCTATGTGGCGGTCACCACTATGTGGCGGCCACCTCTATTTGGCGGCCACCGCTATGTGGTAGCCTCCACTATTTGGTGGCCACCGCTATGTAGCGTCCATCGCTATGTGGTGATCACCACTATGTGCCGGCCACCTCTATTTGGCGGCCACCACTATGTGGTGGCTTACAATATTTGGCGGCCACCGCTATGTGGCACCCACCGCTGTTTGGCGGCCACCCGCTATGTAGCACCCATCGCTATTTGGCAGCCGCCACTATGTGGCGCCCACCGCTATTTGGCGGCCACCACTTTGTGGCGCCGACCGCTATTTGGGGGCCACCACTTTGTGGCCCCCACCGCTATTTTGCGCCCACCGTTATGTGGCGGCCACCGCTATGTGGCACCCACCGCTATGTGGCGGCCACCACTATTTGGTGGCCACCGGCTTTGTGGCGCCCACCGATCTTGATGCCCACCGCTAAATTTCGGACGCTATGTGGTGGCCACCACTCGCTATTTGACGGCCATCACTATATAGCGGCCACTGCCCTGTGGCTGTCACCGCTATGTAGCGGTCACCTCTATTTGGCAGCTGCCGCCGTTACATATAACGGCCCCCGTTACGTAACGGCCACCGCTATGTCAAGGTCACCGCTATGTAACGGCCACCGCTATGTCACGGCCACCGCTATGCAGCGGCCACCGCTAAGTAACGGCCACCGCTATGTAGCGGCCACCGCTATGATGTAACGGCCACCGCTATGTAGCGACTGCCGCTATGTCACGGCCACCGCTATGTAACGGCCACCGCTATGTAGCGGCTACCGCTATAAAGCGGCCGCCGCTATGTAGCGGTCGCCGCTATGTCACGGCCACCGCTATGTAACGGCCACCGCTATGTGGCGGCTGCCGCTAAAAGCGGCCGCCGCTATGTAACGGCCACCGCTATGTAGTGGCCACCGCTATGTAACGGCCACCGCTATGTAGAGGCCACCGCTATGTAACGGCCACCGCTATGTAGCGGCCGCCGCTATGTCACGGCCACCGCTATGTAACGGCCACCGCTATGTAGCGGCCACCGCTATGTAGCGGCCGCCGCTATGTCACGGCCACCGCTATGTAACGGCCACCGCTATGTAGCGGCTACCGCTATAAAGCGGCCGCCGCTATGTAACGGCCACCGCTATGTAGCGGCCGCCGCTATGTAACGGTCACCGCTATGTAGCGGCCGCCGCTATGTAACGGCCACCACTATGTAGCGGCTACCGCTATAAAGCGGCCGCCGCTATGTAACGGCCACCGCTATGTAGTGGCCGCCGCTATGTAACGGCCCCTGCTATGTAACGGCCACCGCTATGTCACGGCCACCGCTATGTAACGGCCACCGCTATGTAACGGCCACCGCTATGTAACGGCCACCGCTATGTCACGGCCACCGCTATGTAGCGGCCATCGCTATGTAGCGGCCACCACTATGTAGCAGCCACCGCTATGTAGCGGCCACTGCTATGTGGCTGTCACCGCTATGTAGCGGTCACCTCTATTTGGTGGCCAACGCTATGTGGCAGCCAACCCTATGGGGCGGCCTCCGCTATATTTTGAAGGCCACCCTTGTGTGGCGGCCACCGCTATTTGGCGGCCACCGCTCTTCGAAGTTCGCCGGTAAATTGCAAACGCATGTGACGGATGCATGTGTGTGTCTCTTCGAAATTTCGAGTCGTTCCCTAAAACTTAATTACCACCTTTTGCCCCGTAAAGGTTACATTTGAATAAACCCAAAAACATGTAAGGCTTTATATTCTGTGTTAGGTATTGTATCGTAAAACACCGAGATTCGAGTTAATCACACCGCGCGTTAAAATTCTTTCATACAAACTTTGACATCCCCATATCCCCCTTTAGGGGGTAGTTTAAAAAAAAACAAACTTTATCATTTACTTAGGGAAATTTTTCATACAAACAAAATCCCCCTTTATCACCCCCTTAAAGGTTGAATTTAAAAAAATCCCTTCTTAGCGGATGCCTATAGTTTCCAACCATAAGCCGAAATATTGGTGATTTTAACTTAAAAAATAAAGAACTTTATTACAAACAAAATTGCATCCTCCGCTTTACCCCTAAGGGCCCGTTCCGACATAGACGGACCGTCTGTTTTCTCGGTCCGTCTAAAGAGACGGATATGTCAGTGGCAGTACACTTTATATGACAATTTTCACATTTAGACGGACTGTCTTAGTGAAAAAAAACAGACGGTCCGTCTAAGTGAGACCGGACCTTTATGGGTTGAAATTCTAACAACATCGTTGCGTTAGTTTCCAACCATAATAGATACTTAATTTTGTGATTTTTAAGGACTTTCCAAAAACAACTTCATACCCCTTTTTGACTCTTCAGGGGTAGAACTATCAAAAACGCTGAGACACGTGTAAATTAATTTTCAATCATCAGCGTAAACCCAAAATTTGAAGGTCCTAACTTTAAAACTGATGGACTTTCATATAAATTTCAATCCCCCGTTTCACCCCTTTAGAGGGTGAATTTTGAAAAATCCTTTCTTAGAGCACCCCTAGACCTCACAAGGAATCTACGTGCCAAATTTGGAATCTCTAGACCCAGCGGTTTGGGCTGTGCGTTGATATGTCAGTCAGTCAGTCAGGCAGGACTTTGAATTTTATATATATAGATTACATAAAATATGCAAGTGTACTAGCTCAAAATGCTCAAATCAAACGTTATCGTCGAGTAAACGCAAGCTAGGAGACGCCCTAAGGCGAACGCACTCTACAGCTCAAGGACACTGAACGAGGCACAATATGATGCCTATGGACATTTAGCGGTCCTGAACGAGTTCGCATATTAACAAAATTCACATACTTAATTATTACCAAATAACTTCTTATTAGAAAATATCATTAGCATTAGCATGCTAAGACTCAAAACTTCACATGCTCATGAAATTTATGCGAAATAGCATTAATTTACCCCCACTTGTAGGTATGCCTGATACTTTCAACTTAAAACCACTTTCATTCATTCATGTTCATGATCCATTAACTGATTAAACTGGCATTGTGTAAAAGTCTACATACTCGTAACACACAAATTAAAAAAATATAAAGGTGAAAGTTTGAAACTGTGTGTGTTTGTTACTTCTTCACGCTCAAAGGGCTAGACAAATTTTGATAAAATTTTGTATGGAGGTAGCTGACACCCTGAATTAACATATAAGCTACTTTTTATCCCAGTATTCCCACGGGATCGTGGGTGAAACCGCGGGGCGCAGCTAGTAATCTATAAATCGTATAAAACAATGTCGCTTTCCGAATCTGTCTAATTGTAGGTAACGACCAATTTGTTTCCTACATTTAGTTTTCGGAAACTATCTTTTAAGCGTTTTTAGGGTTTCGTATTAAACAAGGAACCCTTATAGTTTCGCCATGTCCGTCTGTCTGTATGTCTGTCCGTCCGGCCGTCTGTCCGGCTTACCTCAGAGACACTAAGTCCTAGAAAGCTATAATTTGGCATGGGTGTACATATTAATCACGCCAAAAAAGTCGTAAAATAAAACCATGAAAAGCATTTTTTTTAGGGGACCTCCCTTACACGTAAAACGGGGATGATATTTTTTTTTCTCGTCTAATACATGGTGTGGGGTATTGTTGGATAGGCCGTTCAAAAATATTGTGGGTCTATGAAAAACATTTTTCAATTCTGAGATTCGTTTGCGTAATATTAAGCTTTAAAGTGCTATTTTTGGTTAGAGTCAAGTGCCCCCCCCCCCTGCCAGCTAAGTGGTTGGTTTTAGATATGTGAAAAAATTAACAGTATACGTATATATAACGAAATTAAAAGGAAAACTATCACGGCTAAGTAGGGTTTACAAGTTAAGAGCCAACTAGTCGCGGGCTGGAACTCACTGGCGGGCGGGGACAAAAAGCACGCTGTCTCACCTAGCATCGTGTCCGACAGAGATAGCACCAGTGATGAGCAGTTAGAAGCTAGTCTACACGCATAACGTCTAGTCGCACGCACACAAACACAGTGCAAGATGATTAATACTAAACCGCGCGCGTAAAACCATACGAAAACTCCTTTGGAAGGTGGGGTTTTATGAAAAAACTACTGCATAAATCAATTACGAATAAAGTTCATTATAATCTTCGACAATTGAGCTTTGTCGGAACGAGCTTTGTTTTCGAGATTTTATACTTCTTTTATTACTTATTTACGCCCAAAGTTGCGTTAAAATTAGCAGGAAAAACGAATCTTTGTTGGCTCATAACTTTTTAATGCCTTTTTTTTTACTATTCTGCTTCTGTACAGACAAAATTAATAATAAGACAAAACGATATCATGTTTTACTTTAGATGTACAATGTGTAACAGTGGAGTAAAACCCCTCCGAAATTTGTATGGAAAAATTATCGACTAGTTGCGCCTTAATGAGTAATCGTCGACCAACTTAAATTTGCAGTTGAAGAATTGACCGTAACGTATATAGATGTATGAGAGAGCATGTTTTTCAACTACAATGTTAAGTTTGTTTTTGGGATGAATTCATCCTAACTACGGAACCCTTCATTGTGCGTGGTCCGACACGTACTTGGCCGGTTTTTTTTTAATCTAGGCAAAGATGCGTCTTTACGGCGTTAATATTTTTGGAATATTTAAATAATGTTTATAAATAGATGATTATTAGAATAAAGAAAACGTTCATGAACAAATTAACATTCCTTTGTGTTCTAACTCAAAAATATTTGAATTTTCAATTGTTCATATTAGGCTGTTTATTGGCTTTATACCTTTGCTTCTCCTTCAACCTGGCGAAAGCAAAGCGCGGAAAAAAAAGAAAATTAAATCATAGTCTCCTAATAATTCATGACCAAAATATTTTTCGTTATTTTATTTTGTTTCTTCAAAAGTATATTGAAAAACGTTGTTTGATACACGTGAACATTTGTTATTGCAGTTCTCGGCTCAAAAACAACCTCACCTTCGGCTCGGGTGCTAATTCCGCCTCGAATGCAATACGAGTAACAAACATTCTCCACTTGTATCAAAAAGTACTTTTATGTATCATCAATAGTTTTTGCAGCGCACGCCAAATAATGACTTTTATAGGCAATTTTTTGATACCTTGGGTTAAATTATTGTAATTTTCGTAGTGATCTAAATTAAAAAAAAAAAATACAGCCCATGTTCACCGTCATCATCATTTCAGCCGAAAGTCGTCCACTGGAAGACATAGGCCTTTTTTTTTTGTTCTCGGGGTGGAAAATCCTCATAGATGTCCTCCTCCTTGGGGCAGTGACTAAAAACCACCCCAGTGTTCCCTTCCCACACTTGCACCGGGGATCTTGGGATCTGTTATTACTTCCACATTCCCGGCCCGC
The DNA here is from genome assembly GCA_948098905.1 of Tiliacea aurago. Classification (NCBI taxonomy): domain Eukaryota; kingdom Metazoa; phylum Arthropoda; class Insecta; order Lepidoptera; family Noctuidae; genus Tiliacea; species Tiliacea aurago. The sequence continues at coordinate 19,068,008 of OX402596.1, forward strand.
CTTTGCGGCCCACCTCAAGTCGGGGGGGGGTAGGTGTTTGACCCCCCCCGCGACATCTGAAAGGGGCGCGTGTGGAACACTACGCGCCGCCACCTCGGGTACAGTGTGATAGGGGGCGGTGGACGTCCCTAAATCCTAGGGGGGCTGGAAGACGGCATTGTCTGCCCTCCGCCAACGCCCAGTGCGCCTGCTGCGGGCCGGGTGAGCGGACGAGATCTCCCGCTCCCTTTCCGCAGCCTCCTTCTGCGACACGACTGTTTCGCAGAAGGATACCACAGCGTCCCAGGACTCCTCGCTGCCGACCATCGACTCGACAACGGCCGGCAGCGTCAGTTCACTGCCTACTCCTGAGAAGACATGGGCCTCCCTCAACATTAGGGGGGGCTATAATTACCACGCTAGGCAGGTGCGTTGGCGATCAACAGCCCATGTTGCTCGCTGATAATGTAGCTTTCTAAAAGCGAAAGAATTTTGAAATCGGTTTAGCAGTTTTGAGTTTATCCATTACAAACAAACAAACAAAAAATCTAATCTTTTCTCTTTATAATAAAATTATTTTATTAATCGGAAGCTGCATTATCCCTGAGTGTCATTGGCTATGTTTTTTGTTACAACTAGAAACTTCACGCGAATGAAGTCGCAGATGTTCGCGGAAGCCCGTGCCGATGATTTTCATGGTATAATGAGAAAGAGGGCAGCGTCAATTATGGGTAGATTGCGCGGAAGCTCCAACAGCATCCTAAAAACATTATGTGATAAAGTGGACAGCACCTTTATTAGGCACTGGGTGCGGAGGCACGTGCCAACATGTGTTGAGCCACGTAGGTATTAGTTGTTAGGTTAGTTTGTAAGTTTCACTAACATAGTTTTTAAGTTGTCGTTACTAATTATATGGAACATGTGTATTTTATGTGTGATCCGATAAATGGGAATATATATATAAGCTTATGTTGTATAAATTAGTATTGTTTGCTCACCTTGCAAAACCTAGGGAAACGGATGATAGGGTTGGTGCCGAAGTGCAGCTGCAGTAAGTCTAGGGGTGCCAGCGACACGACGTCCAGGAGAAAGTTGCGTGACTTCACGTAATGCTTAGCTAGCTTCTTTGAGTCGTAAACCTGGGGACAAGTTTATTAAGATACATTTAAGATTCACATAAAACCAAGTAAATGTAAGAGCCTATACTACCTCAAATGGCTTAGCATGATCCTCCGTTATGTCGAAAATACTGCAGCATTCATTTTGAAATAAATATAGGGTAAAGTTGAGGATTCATGTTAATGGGGATGCGCTAAGGTAGCCCGCGAAATTCAAATTTTATTACGTTTTTTGCAATTTGCAGGTCAGTAACACGTTGTATGTTGATCTAATGATGATTCCATGCATAATTATATGCAGAATTATAATCATTAGAATCGGCAAAACAACTAACTCTCTTCAAAGAATCCTACTGAATGATTAGTTCTGAAATAATCATTCAGTAGGATTTTTTGAACTTAGGGAGTTGTAATGCTGATTCGAATTATTATAATTCTGTAAAGCCATTTTCAACATCCATTGTTGTTATATTTTATTTTAGCTGTGTTATTTACATTAATGGAGAATGACACAACAGAGAATGTAATTTTACATTGAAATAAAGCAATAGTAACTGAAATTACGATTAAAAAAATTCAATTTTCCTGAGAAAATTTTCAGTGGAATATGATTCAAAATAAGGAGCTGAATGCACCCTGTTAATTTGCGGAGGGCTGTCCCTTACACCCTGTATATAATTATTTATCTAGCTATCATATTTTATTAAATAGTTTGTTCTAGGTATTCTGCGACCGAGTAAAAGCATTTTTGTGTTAGATATTCTTTTTAATTTTCTGGTTTAATACTGGTTTTCATCCTCATGTGAGCCGAAAGATGTCCACTGGAAATAGGCCTCAGCCACAATTACCGGTGCTGCGCTGTTCACACCTAAAATCTGATTTTTAATTTGCTAGACCAAAATGACAGCTGCGATCGAGCTTTTTTTTTAAAGAACACGATAAATTATTAATATTACAGGGAAGACACGACAACTGTATGAGAAAAGCCTTTGATTTGCTGCATGCAATAACAGGCTGGTTTTATTGAAAAATAAGGTATTTACCATCAGTCCTTGCTCCAAGTATCCGGTCCTCAGCTGCACGACGAGGTCCAGAGCGAACACCACGTCGCTGATGCCGTCACACGTCAACCAGAAGTAGTGGCACATTATCTGAGGAAATAGAACACTTTTAGCACTTAAGACGCTGACAACAGGTAAACCGCTATCACTGCCAGACTGCATACAAAAGAAACAGAAGCGCGATGACACAACGCTTGTAATTTATTTCAAAATATGAAGGAATTATTTATTTACTCAAAAATGAGTTGAGTAATCGAAAATAAAAAACAACCAAGTTCTGCATAAAAATAAGACGTTCTTGTTATTAATTAAGTACCAACCGTACGTTGATAAATATCAACGTACGGTTGGTAATACAGATATTATGGATTGAAATTCAAAGTAAAGGATTAGTTTACCGTTAATTTGTATCGAGTTTTTTTTCAATTTTTAGGCAAGTTTTGAGAAATGTGTTAACATATATTTTCTCCGCTACCACAAACTATATAGATTTGGCATTTTTTTTGTTTAAGACAAGCCTACTTTTATTAGCCTCTTGTCAGCGCCCTAATAAACAGTTCAATCTGCCCGCCTTTTCCCAACTATGTTGGGGTTGGCTTCCAGTCTAACCGGATTCAGCAGAATTTTGGACGGATGCCTATCTGACCCCAACAATCCAGTAACTGGGTAATACGATACCCCTTGGTAAGACTGGTTGTCAGACTTTCGGGCTTCTGACGACCTGTAACGACTGTCTGGATCTACGAATGACAACAGCCGGGACCAATTGCGTAACGTGCTTTCCGAGTCACGGAGGAGTCTCGGTATGTAAAGATGCCTCACTTATCCATGGATCAACCCCGGCAAGCATTGCTTAACTTGATGTATCGGCTCGTGTGGCTGTTATTACTTAGCCATGAGCTCCAACACTGATTAAACAGTTATTTTCCTATAAATTTTCTGGTTTCATCGAAATGTTGATCCAGTCTTCCTGGCTTTGTGGTTTTCATCATTAACCTATTGGTCATCATTATTTTTACACCTGAATCTATTGTATTATGTGCAATAATCAATTTCTTTCGTTTAATACACATTAACCCAAACTATCTCAACGTTATTTTAAAATATTTTCAAAAATAAACTGCTCTGAACTTTTCAACACCCACGTAACTAAAATTAAAAGTAAATAAATTGAGACTACAAAACGTTTCACTGCTCCTTATAAATAGATCAGAAGCAAGTTTAGCAGACAATAAGACCTATTTGTAGACCATAATAAAAATAAAAAAGCATATCTGTCTGGATTCGCGCCCGGTTGATGGCATTCGGCTCGGCCGCTATTACGAGTACATGGGACTTAAACATAACTGGCGAAATGTTGGTGTACTTGAACTTTGGTGTACTTAAACGTTGGTGCCGGACGTGTTCCGTGTGGTGCCGGACGTAAAGAATAGCACCACCCTATTTCTTCCTGTAGGTGTCGTAAAAGGCGACTAAGGGGCTCACTAGAGAATGAGCAGCAGCGATCTCTATGCATTTAATAACCATACTGCGATCGCCAGCCCGCCTGCCAAGCGTGGCGATTATGGCAACCCTTTTTTGGGGAGGCCTATGTCCAGCAGTGGACGTCTTTCGGATGAAATGATGATGATGATGATTATTATAACATTGTTAATCGATTTTCGTTGCTGACCGTATCTAAACTTGTAGTTCAGGCTTAGATTTCCTACGACAACGGTGGCCGCCATATGTGCATAACAGCTGTCATGAAAATGATTGCGCCGATGTTTGACTGTATGGTGTCGAAAAACATTCTCTAGGGACACACCAACTAAGGTTCGTTCATAAAATATAACGTTTCACTGACGTCACTTGACGGTAAATTGCGGACGCTATGTAGCGGCCACCGCAGTTTTACGAAAATCTAGCTTAATAGGTAGTCATCATCATCATTTGCCCAGGCTTTTCCCAATTATGTTGGGGTCGGCTTCCAGTCTAACCGCATCCAGTTGAATACCAGTATTTTACATGGAGCGACTGCCTATCTGACCTCCACAACCCAGTTACTGGGTAACACGATACCCCTTGGTAAGACTGGTTGTCAGACTTTCGGGCTTCTGACGACCTGATCCACGAATGGCAGCCGGGGCCAACGGCTTGACGTGCTTTCCTAGGCACGGAGGGGTCTTGGTATGTAAAAATGGTCACCCATCCATGAACCAACCGCGGCAAGCGTAGCTTAACCTGGTCGGTCGACCCATGTGGCTGTTATTACTTAGCCACAAGCCCCTCAAACTTAATAGCTAGTGTTTATTACAAATTGGCAGAACATTTCAATTACCATTCTGTTCTATTATAAAAAGTACTTTTTGTGAAGGCATTCGAAATTAAATTAAATAGGTACGTGAAATTGGAATTCTCTAACTTTGATTTAACGACTCTCTTGTGTTCTGTTCTTAAAGTTTTGCAATTTTTCACTTTTACGGTCTCTGGCGTGTTATTAACAGAATTATTATTTAGTATGGAACTCTGGCAGTTCAGGAATATTTATTATTCTTGAATGGAACTTTTTTCCAAGCTCCATCCAAGAAGAGAGACGAGAGAGTTCGGTCTATATTTGTAATTTCGTCTATATTATGTGACAATGACATGGCCTTGGAACCGACGAAAACCCTAATAGTCCTCTAGACCGAATTTCGCTCATAGTAGTCAATCTCAGCGGAGAATAGATAGCGACGCGGGAGATATTATAATTTATACCAAAGTATGTGCGCAGACTCAGGAGCACTCTCTCTTTCTTCACTCTCATAGTCCGATAAGACGGCAATCCAACTCAACCGGAGAGAGATCAGGCGCAAGACCAACGCTTGCCAACCAATCAACGCATTTTTATTTTTTTTGGGTGGGTAATTATCAAATAACTTCGGCCCGCTCTGGGCGGAGGGAAGGCCTGTCAGACTTTTACTGACTAAAACCCAGCCGTGTTCCTTCCGTTGCCAGTGTGCCAGGGCCACGATATCCCTTTCGGACAAATTCGCAACCCTGGCAGGCGTCAGTTGGCGCTGACATCTCTATGAGGCGCGCGTGGACACAACGCGGCGTCGACTCGGGCCTGGTCCTTGTCGGATGGTGATCTACCCATCGCTCACCGTCCGCAAGCCCGCGCCTACGGTGGCCGGAAATCAGCTTGCGACTCCCGACGCCCGGGGCGTCTCCTGCGGTGAAAAGGGGCGTGAGGGCGCGAACCGTGCCTCTCCCTCACGCGTTCCGCCTCCTCCTTCGCGAGCATTACTGCTTCGCAGAAGGAGGTGACGGCCTCCCATGCACTCTCGCTCCCGTTACGTTTGTTGTGTTTATCAACGCATAAACACAACAAACGCAACGGCCGATACACATAACACAATGTACATAATTTCATTCCGCGTATAACATTTGTCACAACACCAGTTTAACTCGTCTGCTCGACTTCCGTATGTCACTGCAGGGATCCAGCAGAATATCAGCGTCAGGTACATTTGCCTGATACATGCTGAGCTGGACTCCCATTTGGTGCAACCTTGAGATGCACACCGCACCTTGTATATTCGATAATTGATTCGAAGTATGTTATCATTTGTTCCGTGTGGTGCCAGAAGTAAAGAACAGCACCATCCCATTTCTTCCAGTGGGTGTCGCAAAAGGCGACTAAAGGACTTACTAGAGAATGGGCAGCAGCGTTCTCTATGCATTTTAACACCATACTGCGATCGCAACCCTCCCCCCACCCCCCTTTTTTGGGGGAGGCCTATGTCCAGCAGTGGACGTATTTCGGCTGAAATGATGATTATGATGTCATCATAGTGTCACTCTTTTTATGTATGTTCCTGTAATTTTTTATCTATTAATTGTGCTATTGTGTGTTGTGTTATGTCTTTTGTGTGCAATGAATAAATGTTTTATCCATCTATCTAAAGAAATACTTGTTGAAAAACACAAATCTCTCTCAGACAAAAACTTTGCAAATTCAATCGATTGCCGTTTTATGACACTATTGGGGGATTCAACTGTTTGGGGGAAAATTGTCCTCGACTCGGCATGACCTTTGTTATGGAGCAAGTCTCTAGAGACGTAAGGGTTACCCCGTATTTGAGTAGACCGCTGAAAATGGAAGGGTTCGAAAAAAGGTATTGATTTTATTCTGCCCTATGCGTTTTGTTAAGGTCATGTGAGCCTTAACAAAACTTATTTTAAGAAAGAAAGAAAAGTAGGTTTCGTTGTCAAAGAAACACAAAAAAGAAAAAGTTGGGAGCTGCACGTCATGACTGTGTAAAGAAAGGTTTCACTCAGCATGATGCTGTGCTATGGGGCACCCACAGCACAGCGCTGTTTTTCAGTGGTCACTCGAAATAGTACATTGTGATACGAGGGTGGAAAGCAGGTTATTGCAAACGAGCCCGAGCCGGAGGCGAGGGTTTTTAATGACACGAGTTTGCAATAACCTACACACCTGTGTATCACACGACGTTTTTCAATACACTTGTAGGAAATAGTAAAAAACAAATCAAAGAATTAAATATGTTTTGAGAATTCAATGCTAAGTCGTACGGACTCATTCATTTTTCCTCATATAAAATCTATCCCATTTTATTCTATGTATGAAAACTCCTTGCTACTAAACTTTTTAAATTGGCTTATAAATTTAAAACTCAACTGCAAAACTAATGATAGAGCTCGTAAACAAAAGTCACGACCGCGTAACAGAAAGATGCCTATGCAAAAGATTTAATTTTCGAATCATAATTATAGCCTCTGAAAGTACGCCATGTTTAACAACAGTATTGAAAAAGACTTTAAATTAATATATTATACAACGTGTCTGTATACGGTGAGGCGAAAATTATGGGTATAATTATTATTATTTTATTATTACAGACCATCAAACTGAACAACTTTCTTCCGGGGAGCAACATCGTAATCATAAAAAAATATCAGTCGTCCCATACATTTGGTCTCGGGGGTATAAAAGTTTTGTATGGAATGTTTTTTTTTCACTATTACGATGTTAGTCTCCGGGAGAAAGTTATTCAGTTTGATGGTGTGTACCACACTCTTAATTTTCGCCACACCGTATATAGACACACTGTATAATAGAATAGAATAGAAGAGAGAGTGAGAGTAGAGTGTTCTATTATATCGTTTGTTTTGATTTTCTTTCTGATGTGGGAGTGAATTTGAATAAAGTTCTCCACTATACTTTGAAAATAGCAATAGTAGGTTTTATTATTGTTTTATGGCAACTCCAACGTTTTAATAAACTTCCAATTTTTTTTTAATTCTTTGCTTGAATAATTACTTTTTTATGGCGAATATTATGAGTTCGTTCCAGTTTTACATTAAATATAAGTTTTTATGATTTGTCTAAAATTAGATCTCATAAATCAAGTGGCCGTATTCCTGAGAAAAGTAGGGTGCTATTATATATCGTTGTAATTAGCTATTATGTATCGATATAAAGAAGTTCTAACACAAAATACTCGTGTTACGACAGTAAGAAATATGAAATTGCTCACAATATGAGAGTGGATACTGCTCTTAATAATACTTATATGAAAAATTATCGTCCGATGATGTACCTACTGCCAATACTCCTTAAAATAAGTGGCCCGTCCTTCGGCGTACTGTCATAATGAACTGAGAAGAAAGCACCCATGATCAGTAATTCTAATTCCATGTATATATAAAAAAAAAGTTGTATGTAGTTTCAGATCATTTATGTATTTATTTTATTAATATTTCTATCGAAGCGAATGTCCAGCGGTGCATACATATGAGTTTTCCAATTAGAGTGGACAAACATAATCAATGCACGCTTTCCCAATTTAGCTGGCAGGACAATATGATGAATGATCGGCCATTTTTATTTAAAAATACTCATTCATCTGATAAAAGTAATCGGTGAGTATTTCTGGGGTTTTTAATCAAGCGTACTATTTTTATTTCTGGGGTTTTTAATCAAGCGTACTATTTTTATTTACAATTTATTTTAGATATGCTCGTATGTGCGTTCATTATTTTTAAGATCATTTGTTTTTATTTTACAATAAAATATTTATTTTATAGGCAACCACCGACAGGGTTCTGGCCATATTTTTTTGCAAAGGTTGTAACTCCAAAATAGATTTTTATGATATAATCTATCATTAGATAGGATACGTCCATAAAAGTCCAATTAAGTTATGGGGAATATATCCACTTTTGAAAATCCATCTAATTCCTCTGCATGACCAAGCATTTCTATTTCAACAAGGCCTAAGATTTGTTTGATCGATTCGGTGCGGCACGTTACCGGCACAGAAAACTGCAGAGCACGTACTCATGTACGTGAGCTTCACGTTATAGTCGACGAGTCTACGTCTGTCGCCGCTTGTATACGCGGCAATTGCAGCCATCGATACTCGTCGGCGGCAGCCGTAGACGCGTCGACAGTTGCAGTTGCTTCTGCCGTCGACTTGCCGCATACACGAGCGGCGACAGTCGTAGACGCGTCGACTGCAACGTGCCGCTCATGTATAATTATGAGTACGGCGGAACCTCTACCGTTGGCCCGTGTAGCTGGTGTACATGAGCACTTAGACGGCACTCTCAGTTTGCATTCTTATTGCATTTTCAAAACATTATCAAAATGATACAGACATATTTTCAAAACATTTATACGATATGAAACCCCAGCACAGTGTGCAGTTCATGGTTTTATTGATTTCTCAAAGGTTATAAGGTGTCACGTATAATATAGTCGTCACATTTGCATGAATGTGTGATTCTCGCTCCCATACTTTAACAGAATTAAGTTTCGCTCGGACACTGCAGTCTACAAAACATGTATGTTTGTAGGAGATTTAAAGTCTTAAACTTTGATGTAAGCTTTTAAGTACTTGTCACTATTCCACTGCACGTCAAGGGCATCTTAGATAAAGAAGCAACGACCATTTTCTACACGGCTTATAAGCGTGAATTGGGTATTATCGAATTGTGACCTTACCTATCTCCGTCAGCGCAGTGGTGGCCTAGTGGTATCGGCCGTGACTTACGAATTGCAGGTCATAAGTTCGAACCCAGACAGGCGCTTTACTTTGTGTAAATTCATCACCACTGCTCTCAAAATGGTGAAAGAAAACATCGTGAGGAAACCGGCATAACCTAGAACCAAACATTTCGAAGACATGTGACATCTACCAACGCGCACTGGGCCCACGTGATAGACCATAATCCACCAGCTCCAGCATCCCGCTCCCTCTCACCGAGCCTGCGTCCCAGCAGTGGAGGGTTATGTGGGACTTCTATCGACTAAAACCCCACTGTTCCTTCTAGTACCATGAATTGGGGGACCGTGAGATACTTGTACATTCGCCGCATCCCTGACTAGTAATGTAGTGGCATCAACAACGCCACATGCAAACTACGCGTCACACTGACGTCACGCAAAATCCTGCATCGCGCAAGCAGAGTTTACCACGCAACTAGCATATATACAACGTCCCGACATCAACCGTCGGGCAGTTGCCCACCAGACACAACACCCGGTCGGAGGATCCTCCCTTTTCTATAGTCTGAGTCAACTTTACACCCTGTTCCTCATCCCTATAGAGTAACTTACCTACCCTAAACTTTCGCAACTCGTTTGTTATTGGGACAAAGGTAACTTTATCACTACTGCTACTGAGTCACTGAGACTCAGTAGCATATAATTCGTATTAGAATCTTTATTCTAGTGAATAGTTGAGTTCCGTTGAGGTGGTTTAGAGAAGCTCGTGGCTAATTAATAACAGCCGCATGGGTCGATCCATCAGGTTAGGCTACTCTTGCTAGGGTTGGTCTGTGGATGGGTGACCATTGACCATCTTTACATACCGAGACTCCTTCGTGCCTCGGGAAGCCGTTGGTCCCGCCTGTCATTCGTGGATCTTGGACAGTCGTTACGGGTCATCAGAAGCCCGAAAGTCTGACATCCAGTCTTACCAAGGGATATCGTCATCATCATTTTTCATTTTAGCCGAAAGAAGTCTACTGCTGGACATAGGCCTTCCCTAAAGGGGGGGTTTTCCATAATCGCCACGCTTGGCAGGCGGGTTGGCGATCGCAGTATTGTGTTGAAATGCATAGAGAACGCTGCTGCCCATTCTCTAGTGTCTGTCTTAGAGTCTAGTTCTGTCGTAAAAGGCGACTAAGGGACTAACTTAGTCGCCTTTTACGACACCAACGGGAAGAAATGGGATGGTGCTATTCTTTACGTCCGGCACCAAACGGACAAGGGATGTCGTATTACCCAGGTACTGGGTTGTGGAGGACAGATAGGCAGTGGCTCCATGTTAAATACTGGTATTCAGTTGCATCTGGTTAGACTGGAAGCCGACCGCAACATAGTTGGGAAAAGGCGGGCAGATTGATTGATTGAGTTCCGCTAAGTGCATCAGTTACTGTATAGGATTTGTTGTAAGTATGAGAGTGACTAGCTGAATGGTCTGCAAATTCATCATCATCATTAATTTCAGCCGAAAGACGTCCACTGCTGGACATAGGCCTCCCCCCAAATAGGAGGGGATTTGCCATAATCGCCACGCGTGGCGCGGGTTGGCGATCGCAGTATGGTTTTAAAAAGGCATAGAGAACGCTGCTGCCCATTCTCTAGTAAGTCCCTTAGTCGCCTTTTACGACACCCACGGGAAGAAATGGGATGTAGCTATTCTTTACGTCCGACACCAAACGGAAAGTCTGCAAATTACACACACACAATAACATCATGCATGTATTTCCCGAAGGGTTAGGCAGAGTCGTACTGCCTATGGTACACCCACATTTTACCAGTTATGTTTAAGTTCCATGTAGTGGGGGCGAACTTATTGCCATGAACCGGGGAGAAATACGGATTACGGGCTGCAACTAAGAAATTCCTAATGAAAAACCCAATAAATAAACAAAACACCAAAAATACGCAAAGTCTGCAAATGACTTTGGTTAAATATGCTTATTGCGTTATTTTTGTTGTTGTATAGGTATTAAATTGCATAATATTAAGACGTTACTTTAAGCTTTAAGTAGCAAATTCAATAATAAACATAAGATTTCAAAAAATTCTGAAACGATGCTAGTCTTAAATCTGTATTTAAAAAAGATAGGATTGATGCTAATCACAACTCCAATCTAGTTTTAATGGATTTAGATTCACGGAGGCTGAGCAAGTTAAAAAGGAGGTAATCTGTTTCTTAATTTAGAGGAGATTGCCCTAGAAATATTTCTTGTAAATGAGTAAAAATAAAATTTTCTTCTAATTTTTTTGATACCTAACGGGCATAGAACTTTTCTTTCCAGTATACTAAACGAAACAAAACAATATTGAAACCTTTGACAAAATATTCCTAGATTCACTGAGGGCGTGTTCAGATAACCCGCGCTGACCACGCGCACGCCCCGCACACGCGTTGTCGCACCTTGCACCCGCGTACGCTCCACGCCCGCTCCGCGCACGCCAAGCGCCCGCCTCGCACCCGCTTATACTACTTATTATTTATTTAATTAGACGACACGGTTGGCGCAGTGGTTAAGCGATTGACTGCTGGGCTGCGTGTCGCGGGTTCGATTCCCGCACGGAACAAATATTTGTATGACCTACAAGTAGTTGTTCCGGGTCTGGCTGTTTGTTTAAGTGAGTTTAAATATTTGTAAACGCACCAACAATACAGAAGAAATTCCTAGTGTGAGGCAACGTTTTAAAAAAAAGAAAAAATCAAAAAATGCACTTGATCACAGTCAATACGGCACTAGCCAAAGCACGGACACAAGGAGTGGGGTGCTTGGCGTGTGCGGGTCGACTTCGATAAATGCAATTTGAGTTCTATTGATGTGTCATATGACTCAAATTATATACAAAAAATTTCAAAGCGAGCGGGGCGGGCGCGTAGCGTTCGCATAGCAGGCGCGTGTCGTCCGAAACCAGCCTTAAACAAGTTTATATTTTAAATCCAAAATACATTTGAAAACAGAACACTGACGCATCGAAGACATAAAACTAGACTAAAGAATAGATTTTTTCGTCGAATGCATTTAATATCCACAATCTAAACGTAAAATCATCCTCGAACAGGCAATGGTGCGCAATAACAGGCTATGTAAACTGCGAGTCCTTGTGATTGTGTCGTTATAAATACTCGGAACTACAATATCGTATTCCTTCATTGATTTTGTATGATAGAAGTTTTGATATATTCTTTAGTATATTCCAGCTAACACTTTGATGCTTTCGAAATTGACAATATGGCACCAGCATGGAGCAGGTTTTATCATTTAGATATTGTAAATTGCTTTAGATATTGCAAATGCATAGTAGCATTTGCCAAAATATAAGCAACAACCAAAGGAGACGGGGATTTCTGGGCCCAATTGTAATAAGTTGAGATAGGGTTTAAAAAAAGGGTAATTTTTTTCTAATTCACTTTGTGAAAAATCTGCCCAATTTACAATCTGGAAAATGAGATATCCTAAAATTAAGTTAAGGTTACGAATACAATGGAATATCGATTAAATTATAATCGACTAACGTCACAGACATAACGAACCACACACCATTCCATTACGTACACATATTAAAAAAAAAATGCTTTTACCAGATGATTAATTCAATTACAATATTTAAATCTATTAGAATTAACGTAATAAACAGTAAATAAAATATATTTATCCACAATAGAAAGATACAACTTAAAAACAATCATTCTTTCATAATAATCGATTAATGTATTTTTAGTCTGTGCTGACATGACATGATTATATAGTGCTCTGTGCATGACACTGACAGTGACATGACAGCTCTCAATTCCAAATTCCCAATCATAACATTAAAATCATGACTAAAAATATTAATTTAGCATGATAAATGATCACGAAGATTATTAGTGATCACTCCAAAACTCTGTGAAGTGTGGATCACAAACTCGTTTCGTATCGTTTAGTGCGTGTACGCTTTGAGTGTTTTTCACATTTGGACTTATTTATATCGCATTTTGACATTAGTTACCTATTTTGGATTCAACGACCGGTCTACCGATTGAATATTGATACCATGCATCGTTGTGTAGTCGCTGTAAAACACTAGGTCGTCGAGCTTTAGATGACGAAATGATACTAGCAGTGTTTCGGCAATGGCGTGCACGGCAATCTGTAAGTACTTACTCACCTCCTGTGTTTTTTTTTTTCTAAACTTTGCCCCACACTAGGAATTACTCTTGTATTGTGGGTGCGTTTTACAAACATTTAAACTCACATACACAAACAGCCAGACCCGGAACAACTACTTGCAGGTCATACAAATATTTGTTCCGTGCGGGAATCGAACCCGCGACACGCAGCGCAGCAGTCAATCGCTTAACCACTGCGCCAACCGTGCCGCCAAATCATTAGCTCCGTTTATTAGCTCACCGCGCTGGCTTGCAATCTTCACAATATTTTCCTTCACCATTATACACTTACAAAATAATAAGGTAAATAAGTATAGATAAATAAAAGGCACATGAAGAATGTTGTACATTGAACTAAGTAACTACCGGACACAGTCTCAGCTCTCATATTGTCAAAATCCGCAAAATTTCCAGTGATGGTTTGATAATATAGTAGCTATCAATTGACACAAATTTCACCTTTTTACATCCAGGTCCAAGATTGTATGAAAGCGTATCCGTCTCCTTTGTGTTTGTGGCAGCTTTTATGGATCGTCTATTGTCATACCTAGGTTTAAAGTCTAGTAGCAATAATAGGCTGCCAGCATTCAATATAAAATAACCTTCTTTTTTCTGCGCTTAAACTTCATTTTCAATTATTTTTAAAATAGTAGCTCATAATAAGCGACCATCGATAATTACCCTCAAGTATTAAATATTTCGTTGGTTACCTCTTTTCACAATGGCACGGAAAGACTATTTTCGACTCGACAAATCTAAGCTATTTCCCGAATATTTCCAAGCAATTCTACAACTTAATCTCTAGGTTTAAAGTCTAGATTCCGCTGTAATTGAACTATAACTTCAACCTGAATAATGTAACGACCAATAGAAGACGTGATGTATCATTGACTACTGTATTTTCATGACACGGTATCACTATTGTTAAGGATTTGAACTGTTTAATTATTGATCGTGTTTCTGATACTTTTATTGAGGACGTGTGGGTAGGAAAAGGTCAGTTTGATTCATAAATTTTGCATTGATTTTGGTGTATTTATATCTTAACAACTCACATTTAATTCATTGAATTTGTACGTACAATCAAATTTGGGTCAATTTGGATTGTTTTTGGTGGTGGAAGAATGAGGTTAGGGTCCTATAGCTAGATGGATGGTATTATCTGAAGGTCACTTCAAACGGTTAGTTTTGGAGATCTGTCATTACAGCATGAGTTTATTTTTATACTGACAACGATAGAACTTGCTATTGTGAAAAATAATAACTCCTAAATAATTGAGGTTATATTTACCTGTAACTCCGGAAAGCTCTGCCTCACAATTAGCGTCCAAAGATTATACAACACGAAGACGGTGATAAGCCACAACCAATAGAAGAAGAAGTTCTCATCGGGGTTGACAACGGTGCGCGGCGCTCGAAGCTTGCGCCGCCTTTGTCTGTTCAATGCTCTGTGCTCGCCTGTCGCGCCCTCTGATCCGGTGTCTTCTACCTATGGCGAAGTAGCAGGTATTTTATAAGCTTTCTTATAAATAAGGGGATAGAGTTATAACTTGAATGTGCTCTAAATTACTTTTATTATTTTGCGATTTGGAATTAAAAATTAACAAATTATATATCATCATTGTACCTTATACATAATTATATCAGTTGCAAGATATTTGTATACTTTGCAAGTTAAGAAAGACTGTTTGTGTTGTTGTTTGGTTTTGATGTCACTTATCACATAAATACTGTGTCACATTGTAAATAATTAAGCGGAAATAATTATTTAAGAAGAAGTATTTGGCGATAAGGTCTATCTATATCCAATAATGAAAACTATATGTGTGGAATTCTCGAAAATATAAAACTTGCGGTCCATGTTAAAACATGGAGTTCTGAAGTTCCATCAATCAATTTAAATCTAATAAAAATATGTTCACGTTAATCCCATTTGTAGCTCTCATAACATATCCGATAAAGTTACTACGACCATAATGCAATGTATTAAAAATCCGATAACCGAATTTATATTTAAGAATTAGGGTTTCTTCATGTAAGTATCGCTTCCTTTTAACTCGTTTAGGCATTTATTTCATCGTTTTTCATTATAAGTTTTTCTGACAAGAGTTCAAAAATAGGACGCATTAATTTTTTTTATGATGTACCGAGTTTTTGAACTGAATAAAGTTTTTATTTATTATTATTTATTTAACTTTTGTAAGACATACTAATATTTTTGTCTATGGTTTGACTCACGTACTTAATTTTGACTAAGGCCTTTTGATTACTTGAGCAAACCCGAAATAAATACATATATGAGTAAAACCGCTATATTATATATTGCTATTTTCTAAATCGGTTACATATTTCAGATACGAAACAAGTTTTATGACTTTTTCTTAAAAGCATCCTAATCGGAAGTGTCACTACAATTTCCCCAGCTCCAAAAGTTTAGGGTCACGCACGGTTTTACTAAGTTAATATACTCGTAGCTTTAAAGTAATTTGAGCTGGCACCAATATCGAAGTAAGTATAGTGGCCTTAATCTGAAGAGAGGCTTCAAAATTCAATATTTTTGTTCGAATGCATGAGCGGTATGCAGGTTAAGTTACACGATGTGGGTAGGTTACGTGTTAATGATTTCCTGTATTGAATTTTATTTCATGGGCGTAACTGGTGTAGTGTAAGCTGTCGTTTCCATAATGGTAAAACATTCATTACTATACTGACCAGATAATTAAAAGAAAAAGATTAATTATTCTACAAAGTTTTTACTATTTTGTGAGATGTGTCAAATTTCATCCAAATCCGTTCAGCCGTTTTTAAGTGAAAGCGTAACAAACAAACAAATAAATAATCGAACTCAATTTGCATTTAATTTTATAATATTAGTTAGGATTTCTACAACAGTAGATTAGATAGCTTGATAATTTCATAGCCATTCTGAGCCAATGCCCTAACTCAATTTCTAATAGCCCATGCGATTAAATCTAATGTCAAGTGATGTGATTGGCCGTTCTTATTTCCGCCAGTCAATCACAACAGCCAACAAGAGACTTGATATTAGATTAATTATACAGATACTTGATCGGCTTTCCAGAAATATTGGTGTCTATTTTATGTAACTCTCGATTTAAAACTCGATTAGTCTGAGTTTATAATTTCTTTCTTTATCATCTTACGGTTTTAGTTGATGTCCATATTTTTTTTATAAATTTCCTAAGAATATAAGAGAACTCCCATTTTAATATTATGGAGTTAATTTAAACTGCCCAGATGGTTGATAGAACCTTGTTTTTATAATTTACAAGAATTTTGCAAATAGAGAAAAAAAAAATTAAAGGTAACTTATAGTTATGTAGTGTTTCTTGTAATTTATGTTGGAGAATATTTGTATATTTTACTCAAATAAACTTTAAGTAGGTATTATTAATGTAAAATTAACTTGCATGCCCCTAAACAGGAAAAATATGTATTTTCTGCAAATAAAATATCCATATTCTTAAAAACAAAAGAATACTCACAGTTTCTTGCGTTAGTGGTGTCTGTCTAGTGGAAAATCTCTTTAGAAAGGAGTCTTCTCTCTTCAACGGAGGTTTCTTCTGTATCGCTGAGCTGAGCTGCACCGTAGTTCGCAGCTTCATCCATCTTTGGTTCGATTTTGTTCTGCAGTCATACAAAATCGTCAGTATCGAGCAGTTTTGCCAAAACAAAAATAGGGAGTTTAGTAAGCAAAGTAGCCATGCTCTCAGATAGTTCAAGTATATTAGACAGACAAGAAATTACAGATTACTCAGTTTGTTAAGCACAGATTTCTGGAAGATTATGTTCATTTATATTCAAGGAAAGTATTAGTCATATTAGAATATTCATACATTATACTATTCTTACATTGTTATGTGCGGTGATGCACTAGAACTTTGTGAACAGAAAGATCTTAAACACGTGCAAACAAATACCTCTATTTTGACATGCGGCATGGCAACTCACACTATAGAAACAAAAAGTCCAACTCGAATATATACGATAGTTTGTAGAGTGAAATATCAGTGAATCGAATCTATCTTTTCTAAAACTAGTAACTAGGCATCTAAAGTTAGGAGTTCGAAACTATTCTTCTATTGAAACATTAAAAATGCAAGTAAACA
Organism: Tiliacea aurago; assembly: GCA_948098905.1. Lineage (NCBI taxonomy): Eukaryota > Metazoa > Arthropoda > Insecta > Lepidoptera > Noctuidae > Tiliacea > Tiliacea aurago. Next base: position 19,085,482 of record OX402596.1, read on the forward strand.
ATGAAATAACATTGAACACGTTTTTATTGTCTCAAGTGACAGTAGGAAAGTAGAATTATTTGGTGAGCTAGTAAGACACAATATTCACAAGAAAAACACACATAATCCAGTGAGTACCATTCCCGAAGTTCCTATACACTGACGAAGGTAGCACATTAGTGGGAAATTATAAACAAACAATGAAATATAATAACAATCGACAACGATGCGGCTTTACCGGTGGTCCGATAGTGTTCGAACCTCTTTATTTTCCTGAGTGCCTGGTAGTATGCCATGACAGCTTGGACGTGTCTCCATTTATGGCCGCGTTTGTCTGTGTCTGACTCCACCCTCTCAGTGTCCTGCATGGACTTGCGAGAGCTTGACGAACTCGATGCAATGATCGGTCGCCTATAAAGGGATGTATCGTGTTATACGGAGACAGTGGTGTAGTGTGTGCAATGTTGGTGGAAGCCATCCTGGAACCTTGTGTTGCGCGCTTTGGTAAGCCTCGAACCCTCTTAGATGCTGAATTATCACGTGCTAAATCTAAAGCTAAATATATCTATGAGTCTACTAAATCATTCGATACTAAAAATTCTAATCAAAACTATCTATGAAAGCTAAGCGGACATCAAGATAAGAATCAAAAGTAACAGAGGTAGTTCGTTATACCACCAAAGCGGACAACACATGTCGCAGTACATGATACATTGTCAACGAGACTTCACAAAATTATCACATGCATAATGCCTACAATCTCGTTAACGGACAGAACAATGTAATAAGTGTTTATACAATATTTTAGCATTACGTGTAGTCTACACGCCCAGCTGTGCAAGGTCGTGAACTAACTTCAACAGTTATAACTATTGCATTATGCACAAATTATCGTGGTAGGCGTAGGGCACCAATTACGTATCAGTCGTTCGTATAGTCGACGATTTAATGTGGCTAACAAGTGACGTGCGGAATGACTTTCCATAAAACTGCAATGCGATCAGAAATTGAATTATATCTTTAATATATTTTAAACGTTCATAAAGTTTTAAATGGTCATAATACGAGGCTATTTACAGTATATATATTTATTTATAATAATATTTTCAATAGCCATTGCAAACGTCACTTGAAAGACTCAGCTCATCTATCGGGCATACGTAATCAGCATTGATATTGGATCGTGCTCGTTGCTAGGGTCGCAGCTAAGCGTATCCAAAGCGTAATGTGCCATTATATCGGGCCACTTACATATCGTCAGGCTTCGCATTTGGAGTGAATGGAGATAACTTGCTCAACAGCCTGAACAGGTTTAGAAGATTGCTTATCATCAAATTCTATTACATTTTACATTTTTATTACAGTTGACAGACATGGAATTAAAGCTTCAGTTTGATTGTAGACCATTTTGAAGTTGATGATACATTTTTGTCGGTTCATGGTTGACGAAATTTTTTTAATGAAAAAGAACTTATTTTCGTACAGAAACTACAGACTGTATTTATTATTTTCTACTAAAATATAATCTGTAATTTCTACACTTCAATAAGTTCGTTTCTGCTATAACAGTTAAATCAAAATATTATAATTTTAAGGATAAGTGTATTTCATAAATACATACAGGATGGTCCAAATAGTAGTGTCATATTTTTTTTTACATTGTCATGGAATATTCTTTCAGACATATAAAAATCATCTTTCTATGATTAATTCAAGATACAAAAAAAGTATCGAAAAGGAGGAATTTCCGTTCGAGTGATTTTTCTACTTCAAATAATTAAATAAACTACTACCAGGTTCCTAAATCATTATCATAAACAAATGCAACAATGCAAAAAATAATAAAAATGTATGATGGTTAATCATACATTTTTATTTTAAGTAGAAATGTTGACTGTATTACTCGAACGAAAATTCCTACTTTTCGATGAAAACTTTTGTATCTTGACCTTGAATGAATGATACGAAGATGATTATTTTTTGTCTGAAAGAATATTCCATATAGCAATGAAAATTGCAAAAAAGAATATGAAAAAGCCGTACAATTAAACTAACAAAAAATGTGGTGTTTGTAATATTTTCAAAAAGGTATTTATAATCGAAAACTATCAATAATCGCGGAACTTACAGAGTTATTTTCGAATAGGTACCCCTGGGCGTGAAGAATCTTTTTTATTATGACGTCTCTATTTGGACCAACCTGTATAAATACATTATTATAAGTGTATTAAATACTAAATAAGATACTTATTAGGTAATTATTATGATGTATTGTAATTAGATAATGAATGAAAAATAAATGAAGGTATGACTTACATTACACATATTATTTTGTACTGATTAATTAGTTATTTGTATAAATTACGATAATATCTAGGTATATTTATTTTCAGTCTTGTAGATATTATATTTTTATAAATAAATATATGTATTAGTGTCGTTATACATACATTTATTTATAAAAATATGTCCGTATATTATGTACTGCGGTTTAACCTGCGTGGCTTTACCATGCCACCTTTCCGAATCCTAACTAATATTGTTTGCTTGTTACGCTTGACGCTAAAAAGGCTGAACGGATTTGGATGAAATCTGCAGAAGGACATAGGCTACTTTTTATCCTGGATCGCAGACGAATTTACGGGCAACAGCTAGTATTTTATAAGTTGATGGCATGTATAATGAGATAAAAACTATTTCATATTTAGAAGGATAGAAAATAATATGTAGCATCGAAGTTAAAAATGATTATTTATATTAATTCTAAATACGCCTTTCTTTGATAAATTATTTATTTATTATTCTCAAAATTATGACGATGTTGGTCGTGTTCATAATATCTACATCATATTTTGATCGTACATCATTCTTTAAGACATTCTATGGAGACATCTGACCTAAAAATGGCGGAATCCGCTTAATTTTCGCAATTTGGGGCAATATTGTCATAATTACCACCCGTTGGTATGCTGGTTAATGGTGTCGGCAGGATGTTATTAGCTCAACAATATGCTGCTGTCTATAGTGCCCTGGTACAGTGGTGTTAATGGTGGTAAAGAAAAAAGTCTCGTAGTTATTAGCGGCTGAAATCTTACTTGTTTTTGTTGGTCAGAAATATTGAACTAATCACTAGTACACCGAGCGAAAAGACGTTTTCGTTTTTATTTCACTGCTCTTGCTCAAAAAGTATATACTGTACGTACTGCCTCCGCACCGCCGCTGTGCGTACTGCGTACTGTACGTCGTACTGTGTGTATGTACTGTACTGTACTGTACTGTATGTACTGTGGGTACTGTGTGTTGTGAAGTGTGTGTGTTTGTGTGTGGGTATTGTAGTGTAACAGAGCGGCGATAAAATAGCATAATATTTCCCTCTAGAGGAAACAAAAACAAAAAAATGTATTTATTTATAAGACTTATTAATCATGAATAAAGACGTGACTTAATACTGCCCTTAATGCCTCAGGCATTAAAAGAAAGGCATTGTCGCGAAATCTTTAAAATATTTCTCGAATTACGAATTGAATTGGTGACCATAATTTATTTTACAACAGTGAAAATGTAATCATCTAGTGCGAATGGAGTGGATAATTTGCAGATGGAAGAGAAAGGAAATAATTTTCAATAGACTAGGAGTATTGGATTATTTTATTTTCTCGCAATCGTAGTGTAAAGCAGAGTGTAACACACGGCGCTAAAAACCCATTATAATTCGGTTTTCATTTACTCCCTCGCTAGAGCTTGGGAGTAAAACTACCTCGTTTATAATGGCTCATTTTAGTCCCTTGTATAAAAATGTATTATTTCACGCCAAAAAATCTCACTGACACTGAAATTACTTCAAAAGCCAAACGAAATAAGTATGTAGTTTATTAGAAAATGATCTACCTTTAGAACTAGGTTTCCCTATAACAACCGTCCTAAGCAAGCAAGCGAGAAGTCGGGTTTTTTCTCCTGCTGCTGGGGAGTTTGTGCACTGAATCTTCTTCCCAGCTAGAGCACTAGGAAGTGGTGAAGGGTGGGCGTTTTGAGGGGCTGTCTTACGTAATTTTGAATATATGATTTTTGATTTTGATCCCTACTCATTTGTATAGTCTAGACTTAAATATATCTTTATCAGTTTGAAAATTCTTTCTTTTATCAAGCCAGGACACATAATACCATTTGAAGCTACGGCACTGAGCACACTATTTCATAGAAAACGGTAGGTATTTATTTAGTTAATAACGAAGACCAAAATAGCAAATACTTTTGACCAATGTCGAGTTGACATCAACCTTAAATGGCCTGGCCGTGTTTTTTTTTTTTTACTGTCGCATCCTGTCAGCAGGGCTTCAAACCGGTTAATTTTTATTTCCGAAGATACAAATTCTTTTTGATACAATTGATATTAGCTTCAAAGATTGCTTAATCATGTTAAGTTCAGCATTGATTTTATAACAAAGTATTAAATAATTAACGAAAGATGTTCGAAAACTTTTTTAATAACTTTTATGGTTACATTAACAATTAACCAGTTTCCAAGCCCTGCCTGTCAGTGTCACATTTTTGATTCGGTCTGACATTTATAAAAGAAGGTTGAATGTCAATCTGCGGTATTGACATTACGCAATACACATAATGCTGTCGGTAAAGCAGGTTCTATCGTGCAATGAGCAGACAAAAATAGCCCTTACGTTGACGAACACAATTATTTTGGATGTGGCTGTACCTACTATTGAAATAATATGTCTAATATTATAAGACATCACAATACTTCAGAAATGTTGGTGGAGATCAGAAAAAACAAAAAAAATAAAAAGTAATTTATCCAAATTAGGCTGAGAATCAGCAGTTATTAAATGGCAAAATTACATAAGACAGTCCTCCAAAATGCCCGCCCTTCACCACTTCCTAGTGCTTTAGCTGGGAAGAAGAACTGGCGCAACAAAGTCCACAGCAGCACAGCTGACTGTTTAGTTAGAAGAATTTGAAATATAGATACGATGTCTTTATTTATTTTATTTTATTTTATCTTTTACAAACTTCACTGACTTAATGTTTTTCTTATTTGTCATTATTATACCTGCAATTTTAATTTCAACAAGGTTCTAACTTTTATTATTTTAATCATATTTTATATTGTTTTTTTGTTAATGTAAGGACGTTGTAGGCTTAAGGCGACGATAACCGACTTTTAATGATTTTATACTGAAGATCACGTCTAAACGAGTCATGTTATTGATTTAAAAAAAATATATGTTAAATCAGAGCATTTTTTAAATGACTTAATATGTGAATATTTTAGATTATGTTTATATTACATAGTGAAATTAATTTGTAAAGTTATGTCTAACACGGATAAAAAACTGAGAATGGCGCAAAATCTACCAAGCCTATTTTTCTAAAACCTCCACCAATTTAAAGATAATTTAATAATTGATCTTTTAGTATACGCGTTTTATTAAAATACCCTTTGTTTTGTGTATTATAAATTAATAATGCGTCAAATTGGGGACAGCGCTCCTTGATGGGCGAGTCCTATTACTGGCTGAACGTACAACGCGTTGCGTGAGCTCAGTACAGAACACGCAAGCTAACGACTCAAGGTCACTGGCATATATCTAGGTCTTAATAGACTGTAGATCTGTAGACCATTTCTATTTTGTTAAGTACCTGGAACTTTTGATGGGCCTACGCTGTCCTCTCATACCTATTAACACTGTAATTTGAAAACATTGTAAAAGCCAATTTTTTTTTAAAAGAGTAGGTAACCGTGGAGTTTTTTGCCGGCTCTTCTCTATAGGAAACGACCTATTGAAACCGTGCACCTAGCTTCTGACATTTCTATGCCAAAAAAAAAAAAAAATTGATTTGATTTGAGGTACAATAGAATGTAAAATTGAATAGTAATCAGAAACTGAGTAGTTAAAAGTTCAGCTAATATTTTCTTAAATACTTCGTGGAGGCCTTACCACCGTTAAGCTATTGCCAATAAAAACGGTTTTAGTTAAATTGAATTTTCGGTCGAATTGAATTTAATTGAACCGGTTAATTGGATTAACCAAACAATTAATTACTTTCGGGTCTAAGAAAGTTTGTTAGTGTTGAATTAGTAAAAGGGTCGGTGATACGCCTCTAATAACAGCCATTTACAGTAAATAAAGGGTACCTAATTTAGTTCTACGTTACTTACAGGGTAAACTGATTGTTGTTAAAATGGGTGCTGGACTTAATTGAATTTATCCATATTACATGAATTTGAGCAGTGGTGACCCAGTAGTAACAGACGTGACTTTAGTTTGTAGGTCGTAGGTTCGAACTCAGTCCGGCGCTTTACTTTGTGTAAATTATTTCATCACCACTGCTCTCAAAACGGTGAAGGAAAACATCGTGAGGAAACCAGCATGTCCTTGAACCAAAAATTCGAAGACATGTAACATCTACCAACCCGCACTGGGCCGGCGTGGTGGATTTTGTCCCACTCCCTCTCACAGAGAAAGGCGTGTGTCCCAGCAGTAGGAACATTATAGGCTGATTATGTACATATACAGGGCAGCGGCGAGGTGTCAATTTTTGTATGAGAGAAGCCGATTTTAACTTACTTTCTTATCAGTAAAGTAAACATTAATTAATTTACTTAAGAGTAAGTCTTTCCTTTACTGAATTTAACACCATATATTGTCAAGTAGCAGAACCAAAAAGACGCATCACTACACAGACAAAACTTTCTTGTTTGTTATTTCAATTCAAAGCTAATAAAATAGGCGTTTTTGATGTTTGAATGTTATGGTGAATTAAATACCCCTATTGACTGTGCCATTTTTCAATAGCGGTAGAATTGTTGATGCGAACTTCCGAAGGGTAGCCGGTAGGAATCGTGTTATATGGTGCTTTTACCACTGATACAGGGTCAAATTAAATTAGTTAGTGAAACTCCGCGTGATGAGTATCGATATCTAAACATGATCACACAAAAACGAAAATAATTTGACGAGGTTTTGTTGTGTTTTGAGTTTTTAGCCGCAGTTAGTGTAGTCACTTGAAAAATTTGTTTTTTTTGTGTATAATTCACTGACGTGATGGGTACCAATATCTCAACATGACAAAACAAAACTTTTTACAAAAAAATAGTAACCGACTACCAAAAATAACACTACAAAGTGAAAAATAACTTTAATTTCAGAAGTCGGTGTCTTTGGATCTGTATTTGAGTTTTTTGCCACCGACTTCCGAAATTAAAGTTATTTTTCACTTTGTAGTGTTATTTTTGGTAGTCGGTTACTATTTTTTTGTAAAAAGTTTTTTATTTTTCACTTTTTAGTGGGTCAGTTTTGAATTTATCTAAGTTACAATAGCCTTAACTGGTCATCACCTTTTATAAAATATTGCTTTTCTCGATTCTGGGACGTTGATTGTTGAGGAGTTCTCCTGGTAAGAACCAGGAGAACTGCCACTCACCATATGCATAGTGACGAGCATACATTGCTTAAGCGCAACCCGTTAAATAGGTACTCATTGTTATATTGTTCCGGTGGCCATCTGTGGTCTCCTTCATCAGTTCCACTTCACTAAATGGTGCTTTCCGAGAGCAAATGCACGAGTTAGTATAAAAAGTTCCCAAATCGCTATAAGTTTGCATATAAAATTTGAGGGTTTCCCTCGATTTCCATGGGATTCCCTCATCAGATTCTGATTTGGTGGCAATGGGACCACCTCGGGAGTATACCCTTTCAAACAAAAAAGAATTTTCAAAATCGGTTCATAATTGACGGAGTAATCGCGTAACAAACATACAAAAAAAAAATACAAAAAAAAACATACAGCCGAATTGAGAACCTCCTCCTTTTTGGAAGTCGGTTAAAAAGAGAACAGATTTTCTCAACTCATACTTCAAGTAACAACACTAATAGCAAATAACTGCATTCGATTCGTTTTCAATCTTCGTAAGTATGATCATGTGTCCTCAACTCTCTGCGCTGACGAATGATGTTGTTTTCCATACTCGACAAACCCACTTCTCCTTCTTACCTAACTTCCCATGTTCAATAGTTGTGCTCTGCCCACAGTAAAAATCTCCGTTCCACCAACAATCGTCTTCTACGACGTCCTTCTCACCGCTCTGGTTTCATTTACTCTTCTTTCTTTGTCCAGGCGGTTTTTCTGTGGAATGCGCTCCCTCTGAGCATCAGGATGGCAACCGGACGGTTAACGTTTAAAGTGAAGGCACGGGAATATATTCGTAAGAAGTTGGCAGAATCATCCCAGCGTTGATTCGTTTTCTCCTCCACCAATCGTTATTTCTCCTGACACTTTTTATTTTGTTTATAAGTATGTATGTATGTATGTATTAGTATATATTTTTGATTTTCGAGTTATCTATCCCCTATGTTGCACCTACCATGTTTTGTCTCTGCATCACCCTAAGGTTGACTGGTAGAAAATGCCTCAGGCATTAAGTCCGCTTTTGTACAGTATTTTTTTACTTGTGCATGAAGTTTTAATAAAATAATACAATTAATAGAATAGAATAGAATAGGATAGGATAAATAATAGCGGTACGTTGACACCAAAAAAATCATCAAATCTTTTGTTATTTTATTTTGTCCTTTTTAGATATCAATACCCATCACGTCTGCGGAGTTTCGCTAGCTAATTTAATTTGACCCTCTGAAATTTTTGGTTTTGAATACTTTGGAATAAAATAAAAGTAGGTAGATCAATTCTTTTTGATGTGTAATATCTTTGCTCTAGCTTTCTGTGGGTGCGATTTCGTGAAAGGGGACAGAAGTGTGTAACAGGAAGTGACAGCTTGAGCATGGAATATGTAAATACTTTTTAATAATATCGTTTTTTTTTTTAATTAATTAATTAATTTCATCATTTCAGCCGAAAGACGTCCACTGCTAGACATAGGCCTCCCCCAAAGGGAGGGTTTGCCATAATCGCAACGCTAAGTAGGCGGGTTGGCGATCGCAGTCAAAATGCATAGAGAACGCTGCTGCCCATTCTCTAGTAAGTCCCTTAGTTGCCTTTTACGACAGCCACGGGAAGAAATAGGTGGTGCTATTCTTTACGTGCCACACGGAAATTAATTAATTAATTCTTTATAAAAGCATGAAATTTGAGTACTCATGGTATTAGTAAGTACAAAACCAAGGTGAGATGTCAGACAGACACATCATACGCGACTACTGTAAGGCTCGCTTTTTTATTTAAGGTCACGTAAAATTTGGATTATATTTGTTCCCTAAAACGTTCTTATGAAAATATCTAACACAAGACACCACAATAAACTAAGCCACATTGCCCGCGCTATTTTTCGTATTCCCTTAGCGACCTTTATGATTTTTACTCGTATTATTTTTGCTCGTCTCCTAAATGTCGTGATGTTAAAATAACCTATAACCATCTTCAAGAATTGGCTATCAGATGCAAAAAAAAAAAACAAATCCGACTGGTACTTTAAGAGATAGCGTTCTAACAAAGAAGCAAACTCTTCAGCTGTATTATATTATAGTACTAGCTTTTGCCCACGGCTTCGCCCGCGTGCGTGTCGAAAAATGTCCCACGGGAGGTACAATTCTATACTTAGTTCTATTCGGTAATTCGGTAATTCAATTGTTTCTATATAACTCTATTGGTTTACGCGGCGCACGGATAACTCGTGGCGACGGCGCACGCACAGGATATTTCACACCGAAAGATTTATTTTAGAAGTGCAAGCTAGAGTTTGCTTTTGGGACTATAGAGAAAAGCCGGATAGAACGGCAAAGAAACGAGCATGGGAAGAGATAGCAAAATAATTTCACGACAATTGGCATGATGAAATAGTAACAAAACAGCGAGAACTTGGTGAGTTTGTCACTTTATTATTTTACTATGAGTATAATTATTAGGTAAGGTATGGGATGAGTCCAATATTTTCTTCGTCTTTCTTGTTTTAAAGCTTCATAAATAGCTATCACTTCTATCGGATCCATTACGACCACACCGTATAAGACTTGGAAGTCGACTGATACTCTGCCTCGGAATATTCAACGTGGCTGCAATGTTTAATAACGGATTTATCGCAACGGAAGTTCGGCGTCGGGATTTCCGTCAAGTGTGGCGAAGGGCTTAAGCTTCCAGTCGGCATGATTTTTTCCGACATCTTCAATAATAATCATTGTCATATTTCAGCCAATTTACATAAAACCTGAATGCGGGAACCTGAAAACAGGATTCCAAGTTTGTCCAAAATGGATGCCGTGGCCCTGACACACAGGAAACTGAAGGAACACGGGTGGGTTTTAGTCAGTAAAGTCTGACACGCCCTGGGAACTCCAACCAGAGCGGGAGAAGTTGTTTGATAACTTCCCACACAAAAAAAAAGTATACATTTAAACCTTCCTCTTGAATTACTCCGTCCATTGATGAAAACCGTATGAAAATCCGTTCGGTAGTTTTTGAGTTTATTGCCTTCTGACAGACAGACAGTCGCAGTGGGGACTTTGTTTTATAATGTAGTGATATATAGAAGAAATAACTTGAAACAGCTCGGGGCCATAGACTTTAATGATTTAGGTATAAACTGGCATCGATTGAAAACTTGACAAAATAAATTAAGACCAAGATCGAATTGATGACATCACTTTAACCTATATCCCAGCATGGCTTACCGCTTAACTACGGCAGCGACGAGTATAATCGAGTTATGCATCGAGTCGCTTATCGATTTGTTGTATTCTCGTGTATATGTGCCGCTTAGTGATATTGAAGTATTCGAGATATCGATGCCGGACCAGTGGTCTGTCATCTGCAGGCAATTGGGAGCTAATAATAGATTTGATGGCTGATCTTTTAGTAGTCAAAGGCCCGCTATGCACCAGTTCCTGGTCTTTACAGAACATTACTTTTTTTAGTCTATTAATTTATTGAAAGATCTGGAAGCTAATTTTTTACACAAAATTCTGTTGGTGAAAATATATCATAATATCTATATAACTACTTATACCTAATATTAATAGTCCTCCAGACCAAATTTCGGCCATGGCGACCAATCTCAGCGGAGACCAGCCCCCGGCGCGGGAGATATTATAGTGCACAAGTGACTCGAATCAAACCCAGAAATCGAACCCAGCTCAGCAGTCGCACTCGCGACCACAACCAACAAGACATAATTTTAGCCGAAATAATTATGTCCTAAGGGACTTACTAGATAATGGGCAGTAGCGTTCTCTTTGCATTTTAACACCATGCTGCATCGCCAACCCGCCTGCCAAGCGTGGTGATTTTGGCAAACCCCCCCTTTAAGTGAGGCCTATGTCCAGCAGTGGACGTCTTTCGGCTGAAATGATGACCAACAGGACAACAGACTATACTAATATTATAAAGAGGTAAAATGTATAATTTGGTATTTAAGCGGTAATCGTCGGAACTACAAAACCAATTAAAAAAAAAATTTCAGTCATTACAAAACTAACAACGGCCCGTTGACTTAAAAAGGAAAATCATCAAATCTTTTTTATGTTTGTTTAAATATCGAGACCCCCATCACGTTTGCGGAGTTTGGCTAGCTAACTTAACTTGACCCTGTATACACAAGTGCTAACTAACTGCCGACCGTTAATTGGTAACCGATCGATCAAATGTGCACTCAAACGCTATGTAGATACCTATGCCTGAAAGATTTAGTCAAGCGTTAGTAAGTCAACGTGAGCGACCTGACTGATGTCGCTGACGACAAGATTTCGTAGTATGAATATAACAAATCATCATCTGCCTAGCCTATATTGGGGTCGGCTTGCAGTCTAATCGGATGTCTACCAGAATTATACATGGAGCTACTGCCTATCTGACCTCCACTACCCAGTAACTGGGTAATACGATAGCCCTTAACTGGTTGTCAGACTTTTGGGCTTCTGACGACCCATAACGACTGTCAACGATCTACGAATGACATCCGAGACCAACAGCTTAAGCTGCTTTCCGAGACACGGAGCAGTCTCGGTATGTAAGGATGGTCACCCATCTACGGACTAACCCCGGCAAGCGTAGCTTAACCTGATGGCTGTTATTACTCAGCCACGACCTCCTTTATATCTATATCAATACATACTAAAACAATTGTCGTGTCGGTCTGTGTGACCGCGTTGTTCTTCTAAACTATGCAACGGATTTGCATGCGGTTTTTAACATAATTTAGATAATTTATTCCAAAAGGTTTATGTGCATTATACATTGATTTTAAACTTACATTAAAGATGAATGCACAGCTGCAGCCCGTGAAATTAAATTTTTCTTAAGTTTTATTCAATTTGCAGGGATATGATTCGCGACTTTACCGGATAAGTATTTACAGAATTATAATCATTATAATCATTAATACATCCCTCTAAGTTAGATTTGTTCCTCGTTGTCATGATTGCATGGAGAACTCATTCAATGGAACGAATCTGAATTAGAGAGATGTATTAATGATTCTAATTCTGTATTAAATATCTGATATGTTCGCGAGTCATATTTTGATCAAGATACAACCTGAAACTGACCTGCATGCAAATATCATAAAACGTAAGAAAATTTGAAAAAAAAAAAAAAAAAAATGAATTTCGCGGGCTACAGCTGCGGGTTCGACCTTAATAAAGACTTTATTAGCCACCTTATTACAAAACAAGATTTATATTTTGACATGGCTTAAACCATGCAGCCAGTTTTTGTAATAAGAACGTAACAGTGATTGACATACCGTTCTATTTACAAAACTGAAAACTTAGTTCGGTACTAAGTTGTCAGTTTTGTGTTTAGGAACTTTACCATAGTCGGAATAAAGTTCGAAATTCAATTATGGCTCCATGTTTTAAACCTGGGTCTGAAGATAAACCTTGTTTTGTAATAAGGGGGTAGATGTTTTGTAAAGTAGTAGAATCCGGGCGAAACAGGGTCGAATCGCTAGTATATTTTAAAATAAGTGTCCCTCATTCTGCAAGATGACATTCTGACTCACCACAGTTTACGGTCAACATTTTACTTCCAACTTCTGCAAACGAATCTTCTACACTTTTATGAGTTCCTAGTAACTTCTTGAGGTGAATTAAACTTGACTTTTTACTAAAAATGAGCATTGCAGTGTGGCTGAGGCAGTGTCTCAATATTTAACTGAACTTCTACAAAGCGAAATTCCTCCACTTCTATGAGATCCTAGTACCAAGGTACTTTAAAAGTAATAGAACTTGTTCCCGAAGCCAAGTTAAAGACGAACTTGAGTTTATTATGAGTTTTTGAGGAAAGTCTGTTTTCGGTATTTAAGGCGCTGACAAGAGGCAAATGTTAAAAGTAGGCTTGTCTTAAACAAAAAAAAATGCCAAATCTATATAGTTTGTGGTAGCGGAAAAAATTATAACTGTTATTCTTGAACATATTTCTCAGAACTTGGTTTTTATTGTTACCAAAACAAGTTAGAACACAGTTCTCGTCACTGTTCTTAAAAAAACCAGCAACAATTTTGATCAATATTATGTTCTAATAAAATGACATCCGTAAAAATATACTGTAAAATTTCAATGTAAGTAGGTGTTAAATGTAGCGAACTTTATACCTTCCGCGATTCGACCCTGAGTAACACTTTAAATGCAATATTGCTCCATTTAATGGTTCTGTTATAGACGTGCTAAAACAGGGTTAGCACGCGATTTAACGAAACTACATTTCAGATAGAAACTTATCTGAAACGAATGAACGCTTCGCTTTGAGAGCGAAATTAAATCTGAATAAATGCAGTTTGAATTGCGTCATTTACTTTATTCGTGTAATATAATTTTTATGGTCCGTGCATTGCGTTAGCATGTATGACATAGTTTAGATACAATTATTACCAAATGTCGACTGGTAGACAATGTCACTTATCAATGTGCTGCGCTTTTAAGATTTAATTGCGACATTTATTTTATTCGTGTGTTATAATTTTTATGCTCCGTGCATTGCGTTAACATGTATTGTAGTTTAGATACAATTATTACCAAAGATCGACTTGTGGACAATGTCACAATACAATGTGCTGCGCTTTTATAATTTCTAACGTGACGATAATATCGTGGACGTGCACCGTCCACGTCACGGCATCGCGATAACACAGGGATAACAAATTGTATGGAAATATATACAACGTGCCGCTTTAATGACGACATTAATTTAATACACTTATACGGTTTCGCGTTTTCTATTTATGAAGATATTTTAATTTCTCTAAACATTATTATTTATTGATTTATTAACAATTTTCTAAAATATCATTTTGGAGAAACCAGTACTTAAAGAACTGTAGGGAAGAGGTCATTTGCTGGGGTCATAGATCAATAACATCATTGAAAATAAAACGAATAACGTGCAAAAAGTAGGTGAACTGATGGAAAGAGAGAACTTTAATAATTAGTTTGTTTGAAAATTTAAAATTTTCAATGTATCTATGACTTATGCTATCTTATTATATTTTTTATGATTACTGACCATTAGCCCTACCCGTGTGTTAAATTAATGTCGCCATTGCATTGTAGCGGCACGTTGTATTATGAAGACGCTTTTAAATTTCCGTCCACGAGAACGTTATAACGTGCACGTATTCCCGTACACTTTATGGACGTGAACATCCACGATAATATCATCACGTTAGCGATTATAAAAGCGCACAATATGTACGCTTTGTGTACTATAAAATTACATCAAAATATAATTATTATTATAGAAATTATTACTGACTTTATGTAGGTAGGTAAATGTATGTTATGCATAATGTTAGGTAGTAATGTCAATGTACAATAGAGCTGCATAATGTTATATAAGTAATTTATGTTTGAAGTAAATCTAAAATATACATAGTAAATAATATAATTTACATAAATTATGTGTGTTTGATACCGTTTGTGTGCCTATCGTGCCTTTTTTGTAATTTGTGTTTTGAATGTGCATTCCTAATTTTCTCCAGATTTTTTTATTATTAGCAAAACTTCTTAAAAGAAAACTTGAACTGCTGGAAAAATGGTTTAAGAAATGAAGGAATAGGTAATACGAATAAAGGCTCCCGCAGACAGGCGCGACGCGACAGTGCGACCCAGCCCTAGTAGCACAACTTCTATGAAAACCTCATGGTAAGTGTCGCGTGCCTGTCGCGCCCGCGATAACTCGCCAGTCTCCACGAGCCTTTAATGGGGAAAAATAAGAATGCATCGATTTATTAAAACATAAACGCCCGCGTGCATCACAAATCTGTAAATATGTTTAGCGCTAAACGTATGTAAAACATCGTTCTATTTTTATTTATCGTTTGAAGAGACATAACGATGATTTGAATTCGCTTAGCGTTCAATGTGATCGAGATTTTTTTATTGCATAGATTAATAATAGGTAATTGAATTGTTTTTATATGGCGTTAAATTATGAATTAATTTAATTATGAAAATTAATTAATTAATAAATAAAATGAATGAATTAATTCTATTTAATTATGAAAATCAATTAATTCGATTTATATAATTGAATTATGATTTTTTTATGGCGCAGAAAATTGATACAATTTATGAATAATAATTATAATTCATTTTATTTATGAAATGGTTGTTGCCTGTTATTTACACATTTTCTGTAGAACGGCGCGCGGCGGGATAATTGCGTAACACACAGTAGCAATGGTTTTCATTTTGACAGCTCAACTACATTCATTGCGTCATTAACGTTGTTGAGCAGACAAATTTTTTGAACAATGAATGAAATGAATGAATGGATTAGCAATGTCCTTCAAAATCATTCAGAATGTGATTGATAGTGTGTTACGCAATTAGGATGCGGATTGTTATGTCAATTTTAGAAATTGTACACGTATTTTAAAATAATTTAGCACACAACACTGGCCAGCATTACCAACCGCCTGGGAAATTTTTGGGTAAGTGCTTAGATTTAGCATATTTCCAATAGATTTAAAATCCCGTATGATTTTAATATATTACCTGTAGTGCTATTCTGTAAAAATCTCACCATGAAAACCAAGGTGAAGTGTGTCATGTCATTAGTGGCAATCTGTCAGATAGGATGACAGTTCACATCACCAAAAATGTACACGGTAAGATTTTTACACAATACATCAGCTGATATACGTTAGTGGAAATGATCTAGCCTAAAATAATGGAGAACCTTAAATAATTGTTGAACGATGATCAAAATGTTGAACCTGATGAATTAATGGTTAACATAAAAATAAATTAACAACTTAGAAGAAGGGGGGGGGGGCTCGCAATATTTATTATTGCTTTATTGTCATTCCAAATTATGGATACAGAGCAATTTAAAGAATTGGAACGTTCATAAGTGCCAGAATTTTATTTGGAGCTCTATATTGGTCTACTACGATAATACGAATGCCTATAAATTATTGTGTTTTTTGGTAAACATGTCTTCTTCAATTCTTCTTCATCATAGTGGTCTAAATTAATAAAATATCAGAAAAAATGACAACGGCGATTTTCTACCATCTCTTTATTTAGATTTTCCGTCTGACTTATCTAGAAGAAAATGTCATATACATTTTGTTCGGGACTGAAATATTTCATATTATCGTAGTAAAACTTATTACCGTATGTCTATTCTTAATCTTATTTAATATTCGAATTAATTTCAACGAACCTCTGTCCAGGGCTTTTGCTTTCACTGCTAGCATTGTTACTGGAATCGTCATCTTCTTCTCTAGATGTGGCAGCAGATAGAACCCGAGATGAGCCAGCGTTGACCTCACTCCCATCATTGTCTTCACCTTCTGATGTTCTGTTTGTGCCTTCTTCTGCCTGCCGAATAAAAAAAAAACATAAATGATTTTTGATCTGTGTAAGAAGGCTGAATGGGTGTGATAATTTTTAGTCTATGGAAAATTATGACATGCGCTCATGCTGTATTGTTTTGATTTGGTATCTGCGTTTTCTCGGTATTTTACTGTGTTTTCATAATGTCAATTTTCCAGTAATTTAGTGTTATGACGCTAAATTACCGTTGAAACCTTAAGTATCGGTCAAATGTTAACGTCCGCTTGCACCACTAATCACTAAACACGTCTAGTGCTAAACGAAAAACATCGTTCTATTTCTATCAATCGTTTGAAGTTTTCAGAGACAGAATGATGTTTGAAATACGTTTAGCGCTAAATGTACATATTTAGTGATTTGTGTAGCAAGTGGGCCGAAATGTTGATAAAGAAGGTTGATAAAGAAACCTACCGTAAACAATGTTAATATAAGTAATTAGAGGTAGATATGTTATACACGCTCCGCAAGTGGGACGTCAAAATATGGCTTATTAGCCACATTTTCTTCGTCTTGTCTCTTTTTCGCTCCCGATAATTACTTCCACGTGTCATCTAATAGTGTGACGTTGTGCCGTATTTGAAGATAGAATGTTGAGTCGGTAACCTATCTATGTCTTTTTACATAAAATATCATTGACTGTACATTATAATTGTAAAATTTGGTAATCGTGGTAGAACTTTATGCCTTGTCTAAAACTGATTTCAAAATGCAGTAATGTTATAACTTTCTCACCTCATTTGAGCTTTTATAATTTCTAACGTGACGATAATATCGTGGACGTCAACGTCCACGTCCATATTTTTTTTTTTAATTACGTGCACGTTTTAACTTGATCGTGGACGTAAAAGCGTCTCTAAATATGTCCATACATTTTATATCCCTGTGTTATAGTGATGCGGTGGACGTCCACGGCATGGCGGCATCACGATAACACAACACACACACAGGGAAGAAACACGTTAGAAAAAAGCGCACATTACCTATTCACTACGTCTTTTCACAGAAAGCGTCAATATAATTACAATAAATTAAATTTCATCCAAAATGGCGGTTGTTTCATCCTTCCTTTCCTTTTGCTTTTGATAAAATATAAAACCATTTCAGCCAAATACTATCAGGAGCGTTGCGGAAATAAGTAAAATCGAATAATTTCCTCCCGAACATATTCTGCATTCGTACTTTTACCTATTTCTAAGAGAAAATAATGGATTTTAAAGAACATGACAAATCCAGAACCTTTTTTAAATGAGGAAGAAAATCTAAATTAAGATTCGAAGTAAAAGACAATATATTAATTTACTTATGTAATTTTTTATTAAATTGAGCCCTTATTATATTTGCTATTTTTATTTTCCTGCCTGCTAGGATGATGGGCTAAACCTACCTAGTTGTGAAATTAAGATGGATCAAGATTGACATTAATGTAGAGGCACTTACAATCATATAATTACCTTTACCTAAAATCATGCACACAATTAAGATAAATGTATGACTATTAATCACTGTAACCAGCACTGGGCTCTGTCTCACATAGGGTCGCAGCATTATGCTGAGCGATGGCTGTTTTGCGTGGATGTAACGCATATTTTCCCCCAACTTGTTCTTTCCTATGTGTTTTTTTCCTTGCGTTATATTTACCGCAAATAAACGTATTTTTTTTCTTTCTTTTTACATAACTTTTACGTAAACAAATGAACATAATTATATGATAGTCAATATGTTCAGGTAATGACGACTTTCTGAAGTAGGTGGCAGCACTGAGACGTCATCGTCAGGTCCTGACAAAAGTGTCAAAGCGCCTATATTTTCTATAGACTTGTCAAAAACGAATAGGCTCGTTTTGACATTTAACTTGAATCGATTTATCGTGAGTATCGCGTAGCGAGTCGTATGGTTACTTCACTAGTTACGTACGTTACGTCGCGATTGACCATCGCGACGTAACGTACGTAACTAGTGAAGTAATCATAGACAACTTTAGTCGTGACTGAATGGAACGAATGAATGAATCGAATGATAAACGTCATCATATTACATTTTATATTCATTGTCGAAATGGAATGGCGTGTATTTTGATGAAAACTCTCATAGTTTGGCAGATACCCATAACAAAAACTCTGTGGTAGGTAATAATGGTCATTGATAGTGTAATAACGTTAATTTATCATCCACTGTATCGTGGCTGTATGTCCATTAAAGGCACAGGTGGTTACCTACCGACACTATAACTTACTTCATTTACATTTTTACTGTAATTGGACTGACAGTAATTAATTAATGTGTGTTGTAATCATCAAGCTTAATGTGTTACTGGAGAGTTTATAAAGTTTAAATAAATAATGGACTAGCCAGCTTGTCAATATGAAATTGTTGGCGTTGTTATTAGGGTCATCGTTTTCATAAAGTGATCGGACATCAACTGCACCTTCGCTTGGGTTTCCTAGAAGACCGGTTCCGTCATTATTATAACGGCTGTCATGAAAATCTGTCATTTTTACCACTATTTGTCATTAAAGGGGATGCGCAAAAGTAGCGCGCGAAATTAAAATTTCTTACATTTTGCAATTTGCTGGTCTGTGTCAGGTTGTTTGTTGATTCTAAAAAGGTTTCGCGACCGTAACTAATATGGCTTTACAGAATTATGATCAGCAATTACAACTCATTAAGTTAGAATTGGCCGCAAATGTCATGATTTCTTGAAATAGTCATTCAGTAGAGTTATATGAACTTAGAGAGTTGTATTTATGATTATAATTCTATAAATAAATATTTGATACGGCAGCGAATCATATCTAGATCAACAAACAACATGATACCGACCTGAAAATTGTAAAAAAATTAAGAAAATTTGAATTTCACGGGCTTCCCTGACGTTTTCGCCTAAGATGTAAAGTACACTCTGTATTAATTCGGACAGCCGTTATTGTGTAATCATTCACCGCTTTCTTACGAAAACAAATCTTTATTATGATACATTTTCGAAATAAACAGTTGAGACATCGTGAATATTGAAACAGGGATAAAAAAATGTTTGTCTCCCAATTATCAGGTTATATTTTTTACAAAAGTTGCTTTGTTACGTCCACACAAAACAGTAAACAAAATTACGCTAGGCCACGCGAATCTATTGTTAATCAAATTATAATGAGCCCTCATTATAACTTGATTTACAATCGATTTATTAATATATTTATTTAGTTTTTACAGATATGAGCACAATTCGACGGTTTTGTTGCAATCGAAAGCAAGCGAGCGGCTAATAAAAAGTCAGGTTAAAAAATTAATGGTTGGTTTTTTTACAAATTACAGTTTTTATTTTGTGTACCAAGCCATAATTTTTGAATCCGAAATAGATATATTTTATTTGATTTGATTTCAAAACTCACCCTGTGTTTTATTGAAATAGGGATTTATTTGGACTAGTGCTACTTAATAAAATATTATCTTTCCAATTACTAAACTAAAGTCAAAGTTGTTATTCAGTCTAAAGTAATAGATACGCCTGAAGAAGTCAGACTGGCAATCCATAGATAATATTGATTGACTGTTAGTCGAGACAGTCGGTCAAGGTTGAGGTAGTTTAGGAGCTCGCGATCACTTTTGCGACTCATCCGAACTCGGGTCTGCGCCCTTACACTTGAACTACGGGCCCCGAAAAAGGTCACTAACCTTGGAATTGCGTTCAGAACTTATTTACAGTCGTCCTTCCTCAAGGAGAAACCCTAACAATTTATTGTCCACATGAAAAAAGTAGACAATAAAAAGGTTTTATTAACTTGTTTTCAGGTTAAGGTTCTTCTATGACGGGTTATCGACTTCTCCCATTTGTAAGATCAAATAAGAATTTTAGATTCAAATATCTTAACTAAAACAAAATCATATTTGCTGTTGAAAGTGTCTCTCCTGTTTATTTGATTTATCTTTTAGGAGTCCTTTATGCTATTTGTTTTGAATTCAATAAATTAATAGTCGTTCACTTTGTTTCGAACATACTAAATAAAACAAAACAGTTTGCAATATTCCGCTTCGAAAGTAACAAAACATTGACGTGTTCCATTCCTATATTTTATACTATTAACACGAAATATTTCTCTATTTATGTAGCGTCGTCGTATTCATCATTACACTGAATTGCTACTGAAGATAAAATGTATGTAGGAACCTGTTTTTTCATTAATTTAATTAATTAAATAATAAATTTTATTTATTTTATAATATTATTTCATATATTTCATTCATTGCATTCATTTCATACATTTCATTCATTTTATTAATTTCATTTATTTATTAATTTATCATTTATTACTTTGTACAAAATTCCACAGTTTCACGCCGAATTAAAACATCAAGACGACTACGAAGTCAAAGCTTATAATTTACAAGTTTCCGTTACCCAAAACTTTACCTGTAGTTTGTATTTCTGACTTCGAACTTAACTTCTATATCTGTTAAGTCACAGAGGTGTAAAGAAAGTCAACGTTAAAACTATCTCAACTGTCTTGAAACTTTGCAAAACTTTATCTGATTTGTCAGCCTACTGACTTATCTTCACTTTGCACTAACTTTAAAACGAGTAGGATTTTTAATAAGGTATTCACGATGTCAGGCACGAAGTAACGAGAAAACGATGGTGATTTATTTTTCGGAAAAACAGCCTACGGTTTTTCTTGTAAGTGAGGATTTTTTTTAATATTTAGGCGTCTAATTAGGGGCAATCTTGCTAAATATAAATTGTAATAACACTAAAAATTATACGTGAAGTAAGATTCCTAAGAGTTAGGTTTAAACTACTGACCAAATTGCAAATAAAAAAATATGAGACCAACTTTTTTACCGGGTTTCATAAGAGTCAGTCAAAGAGATAGAACAAAAATAGGTGCTCACATCTAGCTCAATTAAAATCTAGACTGCCGTGTGCGATATACACACACGGTAAAAGAGATGTACGATGACGAGAAGTGTACAGGCAAACAACGTACATCTACGTTACCGCGCAGGTGAATGTTATTAATTTTGTGTACAGTGCTCCTGGACTTGGCTTTAGGTATTTAATGTTTAACTTTTAATTTGTAGGTGCGGAGAAAATAAAGAGTAATAGTAGAACTCCTTGTACAGGCAACCGCACACCAGTGCTAACAATTTGACATTGACGCGTGGTTTTTAACAGACTTCAAAATAAGGAGGAGGTTCTCAATTAGACTGTATGTTTTTTTTGTTACGCGATTACTTTTTTTTTTTAGTAGGTTATATTTCAGAGGTGACCCTATATTTTTATCTAAATTGATTCAGCGCTTTTTGAAAAAATCAACAAGAAACAAAAAATATATACACTAATGACGTTTTGGTTCATGGTTCCCTCCAGAAAAAGTCTTGATGAAGACTTCCAGTCTCTGTTTTAACTGTCATTCATCACACAAACATTAATATTTTTTAACTTTTATTCGGTAGTTTTTGAGTTAGCTTCAATAATACGTCCCATTATTACTTCGCCACCTTTAGTTTGGTTGACTGGTAGAGAATGCATAATTATGGCAGTCCGCCTTTGTACATTATTGTGTGTGAGAAGTATAAATAAATAAATAATAAGTATTTAATCCAGTCGACGCGACGTATAATCATGATGTTATAAAACTTCCTGTCACTGTTGTTTACATAGCAAGTAGTGGTATTTGTAAACAACTGACTTCCGAAAAAACACTCAAAGGTTGTCTTACGAAATAAAAGTACTTTTTCAGTTTTTAGTGTTTTTTTTGAACGTAAGTTTTTTTTTTGAAAAAAGTTTTTTATAGTGCATGCGTTACTACTGATGTGCTGACTGTACTTGAAGGTAGCACATATTTTGTGTACTAATTTGCCTAAATTAACGCTTAAAAATATGCGAAATCAAAAACACTTTAATTCTATTTACAGAAAACCGAGTATTCAAGAGCCTCTAAGTAATTACAAAATGAATCCAAAACTTCTTAGGAGCGCTCAAATTATACCAATTAAAGTTAATAGTTAAAGTATCCGAGCTGGATGGATTCGACAACTTTGTTAGGCTTCCTGTCTATTGAAGTGGAGCGAGGGAGCAGTGTAGCTGAGTCACTGTGCGCTGAAGCAGAGGCGCGTAGGTACAGTGCAAGCGACAAGGTGTATAAGCGCTTTGCATACATTCCATGGTTAAAATGTGTAGAAATATTCTCCGCTCCACTGTAGGTATGTCCTCTGATACAAATCGGGAACGTGAAACTGGCCTTCATTTGTTTTCCTAGCTCCGGTTCGCTCCGCTCCAATAGTCAAGCAGCCTTAACTCAAACTCACCTGGATCCGTATAAGTGGTATAGTCTCCTCTTTGTACATAATATTTGTGTTTAAAAGTTAAAATCACTTGTTTTCTTTATTAAATTGTGTGTATAAAGTACTCAATGTTGTCTATTTTACAGGAATTTACATAATTGTGTTATGTTACTAACGAACTATGTGATTTTGTGTTATGATAATGTTATGTGGTTGAAGGTCTAGGTTTGCTGTCTATATCTTATATTATTGGTAGATCCAAGGGCTCAAAAGTTTTGGACAAAATGTGACCAAATAATGTGAAAATGGCAAGTAGTTGCCGAAAATCGATGAGTGACAGATTACAGTATTGAGCTCCTGGTCTACAATGAGAGTATGTGAGTGTGGTGATAAGGTAAGTGTAATTATTTTAATTTAAAAAAATACTAATTATGAACTATTTACAATAACTTGTCTACATAGCATTGTGATTGGTGATAAAACTGCATACACTGACACACACACAACACAGTAATACTATGCGTGGTGATCAGGCGATTATCACACTGCACCACGTTCCGTCGCGCAGCACGGGGCGGCAATAGGAAACAATTTGCGCGCGGGAGCGCGTCCCGCACGCAGATTGTGTTTTTTGCTATTGACAATTCAATTATTGGACCATTAAAGTGCCTGTAATTGAAGAAAATACATAAACCAAAACCTTTTGGGTTTGAGTTATACAAACTGATACAATATTAAATCTGCCGCCCCGCGCTACACGACGGAGCGCGGTGAAGTGTGATAATCGCCTTATAAAATTAGTTATATTTTAACAACATTTTAACCATGAATCAAGACTTTGATCATATTAAATTCGATCATAAAACAGATTTGTACAACTAAATTACACTTGAAATAGCACCCATATCTATTACGGGCACTAAAATATTACTCCTAACAAGAATTGATGCCCGAGGCGAGTGTATGCAAATATACGAATTGAATTTGAATAAGACATTAATTCTGGCTCCGTACTGATGAACCGAAATATATGAATATTATGTATTGTGAGATGATAGAAATAGTAATTATGTTTGTTCAAGTAATTGAAAAACAATGGTCGTCTAACAATTGGAGAAAATACCTTATGAAACTGAGGGCAGTTGAAGGACAAAAGAAGGTAACAAATAGTGTAGGTAGGGTTCAAAATTAGTTTTAATATTAGGCTTTGATAAGAAATAATTATTTATAGAAAATGAGTAAATAAGTTTGAGTTTGAATTATACTGCTGTATTATATTGAAAAACTCGTTTAAAAATACCAAAAATAAAAGATGAACTGTTTGAGAGTTCAGAATATTGATATATTCTTTACGCTGCAATCAATAAATAAAAAAAAAAAAATGAGTGACATTAGATTTTCTTATCTAAAGAAGCATTACTAGTACTTTAAACAATTATTAATTGAAAGAGTTCTGATATTATAAACGTTGTCATGTTTATAATACATTTGTTATATTATTATTTACAAAGATTTAAATACAAACAAAAAAACATTTTGTTTTTTATGTTGTGACTTATAATATCGCCTTGGATGCGTCTGTAAAGGTGTTATAATTGTGATTTAAATAAATAAATAATTACTTCTTTTGGCAGTATTACCTGAGTAAATGAAACAAGTTTAATTTCGTCTTGATATGTAAATACGGTTCAAAGGAAATCAGAATTGAAAGTTTTCTCGATAAAATTAGTTGCGTTTACCAGAAAAATTATTTGCCAACCTTTGAACGGTTTCTCTGTGGGTTTCTCAGTTTCATAAGGTATCTTTATCAATTTATTTTTACTAATTATATTTACTAAGTATATAAATTACCTATTTATCTTTACTAATTATCAATAGTGTTCTATGTTTTTCGAAATAATTTTGTGATTATTATTAAAAATAAAATACCTAAGAATGAAAGATTTCTTAAATTTGAGAATACAGAGTTTTAGCAAAATGTTCAAATTCCAGCTTACTTTCTATCCTAAAATGCAAAACCAATGACTTAAAAAAAATTGTTACTAAAAGTGCTTTATCTTGGCTTTACCTCATAGAAAGCACTTTTAGTACTGACAACATTTTTTTAGTGAAGATAAAAAAAATGTAAAATTAAAGTGAAAACATGCAGTGCAAAATGATTTGAAGTGCCATAGAAGTTGAAACTAAAATAACAATTATATGTAAATACACAATACAGAATAAGGTGCAGATAAATTCGAAAGTGCTAAGAATATAAAAATAGAGATAAAATACGAAAAAAAAATACTAACTACAATAGTAAAATTTTAAAAGTTATAAATATACGATTGAGAAGAAAGCTTTAAAAATAATTTAATTTCTTTCACATGCCTGTGAAAATTATTCAAAATAACTAGCAGAATTTTTCAACAAAAATACGTTCATTTCTTACAAGTTTAAATTGAAATCAAGTTATTCATGTTTTTTTTTTTTCAAAATCTGTTTAAAAATATAAGCTTCCCCCCTTTTTTTTGTAATCCATATCAATTACAGTCTAACAAAGCCCTTGACCCAATTTTAACATCATCTGTCCATCCCTTGTCCAAAAACCGAGCAATATACAAGCAATGTACAGTGTGTCCGGGCAATATACGCGAACAGTGTGTCCGAGCAATGTTTTGTTCAGAAAGGAACTCGATGAAAAACGTAACCCGATGAAAAACGTAATCCGATTAGATATGTTTGAAGTGGGACGTTGACGGCTGACGGCTGCGTTCACTGGCAGTAGTGTTGCCATGCGAGAGTTAAGTTGTAGAAAAAGTATCGATATTTTTTCGTCAAAATCAACAGAATGATCATTTATCATGTTTTTTTTACATTTAATGCTTAATGCATAATCAAATGCAAAATCATTAATCGAGTAGGGGAGGGTGGGGCAAAATGAGGCTCGGGGCATTACGGGAAGTTAGCTTGTGTGCGTGGCACACACGCGTATACGAGTCGACAGCGGCGCCATTCGTTCGTTGTTCAGTTGCCGCACGTGAGTCAAAGCAAGCGGAACGTGTCGGTGCGTGTTTTCGTGTCGTGGCTAACCAAAACAGTTTTTGAGTGTTTTGTTATTTGTTTTCATAAAATATACTCTTGTGTAGTGAGGTAAGTACATGACCTGCATTAACTTTTATACTATAAGTCAGTGGGAGTGGGATTAACCTATTCAAATTCTAATTTGTTTTTGATGATTTCTATTGAGGTTAGAAATGGCCGACCAATTTGAAAGAAGTAATGTTTGGGGCAAAATGAATGGGGCACAATGGGATGGTATCTCATTTTGCCCCCTCTCACAGAGGCAATTTAATTTAATATTTTAATATTAACGCTGGCGATAAAAGACATTTTTATTTCTCTTATTAGGTCGTTATCTAATTCGTTTACTGGATTTATAATTATTATATTAAAAGTGTTTTTTTTCTTTTTTTACAGTTAATATGGTTCGTACATACAAAAGAAAAACGAATAGACAAAAATGGGACGAAGCAGACATGAGAAGAGCAGTGTCGGCTGTGCTTCTCAACAAAATGGGATTTCTCAGGGCTTCTGCTACTTATACTGTGCCAAAATCAACGTTAGAACGACGAGTTAAAAAAGCTCGCCAGTCTCAGAATGCAGATACAGATTCAGATAATGACTATGGGAAAAAAGGTTTAGGGCACTTCAAACCAGTGTTTACAAAAGAGCAAGAAGAAGAGTTGGCCACTTATGTAAAAATGATGCAATCCCGATTATTCGGAATTACTGGGACAGAGCTAAGGATAGCTTTCCAACTAGCTATAAAAAATAATATCGAGAATCCCTTTAATCGAGAAGATGGTATGGCGGGGAAGGACTGGCTTAGTGGGTTTCTAAAACGCCATCCAGATATATCATACAGGCAACCAGAACCAACTTCTGCGGCTAGGGCGATGGGATTCAATAGAGTCGCTGTAAATAGCTTTTTTGATCTATTAGAAAGTGTTGTGGATAAACATGCACTGACTGCAGATAGAATGTATAACGTGGATGAAACAGGTATAAGCACTGTACCAAAAAGCCAGTCCAAAATTTTATCACTGAAAGGACAGAAGCAAGTTGGATGTCTAACATCAGGAGAAAGAGGCCAGCTAGTGACAGCTGAAATATGTTTTAGCGCGACGGGAGTATATTTGCCACCAATGCTAATTTATGCCAGGAAACGCATGAAAAATGAGCTTCTAGATGGTGCACCAGCAGGCTTTTGGGGAACCTGCAGCGACAATGGCTAGATAACTTGCCCAATTTTTTTCGATTGGTTCAAACGTTTCGTGGACTTTACAAAGCCTTCTAAAGATAAACCAGTTTTGCTTATGTTAGACGGTCACGTGTCCCACACCAAAAATCTGGATCTCATAGATTATGCCAGAGAAAACAGTGTTATATTGTTGTGTACACCACCACATTGCACTCATAGAATTCAACCCTTGGACGTGTCATTCATGCGGCCGCTAAGTACATACTACAGTAATGAAGTAAAAAAGTGGTTAAGAGATCATCCCGGACGCGTAGTAACTTCGTACCAAGTTGCAGACCTTTTTGGGAAAGCTTTTATACAAGCATCAACTATGAGCACTGCTATAAATGGTTTTAAAAAATGTGGCATATGGCCTGTTGACAGGAATGTTTTCACAGAAGCAGATTTTATTGCTGCGGAAACCACCAACACTGAGACCCTTGTGATTGAAGGCCTAAATACGCAAAATGCAGGAGACGTACCAACACCATACTGCGAACCTTCATCGTCAGGAATTTCACAAGCAGCTCAATTGAATCCACCCGTATCAAACCCAAATAACTTATATGAACACGCTATGCCTACCAACTCTTCTGTGTCAGCTTCAATGGCTAGTTAAAACAGTCCTGAAAGACAAATTTCACAAGCAGTCCAATTAAATGTGTCTATTTTAAACCTCGATGAAAACATTTCTGAACCAATCATACCCGTCGTCCAAGACAACTTGAATCAATAAGCTATGTCCAGCTCCATGGTTTCAGTTTCTACACAGCCATTTGAACCTCATGCGTCCACTTCAAGGGCTAAAGATAAAAACTCCTGAAAGGCAAATTTTAAAAGAAAAAAGTTCATTTACAGTTACACCTGAAAATATTATGGCAATTCCCAAAGAATTAAGAACTAAGGAAAGACAAAAGAGAAAACGTGGGAAAACGGCTATACTTACAGATTCCCCTTACAAAAATGACTTGACTAAGGAAAAGAATGCAAAGGAAAGTAAGGAAAATAAGAAAAAGACTGCACCAAAGAAGAAAAACGACCAAAGAAAAATATTCAAACCAAATAATAAAAAAAAGGCTAAGAAACAAAAGCAAAGGGAAGTCACATTTACTAGTTCATCGGAAGAAGACGAAGATGACTGTGCTTGCATAAATTGTGGTTATTTGTATTCGCAGTCAAATGAGGGTTGGGTTGCGTGTAGCTCTTGTGCGGGTTGGGCACACAATTCCTGCGCCGGAGTAGACGAAGATGATGACGAGGCACACATTTGTGCACAATGTTTGCCTGACTAAATTGTATCTTCATTTTGCCCCTTAGCGTTTCCTGTTTTGCCCCGACCATGGGGTAAAATGGGAAATTTGACACTTGGTGATTAGTTCCTCATAATTAAGAAAATTAGTTAATTAAGCCTAAAAGTACAAATTAAAATAATGAATAAGCATATAACTATTGTTTCTAAGTAAAAAGTTTATTAAAAATATTATTGATTTCGTATACATGATTTTTTTTTACTTAAGTATCCCATTTTACCCCACCTTCCCCTACCTAGTAACATTTTTCAATGAATAATGCTGTTAACTTCGTTTTAATTAAAATTTCGTATTGTGTCATCTTTTTTTATGTCAGGTATTTTGATAAACATATATTGTAGGTACAATACTAATGCAATAACATTTTTTTTATGCAATTCAGTATTACAATTATTATTCTCAACTAGTAAACGACTTTTGTACTGGCTTCTGATTGGTTTCTTACAACTTTGTGATACTGTAGTAAAAAGATGCATGTTACGTTTAACAAAAATTGCCATTTCTAAATATACATTGATCAAGGATCACTAAACCAGAAAACCTAACTACCGGTGATCCCGCATCTCTGACAATGAAGGAACACAAGAGCTTCAAGCAGAATTTTTTAACCTAAAAGAAAACATCCTCTGATCTTTTTTCTTTTAGCATTGTTTACCCAAGTGAAAGGCGAACATTATTAATCCGCTGACACTTTTCAAGCCTCCTTCATTATATTTCGAGTTCCTGACAGCCAATCAGGATAAGCCTGTGACGTCATCTTGTAATTAGTTTATTCAAGTGGCTGTTGGAAGGAAATGATGAGCCGCATAAAAACTTCCTACCTTTAAAGCTGAATTGTAATTTCATGGTTTTTACAAAATATCTGATATTGGTCCTATACTAAAGTTGTTGGAGCAGGAGAGGCTGGTGGCTAAATAATAAGAGCTTTACGTGTCGATCTTCAAGGTTAAGCAACGCTTGCCGAGGTCGGTCCGTGGATGGGTGACCGTCGATTACATACCGAGAGCCCTCCGCGCCACGGCAAGGCACTGACAAGAGGCAAATGGTGTAAGTAAGATTGTCTTAAACAAAAAAATTGCCAAATCTATATAGTTTTTGGTAGCGGAAAAAATATATGTCGGATCCGGTCACTAGTACGGACAAGAAACGAATCGCAAGCCAGTGATTTTAATAAACGCTGTGTATCGCACCCAATGTGTTTTCATTGCAGAAAACCCACCTTCTGCCCACATGATGACAGAATATAACGGAGTAAATCCTCACGATCCGACATAATATGTTATTCTTAAACATATTTCTCAGAACTTGGTGCATTAAAACAAGTTTACAAAAAAAAAAAACTCGATCCAAATTAACGGTAAAATAACCTTTTACTTTGAGTTCCGATTCAAAATATCTGTATTAAATATTAACGTACGGTTGGTATTTATAACAAGAACGTCTTCATTTGAATGCAGAACTTGGTTGTTTTTATTTTCGATTACTCAACTCATTTTTGAGTAAATAAATAATTCCATCATATTTTGCAATAAATTACAAGCGTTGTGCCATCGCGCTGCTCTTTCGTTTGTATGCAGTCTGACAGTGACCGCGCGTTAGCTGTTGTCAGCATCTTATGGCGTTGGTCATTTGTAGATCTTTGACAGTCCGTCTGTTAGCGTCAGAAAAAAAACGAAAGAAATCACGTCTTGTCGTCGCGTATAATAGTTCCATACAAATGAATAATCTACTATGTAATGCGACTTCCAGCGCATACCCGTACTATTATTATTCTTTATGGAGCTTAGGGTCTGTCGCATTGCTCATTTAACAATGATTTGTTTAGGCACGCCGACACTATTTAGCTGAACTTATACTTAGTCTTCACGTTATAACCAGGGACCATTTTGGTTACCCATTGAAAGGGTTTTCGATAAAAACCCATACGGTGTGGGTAACCCTTTTGAACGGCTTCATTTAAGCCATTCAAAATTACCCACACCGTATGGGTTTTTGATTAACTGCTTAGAAAAACCCTATCGAACACCCTTTCCATTGAAAGGGTTTTCGATAGGGTTTTTCTAAAATGGTTACCAAAATGGTCCCTGGGTAGAATAAAGATAGAGTTGGTCATGCTATGCGTGCTGGGCGGATATTGAAATAACTTAATATTATGATTTTTTCATGTTACTGGGTTTCAAGTAGGTATAGGGTTACATGATAACCCATTGAATGGGTTATCATGTAACCCTTTGACTGGGGTTCAAGTATAAAACCCATTCAATCGGTTATCATGTAACCCTTTCAATGGGTTTCTAGTATAAAACCCTTTCAATGGGTTACATCATGATAAAGGTAACCCATTGAATGGGTTACCCCTTCGAAAGGCTTAACTCTTAACCGGGGTTGTACGGTCCCTGGTTATAAATGCGCTTCTCGTATATCTATCTGCCATTTACGAATTTCTTTGCTAAAACATCGCAAAACAATGTAACCTAATGCGTAGTTTGACAAACATTTGCCTTAAAACTGCACTTCTTTGAGTAAAATAATTGTCAGCAGCTTGCTAACAAGCACAACCGCTTCGTTAAAATGAAGCATCTGAATAGAAGAAGTGGTAAACAAAAGGGAAGGAACAATAGAGATATTGTATGCCTCGGTGACACGCTGATGGTTACCGGTGACGACTAGATCACGATAGCATTTTATTTATTTATTTAGCATAATCAGCCTATAATGTTCCCACTGCTGGGACACAGGACTCCTCTCGGTGAGAGGGAGCGGGCCGTAATCCACCACGCGGGCCCAGTGCGGGTTGGTGGATGACACACACAGAGTATTACGCAGTTTAAATTGCCTTTGGTCCCTGGCCCTGACATCTAGCAATAGACAAGATTGTCGAACTTTTTATTGTTTGATTACGGGGCTTTTGGCTACTTTGTTCGTGTGCAATTTGTGTTGTTTCATTGTAACGTGCGTTTTGTTTGTGCAGAATAAACATTTTTTCTTTCTTTCTTTCTTTCTTACATGTCTTCGATTTTTTTGGTTCTAGGACATGCCGGTTTCCTAGCGATGTTTTCATTCACCGTTTTAATAATAAAACACTTTATTTCGGGTGGCAAAGACCCATACCCATATAAACCTTAACGAAATACATTTTTATTTGCTTTGACTCTCTACACCCACACAAGACATGACCCACTGCTTCTGAAAGGGACAGTCAAAACGCACAGCTATTGCGTTCAGAATGGCGTTGTTGCTACCCGTATGTATACCTACGGGCCAGCAGAGAAGCAGAAATTTAAATTTATACAAAGTAAAGCACCTGTCTGGGTTCAAACCTATGACCTACAACTCATGAGTCTCAGCTGTTACCACTGGGCCACCACTGCTCTCTTATTTATTTATCTGTTTATCTTTAATTGAAAATGTCATTCATTCAGATTTCATAAAATTGCTCTAAGAACTATTTCAAGTGCACACTGGCTCGTGAGAAACACAGAAATAGATGAATACCAAGAGGTACCGACCGTAAAGGAGGCCTGTAAAATAAGCAAGAGATACAAAGAAAGACTCAATAAACACACCAATGAATTGGCTAAGAAACTATTAACTCGACGGGAAGATGTAACTCGCCTAAAAATATGGCAAATACTAGACAAACCAGTGAAACTAACTATTTAGTCTCTATCAACTCATAATGCCGCTTAATGGAGTCGCATCCAACCCAAATGAATCCCAGAAAACGTAATAATTATACCTAAAAGCGGATTGCAGATAAACAAGTTAAATAAATATAATTCAGGCAAAGTTAAATTCAAATTATTTATATGTCATAGGAGGCACTTTTGAACGTCAACATGTACAAAAAAAAATAGAATTGATTCTAGTCGCCCCTTCCAGTTTCGTATCGACAACAATGGGCAAGAAACTCCACCGTTACTCTTTTAAAAAATGTTTCACAATATTTTGTTTGAGTACATTAATTATAAGATTATAGGTGAAGACGATGCACCTAGAATAAAATAAAATTACTATACCATAATAGGTAAAAAGAATTAAAAATGAAACAATGAAAAATAACTTAACTATGAGATAGATGGTGCTCACCGACCGATTAAGTTGAACTTTGGTACACATGAATTTCTGTGACCCAAACACGGACGTGTAACGTAAATAAATGAATTTTGGATCACTTTTGGGGAAATAATATAGAAAATTAGAAAAATAAATAGTTTTACCAACAGTACCGTGTGACACATTAAATGAAATGGCGTACCTACTGTGAGGGTCACAATTTTTTTTTTAATACAAAAAAAGTGTTTTAGAGGTATTTAAGAAAATAGTTGAAAATTGACCATTCCTCCAGCTTTATCTCCGATATAACAGAGGCATTTTTTATTCATAAAATATTTCAATATTTATAGATTACAGGAAAACCTATAAAAAATATATGGTCTTAAAATAAAATGGTAAATCTCTCAATATTGTGCGTACAAACTTACATTTGCAGTTGGAATGTATGGGAGAACATGTTTTTCAACTATAATGTTAAGTTTGTTCTTGGGAATATTTATCCCAACTACAGAATCCTTCATTGCGGGTTTATTTTACGTTAGAGTTGAGTGATACATTGTGTTACAGTTTCCTTAAAATCTCAGAAGTTAATGACATCGTTTTCATTTTACAATTTAAAGATACACGGAGAAACATAAGAGGTCAGCAGTCTTAGAAGAGGAGAAATTAAAATAAATCATGCTTCGTAAATTTTTTGTAAAATAATTGGCAACATTTAAAAAAAGAAAACAGAATCTAGCCAGCATCAAACCGTGCAAGTGTATTTATTTAAAAAATAATGAACTACTTAAATCAAAACAAAATTAAACTGGCAACCACGAAACCGGGGACTACGTTTATATATAAAACCAGCAATACCGCTGTAGTCGAAAGCTAACTTGGTGCTCTTCGACAAGTGCTGACGAGCCAAGCACCGCTCATTAGTACCACAAAATAAATAGATACAGAAAGAAGGTTGGCTCTAGACAACGAGCAAAAAAAAGCCCCCGCACCCATTGACGCGTACTACGGTGATCTCAAACAAAAGTCGGTCGCGAGTGCGCTTGCACTTGCTGTACGAGAAGCATGTGTGCGTGCATTTTCGATGTATGGAGCTAACCTTCTGTACCTATGCATTTAGTGTCTGCACTGTACCTGAGTGGGGCTTGATTTTATCGTTCATAAATCTATCAGATCGTAGTGAATGGATTTAGAAGCTGATAGATGTTCTTTTTTAGGGTTCCGTACCAAAATGGTAAAAAGGAACCCTTGGGTGAGACTAAGTCTGTCTGTCTGTCTGTTACACTTGGATATCTCAATAACTACGAATGCTACCAACTTGAAATTTGGAATAGTTTTAGATGACGTTTGCCCAACTAGTTTGCATACAAGAAAAAAAAAAATCTCTTTTGCAAAAGGGACTGAAAGGGGGTCTTAAAAATTTGAAGTGTGGTTACTAGAGCATGTGGGGTATCATAATGAAACGACGCTGTTTGCACATTCTCAAACATTTTTTTCATTTTTTTTTGACAGCATAGTTTCCGACTTTTGACGAAAAATGAAAAAAAGAATACCGTTCCCCCCCCTTATCTCCGAAGTTTGCATAGATAAAAATTATTCTATGTGATAGAAGTGTATGTAAAGATTACAGGAAAATAAAACGATGTCTCGTGAATAAAGTCAAGCCAACGGAATATGAATGTATGGGGCGTTGATAGCTGCGCCACAGTATTTTACTTTTGCAGCTATCTTCGTGTCTTTTGTTAAGTTTTACCTAAATTGTTCCTATTAAATAAATAAATAATAATTAATATTAATGAAAAAATCTTGTTATGTTTTATTAGTTACAGCTCATTAAGCTGAACATGGGTCACCTCTAAAATCACTTTAATCTTTAAGAGTCCATAATACCTCAACGCGACCGAGCGGTCACGCGAGCAAGCGAGACAGGGCTGCAGGGATAAGGCTCCAAGGCGCCGATAGTTCAGGCAATTTCTTTTTAAGGTGAAAATAATGAAAAAAAAAACATATTATCTGCTTTATATTTAGTTCAGTTATTATGCAGTTTCATGATCTATTTTGAAGTATTTTTTTTATACTAGCGGTTTATCGTTCGGTTTGGAGATAACTTTGTATTTTTTTCTCTTTCGAGTAAGTTTTATAGAATCTTGTTTTCGTCAAACATAGTACTTAACATTAATCCTCAACTTTAACCACATATGTGGTTAAAGTTGAGGATTAATGATACATAAATGTGTTGTTATGTTAAATACTAAATAATGAATTTTAAAAGAAATATTTCTTTCAAAATTCATTATTTAGTATTTTCAAATAACGAACGACCATGCTAAGGAATTGTATGTATTATGAACTCTTGACATGAGCAAAACAATTCCACCACAATTGTTTCGATTTGCTAACGAATTGGTACTCGCAGTAAGTGGCTTTGTAAGCACGTTCGGGATAATTTAGTCAATTGATCCGGTGAACATTGTATTTGAAACACTTTCACTTCAAAAGCCTCTACTTTCAATATTTTTCCTTTAAGCTGTTACCAATATTGGTATCACATTTGTCAATATATGCTATTTTTACGTCTGCCATCCTCATGTGTATTAAAAAATTCGAAACGTTTGAATTTCAATGTTGGAACAGAATGTTTGTCTCAAACACAAGACAAATATTTGTGTCAAATCGCGTTTCCGTAGTGGCGGGTAGAATTGAATTTGTGATTCAAATTTATAATTCACACAATTGGCCAGACTGTTATTGCTTTATTGGCTGTTGTTCTTGGCGGTTGTGTACCTACTTGAAGTGTCAATTTAAGTCAAGAATATCTTGTTTATTGCTTTAGATTTTTAATCGAAAATGAGGGAAATCCTCGAATTTTATAGGCACACCTATAACAGAATTTAGCCCTAGAATAGAGATTTGGATATTTTTTATAGTAACTCGTGCGTTTGCTCTCGGAAAGCACCTTTTGGAGAAGTGGAACTGATGATGAAGACCACAGATGGCCACCGGAACTACAAAATATGGTTCTGAAAATCGACAATTAACGACCCTAAACGGGAAAAGCAATATTTTGTAAAAAATGGTGAACTGTTGACATTAGGCTATTGTGACTTAGATACATTACAAACTAACCCACTAAAAAGTGAAAAATAAAATTTCCCAAAAAAAAAAAAACAAAGACTGCCAAAACAAACACTACAAAGTGAAAAATAATTATAATTTCGGAACTCAGTGACAAAAAACTAAAATTCTTATCCAAAGACGCCGCTTCTTTATTTTCTTTATCTTCATTTGAGGTCATCATGCACTTCATGCAGTGTTTGACTTCATTTACAACTCTCCCTTAAAACATTCCAGATCCCTTTGAGATCCCATAACTTGATTAATTAAACTAACGTTATATTTTAGCTATATTTCCTCTTATTAATAATATTACCATCCGAAACATGAGGTCTCCGTAATCAAATTTATCTCAGTCTCATGCGTGACGACTGTGCGTTGAATCATCATCATCATTCAGGCGAAAGACGTCCACTGCTGGACATAGGCCTCTCCTAAAGTTTGTAAACGCACCCACAATACAGGAGAAATTCCTAGTGTGGGGCAAAGTTTAAAAAAAAAAAAAAAAGGGGGGATTTGCCATAATCGCCACGCTTGGCAGGCGCGTTGGCGATCGCAGTATGGTGTTAAAATACATAGAGAACGCTGCTGCCCATTCTCTAGTAAGTCCCTTAGTCGCCTTTTACGACACCCACGGGAAGATGGGATGGCGCTATTCTTTACGTCCGGCACCAAACGGACAACAGTCCGTTGAATAGATCCCAATTATCCATAAAAGGGAGGCAGCTGAATAAAAATGCCATATGTGGATCGAGTGTGGGAGTTTTTGAAGTAAAACTTCTTTACGCACGCTTGACTTGGGGAGTAAGCTGGTGAATGCGTGACGAGAGCGTTACGGAAAGTGTGATCGGGCGAGGCGAACGGAAGTTGATTAAATTTTAAACATGGAACACATCGCGTCACCGCCGCGGGCCGTCCCGCTTAATAGGTTTTTTTTTTAAATTCACACTGATTGTTTATACACTCACAAGACCGCAGCTTTTTTGAAGTAAAACTAATTTTGCTAGCGTTACGCGAACGGTGATTTCTGTTTTAATTCAGTCGTGTGGTCTAAAGCACACTCGTTTTTTTTAGTCTGTGTTCATATCAGCGAGCATTTATGGAGGTCGCGTATAAAGGTTTTTAGGGTTCCGTACCCAAAGGGTAAAACGGGAACCCTATTACTAAGGCTCCACCGTCTGTCTGTCTGTCTGCCTGTCCGTCTGTCTGTCCGTCTGTCTGTCCGTCTGTCACCAGGCTGTATCTCATGAACCGTGATAGCTAGACAGTTCAAATTTTCACAGATGGTGTATTTCTGTTGCCGCTATAACAACAAATACTAAAAAAAAGAATAAAACAAATATTTAAGGGGGGTTACAACAAACGTGTTTTTTTGCCATTTTTATAGATAATGGTACGGAACCCTTCGTGCGCGAGTCCGACTCGCACTTGGCCGGTTTTTAAATGTTTAACACGGGGCTAGATTCATCAGGTGAAATGTGGGTGTACCTACTATGAGTACACATCTCACATCTGCCTAACCCTTCGGGAATCAATGTCTCCCAATTTATTATTATAAATTTATTATTCTGGGGAGTTTATTGCGCCACTTCTTTTTCCCAGCACTAGGAAGTGGTGAAGGGTGGGCGTTTTTGGGGGACTGTCTCATGTAATTTCTGACGTTCAAAAAGTGCTGATTCTCAGCCTAGTTCGAATAAATGACTTTTGATTTTGATTTTATTTGGGGTCGGCGCAACATGTCCCGTTTCTTCCATACTTCTCTAAAAGACGTCATCTTAGTAGTCCCCCCCTTTTTAGCCTTATCATCTTCCACATTGTCTATCCATCGTTTATTTGGTCTTCCCGTACTCTTATAGCCATCGAAATTCATATTCATACTACTTAAGACTCAGATATATGCCAGTGACCTTGAGTGGTTAGCTTGCGTGTTCTGTACTGAGCTCACGCAATACGTCGTACGTTCAGCCAGTAATAGGACTCGCCCATCAAGGAGCGCTGTCCCCAATTAGACGCATTATTAATTTATTATACACAAAACCAAAAGTATTTTAATAAAACGCGTATCAAGATCAATAATAAAATTGTCTTTAAATTGGTGAAGATTGGTAGATTTTGCGCCATTCTCGGTTTTTACCCGCGTTAGACATAACTTTACAAATTAATTTCACTATGTAAATAAACATAACCTAAAATATTCCCATATTAAGTTATTGAGAAAATGCTCTAATTTAACATATATTTTTTTCAAATCATTAACACTACTCGTTTAGACGTGATCTTCAGTATAAAATTATTAAAAGTCAGTTATCGTCGCCTTAACACGGAGCTAGAGTATACGAACGAAAGATGGACTGTTAGAAGATTATTTAGGTAGTTTTCTCATCTTGCCATACATCCCGAACTTCATTGTCGGTTGGTTGGAAATTAAATGTATGATTACTCTATGTGACTCAACTTAGGCTATGACTTATTGGTTGGGATGCAAGTCTTCCAATAAGATCTTTTATTATTAGTGTTTGAGTGCGGTGCTTCTGATCAGACCATGCCCCACTTGCTGGAGTGTCCTAAGTCACCCTTCACCTGCACCACGGATGACCTGAATAATGCCACTGATGCCGCAATCAACGTAGCTACCTACTGGGCACAAACAATATGAAAAGAACAATGAAGGGTACCATCGACACGAAAAAAAGTGTGAGTTGAGATTTGCAGGTTTATTATTGTGAACAAACCGTTTTAAGACGATAGCAAAATAAATTGTGGGCTTTGTCGTAACCATTTATTTCACTATTACAGCATGTATGGATTTAATTTTTGGATATACTTGTTGTGTTGAGGACAGCGCCATCTACCGGCACCGACGGGAGGCGCAATGAAGAATAAATGATGATCTACAACAGTTCTACACAACTGACATGCGCCTACGTCACTCGTCAAGCTGAATGGTTCATCAACCCACCGAGAGGAGGCGCTGATGAAATTGTATATAAGCACCGGACGCCGCAAGCTCGGCCCTTTTTCGTCTTCAGGCTTCTACATACCGGGGCGACTTGTCGCGCGACGCGACGCGACACAAAGGCACCGCTCGTCCCGCGACACGCGGGGCCTTTGTGCCGTGTCGCGTCGCGCGACAAGTCGCGCTGGTATGTAGAAGCCTTTCTGCCTCCACCATATTTAGACATAATCTCAAACTCATTGTAATTTCAAATTAACAATAAATTTTTGTAGTCCAAAGGAAATAAATAATTCATTTTTGTTGCCACTCCCTGAAACCTGAAGAGAACCCCCTAAGAGTTAAGGCCACACCTTAACATGTTGATTATTTGAATACTACTCTGACTGGAGGAAAACGCAATTGGGTAAAATTTCCCCGATTTATTTATTTGTTTATACTTTATTGTATACCACAAAAATACAAAACAAAAAATAAATCAAACACTACAAAATAATATATATACGTACAATGGGCGGCAATTGGGTTAAACTTCCTCGATAGAATTCAGTTCTCTAGCTGTTTTTTATATTTTTATCTGTAATTCTCAAATCCTAGGTAATTTCATTGCAAAATTGCATTCAAAATGTGCGTATTAGGTAAATACTTTTGATACATAATTATTTTTAAACAATTTTTATTTGGTTTGGCGCTCTTACGTTGTTTTATTTTGGTTCCAGCGCATTGTTGCGCTCTCTTTTTCGTGTGGAAGTAATTGACTCTGTCACTTTCTTATGCCCGATCAAGTTCGCTATGATTTATTTTTTACGTATCATCACCACTCGAGTTAAGATGATGTTTAATAATAAATAATAATAATAAAAACATTTATTTGACACTTAAAATACATATTACAAACAAGTAGGTCGAAATAATATAGCACACAAAATTAAATGTATTGCCAAGAATCTGATCCTAACCCCCAAACTAGGCCTGGACCTGTATTTTGAGGGTCAGCGTTCAGCCATGGGCTCTATTATTGCTCTTAAAACATCGTGGAGAAGTGTCGCTACATAGTTGACAGTCAAGTGTCATGATATAAAACATAATAAGGTAGTTAAAATCAGTATCAGTAGACGGTTAAAACATAAGACTTATTAACGGAAAAACTAAAATATAAAAACACGGTAAAACAACAGAGTTATGAGTATGTCTGAGCGTGTATGTGTGTGTGTGTGTGTGATGAGAGAGAGGGGGTGGGCGTGTGTATGAGTGTCTGGTTATGTTCGCACCTTTGAATGTGTGTAAGAAGGGGAAACATAAGTATGGATCACAGTACGTATTAATTTTGGATCATGATATAAATGTGAGTAAACTTTCAGTCTCCTGATACCTAATCCATTAGACGTTGAGTAGTTTTGGATTAGTTGAACTTTTAATATATTCGCAATCAATGCGGATTTCACATTCGTAATTGTGCACACACCCCAATACGCATCCGTAATTTGAGTAATTGTTTATGCAACGGTCGGGGATGTATTCGGGAATCAAAACGGGAGAGGAAATCAAAAATGTTGCGTTACACAATGACATATTGCCCTTTATTGTAGGTAATGTTCTACTAGGATGTTCCTTTTTAGGGTTCCGTACCAAAATGGTAAAAAGGAACCCTTATGGTGAGACTAAGTCTGTCTGTCTGTCTGTCACACCTGGATATATCAAGAACTACTAATGCTATCAACTTGAAATTTAGAATAGTTTTAGATGACGTTTGCCCAACTATTTTGCAAGCAAGAAAAAAAAAAAAAATATATCTTTTTTGCAAAAGGGACTGAAAGAGGGTCTTAAAAATTTGAAGTAGGGTTACTAGGGCATGTGGGGTATCATATGAAAGAACGTTGTTTGCACATTCTCAAACATATTTCTTTATTTTTAGGCAGCATAGTTTCTGACTTTTGATGAAAAAATTACCCCCCTTATCTCCGAAGTTTGCAGAGATAAAAATCTGAAATTATTCTATATGATAGAAGCTTTTGTAAAGATTACAGGAAAAATAAAACGATTTCTCTAAATAGCACAGTTTTTCAGAAATCATCAACATCATATATTCATACGGAACTCTCGGTGCGCGAGTCCGACTCGCTCTTGACCGGTTTATTTTTTTTAGGTTTCTTTTCCCACACTTGCACCGAGGATCATGGGATCTGGTGCGACTTCCGCGATCCCAGGCTGATGCCAAGACGTCTGAAAGGGGCGCGCGTGGAACACTACGCGCTGCCACTTCGGATCCTGTATGATAGGGGGCGGCGGACCTCCCCAAGTCCGCCGTCCCTGGACCCATTTAGGGGGGCCGGAAGATTGAAGGTGGTATCCTTCTGCGACACGACTGTTTCGCAGAAGGATACCACCGCGTCCCAGGACTCCTCGCTGCCAACCATCGACTCGACCACGGCCGGCAGAGGGTGTTATATTGTGCCAGATTAAATTAGTGTGGTATTTTAATACTCAAAACCACATATTTATTATATTTATATATTTACCCTTTATAGGTCAGAGGGGCAATTCTACTAATTTTAAGAACGTTCACAGTCTGATCTCAGTCTCAATCTGTCAAAAATACCTCTTATTTCCCTACATTTTGACAATTTTT
Source organism: Tiliacea aurago (assembly GCA_948098905.1). NCBI lineage: Eukaryota > Metazoa > Arthropoda > Insecta > Lepidoptera > Noctuidae > Tiliacea > Tiliacea aurago. The sequence continues at coordinate 19,126,889 of OX402596.1, forward strand.
TGACGTTTGTTTGTCGCCAAGATGAGATTGCGACTAGATTTTGAACGTTTTAAATTACGAGAATTGGCCTTCTGATGTGTCCAACAATTCTTCTTATATCTCTATTCCTTGTTATAAAACATGAAATCATATTATGAAATTCTTGAACAGGCCATTGTAATTACTAAATGACGAAATATTTTATTATTTTTACCGGAATCGACTGTAAATTCAATACTTTCCGTAAGAGCTCCCAAATATGAATGCTACGTTCATAAGAGTATCAGTCAGTTGACACATCAATGACCTCATAATTCCTGTCAGCAGTCGGTTGACACATGTCGAGCCCGAGCAGACCAACATGTAAACGGGTTAATCCGCACCCAACATAATTGGTTTGGTATTAAACTGTTTTTTGTTGCAACCTGTTTTTTGCAATACAAACTTTTTGCAATCAAACTGTTTTTTGCAATACAAGTTGGGTATTAAACTGTTTTTTTTTATGATTTTTGAGATATTTTTTTACAATTTAATATTTAAGAGCGTTTACACCTTACGGCATTTCATAAAAAACTTTCAAGCCCGAAAATGTTCTTTAGTAACTTTTTAGACCTTTGTATCCTGCTTATGCGTATGAAGTTTCATGAAAATCGGTTCAGTCATTTCGAAAAACAAGGGCTTGAAAGTTTGTATGAAATTCTGTACCTAAGGTGTAAACGCTCAAAGGTGGATTATTAAAAGCTAAATCTTACATTAATTTAATGGATGGTTATTAGTTACGACAATACATAGTAACATCATTAAAACATTTTAGTACATATTTATAATTTATTTACCCAGCTGACCGCAATAGGTTCTTTTTTTTTCATTTTGTATCCGAATCAGACACCCTTCCGGTCCTGTTTGACTCACAGGTCAAACTTAATCGAAGGAACATATTATTGAATTTTCCTGTCTAAATCTATTGTTACCTCTGTTATATGCCAATGAAGATATGGTTACAGTCTTGTAACAACATGTAGAGTATAATAACAACGTGTACAGTTCGATTTTGCTATAGTCGTCTACGTGGTATAAAAGATTGACTCTTCCCCTAATATTTACAGAATTCTTAAATTTTTGTGTTTTTAAAGAATATGAAATTCCTTATTTCTAAAGGGGAAAGATACATCTACGTGAAAGCACCGCTACCCTTGTCGAACCCGCGATATCGCACCAGTATGTACGAGCTTTAACTTTGAAATATTCGCGTCAGTCTGTACGAGCCTTTTCATGAAAATGTATCTCAAAAGCGGTCAAAATATAATACGAACGTAATAATTTCGTCGATTATTCTGCAATCGAAATTCAAACTTGATAGTTAAAAGTATCGTTCAGCTGTCAGTTTTGAATTTCGAAGATCGTTACTCTATTGTTTTTAAACACATTTTGCGCAAAGAAGTTTATACCGAACGTTGGTTTAGTTAGATAATCGAAACTTAACCAATGTATGCTGGGTTACTTTTAGTTTGTTCAGCCCAAAAACTTTGTTTGTTTAGAAACCACTTTATTAGCTACATTGATGGGCGTGTTACGTCGGCTCCGGATGTTTTTACTTCCTTATTGTGTCCGAAAGACGGTAGATAGTAAAATATTCATGGACACACCTTACCTCTACATGAAATGATGTATTTATACAATGTTTGTATTATTTTTTCGTTTTCATAAAACAGAGTAAGCAATAATGTGATTATCCATTCGAACCCTTATAAATGCCATTCCCACATCCTGTATAAATGAATCCTATATACCTACAATCTCATGCAGTCGGAGGCAATACGTCGTTATTGTTAAGAAGATACCTCCGACTGCATGAGATTGTTTATGCCGCCAGTTTTATTTTTAATCATTTTAATACATATACCCAGTGATACTTTCGCAATAAAGACGAATCTAACGACAAATCATTCATCAAAATCGGTTCAGCCGTTTAGGAGTTACGAGGGAACATAGGGACGACATACATACATACATACAGGTTAAACACATAACCCTCCTTTTTTGGCTTCGCCGCAGTTGGGTAAAAAGACAAGATTTGATTTTTTGCATGTTTGTTTGTTACGCTTTCACGCTAAAACAGCTGCACAGATTTGGATGAAATTTTGCACTTGGCTATACCATGACCTGGGTTAGAATATGGATATCTTTTTATCCCTGTATTACCACGGGATCGTCAAAAACAAAAAAGTTTTAAATAACTTTTCAGCCAGATGAGTTAATCGGAATTTATCAGGGGTTGGTGAAACATGCCATTAATATAAATAACATATTTTGGCATCGATTATAGCTTAGTAAGTTGTTCATACCAAAAGTGCAATGGAATAAATCATATCAGATTTTCCAGAGCCCAACTCCAATATTCAAAATCGGAAAGCCAGTGCTATATTTTCCGTTCCAACCAATCAGCGATCTCCACCGTGTATACCTGCAATATTCTTTGTACATTTCCGTGAGCATTCGGTGACGGTCGGATAGAGTCGTGTCAAGTCGTGTCTGTAACCAACCCTTTTACGTGTATATCGTCGTCAGTCAATCCGGATTGTTTTGTTTACAATAAAACCCGGAGGTATTTGTTTCGGTTGCTTTTTGTTTTGCACTGTTTTGTTTTTTGTGGTGGTTTTTTGTCTATTTTGTTACTTGTAGGCATGGGTCGGAAACCGGTTAATTTTCTATGTAACCGTAATTATAAAGTTTTTCGATAATATTTTGTTCATGGTTTAATATTTTGATACAAAATCAATGTTGAACTTAATGTGATGAAGCAATCCTTGAAGCTAATATCAATTGTATCAAAAATAATTTGTATCTTCGGAAATAAAAATTAACCGGTTTCAAACCCTGCTTACTTAGGTACATTTTGCTTCTTATCGACATTCATGCTATTAGGATACACAATGTGACATATCTGTTTTACCGAGTTACCGAGATAGACAGCCGTGACTAATAAACAGACACTCCAACGAAATATACAAAATTATGGACCAGTATCATGCATTTTTCACTTAACTAAGTAGCTCATAACAAGCTTACGAACCGAAAGGAAATGAAATTCCCATTCATTTATTCCACAAAAACAAAACCCCGCGACTAAGGCAAATCGAGATTATTTATCCTTGTAATGAGACCAGTCTACTCCGAAGCCTTAATCCGAAGTTTCGGCCGAATGTTCGGCCATTTTAAAACTTACATAGTTTCCTTTTTTGACTTTGAATCCTTACCCGATCTTTATGAATTTCGTTTTTTTTTCTTTCGCCGTAGTCAGCCATAGTTAGCCGTAGTCAAGCAACGGCCGAACATTCGGCCGATACTTCGGATCTATGTTCGGAGTAAACCCCCAGCACTCTAATTGCGTAACCCACTATCAATCACTATCTGAATGATTTTGAAGCATATTGCTAATCCACTGCTTCATAAATTCGAAAAATGTGTCAGCTCAGCAACGTAAATAACGCAATGAATGTTGTTGAGCTGTCAAAATACAAACCTATTGCTACTGATAGTGTGTCACTTAATTACCCCGCTGTTTGAAAAGCATTTTGCCGCCATTTTTAATTCTAAAAACATAAATTAAACTGCAAATGACTTCAAAGTCTGTAATACTGTTGTTGCTTGAGGCTTTATTTACGAAGGGATGAAAGGAAACGATTTGCTTAGCGAGTTGCTTGAAGTGGCACGCTATGACAGGTGAAATATTTATCTTGCATTAGTTTTATTTTATTGACTTACAAGCCATGTTATTTCTCAACGGAAAAAATTAGGACTTCCATTCCAACTTTTATCCCCCATCCTTCAGGGGGGGAATTTTTAAAAATCTGTTCTTTGTGCTTGAGGCTTTATTTACGAACCGATGAAAGGAAACGATTTGCTTAGCCTGTTGTTTCAAGTGGCAGGCTATGACAGGTAAAATATTTGTCTTGTATTAGTTTTGTTTCATTGACTTACAAGCCATGTGCCTCATGGGTTATCTCAACGGAAAAAAATTAGAGCTTCCATTCAAATTTTCATCCCCATTGACCCCTTTAGGGAATTTTATTTTTTTTGTGAATATTTTTTATTTAAAAAAAATGTTTACTTAATGGCATTTTTTTTAATTTTTAATAAAAAAATATTCTCAAAAATATTAAATTGATACGTAAAAAAAACAATCTGTACACGGCACTGGTCGCATGTACAGTGTTTCTTTTATGCACTTATTAAAAAAAAATGAGTAAGCTGTGTATGTTAGCAATCTATTCAAAATTATCTGATCTACTATGTCCAGTGCTCTAAGAACCTATTTACCTTACTACCCCAAAACAAAAACAACTACTTTCTAGTTTTTTGGACAAAATAATGTACCTTGTGACTTTTTTCCTATTTAATTGTCAGGGTAAATAAACTTTAAAACAAGTAACTCTAAGGTAACTTCAGATCTTTTAAAAATACCAATAATACTGATCACAGAAACTGACGCGGCGACGTAGGGAAGTGCCATAATTGTCCCTCCACTAACAATAACAATAGTAATTTATTAAGTCATTAGCTGTCATGTATGCTGTACCAATAGCAGAGCTAATCACTACGGAACTCATATGCCCATTATACTGCGATAAGGGGTTTACAAATTACCATTTGTTGATGGCACCTTGAAGTGATAGGTTAGGAATTTAGAAGTGATAGGGTAACGTTATATGGCGTAACCTGTAGGAGGTAATTACATAACACACACAAAATTAGCCTATAATGTTCCCACACACACACACAGGCTGCTGACCACACAGGCTCCTCGTTCTATGAGAGGGAGTGGACCGTAATCCACCACACGGGCCCAGCGCGGGTTCGTGGATGTCACATGTCTTTTTTATTGCCGAATTATAGGCCTTACTAGGTGCTGATCCATGCCTCATGTTCGTGAACTGGCGCTGTCAGTTGGGACTGGTCAACTTTTAGCTGCCACGGCTTATTTTAATTATTTTAGTTTTGAATTGTTTTTTTTTTAATCTTTTTATCACGGACGGTTCTGACGTTTTGCATCGTTCTCACATGTATAATTTCAATATGAATCATGTAACCAATACTTTGTATCAATATTTTAATTTGTAAGAGTGTCCGTGGAGTTCCTTTCCCGTTCTTCTCCATAAGAACCTACTACTCTTTGGAATGGGCAACTAGCTTCATATTTCTAACGGCCGACTACTTGACAATTCAAAAGTGCCTGTAAATGGTTTAATGGAAATAAATGCTTTGAGTTTGAGTTTACAGTAGTATTAGCCTAGCAGTAATTAAACATCAACTAATTAAAATTTCATAACATTTATTTAACTCTTAGTTTACATCAGTAACAGTGCAAGCGATACCAGTTCATGGAGCAAGAGCTACTAAAATCACATCGAGCGGTATTATTGCTTCAGATTGCTTCTCATATTGCGCTGCAAGAGCGATTGTTTTCGAGCAAACATTTGCTCTAAAACAACCCCTCTCCTCTTAAAAGTTCCCTTACATTGCAATCGAAGTGAATTTTAGTAGCCATACTTTTTACGAACTAATTGAGTGTATTTAAAAACTAAAATTAAATTCATCAGAATCTTAGATCATTATCAAATTTGGGAAACTTAAACCAAATTTGATGGGTCCATATTGTCTCACCTAAAGTTCTTTACCCGAAATTGTTCTTCCTAATGATTTGTAATCCGAATGATCACTCTTCCTAAAATTTTTCATCCTAAAGTTTTCATTCATACTATTTGTAGTTCTACCGGCGATGTTCATAACACTCATGTTTCCGAAAATTGTAATTAATAATATCATTAATGTAAATATATTTTAAAAACTCCTACTGTTTTTTATCATAACGCTTTTATCCCTAAAACTATAACTATACCTGAGATAATTATGTCTAAAAAAACAACTGTTTAGAATGATTAAAGGTCGTTTCACTGATTTTTGTCTTAAATGAATGAAATTCAGGTCAGAGTGTCGTCTTGGGGGCACTATAAAAAAAATACTTAGAAAAATTTCGCGACCAATTTCGAGGTAGCGCTCGCTCGGCTCGCGCGTAGTTGGTCACAGTTCTAACCTAACCTAACCTATGGATATCTTTGCAGGTAAACACCGCTATATATAAAATTAAAATATGACTTTGAATAATAGTGTAAAAGATGGTTATGTTGAGAGTATAATAGATGTTTATTGCTACTGACATTATGAAGTTGAATGCTTCGGAATTATGAACATTAGAGACAGAGTAGTTAGGAATTGTGATTGTTAGGATAAAAAATGTTAGGAAGAACATTTTTAGATTTCCAATTATCGGAGTTGAAAATTTAGGTGAACTTTGGCGAACCCCAAATTTGATATGTGACAAAGTTTGAATTCAATGGGAACACAATTTATTTAGGACCTTTATCAAGCAAGATCTACTTCGTAATAAATAGTTGTAAAAGTATCAAAAATCTTAACGAACTTTTAGATAGAAGATTAGTATATAGGACTAAATTCAAGCTATCGATTTTATTCCATGTCCCGACAAATCTGAGAGAATTAGAACTCTTCCAATAGTGGTGAGCGTGACGGAATTGCTGTTAAAGAACGATGAATATATAGTGTATATATATAATGTTCATGCGTTACGTGAGGATTTATTATTGACTTTCTGGTGACTATCGTTTCCTTTTTTTCTGTTTTTATTAGCTGTAAGTGCTCCATGTTCTAAATAAATAAATATATAGGTTTTATTGCACTCCAATTCCAAAAGAGAGTTCATAACAATAGACAATATATTTTTAAAGGGGATAGGTAAGGTTAGAACTGTGTAACCAAACGCTACAGCCAAGTTGGCCGCAGCTATTTAATATTTTTATGACCCCAAAATAGGAATTATTTGAGGTTCACAAAAATAGGTGCAACCAATAGAGTGTTGAATAATATTTTGAGGAGCGCATACATACATATATAAACTCACGCCTTCTCCCTATGGGGTTAGGCAGAAAAACTATAGAACGCCACCTGCTACGCTCTTTACATACTCCTCTAGTAGTCCAGTAGTCTTTTACGGTTCAAGCAGTAGGGTTATGGAATGCCTTGCCCGTGCCGATAAGGCGTACTCAATCTTTGTCCACTTTTGAAATTCTAGTAAAAAACACTTCCTCTCTCTTTATACATCATCATTACAGAATATAGTTCCTTGCTCTTGTTTCATGTTTATTTTTGTATATTGTATATATGTATTTATATAGATAAGTGTAGGTATGCTTTATGTATGTTTGTATTTATTGTATATGTAAATGGTACACCACTGACTACCTGCAGTATTCTCTCTCGTTCTCCCATTAATCTATCCAAATGTTGTCTATAGAAGATTGCTTTTAGCGATAAGACCTCCCATTGTGTCTCCCTATGTCAAATTTCAACATTTATATTTGTAACTTCTATGGTGTACATAATAAAGAGTATTCCATTCTATTCTCTAATCTACACTCCCTTTGCTTCATTTACGTTCATACATCTGGTCATAAACGGAGTGTGGGGTGAGGCAGGGCGATTGACTTCCCCCTCCCTTTTTAACCTGTACATGAATGCCTTGATCGTAGCGCTCAGCAGCCAGCATGTCGGCTGCCATGTCGGCGGATTCTGTGTCAATGACCTCAGTTATGCTGACGACATGGTGCTGCTGAGCGCGTCTGTCGATGGCCTCAGAAAGCTGATGCGGACCTGTGAGGAGTATGCCCTTAGTCATGGGTTAAAGTAGTTTGTGACCAAAAGCCAATGCTTGATCTTTGAGACCGGTACGAAACGTTCGCAATACCCACCCGTTTTTCTAAACGGTGTTCCACTCGAAAGGGTGAATCAATTTAAGTACCTGGGGCACTTAGTTACGACCGACCTCAAGGACAATACTGACATGGAGCGGGGACGGAGGGCTTTGTCGGTGCGGGCGAACATGCTCGCACACAGGTTTGCGCGCTGTTCGAGGGACGTAAAGATAACGCTCTTTAGGGCACACTGCACGTATCTCTACACGTGCAGTCTGTGGGCGAGGTACACGTGTGCATCATACGGAGCCCTTCGCGTCCAGTTCAACAACGCGATCAGGGCTGTATTGAGGCTGCCTCGCTACTGCAGCGCCTCCGGTATGTTTGCTGAGGCGCGTACCGATAGCTTCCATGCGACTATGCGGAAGCGCGGTGCATCCCTAGTGCGTAGGGTGCGGGGCAGCACCAATGTCGTCCTGGCGATGATCGCGGACAGGATGGACTGCTCATACATACGGCACTGCTGTGATAGGCATGTTGCCGTCAACAGGGCCGGTTAGATAGTCTTTTGGTTTGTTTTTTTTTTATTATTCTGTATTTGTATGTACTCTTCCACATATGAGTTTAAAGTTGCTCGAAATAAATGTATTTTATTTTATTTTATAAACGCACGCCGGTTGCTGGCACTACGCACCTGACTTTTCTGAAGAAAGGTCAGGTGACCTATTAGGTCACGAATGTACTTTTTGGGTGTTTCCACTCACATCTGCCTTGTAAATACCTTTTATTATTCACCTTTCATTCATCTTCTCAACACGACCAAGCCATCTAAGCATATTTTCAGTTTGTAGGAGTGCAAGCGTTTTTGGGTTCTAGGAGGGGTGGGATTCGTGACAACTGTTGGAGTATGTCATCATCTGCCCGCCTTTTCCCAACCATGTTGGGGTCGGCTTCCAGACTAACCAAATGCAGCTGAATACCAGTATTTTACATGGAGCGACTGCTTATCTGATCTCCACAACTCAGTAACTGGGTAACACGATACCCCTTGGTGCGACTGGTTGTCAGACTTTCGAGCTTCTGACGTTCCGGAACAACTGTCAAAGCTCTACAAATAACAGCCGGGACCAACGGCTCAATGTGCTTTCCGAGACACGGAGGGGTGTTGGTATGTAAAGATGGTCACCCATCCCCGGACCAACCTTCAAGCGAAGGGGTGAAGTATGTCATCTAAATAAAAAAACGTATCTTACAATTTATATCATGACGTACAGTAATACAGTTCAATGTTGTAATTAAAGTCATAGCTTTTGCCATCGTGTTATCTGCAACAAGTTTATGACTTCAAGTAAGCACCTGCTCTTTTGAAAGTGGAATTAATCCCAGTATACAACTTTAAATTGCTTTACAGTAATTACTTAGAGCTTTCATGGCTGCTAAATAATTAAGTTTTATTTGATGATGCGATGCGCACGGATTATGTTGATGCCCAATGAGCACTTCCCCCTTTATTAATATAATCCTATAAATATTTTAGAGTTAGCTTGTATAAGTAAATTAAGGATCAATTGTTGTAAATAAAATAATAAAAAATAATTATATAAAAATAAATACAAAGTTTTATTTTGAAGACTAGACTACGTTCACGTGGCTGTTTAAAATTATCTTACAGGTACTCATTATCGTGTTCAGAAGTATCTTATAATTATTTTCTTATTTTACTATGATTACAATTTAAAAAAAATTGCTGTTTCATACTTTTTGACGAGGTATTCTAACAGCGATTTCAGGTTTGGTCCCATAGTAAAAGTTGTTCATAATGATGAGTACAATGACCCCTTAAGAGGTTGTGCGTTAATTCTGGGACATATTGTATAGGGTCCAATTAAATATTTGTTTAAATATAATGAGTTTTTTTGGGGTCTTTACACGCAGGTTGTGGTGTAATCACTTCAAATATCAGTTTAAACAAAACTTTTTTGTGTAATCGTCACAGACGTGATAGCTGGTAGCAACACCTACCAGCGGTCACTGACCCCAAAAAAATGTATCACATATTTTTATTTTTTTGTTTAGATATCGATACCCCATCACGTCTGCGGAGTTTTGCTAGCTAATTTATTTTAACCCTGTATGTTAATCTACGTCACAGTCAACCTGCGTGACATATTTCACCTAAATCTGTTAAAGCATGAATGAGTAACAAATAACCTACAAACTTTCGTGGCTTCAAGCCACACTACCCATTCGTTTTGGTGGCCTCGGCATCCGCAAAATTACCAGTATTAGCTTACCGGCGTTCCTGTCCTCTGTCCACAGCACTGAAAAGTTGACCCGGAAAATTTTAGCCCCCTCCCTGGTTGACTCTGAAGTGCCGTGCTTGACCGATGCGGTGAACGTCTGGAAAGCGGCTTGCCCGGATATAGATCGGCCCGCAAACCCATCTTCCCAGAGACAGTGGGATGAGCCGCTCTGCAGGTTGGTACGGAATAATCTTATCAATACGTCTACCAATACTGCTGAGCGTGCCCGCCTGCTGGCTGTGGTTGAGTGGGAGTCGGGCCTCTGGCTTCAAGCACTACCGTCTCCCAACACAGGCACTATGTTGTGTGACACCACCTTCCGGCTCGCTACTTGTCTGCGTCAGGGCGCTCCTTGCGGGGCTCCGCATCGCTGCCAGTGCGGAGAAGCTGTCGACTGCCTTGGACATCATGGCCTATCTTGCAGTAAGAGCGCAGGCCGGATAGCACGGCACGCCAGCATTAATGACATCATCCGTCGTGCTCTTGTCACCGTCGGGGTGCCAGCTGTTTTAGAACCCAATGGCTTAGCACGCGACGATGGGAAGAGACCAGACGGAATGACCATAATGCCTTGGAAGTTAGGTCGGCCTTTGGTGTGGGATGCAACATGTGTCGACACCCTTGCGCCATCCCATCTTCCTAGCACGGCAAGCTGTGCTGGGGCGGCTGCTGCAGGTGCAGAAAACCTCAAACGGCGAAAATATTCCAATCTTATTGGGAGCTATATGTTCGAGCCGTTTGGGGTTGAAACACTAGGGCCATGGGGTCCGAGTGCCCGCTTGGTTTTTCAAGATATCGCCAAGCGGTTGGTCGACTCTTCACGTGACCAGAGGGCTGGTCTATTTTTCGGACAAAGAATCAGCATCGCCATACAACGTGGCAATGCTGCCAGCCTTCTGGGCACCTTTCCTGTTGACAGCGATGCGGACGAATTTTTTGATGCCCTATGATTCTATCCCCCACCTTTTTTTTTTTTTTTTTTTTTACATGTACATATAGTATTATGTTAAGTCTGTTAGCGTTTATCTTATATATTATTATTTTAAGTCGGTTAGTTTTTATATGATGTAAATATTTTATTACTGAGTTATTGAATAAATTAATTTACAAACTTTCAACTTTATATTACTAGACTAGTAGGATTTCTTTAAGTTCAAGAAAAGTCATCAGTCACTGTTTAAAGTAAGACGCGGTGGACATGGAACTGCTCTAAGCCAAGCTGTCTAGACACTTTAAGTCACATCAACATGACACACACACAGACATGTTACTCTTTCTGTGTGCTGAATCACTGGTACAAATGAATGGGTCAATAGTGTATTTTGATAGCGTTAAAAAATGTCAAAAACTACTTCGGTATAACTTATTCAAACTCAAAGCATTTATTTCAAATAAACCAATTACAGGCTCTTTTGAATTGCCATGTGGTCGGTCAGTCTGAAAGATGAAGCTAGTTGCCCATTTCAAAGCGTATATGTTCCTATGGGAAAAAACCGGCAAGAAAGTCCAGCACGGTAACTCTTTTAAATTAATATGTTGTTACAAAATATTAGTTACATCATTCATGTTGAAGACGAAAACAATGTAGAAAGACGTGCACGTTAAAAAACGTCCGTAATAAAAAGATAAAACGCAAAAAGCAATAACTGAAAAATTCAAATAAGTGAAAATAAGCCGGCAGCGTGGCAGTTAAGAAATGACCAGTCCCTACTGTCGGCGCCCGTTCACGAACATGACGCATGGATACTCCTTAGGTACTTGACAAATAAATGGGAACAAGTGCTTATTCCCATTTATTTGTCAAAGTAACTATAATCTCGATAGTAAGATTTGTATCGTTTCGAATAAGCTCTGATACTGTAGGCGTTACAATTTCTGTACAAAACGTGTTAATGGCTCAACAGTATAGATTAGTTGAAGTAGTATTTAGAAATCAATCGGTAGTTATTTCAATGTGGCCAACAATAACGATTGTGTACCCGGCTTGAACACACAAGTGACCACAAACAACCAATAAACGTGAACAATGAAGGACTTCTGCTTTCCTATGATAGCCTAGTACTCTGGTTTATGAAAACATACAATTTAAGCTCTTGACAAAACGTGTTGGTGGTAACTCTTTGGCCTTGAGCTGGCCTAGTACAATACGGAGTTTTAATAGATTAAGAGGCCAGCTAACAGTATTCCGTTTGGTGCCGGACGTAAAGAATAGCACAATCCCATTTCTTCCCGTGGGTGTCGTAAAAGGTGACTAAGGGACTTACTAGAGAATATGCAGCAGCGTTCTCTATGCATTTTAACACCATACTGCGATCGCCAACCCGCCTGCCAAGCGTGGCGATTATGGCAAACCCCCCCCTTTAAGGGAGGCCTATGTCCAGCAGTGGACGTCTTTCGGCTGAAATGATGATGATGATGATGAAGAGGCCAGCTTATACTGGTTTTGTTTACCACTGACGTGCAGTCGAGCGTACCTACAGTAGACGGCCGTTAAGGGTCGGGTGATCGCCGTTGCCGCTCCGCACCGCGTCACCGTTCGGTTTCATAGGAATAAAAATGTTTAGTAATGAAAATATGAATATTTGATAAAAATCAGAGATAAAATTAGTTAATAAAATAGTCTGTTCATCAAAAAAAACATGAAAATATCATAAGTAGTTTCAAAGTAATATTGTTTTTATGCTTTGGTTATACCGTATGTATACATTAGTTCCTGAATTTATTTCATAATGTATTTTACTACAATACTTAATATTCACACTTGCAATATATGAAGGTGAAGATGTATCACTAAAATCACATATCTGCGCTTTAATATGGCATGTCGTTTTAGTACAAGCTTCGCTTTGTAGACCGTCCTCTCTGTCACTCAACACACTTCCAGTATGGTAGTCCCTCTCTAAAAGTAGATGTGCCATGTGATTGCCTGGGTACTATATGTTGGATGAATTTATTTCGGTCAGCAAAGTCAAAGTCAATGTCAAATTATTTATTTCAAATAGGCACATATAAGGCATTTGAACGTTAAAATGTACAAAAAAAAAAAAATTGATTCTAGTTACTCCTGCCAGTATTTTCGTATGGAGAAGAATGGGCAAGAAACTTCAACGCAACTCTTTTTAAAAATGTTTTTTCAGTATTTTGTTTAAGTACATTAATAATATGTGAAGACGATGCACTTGGTTATAATAACTAAGTATATCATTATATGGCCATTATATTATATGGTATATATATGGTCATTTCTTAGCTGCCACGGCTTATTTTAACTAAGTTATTTTATTTGTTTTTTGTTTTTTATATTTTTATTACGGACGCTTTTAACGTGCACGTCTTTCTACATAACTAACGTGCATGTTTTCGTCGCAAACTGGGTAACACAATACTTCTGCGGTAACACAATGCTCTGTTCCACCGTAGCACAGTTTATACTAGTACGGGGAACAGAGTGAATCAGTTCCGTTCAACAATCTTAATAACAATGCTTATTAATTTGTAACTTACATGAATTGTGCAAGGTTGTTTCATTGATTTAGCAAATAAAGATCTTTTTTTTTTTTTTTTTTGTTCTCACATGTATAATTTCAATATATATGATGTAACCAATACTATGTAACACTATTTTGATTTAAAGAGTGTCCGTGGAGTTTCTTGCCCGTTCTTCTCCATAGGAACCTACTACGCTTTGGAATGGGCAACTAGCTTCATCTCTCTGACTGACCGACCCTTTGACAATTCAAAAGTGCCTGTAATAGGTTTATTTGAAATAAATGCTTTGAGTTTGAGTTTTGAGTTTCGAGTTATCACAATAGGTAAAGATAAATTAAAATGAAGCTATGGCTGTAGATAATTTAATTAAGTGATAGATGCATTATGGTGGTCACTTATTTACAAACATAGTAAAAGTAGATGTATTCCTATATTTTTTAAATAATAAGTCAGTGGTGTGAGTTAAGGTAATCACAGAATATAAAGTCAAAATAATAAATCATACAATTAAAATAGCAACCAGTTTGATTTTTAGGGTTCCGTATCCAACGGGTAAAACGGGAACCCTATTACTAAGGCCCCGCCGTCTGTCTGTCTGTCTGTCTGTCCGTCTGTCACCAGGCTGTATCTCATGAACCGTGATAGTTAGACAGTTGAAATTTTCACAGATGATATGTATTTCTGGTGCCGTTATAACAACAAATACAAAAAAAACAGAATAAAATAAATATTTAAGGGGGCTATACAACAAACGTGATTTTTTTGCCATTTTTTATTGATAATGGTACGGAACCCTTCGTGCGCTAGTCCGACTCGCACTTGGCCGGTGTTTTTCTAGACATATCAACACCCAAGCAATGATATTTCGCAGCGGATTTCCTGATCAGAGATTTGATCTGGCTTTCAGAACGCTAGTTAACCTCAATTAATCTGCCTAGACTTTTCCGAACTATGTTGGGTCGGTTTCCAGTTTAATAACTGGACGCAGCTGAATACCAGTATTTTACATGGAGCCATTGCCAATATGACCACCACAACCCAGTCCGATACAAATCTTACTATCGAGATTATAGTTAATTTGACAAATAAATGGGAATAAGCACTTGTTCCCATTTATTTGTCAAGTACCTAAGGAGTATCCATGCGTCATGTTCGTGAACGGGCGCCGTCAGTAGGGACTGGTCATTTCTTAACTGCCACGGCTTATTTTAACTTATTAGAATTTTTCAATTGTTGCTTTTTGCGTTTTATCTTTTTGTTACGAACGTTTTTAACGTCCACGTCTTTCTACATAACTAACGTGCATGTTTTCGTCGCAAACTGGGTAACACAATACTTCTGCGGTAACACAATGCTCTGTTCCACCGTAGCACAGTTTATACTAGTACGGGGAACAGAGTGAATCAGTTCCGTTCAACAATCTTAATAACAATGCTTATTAATCTGTAACTTACATGAATTGTGCAAGGTTGTTTCATTGATTTAGCAAATAAAGATCTTTTTTTTTTTTTTTTCTTGGTAAGACTGGTTGTCAGACTTTAAAGGCTTCTGACCTACTTCTGACGACCCGTAACGACTGTCAAAGATCTAAGAATGACAGCCGTGACCAACGGCTTAACGTGCTTTCCGAGACATAGTGTGACCTATTTCGCTATAATAGTTGTTTACTCAATGCCAAGGATTTATTTTGGGTAATCAAGAAGGAACATTGTTTAGCAATTTGGAAAGTGTACCAAGCGTGTTTTTCTGGATGATCACAGCCAATGATGGATATACATCCATCATCATCATTTCAGATTATTACTTCATTCATATCATATCATATATTACTTCATTCGACGAATGAAGTAATGATATAATTAATCTATATGTATCTATACTATAATATAATAGTATACATACATAAAGATTTTAAGTCCCTGATCAGATTATTAACAGGTGTTAAGTATCTACTACGGCGTCCAAAATTATTCATCTGTTTAATTGTGTGATCGACCGAAATTAATCTTATCAGATGTAAATATAATTATGTGGGTAGTTTCATAATGTAATTAGGTAGGTGGGTGTATAATATGTGTACCATTTTTCCACCTAAAGTCTTCCAAAACCCTGGCAGAGTAATTTTATCTCTCGAAGCGACGTTCGCTATATTTCTGGGTACCAAGTGTACAAACACGCTGTGAAATGTATGCGTAAAGACGAGTAGCGTCAGCGCATTGTGTTATGTACACGCACACACACACACTTCCGACTTCGCCAGTGCCTCGGACGGTACCGACACAGAGTAAACGGACGGGTAAGCTGAGCCACTCGTCAAAGAGGGGTCTTATCGCAGAGGGTAAGTTTCATGCAACCGCGCTATGATAGGTACACTTCGACAAGCACGAGGCGCGTCTGTGTGGCCCACTGGCGGCTTCGTCGCGTACGAAGAGAAACCGGTTCACATCGGCTCAGCCAGTTGCCTTGCTCAAGCGAAGCCGCCAGTTGCTCGCACACACACGCGCCTCATGCTTGTATAAGTATAAGTATAATTTATTTCTCTCTTCACAAAATAAACATATTCTAGGGTGTAAAGTTGAAATAAACCCGCTTAAAACATCAAAAATAATACCTCAGTGTAAGAGATGCCAGGCTTATGGTCATACCCAAAAGTATTGCGCTAAAGAGCCAAGGTGTGTTAAATGTACAGGTAAACACCTCACAGCTGATTGCAACAAACCTGCACAAAATAAACCTAAGTGTGTCCACTGTGGCTTAGCTCATCCAGCCAACTACAGAGGGTGTTTAGTTGCCAAGGAGATGCAAATGATTAAGAATAAAAACTCTAAACATAATCCAACAAACAAACCTACCGTTAAGCAAGTTGTTGGAAACACCAACAAACAGATAACAAAACAAAGTGCACAGTTTACGCAGACAACCGGGATAACTGGACAAACATTTAGAAGTGCCTCGTATGCACAAGCGGTAAAACCAAGTACACAACCATCAAGTCTTGAGGACAAGCTCAACCAGATCTTGAAGTGCATAACCTCTTTTGACAAGAGACTAGAGAAATTAGAATCAAGGAATACAAAAATCAATCATGAATAACACACTAAAAATAATGGCGTGGAAATCTAACGGACTGCTGCAACACCAACATGAGTTGCAAGTAGTCCTAGACACAGAAAATATTGATGTGTGCTTGATCTCAGAAACGCATTTCACTAAACAGTCTTTTGTTAAGTTTAGAGGCTATAAGGTTTATCACTCGCTGCACCCTAACAACACGGCCCGTCGAGGTAGTGCGGTTATTATTAAAGAAAATATCTGTCATCACGAACAGTGTAAATATGAGGAGCCAGATACGCAAGCTGTGGCGATATCAGTTAAAACAACAAAATTTAATGTTACAGTAGCGGCCGTATATTGTCCCCCAAGACACACGATAAACAAAGAACAATATATACACTTCTTCAGGCTCCTTGGACAGAGATTTATGTTAGGCGGTGACTTTAACGCTAAGAACACTCATTGGGGATCGAGATTAACTTCAACTAAGGGAAGACAGCTACTACGTGCAGTGAAAGACATGCGCTGTGAGGTCATAAGTACTGGAAAACCTACATACTGGCCGACTGACCACCAGAAACTACCAGACCTTATCGACTTTTTCATAGTCAAAAATATATCAACTAATTATCTGAGTGTGGAAGAGGGGTATCACATGAACTCCGATCACTCTCCTATATTATTACAACTAAGTCACAAAATATTACTAAGAGAAAACCACCTGACATTAGTCAACAAGTTTACAGATTGAGAAAGTTTTACCATAGACCTACAAAATATTATTGACCTAAAATCTTCATTAAAAAGCAAACATCAGCTCGATTCTGAAGTAAATAAGTTTAGTAATAATATCCAACAATGTGCATGGAACAATACACCACAGATTACAAGAAAATATAAAGGAAATACCTACCCAAAGGAAATAATAGACCTATTATATGAAAAAAGGACTCAACGAAAAAGATGGCAGCAAACTAGGTTCCCGCAAGATGAAACTTTATTGAATAACCTTACGAAAAGATTGACGAGAAAAATACAGACCTTTCAAGATGAGGCTTTCAATACTAACCTACGTCAGTTAACCAGCGACCGTACATACTCTCTTTGGAAAGCGACAAAGTCACTCAAAAGGCCAATTACATCAATTCCTCCTATCAGACATGTTAACGGAAAGTGGGCCATAAGCAATCAGCAGAAAGCTCTAAGATTTGCACATCACTTAGAAGAAACCTTTCAGCCAAATGATGCGTCTGTAGACAACCTACAATTCGCTCATATTCTGCAAGATAAAAGAATTAAGCTTGTGACCCCGAAAGAAGTTGCAAACGAAATTCAAATCACTAGCCTTAAAAAGTCCCCAGGGTTTGACCTAATTACGGGAGAAATCCTAAAACATCTACCGCGTAAAGCCATCGTTAAGCTTACTAGGCTCATCAATGCAGCATTCGTGTTGAAGCATGTTCCTGAGCCATGGAAAGTTGCTGAAGTGATTATGATTGCAAAGCCCGGTAAACCACCACACGAAGCATCATCATACAGGCCCATTTCCCTGTTGCCTATACTATCAAAGCTGTTTGAAAAATTGTTTTTAAAACGGCTAAAACCTATCATAAACGAGACAAACCTGATCCCTGACCACCAGTTTGGTTTCAGAGAGAAACACTCAACAATAGATCAAGTACATAGAATTACCAACATCATTGAGAGAACACGCGAAGATAAAAAAGTCTGCTCCACAGTATTTTTAGATGTGGCACAAGCTTTTGATAGAGTTTGGCTTATGCCAAACTCTATCAAAAGTTTGATAGAGTTTGTGAGTTTGATATTCAAGCTAAGACTTATGTTGCCCAATGATTTTGCCGATATCTTGCAATCATACATTACAGATAGAATGTTTCGAGTAAGACACGAGGATGCCTTTTCCGAGTTAAAAATGATTAAAGCTGGCGTACCTCAAGGTAGTGTGCTGGGTCCAGTCCTCTACCTGTTGTATACGTATGATATACCAGAGCTGGAAATTAATACTATTGCAACCTTTGCAGACGACACCGCTATTATGGCTACAGGTTCATGCCATACGGAAGCAACCAGTAAGGTACAAATTGCTGTAAATAAAATTCATGACTGGGCAGAAAAATGGAGAATCAAATTAAATGAATCGAAGTCACTTCACATTGATTTCACCAACAGGAAATGTGATTACCACCCAATCTTCATAAATGGACAACAAGTGCCATACGCAAATACAGCCAAATACCTTGGCATAACGCTTGACGTGAAACTGCGTTGGAAAGCGCACGTTAAAAAGAAAAGACAGGAACTAGACATGCGTTTTAAAAACATGTATTGGTTGATTGGACGGGATTCTTGCCTATCAATACATAACAAAATTCTATTATACAAGCATATTCTTATGCCAATATGGACATATGGCATCCAACTCTGGGGCTGTACTAAACCGACCAATATAAAAATAATACAAACATTCCAGAATAAGGTACTCAGGAGTATTGTTAATGCGCCCTGGTATATAAGAAATGACGACCTCCATCGTGACTTAAAAATGGAACCAGTCACCAAAATAATCCAAAAATTTGCTGAGGCCCATGACCACCAACATGTGAACATCGAGGCAATTCAGCTGTTAGACCAAACAAATATAGTGCGAAGACTTAAACGAACAAAACCTTTTGAGTTAGTGTAGTGTAAAAAGTGTAGACATAATAGTGACAATGACACACATATAACACGTGAATCATATTAGACTCTAAGAAAGTGGAATGGACTTGTGTAAAGTACAATCAGCACTATTCTAAGTTTTATAATAATTATCACGTAGCAAATTAAGTTAGATTCAAATTTACTTATTAGTCTTATAGGCTAGATTGTAATTAAGTATTAAGAACCTGGTTCTTTTTAATAAAGGATAAAAAGATCTTCACAAAGGTTCACATAATTATAGACAGAGACAAGAATTATAACGTTTTGACAAAAATGCATAAAATATGATCCTATATGTATGAGAGCCTGGCGTCCATACTAGGATACCCTGTGTGACGGATCACCAGGCTCTCACCCCGAACTAAATCTAATTAACATTACAGTGGTCAATTTTAAACTCTAGACAAATTATTGATTAATGAAGAGAACAAACAGAATGTTTAAAATAATTAACTAAAAAAAAATTTTTTATATAATAAAAAAAAAGTAGGTGTAGTGTAATGTGTGTGTAGTGTGCAGGTGAAGTGTGAGGAGAGGTAGAATGATGGTGTGAGTGTGAGTGAGTGGGGTGTTTGTTACAGTCATGAAATGTTGTCTTTTGTAGTAGTGTACCTATCATAGCATGGTTGTATGAAACTTACCGTCTGCGATACGACCCCTTTTTGACGAGTGGCTCAGCTTACCCTCGGTCCGTTTACTCTGTGTCGGAACCGTCCGAGACACTGGCGAAGTCGGAAGTGTGTGTGTGTGCGTGTACATAACACAATGTGCTGACGCTACTCATCTTTACGCATACATTCACAGCGTGTTTGTATGTACAAATAAAGCGAGCGTCCCTTCGTGAGATAAAAACACTATCACACTAATATTATAAAGGCGAAAGTTTGTGAGTGTGTCTGTGTCTTTGTTAATTCTTCACGCTCAAACGGCTGGACCAATTTTGATAAAATTTTGAATGGAGATAGATGACACCCTGGATTAACATATAGGCTACTGATATTCCCACGGGATCGAGACTTACGCGGGTGAAACCGCGGGGCGCAGCTAGTATATTATATTTTTGCAATACCTAGAACCAGCACCCTAAAGTGTATTAATAGGCAAAAAAGTTCTGGAGTGTTCATAAAATAACGCTGTAGGCAGAATCTTCAGAATATTACTTTCATTGGAGTAATCTAAACTTTCTTCATCTCAATAATGCTATCACAGCGGGTTAGGCTTTATTACGAATAGTAATAGATTTGTTTGAGAGGTTCGAGATAAAGAGAAGGGCTATGGGCTATGGAGAAGGCTCTAGGTCTCGAGATCATCATCATCATCATAATCATCATCTTCATTGGCAGCCTTGTTCTACTCACTGCTGAGAATAGTCTTCCATTTTGTGCCATTTTTCCCTTCTCGAGATCATTGTGGAAAGACATTTTAATTGTGAGACAGATTTCAGAGCTCATTTTATACAGCCTTTTAAAAATAAATTGTAACTATCAGATTTAAAAAAAAAATGTTTATGTATGATTAAATCACCCGGAATATAATAAAAGTTGCGAAATTGTTATTTGAATAATAAAAGTGGTGATTTTTTCTTGTTTTCTAAAGTGTCCTAGGTTTCGTCTTCGTAACGATGAGTTTTATTTTCAAGAAGTAAACGGGGAAATTTGTAATAATATAGATACTGGTGAACACGTTGAATTTATAAATAACATGTGGTAAAATCTAAACCCCCGACAATTGGTAACTAAACTTATTGTGGCTTATCTAAACAATATTAGTATTCCCATCCCAACGGACTACCTTAATCAGACCTACAGTATAAACCCTCTATCTAACGCAGACAGATTCCCCAAGCCAAGTAATACAGTGCTAAATATTTCACCTCAGACAGTTAACCTGCTCTTAATTCTGTTCTAATTACACATACACTTAGCCGAATAGCCAAAAAGAGAGGCTATGTGGCTAAAAGGCTATTTCGATCTGCAGGAATCCAATAATTGCGCCCTAATCACACACTGTGGGTGGTACAGCTGAATAATGAATGGAGTGTGGACAATGGGCCTCGGTCGTGTGAACAGAATAAACGTTGGACAAAGGAATATAGGATTTTTTTGGGGTATAGAATGTTGATATATGGAAATTCCATTGGTCGAGAATGTGTCTAATAGTCAAAGGGACTAGCATAAATGAATCTATTATGGATTTATATTCAACTAGCTGCACTCCACGGTTTCACTCGCATAGTCCCGAGTCCCGAATATAATGATACAAGCAAGTTACGACGTCATATACTTTGTTGCCTGCTGTATATCTACTAGCTGACTTCACTAATTATAGTAAGAAGCTTTCCAATGACTTTTAAGTAAGTAAATGAAATAATTTAGCCTGCTTCCAGTAAGTGAACTTCAACCGCAAAACACGGAGACACCTCGGTGGCCAGTGCTAGAGGCCGCATTGTTAATATTTTCAAGTGTGTCACCGTTTACTTACATTACGATATAAATGAAGTACCTATAGAAAATAACGACTTTGATCCGGTCCGTGATAATAGGAGTAGTGCCATCAACGCACTTACGCGGATACACACTTACTTTTGCGGATAAATTTTTATGTTATTTAATAATATTTATTCTTATAATTGGTTGTATAGGCATTATATACTAAGTACTGTTTATTTTATTTTATTTTGTTACCTATTTACTTATGAACAATTCATGAAACGTGACTTGGGTTCCGTACGTATTTTTCGGGTGACCACTGAAAATTAGCGCTGTGCTGTGGGTCCCCCATAGCATAGCATCAAGGCTTCTACATACCGGCGCGACTTGTCGCGCGACGTGACGCGACACAAAGGCACCGCTCGTCCCGCGACACGCGGGGCCTTTGTGCCGCGTCTCGTCGCGCGACAAGTCACGCCGGTATGTAGAAGCCTTCATGCTGAGTGCAAGCCTTCTTGTCACAGTCATGACGTGCAGCTTCCGACTATTTGTTTGTTAGTGATAGTACTTATATCTGTTTTGTGTAACCTTAGAGTTTATTACATATTATGTTTTCATACGCACGTTTTTTCTGTGACAATAAAAAATATTTTTCTTTCTTTTTTTTCTTTCTTTTTTTTCTTTCTTTTCACTTTGGGCGCTACAAATTTTATAAGTACTACGATCTCTAGAAGATCTACGCCGGCGCGGCGATTCTGTGTCCAGTGTGACTTCAACTTGAGGTCGTGGAAACATGCTATCTTAAAGTATCTTTAGTTGACCTTAATTTAGCATGGGAGTTATTTTTGCTACCAATCGATCTATATCCATCATGGTTGAGTTGTACGTTTGTGAAGATATGATTTTTCGAGTACGAGTAGGTTTTTCAAATAAGTAATAAAGGAAAGTGAAATTGTTTCATAAAAAGTAAACCCTATAGTGTTACCATTTTGTAGTGTAAAATTAATCTCCTCTAAAACAGAACATATTATATGTTGTAAAATATACAATGGAATTAGGTATGTAAAGTATTTTTCAGGTGTGTTTTTTATATTTTTATTTTAATGATAAGAGTATTTGAAACAAATAATTTCATCTTTTTGTTTTTACAAGCTGTAGTTATTTTTATATATTTTTTTAAAGTATTGTTCGTACTGACGTCACTAGTAGAACTGAATAGCTTAGGATCTTTGCCACGTTTAACACTTATTTAAAACCAAAATTCAGTAAAGTCAAACTGTCAAATTTGACAATTAATTTGTTTACATTTCATACTTTAGCGATTTCCGTACTTTAGTTTAAAGATATGGCTTAATAAAATGAATGGATTCAAAGACTACTTCTGCTAAGTGCTTCATACCGTCAAGTATAAGAAACACCACAACAAATAGCCGACACAAATTGATTGTTATTAAAAGAAACCTTAAAAAGGAAATGGTGCGAGGAAGTAAATGTTGAGTACAAGTCTGGGCGGCGTCTGTTTTATTGTGAAGATCATTTGAACGTAAGTTAAGTTTGCCTGAGGGGATACATCGATGTGATTCGACTTGTACTGTCCGCCGCTGGTGAAAAACTACACTATTTACATATATATATGTTACCGGCCAAACCCGATTTCAGGACAAACTAGTTTAGCCTAGGCTAAACTAGTTCTTCCTATACGCGATAGATTTACTAGTATAGCCTAGGCTAAACTAGTTTGTCCTAAGCCCGATAGGATAAACCAGTTTAGCCTAGGTCGAATCGGTTTATCCTAGTTAGAATTTACATGCTTTAGGATAAACTGGTACGTTCTAATCTGAAATCTGATTGAGCGTGCTGCGGGAGCGGCGTGACCGAAACGAATCGCAGCAAAACCGACTCCACGTAGTCTTGTCTGCCCTACCCCTAGAGTGTTTCTTAAAATCGCGTAGGCGCGTAGGGGCGAGGCGGCCCGCGAGCTGAGGAGCAGGTGGTTTCAACGCTCCTTCGGCTTGAGGCTGGCCGGCCGAGCCGGCCAGCCTCAGCCGCGGTGGTGAGCGTGAAACACATCTGTGACGATAAGCTCGCATGGGACCGCTGGAGCCCTGCAGCGCCGGAGCCGTGACAAAAAACATGCCTGCTGCATGCTTGCTTGCACGTTTATTATATTAGACTAAATAGGTTTTATGTCTTTTGAGTGGTATATCAAACGATTCGACCTAGGCTAAACTGGTTTATCCTATCGGGCTTAGGACAAACTAGTTTAGCCTAGGCTATACTAGTTAATCCTATCGCGTATAGGAAGAACTAGTTTAGCCTAGGCTAAACTAGTTTGTCCTGAAATCAGGTTTGGCCGGTAACATATATATCTGAATAGATACTGAATAGAATAGTATTATGTGCTTCATGTAAATTTGACGTTGACATGACACTTGACACATAAAGAACAACTTAATTACAAGAGGCACTGAAAGTTTCCAATTCAGGCTGCTTAGTGACGGCATTTAGAGGTCAAATAAAAGTCAAGTGATTTTAAGTATTTTTGTGAAAATAAATACGATCTTATAATTTTAAGACCTATTAATAGAAAAATAAGTCTAAGAAGCTTAAAATCTCGAAATGGTTTTGGAATCGGCATAGGTTAATTTTTACTTTACATACCCAATTAAGTCTTAAGAGGCCTGTACCTTGGTAGCCAGAAATAAAATAAAATTTTAAATTATAATAACAATTGAAAATATAGTATAAAACGTTTTTTTTTATCAACACAAGTTATAAACTTAATGCTAAGCTTTGACATAGTGCACGAACAAGGAGCTAACTTTGTGATAATAAATGCTAGTAGTTTCTTCTAAGATCCCTTCCTAAGCCCATCACTCATTTGACGGCCAGTTGAATTTCTGACAGATAACAAACTACCCTACTCGTGAACAATCCAGTTCTATCTCTTTTACACCTCAAGCGAGGGAGAGAGACAAATGATGCATTAGAGCGTAAATGTGAGTATAAATCTCGCGCGGCGATACTAAACAGAAACATTTCTCTTACATTAAGAGCCGAATAAAGCTCTCTTATCGCCGAAGACGAGAAATACGTTGAGATAATGAAAGTCATTGAAATAATTACGATGATATACACTTTGATACCTATCTTATTGTTATAGGATCTGGTTTTGGTATAGGGGTTACTAAATGCTTCTAATAAATTAGAAATTAGTTTAGAAAGGGTTTGGGATGGGTCTGTTTGTAATAGATTTTAATCTTGATTATCTTTAGATTATGAGGTTTTCATTTTAGGGGTATTTCTTTACAAAAATGTAAGATGATAGAGAAGTATATAAGTAGAAATGTTATCTCTCCGTTTTTATATAAAACTACCTGCCCCCCGCGGTTTCACCCGCGTTCGTCTCGATCCCGTGCGAATATTGGTAAATAAACGGAACCAACGGCTTAACTTGCTTTCCGAGGAGCCTCAGTATGTAAAGATGGTCACCCATCCACAGACCAACACCGGCAAGCGTAGCTTACCTGATGGATCGACCCGTGCGGCTGGTATTACTTAGCCACGAGCTCCTCCATGATTTTTTTTTTCTCAGAGCCCCTCCTAATTTAACTGAAATAAAATAAATGCTGCAAGTGCTGCAGCTATTGTGAAATGTCTTAGAACTTTGCCATACCGTTGCAAAAAATATTTTTGATGTGAAACATCTATAGGCGCACGTAAAATCGATTGCTGGAGGGGCGACGCATGCCGCGTGGCGATTCACCGCCCACTCTGCGGGCGCAGTCTCCCCGCTACGTGACCCTGACCTTTTTATCGATGTTTAATTGTTTGATTTCGATCTTTCACATCTTTAAAAGTAATATTGTCAGTAAAAAAAAGCGGTCAAGAGCGACTCGGACTCGCGCACCAAGGGCGTACGTATATATGATATTGATGGTTTCTGAAAAACTGTGCTATTTAGAGACATCGTTTTATTTTTCCTGTAATCTTTACATAAACTTCTATCACATAGAATAATTTCAGATTTTTATCTATGCAAACTTCGGAGATAAGAGGGGGGAACGGTATTTTTTTTTACATTTTTCATCATAAGTCGGAAACTATGCTGGTTAAAAAAAAAACAAAAAATGTTTGAGGATGTGCAAACTCTTTCATATGATACCTCACATGCCCTAGTAGCCCCATTTCAAATTTTTAAGACCTCCTTTCAGTCTCTTTTCCAAAAAAGATATTTTTTTTTCATTTCTTTCTTGTTTGCATAACAGTTAGGCAAACGTGATCTAAAACTATTCTAAATTCCAAGTTGATAGCGTTAGTAGTTCTCGAGATATCCAGGTGTGACAGACAGACAGACTTAGTCTCACCATAATGGGTTCCTTTTTACCATTTTGGTACGGAACCCTAAAAAAGGGTAGGGGGTAGTCTATGAATTGAAAGCCCTCGAAAAAGAATAACTTTAGAATTATGTTTAATTTAAAGATCACGGCTATGAAATAAGCGATTTACTCCAATAGTTACTTTAAGTATACAGAAATAAGAACAACGTCTAATGTTACGACCGTAGAAAGGCTATCTTTTAACATCTTTCTGAGTAAAAAACTTAGGTATGTCTACGGGATTAAGGTAACCGATCAAAAGATGGATTTGCGCCCGTACGTACCTCTTCACATTTTTTGTTTGATCATGCTTTATATTAATTTTTTGCATTTTCTAAAAAGATGAATTTTCCCATCGAAAAGAACCCTTTTTTGAGGTATCAAAAGGGTGTTTTCATTTGTACAATCACACATGTTCAAGTAGGTTTCTGTTTAACTTAAAAAAATTCCAATTTATTTTTAGGTTCTTAGCAAGGGGATTTAAAAATGTAACAGTTAATTTTTAGATTCTTACCAGTCTTACCAAGGGGTATCGTGTTACCCAGTAACTGAGTTGTGGAGATCAGATAGGCAGTCGCTCGGTAAGACTTGAGTTCGACCCCAATATAGTTTAGAAAAAGCCTAGGCAGTTTGATTTGATTTTTAGAAGTGAAGTGTAGTCGTGAAGGATTAGGATATAAAGGATTTGCTGGTCTACAAGTTTATGGTCATCCTTTAACCGGTTTAGTCCAAACTATGTCTGTTAATATTGACCTTTCCATGGCAGGTGTACTAAGAGATCCGCAGGCGAACCAAGGTAACCGATATAGCCCGAAGAATTGCCAAGCTTAAGTGGCAGTGGGCAGGGCACACTGCTCGCAGAACTGATGGCCGATGGGGCCGAAAGGTTCTGGAGTGGCGACCGCGTAGCAGAAGACGTAGCGTTGGAAGGCCTCATACAAGGTAGACCGATGAACTTGTGAAGGCCGAAGGTATCTGCTGGATGCGGGAAGCACAGAACCGGTCGAAGTGGCGGTGCTTGGAGGAGGCCTATGTCCAGCAGTGGACGTCTTTCGGCTGAAATGATGATGGCAGGTGTTAGTTTTTAGTAAATTCTGAACATAATAAATCTAAATGAAACAACAGATTTTTTTTTTGACATATTTAAAATGCGATTATTGATTTTGTCTACTTTTTTAATAAATTTTTATTCATCATCATTCATCATTTCAGCCGAAAGACGTCCACTCCTGGACATAGGCCTCCCTCAAGGGGGGGTTTATCATAATCGCCACGCTTGGCAGGCGGGTTGGCGATCGCAGTCATCATCATCATTATTCCAGTCGAAAGACGTCAACTGCTGGACATAGACCTCCCCTAAAAGGAGGGGGGGGTTGCCATAATCGCCATGCTTGGCAGGCGGGTTGGCGATAGCAGTATGGCGTTAAAATCCATAGAGAACGCTGCTGCCCATTCTGTAGTAAGTCCCTTAGTCGCCTTTTACCACACCCACGGGAAGAAATAGGATGGTGCTATTCTTTACGTCCGGCACCACACGGCACTAATTTGTTATTAAATGAAACGAATTTATAACCCAGACAGTCTGACCCGTATGTACATTTTATAGAACCCGAAAGACACAACGACCTTTTTGTCCTCAGCGTTTTAGGTATTAAAAGGAAAATACGACCTTTTTTCTTGGACATAATCTTCCTAAGTACCTCGCCCGCTGCCTTTGTTGCCACTAACAAAATCAAACCCATCCCTTTTTCTTTACTATTCAACAAACTTCATAATGCCTTTTTAATTGAATCCACATTGTTAAAATATTTGTGCCACTTTACATTCTTCCTTCTGTTCAAGAAATGTGTGAAATGAGCAATTAATGCTCTTCTTTGGCTGTTGGAGACGATACTTTTGGAAGATTACAGTGCTACTTAACTATACTAATGAACAAGCATTATTTTCAGTTCTCTTGACAATATTTTCAAGGAACGTTCCTACCTTGTAACTACTTACTGACATTTTAATAGACTGTAATTTAGTTTGCATACTCAATTTAATGACTTTAATGAAAAAGTGTACCGTGTGGTGCCGGATGTAAAGAATCACCCTATTTCTTCCCGTGGGTGTCGTAAAAGGCGACTAAGGGACTTACTAGAGAATGGGCAGCAGCGTTCTCTATGCATTTTAACACCATTCTGCGATCGCCAACCCACCTGCCAAGCGTGGCGATTATGGCAAACCCTTTAGGGTAGGCCTATGTCCAGCAGTGGACGTCTTTCAGCTGAAATGATGAATGAATGGTTAATGAAAAGTGGCTATACATTTGTCGAATTTTAGTTAACTGTATTATCATTTTCAAATCAACTCCACTATAGGTGAATTTTCCGTGGTGAAGAGTATAAAGATTTTTTACTCAAAGAGTCAATCTCTGCCTAGCCTATTTTTTACTCCCAGAGTCAATCTCTGCCTAGCCTATTTTTTACTCCCAGAGTCAATCTTTGCCTAGCTTATTTTTTACTCCCAGAGTCAATCTCTGCCTAGCCTATTTTTTACTCCCAGAGTCAATCTCTGCCTAGACTATTTTTTACTCCCAGAGTCAATCTCTGCCTAGCCTATTTTTTACTCCCAGAGTCAATCTCTGCTTAGCCTATTTTTTACTCCCAGAGTTAATCTCTGCCTAGCCTATTTTCCCATCTATGTTGGGTTCGGCTTCCAGTCTAACCGGATGCAGCAGAATACCAGTTATTTACATGGAGCGACTGCCTATCTGACCTCCACAACTCAATTACTGGATAACTCGATATCCCTTGGTAAGACTGGTTGTCAGACGTTAGGGCTTCTGACGACTCGTAACAACTGTCAAAGATCTATAAAACACAGCCCGCATCAACGGCTTAACGTGCTTTCCAAGGCACGGAGGAGTCTTGGTATGTAAAGATGGTCACTCATCCACGGACCAACCACGGCAAGCGTAGCTTACCCTAATGGATCGACCCATGCGGCTGATATCACTTACCCACGAGCTCCTCCACCAGATGTTTTCTCTCAGAGCCTCTTCCCCCTCCTAATTTAAATGAAATGATAAAGAAACAGAAAAACCCAACAGCCATCATGTTATCTGCTACCTCCAATAAATCATAATGACGGATACCACAAAACAATGTCAGAACATCTGGTAACATTCCTCTGCAACTTGGAAGCTGTCATCCAGAAAGATTAATAATGTTACGTTTAGTGGAGGGCTAATAACCCTGTCACTATTTACTTAGAACGACATCCATTTTGTCCCCTGGACACCTATTCAATGAAACGTGCCGCTTCACGCAAGATGTCTTCCTTTATCCATTGATGAAGTGAGTATGTTTTTTGCAATGTGAGCAATATTTTTGGGAAACACTGAAATAATTCTACTGAGAATTTGTGTTGCCATATTGTTAAATATTGGGAAGTATCTCGGAGCTAGTTGGTATATTATTCGTATATTTAAATATTAAAAATCATACAAAAGTCTGAAAATACAAAGTTAAAGACGATAACATTTAAATAATTAACTAAACTAATACAGCTTTGACTTTTGGCGAAAATACAAATTGTTGATCTCTATAATTGTGATCAAGGAGAATCCGAGAATTCCAAAAGTAATTAAAGCCATCTTCTAATTGATTTCTTGCTACAAAACATAATGTCGAAGGCATAAACAATTTATGTTACTGACAAGCTTCTTAATGGCTTACAACAACTCGGCAAAGGAACTTCGTTGTTATGCCAAAGGATTTCCTAATACTGTAAGCGCAAAAGACAATTTTGTGGGTTATTAACGAAACTAATTTTGTAAGTTAATTAATAATTAAGTCTGATATTTAATTTTAGTATCTAATTTAAATATTTTCAGATGTTTTGATGACACAGTTATGATGAAACTTCTGTTTTAATTAGCAGTTATTTATTTGAATTTCTGTTAATTGCGCCTTTTTTCGGAGAAGATGATTGCGGACCTGTGAAACCCATTTTTTTTTGTCTTTAGTAAGTGCTTGTTACCCGTGTTGTTTTATATTTATGTCTGTAATAACTTGGAATAACTTTCTTGAAAAATTAGAGTAAGTAGTTAGTTTATATCGAGCTCGCGGTAGGTCCCTACTTAGTGGGTATATTTGGTTAACTTCAGCGTTTTAACTTTAAGCCGCGTTGAAAAAAAAAAACTACATTAATAGTCAGGAATCAACCCTTCGTACTCAATTCTTGAGGAGTGTTGGCCCAGTGGTAACGGCCCCAACATACGAGTTAGGTCGTAAGAAAACCGGCATATCCTAGAACCGAAAATTCAAAGACATGTGACATCCACCAACCCGCACTGGGCCTGCGTGGAGGATTACGGCCCACTCCCTCTCACCGAGAGGAGGCCTGTGTCCCATCTGAATAAGTACTCATTTCTTATCCTGCAAAGTGGCAAAATGTTTTTTACTCGTACAGGATTGCACCTTTTCT
Organism: Tiliacea aurago; assembly: GCA_948098905.1. Lineage (NCBI taxonomy): Eukaryota > Metazoa > Arthropoda > Insecta > Lepidoptera > Noctuidae > Tiliacea > Tiliacea aurago. The sequence goes on from OX402596.1 coordinate 19,157,482, forward strand.
AGAGACTTTACGTATGAGACTGGTAGTCTCAGGCAGGCAGGGTTGGTCCCTGCCATAAATTAGAACATTCTCACTTTCATGTAGCCCTAGTACCTACATATCTTCGTGTATACTTATATGTACGTACATTCACTTGTGAAGCTCACACGTACGGACCTTACGTGTGCTCCAAAGTGTTAGTACTATACTACCTCATATTAATGTACCAGGTAAAGCGATGGTCATACGGAAAGTGGAGCGAGTTACGAGTAAATCAGGTTATATTATGTAAAAACAATACACTATTTAATCGTTGTTGGAACAAGTTTCTACCGCAACCAATTTACATTTGTACAGCCCTTTAAAAAGACACTCTTTATCTCAGTATACATATTATAAATTAAAGTCGCTTGTCGTGTCTGTCTGTGTGGCCGCATTGCCCTTTAAAACTATGCAACGGATATTGATGCGGTTTTCTCCTTCACTTAGAGAATTTATTTTATATAAAATTACGTAATGTAATAAATAAATCGCAATATTTTGTCAAGTCGTGGTCAAGTCGTATGAACAGAAAGTAAATTCTGGTTGGAGCCCTCCTTATAGAAACAAGAAAGATAAAGTGACAACCACAAGAGAAGAAACGACCAACACCACATTCTATAAGAGGACATCGTTAATAATATAATATACCATTTATTTCAGGCGACACAGGCCCATAGACAAATACCTTAACCTAAACATATCTACATATTGTAATATAAACAAAAACTTGTGTGAAATTTTAGTAGCACTTCACCAAGGAACAAGTAGTAGTGTCGTGGTAGTGGGGGTGTGGTAGTTAAGGACAATCTTAAAAAAAACTTCCTGAAGATCAGTTTTAAATACCGTTAAATGACTCGCGTAAACAACATACGCTATTCAAAGTCACATATACCAAAAATACATACAAATAATATTAGTAAGTTTGTATTTTGATTTTATGTATTATGTTTTCTCTTCTAATCTTACACACGTTGTCTACATCTCTTCGTCTACTTTCCTTGTCGCAGGTATGCTGGAAGACATTTCTTTAGAAATAAGCATCACCTTTGTACGTATTTTTCTGTTCCTTTTTTCTTGTCTGTATATATATGTGTTAAAATAAATAAATAAATAAATACATCCCCGCTTACAATGTGACACGATCCTACACAACTCCCTTGTAACATCAGCGATATTTGGTAGCAGCAGTAAATTATGACACGGGCACCCATTCCGTCGTACTTACGACATATAAAAGTAACATTTGTACCAGTGTTATGAGGAAACTAAGTTTATTAGGGAATTTACTTTATCTACCTTGGTAATAACGACCCCTTCCCGCACCTCGGAAAGCACGTTAAGCCATTGGTCTTGCGCCAGATTTCTCTCCGGTCGTGTCGGATTGCCGTCCCATCGGACTATGAGAGTGAGGGAAGAGTGAGTGCCAGGGTTGGATTTAGGTATGTTGAAAAAGATATCACAAAAAAATTTAAAGGATAGTATTTATAAAAACTTATAGTACACTTTCATTATTTTTAATTTAACATATAATAGTCTAAATAAACACCCGTTAAGGCAAAATTTACTCCTCTTCTAAGTTTATCAGTTCGTGATTATTAATATTAGTCATAAAATGGCGTCTATGGATTGTGTTGCCAGTTTGTATCGTATCTTCACACAAAAATTCGCAAGCGATTATTAAAACATTGAGCAAACTTTGATTGAATTTAGAATGGAATGGAAGGAACGAGATTAGTGGAAAGAGAGAAGTGTACTGCGAACGATAATCGGGGAATCCTCGGCCATCAACACAGAAAACATCGTAAGATCAGAATTCGGTCGGATACACGCACGGTCGAAATATTCATAATATGACGTAAAACTAAGCATTCGAGAGCAAACTTTAAATTATAGTATTTTAGCGTACTATCCTTGGATGTGGATAGTATATAGTACAAAGTGCGAAATTATAGTTTAAATACTATAATTATAGTACATAATCCAACCCTGGTGAGTGCACCAGTGTCTGAGCACACACTTGTGCACTCTAATATTATTATCTCCCTCGTAGATGGCTAGTCTCCGCTGAGATTGGATGACATGGCCGAAATTCGGTCTAGAGGAAGTAAAGGAAGAATGCAGAAAGAACATATCTTTTGATTTGTTTTCTTAAAAGTTAAATCAAATCAAAAGTAATGTATTCAAACAGGCTGAGAATCAGCACTTTTCGAAAGTCACAAAATTACATAAGACAGTCCCCGAAAACGTGAACTTACCCGCCCTGCACCACTTCCTAGTGCACTATGTGGGTCATTTTATTCCCTTTCTTCTTTCTTTCTCAGTTAGTTTTAATGATGGTCTGACATTTTGAGCACTTTATGCGGCCTACCCAAATGTCCATTCTTTGGTATTGTTCGTCGAGTCGCTAAGCTCCTAAGTCTTGAGTTGAGCTGCACGATTAATGACAAATGCTTGCACTGATTGGAAAGATCCACTCAAATTTGTGTGGTTATTTCCTCAAAAGACTATTTCAGACACGGACCTACATGGTCCTCACATGGTCTGACCAAGATTACGTCTGGACTTTAAAAGAGACTTTGACCCCTGAGTTTGATTCGCCATTTCTTCTCAGGGGTAGTCACATAGGACATGTCGACTCCATCTAGCTTCCTTTTTTAGGGTTCCGTAGTAAACAAGGAACCCTTATAGTTTCGCCATGTCCGTCTGTCTGTCTGTCTGTCTGTCCGTCCGTCCGTCTGTCCCCAGCTTAGCTCAGAGAGGCTTAGTCCTAGAAAGCTGTAATTTGGCATGGGTATACATATTAATTATGCCGAAAAAATGGTAAAATAAAATTATGAAAAACATTTTTTTTTAGGGTACCGCCGTTACACGTGAAATGGGGATGATTTTTTTTTTCTCGTCTATTCCATGGTGTGGGGTATCGTTGGATAGGCCGTTCAAAAATATTGTGGGTTTGGCGAAACCATTTTTCAATTAAGGGATCCGTTAGCGTAATATTAAGCTTTAAAGTGCTATTTTTTGTTAGAGTCAAGTGTCCCCCCCCCTGCCAGCTAAATGGTTGGTTTTGGATATGTGAAAAAATTCATGGCAATAGTATATATAACGAAATTAAAAGGAAAACTATCACAGCTAAGTAGGCTTCACAAGTTAACGAGTAATAGTCGACTAACTTAAATTTGCAGTTGGAGAATTGACCGTAACGTATATCGATGTATGGGAAAGCATGTTTTTCAACTACAATGTTAAGTTTGTTTTTGGGATAAATTCATCTCAACTACGGAACCCTTCATTGTGCGTGGTCCGACATGCACTTGGCCGGTTTTTTTATTAGTTACATCATCTACATCCACGACTTTTCGGTCTGATTGAAGTCGAATTTTCTTCTTGCAACTCACGGAACTAGGATATAAATATGCATAATCACATCAAGCATTTAATCCTTTACCCGATTCTTACTTTTTTTTATTTATAATATGACGTGTATTTTAATCCCGATACGCAGTACGCGGGCGAAGCTGCGGGCAAAGGCCTAAATATAAATAAATATCTTCCTGAACAAATCAAGCGTGAAATGAAACATCCATTAGTAATGCCTTCTAATTAATCTTATGATTTGTTTTTCCTTGTAATAATTCGTTTTCATTGGTAACTTACTAAATATTGGATGTAACTTTCATGCTTATTGGTTTTATTGAGGCAATATTTACTTTAGATATTGCGATGGTCTTTATTACAGAGTTTTTGTAGGAAATAGGGCAAGTCGTGATTGTCTGTGGGTGGCAAGAGTGACTAAAAGTGTATGTCAAGTAGATGAAGCCTTTGATGAAGCATTGCGTGCTCCCAGGGTAAGTTGGCAGTGGAGTTGTTAGTAATTCTATGATTCTTATTCTCGTGTATCGAAATACCTAGACTCCAACGAGAATAGCTAATGCCGTGATAAAATATGTCTAAAGGTGAACGTCCGCTGGTCCGCACCGACCACAACACGCGCACGGCACGCAACTGATTTTAATTTGCTTTATATGAATTCATAAAACACTGCATCCATTATCGGTACCGCCTGCACCGAGCGCATATGAAAAAAAATGCGTTCCGGTGTCACAAGTTCACCACGTGCATCGCTCACTGTTCTCTTTATAATTGAGGTGAGAACTATCAAAAACGTTGTAATATGGATGACTCACTTAATTCTATTAGCAGAAAGATATGAAGAATTATATAATCTGAAACATCGACAGAGAGATAATATCCGGATAGAGTGGGCGCATGCCATCGGAAATCCATTCTATACGTTGCCGACTTCCGAAATTAAATTAAATATAATATTAAATGTGGGTAAACTACAGGTACACCTCTGCCCAACCCTTCGAGGAAACAAGGCGTGATTATGTTATGTGCTTCCGAAATTAAAGTTATTTTGCACTTTTTAGTGTTTTTGTTGGAAGTCGGTTGTTTTTTTTGTAGAAAAGTTTTTTTATTATTGAAGCATTCGCCAAGATCTCTTTAATTAAAAGTTGAAAAGCGGGTATTTATGTTACGTCTGTTTTAATTCTTATTGCTATTTTTGAGTTCGTTACGAAGAAAACTGGTCGTTACTAATCTTTTATTGGCCTGTTTAAACTTCCCAAGTTTGTTTTTTTTTATCATTTTCAGTAGGTTGAACTTCGGCGTATCACCTTACTGGCTGTGATAAATGTAGGTATAAAGGTGAACGCCCACTGATCCGCACCGGCCGCAACGCACGCACGGCACGCAACGTATACCCCACACCAATTCGTATACTACTTGCTATGAAAACAACAGTAACAGTAAGTTTTATAACATCATCAACATACACCGAGTGGATTAAATACGTATTATTGAAGAGTTAGCTGTAAATCTGTAATGTATATGAGACCGCGCAAGCTTCCTCTACCAAATAAAAGAATTATAAAAATCAGTTCTTAAACAAATAAGTTATGCCTGAACATATATAATACTAGCTTTTGCCTGCGGCTTCACCCGCCGGCGTAGATGTCAGAAAAAATCTCACGGGAACCGGGATTAAAAGTACCTACCCTACATAAAAGGACCCCTAGTGCAAAATTTCACGTCGCTCCCAGTAGTTTGGGTTGTGCGTTGATACGTCAGTCAATCAGTCGGTCAGTTTCTCCATTTGTTTATACAGATAGATTTGTTATTTAGACCAATACAAAATAATAATAAATTAGGACATATTAGTTTTTTTTTGTTCTTCGAGTGTAATATTTCAAAATTGTTGACCTTTACGAGAACAACGTCCTGACAAACCTTGAAAATGACACCATATTGATTTGTAGACTATTTAACTTTTTACACTTTTTTTTTAAAACGTGAAACACGTTTTATTTATTTGTTGACACGAGTAACCCTGCGAATTGTCGAATTGATACAATTCAAATGTTTTTCCATACAAGAGGTGAAACCCCGTTACACCCCTTTAGGAGTTGAATTTTCAAAATTCTGTTTTCAGCGGTTACCTACGTCATAATAACTATCTGTGTGCCAAATTTTAGCCCAATCCGTTCAATGATTTGAGTTTTGTGTTGATAGATCAGTCAGTAAGTCAGTTACTGTTTCCTTTTGTATGTATTAAATCTAAAGTGTAATTGGACATGTTACGAGGACCCTGAATACATTGGGATTAGGGCAGGAGACTGATGATGAAGAATTCATTCTAAGTTTCAAGTTAACAGATCAACGAAAAAAGATTTTTTCATACAAACTGTATCCATCCCCCCTTTACACCCCCGAAGAGGTTAATTTTTAAAGTGGTTTTGCGACTTTTCCATTATTTGACTTAAAAGTTATACCAATTTTCGAGTTAATCAAGCCACGTAGTAAAATCCTCTCTTCTAAAACTGACTACCCCTTTTCACCCCGTTATGGGTAGATTTTAGAAAAACCCTGATACAAGTTATTCTTCATTTTTGGTTTTAAGTATAAATACTGAGTTTCGAGTTGATCGGACCACGCTTTATAATTCTTCTATACAAGCTTTGACATCCCATCCATTGAAGTTAAGATAACAAAAAAATACAAACTATATATTTTATTTACGTAAGTATTCGTCCAAGTTTCAAGTTTATTAACTCTAGGAATAAGATTTTTCATGCAAACAAAATCCCCCGTTTTCCTCCCTTTAAAGGTCAAATTTCCAAAAACCCCTTCTTAGCGGATGCCTACGTGCCGAATTTCAGCCCAATCTGTCAGTGGTTTGAGCTGTGTTGATAAACCAATCAGTCACGGTTTCCTTTTATATGTAGGTACCTTTATACGGCTAGATATATATATATATATTGAGAACCTCCTCCTTTTTTGAAGTCGGTTAAAAATCATTTATAGCCAGAATGCATCTCATGACAATTGCAATAAGACCAAACACGGGTAGGATAGATTGTTTTATTACCGAGTTCCAGTGCCTACCTTCCAGCTTCATCATCAGATCAGTTTCGATCATCAGATCAAATTTGCTTCGCTTAACTATCTTAATCCAGATATCTCATCGCCACCCGTGAAATACTTATCATTGAGAAGTTCCGGTGGCCATCTGTGGCCTTCTTCAACAGTTCCACTTCACCAAATTATACTTTCTGAATGCAAATGATTGACTTGTTGATGAAAATATAAAAATCGTTATATGTATGCCTATAATATTTGAGGAGTACCCTCAATTACTCATGGATCCCAACATCAGAACTGGATTTTGATAAAAATGGGACCAATCTGGAAGTATATCCTTTCAAATAAAAAAATAATTTTCCAAATCGGTTCATAAACGACGGAGTTTTGAGGTAACAAACATTAAAAAAAAAAAAAAAATCATACACACGACTTGAGAACCTCTTCCTTTTTGTGAAGTCGGTTAAAAAAGAGAAAAGTCCTCGATGAGCAGGATTGAAGCTTGTAACACGGCACCCGGAAAATGACGCTCTGAATGTAAAATATTAAAACCAAGGCGAGTTTATGAAGCTTATGAGGCTATACGTATTGATTTATTGAATCCGTACATATCATCATTCATCATTACAGCCGAAAGACGTCCACTGCTGGACATAGGTCTCCCCCAATGTGGGGGGTTTGTCATAATTGCCACGCTTGGCAGGCGGGTTGGCGATCGCAGTATGGTGTTACAATGCTTAGAAAACGCTGCTGCCCATTCTCTAGTAAGTCCCTTAGTCGCCTTTTACGACACCCACGGGTAGAAATAGAGAAGTGCTATTCTTGACGTCCGGCACCACACAGACAAATTACTGATTTAGATACGTTAAAATGGATGGGTGAGAGAAAGTTAAGTTCAAACTTTTGGCAAAGTATGTATATGAATATGAGGTATGGAATATATTCTCTTTGCAAGTTCAGAAGCCAATTATTTTTAAAATATTAACCGTGGAGTTTCTTGCCAGCTCTTCTCCGTAGGAAACGACTAATGGGAACCATGCGCCCAGCTTCTGACGTTTCATAAGTGCCCATGTAGGTTATGTGAAAAAAATTTTTTTGATTTTGAAAAAAAGGTTTATGGTACAGACGGCTACACATCGAGCTATAAATTTCCAGTATAAGCTGATCTCGCATTGTGTAGGATTTCTGCAAAATGAGAGGTCAGCGTATACTGGAAAAGTATAGCTTGATGTGTAGCCGTGTTTACCAGTGCGTCATGGTGTGTTAAGTTTCGGGATTCAAAAAAACCTCGATTCAAATAAGGTATGGCTTCGGTTATTTGTATAAGTATAAGACAAATTATTATACGTGTATTATACATGATAGATTCAATTATTATTTTTAGCAAAATTTAAATCTAAATTTTATTTATACTCACTCGCTCCGTCGATGTCTGATGTCTTTTAGACTATTACGACGAGTCTATCGGTCAGAGAACCACTTAGAAAGGCTGTACAAGTCACCATTTATAATTTAATTATTTACTTTTAGGAAAGCTCAAGGTCTCAAATCAGTGTAAGTAAAATAAAACATTGGCTATTGGCATTAAAAATGTGTGTACCTTTAAGTAACTAGATAGATGATTTTTAGGGTTCCGTACCCGAAGGGTGCCAACGGGACCCTATTAGTAATGCTCGGCTCTGTCCGTCTCAGGACTGTATCTTGTGAACCGTAACAGGTACACCCTATAGAATTTTGTCATTTTCACTGAGTATGTACATCCGCTGTGTGAATAGCCGCTGTAACAACAAATAATAAAAATGAAATAGAGATAAAAATTTAAGCGGGTCCCCATACAAGAAACGTGATGATTTACTAATATTTAAATATTGTATGGAACCCTGCGTGCGCGAGTCTGACTCACACTTTTTACCGCTTTTTGTCATAAAAATCTTCTAAACATAAAAAACTATATAAGATTTATAGAAAAACAAAATGACGCAGACCTTGAAACAGTAGAAAAGAAATAGGCAACCACAAGGAAACAACAACATTGTTAAAGGGGTGAATATCGTATTTCTTTTTGAACATCACAAAGTGACATCGATCAAAGATTATATAATATAAAAGCAGGCACTGACTTGGCCGAGTTCTTCCGCGCATTAAGCAATCGATATTTGTTTCCACGCCATAGATTCTGGAGATACGTTATTTATGAAAATGGTTAGTATCTAACATAGAGACGGGGACTATCTCTATTCTCTGGCGAACTATATTTAAGGTCTCCATAAACTTTTTTAATTGTAACTTGATAAAAAAGTAATTGTTTTTGCATTAAAGGGAGGGTTTGACACTTTTCTATAATGTGGGTTGGTGTGTAAAAATAAAAATTTACCTTGGAAATGTTTGTAGAATGTGTTCAAATAACAGATACTAATGGCAGACGAAGCAATAGAGTCACAAGTATATTTTATGAGCATCTCTAAGTACTTTATGATAAATACAAAAGTTATCCCGCAAGGGAATATCTTTGGACCTATCCTTTTTCGTATGTATGTTTTTTTCTTACAGTATTTTGTAACTTTTTTGTATAATATTATATAAGTTAAATTTAAAATTAAAAAACTAGCAAATATCACAAACAGTTTAAAGTTTAGAACGAAATCAATAATGGCACTGTTAAAGTTATAAAAGTGGAAACCATTTTGTTGCCAAGTAAAATATCGACACAGATGTCATACAAGTAGAAAAATGGAAGATCTAAAAATAAAAATATTATGTACATGTTGGCCGGGTACAACGGGCTTCAAGTGTTCACTGTGATGATTGGCACTTTACTATTGTTGTCAGAGTCGAGTGTCGTATACATGGCATCCTTCGATATTTATTGAGGATATACGTGAGGATTTTTCTAGACAGAAAAATTTATCCAGTAGGTAGCGATAGTTACAGGAAAAAAGTACGAGACAATAAACGTCTCGATGTGATCATGTTGAAAACTATAGTTAACAGGCAAAATGTGCCTTTGGTGAATGCAGACGTTATTCGTATTATTGCTGTTTCTTTCAATGAAAAATATTATTTTTGGAAGCCGTAAAAACAATATGTTTTAATGTTGTTTTAATGGCTTCTAAAAGTTATAATCGTACTTGAATTTGTGTTGTTTTCATTTCATCAAAGAAATAATAACAGTCGAAACACAAAACTTTCCATTACTTCTTCATACATGAAAATTGAACTTTTCCACGCCCTCAACGACTACAAAATGGTTGAATACGTCTTTTAAAATAAGTCTCTAAAGTCATTTACAATGTTCTGCCTACACCTGGTACCACAGTATAAAACAATACAGAAGACTGATGTCTTGCGTGTAAAAACTTTATGATTATGATTATGAACTTCATAATCATTTATTTGCAACAAGTATTGGTCTAAAAGTAAAAGTAATTAAGTTCCTAATACATAGTCAGACATTTGACATGCCAATGCCTAATGTTAGAGTATAATATTTATGTACAATGGCATGCTTTAAATGCTAGTTTCTATTATTCATAAATTTAACAATACATTAAATATTAATTATCGTAACATTTATTAAAACTAAAAATTTTAATTTTTATATAATACGTACACCCATGCCAAATTACAGCTTTCTTGGACTTAGTGTCTCTGAGCTAAGCCGGGGACAGACAGACGGACGGACAGACAGACAGACGGACATGGCGAAACTATAAGGGTTCCTTGTTTACTACGGAACCCTAAAAACCGGCCAAGTGCTTTTCGGACCACGCACAATGAAGGGTTCCGTAGTTGGGATGAATTTATCCCACAAACAAACTTAATATTGTAGTTGATAAACATGTTCTCCCATACATACAATATACGTCACGGTCAATTCTCTAACTGCAAGTGTAAGTTGGTCGACTATTACTCGTTAGCTTGTAAAAACGTAGCTGTGATAGTTTTCCTTTTAATTTCGTTATATAATATGTATATACTACGGCCATGTTTTTTTCATATATCCAAAAACAACCAAACACTTGACTAACTAAAATATGCACTTTAAAGCTTGGAAAATAGTCTCCACAGACCCGCAATATTTTTGAACGGCCTATCCAACGCCTAGCCTATCCAAGATGCACTATTAAAAAAAATATCATCCCCACTTTAAGTGTAAGTTCAGGAGCTACCCTAAAAAAAATTCTAGGAAATTTTTTTGGGGTCGTCCCGACCCCATTTTTTTTTCTTATAAACATTGATACAAGCTCTCATTAACTGAATATTTGATTCCACCCAAGTTTGGGAAATATTATACAAAACAGGGAAAAGCAATAGCAAAGTCCTAATAAATTCCATTCCAATTCTCATAACATCCTGTAAATATTTTGACGATCACACGAAACCAAATAGGAGTTAATAAAACTCCTACCAAACTTAGGTATATTAATCTATTTATATAATATCAAAAAAGAGCAAACTTCGGAAGTCTTGGTAACCCGTCCAATACAATATGGTTGTAATAAATAACACGTATACTCGCGTCGAGATCATTTTGGATATAACGGTATTGAAAAACGCTGAGATTTAAAACGACGCAACATAGCTCACTTCTTGCGTGAGATAGGACCTTTTAGAATTCTGTTTTTCGAAGGACAGGACTTTTTGCCGAGTATCCGGGTGGAAAGATGGTCGTTTATAAGAAGATGTCTGATGTCAAGTTGATGTAAAGGATACTGGGGACTTGGAGTGTCTTGCCTTTCAGTACTTTTGGCCTCTTTTACCGCTTATTAGTTATGGCATTTAAATCTACAATACGCGGAATCCTCTGATACAAGTTTAATTAAAATTTTGTTTTTCCATACAAATATTTCTTATTTATTTATTTAACAGTTTACAGTATAGCAGTGTACAGTTATGTGGTAGGTCTCTTAGGCCCGTATTTATAGAACGTTACTCAGTACTCAAACATTACTTAAGACTAAATTCAAGCCATTAGATTGGTTGAATTTATTCTTAAGTAATGCTTGAGTCCTGAGTAACGTTCTATAAATTCTTAGTATGTGATAGACTTCTTAGCTATAGAGAAATAAATGATACCAGGCGGTAATTGGGGGAGGATATAATTTAATTAATAGAATACGTGCTCAATTTGCCCATTTACTAAAGTAAATTCTATTACTACGTGATACGAATGAGCGTAAGACACAATTAGATAATCTTTTGACAAAACTCTTCCTATATTCCGACAAAATGGTAGCGAAATAGGTGTGAGAAATTAATCAAACACGCTAAAATGAGTGACGTTGAACGTTACCGCATTGTCAGCGGGACGTTTATAGTCAGCGGTTACTGTGGTGACGGGCGTGTGGAAGCCATGTTGATTAAGTGCTGGGCTTACGTGTGTGTGTAGGGAGGCTACCAAATAGTTGGGAACATGATGGTGAACGCTTCAAGAATCTTCTGGAAAATTCCCACAGAGAAAAAGATGACGATCAGTATTACACATTATAGCAAACGTCATTTATTCAAACTAGGCTTTTTTTCTTTTGATTTTTTACTGGGTGCAATTATCAAATAACTTCTCCCGCTCTGCGCGGGGCGGGAGGGCGTGTCAGACTTTTACTGACTAAAACCCATCCGTGTTCCTTCCGTTGCCTGTGTGCCAGGGCCACGATATCTCTTTCGGACAAACTCGGAACCCTGGCAGGCATTGGCCCTAACGGACCCCGTCAGTTGGTGCTGACATTTCTTTGAGGCGCGCGTGGAACACAACACGCCGTTGACCCGGACTGAATATGCTTGGATCGTATCTCATGTAAAGACATCATGAGAGATACAAGGAGCTGATACTGGCTGTACCAGCAACCACACCATACTAGCAACCTTTACCACTTCCTAGTGCTTTACTGGGAAGAAGAAGTTACGCAACAAACTCCCCAGCAGCGCAGCTGTCTGTTCAGTTGGAAAAACTTGATTCTATACAATAGTATGTAAAATTATTTACATTACGCAACACAAAACATTCAATTCAATTATTTACCATTATATTATAATTATGTCAATTTCCCAAATCCTTTGATAATTTAAAAGTGCCTGTAATAGGTTTATTTGAAATAAATGCTTTGAGTTTCAGTTTGAGTCAGCTAGCACACGCCTATACACACGACTAACAAAACTAACAAAACAAATATAGCACCGTTCACTTATAAACGAGACCTTAACATTTTATTATAATAATTACTTGTCTGTTATCACTTATCCCTGTAATATTGGTAGAGTAAGTAGGTCTTAGGAGCAGTGGTGACCCAGGTGGCAACAGTCCCAACTTACCAGTTGTAGGTCGTGGGTTCGAACACATATAGGTGCTCTGCTTTGTGTTAATAATTTAATCGGCACTGCTCACAAAACAGTGAAGGAAAACATCGCGAGGAAACCGGCATGTACTGGAACCAAACATTCAAAGATATTGTGATATTTACCAACCCGCACTGTGCCAGCGTAGAAGATTACAGCCCACTCCCTCTCACAGAGAGGAGGCCTGTGTCTCAGCAGTAGGACAATTTTAGGCTCATTATGAAGTATGTCTCTCTCAGAATTCACGGCGACGGAAAACAGTCCTGTGTATTAAACGAAGCGAGAGTAAATCGGACAGTTTACCGTATTTCTGTGCTACTGAACGTTAAGACGCTGAGAACCGACTGCATACAAAAGAAAGAGAAGTGCGATGACGCAACGCTTGTAATTAATTACAAAATATGAAGGAATTATCAATTTACTCAAATAAGTTGAGTAATCGAAAATAAAAATACAACCAAGTTCTGCATTAAAATATGACGTTATCGTTATTAATTAAATACCAATACCGTACGTTAATATTTAATACAGATATTTTGGGTCCGTGTGGTGCCGGACGTAAAGAATAGCACCATCCCATTTCTTCCCGTGGGTGTCGTAAAAGGCGACTAAGGGACTTACTAGAGAATGGGCAGCAGCGTTCTCTATGCATTTTACCTCCATACTGCGATCGCCAACCCGCCTGCCAAGCGTGGCGATTATGGCAAACCCCCCTTTGGGAGAGGCCTATGTCCAGCAGTGGACGTCTTTCGGCTGGAATGATGATGATGATGATGATTTTGGATTGGAACTCAAAGTAAAAGGGTAGTTTACCGTTAATTTGTACGGAGATTATTTTTTCTTAACGTGTTTTGGTAACAACCAAGTTCTGAGAAATATGTTCAACAATAACACAATTATATTTTTTCCGCTACCACAAACTATATAGATTTGGCAATTTTTTTGTTTAAGACAAGCCTACTGAGATCATTTGCCTCTTGTCAGTGCCTTAACGTGGCACGGAGGGTTCTCGGTATGTAATCGACGGTCACCCATCCACGGACCGACCTCGGCAAGCGTTGCTTAACCTTGAATATTGACACGTAAGGCTCTTTTTATTTAGCCACCAGAGGCGCTGACAATAGGCAAATGATCTAAGTAGCTACTTAGATCATTTGCCTATTGTCAGCGCCTTAAGTTAAAACGAAATAACCCGAGAACAGAAAGCACGTACTGTTATCGAACTGTAAATCTACCCCAAGGACTAATTACCAGCTGCACTTGCTCGACGTGAAGATTAATACGTTTGCACGAAACCTAGGCTTCGTCTAAATTGACACTTAAAAACTTTGGCGTTTCCTAATTGCTGTGTGATGGATGCACTTACTTTAGGAACAGCTTATCTCGAGCAATTAAAGTTGATAGACAAGTCTCGTCTTAATTAAGCATTTTCTTGCTTTATTAGAAACAATAATAAAGCAGTTACCTATTATAATTGAGATCAAGTTTATTTTCACTTGACCCGCATCTCTGTTTATCATTTTCATCATCAAGAAATTGGTATCTTCGATTTTACAGACTTGTTTAGCTTTAATTTTATTTCATACGAATTGTTGCCCGCAACCTCGTCTGCGTATATTTTGTATTTGAAAGAAAGAAAGAAAAATGCGTTTATTGGCATTACAGCAAAAAATCCACCATAAAACTATAAAAACAGAAAAAAATATAATAATGCCAGAAGGGCCTTTTTTTTCTGGGTGGGTAATTATCAAATAACTTGGAGGGCGTGTCAGACTTTTACTGACTAAAACCCACCCGCGTTCCTTCATTTGCCTGTGTGCCAGGGCCACGATATCCCTTTCAGATAAACTCGCAACCCTAGCAGGCATTGCCCCTAATGGACCCCGTCAATTCGTGCTGACATCTCTTTGAGGCACGCGTGAAACACAACGTGCCGTCAACCCGGGCCTGGTCCTTATCGGACGGCGAGCTACCCATCGCTCACCATCCACAGGCCCGCGCCTACGGTGGCCGGAAATCGGCTTGCGACGCCGGGCGTCTCCTGCGGCGACTAGGGGCGTGAGTGCGCTAACCCTGCCTCACCCTCGCGCGTTTCGTCTCCTCCTCCGCGAGCATTAGTGCTTCGCAGAACGAGGTGACGGCCTCTCATGCACTCTCGCTCCGAACCATGGCCTGAACCAGGGCCGGACGTGAGAGATTGCTGCCGCCGATCGCCTCCGTGAGGACACGGCGGTGCTCCGCCTAAGTCGGGCAGACCTCCACCGTATGCTCCACCGTGTCCTCAAGGTGTACAACCTGACGCTGTTTTTCGCTGATTTCATAACATACGCGTGTAGTACCCGTAGGATTAGGCAGAGGTGTACCTATTATAGCACACCTGCATTTCGCCGGTTACGTTTAAGTCCTATGTTATAGGAGCGAGCCTATTGCCATCAACCGGCCACAAATCCAGACTCCGGTCTCTATCCAGTATCTAATCAAACCGATATAAATACCGTCATAGTTCCAGAGCGGCCTATATTAATCACATTGGCCGTAGTGGGTTGACCGTGAGGGCCGTATTATAATCAATACGAAGGATTGTACAAACTATATTTATATGGCACTCATCCACTGCTGCGAAATAATTGAATGTCTGTGGGGTGTTTGGCATTGATTAATCAATGAGGTGACTGGCAGTGAGATACAAAAGAAACTCGTACCTATTTTGTAAAATCACTACTCGTACATAGTATAAAACAAAGTTGCTTCCCGCTTGCTGTCTGTCCCTATGTATGCTTAGATCTTTAAAACTACGCAACGGATTTTGATGCGGTTTTTTTTAATAGATAGAGTGATTCAAGAGAAAGGTTTATATGTTTAGAAAAAATACGAGGGCGAAGCCGCGGAAGCCGGAAGCCGCGAAGCGCTTAGGGCAAAGTGGCAGTAGTCCAAAGGGAATGGTTATGCAAGGTGTCGGAGCAACTGGAAGTACTGGTGATCCTGACAAATCATCAAGCCACAGATCGTAAGAAAAACCGGCCAAGTGTGAGTCGGACTCATACACGAAGGGCCGTATTAAGATCGAACAAAAAACGCCGAAAAAGACACCTTTCTTGTATGGGGGGGACCCTCTTTAATTATTAACTTTATCAATTTAATTTTTATTATTTTTTGTTATAGCGGCAATAGAAATACACTATAGGTATATGTTAACATTTCAACTGTCTATTTATTACAGTTCATGAGATACAGTCCGGTGACAGACAAACGGACGAACAGCGGAGACTTAGTAATAGGTTGGCTCTAAAAAGGAAATCCGAAAAAAAAAGAGAAAATGTGTAAAATAATGAAGTGCAAGATTCAGTACATTAAAGGAAATGAGTTTTAGAGGCTATTTTAACTGTCTTCGGACGTCATACCAAGTAAATCCGATTAATAGTAACTCCACTAGTATACATTATATTAGTAACTAACTAGGTACCCAGTTCCATTTCATCATTCATAGAGTAATTTTTGACGACCAAAAACTTCGATAACTCCGACCAAAAATTTCACGAGTCCAGGAAATTATGTTCTTCCTAAAACGTATTTACACAAATATCCGATTATTTTTTTATAATGACATTAACATGGCATTTGTAAAACATTACCTGTGATGACAAATCGTACATAATATACGATAGTACGACTGTAGATACGAATGTGATGTCGCGTACGACTGAAGCGGTCCTTAATGTTAATCCAATTGTACACTTCTTAAGGTTTCAAGACAATGTTGGATGATCATTCAACGTATTTACGTTCTATTCACATCTGATATTATAAATTGTGATTCAAAGAAAAAAGAAAGAGCATGTGTGCTCGGAGTTTCTCTGAAAGATACGATCAGAAATTAAGTTATCCGGAAGAGAACTGGAGTTACCGACATAGCCTGCAGAGTAAGCAAGCTGAAGTGGCAGTGGGCTGGCCATGTTTGTCGAAGGACCGATGGCCGGTGGAGAGACGAGTCCTGGAGTGGAGACCGCGTGCGAGCGTGGTGTGGGACGCCCCCCAGCCAGATGGACCGACGACCTTAAAAAGGTGGCTGGGACAGACTGGATGCGGAAGGCAGGACAGGGTGTTGTGGCACAGCCTAGGAGAGGCCTATGTCCAGCAGTGGACTGTTATAGGCTGAGTTGATTGTTGTGCTTATTACCACACGATAGAAGTGAAAACTTACGACTGGGGCCGAGTATACGCGATTCAGCGTCACCGACCGATCTGGAGCCAAGTATACCTAATCAGTTCAGCGTCACCGAGTCATCCAAGCGTGACGATTCAGTTTCGTTCACTATTCAGTA
This sequence comes from Tiliacea aurago, assembly GCA_948098905.1. Classification (NCBI taxonomy): domain Eukaryota; kingdom Metazoa; phylum Arthropoda; class Insecta; order Lepidoptera; family Noctuidae; genus Tiliacea; species Tiliacea aurago. Next base: position 19,174,578 of record OX402596.1, read on the forward strand.
AGAGCGCAAAGTGCGCCTCTATAAGTAAACCCTTCAGAAGTCGTGCTTTTTTAATTAAACAATCACCAACTATGAAGTTTGCAGAGCGTACGCGTAGTTACTTACATTGCTTCTATTTTCTTAATGTCTCTCGGCAAACTTCGGGCTCTTTATAGTTCACACGGAAATCGAAACAAAACAACAATAAAGTACTTAGTTCTGAATTTAAATTATTATCACCATAAATGTAATAATTGATGGGCCTGAAAATTTGCATTCGTTTGTTTTCTGAAATGTGATGATTGCCGAGAGACATTAAGAAAATAGAAGCATTGTATTAGGGTCATACTCGTATTATTTTATCACATAATAACCTAACTACCTACAATAAATATTTTTTTAGCATAGTGATTAGTGCACTCACTAATCACTTCCCAGTTACCCATTGGTAACTACGTTTTTGTGCAATGTGAGTAAAAAAATCTTCAACCTGCTTATTAACAAATTCTCGAATGTCAAATCTTTAGATGTCAGTACTAGCAATCGAGAAATAGAACCGTTACAAAGGAGAGCAAATCGGTCAATGTCAAATCATTTATTTCAAGTAGGCCAGCCATTAAAAGGCACTTTTGAACGTCAACATTTACAAGAAAAGACGAGAGACAAGAAGAATCAACTCTAGGCTTCCAAAAGGTAGTTTCTTATGGAAAATAATGGCAAGAAACTCCATAGTTCGGAATCGGAATTCTGTTACGTAGACCCTTCGCCACTGTAATGAACATGTAAATGGTATACTAAGGAATCAGCACTACTAGGCTACTTATGCTATCTCAATACGGAGAATTCCCAGACGTATTGGTTTAATCTCATTCCTCTCCAATTGTTAAGCAAATGCACAGCTCAGACAAAGCTCAACCAAAATCAGGTTTTAATTAACTCAAGGCTTCTCGCCGAATGCAATTTATTTAGAACTAAGCTTCAGTGAACAGAAGAATCAATCCAAACTGACAGTATTTATCAAATTAAGGAAATTGAGGAATACTGTCAGTTTGGCTTGATCCAGTTCTGTGATTGTAAATCCATGTGATTGATTTCAGCTTTGAAGTTTAGATTGGAGTGGTTTCTTTTTAGATAGACTTTACTTTTACAGTGCTTGTATCTTTTTTGGGTTGTTGTTTTGATTTTTACAGTCTGTTGACGCCATAAAAAAAAAAAAAATTATAGCGAACTGGCATGCGAAAAACGACATCGCTACAATGCGCTGGAACAAAAATAAAACAACGTAAGACCACCAAACCACATGAAAATGGTTTAAAAATAAATGATGTATAAAAAATATTTTCAGTCAGTGTTTAATTACCTAATAAGCACATTTTGAATGCAATTTTGCAATGAAATTACTTAAGATTTTAGAATTACAGAAATAAATATAAAAAAGTAGAGGTCTTTTCGGAATTAAATTCTATGGATATTTAACACAATTGCCTTTTCCTTCAGTCAAAGTATTAATCAAATAGTCAATAAACATAATATCCAAAAATTCAATCCTTATAATATATGATGTATCATAAAATGAAATAAAATAATGGTTACGAAAAAGCCCCCAATTTATTTTGGTATTGCCTTAATTAACATCATGTTCTTTTGCTGTACAATCGAAACATAGCAGCCGGCTTCTAAAATAAATTTAAGAATGAAAAAACGTACAGTGGTGCTTCTATTATCTTAATGTCTCTCAGAAATCATCACATTTCCGACTTAAACAGCTTTCCTCCTGTTTGTAAATTAAATCACACTAATATTATAAAGGCGAAAGTTTGTGAGTGTGTGTGTGTGTTTGTTACTGCTTCACGCTCAAACGGCTGGACCAATTTTGATAAAATTGTGTATGGAGGTAGCTGACACCCTGGATTAACATATAAGCTACTTTTTATCCCGATATTCCTACAGGATCGAGTCTTACGCGGGTGAAACCACGGGGCGCAGCTAGTTACATAATAAGTAAAGGGAGTAGTAACAACTCTATATATTTTCAAGTCGATTGAGAGCTTTTGGCCTTCACAAACACTTGATATTCCCGTGTAATAAAAATGTTTAGGTAGGTACCTACTTTATTTATGCATGCGGATAACTTTTTATGTAATTTAATCATATTTATTCTTATAATTGTTTGTATAAGCATTATATTATTAGTACTGTTTATTTTATTTTATTTTGTTGTTCAACTCATTAAACCTGACTTGAGTTCCGTACGTATTTTTCGGGTAACCACTGAAAATCAGCGCTGTGTTGTGGGTCCCCCATAGCACAGCATCATGCTGAGTGCAAGCCTTTTTGTCACAGTCATGACGTGCAGTTGCCGACTATTTGTTATTTTTGTGCTCGTGATTTTAATGTGGATAGGTCTTTTTTTTTTAATGTTTGCTTGCTCGAGTCTATGTTTTCCTAAGCACGTGTTTCTGTGACGAATAAAATTATTTTTCTTTCTTTTTCTTTCACCAAGTGCAAAGGGTAACTGATAGAAATCCGACGACTGACGGAACACGAAGTTTGCCGAGAGACATTAAGAAAATAGAACCACTGTACTGCTTCTCTTGGCAGGAAGGTATAAAATAACTATTGTATTTTGCGGTGTTCTAGAGTTACCCTTTTTTTGGGTAGGAAATTATCAATTAATTTTTCCCTCTATGGGCGGAGCTCAGGGCGTATCAGACTTTTACTGACTTAAACCCACCCGTGTTCCTTCAGATGCCTGTGTGCCAGGGCTACGATATCCTTTTCGGACAAACTCGTAACCCTGGCAGGAGTTACCATAGGCTTTCTTGGGGTGCAAAAAAATTAGGACAAATTTAAAATTAATTAACTTTTGTGAATTATTAATTTAGCTTATAATTTATTTGTAAGAGGCACAGGAAACTAATTGCAGAAAATTTCAACCTCATTAGACTTTAGTCAAAGTTATGAAAACTTTAACTTTGATATTTTCCTCTCATTTTTCATAGAGATTTCTCGGTAAAATTTCTCGGCTTTCTTCATGGAGGGTAAGACAGAGTGTACACCCACATTTCACCAGTTATGTTAGAGTCCCATGTAATAGGGACGAGACAGTAACCGGTCCCAAATCTGGACTCCGGGCTGCTATAGAGAAATTCCTGATGGAAAACCCCAAGAGACCTCATGCTCAGTACCACCATTAGACCTAAACGAGACCCTTTTTCCTTTTGAGGTACGGAACCCTAAAAAATATATAATAATCAAATATTGTGAATTTAATTATCATAATAATTACGTACACGAATTTTCAACAACAAAGTCTACCAAACATTAAAAATGATACTAGGTAGATAATGTAATGATACAATACTACCTAGATAGATACATTATTTCCAGACTAAAAGTCGGAAGTCGAAGTTGCCAACTGTCGACCAATCGGGCACCATATGACATCTGGTGGCTGATATATTTCCTGGCAAACAACTTACTTCAGAGATACACCGGTTGGTTTAGTTATTTTTCAATACACTTCCTCGAAAACTGGTTCATATCGCACTACGATCAGGTTCACAATGCAAAGTATTTCACACGCGTGCAATTTTTTATTTTCCAACACGTGTGCGGGAATATAAATTGCCACAGGTAACTTATACCTATACTTAGTCCAATGCCTATTCACACCGTCTCGCACTAGATACGGTCCTCTTTAATCGGAGGTGATTTTTTTTTAAATCTCGGCAAAGATTCGTCTTTACGGCGTTAATATTCTTGGAATATTTAAATAATGTTTTTTATATAAATAGAATATCATGATTATTACAATAAAAAAAAACGTTTATGAACAAATCAACATTTATTTGTGTTCTAAACTCAAAAATATTTGAATTTTCTATTTTTCATATTAGGCTGTTTATCGGCTTTATACCTTTGCTTCTCCTTCAAACTGGCGAAAGCAAAACGCGGAAAAAAAAAAGGAAAATTAAATCATAGTTTCCTAATAATTCATGACAAAAATATTTTCGTTATTTTATTTTATGTCTTCAAAAGTGTATTGAAAAACGTCGTTTGATACACATGGACATTTTTTATTGCAGTTCTCGGCTCAAAAACAACCTCGCCTACGGCTCGGGTGTTAATTCCGCCTCGAATGCAATAACAAACATTCTCCACTTGTATCAAAATGTACTATTGTTGCGATTCTGAATATTACATTCCTGATATTTGTTTTCAATGTTATATTTATTCTGAGATTACTGAAAGCTTTATTAAATAAGATGATTGGTTGTCAGACGGGATAATGAAAAAAAAAAACGTCTTGCGACTACTAAACAGAATTCCGACGAACCGTAATACGACAAGATTTTATTTCGACGACATGGAACTCCGATAGGTCTTCATTTCTACAACACTTTAGTTCGAAATACCTTAAGTCCGACACTACTGTACTCCAACAAAGCGTTTCTTCGACATGGTATAGATAACTAGGAAATGATGCGACTTCGACGACATACTTCACCGACAACAATGCTACTCCGAAATGAGTCAATTTCGACGTATTTTACTCCGGCATGCTGTATTTCGCATAATCAGCCTATAATTTCCCCACTGCTGCTGGGACAAAGGCCGCCTCTCGGTGAGAGACAGTGGGCCTTAATCCACCACGCGGGTCCAGTGCGGGTTGGTAGATGTCACATGTCTTCGAATTTTTGGTTCTAGGACATGCCTGTTCCTCACAATGTTTTCCTTCACCGTTTTGAGAGCAGTGGAGATGAAATAATTTACACTAGGGAAAGCGCCTGTCTGCACTGAAAAAAATGCGAGCTAACTAAGATACATTTTCTCTTAGTTGGCATTTAAAAGTTTGGAATCACTATTTATTTATTTAATTTAAACAAGATAGCGTATTTGCCAGAACAAATTCATTTTTTTCAAATCAAATAATAATCTTAGTTGATGGTAACAAGCAACTTGTTAGCATTACATCATTCTTAAACTGACCAACATTTGAGTTAAATCAAATAACTACCCGTAATTAAACTAACTAATTTCTTAGTTGACGGAACTATGATAATTTAACAATGTTCTCCTAGCTTCAGAAGTCAAGATCTTGTTAGGCTCGTTTGGAGTCAAGATGCGTGATCACATTAAACAAGATGTTTGTTAAAGCAAACACTTTTTTTTTCAGTGTGGGTTCGAACTTACCTACGTACTCGTAAGGCGCAGCTGTCACCACTGGGCCACCACTGCTGTACTTCGACAATATCTTAAATCGACGTGATACATCTGCGACACGAGAGATCATCCTTCAAACAAAAAAAAACCGGCCCAGTGCGTGTCGAACCACGCACAATAAAGGGTTCTGTGGTTGGGATGAATTTATCCCAAAAAACAAACTTAACATTGTAGTTGAAAAACATACATTGTTAAAGGCCACTGTCAATTTTCCAACTGGAAATGTAAGCTTGTAATTGCAAAAAAAAAAAATTTTAAGTGGTAATACTACAAATGAAATATTTTCTGACTTTTTCCTTTACTTGTGCTGAGACCTTGCTTCTTGCCAAATTTCATGATTCTAGGTCAACTGGAAGTACCCTGTAGGTTTTGATTTGTGTGCGAGATTTTTATTTTTAATTTTTGATGTGATAAAACTACAAATTTACAATTTTTGGACTTTTTCCTTTACTTGTGCTGTGAGACCTCGCTTCTTGCCAAATTTCATGATTCTAGGTCAACGGGAAGTACCCTATAGGTTTTGATTTATTTGCGAGTATCGAAATATGTCGCAATAATGTCGCTTTTATAGCCGTATTTTTTTATTGCGTTGACTTGGAAGCTTGATTTTTTTAGAGCTTCAAGGGAACATAGACATTACGCATTAAGCATTACGTATTTGATATTAATTTCACCTTGATACCTCCACGCGTTCCTGAGAAAAAGGGTATTGACAGACTGACAGACAGACAGACAGACGGACATCGAAGTGATCCTATAAGGGTTCCGTTTTTTCCTTTTGAGGTATGGAACCCTAAAAACAAATAATATTCTCTCCCTTTTCAACCCACCTATCTAAAATTCTATACCCGTCAGTAACACAACCTCTGACCGTACAATAAACCTCTGGGCAGCCATAATCCGCTCGTTATTTGAGCATTATCCAGCTTGCACACCAACATCAGCCGACCAATGAAATAACAATGATAATTTTAGTATCAGCTGTGAAAGGTTTCGAGAAATCTTTAGATACGCGATGCATTTATGTATGTAGGTATTTTTTATGGCATGATATAATCGAGCCTCTAATAATTCCCATTTTGCGCTCGTAAAAATATTATTGAACACTATTATAACGATTGCAGCGCCTCTTGTTGTCAACCTCTTATAAAATTTTATTTTGGGGACCTAGAAATACTAAACAGCCAATAATTGCGACCAAATGCAGGAGGATTTGGTCACATTTCTAAGCTTTCATAAACCATTTGGTCGGGGTGCGCTAGCTTAGTTACTGCGACCAACTGTGAGAAAAGGAAAGAAAGAGGCTCATTTATTTAAAAAAAGTGTGCGTCATTAGAAGCGCATAACGTTTTTAGACGAACCGTTATATGCAACATTATTTTTGGTATATGCGAAACCTGAATATAGTTTGTTCTTCTGAACAATAAGGAACTGAATGGATTTGAATAATTTTTACACCATGTTATATTTTGTCCCAAAAATATATAGTGATGGAAAATGTTATCACCATTTAATTACTTACAATACAATCGCCGTACGGTAAGGTGCCTACTGCCAAATTATTATCAATGAGCGCAAGACGACCCAGAAGGCGCGGGGGCGCCGCGCCGTTAGCATGTTTTTGTACGGACAAACCGGTAACATAACAACCTTATAACTTTGTGATGTTTCATGATACAGTTTTGAAATATTGTACATAGATTCTTTACATAAAAATACTAGACACGTGTTTCGGGTTTCGCATATACTAAAACTAATATTGTATATTTACTAAAATCTAGGTATTGAATTATGGACTGTTCATTAACTCTTGATAAGGAGGATTACCATGCACTCTCAACCCCGAAAGTCTGACAACCAGTCTCACCAAGGGGTATTGTGTAACCAAGTAACTGGTTTATGGATCTCAGATAAACAGTCGATCCATGTAAAATTCTGGTATTCAGCATCCGGTTAGACTGAAAACCGACCCCAACATAGTTGGGAAAAGGCTGGGCAGATGACGATGATCTTACACTTATAAAGCAATATTTGACTGAAAAAAAGTCGGGTGTCAGATAAAGTGTCGAGCGATTTTGAACCATATGCGGTGCAAATATCACTGTCATCTGATGTGGCCAAGGTACGGGCCATGTACTGGCCGACTATCTTGCATATTTACTACGTGATCCTGGCTGATAATTTCAGAGGTACAAATTCCGTTCCATTTTTGAATTTATGTGGTAGGTATAGTGCCAATCCGGACATTATGGAAAAGGTCAAAAGTGTTTTCCCTACCGAAGGACACTTTAGGCACTTACAAAATAATAATAGCAAGCATTGTGTTGAGGGTCTTCTCTCTGAAACATTAATCACCGTAAAATGGACCCTATTTCCGATATCGGTAGATAAATATTGTTATGTTTTCAAATGTAATGTGTAGGTATACACAGGCTGTGCTCAAATTCGTGTTATTCGATAAAACTTTAAACGCCAATGTAAAGTAAACACCATTAAAGATTAAAAGAAAAGAATAATAACTTTGTTTCTATTCAAAACACTTTTTTTCTAAAGTTTTTATTTATCGGCCTTGCTGGCGCCGGCTTCTTTTTAGTGACCGACCTCTGGGGACGAACCCGATAGGTATTTAGACTATGGTTTAAAGACTATGACAGTTTTTGGGAGATAAGTAGCTATTTTTTTTACCAAGTGCTGAGTCGTCGAAATGCTGAAACTTTTATTACAATTTTCAAATATTCATGACCTAAAAAATACTACCCGAAACTTAATCAGCAGGAGCTACAAAGGTTTTTGTGTCATGATCTACATGATTTAAAAAAAACGGTCAAGAGCGAGTCGGACTCGCGCACTAAGGGTTCCGTACGAATATATGATGTTGATGATTTCTGAAAAACTATGCTATTTAGAGGTATCGTTTTATTTTTCATGTAATCTTTACATAAGTTTCTATCATATAAAATAATTTCAGATTTTTATCTCTGCAAACTTCGGAGATAAGGGGGGGGAACGGTATTTTTTTTACATTTTTCATCAAAACTCAGAGTCTACGCTGCCTAAAAAAAAATGTATATGTTTGAGAATGTGCAAAGACCGTTCTTTCATATGCTACCCCACATGCCCTAGTAGCCCAACTTCAAATTTTTAAGACCCCCTTTCAGTCCCTTTTGCAAAAAGGATATATTTTTTTAAATATCTTTCTTGCTTGTAAAAAAGTTGGGCAAACGTCATCTAAAACTATTCTAAATTTCAAGTTGAAAGCATTAGTAGTTCTTGAGATATTCAGGTGTGACAGACAGACAGACAGACAGACAGACAGTCTCACCATAAGGGTTTTTTTTTACCATTTTGGTACGGAACCCTAAAAATGGCTTTCGTGGGGAATTGGGGACTGTCGTGTATTCATTGTGCGTGGTGCATTCAAAGTCCGACACGCACTTGGCCAGTTTTTTTTTTACTGTTTTTATTTCCTGTGTGCCCAAATAAAATATTTTTCTTTCTTTATTTCTTTTTTCCCTGTCTTTTGACGATGACCTTTCGTTTGACAAAAGTAATTGAAGTGATTTGCACAGATCCTATTTGGTATACCCTAATGCATCGTTGGGTCCATTCCTAATCGACATACAACCGACATATTTTATCTGATCTAACACGAACATCTTCTTCCTTGATCCTTGTTTGATATTAAGCAAAATCCTTGGATTACTGGCATTTACACAATTCGTAATTCCAGAACGTATTAGATTGGTTACATTTTGTAAATAGAATATTGTGTGTGCACACAGATATATATGAATTTCCTTCCATACTTCAAATGACAATGATTAGGTAGGAACATCTAAAAATGTATAACATTTCATGTAACGAAAACAAAATTTGGAGCTGAAACGCTCGAGTCATGGGGTCGAGTGACTCCTTTTTAAGGATTTTTTTCGCAAACACTTCACGTAACCTTCGAAAAGGGCTGGCTCTTTTTTCTGCCTAATAATTATTTACCATTGCCACCAGTCTTCTGGGCACGTGTCCTAATGACAGCTATGTCAAAGTAAATATGGACAGTACGGTAACTGTAAACGTTCGAATCGGCACACTCACACAGTCGCGCTCATTGATGAGACCCCGAAGCGGTTGTCGCCTGTCGCGGTGCTGTCAGTGGTTGTTGCCGTGTTGTCAGGAGTGGTCGCCGCTTCTACCGCTCCAATGGAGCATAGGTTTTAATTTTTTCGACAATTAGGCCTAGTTTCCATACTGTCCATATTTATACTGTGGCTATGTGGAGAAAGTAGGTACTTCGACGCCTAAGTGTCCTTTTGTTAGTTAGTTATTTAATTTAGTACACACGGCTACACATCAAGCTATTCATTTCCAGCATAAGCTGACCTCTCATTGTACGGAAATCTTATCCAATGCAAGATCAGCTTATACTGGAAATGTATAGCTTGATATATAGCCGTGTGTACCTAGTCTAAATATAGTTGAATGTACAATGTTCGAAAAATAAACATGTAAAACTTACTCTAATAAGCTGAATGATCTATTTACGGGCATCTTAAGGCAGTTAATTGATGCTCACTCAGTAGTTCATTATGTTAATGTAGCACCTATCTACCAGGACAGCATATGATAGCAGAGGTAAGATAGACGTCGGCTGCCACCAATAAAACTAAAATTATTTAAGAAAAATGTATACTGCACTGCATGTCGATTATTATTTACAATCATTTACCAAATACTTTTCAAGACTTACCGCTGACAAAGTTTAAAAAAATGCTTTTTAAACTATTACTATTTAAAAGATATTATACTATTAAGGACTATTTAGAAGACAAATCAATAGAATCTGTAATTTGTAAGTTGGATTAATTGACATCGCTGATTGTGAAGACATTTGCACGCCATGTTATGGCAGGATATGCTGAAACAAATTTACTGTAACACCCTATGTACCATATTCTAGCAAATAAATATTTTTGATTTGATTTGATTTGGTAATATAACTGTATGATGAGTTTATGTGATGTCAGGACCAATTGCGGCCACAATGTACATAGTTCATTTTTATTATTTTTATATAATATATTTTTTAAATATGACAATGTGTGTGGGTTTTCTAGAAACATATCTACCTTAGGTTAGTTGTTTTAAACAAGGTAATGCTTCCATTCGTGAGTATTTTTAAATGACGGCACGGTTGGCGCAGTAGTTAAGCGATTGACTGCTGCGCTGCGTGTCGCGAGTTCGATTCCCGCATGGAACAAATATTTGTATGACCTACAAGTAGTTGTTCCGGGTTGGCTGTTTGTGTATGTGAGTTTAAATGTTTGTAAACGCACCCACAATACAGGAGAAATTCCTAGTGTCGGGCAACGTTTAAAAAAAAAGAAAAAAATATGTTTTTAATTTTTACGTCCGTCGTTTTTAAGAATACTTTAAAAATATTGTATAGAGGTGAGTTTAATACCTTATGCTTGTACTGAGGTGATAATGTATTTGCCGTGAATAAGGTAAAACTAAAATCCTCCTAAAGTTGGAAAACTATTTTCCAAACTGCCAAAGGGTAACTGAGATATAAGATTATTTAATACCAAACTTCAGCAGTCACTTTTAGAAGAATGCTTGCTTTTATCGAAAACTATTGGTCCTCCGAGTCCATTTTACGATCGGACGTTCAAGAGCAAGAATTTATCAAGTACAAGGACGGGATAAAAGGATAAGCTCGTTCAGTTTGAGAAAGTCTCTGATATGATATTATGTGCGTACCTACTGAAAGTTCTTTTTGTTGAAAACTGAGTATACTTCTGAGAAGAAGGAATGATAAATATTATCTACTACTGATTATGAAAAGCTGGACTGGGTACAGTAATTATAGTTACAAATTTTTTATCATAGTTTTTATAATTATTATTGTATTTTTGGTTTTGTACTAATATTTGTTTGATTTATATTATATATGTTTAATCTAATATGTATGAAAATATGTATTAGGTAAATATGTTGAAACTGTTGTACTTTCAGTCGGTTGTCCCAGGTTCATTAGAAAACCAGCATAAGCGTAAGCATAATCAGCCTATAATGTTCCCACTGCTGGGACACAGGCCTCCTCTCTTCGAGAGGGACTGGGCTGTAATCTACCACGCGGGCCCAGTGCGGGTTGGTAGATGTCACATGTCTTTGAATTGTTGGCTCTAGGACATGCCGGTTTCCTCACGATGTTTTCCATCACCGTTTTGAGAGCAGTGGTGATGAAATTATTTACACAAAGTAAAGCGCCTGCCTGGGTTTGAACCCACGACTTATGACTCGTAAAACTCTCGTAAATAGAAAACCAGCGTCAGACAGCATCTGTCTGGCATGAATGCTGAAATGAACCTTTTTGGCGCAGCCGTGAGGCATATAATCATTGTTGTTAAAACATTATTTTCATTGTTTTTATTTTCACTGTTTTTACCCGACCGCCAAGGAAGGGTTATGTTTATTTTTTTATTGTTTGTATTTTGTGTTTCATGAACTGTGTCCAAATAAACTTTATTCTTTCTTTCTTTCAAATGTATTATTGGCCTGACTATATGTTATGATCAACCTATTATAGTATTCGTGATGACTACTCCTGTACTATCAGCGCTGCTACGACCCAAGATAGAAAGAAAGAAAATATCATTATTTACGATAAACATGACAAAGAAAACACACGAACGCAAAAAAGAACAAGTTGGGGGAAAATATGCGTCACATCACACAAAACGGCCATTAGTCAGCGTAATGCTGTGACACTATGCGAGAGAGCCACAGCGCTGGTTTTTCGTGACAGTCGGCGTTGACGTGATGATGTAAACCAGTGCAGGATAAAATAAGATACTCACAAAAAGAAAAAAAAAATCACAATACCTACAAGTTCTAAATCTTTCAAATTCTGCTCGGGGGACCCTTTTTTTCGTTTTAGTATTTAACAACTAGTGATTATTTGATAATAATACTATAAAGTTTGTGTTGAATTGTTAATACCATCGCTTCGCGCGTGTCTAGTGCCTTATTATCAGGGGTGGTTTATTTCGTGCCAATTATTACGCTATTTATTTTGTTAGTCTTTTTATATTTAGGATGGGTTAACTCTTGACCTTAGTCTAGGGCAGAGATGACTTTTAATAACGACTTTTAATGACTTTTAATAACAGCTGTACTATTTAGTGTGATAGCCTAATCACTACTTTGTATAAATGTAATATAATTCAACGGCAAAATTCCGTTCCCTCGGCAACGTCGCTCGCGCTGGCTTATAGTTATCTGTGCGCGCAGCTGTCATTTTATTTATTTATTTATTTCTTAGGCTCTTCAAAAATAAGTCCACTATTACTTTAAAATTTGTACATTGCAAACTTAAGTCTAAGCGCCTCATTACATAAAGAAACACACACACAGCATGCACTACAATAACATGCACAGCATGCACTACAATATGCGCAGATAATAACACAATTAAATAATTAAAACAAGTACATTATACATACATAGTTTAGGTAAAAATAAAAAATATTAAAAGCTAAATTGATTAAAATAAATTAAATTAAAATATTTTAAAGTTTATTTTTGATAATTATTATATAAGATACATTAGTCATACATTATTTGTTCCTGGTTTTTTCGTGGCTTAATCATCAAAGAGAGGAAGAAGCCAAATAACCTATGCGGGAACTTATTCCCGCATAGGTTATTTGGCTTCTTCCTTATTTGGATTATTTAGCTAAGACGTATTTTTAGCCTTAGCCCTTAGGCTAAGGCTAAAAATACGTCTTAGCTAAATAATCACGGTTATCGTCTTTTCTCCGTCATTCAAAAGCAACTGCCATTCTACCTTACCTTCGTCATCCCAAGTATACATCTTTGGCATACGTCATCTGTCTCCCTTACACCTCAGCATTCAGCTCTTTCACACAGTCATGCATTCATGAACGTTTCATTCCTAAACTTATAAGTCAGAAATTCGTGCCCGATATAAATATAAATTGTATTCCCTGTACAAAAGGGAATGAAACAGTTTCAAAGTTTCAAGAAGTCACTAGCTCAATTCACAAAAAGTCAACATCTCATTTCAAATTCAAAAACCCCATTGTACTATATTTGCATTCCAGAAATTCCGCGAAGCTCACGAAATGTACGAAAACGTGTTATTATGTTGAATATATTAGCATCTTATTTAATAAGCGTCTTCTAAGTGAATACAACAGATTTAGACGTACCTACAACCATCAGTACAGAATGTTTCATAATGCAGACAAAATATATAGGTATAGAATTAAGCAGAAATACGTACTTAGCTAATAGTGAAAATTATGAACATTGATATTATTGTTTTGTCCTTCCTGAACGACCACCTGCATCTGAGAGGATTTAAAAACGGGGTGAACAATGCCGTTAAGGCTTCTACATACCAGCGCGACTTGTCGCGCGACGCGACACGGCGCAAAGGCCCCGCGTGTCGCGGGACGAGCTGTGCCTTTGTGTCGCGTCGCGTCGCGCGACTAGTCGCCCCGGTATGTAGAAGCCTTTAAGGTCAAAATTGCCTAATACGTATTGCTGGAGTTGTCGATTCGCCTACTAATAAATTAACTTCGTGCGAATCGCCTACAGAAAAAATATTATTATTTAAAAATGTACATTTGCCCTTTTCGGGCGGTACATTTGTGCGAATCAACCAATAAGCCACACGAATGATTAAGCATACTTAGTACATCCAAACAGCTTATAACATGCAGAGTTCTCGTATAAATAGTTTAGAAGTTTGTGTTGTTCATACAAACTAGTATGCCATTAAGTACACATATTTATTATTGGACAAACATCGAAACTTGAAAATAGAGCAAGTCTGGGCTAAGTCAGCCAGCTTGAACAAGCTAATTTTAAATCGGATCGATCGGATTGATACCTATTCCCTTGGACCACTTTCTATATTTAGTCACTTATTATGTACTATCTGAGTTTGTAGTTCGTGTATCCTCTAATGCTAAGTTCATCCAAAAATGATTTGTTATATCTGGGCCGTCTTTGCAATTGGCCACTCTGTGCAAGTGCCCAGGGCCTCGCGATCCATGAGGCCTTGTTGTAGATAGAGACTGTCAAAAGAAAAGCTAAGTAAATCTCAGACAGGGTGCTAAAATTTTCGTTCGCTTATAATTTTTTCTGCGTAAGTCGACAAACTACTATTTCTATAAATTAACGGTTAAAAGAAATCCTAAGTTATCCGAGGCGGGGTGCTATAAATTTCAAGCTCGCTCTTCCTCCTACATTCCTACATTCCCCTTATCCCACATTCTTCATATCCTTAAGTACCCAGGGCCACGGTCCAGGCACACGGTTGGCGCAGTGGTTAAGCGATTGACTGCTGCGCTGCGTGTCGCGGGTTCGATTCCCGCACGGAACAAATATTTGTATGACCTACAAGTAGTTGTTCCGGGTCTGGGTTTGTGTATGTGAGTTTAAATGTTTGTATACGCACCCACAATACAGGAGAAATTCCTAGTGTGAAAAGATGGCCCTAGTAATATAAACATTGGTGGCTAGTACTTAGCGAAAAGTGTTAAAAAGGTTTACTAAAACTGTAATGCATGCAGTTTATAAACGTTACTTTGCACGTACGTTGGCTATAACTACGAATTCTTAGAAAAGCGGTGACCGCCACATAACGGTCGCAGAGATGGCTGACATGAAAATTATGGCAGAGGTGTTTGATTTTACGGTGTCAAAAACTCTCAAGGAAAACACACCAATTTACTTTCATAAATAACGTTTCAGAGATGTCATTCACCGGTACTTTGCGGACGCTATATGGGTGACCGCTCATCTGGTGTCATGATTTCCAAATATTAATAAGATTTGTGGAGGAGCTCGTGGCTAAGTAATAACAGCCACACGGATCAATCCATCAGGTTAAGCTACGCTTGCCGGGTTGGTCCGTGGATGGGTGACCATCTTTACATACCGAGACTCCTGCGTGCCTCGGAAAGGACTTAAGCTGTTGGTCCCGGCTATGATTCGTGGATCTTTGACAGTCATTACGGGTCGTCAGAAGCCCGAATGTCTGACAACCAGTCTTACCAAGGGGTGTCGTATTACCCATGTTACTGGGTTGTGGAGGTCAGACAGGCAGTACACAGGCAGGCCACTGTTACAATAGAGATTTTGTCCCTCTAGTTGAAAGAACAAACGCTCTGATGTAAGTATCTGCACACAAAGAAACTACAAAATGTATCAAACAATAAATATATTTATAACAAATGTAAGTAATTATATTAAACTAGGTAGGTGACAATAAAACCTAAGGTATGCCAGCCAGCTTAGATTCTCGTTAATAAGAACTAGGGTCGTGGGGGGTTGGTGATAAACCGAGTACTGTTCTGTGTAGTAGTTTAATTAGATTAACTAATATTAAAGAATAATTCTGATTTATAAAGTATGCAGTAGGTGAGACAGGCAGTCGCTCCATGTAAAATACTGGTATTCAGCATCTGGTTAGACTAGAAGCTGACCCCAACATAGGTGGGAAAAGCCGGGCAGATTGATTGATTAAGATTTGTAGTGATTTTAATTCATCATCATCATCATCATTTCAGCCCTTAGTATTATATAATTGCATACCACATGTGTGAGCACTATGTACTTACTATAAAGCTACCATTTACTTAGTACTTCTTTCATTGACTTGAATGTGCCCTGGCGGCTGAGAGTATGTCATGCTCACTGTAATGTCTCGCTGATGGTGGCGGCTGTGTTGGATCATTTAGCTCCCTTCAAAATGGTTGAGTTGAATGGTGCTAATCCATGCGTCATGTTCGTGAACGGGCGTCGTCAGTAGGGACTGGTCATCTCTTAGCGGCCTTGAATTATTTTAATTAAATTTTTTTAATTGTTTTTTTTTTAAATCTTTTTGTTACGGACGCTTTTGACGTTTTGCATCGTTCTCACATGTTTTATTTCAACACGAATGATGTAACCAATATTTTGTAACCATACGTTAATTTAAAAGAGTGTCCGTGGAGTTTCTTGCCCGTTCTTCTCCATAGGTACCTACAAAGATTTGGAATGGGCAGCTTCATCTTTATGACTGACCGACCCCTTGACAATTCAAAAGTGCCTGTAATTGGTTTATTTGAAATAAATGCTTTGAGTTTGAGTTTGAGCCGAAAGACGTTCACTGCTAGACAGTAGCCTCCCCCAAAGAGGGGTTTTGCCATAATCGCCACGCTTAGCAGGCGGGTTGGCAATCACAGTATGGTTTTAAAAATGCATAGAGAACTTTGCTGCCCATTCTCTAGTAAATCCCTTAGTCACCTTTTACGACACCCACGGGAAGAAATGGGACGGTGCAATTCTTTACGTCCGGCACCACACAGACAACAGAAACACGTGCATACGAAAACATAATTAACTCGAGTACGTAAACAAAAAAAATAAACAAAACAGATCTACTTAAAATCACGAGCACAAAAAACAAATAGTCTGCAGCTGTGCGTCATGACTGTGACAAGAAGGCTTCCACTCAGCATAATGCTGTGCTATGGGGGACCCACACCACAGCGCTGATTTTCAGTGGTCACCCATGGTATTTCTCTATTAATCGTCATTTTGGTAGTCATGCCCTTTCTAGCCATATCATCTTTTACACAGTTCATCCATCGTTTTTAGGGTTCCGTACCAAAATGGTAAAAAGCACCCTTATAGTGAGGCTAAGTCTGTCTGTTTGTCTGTCACACCTGGATATCTCAAGAGCTACTAATGCTATCAACTTGAAATTTATAATAGTTTTAGATGACGTTTGCCCAACTATTTTGCAAACAAGAAAGAAAATAAAAAAATATATATTTTTTGCAAAAGGGAAAGGTGGTGTTAAAATTTTGAAGTGGGGCTACTAGGGCATGTGGGGTATCATATGAAAGAACGCTGTTTGCACATTCTCAAACATTTATTTTTTATTTTAGGCAGCATAGCTTCCGACATTTGATGAAAAATGTAAAAAAAAATACAGTCCCCCCCCCATTATCTCCGAAGTTTGTATAGATAAAAATCTGAACATATTCTATGTGATAGAAGTTTATGTAAAGATTACAGAAAAAATAAAACGATGTCTCAAAATAGCACAGTTTTTCAGAAATCATCAACATCATATATACGTACGGAACCCTCGGTGCGCGAGTCCGACTCGCTCTTGACCGGTTTTTTCTCAGTGAATGAATTTAAGATTGTTATAAAGTAGAAGATCACTAGAAAATATTGTGAAATTTTGAAAACTTATATTACTTGCAACCTCTACGACTTTGTTACTAATGAATTATGTTCTATGTAGGTAATTGAGGAAACTTATAATACTTGCAAACTGTACGAATGGAAAGCATATAAGAAATCACAGTTTAAACAAACAAGTCGTAAGTAATTTTAATCCATAACATTCAGTAACTCCTACGAGTAGTAACTGGGCAGTCAATATTAAACTAAGAACAATGAATAGGGCGGGGAGACATTTTCGGAAGATATTGCCTCATAAAGATAGTCGCCCCTGATCAGTTGCAACAAACAGGATTTTTATTAGCCGTCGTTACTAGCAAAGGGGGACTAAGGGCTGTCCAAAAAAAATTAAATTCTGGAAATAATGTGATCCTAGACAAACTTTTATTTCGTTTCTAATTATTATTTTAAGAATGTTGCGACGTTTAATGAGTTTTACCTATATAAGCCCAAGATAATTATTTGTCTGTTTATGCATCTGTCACAAGATCCTATCTCAGTTATGATAAAAGCTAGTCAAGTAGTCAGTTGAAATTGTAACTGCTAGTATGTAGGAGTTATTTTTGTCAAGCAATACGGCTATTAATTGAATATCCAGAAACATTATTTTATATGCAACAAAAATCATAAAAATACTTTCAAGAAAATTTACCACCACTGTATTATGACTTGCATGAAATTAACACTTATGCCGTCGACACACAAGTTTAAAAACAAAAAGAATTAAACTTAGAAGACAATCCAAGCCCATTAATTCCGACTACCAGGAACATAGGAGTTACGAGTATACTACGGAAACATTTATATCTGATATGACAAAGCGAACGGTCGACAACAGCTGCGAGCTTACGCTGGAGTTTCTCACAATAAATTCCCATGCGAGGTTAAGCAAAATGCAAAGGTTTTGACTGTCTAAACTTTATTTGCAGTATTCTGGGGAGGGGATTACCTAATGGTGATAGCTGCATATTTGCTGGTCATCATCAAAATGACATGATGTTATGGTGGTGACGGTAAAAAATAACGATAATAGAATTGTATTAGTATCCAAAAATAGTTGGATACTGGAATGCACATATACAATTTGGAATATTGCCATTTTAAATATTATATTTATTTAAACATTTAGAATTAAGTATTTTGTTTTATTTTTTATTTCTTATATATATCTCATATGCTTCACCGGTCGACGTCATCACGTTAAAGCCGTCTGTCGCCTAAAATCAGCGCGCGGCAAAGGCCGTTTTACGTGGATGTGACGCATATTTTCCCCCAACTTGTACTTTTTTTGTGTTTGCGTCATGTTTACCGCAAATAAACGTATTTTCTTCCTTTTTTTTTTCTGTTTTAATCCGTGGTCTATTGGTATTTATGAAATAAATATTTTCATGGGCTTACAGCTACAGTTCCGTGCAAAGCAACAATAATTATCACACATTCTTCCAAAAACATGCTTTGCTGTGTCGCAGTCGAGCAAGAATAGCAAATTAATTCCATATTTCCTTTTTATAAATCATGATAGTCTTTGATGACCCTATTCTAAAGGCGAAAGCCGACGATGCGCAGAAAATATAACCTTCCCCTAAAATTAGGGAAAATTACATTTATTACAGGCGTTACAGGGTCTACCTTACAAATTGTACACACATTTTACGAAAAGTTGTAGAGGGTGTTAAGGATTCAGCAGCTTATAATGTAGTGGCAATTTTTTTTGACACTTTATTAAAATACTAGCTTATGCCCGCGGCTTTGCCCGCATGGGGGTCGGATAAAAATATCTCCTATATCCTAACACAGGTCATGATCTATTTGTGTGTCAAATTTCATCGAAATCGGTTCAGCCTTTAAGGCGTCAAAAACAGACAGAGTTACTGTCGCATTTATAATATAATAATAATAATAATTTATTTAATAAAAAGTTTCAAAAAGTGTTGCATGTACTCGTAGGCAATATACTGCCTATACAATTATAATGCCTAATAATAAATGAAAGCTAAAATATTTTCAATTACAGGTGCAAGTAATGATAGTAAGTTCGGAAATAGGATGTTAGGTAGCGGCCCGCCCGATCTACGTTTGTTCAAACGTGTGTTTCAGGCATAATGCGTTTATAATAGTAGGAGAGAAGCAGGCGGAACACCTAATGGCAAGTAATCATTGCCGCCTATTAGACCTCTGCAATACCTGAAGTATCGCAGTTACGCAGCCATCTCAGAGACAAGGTTAAAATGTCTCTAGACAAAATCAAACTGGTTGTTTCGACAAAGTCAAACTGTTTGTTTCGACAAAATCAAACTGGTTGTTTCGACAAAATCAAACTGGTTGTTTAGGCAAAATCAAACTGGTTGCTATTTTAATTGTATAATTTATTATTTTTATGACATTGATTTTACATTCTGTGATTACCTTTACTCACACACTGACTTTACCTTTATTTTTTTTAGGAAAACGTAGGTATACTTTTACAATGTTTTTTATATGTTTGTAAGTAGGTTTGTAATTAATTTATCTGTCATTACTTCATTTTTAATTCTTTTTAGCTATTGTGGTATGGTAATTATATTCCAGGTGCATCGTCTTCACTTATAATTATTTATAATTAATGTACCTATACAAAATATTGAAAAACATTATAAAAGAGTAACAGTGTTCGATCAATTTATAAATTAAGTCCAAGACACTCTCTCAGAGAGAAATTTAAGGAGATTAATGTAATGACTGTGCCTTCTCAGTATATTTTTGAAAATCTATTATATGCCCATAAAAATATAAAATTATTTAAAAAATACAGTGATATCCATAATATAAATACTAGAAACAAACACAAATTTGTTGTACCTACAACAAGGCTCAAGAAAATAGGTGGCTCGTTTCGATGTCAATGTATACGCTTTTATAATAAACTTCCAAGCCACGTTCAAGATCTAAGCCTTAATAAATTCAAATCATTCATTAAACGTAAGTTGTGCCAGAAAGCCTTTTATACTGTTAAAGATTATATTGAGGACAAAAAGGCTTGGGATTGAGCTGCTCCAATTTTTGTACATATTGAGGTAGTTTATTTTTATTTTTATTGTTTTTTTTTTTTTTTTTTTTTTGCTAACTTTATTATTTTATAAACAGTGACATTTAATTATTATTTTATACACAATGACAGGAATATTTACTTGTAAAGTATTATATTATTTTAATTATTGTGAATGTGAAGACTATGTGGGTTATTGCATAATATTTTTTTTTCCCTTTCTTTTATTCTCAGTTAGTGTTAATCATGGTCTGGCAGTTTGAGTCATATAAGTGGCCTACCCAAATGGCCTTTCTTTGGTATTGATAGTCGCATCGTTGAGCTCCTTATATTCTGAGTAGAGCTGCACGATTACTGACAAATGCGTGCACTGACTGGTCAGGTCCACTCAACCTGTGTGGTTCTTTCCTCAAAAGACCATTTCAGACACCAATCTACATGGTCTTCACATGATCTGACCAAGATTATGTCTGGACTTTAAAAGAGACTATGACCTCTGAGTTTGTTTCGGCCTTTCTTCTCAGAGTAGTCAGATAGGAAACGCCGACCTCATCTAGTTTTTAAAATATGATTGACGTGTAAAAGTGTTTGTACAAACCTACTTACAGAAATAAAATCATTTATCATTTATCATTTAGTGGTGTTTTTTGCCCACTCTTCTCCATACGAAACTACCTTTTTGAATGGGCGACTAGAATCAATATATATTTTTTTCGTAATTTTTCACGTTCAAACGTGCCTCTGTGCGTACTCGTAGTCTCAATTAACATCGAAGGGTTCTCACAAAACAAAATTTGAAATTCTTTCTGATGTCTAGCGCAAACTCAGTGCGATATTCTTTGCGCCCAAGAGACCCATCGAGATGAAACCCAAAGCCGCACATCTCTGGACTTACACTTACCGGCGAGATCTGTCATCCGAAGCACGATAACGCAGTGTTTGCTGCTCCCGGCGTAAGCATAATAGCCATCAAGTGTGAATAATTAAAATTAATAATTTGAAGTGTCTGCAATTACACCCAAACCCTCCAAACGGGCACACAATAACGCTGTTTAGCGTTTAAATAGTATGTTTAGTTGGCTGTATATGTAGTTAGAAGTTTTCCTTCGTCAGGAGAAGTCACCAAGCGTGAATATTATGTAACCAACTGTAAAAATGAGCTGGTAAGGGAGAATGCATTGTATCTGCTAATTGCTGTTATACAAAATAATGAATATGACTTACCGTACCGTATTTTAAAACACCATGAACCGCCATGAGAACGAATGAATCCATACTGGAAAAACTCAGTATCACCAAGCGACTTTCTACAATACGCCACGCTCCTGGCGTATTGTAGAAAGTCGCTTGGTGATACTGAGTTTTTCTCCCTCAGCTTTTTCGGACATATTATGCGTTCACCTAAGCATGTTCTGGAAAGGCTTATGATACTGGGCTGGTTCTGGAAAACGCGCTCAAGGCAGAACACCGGCAAGATGGTCAGACGCGATCAAGAAGGCTGGGTAGCATTTACCGAGCGCTCCACGCAGCAGAAGACGGCATCACTTGGCGACGCGTCGTATGTGATCGCGATACTCAGCATTGAGAGCACGACGAAGAAGAGAATAGTACCGAGTTGTTTACGTTATATCTTATCTGCTCTCCGTTTAGAGGAAGCTGGGCCGTTCCCCGTGGCCATGAGTTACACGCTCAAGCTACACTTGTCTTGCTATAGTAATTGCTGAAAAAACAAATGAAAGAAGTTGTTTTTAGAGCATGCAACGAGTCACCACGACGCGACTTGCGTAGCGACGCGGCGACGGATGGAAATAGTGTCGCTTGACGCAAGTCATGAGGCAAGTGCGGGAGCGGGAGCGATACTACCAGCCGTGAACCCGCCTTAGTACAAGCGCGAGCTTCAGAAACTGAAAAAACAAATGAAAGTAGTTGTTCTTAGAGCATGCAACGAGTCACCACGACGCGACTTGCGTAGCGCCGGATGGAAACAGCGTCGTTTGACGCAAGTCATGATGCAAGTGCGGGAGCGGGAGCGATACTACCGACCGTGAACCCGCCGTAGTACAAGCGCGAGCTTCAGAAACTCAGATAGTACTTCAGAGTATGTATACAGCGTCAAGTTAAATTAGTTAGCAAAACTTCAAAGACGTTATGGATATCGATATCTAAACATGATATTAAAACAAAATCGAAATTAATTTAAAGATTTTTTTTGAGAGGTCATGGACCGCAGTTTGTGTAGTCACTTGAAATATCAGTTTTTTTTTGTGTAAACGTCACAGGCGTGATGTGTATAGATATCTAAACACGATAAAACAAAAGAAAACAAATTTTTCCAACTCGTACTTCAAGTAACAAAGAAAAGAAAAAAAAAGATAATACGTTTATTTGCGGTAAACATAACATAACAGGCTTCGGGCTTTCGGCTTCGGGCTTCGGGCTTCGTAGCAGGTGGCGTTCTATAGTTTCTGCCTAGCCCCATGACCTATGGCATTAAGTCCGCCTCTGTACATTTGTGTGCTTAAAGTATTAAATAAATAAATAATAAATAAATAAGAAGGCGTGAGTTTATCTATGTATGTACTTCAAGTAATAAAACTACCGGCAGTCATCACCCCCAAAAAAATCTAAGTAATCTTTTTTTTAAGCATCACTTCTGCAGTTTCCCTAGCTAATTTAATTTGTATAATTTGAAATATAAATTGCGTTTGTAAATGCACCTAAGACACAGCATAATATTAACCGTATGGAAGTTATTAAAGAGCTCGTCGTTTATCAAAAAAAATGGCGTCGGTCTGTTATCACGTAGGACTAATATTATCTAATATTAACCTACATTTCATCTTCTAAGGTCAAGAGAGTCATTTAATAAAGTACGACTATTACCTTTATTACATCACTAGGTTCTGTCCGCAACCTAGGCCACGTGAATTTTCTTGTTTGTCCCCGATCAACAGCGTCGCCCGCCCTTTTACTTCGGTTTCACCAGCGTTCTTTCTGACCTTTTTTCATATTTCTCGGCTCCTAAAGGCTGTAGCGTAATATTAATTAGCCTATAACCTTCCACGAGAATTGGGCTATCAAATCCAAAACAAGATTTTTTCTAGTCCGACTAGTAGTTCGTTCTCTCTACCTGCGTCTGTGTTGCCGAACGCATACAACCCTAATCTCTTCAAAGTTAGAGCAACAGGCTTCTTCTGGGTAAGCTCACTACATCGTCGACTATGTCTTCTCTGCCCTAGACTAAGATCAAGAGCAAACCCATCCAAAAAAAAAGTTCCAGATATTATCCCCTACACACAAACTTACTAACTTTACCTCTTTATAATATTAGTACTACAATATTAGTAGTAACACAAATTAAGGTACCGTTATTGGCGGTAACCACTTTTACGAAATATTCGTAAAAGGTAATGCACTTGTCAAGCAGGGTAAGTGTTTCTGTGGAAAAGGGGAGATATATGGGGCGCCACAGAGTAATAACAAATGGAGTACACAAATTTGACTCTTTTTTTGCTGAAACACATACTTACCTACGCCGTAATTTAGCTATGAATAGGCCTGAATGTTACTATTATCGCGAGTAGGTATGTGGCTATGAATTTGGAATTTACAAAATAATTAAATATTTGACGAGAATCAGAATGAATCAATGTACGAGTATGCAATGAAACATCTAGTAGGCAGTCGTTAATCGAAATTACACCATATTAGCAAACAAATCATTCGACGCCGCAGGGAAATCAAAACTCTTCGAAGAAGTTCCGTCCCCCAACTGCGAATGTGGGAAAGTGGAAGACGTTCTCCACATCATGGTGGAATAAACCCGGAACGAAGATCTCAGAGCTGAGTTATTAATACGTTTGGGTGTTAAAGTTAAAGAAGGTAATAATATTTTAACAGCAAGGCTATTATAAAAAAAATTGCAGATTGGTATTCGTAGAAGATAGTTACCTACTCATTTATAATAACTGTATTATGTTAATAAAATATGTTTAATATTATAAAAAGCTTTACGGAGTGACCGAGTCTTGTTGACTAGTTTTTCTTCCATTTTTTAACAAAATCTTTTTATTTCAGGCATTGTACATACAATATAGACATTTCACCCATAGTGGTTGGGTTTTTAAGTCACTTCGACCAAAAAGTGTTGACTTGACTAGTGAGAGCTGGTCGACTTAAGAGGCCTGCAAGATATCCATTCACTCATTACTCCGTGGTTTGTACGAAGTGGTAAGCCGGACGGATATCGAGCTTATGTCCGAAGGATATGTAGGTAGGTGTGAGCATTCTGTAGAACCAGGATCGTTATGCGAAATGGATGAACTGTCTTGATGGGAAGATTATACAGATTAATAGATTTGTTTGAGAAAATAATAGCTATATATTTGTATGTAATTACAAGTGAGTGGTTGTAGTAAATATTAAAAATAGTCATTTCCAGAAAATGTAGAAGTTGCGTACCTATATTTCGAAAAAAATGACAATAATTCGTGAGTGGCGTGTGTGAATAAGTGTAATTTAAACTTTTCAGGCGAATAGATTCTAATAAATTTTCAATAGATAGGTCTCGTTTACATCTATGAGTATCAAAGATACATGAAAAGTTAAAAGTTAACTGAAGTTATTATCAAAACTTGAGTTATATAATGCTCTCAATGTTCCCGAGTAAGAAACTTGAAACTAAGCCGTTATTAGGCGTACACGCAGTAATTACCGGCCACGTGATTTATTATCATTGAAGAGTTTTCATTATTACTTACTTTGTCGTACAGAATTCAAGTGGGTTGTTTATTTTGTGAGTTATATTATGCTTTAGTAATATTTTCATGTCAATTTCAGTATGTTTCCTTAAAAATTCTTACTTAGAAAGTATTTTTTACTTGAGAAGCCCTGTATGTACAGTCGCCAGCATCCAAATGCCAAACTGTCAAAATTCTCCAAATGATTTAAACCTCAAAATGTTGATGGTTAAGTTCAAAATCGAATGAGAAAATTGTAATGTTTGTGGTAACTTGATTTGCTAGCGACTAGCGACTGTACCTACCTAACGCTCGGTTTCGAAAAATAACACAAAAACTGGCTCACAAATTGCAAAGTGCGCGTAACCTGCTGTGATTGGTTGACTGAATTATTAACAGCCAATCGCATCGTTTAACTTGCGTTTAATTTTGAAGCGTTTTTTTTTTGGTCGATAAATCGGGCGCATGTGAATTGACGAACTCTAATTGGTATAATTTAAAAAATCAAAATCAAAATATTTTATTTTCAAAAACCTACATTGGTACTTATCAACCGTTAGAAGCTAGGTGCACGGTTCCAATTGGTCGTGTCCTATGGAGAAGACAAAAAATGTCGATTACTTAAAATGGCTTTTACAATGTTAACTACTAAATATTATGTTGTTAAATAATGTGCCTTGATAAACTTGGTATCTCTAAAAAGGCATAAAGCACTATTTAATATTGCTAGAAAAAAAAAACGATTAATATTTATTTTTTCTTCGAATAAGCGTAATTTTCCCATTAGAGAGTACTTTTAAGACCATCAATCAGTCTCAATGAAAAAAAGTGGTTATAAAATATTACTACAATAAAATTTACTTATCTGAATAACAAAACCTTTTTGGTTATTTCTCAGTTACGTTATCCCATCGTTATGAAAAAAGTTATTGGATATGAGCTTGGTGTGGACTTTTATAAAGACATATTATCTGGCCAGTTTACGGTTTGAGTAAAATGGATAACGTGGAATTATGGTATTATTATTAAAATATTATTCGATATTTCTTAATATTATAAAAGTAGTTTAGAGAATACCTAATGCTAGATAGTAATAATAATCATAAGATAAAACTTCTTTTTTCCCATTGGGCCCATTATTTATGTCCAGAATGTATAGATATTCCATATAATCAGCTGAAGATTTTCACAAAGAAAACATTATACACATTTCGATGTGTTTCTAGCATTTTCTTCGGTTTCTTTTAACTTAATTAAATAATTTGAAATAGTAAAATATTATTCCATCTGGTACTTAAATGTGTTTTGTTTTTAGCTGCTCTGCCGGTCTGAATGTTATCAATAAATATTGTTTTTTTCACATTATTATTGCTGTACAAAATATAATAAGAATACCATCGAAAAAATATCGCAGATGGATCCGCAGTAGTAAACCGCGCTGGGGCTCTGTCATGCATAGGGTCGCAGCATAATGCTGAGCGATAGCCGTTTTGCCTGGATGTGATTAGTGAGAGTGTTTCCCCTTTCCTTATGTTTTGTGTTTATATTTCTTTTTTGCGTAATGTTTACTGCAAATATATGTATTTTCTTTCTTTTAAAATCGTAACCTGTGAGGAAGCCACTAACTATCATGGATTTTCGCGCACAAGAAACGTAGAAAAGGTCCCGTGTAAGTAAAAGAGACTTGTGTATGTTAATAGTTGATCGCTGACTGATCACACCGCTTCGTTTCCGCGCTGGTGAGTACTCTTTTGTCGCAGCGACAAGAGCTATTAAAGAGCTCACTTGGAAGAAGTTCGCTTGGCGGGCAGCAAACTCGCTGAGAGATTCACGCTTAAATTAGTACTTACGCATACCAGCGAGTAATCTCTCGTCGCAGACGCGCATTTGCTGCTCGTTGCTCGCCAACTCGATTTGAGTTGCTAGCTCTACCCGCCGTTATATTCTGGCAAATAAATATTTATCATTCATTCACTCATTCATTCGCTTCTCGTAACTCAGCATTGGGATAGGTGCCTAAACACATATTTCCGTATAATAAAACGGTGTTTAATTCTAGAATTATTTGTTTGTTTCCCAGGAAACCTTAACCCATAATAAATTATTCAACATAACACAATATCACGCTTGTATAATAATGCAGCGGGGATGGATTGATTGAAAGTTGAGGAAAAATACAATCTGAATACGCTGTGTCACTAAGTTGCTATATTATCATGATGTTCTTAAACGCAGGAAGTGGTTATTTTTGAAACGTGTTTTTTTATTATTTTGTGCTAACATCATAATAGCACTAATCCCTGAAGGGCCATAGTAACACCTACGTTCCGCCTGTTATGTTCAAGTCCCATGTATTAGGGTGCGAGCCTATTGCAATCAACCGAGCACAAATCCAGACTCCGGGCTGCTACTGAGAAATTCGAGATGGTGAAACCCAATAGCACTGCCCGACCTGGGAATTGAACCCAGGACCTCATGCTCAGCACGATGGCTTGCGACCACTAGACCAACGAGGCAGTCACCGAGCTTAAAATAGTCGGGCTTAAAAGAGATCACGTTATTTGATTTTATAATCATCACATTACACTTTGGTGGTAAGAGAAACAGGGTGTAAAGTCCGCTCATCCACCATAGAAAAGGGAGGATCCTCCGACCAGACGGGTGTTGTGTCTGGTGGGCAACGGCCCGACGGTTGATGACTCTGCTTGCGCGATGCAGGATTTGCGAGACGTCAGTGTGACGCGTAGTTCGCATGTGGCGATGTTAATGCCGCTACATCACTAATATTATAAAGGTGAAAAATTGTAAGTGTGTGTGTGTGTGTGTTCACATGACACGATGTTTGTTACATCTTCATGCTCAAACGGCTGAACCAATTTTGATAAAATTTTGTATGGAGGTAGCTGACACCCTGGATTAAGTCATAAGTTACTTTTTATCCCGATATTCCCACGGGATCGAGACATACGCGGGTGAAACCGCTGGTCTTCTTGTATAAAATCAAATAACGTGATCTATTTTAAGCCCGTACCACACTTGTCAGAGCACTCATTAAACAACCTGTGCTACCCTCTCGCGGCATGAATAAATTACAATTTTCCTATCCACGACGTGATTACAGAATGTCCTTCCTGGCTTTAGTTTTAAAACCCAATTAGTAGCATAATCCAATACTTACTCAAACGTAACATACAAGAATAAAAAGAGATATATTTAAAGGATCCTCAAAAAAAATTATGCGCTTCTAATGATGAACACTTGTTTTTAATAATTGTGCCTCATTTCAAATTTCTGGCTTTTTATCACTGTTGGTTTGAGTAACTAAGCTAGGGTACCCCGACCTAACTGGTTAGGTTAAATAAGAACTGTGACTAACCGTGCGCGAGCCGAGCGAGCAAAGCGAGCGGTGCAGCAGCAGCGGCCGGCAAGTGCTACGTCTAAGTTGGTGGTCACTGTTACTTGGCTATTTAGTATTTTTAGGACCCCAAAATAAGAATTATTTGAGGTTCACAAAAAGAGACGCAATCATTATATTAGAATGTTCAATAATATTTTTAGGAGCGCCAAATGAGAATGATTAGAGATTCGATTAAATACAAGCCGGATAAAAAGAGCAATCTGTGCATACATTCCATGTGTACAGGATGTCCTTTTGAAGAGTACATACTATTAGGAATTAATTTATAGAGTTCTATAGAATTTTCCCAATAATGCGGTTTCCATTGCTAACAATGGAATAATTGTGCGAATTTAATAATATTATTATTATATTACATTCATCCATTCATTTTTATTTCCATTATTGGAAATGATAACGGTACTGATTTCCGAGCTATTTGTATGAATGGAAAAAAAGTAAATAAATTTTGGGTTAAACAATTTGGGTGACATTAAATAATTAATTGTGTAGGTATTTTAATGCCGTTTAAGCATAAATAAAGGAAACTTTTGGGTTTTTCGGATTTAATCTCGCTTTGGAATAAACTCGTTACTAATATGGATCACTATGTTAAGGTATGTACTCGTACCTCAAATAGTCCCCATGTGTGTAGAAGTTTCAAATGTAGAGTGGGTAACGTTTAAAATGCTAATAAATACAAGGATAATACTTAATTGATCCTCTAAAAACGTATTAACCCATTTTGAAAATAAATGAGCCTCTCTTTAGCTTTCCGAACTTTTTCACAAATGCTCGCATTAACTAAGCTAGGGTACCCCGACCAAATGAGTGAGGTTCGGTTTGAACTGAGACCAACCCCCCGCGAACCGAATTGGTCGTAGTAACGGCGACCAAATGAGTTAGGTTAGAACTCTGACCAATCGCTACACCCCAGTTGGTCGCAGGACCCCAAAATAGTAACTATTTGAGGTTCACAAAAAGAGGCGCAATTATTATATTAGGAGCGCAATCCTAAAAATTTATGAAGATATATCACCTTCATGTACTTACTTAGACTGGTTAGATAGAAAACTATTTAGCTAAAAGTTGACATATGGTTTTGTACGAGATTCCATGTTACATTGTTCAGAGTACCTTTACACCTATTATAATATATGCTTTACAGTATTTCCTGTGTTTTTGCTCTGCAAACCTCCCCAACAAAAATATGATTGTATACTGTTTAATATAATGATTGCGATTATTTTTGTGAACCTCAAATAATTACTATTTTGGGGTCCTGCGACCAACTGGGGTACAGCGATTGGTCAGAGTTCTAACCTAACTTATTTGGTGGGAGTGCCCTAGCTAGTTTATAGTTACTACGACCAATTCGGTCCAAGGGGGGTTGGTCACAGTTCAAACCTCACCTCACCCATTTGGTCGGGGTACCCTAGCTTAGTTACTGCGACCATTTGTGGAAAAGGTCAGACAGCTAAAAAGAGGTTCATTTATTCAAAAAAAGTGTTAATAAGTTTTTAGAGGATCAAGTAAGTATTTCCCTCATATTAATTAGCATCGTAAACATTACCCACTCCACATTTGAAACTTCTACGACTTATCTGTCTGTCCTTGTAACCAGCGCTGGGACTCTGTCTCGCATAGGGTCGCAGCATTATGCTGAGCGGTGGCCGTTTTGCGTGGATGTGACGCATATTTTCCGCCAACTTGTTCTTTTTGTATTTGTGTTCTTTCTTTACGTCATGTTTACCGCAATAAACGTATTTTCTTTCTTTCTTACTTTCCTTGTCGTTTTCATGTCAATAAAGCAAGAGGAGGAGATTGGCCGATACATTTTAGTTAAAAATGTTTTCAATTAAAGATTGGCCACAAACAGCAGTAAATAGGGATAGGATATGTGGAAGGAAGAAAAGGATGCATTTGCCTTGCAGTCGGACACAAATGGATGTCTTAGTCAGCCTATAATGTTCCTACTGCTGGGACACAGGCCTCCTCTCTATGAGAGGGAGCGGGCTGTAATCTACCACGTAGGCCCAGTGCAGATTGCAGTGGCGAAGGGTGATTTTATGAGAGAGGTAAGCCGGAGCAAAACAAATGCTTACCTATGATTTCACCTAGTGAACAATATTTTGGTCCTTTGAGCCTGCAGGGCCCGGTTTACATTCCTTTCCCCTATTTTATTGGTAAAACAAAGCTTTTGTAGGTCAAGCAAAGTTCAAAGCTTTCAGCCATACATTTCACCTTGATTTTAGTGGCGTGCGTATTTCAAGATTTGCAGGGTGGGAGTTTAGGATGCAAGAGCGAGCGAAACAAGCTCGAAAGTATTAGCTACGGGCGGCTAGAAGAGTGTAGTGCTTGTATCAAGAAAATAAGGCAACCCCGCTGCTTACCAGCGGCGGCCTTAAGCATTGCGAAGCTTCGGGCGGTAGATCTTTGCGAGGCCCTTGTCGTTTGCGTAAAGTGTGCTATTTCTGTTTGTTAATTAGAAATGAAAGGCCCACCCGCCCCGATATGCAATAAAAAAAAAAATTTATACAAGATGCCAAAGCGAGTGCGAAAATAGTAGCACCCCGCTTTGGAAAGGTTAGGTTTTCTTTTAACCAATATCAATCAATGCTGAGAACTACTGACTGGTCATAATTTCCTAAGGGAAGCCGATAGGAATCGGCTTATTAGCTAGCTGCGCCACTGGCAGATTGGTATATGTCACATGTCTTCGAATTTTTGGTTCTAGGGCATGCCGGTTTCCTCACGATGTTTTCCTTCACCGTTTTGAGAGCACGTAATAATATGTAGATAATATCGGTTCACGAGATCTAAAAAAAACCTATATCGCTTCGCGAACACCATGGTAACCAGTATTGTATGTAAGTCAACCTGATTATCTTTAAGTACAGAATTAGTATTCACATGTCGTTCTCCTCTCCTCCACTCATGTAACGCTTCGGGAAAAATTGTATTGAATATAGTACAAATTGAATACTATAATAGTAAAAAAATATAGCTATTGAGACAGTGGAATAGCTTTTTCAAAGTGTCTAGATGTAAGTAGGTAGATTGGTAATATGCTTTTCATGTTTTCAGATTTTCGAAAAGTCTTTCAAAGTAATAATTATGATTGTCTGTCTTTATGGTACTGAAAATATCTAGACAATTTCTTTTTAGGATCTTCACGAGATCAAGGACCTAAAATAAGTACCAAAATAATATACTCAACACAATCTTCAAACGTGGTCCTTATTAAATTTCTAATAGTTCATTTTCATCTTGATACAAAGTTCGTTATAACCATTCCAAATACAAAACATTAGTTTAATAAATTCAAAGTCCCAAAAAAGTTGAGGTAGGTATTTCATAAAATTTGTCACATTGTTCTAATTAAAAAAAAAAACACTAGTTCCATAGATGCAAGATCCCCAAAAAGGTAAAGGTATTTTATAAAAATTGTCACAACGCTCTAAATTCAAAAACACCCGTTCCATAGATTCAAGATCCGCAAAAAGGTTGAGGTTTTCTCATTTTTGTGAACCTCAAATAATTACTATTTTGGGGTCCTGCGACCAACTGGGGTACAGCGATTGGTCAGAGTTCTAACCTAACTTATTTGGTGGGAGTGCCCTAGCTAGTTTATAGTTACTACGACCAATTCGGTCCAAGGGGGGTTGGTCACAGTTCAAACCTCACCTCACCCATTTGGTCGGGGTACCCTAGCTTAGTTACTGCGACCATTTGTGGAAAAGGTCAGACAGCTAAAAAGAGGTTCATTTATTCAAAAAAAGTGTTAATAAGTTTTTAGAGGATCAAGTAAGTATTTCCCTCATATTAATTAGCATCGTAAACATTACCCACTCCACATTTGAAACTTCTACGACTTATCTGTCTGTCCTTGTAACCAGCGCTGGGACTCTGTCTCGCATAGGGTCGCAGCATTATGCTGAGCGGTGGCCGTTTTGCGTGGATGTGACGCATATTTTCCGCCAACTTGTTCTTTTTGTATTTGTGTTCTTTCTTTACGTCATGTTTACCGCAATAAACGTATTTTCTTTCTTTCTTACTTTCCTTGTCGTTTTCATGTCAATAAAGCAAGAGGAGGAGATTGGCCGATACATTTTAGTTAAAAATGTTTTCAATTAAAGATTGGCCACAAACAGCAGTAAATAGGGATAGGATATGTGGAAGGAAGAAAAGGATGCATTTGCCTTGCAGTCGGACACAAATGGATGTCTTAGTCAGCCTATAATGTTCCTACTGCTGGGACACAGGCCTCCTCTCTATGAGAGGGAGCGGGCTGTAATCTACCACGTAGGCCCAGTGCAGATTGCAGTGGCGAAGGGTGATTTTATGAGAGAGGTAAGCCGGAGCAAAACAAATGCTTACCTATGATTTCACCTAGTGAACAATATTTTGGTCCTTTGAGCCTGCAGGGCCCGGTTTACATTCCTTTCCCCTATTTTATTGGTAAAACAAAGCTTTTGTAGGTCAAGCAAAGTTCAAAGCTTTCAGCCATACATTTCACCTTGATTTTAGTGGCGTGCGTATTTCAAGATTTGCAGGGTGGGAGTTTAGGATGCAAGAGCGAGCGAAACAAGCTCGAAAGTATTAGCTACGGGCGGCTAGAAGAGTGTAGTGCTTGTATCAAGAAAATAAGGCAACCCCGCTGCTTACCAGCGGCGGCCTTAAGCATTGCGAAGCTTCGGGCGGTAGATCTTTGCGAGGCCCTTGTCGTTTGCGTAAAGTGTGCTATTTCTGTTTGTTAATTAGAAATGAAAGGCCCACCCGCCCCGATATGCAATAAAAAAAAAAATTTATACAAGATGCCAAAGCGAGTGCGAAAATAGTAGCACCCCGCTTTGGAAAGGTTAGGTTTTCTTTTAACCAATATCAATCAATGCTGAGAACTACTGACTGGTCATAATTTCCTAAGGGAAGCCGATAGGAATCGGCTTATTAGCTAGCTGCGCCACTGGCAGATTGGTATATGTCACATGTCTTCGAATTTTTGGTTCTAGGGCATGCCGGTTTCCTCACGATGTTTTCCTTCACCGTTTTGAGAGCACGTAATAATATGTAGATAATATCGGTTCACGAGATCTAAAAAAAACCTATATCGCTTCGCGAACACCATGGTAACCAGTATTGTATGTAAGTCAACCTGATTATCTTTAAGTACAGAATTAGTATTCACATGTCGTTCTCCTCTCCTCCACTCATGTAACGCTTCGGGAAAAATTGTATTGAATATAGTACAAATTGAATACTATAATAGTAAAAAAATATAGCTATTGAGACAGTGGAATAGCTTTTTCAAAGTGTCTAGATGTAAGTAGGTAGATTGGTAATATGCTTTTCATGTTTTCAGATTTTCGAAAAGTCTTTCAAAGTAATAATTATGATTGTCTGTCTTTATGGTACTGAAAATATCTAGACAATTTCTTTTTAGGATCTTCACGAGATCAAGGACCTAAAATAAGTACCAAAATAATATACTCAACACAATCTTCAAACGTGGTCCTTATTAAATTTCTAATAGTTCATTTTCATCTTGATACAAAGTTCGTTATAACCATTCCAAATACAAAACATTAGTTTAATAAATTCAAAGTCCCAAAAAAGTTGAGGTAGGTATTTCATAAAATTTGTCACATTGTTCTAATTAAAAAAAAAAACACTAGTTCCATAGATGCAAGATCCCCAAAAAGGTAAAGGTATTTTATAAAAATTGTCACAACGCTCTAAATTCAAAAACACCCGTTCCATAGATTCAAGATCCGCAAAAAGGTTGAGGTTTTCTCATAAAATTTGTCACACGTTTTCAATTTTACCTGGTCGAGCTGAACCCGTCCACGATACCATTTAGATTACGTGTTTCCGAAAGGTTAATGCGATTAACCTGGACGTCCAATAGCCTTGATTACTGATAGATATATCTTTTAGCATACTTTTTTGGGTCACAGACGCTTCTTTTTGAGTTTTTGTACCAAGTATATGCAAATTGTGGATGTAAGAGGTTAATGAAGGGGTTCTGTTATTTCTGCGTATATTGCTCGGATTTCGGTGGGAATGTGGACAGACTATTAAGTTCCTAAAGAATGTAGAAAATAGATACAATTTTAATATACTGTGAATTTTTCATAGAAATAAATTAATGACTGTTAAGTACTGTTAAACATTATAAAATTAATTATTTATACTTACTGCACTTTCCATATAAACGTTATATCACGCTACATTCCGGAGAGAAAATTCTATGCCTACATAGTTTGATAAATATTTATACTAATAACACTGCAACAATAACTTTTTACATAAACCAAGATTGTTATTTTCGCTTCACTGAACCAAATAACTTTGTAGATAAAACGCTACATAAAAGAGATCGAACTAAATTATATAAACAACAAAACAAGCAAAGCTATCTACGTCGGAATCATGTAAAAACCTGTAAACATGCCACTATGTATACACTTTCATTGCATCCTGTGCATCGCTTAAAATCTCAAAATCTTACCACAGACGGCAAACGTCCTACATTATTTTTTTTAGTTGCCATCAAGGCAGCATTAATTTTTTAAATTGGCAATTTTTGATCACTGTCACATTATAAAAAAAACACGCGCGTAATATTTGACGTTCTATTTTTTAATTGTATTTTTTTGTTGACACTAGGGTTGGCACTTATTTCTTTATTTGGCTGTAACTGTTTTGTTTGTCGGAGTTTTATGTTGTTCGCGTTGTTTTTGTGGGAGCGTGCGCGGTCGTGACGGAACAACCACCCGTGTCGTCGCCGACGTTAGACTGAGTTGCGACCACCTATAAACTGTACAGACGAGCGCTGAAGTGATTTATCTTTTGATGTTTTAATTAGCAACTGAGGTTTGTCAAGCTTCACATGTAGGCATTTGAACTTTTTGGCTTTGTGTTCACTCGATTTCATTACCTTTACGAAGATTTCTTATGTGTACTCAGCACAGATTAAAGTGAAAAATAAGACAATTACTTTTAACGATTTTGCTAGGAAAAAATTCAGTAAAGAAAAATAAATTATCGAAATAACTTTTGTACGTATACGAGGAATGAGTTGTGGTGTAGAAACAGCGAATAAAACACAAAAGAAAACGATAATAACTTTTATTTGTTACAATCGTAACCTTTTCTACGTCAATAGTTTTACGTAAATACGGCCTTTTTCGTTTCCAATGTATTGAGGTCTATAGCGTATATTAATATTTAATGCTGGAATACTGAATGTGGGTAATAATCCCTTTACCCAATAAGCGAACTTTGCGGGTTCCTGTGGCCGGGTTTGTTCTTTGTCTTTCGATAAAAGCGGTCTCCATGGAATGTAATTGACAATAATATATTAAGATGTCGCCTCCCTAATGTTAATACGAAATATCCCGAGAAGTTCCGAAATTACACGAAGTCCCGACCGAGTCTTGGTGTTATGACTATTGTTAAAGATATGTAGAGGTTCTGTCGAAGGTCATAGTGACACTTAATAAGATGCTTAGCAGGGTGAATTTGAACGCGTAGAATTTATTTCTTACGTACCTATAATATGGTAATGCCTTCAAATACTTGCGAACTATTGTAAGTCATTCGCACACATCATATAGTAGGTGCCTAGATTAAATTTATGTTCATTAATACCAAGAACATGACATGTACTCAAAAATTATAATTATGTCGTAACTCTATGTATTTTACTGTGTGTACTTATATAATAAAATAAATAAATAAACACTAAAACACACACACACTCCATGAAGTTTTCATAGAAATTGTGCTACTATAGTCCATTCGCGTTCAGAAATTAGTGTGAGTCATCATGCACTGATGACTCACACTATTTTGCACACTATACTGCAGGGTAATGGTGTTTTAGTTTGTTGCTTTCTAATTTGTTGCAACCAGATTGGTCGAGGGGGCTAAGTCAGCGGAAAACGATGAGTCATTATTTTCTCAACGCGAATGGAGTATAGTGTCGCGTCGCGCCTGTCTGCGGAAGCCTTAATGCATCTTTCATAATTAATAGCAACCAGATCAAAAATAGTAGATATGCAAAATTGAAACATATCTATATTTTTGGCAGAGTTTAAGGAACTTAATTTCTCAGGCATGTATCATACATTACAGATTCCTGACGCAGTCAGTTAAATTTTCAACAACCCTAAAGATATAAAAAAAAACTGAGTGCCAGCAATCAATAGAGCCCTCTTTTATTTCCCGTGAGCGCCATAAATAGCCATAGAATGGCCGGAAAATCCTCTTGTGTGCTATATCAACTACCTGAGATTATTGCGTGGTGACTACGTCAGCATTATCGCGTTATTAGGAGGGTGTCTTCAACAGGAGGCATTTATGGGTTAAAGTGGTCATAATTTTGTTTATGGTTTTTTTTTCAAAGTTATTTGGTAAATAAATAAATGACGCTGGCAACCCTGACTAAAAATTGTCATTTAAGAGTCTGTAATACTTCAACGCCGCTTCACGGTCACGCGAGCAAGCGAGACAGGGGTAGCAGGGAGAAGACTCCAAGGCACCGATAGTTTAGTTTATTTCTTTTTACCGTGAAAATAATGGTAATTAAAAAAAAATAACATAAGACCTGCTTTATACTTAGTTCAGTCAATATGCAAAGTTTCATTATCTAATTTGAAGTATTTTTTGAATACCAGCGGTTTATTGTTCGGTTTGGAGGTAACTTTTGTTTTGTTTAGCGAGTAATTTAGTTAAATTAAGCTATAGAACACAGCAATATTGTGGTAGCGACTACTGTTTTATTTTACTTTTTCTTTTTCATCACTTCTCTTTAGCACTTTTAACCTTTAGTTAAATCGTGGACAATGGTGTGGATTACTTGTTTGTTAAATCTTAGTTTAAGTATTTCTTTGTATTTTTAGCATGTAACTGTTTTTTGTCCCTAATAAATAAATAAATAAACTTTGGTTTTTTTTCTATAGAGAAAATTTATGGAATCGTGTTTTTGTCAAACATACTCGTAGTACTTAACATTAATCCTCAACGTTACCATATATTTATTTCAAAATTAATGCTGCAGTATTTTCCACATAACGGAGGATCATGCTAAGCCATTTGAGGTAATATAGGCTCTACGTACTACGTAATACGTTACCCCTTGGTAAGACTGGTTGTCAGACTTTCGGGCTTCTGACGACCCGCAATGACTGCCAAGATCCACGCATGACATTAACGTGCTTTCCGAGGCACGAAGGAGTCTTGGTATGTAAAGATGGTCACCCATCCACAGACCAACCCCGGTAAGCGTAGCTTTACCTAATAGATAGCCCCGTGCGGATGGTATTACTTAGCCACGAGCTCCTCCCATTTCAGACTTATATTTGTGTAAATTAAGCACCCCAAATTGGGTAACACACATCCTACTTATATTTTAAACGCGAAAGTTTGTAAGTATGGATGGATGGATGTTTGTTACTCTTTCACGTAAAAACGGCTGGACCAATTTTGATAAAATTTTGTATCGTGGTAGCTGACAATCTGGATTAATATAAAGGCTACTTTTAATCCTTATATTCCCAGGGGATCGAGACTAACGCGGGTGAAACCACGGGGCCCAGCTAGTTCCATCATAATCCAAAGGATTTTTAAGGAAATTCATAATCCATTGCTTCTTTTGTTCGACAGATATATCTGCTCGACAACGTAAATAATGCAATGAATGGTGTAGAACTATCAAAATGTCTCGCATTGCTATTGTAAGTGTGCTATGCAAACACCCGCTGGATTTATTTACAGTGTTTCATATTATTTCGGAGTTTCCAAGATACAACGATTTGATTAAGAAAAACTGGCCAAGTTGGGATGAATTTATCCCAAAAACAAACTTAACATTGTAGTTAAAAAACATGTTTTCCCGTACAAATATATATGCCACGGTAAATTTTCCAACAGAAAATGTAAGTTTGTAATTGCATTTTTTATTTGTGTGATGTAACTACAAAATATCAATTCTCGGACGTTTTCCTTTACTTGTGCTATGAGACCTTGCTTCTTGCCAAATTTCGTAATTCTAGGTCAACGGGAAGTACCCTATAGGTTCTGATTTATTTGCGAGTATCAAAATATGTCGCATAAATCGCCGTATTTTTTATTGCGTTGACTAAGAAGCTTGATTTTTTTAGACCTAGGGACCGTAGACCTACTTACTTGATATTAGTTTCAACTTGATACCTTTACGCGTTCCTGAGAAAAAGGGTCTTGACAGACTGACAGACAGACGGACAATGGAGTGATCCTATAAGGGTTCCGTATTTTTCCTTTTGAGGTACGGAACCCTAAAAACGAGACAGCCATCAATACGATAAACAATTTATAAATCCCGATTGCCTCATGATTATAACTAAATATTATTGACACAATTCCTTTCGTAAATAAATTATTTCTATCTAGATTCCTCTGGGGCGGTGACTCTAATTTATGGAACGCCTACGGGCTGTCTCTCACCGGGATTGTTGATTTGTGTATTATTAAATAAGTTAGTTTGTTAGCAATCAAAGATATTTTGTTTAGGCACGTGTCTTGATTTCCAGAATTTGAACGACGAACGTGCACGAAACGAAAATCAGAGAAGTAGGTAGGCTACCTACAAAAAAAATCCAGTATAAGTTGATCTAGCATTGTTGTGTTGTTGTTGTGATTTCCGTACAATGAGAGGTCAGCTTATACTGGAAATTTATAGCTCGTTATGTAATAGTGTAAATTGTCTTTCTATTAATCGGTTGGAGGACACTGAAGTTTTATTGCTAATACCTACATTTTTTTTTTGAGTGTGATATTATTCAATAACTTCTCCCGCTCTGGGCGGAGCGAGAGAAGTGTGTTAGACTTTTACTGACTAAAACCCACCCGTGTTCTTTCAGATGCCTGTGTGCCAGGGTCACGGTATCCGTTTCGGACAAACCCGCAACCCTGGCAGGATTGTTATTACATCTGGGAGCGTTTCGTTTCGCACAACGTGTTAATAGAGAATTGACAATAAGGTAAGGTGTGCTCCACCGCGGTAATTCACGTGTCATTATTCTTTACGAAAAAATAAATAAAACGAGCGAGCCTTACAGTAATCCAATATGATGTGTCACATCTGTACCTTGGTATCACGTAATTAGCCTATAATGTTTCCACTGCTGGGACACAGGCCTCCTCTCTGTGAGAGGCAGTGAGCCGTATCCACCACGCGGGCCCAGTGCGGGTTGGTAATTGTTACATGACTTAAAATTTTTGGTTCTAGGACATGCCAGTTTCCTTACGATGTTTTCCTTCACTGTTTTGAGAGCAGGGGGCCATGATTCTGCCAAAGCGTCCATTTTAGGCCCCCAGTGGTGATGAAATAATGTACACAAAGTAAAGCGCCTGCTTGGGATCGAACCTACGACCTACAACTCGTAAGTGGCGGCCATTACCACTGGGCCACCACTGCTCATAACTCACCTCTGCTCATCTTGGTATAGTACTTACTAATTGTATGCTATTAAAAAGTAAGTATTTACTTTTTTTATTCTTTTTTCTCATTATTTAATTTGGGGACTTTTATATAAAATACATGGCAGTCCCATCGTACCTTATTACAGCTACAATACAGGAACTCCTATAATTAGCCTCTTAGACCAAACTTCAACTCACTATCTTGACTTAAAACGAAGACTTACAAATCTAAACAGACTTTTGGCAGCAACAGACAGTAGCATAGACAAAATCTCGTGAAACAATCATAAGTTATTTTTATTTAATTGTAGATTAATTTTTCCCTTGCAGTCTGAAAGCGGACACATTCCGTCAACAAATGTACAACGTCTTCTAACTTACCACATGTCTCACAGTTTGGAGAATTGCATTTTTTCATGAGAAAACCGAAATTGTTGAGAGGCATGTGTCCAGATCTCAATTTGAGAGCAATTACCAATAGCCGCCTACTTAACTTATCATTACTAAACCAAGGTATACGAGGAGGTTCAGCAGCTATCGTCTTATACCAGATATTTTATAATTAACCTTTTTTCTGGCAACTAGGCCCATAGATAAAATACACAAGAAAGGCTTTGCTAGATTGCCAAATTATCCTAATAATATAAGGTTTGGATTAAAGAGATCTCTGAGTTTGTTTCAGTATTTCTTATCGAAATGTCGGCGCCATCTATTTTGAATATATTTACCAAAAATATGATTTGTAAAAAGGTCTTAAAGATCCGTTTACAGACATAATTTCGTTGCTAAGAAATATATAAAATAAATAAAAAAATACTTAATTTAATTAATCCCAAGAGGAGGAGGCCTCCCTCCCGCTTATGAGTGAGGGAGTGAGGTGAGGGAGGGAGTTGCCATAATCGCCACTCTTGGCAGGCGGGTTGGCGATCGCAGTAAGGTGTTAAAATGCATAGAGAATGCTGCTGCCCATTCTCTAGTAAATCCCTTAGTCGCCTTCTACGACAACCACGGGATGAAATGGGATGGTGCTATTCTTTACGTCCGGCACCACACGGAACATATGATCAGTTATCACCATTAATTTGAAATACTCTAGCGCCGTCATTGACTACGTAATAGCTAAGCTAAACTAAAATAAGTTAATTTATAACTTTAAATCTGGACCGATTTTAATGAAATATTGAAATAAATATTGCTAAGGTAAATAAATTAAACGTCTGGATGGTAAGAATAGAATACAATGCATTTATTCGTCAGAATATTGTACAAAGTTGTTATGTGCATTATGTATTACGATTATAATATTTGCCGTTTCCGGCGTACAAATATTGTTTGTAAAAGTATGGGTCATTATTACATTAAAATTAAATTTAAGGCAAGTAATTCAGTCGCTCCATGTAAAATACTGGTAGGTATTCAGCATCCAGTAAGACTGAAAGCCGACCTCAACATAGGAAAAGCTACGCAGATTGATTTTTGTCTGGATAGTAAAGTTACGTTTAATTTTAACAACTCCACTTTTTCCAACAGCCCTATTGAATATGTATGCATAATGCGGGTTCACATGATTCCAGTAGCATTCCAGTCCAGCGAACGAAACCCGCACTGGGATTCCACTGGAATAATGTGAACCTGGCCCCAGAATGCACTTGAATGTGCCCCATTCCAGTAAACCCTCAATTCCAGTGACTGGTCTACTTTTACAGTCTATTTTTTCATACCAGCACCACTGGAATAATGTAGACGACCAATCTATTGCTGTATTAAACGTTGAACAGTGAACACACATTGTTGTTTTTTGTCTGACTGACTGAATGACTGGGATAATGTAGACGATAATAATATGATCCAGTCTAGCAGTGGACTGGATTGACTCATTGGATTACTGGACTGAAATAATGTGACCGGGCATAAATACTGTGCTTGTTACGTCAACAATTAACAATGGAGCATCGTTAAAAAGTTCCCAATTATTTACAGTCCTCTTTTCTTTTTTTCATTTTTCTGTTCACCTGTACCTAGCGACTGCAAAATGACAATGAAAGATGTAGGGGTACACTCGTTAGCAAAATTAATTGGCCTGATCAAATTGCTGATGGACTTCATGTGTCGGTTAACAAAGGATGTGTTGATCTTTAGTTATTGACTTTGTAAATTGATTTTTGTTACCTAGGTAGGAAGGGTGATTTAGGGTGTCAGGTTATCGTATGATTTTAGCAGGTATTTTGTTTGGTGATACAGTTATAAGAATGGCCCCCATACCTATTAACACTGTAATTTGAAAACATTGTAAAACACAATTATTTTTAAAAGAGTAACCGTGGAGTTTCTTGCCGGCTCTTCTCCGGAAACGACCAATTGGAGCCATGCACCTAGGTTCTGACGTTTCATAAGTGCCCATGTGGGTAAAAGTGAAATAAAATATTTTGATTTAAGTAAATTTTTTTATTTTCTTAAGTAATTCAATGGACACAACAAACACCTAAATATTAAAGGTTGCACTAATTGGTTACCCAATTTTCCGAAGTATTTGTAAGTACACTGGATCCCCTGGTGGCTCACGCCTTTTCACAGAGAGGAGGCTTGTCATCCAGCAGTAGCAAGATTACATTATACTTATCCGAGCGTCAGGGGTAGGCACCAAATAAAGCAGACTTCTTAACGTCAGCCATTTTTTCAATGGCTTTATTTTCAAGGCTCTGCCACAAAAAGAAAGCTCACACAAATACACAAAAAATCTCAAAAGCCTTCTCGATTTTCGGGTTTATTAAAGACTACACTTTGCTCGTCCCCTGCGTTGTAAGCCTCCAATATCGGCGTGACTTCCCCTCTAAGTACTATACATTTATAACGTACTAACCCACCCCTGCTTTGCATGGTTTTTACGATTCAAAATATCAAGATATCTTTTTGTATTACATGTAAGTTTAATATTCATTTATTATAAACTTAGAAAAAAACATCGTGAGGAAACCGGCATGTCCTAGAACTAAAAATTGGAAGACATGTGACATCCACCAACCCGCACTGGGCCCGCGTGGTGGATTACGGCCCACTCACTCTCATCGAGAGGTCTGTGTCCCAGCAGTAGGAACACTATACTCTGAATATGCTAAATAAAAAAAAAAGAAAGTTAAACAATTTAAAAATATAATAACTAAAAAAAAAACACAAAGCGTCTTGACACATCACTTGCTTAAGCTCCATAGATTCAAGTAGTTAAGCTTGTTCATAGAAATCATTTATCTTCATCAATCATGGTACGAGTACATGTTGAAATCGGATAAAGTCTTTTTATGTGCCTAATGCAAATAATATCTTAAAGGCACAATGAATAATGTGAAGAATATGCTTGGCTTGCTAAACATTCTCTGTGTGTGTGTACTTTTAATCGACTGAAACGAGGGGGGTTCAAATGCTGGTACACGAGCACTAATATGTAAACGCTTAGCAAAATTCAAAACCGATTTTCTCGTGG
This sequence comes from Tiliacea aurago, assembly GCA_948098905.1. Taxonomy (NCBI): domain Eukaryota; kingdom Metazoa; phylum Arthropoda; class Insecta; order Lepidoptera; family Noctuidae; genus Tiliacea; species Tiliacea aurago. Next base: position 19,218,158 of record OX402596.1, read on the forward strand.
AATAACGATTGTAACTTTGAGAAAAGATCTATTTCATAATAGTTTGGGTTCCAAAATATTATGTTTGTTGTAAAATCAAATTTCAATCAATACAGTTGGAGGAAATCACTTTTAAAAGTTGCTGGGTGTATACATACTGATGCTCGTGACTGTACGTATGTACCGTCAGCGTCAAAGCTCGAAACTCATTTCATATTTTTGTTAATTTTATAACATTAAGTCTATCCTTTGTGATACCACTGCCATGCAAAGGAAATACATGATACGTGAAATCAAATGAAGAAAAAAAAAATATTTAAAAAAGTTACATAGTTTTTTTTTACATATGTACATAAACTCAATGCATTTATTTCAAATAAAACAATTACAGGCACTTTTGAATGGTCAAGGGGTCGGTTGGTCAGAGAGAATTTAGTTGCCCATTCCAAAGCGAAAAATCCGTAATATGTAAAAAAAAAAATGTTTTAGCAATTATCTATTCTGATCCGTTTTAATAGAATATAATTATTAACGTACTTTTTTGCCGATTTAAATATAGGGGACTGTTAAGATAGACGGGCAGTCGGCAGTTCGGCAGATAAAGGAAAATAAAACCACAGGAAAAGGAAAATAAAATAGGAAAATAAATAAAATATGTAGTTTCAAAATAAACCGGTCAATTTTTGCAGAAATCCGCATACTCAATATAGAAACTCATTGGTTTGAACCTGATATGCTCTTGAGTCCACTCCCAGTAATTGAATTTTCATTTGATCGCTCCAGCTGTGTGGTCATTTTAAATTCAATATTGTTATTAGAAAATTAAATGATAAAAAACGAACGAGTAACAAATAAGGATGGAGCTGAATGTACCTACTTAGTGCATTTTAGGGATTACCAACTAATACATATACTTATTACAAAACAAGATTTATCTTCAGACCCAGGTTTAAAACATGGAGCCATTATTGAATTTCGAACTTTATTCCGACTATGTTAAAGTTCCTAAACACAAAACTGACAACTTAGTACCGAATTGAGTTTTCAGTTTTGTATAAAGAACGGTATTTCAATCACCGTTACGTTCTTATTACAAAAACTGGCTCCATGGTTTATGACATGTCAAAATATAAATCTTGTTTTGTAATAAGGCGGTATAATAGATATCTGAGGTCATCGGAAAACTTGAGACTAGAGATGCCGATGCATTCCACTAGCTTTTATGACAAGTCTTTTACAGTTCAAGCAGTGCGGTTATGGAATGCCTTGCCCGTGTCGGTAAGGCGTGCTCAATCTTTGTCCACTTTTAAGATTCAGGTAAAAAAACACTTCCTCTCTCCTTAAACATCATCATTACATAACACAGTTCCCTGCTCTTGTTTCATGTGTATTATTGTATAAATGTGTATATTTATTAGATAAGTGTATGCTTTGTGTATGTATGTATTTATTGTATATGTTAATGGTACACCACTGACTACCTGCAGTATTGTCTCTCCTGCTCCCTTTAATCCATCCAAAGGTTGTCTGTAAAAGATCGCTTTTAGCGATAAGACCGCCCATTGTGTCACCCTATGTAAAATTTAAACATTTATATCTGTAACTTTTATGGTGTACATAATAAAGAGTATTCTATTCTATTCTATTCCATACATATGTATTAAAATGTCTTAGGGATTCCGGGATTAATTCCCCGTTATTTATAAATGTTGCTTTAAGTTAAATAATGATTAACGTATACTTAAATTAACCTTTTATCGATCGCCGCTTCTGTTACGTCAAAATACATTAAAAAAAAATAATTGAAAACCTACTTCCTTTTTTGAAGGCAGTTACAAATAGCAACAGACAGACTTTGTTTTATTATGTTTAGACATCGATACCAATCACGTCTGCAGAGTTTCCTAGCTAATCTAATTTGACCCTGTATAGTGTATAAAATTTTACTACAGTAGTACCCAATTGATATGGCTTCCCGATGTACCTGCGCAAAGAAGGTGAATTTTAAAAGTGCGGGAAATGCTATTCACACCGCGGTTCTTTTTCCTGTACCGCTATTGGTCGGCAGCTGCCGCCATGTTAGCGCGCGCCGCGTGGCATGTTTGTCAGCCGCCATACTTCTGATCGAGTGCATGCTAGCAGCTCCAGTGTATTATGAACCTTATAATAGTGAGCTAAGGTTGATTGTAAGTTTTAAGTATTCTTTCGTTAATCTTCGGAGCCATACTTTCTTTTCTGTGCGAACGAAGATTCACGACGCGCCTTATCAATTGGGTACCACTGTACCATGAAATTAAAAACTACATCTCGAGAGTGTTACGGCGCTACGCCCTGCTACGGCGTAGCTACTAGCGTAGACATTGCTACGAATAGAATTAAAAGTTGCGTTTTTATTGAAAAAAATCACACGGTTCTTACGACTTGACCAAACATAGACATTTCTTTATTATAAGTCCGTTTCTGTCGCAGTCATGATGTGACGTCATTATCCACGAAACTGCCTTTTTAACCGACTTCCAAAAAGGAGGATGTTATTATTCTGAATGGCGATTTGTTGTACCATGACTTATTTTAAGGTTATCCATTAATTACCGGGCACCCTGTATGTTCGGCTGTATGTTTTTTTTTTATGTTTGTTCACCGATTGCTCCGTCAATTGTGGACCAATTTTGAAATATTTTTTTTTTGTTTGAAAGGGTATGCTCCCGAGGTGGTCCCATTGTCACCAAGTTAAAATCTGATGAGAGGATCCCATGGAAATCGTAGGAAATCCTCAATTTTTATAGGCACACCTATAGCCATTTCGGTATTTTTTATAGTAACTCATGCATTTGCAATTGGAAAGCACCATTTGGTGAAGTGGAACTATTTGGTGAAGTGGAACTGATGATGAAGACCACAAATGGCCACCGGAACTACTTAATAATAAGTATGTTCACCGATTGCTCCGTCAATTGTGGACCGATTTTGAAAATTGTTTTTTTGTTTGAAAGGGTATGCTCCCGACGTGGTCCCATTGTCACTAAGTCAGAATCTGATGAGGGTATTCCATGGAAATCGAGGTCAATCCTCAAATTATAGGCACACCTATAGCCATTTCGGTAATTTTGATAGACACTTTAACACCTATGGTTTCTAAACAATTTATGCTACTCACAATAAAAAAAAAAAAAAAAAAAAATATATTTTTGGTGAAGTCACAATTAGTTTCAGTTCTCTAGGTTCTTACCAGAAGAACACCTCAACACTTAACGTCTCTGCATCGGAAAAAGCAAAATATCCTTATTTTGTAACAGGTGATCAGCAGTTGACATTAGGCTATTGTAACTTAGATAAGTTACAAACTGGCCCACTAAAAAGTGAAAAAAAAAACCTTTGTACAAAAAAAAACAACCGACTTTAAAAAAAAATCCAAATTGAAAAATAACTTTCATTTCGGAAGTCGGTGGCAAAAAACTAAAATACAGATTCAAAGACACCGTCTTTCGAAATGAAAGTTATTTTTCACTTTTTAGTGTTTTTTTGGAAGTTAGTTGTTTTTTTTTTTCTAAAAAGTTTTTTTACGTTGGGATTTTTAGCCCCAAATCATATGCATTAAATTATTGTATATGCTTTATGCAAGCAGAAATCGTACTTACTAATTTACCTTAGTGAGATTTCAAGCACTTAGCAAAGAATAGATTTTATTCACATAGTATTTTTCGTCATTTTTGAAGAGGACGCGTATTGAGTTTGCGTTCCGTTCCACAAAAAAAACGCAACATAAATTAATTAATTGTGAAATAAATAATGCATAAAAAAAATTAAAATTTGTTTCTTGACTCCTACACAATATATACTAAAATAATGGATACGTTTTTAATTACGTGCATATTCCCTATTCTTGAAAGGAGCCAAGAAAAAAAGTCAGAATGAACGCTAAGCGACAGCAACGTAATAGCGCGGGCGGGCGATGCAATGCGAGGCAGTGAGTCGGTGTCGAGAAATTTCACGAGGACGAAGTCGCGGGCCGAAGCTAGTATGTATAGATAATGAAATGTGTAACTGTTAAGAAAAAGTATTATTATTTTGTTTATCGGATCAAAATACTTTTTCATTGGCTGTTTTCCGCTTGAGGGTTCAGGCATTTCATACATATCTTGGAAAAGCCATTTCCGTTTGTATTTTATTTGTTTAAAATTGAGTTATTCTTTGTTGAAACTTTTTTTTTTCTCTCTTTATTCATTATTAGGGACTTTTATACAATTGTATATGCCAGTGCCATCGGAACTGGCATATACAATGCCACACAAACTTAAATAAACTATAGGCAGCTTCGGAGTTAGGTGACGACAAAATATGATGGAACATGCAAACATCGTACATATTTATCTTAAACTCTCTAAGTAGATCTTCTCTTGCAGACTGAAATCTGACACACTCTATCAATAACGGATATCATCCTCCAGTGTGCCACATACCTCACAATTAGGTGAATCAATTTTTTTCATTCAAAATCCAAAATTATTGAGCGGCATGTGTTCAGATCTCAGCTTTCTTATAAAGCTTGACCTACTTTATTAACTAACCAAGGGATAGACCCTCTTACGTTGAATTAAGCATAAGTTTTTTTGGATCGACTATTTGCTATTAAATATTTTTAACTAAATTTTGCATCGTAAAAATGTATGCTTCTAATAAATAAAACAAATAGATTATCAGTTTTAACGTATCCTAATTTGTTGGTGGGTTTATTGGTCATTTATTTATTGGGACTGCTTCGTTGGTCTAGTGTTCGCAGCGGTACTACTGCGCATGTGGTCCTGGGTTCGATTTCCGGTAGGGACAAAGTGTTATTGGGTTTTTCCATCTGGAATTTCTCATTAACAGCCCGGAGTCTGATGTGTGCCCAGTTGACGGCAAGAAGCTCGCCCCAGCATTCAAAAGTGCGTGTAATTGGTTTAATTGAAATAAATTCTTTGAGTTTGAGTTTGTGCACCTCTGCCTAACCGTTCGAGGAATACAGACGTGATGTTGCGTTGTGTAGAATTATAGCCCTGTACAAGTTAGATTATTTTAGTAAACCACATTTATTAGATTTCCGGCGTATTTCGAATAGGCAAAGTTCTCGATAGCTCGAGAATAGTTTGACTACCAACACTCAATTGGCAACTTTGCTTGTGTTTATCGAATTAGTTTGCCAAAGAATAATTAATTAATGAGATTTAGTTTGAAGTTGGGCTTAACTATGAATGGATGATGGATATGGATTACTTTGATTATAGTTATCAGTCATGTTTTGGGGAAGAAAAGTTCTGAGAGAAAAGGTTCATCAGATGAAGCACCACTGCAATAGTTATTTCTGTGTCTGTTTGTCGACATTCCAACTTAGGCTCCAAGTTTGGTGATTTATCTGCAAACTATTGTACCTACATACGTATTTACATGTCTTTAGGTGGCGGCTGCATTCATTTTTATTGATTTCCGTGAAGTATCTACATCTAACATTGTAATTAAATGAGAAGATTTGAAATTAAGCATAAAATTGCCCCATTAATCTTCTCAAAGGACCTGTTAGGCATAACTTAAAGTTACGATCGATTAACTGCTAATAGAATCGTAATTGGAAATGGAAATTGGGCATAAATTACTTGAGAATAATGTTGTAATAGTATCTTTAACAATAATAATAACTTAAGACTTAGATATATGCCAGTGACCTTGATTGGTTAGCGTTTAAAGAAATATTGTTTATTCTGCACAAGTAAAACGCACATTACAATGAAATAACCTACACACAGATAAAGAATAGCACCATCCTATTTCTTCCCGTGGGTGTCGTAAAAGGCAACTAAGGGACTTCGTAGAGAATGGGCAGCAGCGTTCTCTATGCATTTTAACACCCTACTGCGATCGCCAACCCGCCTGCCAAGCGTGGCGATTATAGCAACCCCCCCATCAAATGTCCAGCAGTGGACGTCTATCGGCTGAAATGATGACGACGATGATTAACCTACACACAAACAAAGTAGCCAAAAGCCTCGTATTCAAACAATAAAAGTTTGTCAATCTAGTCCATTGCTTGATGTCAGTGTCAGGGACCAAAGACAATTTATTTTTATTTATTTTCAGCAAAAACTACAATGTACTATGGTACAAGGTAAAATGATGTCTCAATGCTCAATAATAAGTAATGTGCAAGTTTGAAGACGATCCTATCAAAACTTTAACACCAATAAGATTTAGATCGATTCGTAAAATGTACACTTGGAATTTCTTAAAGACGATCCTATCCACGAAGTAAAAACAAAGGATCCCATCAAAACTTTAACACCAATAAGATTTAAATCGATTCGTAAAATTTACACTTTGAATTTCTTAAAATGTGTTTCCAAAACTTGGAGTAAATGTATTTGAGTTTGTGAAATGTGTGGATATACTTCTTTTTCTTGAAGTGTCCCTAGAGCTTGGAGTTAAACCCCGATCTGCAGGCTAATTCACGTAACTAAAGAAGTGCAGTAGCAGTGCAGTTGCAATTAAGTTTCGATCAAAACAACGCATTTCGTATTCTACTATTCTCTACGGCTGTCAGATACTATATACAGGGTGTTTGGCAGAACGTTGAACATACGAAAATGGTGGGTAGGTGGGGTCATCTGCTACTTACTTAGCCCTAATTTATTTGGCCCTGGCCGACTGGGTATTTAAAAAAAAAAAAAAAAGTTTTTTTCTTGTTTCACCACTTTCCTAACTTTAAAGTGTATTTTTTTTATTAAAAATGGGCAATAAAACAGGCAATTTTTTTTTTTTAATCTTTGATGTTGGCAGATTCTTATAAAATTATTGCTTTGTTCAGATGTTAGCTAGAAAAAAAGTTATGAGTCCTCAAACTTACAGAAAGATGTAAAAAATACTTGAATGTTAATTTCAACTTGCATTTAAAAAAAAACAAAAAATGATTGAGGAGTTCCAATTCTAGCAAAACATCCCTAGTGTGTGAGCTTTCTAATGGTATGTAATTTGCTTTTATAAAAAAAAAACTTTAAGAGTTATTTCATAATTTTATCAAGCAGGAAATTTTTGACGAAACTCTACCTTTACGGAAAGTTAAATGTTTTGCGAAATTTAATACTGCAAAGTTGGTAAAAATTATGGATCGACGGCTTGCCAGTAGCAGTGGTGCAAATTGACATTCACTATTCCCTTGAGATGGTTACACAAAGCAGGTAGAAATTTTGTTTCACTCTTGCGCAGTCATAGCGTATTTTTGCTCTCTTTCGCTCTCGTGGCACCGTGACGCCTCAGAATGAATTCTTTTCTTTTATTCAGTTGAGACTTAACTGCCTCTGCGATCTCACGTGCCCGTTACGCTTACGTTTGTTTTTGTTCACTTCGTTTTCTTTTATTGTTATCACTAGTTAAGTTTAAGTTTAAGTTTGTTAAGTTTTTTGTTATTACTGTTACCTGTTGTTATTGGTAAAGAAATGGCTGCTTTTACCAGTGAGGAATACGCGGACATGTTGTTAGCGTATGGAAGCGCTAATACAAATTCGCGTGAAGCGCGAAGAATTTATCAAGAGCGTTATCCCAACCGCCGAGTACCCAGTCATCAGACGTTTGCGAGTACTTACCGACGTTTACGACAAACCGGTAACCTGAACTTACAAGAACCACGAGTGAACGCAGCACGACCCGATGCTACCATTGACGAACAAGTTCTTGCCGAGTTTGACGCGGATCCTACCAAAAGCATTAGACAGATAGCTTCAATACTTGGCTTAAGCATATGGAAAGTGTGGTCTGTTCTCCGGCAAGATGGTAGACATGCTTTTCACTACACTCCAGTGCAAGGTAAGATTAAGCCGTTTATGCACTGCATCTGATACGATTTTGTGGAATGTAGTAAATTATGAGACAGTTCAATTGATCGTTCCATTTAACCTTGATTTCGTCACTTTCTTTATTAGTTGTTTTGCCTCATGTTGTTTTTAGCGCATTCAATTCTAATTTCAAATTAAATTCAATAAACTATTCCTATTCGGCCGCATTCACGTAACAATCAGGCGGCCAGCGCTTACAGGATTCGGATTTCGGATTCGGTTTGCGCAGGTGGTCAGCGTAGGTAAACTTGCCAGCACTTATGGGTCCTTTTTAGAACAAAATTGGAAAGTCGCACGCCCTTTTGTGAATTTGGTCTTACGTCTTTATGGCTAAGCCATAAAGCCAATTAGTGTACTTAAAAATTGAAGATGAAAAATTTGGATAATTGTAGAGTTTGAACTCGGAGGAAGAAAAGATTCAGTATTGAAATCAATTCTTAGACATGTTTTGTTTGTTCTAGGTCTCGATGACAGTGATTTTGGGAGACGTGTGCAATTTTGTCGCCATTTGCTGCATACCGATGTGGACGACGTTAACTTTTTAAAAAGTATTGACATATAATTGACAATCCCTTCTTTGTCAAATTTGGACTCGTCTGAGTCCAAATTTGACAAAGAAGGGATTGTCAATTATCACAATCTTCACCATTGGGCACTTAAAAATCAAAACCCACACGTGAAGAGACAAAGAGGCTTCCAGAGGAGATTCAGTGTGAATGTCTGGGCAGGAGTGATTGGCGATAAGCTAATAGGGCCTCATTATTTGCCCGACAACATCAACGCGAACAACTACTTGGATTTTTTGATAAATGATTTACCACCATTAGTGGAAGAAGTGTTCCAAGTAGACATAAACAGGCCTATTGTCTTTCAACACGATGGTTGCCCAGCTCACTTTAGTCTAGTTGTACGTGAGCATTTGGATAATTGTTTCCCAAATTCGTGGATTGGCAGGGGAGGACCAATTCCCTGGCCTCCGCGATCGCCCAACCTCACTCCGCTCGATTTTCACGTGTGGGGAAGGGCAAAGGAACTAGTTTACACTACAGAAGTAGAAAGTCGGGAAGATTTGATAAATCGAATTAATGCTGCTTTCGAAGTTATGCGACAGGAGATGCTGCTGCGCACAACAACTGTAGAAATCAGACGTAGATGCCGCACCTGTATTGCGAATGAAGGGCGTCAATTTGAACATCTAATATGATTTATTATTTAAATAAATTATTTAAAATTATTTAATTGTTTCATTAACGCACCTAACTGGTACAGCATAATTTCAATCGATCATTTAATTTTTACCAACTTTGCAGTATTAAATTTCGCAAAACATTTAACTTTCCGTAAAGGTAGAGTTTCGTCAAGAATTCATTCTGACGCGTCACGGTGCCACGAGAGCGAAAGAGAGCAAAAATACGCTATGACTGCGCAAGAGTGAAACAAAATTTCTACCTGCTTTGTGTAACCATCTCAAGGGAATAGTGAATGTCAATTTGCACCACTGCTACTGGCAAGCCGTCGATCCATAATTTTTACCAACTTTGCAGTATTAAATTTCGCAAAACATTTAACTTTCCGTAAAGGTAGAGTTTCGTCAAAAATTTCCTGCTTGATAAAATTATGAAATAACTCTTAAAGTTTTTTTTTTATAAAAGCAAATTACATACCATTAGAAAGCTCACACACTAGGGATGTTTTGCTAGAATTGGAACTCCTCAATCATTTTTTGTTTTTTTTTAAATGCAAGTTGAAATTAACATTCAAGTATTTTTTACATCTTTCTGTAAGTTTGAGGACTCATAACTTTTTTTCTAGCTAACATCTGAACAAAGCAATAATTTTATAAGAATCTGCCAACATCAAAGATTAAAAAAAAAAAATTGCCTGTTTTATTGCCCATTTTTAATAAAAAAAATACACTTTAAAGTTAGGAAAGTGGTGAAACAAGAAAAAAACTTTTTTTTTTTTTAAAAAATACCCTGTCGGCCAGGGCCAAATAAATTAGGGCTGAGTAAGTAGCAGATGACCCCACCTACCCACCATTTTCGTATGTTCAACGTTCTGCCAAACACCCTGTATATTCAGCTATCACTCAAACTTAAACTTCATTGCACCTGCACTGCAACTTGATCGGCGCGTCATGAAATTACGTGAATTAGCCCTCTGTACCAATTTAATGTTGATGTCCAATTTGACTGGAGTGGTTAACTTGAGAAAGAAGAAGGTTTTGACGTAGGTTTCTTTACGATTTTTTCTTTTGGCCCATGAGGAGCTCATGGCTAAGTAATTCCAGCCACGTGGGTCGATCCATCAGGTTAAGCTATGCTTGCCGGTGTTGGTTGGTGGATGGGTGACCATCTTTACATACCGAAACTCCTCTGTGTCTCGGAAGACACGTTAAGAGCCGTTGGTCCCGGCTTCGTAGACCTTTGCTATCAAAGATCCACTTTCGTACTTACCAAGGTATATCGTATTACCCAGTTCCTGGGTAGTGGAGGTCAGATAGGCAGTCGCTCCATGTAAAATACTGGTATTCAGCTACATCTGGTTAGACTGGAAGCCAACCCCTAAATCTTTGGGAAAAGGGAAATAGATATTTGATTGTTTTATGTCTTTAATAACTCAGAAACACGACATTATGAAATGTTAAAAAATCATAATTGTTGTTGCTAGGATTTGGTCCCGCGTATTTTGTGTATCAGATGCTAATAGCTAGTGTTGGACGATGGAGTTCAGAAACCAGAGCCACCTAAGCCCAAGAAGACACAAGCAATTTTTAATGAGATGATTTTTAGGGTTCCGTACCTCAAAAGGAAAAAAGGAACCCTTATAGGATCACTCGTGTGTCTGTCTGTCCGTCTGTCACAGCTGATTTGCTCCGAATCTACTGGACCGATTAAGTTGAAAATTGGTAGACATATGAACTTCTGTAACCCAAGCACGGACGTGTTACGTAAATTAGTTAATTTTGAATATGGAGGTCACTTTTGGGGGGCATATTAGAAAATTAAAAAAAATTGTTTTGCTGACTGAACTGTGTGACATATCAAATGAAAGGGTTAGTTTTAATTATTTCAAAAAGATTTTTTTTATCATTTTAAAATACGTACTTTTAAAATTATTTAAGAAAATAGATGAAAAATTACCATTCCCACCCTTTATCTCCGAAACTACTGAGCCTAACATTTTGATTAAAATATAGAAAATAGTTCTTTACTCATAGATTACAGGAAAACCTATAAGAAGTCTGTAATCTTAAAATAACATGGTAAATCACTCAATATTGTGCGTACAAACTTACTTTTGTGGCTGGAATGTATGGGGATCATGTTTTTCAACTACAATGTTAAGTTTGTTCTTGGGATAAATTGATCCCAACTACGGAACCCTTCATTGTGCGTGGTCCGACACGCACTTGGCCGGTTTTTTTTATCATGCACTGGATTTTCAGCTCTCGGTGTCGAGCCAAGCATTTTGTGAATCCAACTTAGCGCATCCCAGTGCGTAAAAATCACATTATTGGATTTTAAACTCTCGGCACCAAGCAGAGCATTGAAAACCCCATGTCCGTTAATTAATCACCTTTGGGTTTGAGGATTTATATCTCATTGTTCACATATGAACTTGGACAATATAAGTATGACAGCGCAGCAAGTGGCGCCGTCTATTTTTGTTACGAAGTTACTTCCACCCGATATTAGGGACTGCCAAACTGTTGCAGTATTTAAAAGAAGAGTGAAAGAACACTATCTTACCACTTCGTCATAGTTGCGTATGTATTTATTATTTTAATTGAATTTTAATGATTAATATTCTAGTGATTTTATTTTAATTTAGAAGTATGTATCTATGTATTTAAGTATGTATATTTGTAAATACTCATATTATTTGTTGTATTTTATCTGGTGTATTGTTTTTGATTTTATGTATTCTATTTTCTCTTTTAGTCTTTCACACGTTGTCTACATCTCTTTATCGGCTTTCCTATCGCAGGTATGCTGGATGAGATTTCTTTAGAAATAAGCATCCCCTTTGTACGGATTCTTCTGTTCTTTTCTTCTTGTTTGTTTATATATATGTGTGTACCTGTACATAAATGGTTAAATAAATGAATAAATAAATAAATATATTCCGGCACAATCCTGATGATATTGAAGATAATGAACCATTAATGGTAAAGGCTACGCCGCCGCGCCGTTAAGTACTCACAACTTATAAACCAACTCCTTGTTTAAATCCCGGGTTTCACCCAAGATTCTCGACCGCCATCATTACAACACCCTTTGAATAGACGTTGCGTAATCAAGAAATTACTTAATGATCCCTTGAAAGGGTGAAAAACGGCCAGCGAGTTAATTTTATGCATAACGGCGGACTGAGTGTGATAAATCTTTGTTTGAACCCCTTTTTTTGTTGTTTAATTATAGAAGAGTTAGGTCAGGGTTGGGCAATCCGTGTATTTGAGAGAGGGTGTATTTCAGAGTATGCATGAGTTATTTTAGGGTTAAATAAAACTTAGTGTATTAAGTGCCTTTTATCCAATTAAGTTTGGTGTGGCTCCCGGTTTTACCGGATGAGGCTGCAAATCAGTTTTTTAGACAAAACAAGTGCGATCTGTGAGTTTTAAGCAGAACGAGAACAATCTGTTGATCGTGGCTAAATAAAAACAGCCCCACGGGTTGATTTTCAAGGTTTAGCAACGCTGGCCGAGGTAGTTCCGTGGATGGGTGACCATTCATAACAAACTGAGACCCCTCCGTGCTTCAGAAAGCATGTTATGCCGTTTATCTCGACTATCATTCGTAGATCTTTGACAGCCGTTTCGGGTATTAGAAGCCAGAAAGTCTGACATCTAGTGAGGGGTATCGTATTACCCAGTTACTGGCTTGCGGAGGTCAGATAGGCAGTCGCTCTATTGAAAATATAGCTGGATACGGTTAGACTGGAAGCTGCTGGGCAGATGATGATGATGATTTGTGCATTACAGCAAAACAATTAATCAAAATCAACAACCAATCATCAATCAACGAATCAGGATGGATGAATCAATGAACCAACCGATTATCCTTTACGCTGATAGCACACCTCCGCCGCGAAACCATAGCAGCGAAACCGCAGCAGTTCAATCTCGAGTTCATACTCAAATCGGATGCGAGTAGCGGAACATGACGCGAACCAGTACAATTGAACTACTGCGGTTTCGCTGCTATGGGTTCGCGCGGAGGTGTGCTACCAGCGTTAAAGTTAAAGTTCGTGAGCACATTCGTAAAAAGCTGGTCGTATCACAACAACGTTAGTGTTTTTCCATTGCCTTTCTTATTTGTTTTTGTATATTCATGACGTATTTATTTTTGCTAATAGTTATTTATAATTAATTATATATATTATTATATTCATCATTTTTTAATAGGTATGTACATTTCTTGGTAGGTAACCTATATTCTTATTTAAATAAATAATTATTCCTCAATTCTCATTATTGCACCTACCACTATTTATCTCAGCCCAAAGGTTGACTGGTAGAAAATGGCTGTCATTAAGTCCGCCTCTGTACATTTGTGTGCTTAAAGTATAAAATAAATAAATAAATAATCAATAAGATGTTTAAATCTGTCGCAACAATAAATAATAATCTAGTCCAGCCATTCTCAAAGTGTGCCACGCGAAGCGCTAAGGATCTGCAAAGCCTCTGCTCCGCGAAAAAACTGGTCGTAATGAAAAAAAATTACTAAAGGGGAACTATATTTTATTTTAATCTGCAACCTGAGTGGAATAAAATCTATCTAAATATTCCACCATAAAGTAAAAAATAATTATGTAAATATTAATGTCAAATAATATGATTATAAGAATACACACAAAACCATTTTAATGATTGTTTCTGGGCCCCATCAAATATTTTGATTCCCAAAAGGGTTCCGTCACCAAAAAAGTTTGAGAACCTATTCTACCAAAATCTACATAAGAATGCTTTCTTCAAATTAAGAATATACATGAATTGGCCATAAAGTTTAAGCATTTCTCCCCCAAATAAATACCAGACACTTTCAACGTGTTTATTTAGAACGTAAACAAAATGGAAACAAGATACAACAACTTTGAAGAGTGCACAGAAATAGGTTCCAATTTGAGTGAGAGGGTTTCCATCATGGCTACTAGATAAATAAACAAAAACTGACTAGGTCATAGGTTTTACGAGGCTCAATACTTTTTACTTCGGTAAAGTAAGACTTAAATCCTATTTTAGGAAAAAGACTAAGAAAATAAAAGTTGCAGTTACTTAGAAAATGTTAAGGATTTAGACGGTTTAAGTACGCAACTAAGTATTTTTTGTGATGGATTTGAAAAGTGTTCCCCACACCACTTTTTTTTTTGTTTTAATTATTTACTAGCTGCACCCCGCGGTTTTACCCGTGTACGTCTCGATCCCGAAGGAATATCGGGATAAAAAGTAGCTTCCACACATCCTGGATCAACAACCCGGGATGTCAGCTACCTCCGTACAAAATTTTATCAAAATTGGTCCAGCCGCTTGAGCGTGAAGAAGTAACAAACTCACACACAGGCACAAACCCACTCACAAACTTTTGCCATTACAGATCTTCGACCTAATTCGATTAAAATATAAATAATATTATCAAAAAAAAAAATTAACAACTAAACATAGCAATTTGTTTAATATTTTGTGGGTTTGAATTTCTCATTAAGTAATCCTTTAATATTATACAATTTTTGTTTTTAATTTTTATTTTCTGATTTAATTTTGTTTTTAATTTTTATTTTTGATCTTAATTTTAATTTTAATTCTATAAGTTTGTGATTTTATTTTATTTTATTTTGTATTATGACATGAAAAATTTACCTATGGATATTTATCCGAAATAAATGGTTTAAAATTAATCAACTCAGCCTATTGCAAAATTTAGGCTTTTGCTAAGTGCTGGCATAATACCCGCTTCTCCACATTCTGCATCCAGGAGGCTTCTTCTTATCAATAACGACCTATTGCCTCCGACTGCATCAGATTGCTTATAGTATTAATTTATAGTACTATAAACTAGATACACCAAAAATTAAGAGGAAGAAGCATTAATTTGTTTTTACAATAGAGCATTTTATCTATACTGTGCCAGTCATCGTAGTGACCTATGGATTACGTACGTACGATCCTTATGCGAGGTAATAGACTTGACAGCTGGTTCTTCTCAGGGTCCATTGCATACCAGTTAGTATTTATTATTCAGGTAAGTGGGTTCTCTCACAATCTTTCTGCAACTCCGCTGTTATTACACAATCAAGTAATAATAATTGGTTACTTCATGTAGTGTGTATGTTACGTCATGTTCATGAACGGGTGCCGTCAGTTATTTTAAATTTTTATCACTTAAAGAGCAACGATAATAATGTACCCAGGATTTTGTAATATCTTGATTTAAAAGAGTGTCCTTGGAGTTTCTTGCCTGTTCTTCTCCATAGAGATTTACGTTTTGGAATGGGCAAATTGCTTCAACTTTCTGACTAATTGACCGACTCATTAACAATTCAAAAGTACCTACCTGGTCTAATTGAAATAAATGTTTTGAGTTGGAGTTTGAGACTGCAGGTCTATTACATAGCCAGCAGCAAAAATAACATATTTAAACCTAAAATAGTAGTGATTTACTACTACTACTTACTATGTACTTTCATATAAACACAAACAAAAGGAGTATAGTAGCGGGTCGCGTTCTTTAATTTCTGCCTACCCCCATGGGAAAAGAAGAAAAAAGCGTAAGTTTATTATATGTTACATAAAAACGTTGCATAAAGTTAAGGCTATTGAAGTTGCTGAAGTTTAAACTGACGTTTATCGTTAGTTAAAGTTAAGCAACGTTTATAAGAAAGGGACTACTAAAAACTAAAAAAAAAACAAAAAAAAACTAGTTTAAACTGGACTCAAAATCAGACGCTGTAACGATAAAAACATACGTTATTATAATAACTACAGTCAATTAAAGAAAACAAACATTCTATTTCTAATTACTATTATCTTTCACTTTATCTCCCTCGTAAATCTGCAAGCCTGGTACACATAGCAGGACGAGAACATGTTCCATTCTGTGCACGTACGACATGTATGTGCTCGTTTGAGGGTGAACATGGCGGGACTAGCGAGCTATATTGCATTCTTTTGACTGCCAAATTTATTATGTAGGTATAGATAGCAAGTGTGGATTTTGGGATAGAAAGAATGAATGAATGAATGAATGAAATGCACCGACCACAGCGTGGTTAAACCAGACTCGATTACTCGAATGAATCTAAAGATTCACACCAGCCCCTGGAGCCTCATATTTCATGGGACTACAGAGACTATTGCATATCAATGAGTAGACCGGGGAGTGCGATAATGGTACGGAAGACGTGTCGTTGGGATATGGAAGGAATAATAGAGCCGTAACGGATAGGTATGCATCCTTGAGCAAGCATTGGAATAGTGGAGAGACGGATTATATTTATCTATGGGTGGGCCCATCTTTTAATGACGTCCCATTCAGGTCCAGCTTCGCCGGATCTTGAATGGTGAATCTTTTGGAGGGGTTAAACTGCTTTCTCGAAGCTTAGAAACTTATTTCTTATCGTGGGTATTCTATAAGTGATATGAGTTTCTGGTAAGTCAATGAGCAGAAGAATGAATATGTACTGAATTATCAATAAGCCACTGACTACTATATTAATCAATGGTCGTTAGCACAAAATCGGCAAATGGTATTTTGATTTCTCTCTGAATAATGTCTCGGAAGGATTTGTTACCAAGGCTTGTCCCATTTTATATGGGACTTATAACTAACTGGTGGAATGTGACTCACATATTCGGAGATACAAAATTATATTTTAAATTCCCAATAACAAAATTCTAAACATACAATATTCAAGAAGAATAACATAAAACGGTATATTTAATGTCTCATATCTCGCTTTATTCTGTTTAAAACCCTATTTATACCTTTCACTAATATCTTGTTCTCGATTTAAGAGCTCAACACATCTATACAACACTGGGAAGTTATAAAATTGTTTACGAGAAACATTTCGTTGAGGGACTCAATATTTACGACATAATACTCATCACACTAAAGCATAAACAAAATGGCTGGCAACATTACCGTTTGTTGGATTTTATACTCGGATCGTAATTGTACTCGAATAAATAAATAATAGGTACTTAATTGGGTTTAAGTACTTTCAGTTGTTTCACTTATATGAAGCTTTTCTTATATTGGTTTTCCTTGGAATTATTCGCAACCCATACAATTCCGATAGAGAACATATTTGTCGTCAATCCTTTTTCTTTTTCATCATCTTTATCATCATAAGTAGTCTTGTTCCACCAACTGCTGAGCCCTTATGTATCATGCTTCCCTGCTAAGTGCGAGTCTCACCCAGGTTTCCCCTGCGAAGATGAACCTCTGTAAGTCATCCACCCACTACTTTCGGCCCGACTTCGCACGGGTAGCAATAAGTATCTATCTTACCCTGCCTAAATCAGCGCAGTGCTGTGGGTCCCCCATAGCACAGCATCATGCTGAGTGCAAGCGTTCTTGTCACAGTCATGACGTGCAGCTTCCGACTATTTGTATTTTTTGTGGTCGTGATTATGTGTAGATCTGTTTTGTGTAATGTTTACCTTCGAGTTTATTACATATTATGTTTTCGTGTACACGTTTTTATGTGACAAATATTTTTTCTTTCTTTCGTTATTTACCTATCTACCTACCCTAACTACCTAATCAAAGTTAAAATAGTCGTTAAGTTTTCTGAAATTTTTCAATTTCCTTAATTTTTCTTTCCGTAAGATAAAAAAAACATGAATGAAATCGGTAAAGTCGTTCTCAAGTTACGGTGTGACCAAGAGAAATTGAGATTCATTTTTATATAATATACTAGCTGCGCCCCGCGGTTTCACCCGCGTAAGTCTCGATCCCGGGTATAAAAAATAGATAGTAGCCGATTCTCAGACCTACTGAATATGCATATAAAATTTCATAAAAATCGGTCAAGCCGTTTCGGAGGAGTATGGTAACTAACATTGTGACACGAGAATTTTATATATAAGAAGATATAGATTTCCATCCAACAATCCTGATTCAATCCAACAGTTACAACAACTTCCTTATTTCTTCCCAAAAACATTAGCTGAAGACGTCCATCATTGAGTTATACAAGCAATATCCTCTGTAATGCAGAGTCTGTCTACACGGCCCCGGCTGCGAGGGTAATGACGACCACGCTCTCCCGTCGCGAGCAGAACGGTGCGTGTACAATTGTACATCCCTCCTTTCTCTTAGTATAGGGCTGTTAAAGCAGCGGATTGATGGAAAGTTGAGGAAAATACACTCTAGGTACTCTGAGTTAGTATGTTGTTATATCGTGATGTTCTTAAACGTAGTGAGTGGTTATTTTTGAAACGTTTTTAACCCCCGACGAAAATCTCCATTTTTCGTCGGGGGTTGAAAACGTGTTCTAAGTTTGTAGTGTGTATCTGTGTGTCTGTCTGTGGTATCATAGCTCCTGAACGGATGAACGGATTTTTTTTTTGTTAACATCATAATAGCACTAATCCCCGAAGATTTAGGCAGAGGCAATGACGTATTATAAATAGACGCGTCATACACGAACATTAGTGCACTCAAAAACAGCGCAAGCCATGATTGTAGCTACATACTTGCATACAATCATACAGCGCGTGAAGAAAAGGAAAGACCTATACCGATATCCGTTGTTAGAAAGAGATGAACATACATATTTAGTTACGTCACTAGCTGCTGCTTGTTCATTGGCGCGTACGAATTTTTTATTTTTTATTTAGGATGGATTTGCTCTTGACCTTAGTCTAGGGCAGAGGTGGCAGAAACGAAGTCGTAATAATAATTATTATTATTGTAAATGTCAGGCAATTGCCTGGCATTTACTTTGCCATTATTGAGCGCAAGACCAGACTGGAGGAGACAAGCTAGAGATAGAGAAAAATGGAGAAAGTTGGGGGAGGCCTACGCCGCAGAGGCGACTTCCATAAATAAATAATACCACGTGCATGCCAATATTAATATTAATAATATTTTTTTAAATCCTTTATAAATATTTTAAACTATATTTTACAATTATTTACATGAATTTAACTCAAATAATAAATAATAATATAAATCATAATGAAATGTGTAAAAGAATAAAGGCATTTTTATTTTATTTTTTTATTATTTTATTTTATTGAGCGCAGGTAACGCATCTAAAGGTTGGGTTGGTTGTTGTTCTATTACCATCATTGGGCAGAGGTGTTTCAATAGTAACACCCACATTTCGGCAGTTATGTTTAAGTCCCATGTAATAGGGGGCGAGCCTATTGCCATCAACCTGGCACAAATCCAGACTCCGGGCTGCTACTGAGAAATTTCTGATGGAAAAACCCAATAACACTTTGCCTGACCTGGGAATCGAACTCAGGACCTCATGCTTAACAATAGCGCTTGCGACCACTAGACCAACGAGGCAGTACTATGTGGCGAATTTAAAAAGAAATGTTGTCGTGTTGGTGCATAGTAATACCTATACTAGGATTTAGAAAATACAGCGAAATAGTACATTACTAAGACTGAAGCGGCCTGCAACGGGGGCATCGATGGACCAAAGTGAAAATGTGAGCCGAGGCGAAGCCGAGCCACTCATACGTGAGTCCATCAATGCCTGGTTGCGGCCAAGGCTTATACGAGTATAGTGCTGTTCTCAAATAATGCGCGGACATTCAAACAAAGTAAATTAGTAACAAAGTCCAGATTCAATGACAAACAACGATAATTTTTCAAGCGCCAATGTGTTATTTTTTTTTATAAACAGCTTTCTATTTGCAATCCAGTTCGAAATTTAAATAAAACCTTTGATAAGTTACCTCCTTGGTTGCCATGTTTCGGAGTAAAAGATCGTTCCATTTTTAAATTACACGATAGATATGAGTTTACTATGTAATTTATTTGGCCGCTAAACCACGACACATGGATTTTCATACACCTTTCTGTTCGCATGTATTTGGCCAGTACATCAATTTTGATTTATCTCGAAGAAGGCTGTCAAAATAATGTTCGAATTTCCAAGCATGTTTGAGAAAAATACTTTTGGATTATTCATTCTAAGTAATTCTAACAAATTGAAGAGAAAAGATGGAAATACAGTCAGGAAAATAAATTGCTTCTGAGCTCTAGCCATTTTATACAAGTTTAGGTTTTTTTTTTTTGTAACGTTTGTCTTGTTTGTGCAGAATAAAGAATTTTTCTTTCTTTTCGTTTGTTTCTAGAAATTCATCAGTCCTACACAACAAAGGAAAAGATAAAGGATAGGAAACCTTACTACAGCTGGAAAACGCACCGCTGCCTGTTTTATTATTAACCGACTTCAAAAAAAGAGTGGGTTGTATGTTCGTCCGTATGTACTTTTTTAATTTTTATTGTGTGTCCATCGATCAATCTGCCCGCCTTTTTCCAAATACGTATGTTGGGGTCAGCTTCCAGTCTAACCGGATGCAGCTGAATACCAGTTATTTACATGGAGCAACTGTCTATCTGACCTCCACAACACATGCAGTAACTGTATACGATACCCCTTGGTAAGACTAGTTGTCAGACATTATAATTATGTTCATTGATATTTTCATCAATTGCGGATCGATTTTGAAAAATTCTTATTTCATTTGCTAGTGGTAGCTTGCTACCGCCGTGTCTTCACGGAGGCGATCGGCGGCGGCGATCTCTCACGTCCGGCCCTGGTTGAGGCCATGGTTTGGAGCGAGTGTGCATGGGAGGTCGTCACCTCCTTCTGTGAAGCAGTAATGCTCGCGAAGCAGGAGGCGGAACGTGTGAAGGTTCGCCCGTTCGGGAGTCGCAAGCCGATTTCCGGCCACCAACTGACGAGGTCCGTTAGGACCAATGCGCCAGGCTTGCGAGTTTGTCCGAAAGGGATATCGTGGCCCTGGCACACAGGTAACGGAAGAAACAAGGGTGGGTTTTAGTCAGTAAAAGTCTGACACGCTCTCCCGCTCAGCCCAGAGCGGGAGAAGTTATTTGATAATTTCCCACCAAAAAAAAAAAAAAAAAAGTGGTGGCTTGCTGGGTGTTCCCATAATTATGAATTTGATTAATTTTGCTTTGGTAGTTTTTGAGTTAGCTTCAATGATACGTATTTAATCGACTTTGTGTATGTTGATGATGTTATAAAACTTCCTCTCACTGTTTACATAGCAAGTAGTGGTATACGAATATGTTTAGGGTAGATGAGCATTTCTCAAATTTTTTGACCATAGTGGATGTCCATGTTTTTGTCTTTGATTATTTTATTACTGGAAGTAATATCATGATTGTCATAACTGCATCGATATTACTAAATTATCAGACAACATTTCAAAACAGTGTACAAATTAATAAGTTAATTTTAAAATTTAATAATCTGTTAATAACGAAATTTTCGTAGTATGGATAATAGTTTGTCCTGTTATGGCCGCAGTTATTTCGAACTCATTTATTTTCATTACATTATGAGAAGCTATACGTATGTTATAGTCTAAAAACAATGTGTAATTAAGGTTAAGTATTTTACCTTCATTATTTTTTTGAAAATCTAAAACCTTAATTTCGTTACTTCTGTTTTT
Source organism: Tiliacea aurago (assembly GCA_948098905.1). Classification (NCBI taxonomy): domain Eukaryota; kingdom Metazoa; phylum Arthropoda; class Insecta; order Lepidoptera; family Noctuidae; genus Tiliacea; species Tiliacea aurago. The sequence continues at coordinate 19,239,665 of OX402596.1, forward strand.
GTTACTTTCTCGTGGTTTCTATAGGTCAAAAATTTTGAGAAATGCTCAGATACGACAGCATAAAATTGAAAAATAAAATTTTTGTGCTCAAGCACCATTCTCGTGAATGCCGTCTAAGCTTTCGCGATCGCGAACTTCGTGGCCATACATTGTGCAGTCTAAGAGTCTGCTGATAATTATCTCTAAGGAGTCATAGAAATAATAAAGTGCAATTGTTTCGTTACAAACATGTGGCTGCCTGGCTGTGTTCTGTTTTGTACTGTCTTGATTGTTTCGTTAAGGTTATTTGTCTGTGAATGTTAAAGTTAGAGATGTTTTACTAATGTTTGTGTTAGGTTTGTTTGCTTCTTATTGTCGTCCGACGTTTATAGATGAACTAGCTGCAACCCGCGATTTCACCCGCGTAAGTTTCGGTCCCGGGGGAATATCGGGATAAAAAGTAGCTCTTATGTTAATCCAGGGTGTTAACTATGTACATACAATTTTTTATCAAAATTGGTCCAGTCGTTTGAGCGTGAAGAAGTAACAAACACAAACTTTCGCCTTTATAATATTAGTGTGATGTGATGATGAGTTTTCTGCTGTAAGATGACTCATAATAGTAGCCTGAGGGGCTCGAAGGCTCGAAGGTTAAGCTACGCATGCCGCGGTCGGTTTGTGGATGGGTGAGCATCCATTACATCCATAATGAGCTTATTCGACTCTACACCCTAATAATTATCTCAGTGGCAGAAAGCATCGACTGCTAGGCGTATACTAGTGTCGGACAGTAGCCCGTACTGCATCACCCGTACCGCGCGTGTCGTTCGCACTTAATATGGTCGGTTTTTTTTTTTGCACTCGGTGTTAGAATTTTACTGACTAAAACTCACCCGTGTTCCTTCCGTTGCCTATGTGGCAGGGCCACGATATCCCTTTCGAACAAACTCGCAACCCTGGCAGGCATTGGTCCTAACGGACCCCAGTTGTTGCTGACATCTCTTTGAGGCGCGCGTGGAACACAACGCGCCGTCGACCCGGGCCTGGTCCTTATCGGACGGCGAGCTACCCATCGCTCACCGTCCGCAAGCCCACGCCTACGGTGGCCAGAAATCGGCTTGCTACTCCCGACGCCCGGCGTCTCCTGCGGCGACTAGCGAGCGTTTCGCGAGCATTACTGCTTCACAGAAGGAGGTGACGGCCTCCCATGCACTCTTGCTCCGAACCATGGCCTGAACCAGGGCCGTACGCCAGAGATCGCTGCCACCGATCGCCTCCGTGAGGACACGGCGGTGCTCCGCCCAAGCCGGCAGACCTCCACCGTATGCTCCACCGTGTCCTCCGGGCGCGTGGAAGCCAACCCGCAGGTTAATTGCGTAACACACTATCAGTAGGAATCGGTTTCAATTTGACAGTTCAACAAAATTCATTGCGTTATTTAAGTTGTTGAGCAGACAGAATTTTCTAACTTAAGATGCAATGGATTAGCAATATACTTCCAAACCATTCCGATTCCAATTCAAACTGTGTTACGCAATTAGGGTACAGGACTGTGATCTGTTCGCTAATAAATTCGCCAATTTAATGCTTATGTGCCTACATTTTTGTGAGAATAATAGTATTTTATTGTTTTTATTAGTTTATGTGTTATGTTTGCACTTAATATATATAATTTGATTTATGTTAAGCCATGTGTATCAAATAAATAAATAAATCAAGACCATTCCGTGCTTCTGAAAGCACGTTTAGCCGTTGGTTCTGGCTATCATTCTTAGATCTTTGACACTCGTTACTGGTAGTCGGAAGCCCAAAGATCTGACCGCAAGTTTTACCAAGGGGTATCGTGTTACTCAGTAACTGGGTTATGGAGGTCAGATAAGTGGTCACTCCATCTAAAATTCTGGTATTCGGCTCCATCCAGATAGACTAAGAGCCGACCCCGAAAAGGCTGGGCAAATTGATTTATTGACTAGTAGTCTGAGTCATAAAGGGGTTTATCGTAATAATATGTGAAGCTCTCATTAAAATCCAAGGCTTTGTCATACATGTTGGGAAGATTATATAATTGTTTTGTGAATCATTAATTGAATGGCAAAACATTTGGCTTACTTTTCAACGGCTTTTGGTGAATCCGCAAAGGAAGAATAAACTAACTTGACTTCATAGCACGATTTAATTCAAACTTAGTTTTTTTTTGCTTATTATTGTGTCCCAATGCTGAGCAGTTCGATTGTTTTATTCACTATTTTGTGCAATCTCTGGCCACATTAGCGTAGCTAGAGATTTTGCCTAGGGGGGGCAGCCGGTGAACAATGTACAATTTCAGTACCTGCATACATCAATCTTAAATAAACTTTCTTGTTATTGCAGACCTTCTTGTACCCAGCCTCTTCCCAACTATGTTGGGGTTGGCTTCCAGTCTAATCTGAATCTATTCAGAATACCAGGAATACCTTTTTTTTGCGCTCTTTCTCTCTATACTTATTTAAAAATTGCTGTGCCCGACAGGGTAAATAATTGTTTCTTAGATATTGTTTTACTTACCACCTGTAAGTGTACAGACGCCAGCACATCAAGCTACTACTATCTGTCAGATTTCTTTGATCGATTTTCAACTTTATCCCTACAGCATGAGGTTCAAGGTTGATTGGAAAAAAATTACAGTTTCGGGTAGCTTGACTTGCTGGCGTCTGTACATTATGGATTGCAATAAATAATTTGAGATTGTTCTACCTCCACAACCCAGTTACTGGGTAACACGATACCCCTTTATTGCATACCATATTGCACTATTGCGAAATAACTACGAGTACATTTAATTTACACTAACAATGCTCCTAAAATAACGTCTGTATAATTACAGTACCTTAGGCTGGCAGTCAGACTTAATTATAGAACAGAACCAATTAGTGACCGGAATCAAATATTCACAGGAGCCTTGGCATTTCATTTGTCGCCTGCCTATGAATGTTTGTTGAATTAGTAAGGATTTCGGTAATTATAATTGGAATTGTGATTTATTTGTAAATAGTGTGTCCTATTGTTTGTTATACACTAAATACTATTTCAAGTGAAATAGAGAAAGACCAGCATGTCGATTCTGTAACCATCTCACCGTGAAAACATACGTGAAGTGAGCGTGGAGGGAACTGTCAGTGTCATCCCACCTGATGCTAGGGATGGACCAAGTATTACATTTACAATCATAATCGAGATTTTAATAATATTTATAAGCTAATTCTGTTGATCATTTTATACTATTCCAAAGCTGCTATTTAAGTGTCTAAAACATAGTAATGTTTAAGGACTAGCCTAGGAAAAAAAAATGAAAAAAATCAAAATTGAGTTTCAGACTGAATTTCTGTTTAGCTATTTTATTTAAAAACCTCTTCAATTAGTAATTTTTAGACACATAAATACGCTTTGAAATAATATAAAATGATCAACTGAAATAGCATAAAAACATATTATTAAAATTTCGATTATGATTGTAAATGTAATGCTTGGTTAATCCCCTAGCATCAGTGAGATGACACTGACAGCTCACTCCACGCAAGATTGCATGGAGAGATATTTACAGAATAGCACTGCAGATGCGTAGCACTCACAACCAGCGTGCTTGTATGACCAGATGTATGAACGTAAACGAAGCAAAATGAGTGTATAAAGTTCGTAGCAGGTGGCGTTCTGGAGTCTGTGCTTACCCCGATGGGAAGAAGGCGTAACTTTATGTATGTATGTATGAATGTATCAAAATAAAATTTGATTCGTTGAGGCGGCCGTTGCGGTTTTAGAATATTAATTCAGATTTGTTACATTTGATATGGCAATCATGTTATTTGGTTTAAATAGTTTTTTATTTATAAAGATTCTTTTATATTTTGTGAATGTAAGATTGTTGTAGGTTTAAAAGACTGTAGATTTGTAGATCATTTTCTATTTTGTTAAGTAGGTACCTGGTACTTGTTGACAGGCCTACAACTTTCCTCACATACCCTGTAATGTGAAAACATTGTAAAAGCCAACTATTTTAAAAAGAGTAACCGTGAAGTTTCTTGCCGACTCTTCTCCACAGAAAACGACCAATTGGAATCGTGCACCTAGCTTCTGATGTTTCATGAGTGCCCATGTAGGTTTATGTGAATTAAATATTTTGATTTGATTTGATGTAAGAAGGTTTATTTTTAAGGTTTAAATTACGTTTGCTAACATGCTATGATATAAAAGTGAATCCGCAACCACCACCACAACCCAACCACCACACCATAACACACCGTTATAAACCGCATAAGGTTTTTTTTTTTTTTTTTTTTTTCTTTCTGGCTTCGCACGGTTTGTGCATTTAGCCAATGTCACGTTTTAGTTCTTGTATAGTATTGATGAAATGAATTATAAATGCATGATGATGATATTGAGTTTCAGTAAAGATGTGGCACTTTACTGAGACCTCACGCGGACTTCTTGAGAGAACTTGAAGCGAAGTTGCACTGTTTTGTTTATTTGCCTATACTAATGCACGTTCACAAACACTTAATGGTTAATAATCCACCATTATTACACATTAATATTCGGCTAAACGAAAATTAAACTAACTGCTGAACATGACGCTTCACTTTCCCGCCAAGAAGTCCTGGATAAGGTTATGGGGCAAGAAGGAAAAAGTTTATCAAAGAAAACGTAGAGAAAATCAAACTGCCTAGCCTTTTACCAACTATGCTGGGGTCGGCTTCCAGTCTAACCAACCAGATGCAGCTGAATACCAGTATTTTCAATGGAGCGACTGCCTATCTGCCCGCCACAACCCAGTTGCTGGGTAACACGTTGAATAAATTAAATATTTTAAGGTAAGATTATGTCTTTTTCTTACCTTTACCATTTGTTAGTATGTGCCTACAAATAGATATATGATTAGGTAAGTGCCGATTTCTTAGTCTTCAGATAACTTATAAGTGAGGAATAAAAGTTGCGGTTTTACATGCTTTGTTTAGAAAATAATATGTCAATCAAAATGTCATATTTTTTTTCAAATAAAAGTTGTCTGACTATTGATAATTCAGCTCTTTGGGCAGATTTTTCAATCGTCAGAGAACTTTTGCAATATTTATTCCCCAGATTAAAAATAACTAACTACAGAAAAATTTGCCCATAATATTTTTAAGTATTTATAATATATTGCAATCACACGTCAGATCCCTTCATAACACGTCAATATTTTAATGTTAAATAGCATTGAAACTGTACTGAACAAAGTTATGATTTGTTTAAAAACTGTTACCTACCCAATATCGAGCACGATAAACTCATAAATAACACGATGACAAATGCCACGTTACCTAAATCACTGCTAACCCAATAAGGGGCGGGGGGGACATAGAAAATTTACGACCTGTCCCAATTGGGAACTCTTACTCGGCAAGGTTCTTCACATCGTACATAATTGAGGCACTTAGTTCAGTTGTGGTTGTTTGAGAGAACTCACAGATGGCGCTGAGAACACTAACAACTAACAGGTTAATAGTACGGAGTGAGAGGAAAATCTAGAGATTGAAATCTTTGTGGAGCGGGGTTTTAGTTCACGGTGTCAAAAACGCTGTCTAGGAAAACACACCAACTTACTTTAATAAATTAAGTTTGAGTGACGTCATTTGCCCGTAAATTGCAGACACTACGTGGCGGCTACCAGTCTTCTAGGAAACTGTAGCTTAGGTTGTGATGATTTTGTATCGTTAATCATTGTTTTTTTTTAGCTATGCAACTACATAGATCGAGATATCAGAAAAATTACAAGAGATGAAAAAAATATTATGAGAAGACTGAGTGTTAGAGTTAACTTATTTTAGTATTAATTAATATATTGTCCTTTCTTATATTAACTCAGAGCCGTCATTTAAAATAAAAAAAAAACATGCAGGGCAGTCTTTGGGGGCTGCCGATAAAAGTGAAAACAGTATTATGTATACTGTAGCTCATAGAAAGCGTTCGGTGGCGATGACGTGAGTTCAATGATTTTTGTTCACCCAAAAAATGCCCAACGAGCCTAAAAAAGTTTTCACTTCAAAAACCATTAACTATTATTGTATCATATTTTGTAAAACCTACTAAATACTTAAGTACACATGTGGTAGCAATAAAATATATTGAGTAGATATTGTTGTTTGGTTAGTTTGTAAGTTTTACTAACATAGTTTTTAAGTCATTATTACTAATACTATAAGGCTTAAGTGAATTTTTATGCGTGATCGCAATAAATGAGAATATCTATAATAACTTAAATTGACGAATAAAATATATGGGATCGCTGTCAGTCAAAAATATGACATCTTGAGAACCTTTAAATTTTGTTGACATTATTTTGTGCTGGTCAAAGATAATAACAGATTATTTTCAAATACCTTGCGCCCAGGGTATTCATTTGAAGGAAATCCAATCAGGGCCCAGTAATTCTCCAAGTAAAAATAAATCCTCAGTAATAAGCACAAATAGTGAAAATAAAATAAGTATACCAATTATCGCAAATAGCCACGGTATCTGCTAAGACGCAGCAAATTGTTTGTAAGTAATAAATGGGCTCCGCCATTAGTATTTTCTTTTAGCCTATAATTCGGTTTCATACGTCTAACAGCTAGGCATTATTTGGTAATTGGGAGTAATTACGAAAAACCGAGATCGCTTACAAACATTTAGCTGATATTTAACACTGAAATTATTTAGTAGTTAGACCTAGGCTAGATTTATTTACTACGAAGACATGTGATTTCTACCAACCCGCACTGGGCCCGCGTGGTGGAGTACGGCCCACTCCATCTCAATGTGTCCCAGAAGTGGGAACGTTAAAGGCATATGCTTATGCTATTTAAGAGTAGTGAAAGCATAATCTTTTTCGTATTATATTTTAGTCCGATATAGAAAGGACAATACCAAAGAAAGGACGTTTGAACGCCAAACTTAGTGCGTTCAAAACAGGGTTTCAAAAAACATCTAGGCTACATCATTTCAGCCGAAAGACGTCCACTGCTGGACATAGGCCTCCCCTAAAGGGAGGGTTTGCCATTATCGCCACGCTTGGCGGGTTGGCGATCGCAGTATGATGTTAACATGCATAGAGAACGCTGCTGACCATTCTCTAGTAAGTTCCTTAGTCGCCTTTTACGACACCCACGGGAAGAAATAAGGTGGTGCTATTCTTTACGTCCTGCACCAAACGGACAAGGCTACTAGGTAGTAATATTTTTTTGGATCCATTTTCATGATACGGTAGCATTTTCAAACATCACGTCCACAAACGACACCGCAAGCAATGACGTACTTGTATTATAAATAGACGCGTCATACACGAACGTTAGTGCACTCAAAAACAGCGTATGCCATGAATGTAGCTACATACTTGCATACAATCATACAGCGCGTGAAGAAAACGAAAGACCTATACCGTTATATCTCTTGCAAGTCACCTTTAAGATGGATGCTCTTGTCATTCGCTTCTTTCAATTCGTAGGTTTTTCTTCTAAATATTGTAAAAAAAAAATGGTTTTAAACATGCGTTCGTTTTCATACACCGATATCATTTCGTAGACAATATTGTGGGTTATATACGTTTATTCGACTGTGCTAAAACGACTATTTGTAAATGCTGTAATGTATAACTGTTTTTTGTCCCAAATAAATAAAATAAAATATGTTGTTAGAAAGGCTAAAAAAATTTTTAAAACAAAAACATTTTAATATGTTTTAATAAAAAAATACAGTAGTTACGCATGAAATGAAACGTTTTTCTTTACACTCCCAGTAGTAATGTAATTTTTATATCGTGTATAGACACGGGAAGGCATTTTCTTTACAAATAGTTGCTGAGAATTGCGAGTGATAGTGACGTGTAGCCGCGTCACTGGATGGCGCGCGATTCCAAGTCAGGCAATTGCCTTGCTTTTACTTAGGCATTATTGAGCGCGGATAATGCATCTAAAGGTAAATATTAAGCTACTATAAGCTATAATTACCTAAAACAGTTGTAGGATATTAGAACAGAAGTAAAAATAAACATCTATTATGAGAAGCATCAGAATCAAATCCAAGTTGATCCTCATAATAGGCATAAAATCGCCAGGGACTTAAATTAATACCGACTTGAGTCCTGAAATAAGGTACACATAAAGATGTCAATACGGGTTCCTTGATCCCTGTAATGTGTCAGCCGCCTTGAAATTGATGGTACTGTAAAGTCCAGGGTACAGATTCGTTATACGCAGATATATCTAGAGATGTATAAGTGGTGCCTTTTTTGTAGGATGTTGGGACATACGGTTCAGAAGATCGGATGAACAATTTTTTTTTTGGTTTTGCTGTGGATATCCTCATGGATGTTTTCCGTCCTGGGGTGCACGGAGGGGTTGGGGTCTGTCAAACTTCTACTGACTAAAACCACCCTAAGCAGTCTTCAACGCAGTCCCCGACTGGGGCCGGCCCGCCTCTGCAGGCTTCGTCTGGTCAAGCTGAGGAAGTGAGGTATTTGACTCCCCCCGCGACGTCTAAAAGGGGTGCGCGTGGATCGTTACGCACCACAATCTCGGGTCCCGTATGATAGGGTGTGATTTTAAGGGCGATTGAAACTATTGGGCGTATAATGCACGCACACTAGAATAACACATACAACGACAGCAGAATGACGTGAAGCGAGTGTAAGCCGTAGCTGTCACGCACACCAGCCTAGCAAAGTTGACCTGTTTGTTTTAGTTATTTTGCAGCGAGACACTCTTTCTAGACATAAAAATAATTAACTAACTAATATTTTTATTTTTTTTTAACTTTGCTCCACACTAGGAATTTCTCCTGTATCGTGGGTGCGTTTACAAACATTTAGAATCACATACACAAACAGCCAGACCCGGAACAACTACTTGTCATACAAATATTTTTTCCGTGCGGGAATCGAACCCGCGACACGCAGCGCAGCAGTCAATCGCTTAACCACTGCACCAACCGTGCCGTCCTCCAATTAAAGGGTTATTGTATGTTTGAAAAAGGTTAGGGTAGACCCCATGTTTTGTCATTGTACAGAAGACCGAGGAGTACAACCAGCCGCTGTGTATGGCATTTGTGGACTACGAGAAAGCCTTCGATTCCATCAAAATATGGGCAGTTCTGGACTATCTGCAACGATGTCGAATTAACTGGCGCTACATAGAAGTGTTGAGATGTTTGTATGACGCTGCCACGATGACTGTCCAGATCCAAGATCACAAAACCAGCCCCATCAAACTGCTCAGAGGGGTGAGACAGGGGGATATGATATAACCAAAACTGTTCACCAATGCGTTGGAGGACGTCTTCAAGACGCTGGAATGGACTGGACAGGGTATCAACGTGAACGGCGAGTACATCTCACATCTTCGCTTTGCTGATGACATCGACATAATGGCAGAGACGCTGGAACAGTTAGACCGGATGCTGCACAGCCTAAATGAAGCTTTTTGGCGAGTTGGCCTCGGCATGAATTTGGACGAGACAAAAGTCATGTACAATACGCACGTCTTGCCGAGTCCAATCCACATCGAAGGGTCGCTTCTCGAAGTTGTGAAGGAGTATGTCTACCTAGGACAAGTCATCCAGCTCGGTAGACACAACTTTGAGAGAGAAGCCGACAGAAGGATCCAGTTGGGTTGGGCAGCATTTGAAAGGGGCGCGCGTGGAACACTAGCGCTGCCACCTCGGGTCCAGTGTGATAGGAGTATACGTCCCCAAGTCCGCCGTCCCTGGACCCATTTAGGGGGGCCGGAAGAGGGCGTTGTCAGCCCTCTGCTGACTCCCAGTGCGCCTGCTGCGGGCCAGGTGAGTGGACGAGATCTCCCGCTCCCTTTCCACAACCTCTTTCTGCGACACCGCTGTTTCGCAGAAGGACACCACCGCGTCTCAGGACTCCTCACTGCCGACCATTGACTCGATCACGGCCGGCAGCGATAGGTCACTGCCTACTCCTGAGATGAGGGCACGGCGTGGCTTTTCCCAAGCGGCACACTCTGCCAGCGTATGCCGCGCCGTGTCCTCCCGGCAGTCGACGCAGTGGTGACACCGGGCGTCCGGCTCCCTGTTTATGCGACACAGGTACTTCCCGAAGCAATCATGCCCCGAGAGCACCTGCTTCACCCAAAACGACAGGGAGCCGTGCCTCCTCCCGAGCCAAGGTTCGAGTACTGGCCGGACCGCCTCGATTGTGACGAGGCTAGCGGCAGGGTGTGAAAGCCTGTTCCGCCATTCCGCCACCAAGGCTGCGCGAAGCTGTGACCGACGCAACTCCACATGTCGCTGCATCAGCCACTCGCCCCGCGCCCTCGCTTCCTCGCGCAACCGATACAATGACGCTAGTACCTTCGCCTCGAGGTAAGGTTTATACCCACACCTAACCTAATTCAAAACTTGACATAAAAAATACAAATTAATTAACTTTTCAATGTCAAATGTTGAACTTTGTATACAATACCTACGCTTACATTATTAATAACTTTTTCTAATCCCCATTTACCCGATGCAAGTTTCTTGTGGAAACGCCGGGAGGGGATGCCCTAGGAGAACTTAATTATAATGACATAATCGGTGATGTTCTTCAGAAAGGTCAGGTGCGTAGTACTCGCAACCGGCGTGCGTGTATGACCAAATGTATGAACGTAGCCGAAGCGAAGGAGTATGTAAGGAGTGTAGCAGGTGGCGTTCTATAGTTTCTGCCTACCCCCATGGGAAGAAGGCGTGAGTTTATGTAAGTAAGTTTCTTGCTTGTAGCATACAATAAAATTGAAGCAATAAATGATTTGCATCGTCTGAACACTCTTTATACGGTGCAACTTTAATTGTTGCTTCCACTTATGGTTTGCCACAGGCAATTAGATCGCACCGTGTAAATCAGACTTTTAGCTCAATGTTTCATTTTATAATTTGCTATAGAACTTGTTCTGTTTCATTGTAGGCACTGCCAGTCTGTATATTGCCCATTACGTTTTGCTGCCAAACTTGATCGCCCGTATGTTCTACGGTCGTTAACTCAAAACCCGGCCGGCAGCTTTTTTCGGTCTCCGTCTTCACATTGAGTGGAGATTATGTGGGTGCTTTCAAAATTACTTCTTTCCTTATAAAATGTATAGTGAATGACATTTTGATATCCTCTGAGATTGCCAGAATAAGTTTTCTATTGAATTTGGTCTAGATTATGATCAGTTTGAATTCTAGGAAAATGTAAGTTACATTGTGTATATTCTTATTTTATTGAAATAGTAGATGCGGGCTAAAAAGTTATTTTATTTAAATAATAGACGGGGACTAAAAGGGACTAAAATGGCCCATTATATACGAGGTAGTTTTACTCCCGAGCTCTAGTGAGGGTGAAATCGAGTTATAATAGGTTTTTAGCGCCATGTGTTCCCTTTCATCTCTCGTATAACAATCTATTATTTCACTCCTCACTCCATTTTATTTTTTCAAAATTGTAGTGAAAAGTAGAGACTTTTCACTACAATTGCGAAAAAATAAAATAATTCCAATACACCTTGACATTTTGAGTAAGAGGAGTGAAATAATAGATTCTTATACAAGAGATGAAAGGGACCTATTTAGGCACGAGATGGTTTGGCCTAAATAGGTCTTTTACCCGAGGTAAACACTCTGCTTTTCATTTCGAATATTAGGAAAGTAAACAAAAACCTGAACAAAATACAAATTCATCAATTCAATACCTAAACCTACTGCTAATTAATCTGTATTCGTCTTTAACATTTAATACACACTCCATAGAGTTAAAGATTTATGATTCTAAAGATAATTCATTGAAATATGTAAGTAACACGTTTTACGAAAAAGATTTGACTCTGGTTTCAGCCCGCCATTTCATAAGAACATCGTAAGATTTTAAGTATCTTTCTTTTGATTTTGGCGGTTAAAAGTTTTTCACTACCGTTTTACACTACCGGTTTGCCATAATCGCCACGCTTGGCAAGCAGGTTGGCGATCGCAGTATGGTGTTGAAATTCATAGAGAACGCTGCTGCCCATTCTCTAGTAAGTCCCTGAGTCACCTTTTACCACACCCGCGGGAAGAAATAGGTGCTATTCTTTACGTCCGGCACCACACGGACATAAATAATAATTGAGTGAAAAATAGTTTTATGTATAAAGTCATGTTACAAAATTGTTGATAATATTTTTTAATTACAATTTTACGCCGCGATTTAACAGAGTGGTTGTATAAAAAGTTGGGATATGGCTTGCATAGTTTTTGATAGCAGGATAAATCGTTTCTCAGGGATGAAAAGTACTGTTTTCATCCCTCTGATCAGGTATCTTCAAGCGTACCTACTTTCCAAGTATGACAAATAAAACAGTAGATTGTTTGCACACACTTTACTGCTTACTCTACTTTTTATCACCTTATATGAGAAAATAAGTAAGTGTAGCTTATAGTTTTATTCTCACTACTCGAGGAAGAAAAACACAGTTTTTTATAAAACTGAAAAATCCGATTTTGGCGTATGCATTTCACACTTTTTTATTTTATCAAAAACTTTTTTGTTTTTTGGCTCGCGCGTGGTTTACTTTGTCATACAGCCTGTTACTGGTTCACACAATGTTCGTGATTTATTTTTTCTAACAATATCCACATTCCAAATAAAATCCCTTTTAGTCCCTAGATATTATAGAGCTATTTTAGTCCCTGTTTATGAAGAATAAACTAGCTTGTTTTAAATAGGTGTGATAAAAAAACTACTACAGTATTTCTTTGTTTTATTTGAACTTCACAGCACAAGGTTTGAATTATTTAGCTTTAATTATATTTTATGAGTCCCTAGCTCCCTACAGCCATTACTCCTAAAACCACTATATTGAAAACCAATAAATTGCTTACAGAGCACATATTTCACACCGAATAGGTAGCCTCTTTTTCGTTAATTGACAGCAAGTCATTAACTTATCTTCGACGAGGGATTAGGTTACTAATATAATTTGATCGAACCTTTTTGCGAAGACCTTTGTGGTCGAACTGTTATATTATGTCAGATAGACGGTCAAGTCGAAGATGTGATGATGTGGATTACTTTAAGATATTGGAATTAGTAGAGGATGGATGAAGGAAAATATGGAGTGATTAAATTGAATAGAAATAACAATATAAAAAATATGTGTCGAAAATTCGACATTGTCTCTGTCACCTCTGCCCTAGACTAAGGTCAAGAGGTGCAAACACATCCTAAAAAAAAAATATCTTTTATTCGGAATTCCCTGAGTTTAGAGTATGGTCATCTTCTCAAGTAGGTACTAAGTAAGCATGAGGGTATGGCACATATTCTTTCTTTCAATGTATCTAAATCATACATCTCTCACTTTGTGACGGTCAATAATCGCGAACATGCAGTGATTGATTGTGGTAAAATACTCGTAACTCGTTCCTTCTCTGTATGAGAAGAGTACACCACTGATCTAACAGGTTAAATTTTACAATCTTATGAATCGTAAAATATTGTGCACACAAAACAAAGAGACAATCTAAACATGTCACAGCCATCAAACGACAACAATAGAAAATCTTTAACACCGCATCCCTTCTATTGGTACCAGGGGAGCATACATTCTAAGTAGTAATCGAGCTCGAAGTACCAATCCATCCAGAATATATTCGTAGAAAGTACGATGTCGTTCGAATTTCGAATGGTGGGACCGTGGAACGGGGTTACATTTCTATTTCGGGAGACGCAAAGGTCGATGGTTGTGAGCCGTGAGGTACGGAACGTTTTATAGAGGTTTATAGAATGCAGGCTATATTATATTGAGGTAATGAGAAAGAGTGAGGAGATTTGATTAGTGGCGATACTGAGAAATGAGATTGGTGTAGTTTTACAGATTGTTATACAATAAACTCACGCCTTCTTCCCATGGGGGTTGGTTGTTAGCTAAATGAAATAATATTATAAGCATGTCATGTGACGGAAAAGCAAACTTGAAATTAAGTAAGCACTTATTGACCAAATAACGGAAGTAGCTAGGTACAAAGAATAACTTTACTATGTTTTTTTAAGTTATATTATGCCTAAAGATTTATTATTAAGTTTTTACGACAAGCACGTAAACATAAAATTATATTCATAATTTTATCATGTTCTGACTTGTAGAAAAATTCTCTGGACATAACCAGTACGCACGATTTACACAAAATTATAATAATCATCTATCTCGGTAAAAAAAAAACAAAAACAGAAATAAAAAAGGCAAAAATTAAAATCCTCGTTTGAAAAAACAAGCGTACAGTGTATCGCTGCCTCCTATTTAATTAATTTATTGTAAACATCAATTGCCTACTGGCCATAAACACGCCAAGAGCGGGCGCTATAAAAGTAAAATATTCCATTTTCAAATGATTCTTTTTTTTTTCTTTTTGGCGCTAAAGAGGCGTTAGATGACAGTATTATTAATACGTCTGTCATTTTAATGCCTCTGGTTTTCCGAAAGTTAATAATAATTCCACTTCAGAAATAAAGAGAGCATATTTTTATACAGAGTCGGTTATGAAACTGTTTAGCTAATTTCTACGGCAAAAAATTGAAAATTGTTGGCACTTTCAAGTGCTTTAAAGAACAGAAAATTACACTCATTGCAGAGAAACAGAGCTCTTTGTGAATCTTTTCATAATAGAATTACTGCAGTTTGGCTCGAGTCCAGACAACTGTATTCTCACAGTAAGACACATAAATATGACACAATTGGACACAATTTAGTTGTTATTTACTGTGAAAAAAGTTAGTTTTTCTGGTGATATTTTAAAAGGAGCTCTTAAATGTATGGTTACCATGTAATAGAAGGGGTAGAAGGAGCGTTGGCAGACCAATAGCCAGGTTGGGGGAGGGGGCTACAAAAGATTACGGAGAAGACCTGGATGAGACTCGCACAGACCAGGAAAGCATGGAACAAAAGGGAGGAGGCCTATAATCAGCAGTAGGTGGAACAAGACTGCCAATGATTATGATGATGATGTAATAGAAAACTTCAAAGTACTTACCTGAAGGGAATGATATTAAATTAAACAGATATGTTGTGAGCGCGCAATTGTGAAGACTAAAAAACGTCCTAATTGGGACTTATTTCTTAGTCTGTGATACCAACATTCGGTGATTGGTGGCCAGAATAATGTTTGTTTACATTCACGTGCAATTGACAACACTAGCTCTATTTTTAGGGTTCCGTACCAAAATGGTAAAAAGGAACCCTTATGATGAGACCCCTGTCTGTCTGTCTATCACACCTGGATATCTCAAGAACTGCTAATGCTATCAACTTGAAATTTAGAATAGTTTTAGATGACGTTATTCTATGTGATAGAAGTTTATGTAAAGATTACAGGAAATATAGAACGATGTCTCTAAATAGCACAGTTTTTCATAAATCATCAACATCATTTATACATACGGAACCCTCGGTGCGCGAGGCCGACTCACTCTTGACCGGTTTTTTTTCTTGTTGTTTTTATCAAGCCATCTCTTTTCTATATGAAATGTAAAATGAATGAAAAGTGGGTATGTGTGCTGCCGCTGCTACGCGGAACACCTTTTTCGGTTGTTTTGTGAGTGTATAACATAATAATTATCTGTTTAATATAATATCATTGTCTGGAGTTATTCAACATAATAACATAATCAGCCTATAATGTTACACAGGCCTCCACTCTGTGAGAGGGAGTGGGCCATAATCTACCACGCGGGCCCAGTGCGGGTTGATGGATGTCACATGTCTTCAAATTTTTGTTTCTACGACATGCCGGTTTCCTTACGATGTTTCCCTTCACCATTTTGAGAGCAGTGGTGATGAAATAATTTACACAAAGTAAAGCACCTGTCTGGGTTCCAACCTACGACCTACAACTCGTATAAGTCGCGGCGGTTCCACTGGGCCTGAAGGTATACTAGCCCACAAACAGAAAGCTGCTTGACGGTAGATATAGGAGCCCTTCACGAATGACAGTAATGATGACGTACTTGCGGTGCACTCTGGACAGTTATGCCCGTTTTCATTAAGACTAGGTGACATATAATGTAATGCAGTAATATTAAGCAGTTACTTACCTAAGTTTGATTTTCGGGTCGGACAAGGTGTTATTCGATTATTCCATCAGGAATTTCTCAGTAGCAGCCGGAGTAGGTGCCCGATTGATGGCAATAGGCTCGACCCCTATTACATGGGACTTAAACATAACTGTCGAAATGGGGTTGTACTATACGTAACCTCTGCCTAACCCTTCGGGGAATGCAGACGTTAAGATTATGATATGTTATGACAAAAAAAAACATCAGCCACTAGGCCATCATTAAAACGACACCGATGCGCCCATGAGTATTTGCGTAATGCATAGACAGCTCATGCAGGTTGCATATCGTAATTTTTTTTTTTACAAAATTAACGGGTACCGAACTTGACTTATACAGGGTGTTTGGTGCATCGTGTGCCAAATTGAAATGGTCGACTGAAGGAGTCATCCGCTAGCCTTTTAGACCCTTTAACACCCCTCATGCTCTGTGGATTTTTTTTTATCGACTTTTTATTGTTTTCCAAAAAAAAGACCCAAATTTTACATTCAAATACAGATTTAAAAAAAAATATAAGGCGTAGACTCTGAATTTTATTTTTATTTCGATGTGTATTGTTTAAGAATACTTTTAAATACAAAATTAGTGATATTAGTAACCTAGTTCTTTTTTAATTCACTCGCAAAGGTAAAACTTAAATTAAAGCTGTACATGTTACAGCTGTTTATAAGGCTACAAAAAAAAAATCAAAAGCGACCGGTATCTTCCAACTCCCTCATTAATTCTCCAGTCTATCCTCTTTCTAATGATGTGCCACATGCCATAAAAGTATTTTAACAACTTTGTGTATTCGCTAGAACTGTGAATCGAGTCACCTAAGGCTAATATTCAAAATAATGATTTAAAAAAAAATCTCTGAAATGATACCTGTCAAACCTATAAATCTGCTATCTCATTCTTATGGTTAGGTAAATTCGTGTTTCATATCTGTATCTTTCGTGGGATTTACTTGAAATAAAAAAACAAAATTGCATTTTTAACATTTATTTAATCATTGTTACAAATCTTGCTCAAATTGTTGGCCTCTGTTGCGAATGCAGGCCCGACACCTGTTTCGTATTTCAACAGTTGTTGTACGAAGTCGTATTTCCTCCTTAATAGTATTGAATACCGCTTCTATGCGTTGGACTAATACCTCCCTAGTTGGAACCTCCGTGGCATATACCAACTCTTTGGCACGTCCCCAGACATAAAAGTCTAACGGAGTTAGATCTGGGGAACGTGGCGGCCATGGAATAGGGCCATCGTGTCCAATCTATGCATTGGGGAACACATTGTCGAGATATTCCCTCACAGTCAATCGCCAATGCGCGGGACAGCCGTCATTTTGAAATACAATGGGCACACGTTCATTAAATACGGGCACATCGGTCACTAATTCGGGCAGGTCATTTTGTAGGAATTCCAGGTAGTCTTCTCTTGGGCAATAAGTAATTGCACAAGAAAGGACCCGCTGTTCGTGCTAATAGATTCACTACCTAGAAGTGACGCCATACCATACCCATTACCTGCTAAACAAAGGCAAGGTCAAACAAAGCTTGCACGGGTTTAAAGTTAGTTTAAAATTACGTACCTTGCACCGGAGTGTAGTGGAATGGATGCTTTTTGTTTTGACGAAGTACTTTCCACACTTTCCATATTGAAATATCAAGATGTGATGCCACATTTCTAATGCTTCTTGTAGGGTCTTCCTCAAAAAGTGCCAGTATTCTCTCGTCTAATTCAACATTATGTCGCACAATATGGCCCCTTGGTTCATTAAAAGTAACACTGCCAGTCTCGCGTATGCGTCGGTATCTTGGAAGACTCTGCGGCCAGGTAATCGTCTACCAGGAAAGCGTTCCTGGTAAAGTCGTTGCGCTGCACGAGCGACGCCATTAGCGGCTCCGTAAGCCATCATGATGTCCACATATTCTTCGTTAGAGAATGTCGCCATTGCAA
The DNA here is from genome assembly GCA_948098905.1 of Tiliacea aurago. Lineage (NCBI taxonomy): Eukaryota > Metazoa > Arthropoda > Insecta > Lepidoptera > Noctuidae > Tiliacea > Tiliacea aurago. Next base: position 19,257,693 of record OX402596.1, read on the forward strand.
TAACATAAATCTCAAAGTTTAACAATAACAACAAAAATTAAACAAATGTAACAAGAACCAGCAAAACTTAACGATAACAAAGTAATAAAAGAATCGCGGAGTATGGTGAACTAGCACACACGTTAGGTAGCAGAGGCAGTCATGTCTCGACTAAAAAAATGGCGGGTCGGGCGGCGCGATTTGTTCAAACCGATTTAAGGTATGCAAGAAAGAGATAGAAGATAGATTTTACTGTGAAAGAGTGAGAAAACAAATTTTACCTCTTTCTCAAGTAACAGTTCCGCAATAAATATTTTTTCATTAGAATTTGGAATGTAGTTTTATGTGACTTGATTCACAATTCTAGCGAATTCACAAAGTTGTTAAAATACTTTTATGGCATGTGGAACATCATTAGAAAGAGGATAGACTGGAGAATTAATGAGGGAGTTGGAAGATCCCGGTCGCTTTTGGTTTTTTTTTTGTAGCCTTATAAATAGCTGTAACATGTACAGCTTTAATTTAAGTTTTACCTTTGCGAGTGAATTAAAAAAAAAACTAGGTGACTAATATCACTAATTTTGTATTTAAAAGTATTCTTAAACAATACACATCGAAATAAAATTAAAATTCAGAGTCTACGCCTTATATTTTTTTTTAAATCTGTATTTGAATGTAAAATTTGGGTCTTTTTTTTGGAAAACAATAAAAAGTCGATAAAAAAAAATCCACAGAGCATGAGGGGTGTTAAGGGGTCTGAAAGGCTAGCGGATGACCCCTTCAGTCGACCATTTTAATTTGGCACACGATGCACCAAACATCCTGTATAACCACAGACAAATGCCAAAAATGTAGATTTCGAAGCTTTCGAATTGTCTTTTGAGAAAGGAATGTTGAAACTTACGTAAATCCCTTAAGGGGCCGGCGTAGCATGCGTAGTTCATACCGATTCATATCGATTGGATTACAGAATAATTTATATATACGTATAATCAGTTAGAATATCTATGTTCCCAAATTTATATTTTGTAAGGACAATGGTATGAAGACGGGATATGTGGAATTTAAAATGTCTATAGAAAACTAATTTTTCTCATAACTCTTGTTTAAATCAGTGTCCATGCAAAATATATATTTGGGAACCTAGATATTCTGCATTCCAATCGGAATAAAGACACACTACCTTAAGAATATGTTTGATTTACAAATTATTTTGGTATTACGTTTGTATGAACTACGCATCCATCGCCGGCCTCTTAAAGTAAAACCAGTATTATTATGATAAATTATATTTATTTCTGTAAATTGGTTTAAAAAAAATACTAGGTATTACACGTTAAAATTAAATTGTGTTTTAAAACTAGATGAGTGCGCCTTTTCGTTTGATTGACGTCACGGACGGATTACGGTACACATCAGCTGTTCGTGTCAGCACTGATATAAAATAAAAAACCAGTAAATTCGGAGTACATTTTTTTGTTTACATAATCACTGTAGTGCTCCTTATGTGTGTGAACGTTTACAAAGCAATTTAACCGCAGTTCGGTAGTGAAATCCGCAAAGAAAACTATTTTCTGTTTTATTAACTATTTAACTTGGGAGTTACTTGCTAGTTTTTGGTGCTACCGGTACCTCCAAAAAGTGTATTTTTTTTACAAATTTTGACAAGTCTCGACAACATTACCACAGATTGTGTACTAAGGTCAATAATTTATTGCGTAGCTGGCGCCATCTAGCGCCCCAAAAAAGCGTAAGAGTGCTGTGCGTCATCTAGCTGCTGAGAGCCGTACTAATATGGTGAAGTGTGCAGCCTGCGGAAAGTTTCTGTCGACAAAGGGGGGCGCTACGTGTGGCAATTCTGCGTGCCGCAATAGGTATCACCTCGCTTGCTTGTTGTTGCCAGATCAAACGCAAATAAGCAGCAACTGGCTGTGCCCTGAGTGCAGAAGAAAGTTGCCCAAGGGTGATAACAGCGCCACACCAGTCAAGGATCTGGGTAGTGTTCCCCCTGTAATACCAGCAGCAGCGTCGGGAACCGTAGCAGCTACTATTTCGGCAGCGTCGGCAGAGGTGGCAGCTCCGGTTGTTGTACCGGTACTAGGCGGTATGATTAGGTCACCTGTCGCGATGACCAAACCCCCCACTGCGGTGGATGGGGTTCTCTCTCGAGCTGGCAGCGAACAGTGTACTGATGGGGAGCCCTCACCGGATGCACAGCTCCGTGAGGAAATAAGGCTCTTCAGATCAGAGCTGCGGGTGGTTCGGGACGAAATGAGGGAATTTCGCCGGGAGATGGCCGGGTTAAATACGTCGATGGGAGTCTGTACCGAGCGGGTTGACAACCTTGAGGCCAGGATCGAGGCTCTTGAGAGTAGGCAAAGTGCTGCAGTGCCAGACGGCAAAGTGGGCCAGCTGGAGCAGATAGTGCTGAAGTTGCAGCTTGACCTCAACGACCGCGAGCAGGAGTTACTTGGCTCGGACTTAGAGATCGCCAACATCCCGGAGACTCCTGGTGAAAACGTGCTGCACACGGTCGGCCTGGTGGCGGCAAAGCTTGGGGTGACTCCCGACGATCGGGACATAGTTTTCGCGCAACGGGTGGGCCTGCGAGCTGAGCGAGAGGTGCAGACGAGCTCTGCAGGCGGCGCGAGTCCGGTCGGCGGAGTGAGCCCAGTGGCTGCAGCGGCGGCGCCGTCGCGCGTGCGGCGCATCGTGGTGCGCCTGACGCGGCGCGCACTGCGCGATGACCTGCTGCAGAGCGCGCGCGTGCGGCGCGGTGCTACCACCGCGGACCTAGGACTCCCCGTACCCCCGCGTCGCTTTTTCCTTAATGAGAGGCTTACCAAAACAAACAAGCAATTATTTTACCGTGTGCGTGAAGCTGGCAGCCGTCTCGGGTGGAGGTACACGTGGACGAAGTTCGGCCGTATTCTGGCTAAGCAGGGTGACGGTAAGCCTACCCACTACATCCGCTCAGAGGAGGACTTTGCACGTGTTTTTGGTTGTGAGGTGCCTACGGCAGAGGATGTCTGATTACATGACCCCTGGCAATAGCTGTACTGTTTGTAATAATTTAACCCTAACAATTTACTTTTTTTATTTGTTTTGTTTTCACTTAGGTTTTTAAGTTTGTCTTGTGCGAGGCCACTTATTTTCGTGTCTGAGTACTATACGTTGGTTTCTTCTGGTGGCCCAGCTGCTCGACCGATGACTATTTATGAACATTTTATATGTGTCACACTTCCACTCACTATTGTCACATCTTCATTATTTATTAGGATATATTTGTTTTTACGGACTTTCTATATTATTTCAATTTGGCTGACTATGTATATTTTTGGAATATTTACAGTACTTCACTTTATATGGATACAAGTTACACCTAACACCATGATGTTTTTCAGTATATTTACACCTTACGTTATACATGTTTCTATTTATAAAAACCACTATTTACAAAAATGAATAAGTCAAGAAATTTAAAAGTTGGATTATTTAATGCGGTGTCGCTTGGTTCGCGCCATGAGGAGTTCCTTGTTGCTATGGATAACCTCTCGGTGGACATCATGGCGATAAATGAGACCTGGCTCAGGCAGGGAGAGGAAGGTCGCGCGCCGACAGTGCCGGGCTACCGGCTGCGGCACGTGCCGCGGCCGCACGGCGTGCGCGGCGGGCGCGGGGGCGGCGTGGGGTTCTACGTGCGCCGCGACGTGCGCGTGCGCGCCGTGGCGCACCCGCCGGCGCCGCAGGTTGAACAAATGTGGCTCAGGCTTAACATTAACTCACATGCAGTTATAATTGGTACTGCATACAGGCCGCCGTGGCTGGATGTCAATGTCTTCCTGGATGCAATTACTGATTCTATCTCGTCCTTTGCTAACGCGGACAAGGTTGTCTTGCTTGGCGACTTCAATATTAATTTCTTAAACCAAACTGACAACAAATCGAAATTACTGAACAATTTTATACATTGCTGCAAGCTTAGACAAGATTTTACTGAGCCAACCCATTTTACGGATCATAGTGAAACTTTAATTGATGTTGTGTGCACTGACGCCCGTGTGTGTGGGGTCTCAGTATCACACATACCGAAGCTCGGTCACCACGCAATTATATCTGTTGAACTAAATTTTAAACTAGAGAAGCCTAGTCCACACTGGATTACCTATAGGCCACTTAAAGACATCCTTCCTGATTTTTTCAATGATGACTTAAATAAAATAGACTGGGAACATATTGAAAGTCTGGAAGATGTGAACTCCATGGTTACAATGTTTAATCAATACTTATTGACATTATTTGACTTGCATGCTCCCCTTAAGAAAGTCTTAATTAAAGAGAAATCCTATCCTTGGATAACAGACACTGTCAGGGAAATGATGAGGCTACGTGACAAGTGCCATTTGAAGTCCAAAACTACAAAATCTGAACATCATATTAAATCATACAAAGAGTTCAAATACCTGGTTAGAGCTGCTTTTGATAGTGAGAAGTGCGCATATTTTAAAATATATATTAATAATAATATTAAACAACCTAAGAAACTATGGAGTCATATTAAATCGACTATAGCCACCTCAAAAAAACCAGAGCATAGTCTGCCACATTTCTGTAACAACCCAGAATCTATCAATCAACACTTTTTGGATGTACCTGGCAGTGGTAAGGTCACAACTGCTGATTTAAGTTATTTTGAGCATCATAGACACAGTAACAATCATTTCCGGCTCCAGCCGGTCCAGCAGGACGTGGTGCTGAGGATCTTGCGCAGTCTTAAGTCCAATGCGCAGGGCTCTGACCATATTTTTCTGGAGATGCTGATGTTGACACTTCCTCGAACACTAGCAGTTATCACAACTATCATCAACAGATCCATAGTCACCTCTTCTTTCCCTGATCTGTGGAAAATGGCAATAGTTAGACCAATCCCTAAAGTACCTAATCCCACTAGCATGAAAGACATCCGTCCGATAAGCCTACTGCCATGTCTGTCCAAGGTTTTGGAAAGGGTTGTCTCAGACCAGCTTAGGGCATATCTTGAGCACCATAGTATTTTGCCACTAGCTCAATCCGGATTTCGAAGGGGCCACAGCACAGCGACAGCACTCCTGGATGTAGTCGGTAACATTCTTGAAGCCAGGGACCAGGGCATGGGATCCCTACTTGTCCTACTTGATTTTTCGCGCGCTTTCGACTCTATTAATACTTCGCTTCTTCTCTCCAAGCTGTCTTACGTGGTGTGATGTTGAAGCGGTTAAATGGTTTGAGAGTTACCTCAGTAATCGATCACAGTTTGTCCAGGTGTCATGCGACAGTAACGGAGATACCATGTCTTCTGATCCGATGCGCGTGGACAGGGGCGTACCGCAGGGATCGATCCTTGGCCCGCTACTCTTCATCTTGTACAGTGCTGACATCGCCAACTGTCTGATTAATACTAAGTTCCATCTTTACGCCGATGATCTGCAGTTGTACCTCTCGTTCCGCTCCCAGGATACTGCTGAAACTGTAAATAGAATAAATGAGGATTTGGAGAGGATCTCTGCTTGGTCCAGAAGAAACTCTTTGGTCCTGAACCCTAGCAAGTCCAAGTATATTGTGATGGGATCTAGGGATTTCCTGAACAAAATGCTTGCTTGCAACCTGGACCTCAGGATTGATGGTTGTGGTGTGGAAAGAGTTCTGGAGGCTCGTAATCTTGGGGTGGTATTTGACGGGCAGCTGCATTTCGAAACTCACATATTGGAGGCTGTGCGCAACTGCTTCTATCGACTCAAGCTCTTGTATCGTGTCCGTCCCTACATAAGTGTGGATATGCGTGTCATGCTGTGTGAGTCACTTGTTTTATCAAAGCTGAACTACGCTGACACTGTGTATGGGGCGTGCATTCTCGGTAGAAGCGAAAAACAAATCCAGCGTGTGCAGAATGCTTGCGCAAGATTCTGCTATAATGTCCCACCACAATCCCACATCACTCCATTTTTAAATAAGGGTAATTTGATGAGAATGTCAGCGCGCAGAAAGCTTCACCTGGCGACCCTACTCTTTGGCACGATTCTCACAAAGAAACCAGACTATTTATTTAAGAAACTGTCTTGGTCGCGCGATGTTAACAAGATTAAAACTAGAGCATCTTCGTACCTCATGTTAGCCTCATCACACAGAACTGCTGCATTCGTGGTAGTTTCAAATTTGCTGCCTCTCGTTGCTGGAACGACTTGCCGCCTCCATTTCGTGCTATAAAGACAGTTGGTACTTTCAGAATCAAATTTAAACAGCACTTACTACAGCTTCAAAAAGATACCACACTTTAAACTAACAGCGAGCGTTTGGCAGCGAGTGTTCACAAAACAGGCACAGTTGTTGTTTCGCATTATGTTTTTGTTATTCATTGGTGTAATTTCAAATTCTTCTAACGCTCCTATCATTACTTATTTTTATTTCTCCAATTGCCGTTAACCGTCTATCACAGAGCACTTTTTATTGCATTATTCACTATACTGTAGCAATAAACAGCCGTAATTATGATTATATTTATTTATGATTGCCGGCGCCATCATTAATTGTCACAGCCACAGAATATTAATAAGTAGGCTGACCAGAGCACAGAATACCACAGACACAAAACGCACTGACCGTCCGACAATTAATAACTGATGTTACGTCAGGTTCTCACACGTACGTTTTCTGTTACAGTAATTTTATTTATAATTATCATATGTTTATTTTTATTATGTTATTTCATTCATCTATTTTATTTCATTTAATTTATTTCCTAATCTATCCGTGACATCATATCGGGCCCTATCAGAATACCAGCGCTGCGACATTTATTTTTAAGTGCCGCGGCATCATGCTGAGATACGGGCCTTTTGGCCTCGTACAGGACTTTGTTTTTATTTTCTTTTTGTTTACTTTGTTTTATTTTTGGTTTTGTTCTTTTTTTTTTGTTTCTATGAGTGTGTTTTATTTAATTTGTGATCTGTGCGAGTCCCAATAAATGTTTTTTCTGTCTTTCTTTCTTTTTTTTCCTAATTTACTACTCTGAGAAGAAAGACCGACACAAACTCAGGGTTCGCAGTCTCTTTTAAAGTTCAGATATAGGTAATCTTGGTCAGGCCATATGAGGACCATGCAGATAAGTGTTTGTGATGGTCTTTTGTGTAAAGAACCACACAAATTTGAGTGGACCAGTCCAGTCAGTGCACGCATTTGTCAGTAATCTTGTAGCTCAACTCAAAACTTAAGCAGCTCTACACTAGGAATAATACTAATGAAAGAAAATTGGGGTAACCGCATATAATACTCAGACTGCCAGCGAAAAGTTAAAAAAATAACGAAAATGAAAATGACCCATGTAGTCCTCACATTCACAATAATTTAAATAGGTAATAATAATACAAACAAACAAAGTAAACACGAACACAAAAGTAGATCTACAAAGTTAATATTAATGTCATTAAAAAACCAATACTCAAAAAATAAGGAAGTGCCGCTCCCTCCATTAAATTCCTATCTTATTAATAATCTAATCCTGCTAATGGCATGCTAATAAAATGCCATCCATAATGATGGCAATACAATGGGACACTTGTTCATTGTTTATGGTGTGTTCATGGAAATGCTTGTTTATGTTTTCTTTTTATGAGTTGCCACAATTACGTAGGAATGGAACGTTCATGTCATGAATGCATGACTGTGAGCGGAATGCTAAGGTGTAAGTGAGACAGATGACGTATCCCAAAGCCGTATATTGGGGATGACGTGGAAGATATCCACTTTGCTCGACTCTGCTCGACTAGATTTTGACATATTATTATGACATATCTGACTCGACGGCAGCGGCGAGGTGTCAATTTTTGTATGAGAGAAGCCGAAGCGAAGCCGATTTTAACTTACTTTCATAGCAGAAAAGTCAAAATTAATTAATTCACTTAAAAATAAGTCTTTTCTTTACTGAATTTAACACCATCTATCGTCAAGTAGCAGAACCAAAAAGACGCATCACTACACAGACAAAACTTTCTTGTTTGTTATTTCAACTCAAAGCTAATAAAATAGGCGTTTTTGCTGTTTGAATGTTATGGTGAATTAAATCTTCGTAGTGTAACTATATTTTTTGGCAATAGTAGACACTATTGACTGTGCCTTTTTTCAATAGCGGTAGAATTGTTGATGTGAACTTCCGAAGGGAAGCCGGTAGGAATCGTGTTATATGGTGCTTTCGCCACTGCTCGACGGGATGTTGCGAACTGCGAAATACGTCATGAAATTCAAGATTTAACATCAACTTTCAGCATTCGAATTTGTCATGAAAAATATGTTGCCGTGCCTATTTTATATAATAATTTTGTGGCAAATATCTTTAATTATATGTTGAGGTCGGTCGAACTAAGCCGTCTACTGCGAAAGTTGTATAAAATAGGTATTACAATGCCTATCCAAAAGGTAGGCAACTTAAATTCGCTGAAATATTATATGTACATAAATAACCTACTGCAAAAGGGATAAATAAATATATTAAATACATTCTCTCTGCATTCTTACTTTTACCATTTTTCATACATAAACTACTTACATAATTATATAACACGATCAAACCTTGATAAAAATTACTAATAATTGTGTTTTGACGTGACACTTCTTAGTGCTGAAAATCCACCCAATTTTCACAGTCTATTCGATACTCGCATTAAAACCAATTGAAAAAAAAAATTAAACTGAATAAAAACTCTTTGAACTGTGACTAAATAAACTTTGATTTTTTTTTCTTTGAAATTAATAATTTTATCAATGAGTACATAGGTACGTACAGTGTGGCTATCCACACTACGTGGGTGTGACTTTTTAGGGTTTCGTACGAATGAAGGCTCGTTTAGACTGGTAGAACAGTTTCAATGAATTTTTCTACCGGTGTCGCGTCGCGTGACATGTCGCGCCGGTTTGTACGAGCCTTATAAAAAGGTAACCTAGGATCTTTCGTGTGTCTAACTATTTGCTTGGAATCTAGAAAGAAAGAAAGAAAGAAAGAAACCTGGACGTGTAACGTAATTAGCTGAATTTTTAATATGGGGTCACTTTTGTCAAATGAAAGGGTTTGTTATGAGGCACGCCAATATTTTTTTATTATATATATTTTTTAAATGCGTATCCGAAACCAGAAAGTCTAAAAGTCAAATTTTGAAAAAAATACAGAAAGTAGTTGTTTGTTTATAGTTTCCAGGAAAACCTATAACAAGTTTATGGTATAAAAATAACATGTTAAATATAGTGCGTACAAACTCATTTGCAGTTGGAATGTATGGGTTTATTGTTTATTCTTTGCAGTGCTAAACAATGGTGAAGTGTAATTAAAGATGTTTCTATGACTTTACTTTTTAAGTCAATAGTTTTTGAGTTATGGGATTTTTTCGGTGACAGTAACCGCAGAGTTAACTTAATTTTGTAATAATATATTGTCACAAGAATTACAATTGATTATTAATATATATTTATAAATATATTGTGAAAATAAACGTAAATTCTAAAAATAAATTGTATTTTGATGGTGCATGTTTCGCCCTTTTTAGTGCATAATTATTTTGGAATTTTGATAGTAGATATAATCCGATGTCTAGATATCAGTAGGTACTCTAGAAGTTTTAACCTGGATGGCTTTCTCATCTGACCTCCACGAATATTTTAGATAATACATACAAACATAACACAACGCCTGTATTCCCCGTTGGGTTAGGCAGAAGTGCACCCATAGATGTAAGAAAGAAGGAGATATGCCCCGGTAGTTGAAAATGTATCGGAACCCGGTGTCTCCAGTTTGTCCCTACCACTTGCCACAACTACACATGCAGTTCAGTAAAATAATTCTAAACGAAGTCACGTGTTTTATATTCTCCCACATTTCACCAGATATGTTTAAGTCCCATGTAATAGGGAGCGACCCTATTGCCATCAGTAAGGTATAAATTCAGACTCCAGGTTACTACTGATAAATACCTGATGGAAAAAACTAATAACCCTTTGCCTGACCTGGGAATCTAACCCAGGACCTCATGCTCAACAATACTGCTTGCGATCGCTAGAACAACGAGGCAGTCATTTTATATACAGTATGTAACAAAAACCCTGTTGTTCCTTTTAGGGACGTATACATTAACCTATAAGCACAACATTGGTGGAATAATAATTAAAAAAAAATAAGTATTGGCTAGTCGAGAAGTCAAAATCAAAGAATTAAGGAGGTAAGAAATCAGTTAAACATTACAAATATTAATAATTAAATATTTATTTTAATAATTTTTGTTGAACAGTTTTTATAAATGACTTGCTTTATTACGTATGCATACCGATTCTTAAAACGTAGGTAGAAGGAACAACAGGGTTTTTGTTACATATTGTATAACGTAATATAAAATAGCGTCCTTCTGGATAGAAAAGAGAGCTGACTATCTAAGTCAGCTCGGAGAGCTGACAGCGACTCAACTTTTCTTTCTTTCTTTTCTTTTTTTAAAAACGTTGCCCCACACTAGGAATTTCTCCTGTATCGTGGGTGCGTTTACAAACATTTAAACTCACATACACAAACAGCCAGACCCGGAACAACTACTTGTAGGTCATACAAATATTTGTTCCGTGCGGGAATCGAACCCGCGACACACAGCGCAGCAGTCAATCGCTTAACCACTGCGCCAACCGTGTCGTAACTGATATAAAAAGTAATTTATTCAGGAAACATTAGCCTACTTTAACAAATACGTGTTTCTTATAATAGCTATAGTTTAAAATAATAATTAAAACTGCCAAAAATACAAGGGTTTTATATTGACCCCAATCTAGGCAAGCCTGCATCTTGGGCACCAAAAATAGTGCGGGATAATTTAACTGTTCATAAATTTGCTATACTCCCAAACCCGAAACTACTTCGAGACTTTATGATAACAACAACTACCAAACAAATATTCCCAAATTATTCTAAACCAATATTCCCTTACCAAACAATTTGCTAAGTAGACTTAGCTTGTTCATGTTCCAATTTGTAAGACTACAGACTATCAGACTGCGAGTACTACAACTACGAGTATCATATTATTTGCTGTATCTTGAGAACGAACAGATTATAATTTGAAGATTCAGTTAGATAAACTTTCTGAAGCTATGTCGACAGTGATACAGATGGCGTACATTTGTGTTCGGAGGTCTATTTTTAGACTTTTCAAGAATTTCAATCATTCATTGTGCGTAAAGGCTTCTACATACCGGGGCGACTTGTCGCGCGACGTGACGCGACACAAAGGCACCGCTCGTCCCGCGACACGCGGGGCCTTTGTGCCGCGTCACGTCGCGCGACAAGTCGCACCGGTATGTAGAAGCCTTTACTCTAAGAAGTAACGCACAATGAATGAATTTGCAACACGTTTTGTGCTTATAGCAGCATAGGGTAGAATATCCACCATATTTATCTATACATAATTATGTTGGAGTATCGCCGTACGTCATCATCAATATCTATCCATGAGTGGTGCTTTTGGAAATCTGCAGATTGAATGTTCTTACGTTTTTTTTCCAATTTGCAGGTCAATAAGATGCAGCCGCTGGTAGCACACCTCCGCTGCGAACCCATAGCAGCGAAACCGCAGTTCAATTGTACTGGTTCGCGTCATGTTCCGCTACTCGCATCCGATTCGAGTAGCGAAACATGACGCGAACCAGTACAATTGAACTACTGCGGTTTCGCTGCTATGGGTTCGCGGCGGGGCGCGGGGGTGTGCTACCAGCGTCAGGTTGTATGTCTAAATATGATTTGTAGTAGTATCAAATATTTATTTAGAATAGTTAGTTTTGTACAAAACTACTTTTTCAAACCCAATTTGTATTTGTTAAAATATTTCTGGTTTTAAAGCGACTTTATTTAAGTATTACTATTCTTTACTAAAGTCTATTAATGTTTTTATTAAACCCCAATGGTCAGGTACATTTAATGTAAATAAATTTTCCAATATTGCAAATTTTGTTGTTAAACCAAAATTCACACCTTTTCTACACAAATAGCAATAATTCACAATTTAGATTAGATACAATAATGAATAATTGCTTATCTATCAGCTCACGTAACGTAATTTACTATAACAATAAAAAACCGATAGAATTCTTTAATTTGTGGTCGTGGTGTACAAAAATGTAAAATAGGGTAGCAAAAAACACTGATTATTATTAAAAAAATCTTTGGTACTACTTGTTTTTCATTTTTTTGGTTATTTTTTCTGAATGGCGATTAGTTGTACCATGACCCATTTTAAGGTTATCCATTAATTACCAGGCACCCTATATACCTACAAGATATAAAAAAAACCGGCCAAGTGCGTGTCGGACCATGCATAATGCAGGGTTCCGTAGTTGGGTGGAATTTATCCAAAAAACAAACTTAACATTGTTGTTGTAAAACATGTTCTCCCATTCATCGATATACGCCACGGTAAATTTTCCAACTGTAAATTTAAGTTTGTAATCGCCAAAAAGTAATTTTTCATAGGATAAAACTACAAATTAACGATATTCGGGCTTTTTCCTTTACTTGTGCTGAAAGACCTTCCTTCTTGCCTTTCATAGTTCTAGGTCAACGGGACTTCCCGTAAAATTTGTCATATTTTGATACTCGCATAAATCACCGTATTTTTTATTGCGTTGACATAGACAATTGATTTTTTTAGAGCACCAAGGGACCGTAGACTTACGTACTTGATATTAATTTCAACTTGTTACCTTTACACGTTCCCGAGAAAAAGGGTCTTGACAGACAGACAATGAAATGACCCTATAAGAGTTTCGTTATTTTACTTTTGATGTACGGAACCCTAAAAATAATTCCCAAAAAGCATAATTTACGAGGTAAACAAACAGTTGTTGATCCGAAAAAATATTGAAATAATTTATGTGTATAATCATGTTAGATTTGAGCGATCCATCAGTTAGCTTGTCTGGATGTAGTCTAGACATTGAGTCTGGTCTAAGTTTAAATGTAGCTTAGACACAATCCGCACATAACATCTGTACCCCGAGTGTAAGTTTGAAAGTGAGTAAACGTAACTAGCGCGTTTACGTTAAGATTTTAATTCTCACTCTTATAGTCTTAGCATTATGATCTATCGGTCAAATTTTAACGCAAACGAAATAGTTATAAATAATAATAAAAAATTATTTCTCAAAAAACTTAGTGATATTTTACAGAAAATTGTTTGGCAGTATTAGTTTCTAATAAAATGGATGTAAAGTAACCGAGAGAAGCTATAAATACATAAAATTGCAAATTATACAACTATCAACTTTAAACTCAAGATATCTAAGTTGATTTATGAATGAAGAAATTATCGCTAAACGTCATAAAATAATTTTAGTTGCAATGGAAACTGAACCATACGCAATTTCAGTTAAAGTTTTAAATCCCAAAGTATGAAATTTATCTCGTCTCATGGCCTTGACTTTAGTCACTGCAACCGAACTAGGCAATGCCTGTGTTTCGGTTTTCAGTTCCTTTTCCCTCGATATTTTAACAACAAAAATGCCAACCAAAACAAATATGTTTGGTTGTTGTACTAATTATTTTCAAAGACTAATAACTGACTTTGTGTAACATTATTTAAAATTATATTATTACCTATATTATGAAAAAAAAAAAAAAAAAAAAAAAAAAAAAAAAAAAAAATGTTTTATTAATTATACAAGTAAAATTTAACAACTAGTGATTGGAGTCTCCTTTTAAGCAAAAAAGCCTGTGTTAGGAGACTCCGCTCTTCCAAAACTTAAAATATTAACATAAAATTACTTGTTTTAAGTGTTATAAAAACAGACGATTTCAAATAAAAAGAGAAAATTAAAACTAGACAAGGAGCATGCTAATGTGTGAGTGAGAGTAGGGGTAGGGGGGTATTATACATTTATAGTTACGTTTACTCTCTTGCAAACTTACACTTGGGGTACTGTTAGTATTTCAGCGAAAACCAAAGCGCACCTGTCGGGGGTGTAAATATAAGAAACGAGAAAAGTGAGTATAATAAAGAAAGAAAGAAAGAAAAATATTTTATTTGGGACACGCACAAGAAATACAAAAATAGCATTTAAAACTAACAATATACAAAAAAACAATCAAGACTTGAGTACACATAATATTGTATTTCTTCTCAGTAGCGGCCCGGAGTCTGAATTTATGCCCGGTTGATGGCAATAGGCTCGCCCCCTATTCCATTGGGACTTAAATATAACTGGCGAAATGTCGGTGTAATATAGGTAAACCTCTGCCTAACCCCTCTGGGAATACAGTCGTAATGTTATGTCTGTACATATTGTATTTTGATTCACACTACAAACTTTGGAGGACGATAACCGAAACAATAAAACGGGATTCTTTTTCTTCTTACTGCCATTTTCACCAATCTAAACCGAGTTCAAGAGCTGTCAGTGTCAATATTACAAAGAAACTATGACAGTGACAGCTCTTAAACGTAGTTTATGTGCTGATCGCGTTCAGTTTTCATTGGTGAAATTCGCCCTTAGTCGTTAACTTCATTTCTGAAGGTCATGCTTAATCTGAACTGGTGACCACTCGACGCACTATGCTCTTCGAAGTGATTCTGTCCTCAGCGGTCTTAAAACGGGATTATATCGTCCAATTTCAGCTACAGCGGCCAATCTCAACGGAGATTAGCCAACTACGGAGGATGAATACGTTCACCGTAGTTGGCTAATCTCCTTTGAGATTGGCACGCTTGTGCACTATAATAATAGTGCACATAAGCGTGTGCACTAGCGTGCTAACACAGATGCACTCTCTTCCTTCAAACTCAAACTCAAACATTTATTTCAATTAAACCTATTACAGGCACTTTTGAATTGTCAAAGAGTCGGTCAGTATAGTCAGAAAGTTGAAGTTATTTGCCCATTCCAAAACGTAGATCTCTATGGAGAAGAACAGGCTAGAAACTCCAAGGACACTCTTTAAATCAAGATATTACAAAATCCTGGGTACATTATTCTTGTTGCTTCTTTAAGTGGTAACAATGTAAAAGATTAAATTACTTATTAAAAAAAAAAAAAACTTCATTCTCATAGTCTGATGCGACCACAATCCGACACGACCGGGGAGAGATCAGGCTCTGGACCGACGGCTTTACGTCCTTAACGAGCTACGGTGGTGTTACAATAAAAGTAATTCTAGAAACTCTCCCGAAGAGAAAAAGAAAAATAAAAATTAAATAATTAAAATGACATTTTAATAAACAAAAAACTTTTCCTTTAGTCTTGGGAATGATATATTGTACTGTGGAGTCGTCGAAATACCGTTCTATTTATTGCCTTTTTAAACTTTTAAACGACAAAACTTTCCACTAATTAAACAAAACTGCGACTTATCCTTGAACAAACAAAGGCTTCGAAACACTAACAATATTTTAAGAGATAAAATTACGATATTGCTTCGGAACTAAAATCATAAATTCCCGAATAACTGTTATTGAGATACGAACTACAGTGAAGTCCTTTGCCTTCTTAGGGTCAGCGCTGATAGAGCTGCACAATTCTCAAGCAGGTTTTTATTGACACATCAATAAAATACGGTTCAAGCTGCCTGCATAAAGATAGGTACAAGTTTTCCAGTCCTGATTTGTTGAGTACAAATAATGCTGGCGGGTTATTTCTACTTAAGGGGTCGGTATAGCATGCGTAGTTCATAAAAACGTAATACCAAAATAATTTATAAATCAAACATATTTCTAAGGTAGTGTGTATTTATTTCGATTGGATTACAGTATATCTATGTTCCCAAATATATATTTTGAAAGGACAATGATTTACAGACGAATATGAGGAATTTAAAATTTCTATAGAAAACTTATTTTTTTCATAGCTCTTGTTTAAATCAGTGTCTATTCAAAATATATATTTGGGAACCTAGATATTCTGTATTACAATCGGAATAAAGACACACTACCTTAAGAATATGTTTGATTTAAAATTTATTTTGGTATTACATTTGTATGAACTACGTATCCATCGCCGGCCTCTTAAAGACTGCAAAGAACACTCTTAAAGACTGCAAAGACTGCGCTGTGTGCGCTGGCGCTTAGAGTAATGACTCTAGCCTCAGTTCGTTTTGGCGCGAAATTGACGTGTGTTTATTTCTCTTAGAGTAAATAATGGGGATCGTTCAACTTGCTACGTTTACATTGTTGTAAAGATTGCAGTGTAAAGTGCCTTTCTTGTGCCTAATTGAATAAAAAAAAAATGATTTGCCTATTCACACAAAAACAATTCGTGTGGTTTGATTAAAATCTGTTTTCTTCAGGTTGAAGTTTGGATTGAGCAAGATGCACACTATTATCATATAATTTTGCATTCTTAATGGTATCTATTGTTGCTTAGGTAACATAACAATAGCTAGTTAATTTGTGTCTCATAAGTCAATACTTGCCAGGTTAAAAGTGTAAACCCATGCCGTCTTATTACAAAACAAGGTTTATCTTCAGACCCAGGTATAAAAAAAAAAAACTATGGGTGCATGATTGAATTTCGACCTTTATTCCGTCTTAGATGATAAAGTTCCTAATACAAAACTGACAACTTAGTACCGAATTAAGTTTTCAGTTTTGTATAAAGAACGGTATTTCAATCAGAGTTACGTTCTCATTACTAAAACTAGCTCCATGGTTTAAGCCATATCGAAAAATTTATCTTGTTTTGTAATACGACGGATGCAGTCCGGCGTGGCAATTCTGTACTCTGTGAATAAGTACCTATACTCCGTTGGTTTAGTTAGTTAAATAAAGGTAAACTAAAAAAAACCACGTGACGAGAGAGCTGTCAAGTAACCGACTAAACGTAATACCTATCCCTTCAGTTATCATGCTACGTCACAGTTGTACTCTTCAATTTAGCAACCTTATAATTCGTTGACGTTTAGAGGACTTGTCTTTTTGGGCTCTTTACAATAGACAGATTACAAAATCTAATAGTATTATTATAAATCGAACATAAAAATTGTGCTCAAGCAGTTACATTTACGAAGAGTAGTTTAAGAATAAAATATAAAGTTTAACACAACGAACAAAGTTTAGAGAAGAATATCGTAAAAACCAAAAATACGTTTAATTTGGTTAACCAACGTATTTTTAAACAAGAAAATTTCATCTACGAAAACCCTCTTTACGATTTGTTTACCTTTATTTAATTACCTAAATCAATGGAGTATACATACTGAGCAAGAAGTTTATATATAAAATTCAAAACTGACCCACTAAAAAGTGAAAAATAAAAAACTAAAAAAAACAATAATAACCGACTACCAAAAATAACACTGCAGTGAAAAATAACTTTAATTTCGGAACTCGGTGTCTTTGGGTCTGTATTTGAGTTTTTTGCCACCGACTTCCGAAATTAAAGTTATTTTTCACTTTGTAGTGTTATTTTTGGTAGTCAGTTATTATTTTTTTGTAAAAAGTTTTTTATTTTTCACTTTTTAGTGGGTCAGTTTTGAATTTATCTAAATTAAAATAGCTTAATGTTAACTACTCATCATCTTTTACAAAATATTGCTTTTCCCGGTGCTGGGATGTTGATTGTTAAGGAGTTCTCCTGGTAAGAACCAGGAGAACTGCCACTCACTATATGCATAGTGACGAGCATAAATTGCTTAATCGCAACCCATTAAATAGGTACTAATTATTATGTTTTTCCGGCGTCCATCTGTGGTCACCATCATCAGTTCCTCTTCACCAAATGGTGAGAGGAAATGCACGAGTTACTATAAAAAAAATCCAAATCGCTATAGGTTTGCCTATAAAATTTGAGGGTTTCCCTCGATTTCCATAGGATCCCCACACCAGATTCTGATTTGGTGGCAATGAGACCACTTCGGGAGTATACCCTTTCAAACAAAAAAAGAATTTTCAAAATCGGTCCATAATTGACGGAGTAATAGCGTAACAAACATACAAGAAAAAAAAAACATACCGGGTAATTGAGATCCTCCTTCTTTTTGGAAGTCAGTTAAAAAGTAGAGGCAATATTCTAAATACCTAAGTGAAGGCGACTGTGGTCGAACACTTTCTTTCTCAATACACACATAAAAACGAGACAGTGATATGTGTATTCTGTACCTTATGTATGTATTCAGAAAGAGAGAGTCAGACCACAGTCGTCTTCGCTTAGATATTTCGAGTGTTGCCTCCACTTTATTTTTACGACAGATTGTAGTGGCTTGATGTGCTGGCGTCTGTACTATTGGCTACTTTGTATTAGAGTGTATAATTTGTGTCAATTTTTATTTTATTTTTAGGGTTCCGTACCAAGATGGTATAAAGGAAACCTTATGGTGAGACTAAGTCTGTCTGTCTGTCTGTCACGTATGGATATCTCAAGAACTACTAATGTTATCAACTTGAAATTTAGAATAGTTTTAGATGATGTTTGCCCAACTATTTTGCGAACAAGAAAGAAATTTAAAAAAATATATATTTTTTGCAAGAGGGACTGAAAAGGGGGCTTAAAAATTTGAAGTGGGGCTACTAGGGCATGTGTATTCTTATGAAAGAACATTTTTTTTTTGTAGGCAGCATAGTTTCCAACATTTGATAAAAAATTGTAAAAAATAATACCGTCCCCCCCCTTATCTCCGAAGTTTGCATAGATAAAAATCTGAAATTAATCTATGTGATAGAAGTTTATGTAAATATTACAGAAACAATAAAACTTTATCTCTAAATAGCACAGTTTTTCAGAAATCATCAACATCATAGATATACGTACGAAACTCTCGGTGCGCGAGCCCGACTCGCTCGTGACCGGTTTTTAAAGTGTGTCTTGTTTGTATAGAATAAATATTTTTTCTGTCTTTCTTTCTATCTTTTCTTAAGCTTCTTGATACTGAGTTTATTATTTAAAACGATGTTTTCACACTGGCTTGCATGTTCCAATAGAGATTCAAATTTCCCAAAAGAGCAACAAAACCCTGCCCCACAATGTTCAGGACACTGAACTGTTTTACAATTCTAAACCTATCGAGCAGCTCTGCCCTGGGTGATGTATTCAGTCGCGGCCATGTTAACAACTGACCGAGCGGGGTCTGGCTAGTGTTAGCAAAAGCTAGGCTACAGATATTCTATAACTATAACTGTGAATGGTTTTACAATGCTATAGCCAGATTTAATTTGTAAAAGGAAAAACCCGGCCAAGTGCATGTCGGACCACGCATAATGAAGGGTTCCGTAGTTGGGATGAATTTATCCCAAAAACAAACTTAATATTGTAGTTGAAAAACATGCTCATACATCGATAGACGTTGCGGTCAATTCTTCAACTGCAAATTTAAGTTGGTCGACTATTACTCGTTAACTTGTGAAGGCTACTTAGCTGTGATAGTTTTCCTTTTAATTTCGTTATTTATATACTATTGCCATAAATTTTTTCACATATCCAAAACCAACCATTTAGCTGGCAGGGGGGCAGGGGGCACTTGAATATAACACAAAATAGCACTTTAGAGCTTATTATTACGCAAACGGATCCCTTAAATGAAAAATGGTTTTTACAAACGCACAATATTTTTAAACGGCCTATCTAACGATATGCCACACCATGGAATAGACGAGAAAAAAAATATCATCCCCATTTTACGTGCAAGGGAGGTACCCTAAAGAAAATAGTTTTTATGATTTTATTTTACGACTTTCTCGGCGTGATTAATATGTATACCTATGCCAAATTACAGCTTTCTAGTACTAAGCGTATCTGAGCTAAGCCGGGGACAGGCGGACGGACAGACAGACAGACGACGAAGGGTTCTTTGTTGACTACGGAACCCTAAAAAATAGGAAAACTCTTTGGTTTGCTTCGTTTTCTTTTCTTTAATCGGCACGAGTTCTAAAGGCTCATTCCAACATTTTTCTCGATACTTTCAAAGATTAAACAGCTTGCAAAGTTGCTAGCAAGGATTGTGTGCACTTAACGCGCGTATTCTTAATGTGAGACTAATTGAATGAAACCTTAAATTCTTGATTTCTGAGTTTTGCTATGCATCAAAGTAATTGGGTATGTAAAGTAAAAATTAACCTATGCCGATTCCAAAACCATTTCGAGATTTTAAGCTTCTAAGACTTATTTTTGTATTAATCTATTTTCTATATATATTATTATATTTATTTATAAATACACCGGTGAGTCGGTGGGGCTTGACGGTTAGGGACAACTGACTCACCTGTGAGTCGGCCGGCCTTTAGCGGTTAAAGTTGTTCTCCTGGTAATTGTTTTTAAACATAATCTGTCTCTCTATTCATCATTCTTCATCATTTTAGCCGAAAGACGTCCAATGCTGGACATAAGCCTCTACCAAAGGGGGGGTTTTGCCATAATCGCCACGCTTGGCAGGCGGGTTGGCGATCGCAGAATGGTGTTAAAATGCATAGAGAACGCTGCTGCCCATTCTCTAGTAAATCCCTTAGTCGCCTTTTACGACACCAACGGGAAGAAATAGGGCGGTGCTATTCTTTAAGTCCGGGCACCACCATTACATATAAGTTAAAAAACATATTTCACTGACACTCAAACTAAAACCATCTAATTCAAATAAAGCTCAAAAACCATTCGTTACAGTTGCTAACAAAGCCTCGGTGAAGTTAATTTGTCACAAACTCTCCATACACTGCAAACGATGCTGGAAGCCAATGTTGGAGATTTAACCCACATTTAAATTGTTAAAGTTTTTAGCTTTCATGAAAGGTAATTAAGGTAATTTATTGCAAAAGTGCGTGTGTCAAATTGTTTATTATATAAACTTTATCTTTTTAACCGACTTCCAAAAGGAGGAGGTTATCAATTCGTATGTTTATATTTTTTTTATGTTCGGACATAACCCCGTTGATCCGTAGACGGATTTGCAAAATTATTTTTTTGTTCGAAAGGGTATGCTCTGGAGGTGGTCCCATCGTCACCAGGTTTCAGACTGGCAAAAGTAGACTTATCTTTCGTGGGGTACTGTTTAAGATGTTATAATAAAATCCCTCCCCTCATACTTCAACTGAATGAGACGAAATTCAAATCTTGTATAAAACGCACACTATGCAAGCAGGCATATTATAGGTTGGGGGATTACATCGCTGATAGAAATGCTTGGCTCAATGCTGGTCCAGCTCCACAACCACAAATAATTTATTAACATTTGAAAATACTGTTAGAGCTGATGAAGATTGGAAGACCATCTTTTCATTGTATAAACTCGAATCTCCTTTGTATTATATAATTGCATATCGCAGGTGTGAGTACTATGTACAATAGAGCTACCATTTACCGGGTAATTATGTCTTTCATTGACTTAAATGTGCCCTGGCGGCTGAGAGTATGTCATGCTCACTCAGATGTCTCGCTGATGGTGGCGCGTGTGTTGGATCATTTAACTCCCTTCAAAATGGTTGAGCTGAATGGTGCTGATCCATGCGTCATGTTCGTGAACGGGCGCCGTCAGTTGGGACTGGTCATCTCTTAGCTGCCACGGCTTATTTTTAATTATTTTAGTTTTGAATTGTTATCTTTTTATCACGGACGCTTCTGACGTATTGCATCGTTCTCACATGTTTCACTTCAATATGAATGATGTAACCAATATTTTGTATTAATATTTTAATTTAAAAGAGTGTCCGTGGAGTTTCTTGCCCATTCTTCTCCATAGGAACCTACTATTTGGAATGGGCAACTAGCTTTATATTTGTAACTGACCGACTTCTTGACAATTCAAAAGTGCTTGACAATGGTTTAATTGAAATAAATGCTTTGAGTTTGAGTTTGAGTCAGATTCTGATGAAAATCGAGGGAATTCCTCAAATTTTATAGGCACACATACAGCAATTTGAGTATTTTTTATAGTAAGTCTTGCATTTGCACTCGGAAAGCACCATTTGGTGAAATGGAACTGATGATGAAGACCACAGATGGCCACCGGAACTACTTAATAATAAGTATTTCACGGTTGCGATTCGATTAGGCACTTTAATATGGTTGCTAAGCAATTTATGCTCGTCACTATGCATATGGTGAAGTCACCATCAGTTACAGTTCTCCTGGTTTTTACCAGGAGACTCCTCAACAATTAACGCCCCTGCATCGAGAAAAGTAATATTTTGTAAAAGGTGATGAGCATTTGACATTAGGTTATTGTAACATAGATAAATTACCAACTGACCCACTAAAAAGTGAAAAATAAAAAAACTTTTTACAAAAAAAACCGTGATTCCCAAAAAAAACAGTACAAATTGAATAAGTCGGTGGCAGCTAGAAAACTAAAATACAGATCCAAAAACACTGACTTCCGAATTTAAAGTTATTATTCACTGTAGTTTTTTTTCGGAAGTCGGTGGTTGTTTTTTTGTAAAAAGTTTTTATGATTCCGTTTTCAAACAGACAGATCCAAAGACACCGACTTCCGAATTTAAAGTTATTATTCACATTGTAGTGTTTCTTTGGAAGTCAGTTGTTGTTTTTTTGTAAAAAGTTTTTATGATTCCGTTTCCAAACAGATAAAATTTACAAAAAAAATATCTTAGTATTTCGTAGTAAACAGCTACGCCGTAGCAACATGTTGCTACAGCGACTCATAAATCGTAGCAGAGTTGCTACGAATAAAAAATTCGTTTCAAATCTTCTGGTTACAGAAGATTATACGATTCCTCGTAAATAATGTAATTAATTTAACAAAATAATTAGCATTAAATGTTTTCAAAGTAAAGAGGTATTTCTTATGCTTAATTTAAAATATAAAGACATGTTGTTTTTTAATTAATTCTCATCGCATAGTATTTTATCTTGAATCCATTATAGTCCTAACAGGTAATGCTTATGTACAATAGTAATAGTAAATAATTCAATAAAAACAAAAGGATGTTGCCCTTCTCACAACGAGCCACCACCTTGTATGAGACCCATCACACACGTTGGACAATTATAAGCCAGATTATCAACACTGAACTAAATAAACAATTCAGCAAGAAAATTGGGAAGACGCAACTACAACCTCGCAAAGTGGGCTGCCTCCACGGTGCGGCAGCATGTTGTCAATGTGGAGCTGTACCGCAAACTATGTCCCACCTCCTATCCTGCCCGCTGTGCCCCAAAAAATGCAACCATAGTGACCTATGTGCTGCCACCGGCGATGCCGTGGAAGTGGCGAAGTTTTGGGCCAATAAAATGTTATACACTGCCACGCCATAGCTCCAATAAAGAAGAAGAAGCAAGAAAATTGCTAGATCCATATCTAAACTGTATAACCAAATCTAAACTTCAAAAAGAGAAACACTGTAATCATCGCCTAAGTTTTTATTTAATTCTAAAGTCTAATTACATAGTTTCTTCTAAAACAATGCCTGACCTCATTCTGAGTGATGTTTCGTGAACTCAGACTATTTTATGGGTAAACTTTGAGCAGCAATTAAAATTGCGGACAGCGCCATCTATTATCGTGCCCTGGAGTTAATGCAAGTAATTAATGGTTTGTGAAAGTTTCTGGTTCAATTTATCTTAGGATAATAGTAACTTAAAAATTAGAAAAGAATAGAGACAGGTTGATTATGGGACATTTTGGCGAAATCAAATTATTTCCCTTCAAAATTACTTATGTATACCTAGAATGTACTGATCAATTGTCACTTTTAAATTGATTAGTTTTTGCCAATTTCACTGTATATTAAGAAATAGCCATAAAAAGGGTCTTCATCGCTTCAATTAAGATAATGTATTTTTTATGAGTTCCAGATGACTTTACTGTTAAAGCAATTAAACATTTAACCGTCATTCGACAAATTGCAACGATTATTTATTAAATAAAGAAACGGACAACAGTAAGTTTAAATCTCTCTCACTAGTAAATACAAACCTCATCAATCACAATATAAAAACACAATATTGGTTATGGTATTTGAATAACCCTCAATATGCTCCCTTAACGATGCTCAATTCAATATTTCACCCCTCAAAGTGAACGAAGGTATGAAGTTATTCGAATTTATTTTCAAAAGAAATAAAATAATGTAAATGAGATTTAGTTTCATCATTTTTATTCACACCTCTTAATGTCTTTTCCGTTCCTTTATTGAGATAAAAAGATCTGTAATGGACTTCTTTTTAATATAAAAAATCCATCAATGTTATTAAAAAAATCCATCATGTTATTAAAAATAGGATTGTATACAAGGTCAAATTAAGTTAGCTAGCAAAACTCCGCAAATGTGATGGGTTTCGATAGCTAAGCACGAAACAATAAAAAAGAAAAACATTTGATGTTTTTTTTTTGGAGTCATAGACCTCTGGTAGAAAATTGTTACTAGATAAAAATAACCTGATGTTCTCAACTCACACTGAGTTGAGAAAATCTGGTTATTTTTTTTCCTGTTTAGTTATCGATATCCATCACGTCTGTGAAGTTTACATGAAAAAAAATTTTGAAACTGATATTTCAAGTGACTACATTACCGCTTTAGCCGATTGATGAACTCAAAAAAAACTCAAACACTTTATTTACATTTTATTTTATTGACATTCGGAACTTACCCATTAAACGATTTAAAATCTGTATTAAAACTAAACTTTGTAAAAAAGGTTACTATAAGATTTCTGATTATTTAGAGGACAAACATGCTTGGGATTGACCTGCTCGCTCTGCTAGCCTTGTGATAAAACTGGAAAACTTGACATTTTAATTTTTATGCATGATTTTATATACATATTGACATTGCAGAATATTGTATACAATTTTACATGAATGTTTACTTTGAAAAGTATTATATTTACTGCTTTAATTTATTGTGAATGTGAGCACTATGTGGGTCATTTTTTTTTCTTTAAATGTTTTCCTTTCTTTTCTTTTCTCAGTTAAGTTTTAATGATGGTCTGACATTTTGAGCGCTTTATGCGGCCTACCTAAATGTCCTTTTTTTGATACTGTTCGTCGAGTCGTTGAGCTCCTTAAGTTTTGAGTTGAGCTGCACGATTACTGACAAATGCTTACACTGATTGGACAGGTCCGCTCAAATTTGTGTGGTTCTTTCCTCAAAAGACCATTTCAGACACGGATCTACATGGTCCTCACATGATCTGACCAAGATTATGTCTGGACTTTAAAAGAGACTTTGACCCCTGAGTTTGTTTCGCCATTTCTTCTCAGGGGTAGTCAGATAGGAAATGTCGGCTACATCTAGATTTTTTTTTTTTATATGACGTGTAAAAGTGATTTTAATATCCTATTTACAGAATAAACGATTTCATTTCATTTTTGTTTTATCATGTTTAGATGTCGATACCCATCACGTCTGTGGAGTTTTGCTAGCTGATTTAATTTGACCCTGTATAGCGAAATTATTCTGGCATTAAATATCAATTAAAGTTATTTTAAGGGGATAATTATAATTGGATCTGCAAGATTTGTTAATTCTAAATAGTTATTCATGAAACTGTTGTATAATGTATTAAAACACTAGTGTGATAATAGTATCACATGAGTGTTTTAATACTTAGTTATGTAGAGTTGCATACAAGACTTTATCTACACCCATGATATGAATCCTCTATATAAGGTAATCAATTTTTGCAATACTAATATGGAACAAAATGGCGGGATACGACGTGAATTCGAATAACATATAAGTTTTTTTTTTTTAATTACGGCATAACTCGGTTTCTATTTTCTCCCTCGCTAAAGCTCGGGAGTAAAACTACCTCGTATATAATGGATTTTAGCGCCGTGTACACTATACTTTTCACTACGATTGCGAGAAAATAAAATATGGATTATTGACATTACACCATAAACACCTTGACGGCAACAGATTGAAAATTATTTATTTTTCTTCCATCTGCAAATACGGGTCTCCATTCTCATTAGATGATGACATATTCACTGTTGTAAAATAAATTACGGTCACCAATTCAATTTGTAATTAGAGAAAAAAAATCTAAAGATTTCGCGCCAATGGCTTTTTAATTTCTTCTGAATCCGCAACCAAGGAACATGACGCATACTCAACTACGTCGAGGCCGCAACGCATTGCCCGCATTCTACCGAAGAGTGTGTACTCTTCGGTAGACACTTTTAGTTCCATTTTCAAAAATAAAATGTTCTTTTTTTATGAAACAGTAATAAGTCGAGTCTTTATTCATAATTATTTTACAGTTGTAGCCCGCGAAATTCAAATCTTCTTAAGGCTATTTGAAGTTCAGTGTCAGGTTGTATATTTATCACAATATGATTCGCGACTATCAGATAATTGTGTATTTACAAAATTATAATCATTAAAATCATTATTACAGCTACAGGTACAACCGTGGGTTCACCTTAAGAATAATGACTTTTTGGTTTTGTAGGCTCGTTGGTTTAGACAAAAAAAAAACACATATTCCCCTAGAGGATGAAATGCTATTTTAGCCTTGCTCTGGTACGCTAAAATGACGGACTTTTTGAGCAAGGGTAGTGAAAAAGATTTTGAATGTTGATGTTATTATCCTGTGACAAACAAATAGACAGACAGAGCCAATTTTTCCACAAGTTCCCTTTTACTTAGTAGTAGGTAACCCAAAAAGTATCAACCTATGTAATGTTTAACCCTACTTATTAAACTCATTTCTAACATATTCTAAGCCAATTTAACTTACCGTAATATTGTTAAATTAATGAAATAGTTGTATACTTGTTGGAAGTCAACACGACAACCACGTCATTAATCACTCTTGGTGTTAACGCGCGCGTTTACGTTAAGCACTTCATGTAAAGTGCTAAAGGTGATGTAATTAAACTTGCGTTATGTTGTTATTGTAGTTAGCGAGTACGGAGATTAAATTAGGGGTTAAAGTTGTTAAATAGTTTTATGTTAAGACTAAACATTAAATTATTTATGTTAAGTCATAAATAGACACCAACCCCACTTAGTGGGGGTGATGTTTTTACTAAGTGCGAGGATTAAAAGGTAAATAGTAGGTATAACACTACCCTAATCTTAAAAAAACTGGCCAAGTGCGAGTCGAACTCGCGCACGAAGGGTACCGTACCATTATATATAAAAACGGCAAAAAAATCACGTTTGTTGTATGGGAGCCACTCCCTTAAATGTTTATTTTATTCTGTTTTTTAGTATTTGTTGTTATAGCGGCAACATAAATACATCATACGTGAAAATTATAACTGTCTTACTATCACGGTTCATGAGATGATCACAGACGGACAGACAGACAGACAGACGGATGGACAGCGAAGCCTTAGTTAATAATAATGTAAATAATAGTTAAGAGCGAAATACAAGTTAACAAGCTTATGCAACAAATATGACTAGTATTATTTAATAAACATGCTTCATGTAGAAAGTATAGGCAAATTAGTCTATCATGTTACTGTTATTTGTTAAATACTATTAGACTTAGGATTACAGTTAATAAGTTAAAATTATATAAAATTGTTTTACTATTATTAATTAGTTTAAGGATTAAAAAGTATGTTATTGTTACGCGCACACGCACACTAAAAACACACATTAAAAAACCTTCCGTCCATAATCTTCCTTACATATTACTTACACAAACGCACACACCCCAACTAGACTATGAATTTTTGTACTTCAGTCACTTAACAATCAAGTATGGATAGAACCCTGGACATTTTATCTGATATGGATAACACAGAAATAGCCCAAGTGTCATGCTGCTCCCTTCGCGATTTAAGCACAACAATAAAAATTAAAAGCTCTGATTTCACGATTATATCACAGAATATCAGAAGTATCTATTCTAATTTTAGCGACTTACAATTAAACCTAGCTAATTTGAATTTTAAGACTGACGTTATTGTTTTAAGTGAGTGCAGGCTAAGCTCTAATAAGAATATTCCTCAATTAAGTAATTACTCGGCTGGCCGCACTACTAAACACTTAAACAAAGCTGACGGTGTCGTCGTTTTTGTTAATAACACACACAACTTTCAAATAAAAGAAATAGAATTAACTCACGCGTCTTGCTTACAAGTTAATATTAAACCCGATCTCATAGTCCTAGGAATATATCGCTCTCCATCAAAGACAAACGCGGAAGATTTCATAAACTCTTTATCTCTCCATCTAGCTACCGTTCCTTCAAATAAAAATGTAATAATAACTGGTGACATTAATATAAATTTAATACACAGGCAAGCAGAGCAATCATACGAGAGATCAAATAGACTTAATTACTTAAATAGGTTAGCAACGCACGGCCTACTCCCCGGACACTCACATCCCACTAGAGACAAAAGTTGTCTGGACCACTTCATGCTAAAACTTAGACCTACCAAAAAATCGGCGTTCATTGCAATCATCGACACTACTATCACTGATCACTCTATGATTTTCCTAAAAGTAACTGAATTGACGAATACACGTAAAACATTTAGAACGAAAACAACTGTAAACGTAGAACATGCACTCGAGCTTTTAACAACTAACAACATTCAAGACCTTACAAACCTGTCTAACCCTAATATTCTATTAGATAGTCTAATAGGCTTGCTACAAAAATGTCTCACTGCCAGTACACTTGTTTCGAGAATATCCCTTAAAAATAGATTGATTAAACCTTGGATGACACTAGGCTTGCTGCGTTGCATACATAATCGCAACAATATGCAAAGAAAGTTGAAACTAGACCCTTTTAACGAGATACTAAAAATCACCTATAGGAGATACAGGAACTACTGCAACAGCATCATTAAAAAACAAAAACGTAAACACGATCGCGAACTACTATATAAGACACACAAAAACCCTAAAAAACTATGGAAAACAATAAACAATATTTCTCAACGAAAACCACCTAAAACACAAAATACAGCATTGCTGGAATCAGCCGCTAACCCTCTCGAGGCAGTAAACAAAGTTAACAAATACTTTTCCACTATAGGGAAGTGTCTTGCTGACGACATAATAAATAACCCTCAGAAGAAACATAACAGCGTCCCTAGCTTACCTCAGAACGTTGCGGCTTCACCGGTCTCATCCTTTGTTCTTCTCAATTCTGACCCTGACGAAGTAGCAACCGTAATCATGAGCCTAAAATGTGACAGTGCAACTGGCTGGGACAAAATCCCGATAAATTTCTTAAAAGCTGCCAAGTCCATTATTTCGCCAATTATTTCACATCTTATTAACCTCTGCTTTGAACAAGGAATTTTTCCTACCGCCCTGAAACAAGCTGTAATAACACCAGTATACAAGAGTGGTAACATAGTTGACCCGTCTAACTACAGGCCGATATCTGTACTTCCGTCCTTGTCTAAAATTGTTGAAAGATTAATAAATCATCGCTTGACTAGATATTTAACAAAAAATAATTTAAAGTCTACAGAAGACGCAGTCCTGGCACTTACATCTTTAGTCACTGAAAAAATGGACAGTCGTGATAAGTGTCTGGCAGTATTTTTAAACCTAAAAAAAGCCTTCGACACGGTCAGTGTCCCTACACTTTTACACAGGCTAGAAGGCATTGGCGTAAGAGGAATACCACTTAAACTTTTTAAAGAATGCCTAAGCGAACGCAGATATGTGGTAAAAATAGGATCAATCACTAGTTCCGAAGAAATAGTCACATACGGAGTAGGACAAGGTAGTGTGCTCGGTCCGACGCTGTTTCTTATTTATATAAACAGCCTATGCAACATGAGACTTGACGCAGCTCACATATTCTCCTATGCTGACGATACAGCAATTGTTTTCTCGGGAGAAACATGGGACAGTGTCGGTCACACCGCCGAACGTGGCTTGTCTATAATAGCTGCCTGGCTCGAATGTAACCTTTTAACTTTAAATGTATCAAAAACCAACTACATTTGTTTCTCCATTGACAATCGCACTCAGCCATCTCAAGATCTACAGATTAAAATACATACCTGCTCTGACTTCCCTGACACCAACTGCTCTTGTTTAAAAATCAACAAAGTAAGTAGCACCAAATACCTTGGTGTTATGCTTGACCAAAGGCTATCGTGGCACTTGCATCTAGAACTCATAATGAACAGAGTCAGGAAATTAATTTGGACCTTCAAATCTCTTCGCCACGTAGCTACTAAAGATCTTATCCAACAAATTTACGTGTCTCTGGGTCAATCCGTATTGACGTATTGTTTACCAATTTGGGGTGGAGCATCCAAAACAAAGTTTTTAGAACTTGAGAGGACGCAGAGAGCTTTACTAAAAGTCATGTACTTTAAGCCACGTATATTTCCCACCGAAACCTTATACTTAACTTCGAACCTCTTGTCAGTTAGAAAGCTCTATGTCCTGCTGATTACTCTAAAGAAGCATAAATCCCTTCCCTTCGTCACTGCCAGGACGAAAACTAGGAGGAAGAATAAAGTAGCTCCAGAAACCCCAGTCAAAACTACATTTGCTACAAGACAATACACAAAGCAATCTTCTCGCATATACAATTCTCTCAACAAAATTCTCACCATATACCCTATGAAATACCGCGAGTGTAAAAAGACACTCACTGAATGGTTGAAGAGCAAAAGTTACGAAGAAATCGAGGCTATGCTCTACACAGTCACTTAATTCCCAAATACATATCTAATTATAATCTATAGATACAATTGGTCGCTGAATAAAACATTACACAAATCACACCTTCCACACCAACATTCACACCCTTACACTACACACACCGCCACCTCACACATACTCACCCCCCACACACACACATAACACTGTGCGCATTCCTTATTCCTTATTTAATTAGTTTTTTTGTTTGTTTTTCTATTATGTATTGTTAAAAGCCTTTGGCATGCTTTCAAAATTTTCTATTGTTTATTCTCTCATACATGTATAGTCAATGTAAACTGGAAGAGCGGAACCACCTAATACAAGCAAATCTTTGCTTAAAAGGTGACTCCAAACATAACAATGTAATTTACATATGTTGATGAAATAAACATTTTATTCTTATTATTCTTATTCTTAGTAATAGGGTTCCCGTTTTACCCTTTGGGTACGGAACCCTAAAAAGACGTCAAGTTCATCTCTTTGTATATGCGACTAAATGGAAAACAAATGCATGTTTTTTTATTATTATTAAAACTAAATTGTAGTGTATTGTTTCTGGCATAATTATGCCAACGCCAGAAATACGCCTAATATAAAAAGTTTTCTTATGAAGTAAATAAACAAGTACCCTTTTTAAATTGCATTTGCAATAAAATTCTCATACATCACAAATGATCCTACAAAGAATATTTCAGTTCGTGTTCCAAAAGTGTTAATCCTTTAATGCGATCAACCGGACCGTGCCGCTCCGGACTGGTTCGGGCCGGATCGAACCGGATATATTCATCGTGCGTAAAAGCTTAACTTCAGAATTGCAGTGAGACAAATACAAAATAGACTCTGTAGGTATTTCTTTTCACTGTTATAGGGAACTAGCTTTTGCCAGCTGCTTCGCCCACGTGGAGATCGGAGGCCTATATACAACTTTATTTTTTGTATATGCGAATCCTCAATATAGTTTGTTCAGAATAAGGAACTAAATCGATTTCAATAATTTTTACACCATGCTATATTTTGCCCAAAAATATTTAAGTGTGATGGAAAATGTTATCATCATTTACTTACAATACAATCGCCGCCGTACGTTAGGTACCTACTGCCAAATTATTTTCAATGAGCGCAAGACGACCCTGGAGGCGCGGGGGCGCCGCGCGCCGTTAGCATGTTTTTGTACGGACAACCCGGTAACATAACAACCTTATAACTTTGTGATTTTTCATGATACAGTTTTTGTACATAGATTCTTTACATTATACATACTAGACACGTGTTTCGGGGTTCGCATTTACTAAAAATAATATTGTATAAACCTTCGCCATGAACACATACGTATACAGTGTGTCTTGAAATTTTTTGTGATAAAGGTTGTCCAAGGTCATGACGAAGATGATTTAGAAAATTGTTAATTAACTTCTTGTTGTATCTTTAAACTGTTTAATGTTTTAGAATGACACGGTTATGTCGACAGCTTTGTTAACCTATTCACTACCAAATAAATCGCATTGATGGCCATTCAATTTGTTTAGAAGAGTTTAGAGGAAACTCTTATTTAATGACGAATTTTGAGAAATATTCAGAAAAACACAAAACTTGGATTTTTCGAACCGGATTGACATTGAAATCTTGGAGTTTCACCTATTCTGCTGGATTGGGGTGCTCAATTGTTGCAAAGGGGTCATACTATCAGGTCATGGAAGGAATACGCTGTATTACAAGTCACGCTGTATTTGCCCGCTTTCATGGTGACCGGTCAAACGGTGATGGAGTTTATGAATATCATAAATGTACCTATGTATGTTTTAATTTGTTGCCCTTTAAGTTACATTATAAATTTGTGTATAAGCAAAGGTATTTTTCCAGATGCCCTGAAAAAATCGGTAATAAAGCCAAAAAACAAGATCGGGAGCTAATGGAATACTACAGACCAATATCATTGTTACCTTTGTTCTCAAAAATAATTGAAAAGTATATTCATAAAGAACTCAATTTATATTTAGAAGCGAATAATATTCTTTGTGACGAACAAAAAGGATTTAGAAAAAACAAGATAATTAACATGGCTATTTATGACTTTTTGCATACTGTTATGACAAATATGGATAAAAATACTGCAGTTTGTGCGATATTTTGTGACATGACCCAGGCATTTGATTATGTGTAACATAATATTTTATTAAAAAAGCTTGATGCTTACGGGGTAAGAGGAAACGTCCTTGAGCTTTTAAAGTCGTACCTACATGACCGAAAACAAATAACGGAAATAAGCAGAATTAATATAAGCACCAAAAAGAAAGAAATCTTCCGATCGGATGAACGTAAGGTTATCTACGGAGTTCCACAAGGAAGTATACTAGGACCACCGCTTTTTACGCTTTACATTAATGACTTTCCAATGGCAATCAAACATCCAATGACACTATTCGCAGATGACAGCACAATAACGATACCTTGCAATCAAAGAGATTTTTATAAAGAGGACATAAGAATACACACATTAAAAGATGATAATGATCTATAGAATGGTTAGACAATAATAATTTAAAAATTAATTTAAATAAGACTGTAATAATGCATTTTAGCCAACGCGTATTGACTCTTTCCAATCTTGACATAACATACAATGAAATTATAATTGACACAGTTAATACAACTAAGTTTCTAGGACTTACAATAGATCGGAATTTAAATTAGAAGGCGCATATAGAAGCCCTGACTAAAAGGATAAGCAGTAGTGCATACGCCTTGTATATACTGTCACGCACTGTTAACATAGATGCGTTACTAACTGCTTATTACGGGCTAACGGAATCTGTTCTCAGATACGGTGTTATCTTTTGGAGTAACTCAACTAATAAAGGAGTTGCATTTAAAGCGCAAAAGAGATGCCTCAGAGCCATGTTTAAGTTGAAATCTACCGATAGTTGTAAGCCCTTTTTTATATATAAAATATTGACATTGGCATCCCTTTCTATTCTGAAAACCGTAATGTTTGTTAGAAATAATAATAAATTATTTTCGCGAATGGCAAATAAATTTCCCAGAAGCAGGCGTGATCAAAGTCAGCTCTGTCTGCATAGGAGTAGGACTGCACTTATGCGCAAAAGTGTTTTCTGCATGGCTCCCACTGTTTATAATAAATTACCCAAAAGTTGGAGGGAGCTTAATAATGCACAGTTGAAAAAACAGCTTAAGACATTTCTAACTAACAAAGCATACTATACTATTAATGAATTTCTGGCAGAATCGTTTATTTTGACATAGATTAAATGCATTATTGTTTAAACATTATTATTAATATATTTTTAGTTTTATTTTTGACATTTTAATTCATTGTTGTTTGACGTTACATTATTGTATTGAAATTAATTATTACCAATCATAATTTTTGCACGCCATAGTACGTGGCAAACATGTCTGAACCTTTATTCTTATTGTTATCCTACATGCATTTTTATTCTTGTATGTGTACACATGTTTAAGGAAATAAACACATCTTTATCTTTATCTTTACCAAAATATATGATTTTACTACAGTTTTTTGGTCTAATGACAAAAATGTACTATATTTTTGTCGACGTTAATATTTTTGGAATATTTCAATAATGTTTATTAATAGAATACCATGATTATTACAATAAAAAAAATGTTTATGAACAAATTAAAATTTATTTGTGTTCTAAACTCAAAAATATTTGAATTTTCTATTTATCCTATTAGGCTGTTTATCGGCTTTATACCTTTGCTTCTCCTTCAACCTGGCAAAAGCAAAGTTTTTCGTTATTTTATTTTATTTCTTCAAAAGTGTATTGAAAAACGTCGTTTGATACACGTGGACATTTGTTATTGCAGTTCTCGGCTCAAAAACAACCTCGCCTACGGTTCGGGTGTTAATTCCGCCTCGAATGCAATTACAAACATTCTCCACAAAATGTACTATTTTATTACTTTACCAGTTTGGAGTATATCTATGTTCAAAACTTCTAGAAATTATAAGTCTGGTGAAACGTTTACTGTTGGATACGGATTGCTCAAAGATTTCAACAATGAAAGGTTAAAGGAGTTCGCTTAACACAGATTTTCTCCATAATTCACACATCATTCTTTATATACTGCAGGGTCATAATAGTATTCTAGTAAACAGATTTTATTTTATAAAACATTCTCGAGTCTATATTATTGTATTTTATATTCAAAGCGCGAATGTAAACACCGATATTCAATATTAATTAACGAATACCCATTTAATTAATTTAATTAGCTATTTGAGCCGATAATTAAGTGACTTTTTTAATTGACACGTTGCAAAGCCGTGATAGTTTGTCACTTCACTAATTAATATGAATATGATATCCACTGTTATTATTCAGTAAAATTGGTACCTACAGTCAGTCAATCTATTGAGGAAAATACTTTTAACAAAGGTTAAATGAAATGACTATCTTTCGACTATCCTCGATGCATCTTTTATTAGTCCATTTGATTTGGGGCACTCCGTAAGATCGTAATTAGTGGGCCAATACCAAAGATTTTAATCGTAGATTTGCCCTGCCGCATCAAAAGATGGTCGCTTTTCTGTTTCAGTTTGACACCTCTGACAGACACAATGTCGCAGACTTTTTTTTTTTTTGGGTGGGAAATTGTCAAATAACTTCTCCCGCTCTGGGCTGAGCGGGGGGGCGTGTCAGACTTTTACTGACTAAAACCCACCCGTGTTCCTTCCGTTGCCTGTGTGCCAGGGCCACGATATCCCTTTCGGACAAACTCGCAACCCTGGCAGGCATTGGCCCTAGCGGACCCCGTCAGTTGGTGCTGAAAAATCTTTGAGGCGCGCGTGGAATACAACGCGCCGTCGACCCGGGCCTGGTCCTTGTCGGACGGTGGGCTACCCATCGCTCACCGACCGCAGGCCCGCGCCTACGGTGGCCGGAAATCAGCTTGCGACACCCGACGCCCGGGGCGTTTCCTACGGCGACTAAGGGCGTGAGGGCGTGAACCCTGCCTCACCCTCACGCGTTCCGCCTCCTTCTTCGTGAGAATTTCTGCTTCGCAGATAGAGGTGACGGCCTCCCATGCACTCTCGCTCCGAACCATGGCCTGAACCAGGGCCGGACGCGAGAGATCACTGCCGCCGATCGCCTCCGTGAGGACACGGCGGTGGTCCGCCCAAGCCGGGCAGACCTCCACCGTATGCTCCACCGTGTCCTCCAGGCGATCCACACAGTGGTGACACCCGGGCGTTTTTTCTCTCTTTATCCTGAACAGGAACCTCCCGAAACAACCGTACCGGGTGAGGGTCTGCGTCAGGCGGAAGATGAGGACGCCGTGGCACTTCTCTAGCCACTCCTCAAAGACTTATCGCCACAATTGTGGCATGCCTAATGTCGCAGAGATTTGACTTGATTTTCATGGAAACTTCATTATTATTGTGTGAGCTCATTCGTCTTAGTATGGACACTTTTTCACGCGACTTAGTACGGAAAATCTTCAAATCGAGGCCAAATCTAACGATTTAAATCTTTGGCCAGTACCCTACTATACTTTTGTGAGAAACCTGTTAACAAATAAAGACGTGCAGCAAGTCTATAGCAGTATTTAGCAGTCCTATCTTCTCGCCTAATTTACAGAAACATAAAAAAACAAGTGAGAAAGAAAGAAAAGAAAGAAAATACGTTTATTTGCAGTAAACATGACGCAAAAAAGAACATAAACACAAAAATAAGAAAAGGTTGGGGGACACATGCGTCACATCCACGCAAAACGGCTATCGGTCAGCATTATACTGCGACTGCTATGCAAGACAGAGCCCTAGCGCTGGTTTTCAGTGACAGCCGGCGCTGACGTAATGACGTCGTACGGTGCAGCACACAATTAATAGGACGCTGTGCCGGTACATCATAAAAGGTTGGGGAAGAAGTTTCTTCGCATTTTTTAAGAAAATTTAAACATTTTTTAATATAGTTTATTTACATTTAACTAAAGTATGTAGGTACCATTTTGTTCGCTAACTTTTTGCCATCTTGTAGGTAGGGTTATGATCCCATTGCTATAGAAATTTTGGGACTTCTGATCAAAATACCGCGACAAGTGGTTTTGGCCTCGGGCCAAGGGGTAGTGGTCCTCTCGTGATGTTAACCTGACACTGCCTAAAGAATTCTGAAGAGACCGAAACAGGTGGAAATCTGAAGGTGCAAGGTCAGGACTATACGGCGGATGCTTTAACACCTCCCAGCTAAACTCTCTTAATTTTTGCTGAGTGGCTAAAGATGTGTGAGGTCTAGCGTTATCATGATGAAAAACCACACCCCTTCTGTTGATTAATTCCGGCCGCGTTCTCTCAACTTCTTGCTTTAATCTCATCAGTTGTTCGCAGTAGAGTTCAGAATCGATGGTCCTGCCTGGTGGTAACAGCTCATATGAATAATGCCCTTCCAATCCCACCACACACACAGCATCACCTTGTTGTGAGTTAACCCGGGTTTCGCCACAGTCTGTGAAGCGTGACCGGCCTTTGACCACGACCTTTTTCGCAAGTTCTTGTCGTACGTGATCCACTTTTCATCACCAGTTATCAGCTTCTTCAAAAATGGTTCGGTTTCATTACGTCGTAATAAAGAATCACAAAATAATGAGTACACGGTTCATTAGGTTCCTTTCAGTGAGCTCGTGAGGTACCCAAATATCGAGCTTTTTTGTGTACCCAGTTTTTTTCAAATGTGCCAAAACTGTTTTGTGGTCTATTCCTAGATCTTACTTCACTTTTTCAAAAATGGCATCCATTTTATCCGTTATAGGGCGACCAGAGCGACGTGCATCTTTGACATCAACATTTCCGGATTGAAAACGCTTAAACCAAATTTGTGCTACTCTCACAGACACTGCACTAGGTCCATAAACATCGCAAATTTTTTTCGCGGCTTGCGTTGCATTTTGCCTTTTTAGTAGTAATATTTTAAAATGTATCGAATTTCTTCATTAGATTCACTCATCTTGACAGTACGAAAAACAAATGAAAATCACACATTTTCCTAATTAGAATTTGGAATTATGTTCTTTAAAATTTAAACTTTCAATGATACCAAAACCAGCCAGATACAAATAGTATAGCCAAAGAGATTTTATTACAAGTTCATACATACTATAATGCGAAAAGACTTTTCCCCAACCTAATACATAAAGAAAAATAATATAATTATAGTGTGTGTCGGATCACGCACAATGAAGGGTTCAGTAGTGGGGATTAATTTATCCTAAGAAAAAACTTAACATTGTAGTTGAAAAACACATTCCAACAGCAAATGTAAGTTTGTACGCGCAATATTGAGAGATTTACCATGTTATTTTAAGATCATAGACTTCTTATTTATTAAATATTTTCTGAATTCTTTTCACAATTTTTATGCTCATTAGTTTCGGAGGTATGGGTATGGGATATGGGAATGGTCAATATTCATCTATTTTTTTAAATAATTTTAAATGTATTTATTTTAAAATGATAAAATAATGTATCTGAAATCCTTACAACAAACCCTTTTATTGTATATGGTACAGATTGCAAAACTTTTATTTACTACTAATTTTCTCATTTTTCCCGCAATTGTGACATATTCAAAATTCATTTATTTACATGTACATGTCCGTGTTTGGGTCATAGAAATTCATATGTGCACCAAATTTCAACTTATCGGCTGTGACAGACGGACCGACCGACAGATAGACAGGCAGGCAGACAGACAGATATCTACACGAGTGAAGCCTACCAACACATAGATAGGTCTATGGCACCGCGTACCTACCTAATTAAAACCACGAATGCAACATTACATTGTAACAATTAACATTATTATACCACGCTGTTTGTGAGTTTATTCAGTCTTTAAACATAGCTACAATTAATTAAAATTATAAGAGTGCTATAAAGTTGTATACACGGTGACCGCGCTCGCATTTCGCGTCGTAATGGTCGTAAAGTTATCGTCAATGATGTTTATTTCGCCACTTTATGTCAGTATAATTTAAAGAGTGACAGGGACATCTACGCATGAACTGTAACTATGAATTCAGTACATGCTTTTAGACCCCCCCTAGGGAAGAAATTTTTCGTCAGTTAAAAAAAAAAACTGATGTTATATGAAATAGCAGTTTTTTATTTTAAGACCGACGACAAATGTCTTTATTAAATATTATAATTAATTAATAATAATATTATGGCAAGGCAAAGAGCTTCACGGACGCTTTTTCCGGGCCAATTGCCAAACAGCGAAGAGCTCATTACGTGGCTGGGTCAAGGGCTTGATTCAGAAAGCAGTACTCCTTGACACGGCACGCATAGGGAGGAGGTTCCTATCTCTAGAGCCCTAACCACTGGCAGCTTGGACCATGTTCCTGATGCCGATGGACTACTGTTTTTTGTATTTTTAAATGTTTTTTTTAATGTTTTTTATAAAAATATTTAAAAATGTAATCAATATGTATGTATAACTAATAAATTAAAATAATAATATTAAGTAATTTTGTTATTCATTTAATTTTAAAAATATAAATTAATTATATAATATGAATATTTTAAGTTAAATAAATGAATTTTATATAACTATCGGCTCTTTTGGAAAAGCACAATACCTACTCGGTTAAAATGTATGGAACAGCAATTTTTTTTTCTTCTTTTCTTTCTTTTTTCTTTCTTGCTTCAGAATCATGAACAGAATCCAAGGTGATAAGTTGCGCGTCAATGTCACCCTGTATTAAGCCGGAACTACTGATTAATTAACAAAAGTTCTGTTAATGTATACACTTTTTGTTACGACGGAAGCTATGTATAGCCACTGTCATGATTACCCACAATACTATGTTCAATCTAATTTATGTGGAAAAATGGTGTGTTTTCCACATTAATTAACATGGCGCTATAACAACATGTAAACTATGGTTCACAGTGCACGGGAGCAGGACTCAAAGGTATGTTACACTGTCCTGACCTTTTACCGAAATAAAGGCTTCCCAAGTACTACTTTTTTGTTTCTTTGCTACATTTAAAATCAGCATAGATAAATTACAAATTAATGCCGGTTTTAAATATTCAATAAAGTTTTTTCTGTACCAAGTTACTTCAAAGGATCCACTAGCATAACATACAAGTAAAATATCCAAACGGGACGACCCCGAAAGGAAAATTCGTTCAACATGATATTTGAAGCTTGAAACAGCGCCATCTATGTTTGTGACACTGTACTTCAACATCTGACTGTTTCCGCGCTAGTTTTCGTTTGTATCTGTTACTTTTCAATAGAAGGCGCGTGCTGTATGTTATCACTTTTATTAAATTGTTAGAAATGCAGCAGCGTAACGCGATTTTTTCGATTTATAATTACAACCATTGGGAGACTGTTCTTCTAGAAAAATTGAAAAAGTTCGTGATGTTTTGTATTCATTAATAGTTTTTTCTCAAACAAGCTTGGAAATTCAAGCATTATTTTGACAACCTTCTTCGAGATAAATCGAAATTGCTGTACTGGCCAAATACATGCGAGCAGCGGCCACCAAAAGTTGTATGAAAATCCATTTATGTCGTGGTTTAGCGGCCAAATAAAGTACATAGTTTTTATAGTAAACTCATATCTATCGTGTAATTTAAAAATGGAACGATCTTTTACTCCCAAACATGGCAACCAATGAGGTAACTTATCAAATGTTTTATTTAAATTTCGAACTGGCTTGGAAATATAAAACTGTTTAATGAAAAAAAAAAACCAAATTAACACATTGGCGCGTGATAAATTATCGTTGTTCGTCATTGAATCTGGAGTATATAAATAATTTACTTTGTTTGAATTTCCGCGCATTATTTGAGAAAAGTACTATACGAGCCTTGGCCGCAACGAGGCATTGATGGACTCACGTATGAGTGCCTCCGCTTCGCCTCGGCCCATATTTTCACGTTCGTCAATCAATGCCCATGTTGCAGTAGGCAGCTGCAGTAGTGTACTATAATAATGTCGGAGATAGTGAAAGTGGTAGAGCAATTTTTTTAAATCTTTTCTTATTTAGTATTTAGCTTTTGTTAGTAACATTTAAAAAAAATTAAGAGTTTCATCTTTGCAGTTATTGTCAGATCAAAAAATGTCGAATTGTAATCCACTAAAAAGATTATTTAGGTATAGTAGGGGTATTTTTCATAACTGTAGGTATTTAGTGATTACATTACGTATAGTACTCGCAACCGGCGTGCGTGAAGAAGAAGAAATGAAGAAATGAAGCCAAGGGATCCTAGTAGGAGGCGTTCTGTAGTTACTGCCTACCCCATGGGAAGAAGGCATGAGTTTACGTATGTATGTATGTATATTATATTATATTATTATATTCTTACATTAGTCTTGAAAGATTGACTGCACTTACATTTTCTGTGTGTGACACATGCATTAATTGTTCAATGAAACTTACATTAATTTTATTATTACTTCTGCCTTGCGCTGGTCCTTTGCATTTGAAAGTACTGTTGGGGCTGCTGAAGACTTAAAAAACCGGCCAAGTGCAAGTTGTTCTCGCACACGAAAGGTTCCGTACCATTATCTATAAAAATGGCAAAAAATCACGTTTGTTGTATGGGAGCCCCCCTTAAATATTTATTTTATTTAAATTTAATTATTTATTTTTAAGTGAATATACAACTAAATACTCTGTGAATATTTCAAGCGTCTACCTGTAGCCGTTATCAATATAGAGCAAAAACGAGCAAAAAAATCAGGTTTGTTGTATGGGAGCCCCCTTAAATATTTATTTTATTCTGTTTTTTTTAGTATTTTTTGTTATAGCGGCAACAAAAATACATCATCTGTGAAATTTCAACTGTATAGCTATCACGGTTTATGAGATACACAGCCTGGCGACAGACGGACAGACAGGCAGGCAGACGGCGGAGCCTTAGTTTTACCCTTTGGGTACGGAACCCTAAAAACTATCTTTGCATTGAATAAATTTAATCTCTTTGTTTTATTTAAGTGCATTGCACATGTGTGCGTACTATGTACTTAGAATAAAGCTACCTTTTACTGGGTACGTCTTTCATTGACTTGAATGTGCGGCTGTGAGTATGAATGTCATGCTCACTGTAATGTCTCGCTGATGGTGGCGGGTGTGTTGGATCATTTAGGTCCCTTCAAAATGGTTGAGCTGAATGGTGCTCATCCATGCATCATGTTCGTGAACGGGCGTCATTAGTAGGGACTGGCCATCTCTTAGCTGCCATGGCTTATTTTAATTTAATCTTTTTTTTGAATTGTTTTTTTTTTTTTCAAATATTTTTTTACGGAAGCTTTTGAAGTTTTGCATCGTTCTCACGTGTATAATTTCAACAGGAATGTTATAACCAATATTTTGTAATCATAATTATGTTAATTTAAAACAGTGTCTGTGGAGTTTCTTGCCCGTTCTTCTCCATAGGTACCCACTAAGGTTTGGAATGGGCAACTAGTTTCATCTCTCTGACCGACCAACCCCTTGACAAGTCAAAAGTGCCTGTACCTAATTGATTTATCCTACTTAATATTATAAACGCGAAAGTTTGTAAGTATGGATGGATGGAATGGATGTTTGTTACTCTTTCACGTGCTGCTGCTGTGATTGGTTGAAATCATTCAACCAATCACAGCAGTTTACGGACGCTTGCAGCAGTTTTGACGGCGTTGACAGCCAATTGCATCACTTGCGTTTAATTTTGACGCCTCGATAATTTTCGTTCAAGAAACCGGGTATTAGGAATGGTAACTATAAATGGCACCTTTCATTGTACCAACACCATGAAAAATTAACAATCCATACTTTGTGCCTACTACAAAACCTTTAAGTACCTGAATAAATTATTATTTTTATTATTTGTTTTGTTATTGCGTCAGAATCGACCATTGCCAATTCCATTTCTTAAGAAAAACAAACATTTTGGTGAAAAAAATTACTATATTCTACTTGAAAATGAAAATATCCTCACAGATATAGAAGCAAGGCAT
Organism: Tiliacea aurago; assembly: GCA_948098905.1. Taxonomy (NCBI): domain Eukaryota; kingdom Metazoa; phylum Arthropoda; class Insecta; order Lepidoptera; family Noctuidae; genus Tiliacea; species Tiliacea aurago. The sequence goes on from OX402596.1 coordinate 19,300,246, forward strand.
GATGACTATCTGTTTTCTCGTATCTTTGGCATTCTTCCAAAATGGACGGAAATATTACTACAGTTTTATTTATATTGCTTTGTATCTAAAATAGAACACAATTCGGTTTTAGTAAACAAGGGAGAAGAAGCAAGAAGTGATTATTAAAAATAAATCGATATTATTTAATAATTTTGAATTTTAGAACCTATCGTTTTGTAGGACACTGGAAAATCCTAACTAATATTATAAATGCGAAAGTAAGTTTGTTTGTTGCCTTTTCACGCCTAAACCAGGCAACCCACCATCCTGAAATCTTGCACATACGTTGTCAGGTGTACAGAAACGGACATAGGGTACATTTCATCCCGAAAAAAGTACTCTTCCCGAGGAAAACAACAATAACGTTCTTATGATAATAGATGGCGCCACGACTCTTTTTTTTTTTAGTTCTATATTAACGTGAGCGAAGCCGCGGGCAAAAGCTAGTTAAATATAAAAATATTGAATTAGTGTTTTTATTGACGTTTCTTGTTGATTGACGTAATAATTATTTGGAATTATTTTGTGACTAGAATTGATTATAGATGAAGTTAGCAAGTGCCCATGTAGATATCCCATACAAAAGAGAGTGTAATGAATGTGTTTCCTAAGACGCGGATGTATGGACCAGATCGTTAAAATAACTTTCTGGATGTAACTTTATTAATGGGTAATTTTGGTTCCGTGTGGTGCCGGACGTAAAGAATAGCACCACCCTATTTCTTTCCGTGGGTGTTGTAAAAGGCGACTAAGGGACTTACTGGAAAATGGGCAGCAGCGTTCTCTATGCATATTAACACCAAACTCCGACCGCCAACCCGCCTGCCAAGCGTGGCGTTTATGGCAACCCCCCCTCTCATTTTGGGGAGGCCTATGTCCAGCAGTGGACGACTTTCGGCTGAAATGATGAATGATGAATTTTGGTCTTGGTATAACATCTTATTATTATTAAAATAGATAATTATTAATAACATCAACGGTATCCAGCAAAGAAGTCTGCCACTATACATTTTTTCTACACGACCGTAGCAGGCGTAGCAGCACTGTCTACGCCGTAGCAGCTGTGGCTACGCCGTAGCACTTCATGATTTTGGTGTAAGGTTCAGTAAGCGATTACAAGTTTATTATTAAATTGTTTGTACTAAGTTTGACTCCAGGCATTGTTTGTATGCGGACGGTGAGCGATGGGTAGCTCACCATCCGATAAGGAACAGGCCCGGGTCGACGGCGCGTCGTATTCCACGCGCGCCTCAAAGAGTTGTCAGCACCAACTGACGGGGTCCGCTAGGGCCAATGCCTGTCAGGGTTGCGAGTTTGTCCGAAAGGGATATCGTGGCCCTGGCACACAGGCAAATGAAGGAATACGGGTGGGTTTTAGTCAGTAAAAGTCTGACACGCCCTCCCACTCCGCCCAGAGTGGGAGAAGTTATTTGATAATTTCCCACCAAAAAAAAAAAAGGCATTGAATTAGAACTAGAAATTATGATGTAATTTAAGTAAGTTTGTACGCACGATATTGAATGATTTTACCATGTTATTTTGAGACCATAGACTTCTTATAGGTATTCCTGAAATCTAAGAAAATACAGAGAATATATAAATATTCTCTGTATTTTTTTCAACATTTTAGGCTCAGCAGTTTGGGAGATTAGGAGTGGAAATGGTAAATGTTCATCTAATATCTTTAATTACTTTTAAACTATTTATTTTAAAATTATAAAAAAAAAATATTTTAAATTCTCATAACAAGTCCTTTCATTTGATATGTCACACGCTAGAGTACACAACACTTTTATTTAATTATCTCATTTTTCCCTCTAATGACGACACGACACGGCACGGCACGGTTGGCGCAGTGGTTAAGCGATTGACTGCTGCGCTGCGTGTTGCGGGTTCGATTCCCGCACGGAACAAATATTTGTATGACCTACAAGTAGTTGTTCCGGGTCTGGCTGTTTGTGTATGTGAGTTTAAATGTTTGTAAACGCACCCACAATACAGGATTAATTCCTAGTGTGGAGCAACGTTTAAAAAAAAAATTGAGCCCGATATTCATAATTAATTCATTGGTGTTACACATTCATATTTGGGTCACAGAAATTCATAATTATTTGTACCAAATTTCAACTTAATCGGTCCAGTAGATACGGAGCAAATCAGCTGTGACAGACGGACAGACAGACACACGAGTGATCCTTTAAGGTATCCGTTTTTTCCTTTTGAAGGACGGAACCCTAAAAAAAGAAGAAAAATTAGAACCTATTTAATTCAATGTTACCGTAATATAAATAATGCTTATCCCTAACGTTGAACAAAGAGAATTTCCTAGAATGCTGTTGTACTTAATCGTTTATTTGCAAGCTTTGTTATACCGTACTTTTTAATCTAAAGGACTACTGCGGAGAGCGTTTATTTAATTATGAAAGGTGAATGTGCAAGGCGGGTGCTTTTTGTAATAGACTTCCTTATTTACTTTTGTGTTTAAAGGTATAAGTTAGAGGGGGATAAGTTTTTGTTATATAAAAAGATGTGAAAAAAATCATGCTTTAATTATGTTTTATTTTATAACTGCTCCAATAAATCCTATGACTTATATAGTCAACTTTCTAAATTAAAGACCCCAATCCCCGGGTAGTGCCGGCCCGCCTCTGCGGGTCACCTCAAGTCTGGGGGCGCGCGTGAAACACTACGCGCCGCCACCTCGGGTCCAATGTGATAGGGGGCGGTGGACGTCCCCAAGTCCGCCGTGATTGGACCCATTTAGGGGGACTGGAAGAGGGCATTGTCTGCCCTCCGCCGACGCCCAGTGCGCCTGCTGCGGGCCGGGTGAGCGGATGAGATCTCCCGCTCCCTTTCCGCAGCCTCCTTCTGTGACACGACTGTTTTGCAAAAGTATACCACCGCGTCCCAGGACTCCTCGCTGCCGACCATCGACTCGACCACGGCCGGCAGCAACAGAAATTAAAGATCCCTGTTCCAACTAACTTTCCATCCCTACTAACATGTTCTTCCCCAAAGCTCTAAGGTGGCTGATGGGGCAGACTGGATGCGGCAGGCGGAGGACAGGGTGTTATGGTGCAGCCTGGGAGAGGCCTATGTCCAGCAGTGGACTGCGATAGGCTGAGTTGATAAAACTGAGTTTGTTTGTTACGCTTTCACGCTAAAACGGCCGAGTGGATTTGGATAAAATTTGGCTCATGGTTAGACCATAACCTGGTTTAGGACCTAAAATACTTTTTATCCCGATATTCTCATAGGGTCGAGACTTACGTGGGTGAAACCGTGGGGCCCAGCTAGTTTACTATAAAATTAAACGTGGGCTAGGAAACTTATGAGTATTGTAATTTTTAGATAAATAATAGTTCTTGTAAACAATAGGGTCTTTGTAACACGTAATGCTTATATAAGGAGTTATTGCTAACAAAAGGCCCAGCTTTGAGCCTAAGTATAGTTAGTTAGGTTCGACTCGAGAATAAATTAATGTTAAAATAGTTGCGTTTCATTTATTTCATCTTATTAATTTTGCTACATTTTCTTGAAATTTGATGGCCCAGTAGTTGAGGCCTTGCTTCTCATGCACTAGGTTGTGGGTTCAAAACCGGGCTAGTAACCGATGTAACTTTTTCAATACATTTGTCACTGTGTTCAATGATTTATTTATTTATTTCACACACCAATAAGTACAACATCTTACAGTATACCCAAGACGATGTTATACCAACCTATTACACTATTTATTCTTATAAAATACCTATACATAAATAAAAATTCAACAATAAAAATAAAACCAAACTACTTAATAAAAATTACATTTTCTTTTTCAAATTTATGCTTCCTTCAATGCACCTTGCACACATCTTCCGACGGCATATTATTTATATGACGACATGATGATATGATGTCTTAGAATATCTAACTTAGAATGTCTAAATTTATCTCGGACATCATTGACAACGACGAAAAAAACCTTGTGAAAAAACCTATAAGTCTGAATCACCAATCCGCCTTGAGCAAGCAAGATCATTATCAATTAAGAGGCCGGCGATGGATGTGTAGTTCATACAAACGTAATACCAAAATAATTTGTAAATCAAACATATTCTTAAGGTAGTGTGTCTTTATTAAACCTAGATATTCTGTATTCCAATCGGAATAAAGACACTACCTTAAGATTATGTTTGATTTACAAATTATTTTGGTATTACGTTTGTATGAACTACGCATGCTACGCCGGCCCCTTAATGCTCATGCCTCCTCTGTTTGAGAAAAGGCATTTGCCCTACAGTTGAATGATAATAGGCTGGTATTAGTATTATTATTTTCATGGTTATTTTGCTGAAGATGCTCTTGAAGTACAATTTCATATTCCAACATCTCTTTACTCCGTCTAGTCATCTGACATCTATCTTAGTATCTTCCGTAAACCCTTATTTTTAAACTTCTCAAGCACAAAACATTCTTGAATTGACTAACTGGTAATTTATTTACCGGAGAATAAAGTACTTGTTTAATTCGAGAGTGGAGCATCTGGTATGGTTAGTTATTATTACGTACTAAGTAGGCGTCCCAAGACAACAGTTTCTGGGAACTTTAGCAATATTTTATTTGTATCTTTTCATTTATGTATGCCTTATTGCCTTAGGACTAATTTTATCACAGTCTAAGGCTGCGTTTCCACCAGAGATGTGCGATGGAAATGTGTCGTGCGAGGATGTCTAGCTGTGCTGTGAAAATGTGTGGGGGTTTCCAACAAAGCTGTGCGATGAAAATGTGCCTACGAGGATGTGTAGCGGAGCTGTGAAAATATATATATAGATCCCTCGTACACATCCCTCGCACACATCCCGCGCTTGTTTTGTATGCGCAAAAATGTAGCTCTGCTGAGCCGTTTCCACCAGAGCTGTGCTGGCTGAGGCGAGGTAAATGAAGCGATTCTATTGGTTCTTTATAAACACATCCCTCGCTACGCATCCTCGCACATCTCTGGTGGAAACGCAGCCTTAATGTTACCTGCGGAATACAGTTGACGTCTGACAGTTTTTGCATGGAAAATCTGTCAAAATTCAACATTTATTTGCAGCTTAATAATACTTAATATTATAATAGATTTAAAAGTTTGGTCGAATTTGGCCATCATCATCATCATTTCAGCCGAAAGACGTCCACTGCTGGGCATAGGCCTCCCCGCAAAGGATGGGATTGATGGAAGGATTATGGCAACCATAATCGCCACGCTTGGCAGACGGGTTGGCGATTGCAGTATGGTGTTAAAATGCATAGAGAATGCTGCTGCCCATTTAGCCATAATATTTAGAAATAATAGCGAAGATGTATGTATGTTTTCCGCATATTATAGAAAAAAACTAACTAAAAATAATGAGTCTAATCATCGGGAAAACCAACGATTTCCACGAAGACATTTTGCATTCTCTGAGATCGGCCATTTTAGCATCAAGACTAAGATACAGGGTAAAACAATTTAAAAATTGTGTTGAAAAAAAACTCGAACAAAGTAACACAAAAAAAATTGTTTCTTTTTGTTTCTTACCCAATTAGCTTGATACCTTAAAGAATTTGGTCCTAATTATAAAACTTTGCAAAGCTAATTGAACAATGAACCCCTAATACCAGGAGCTCATGAAATTATAAAAGAATTCAAGCGAGAAAATATTATTTTCATTAAAATCGTTGTAAAAACGTTGCGTCACGAACTCCTCACGCCTCTGAGAGCCTAGTCAAACAAGGCGATGCATGCACTGAATCCCACGCTATGCGCTTATTGAAGAAAAGCAATTACTGAGTTCCTCTGGAACCTTCGATGTATCTTATAAACCTTTTAAAAACATTTGCTTTTGTTCATTAAGTTTCTGTTATAATATTTGTTGGGTAAGAAAAGCAAACGCGTTCCTTAAGAAAATAATGGGAGCACTTTGTTAAGTTAATAAAATGTATTTGAAATTTTCTTGTATTCATTTGAGATGATATTTTAGGGGCTACCCTCTGATTTTGTAAGGGATGCAGTTTGTAAAATCACTTGGGTATTTTTAGTATGCATATTCGAGTAAGCACATGGTCATATGTGCCTCTGATTATTGAAATAATGATCTTGGTCTTTCGGTACGAATACAAAAAACTTTTTACAAAAAAATAGTAACCGACTACCAAAAATAACACTACAAAGTGAAAAATAACTTTAATTTCGGAAGTCAGTGTCTTTGGATATGTATTTGAGTTTTTTGCCACCGACTTCCGAAATTAAAGTAATTGTTCACTTTGTAGTGTTATTTTTGGTAGTCGGTTACTATTTTTTTGTATAAAGTTTTATATTTTTCACTTTTTAGTGGGTCAGTTTTGAATTTATCTAAGTTACAATAGCCTTATGTTAACTGCTCATCAGCTTTTATAAAATATTGCTTTTCCCGATGCTGGGACGTTGATTGTTGAGGAGTTCTCCTGGTATGAACCAGTAGAACTGCCACTCACCATTATGCATAGTGACGAACATAAATTGCTTAATCGCAACCCGTTAAATAGGTACTCATTATTATATTGTTCCGGTGGCCATCTGTGGTCTCCATCATCACTTCACCAAAAGGTGCTTTCGGAGAGTAAATGCACGAGTTTCTATAAAAAATACCCAAATCGCTATAAGTTTGCATATAAAATTTGAGGGTTTCCCTCGATTTCCATGGGATTCCCTCATCAGATTCTGATTTGGTGCCAATGGGACCACCTCGGGAGTATACCCTTTCAAACAAAAAAAGAATTATCAAAATCGGTTCATAATTGACGGAGTAATCGTGTAAAAAACATACAAAAAAAAAAAAAAAGTACAGCCGAATTGAGAACCTCCTCCTTTTTGGAAGTCGGTTAAAAACACATAACATTACATGGTCACACCTGTATTCCTCGGACGTCAATTATGTTTAAGTCCCATGTAATACGAGTATTTAGTGGGATGGAGATCATTTTAATTTTTATGTTTCAGTATTGATACAAAATTAGTTCGCTAATGACCACTGGCAATGAAACCTTTGCCAAATATTATGAAAGAAACAAAAGATAACCGAATTACCCACTTAAAAGATCCGAAATCACTTGTACATACATAAAACAGTTGCTAGGACCGACAAGCCATAAGTTTTTAATGCGGCCGTCAGATGGCAACATCGTCGAGTAATTAAAAGACAAGTGGGTACTAATCTTTATAGTCAGCTGCTATGAAACGTCATCAAAATGGCGGAATGGGTGGGAAACTGCTGTTATATTGGTTTTACTACTGCAACCGTTATTTTGGGATTATGGATGGAAAGACAATTATTTTGGTATTACGTTTGTATGAACTAGGCATGCTACGTTGGCCCCTTAACCTCTGGGTCCACCATTTCTATTATAGTGATGCCTACATAAGTACCTGTGGTAGCCAAATGGTAAAACAGAACCCCTATAATTCCGCCATATCCATCTGTCCGGATGTGATACAGCCATTTCATTACGAAGTTTTTCTTCGTTTTAGGTTAGTCTTGTCCGATTAACCACCGAGGGGTTCGATCTATGAAGAATGGTCACCCATCTATGAATGACCGCGGTGCTTTAAGACGCAGATATATGCCAGTGACCTTGAGTGGTTAGCTTGCGTGTTCTGTACTGAGCTCACGTAACGCGTCGTACGTTCAGCCAGTAATAGGACTCGCCCATCAAGGAGCTCTGTCCCCAATTTGACGCATTATTAATTTATTACAAAATTTCAAAAAGATCAATAAGTTAGTTACCTTTAAATTGGTGACGTTTCAAAAAAATACGCTTGGTAGATTTTGCGCCATTCTCAGTTTTTTATCCACGTTAGACATAACTTTACAAATTAATTTCACTATGTAATATTAACATAATCTAAAATATTCACATAATAAGTTATTGAAAAAATACTCTAATTTATCATTTTTTTTTTCAAATCATTAACACTACTCGTTTAGACGTGATCTTCAGTATAAAATCATTAAAAGTCGGTTATCGTTCCCTTAAGCTGTCAAATTGATCTCAGATGCGTTTGTTATTAGGTTTACTAAGAACTTCTTTATCTACTAAGGTACCTATGTACTGAAACTATTTAATATTACATCGTAAATACGACTGGCTAAGTGTTTGCAATGGGATAAGCCTTGTTTGTATAATAGGGACACGACTTTGTATCCCGGATTTCGGGATCACGGATGAACGGAATTCGAAATGTAACCTCACTATAATGGTAGAAAATGTATTGTTGTATTATTTATTTGGTCCTAGTGAGACATTACCTTGTTTAGAATAATTATTATGTAAGAGTATTTATGTTTAAGAGCGTTTACGACGTACGGCATTTCATATAAACTTTCAAGCACTTGTTTTTCAAAATAAAAACCGATTTTAACGAATTTCATACGCCAGGATACAAAGGTCTAAAAAGTTAGTTAAGAACATTTTCGAAATGTCTTATTTAAAAACAGATAAATAACTGGAAATATCTCGATTCTTTGGAAAATTTAAAATCGGTCTAATTTGGCTGTAACAATATTTTTCTAAAATGTTGCTTGCGTATGAAGTTTCATTAAAATCAGTTTAGTAATTTCAAAAAACAAGGGCTTGAAAGTTTGTATGAAATGCAGTACGTCGTAAACGCTAATAAGACAAAAAATACGACAATGTAAGGGTTTAAATAGAAACAGTACAACATAATTGACTAATTGGTTGACTGGTAAAAAATGCCTCAGGCATTAAGTCCTTTGTACGGTATTTTGTTTACTTGTGCATAAAGTTTTAATAAATAAATAAATAATTGTAACGGTTTTACTTGGGTGCTCATTTCAAAATGGCCTGAGTATCGTTTCAGAACGAATGGAGAGTCTTTATTCTTACGCTAATCTCGCGACGAGGTCGAAAAATGCGTTGCGTCACTTCTAAAATGTCTTGTCACTTTTACTTCAAACTTGTACCTCTAGACACATATCAAAACACACAACTAGGTGTGCTAACTTAGCATGACACAGTGTGACCTTTGAATTCACTCCAAACGCTTCGGAGCGCGATCCATTGTCTTTACAACTCTATGCTCGAGCACAGGTACCTATGTGTTTACAGAAAAGAACAGCACAGAAGGTCAGCTCCATACAAAAAGCACAACATTGACATGCTTCACGTATAGTGAGTGCAAGTGCACTCGCAACTGGCATTCGGCTGAAATAGTCTGAAATCACCGTATGTCGTATAAAATGTCTTTACACTATACTGCCAATAAGTCATTAGTTTACATGACTTTTGCTCATTAAATGCAAATTTTATAGATCTAGGGAAAAAATAAATCTTGACGTAAATTTTTAAGAATTTTTTTTAAGCGACATCCGTACTATCGATATATAATTAAAAATGGATCATTTGGCTATTTTCATAAATATTTTCATCAGTATCTCTCCCAACAGACCAACAATAGTCATCTAGCATATTTTGGTCCCAAAAACCTCGATAAATTTGCTGAAATGAATTCAAATCTTGATGAAATCGCTCACCATGTTCATCACTCATACCACCAAGATTTTCTGATAAAAAAATTTAATGGGAATGCATGAAATGAATTTTTAATTGACATATTTACACCCATACGCTCGTAATTTTGCAATCAATTTTCAACAATCTCTTTATAATTATCACTTTTTTATTGCCTAAAAAACTTCTAATGATACTTTTGAAACAATTCCAGTCTGCTTTTTTTACTTAAGACGCTGACAACAGGTAAACCGCTGTCACTGTCAGGCTGCATAAAAAAGAAAGAGAAGCGCGATGACACAACGCTTGTAATTTAATGCAAAATATGAAGCAATTATTTATTTACTCAAAAATGAGTTCAGTAATCGAAAATAAAACACAACCAAGTTCTGTGTACAAATAAGACGTTCTTGTTATTAATTAAATTAAATTTTAATACAGATATTTTGGTTTGAAACTCAAAGTAAATGGTTAGTTTACCGTTAATTTTTATCGAGATTTTTTTTCGAAACGTATTTAATCACATATATTTTTTTCGCTACCACAAACTATGTACATTTGGCAATTTTTTTGTTTAAGTCAAGCTTAGTTTTATCATTCTGATTTGCCTCTTGTCAGCGCCTTTAAAAGGATCTTGAATATCATCATCATCATAATGTAAGTGGCTCTTCTGTCTGTTTGAGAATAAAGTATATTAAATTTAGAAAGCTAGTTCGGCTGTACGTTGTGTATAAGAGTGCGTGCGCATGATTTCGCACGTCGTTGTATGGAGCCGACCTTCTGAACCTATTATTATGTGGATATGTTTACAGAATACACAAGTACGTAACAGGCCTCTTAAATTGTCTCATCAAGGGCTGTTTCTTCAGAACGTTACGTGGAATGTCTAATTTGAGGAGGAAGAATGTTGAATTATATGCTTGTATTAATCTTGTTTATTCTCGTATTATATTTTGCCTAGAAATGGAACAGCGCAGGCTAACAAAAAAAGTTACGTATGTAATAGTATGATATTGTTTCGAGGGTTTATTCAAAAAAGGATAGTTTGTACGACATATGCCAAATGTTTTTTAACAGGTTGCCATTGGACTTAAAAACTATAATTTACTAGAGCCCATTTAAGTCAAGACTCAAAGCGTTCCTATTGGAGAAATGTCTGTATTCGATAGACGATGACATATCCACGTTTTATTTTTTTTTATATTAGTTATTGTGAAACTGGGTAATATTAGTATGTGTAGCTTGTAATGTTCTTGATTTTTTAATTGTATTGAATGTTTTATTTTCTATAATTATTGTATTATGAATGTGTTAGTTTTATAATTTTAATGATCATGATTTTTTTTTGTTGTATTTTTTATTTATTGTTTAAGATTTCAAACTCAATATGAATAGTTCCTGAATAAAACTGAATTGAATTGTTGCTCTTAGAGCAATTATTTAATTATTAATTGTTTATAACAACTTAATAACTATTTAAACTTATGTACCTTTTGATTTACCTGCGTAAGACAAAATTAATGAAAAACGGTAACCATAATAAAATTAAACAGAAAAAAAAGTCTCAAAACGTATAGCGGTCAACAAGCTGTCCGAATGAAATGATCAACAGAGAAACTGAACAACACTCATGGGTATCGTAACAAATACAGCGGGACGAGCACGGCCTACTGTGACATGACTTGATTCACACATTTTATCACAGTTTAAGCGATAAAACTGTTTTGTCATAAAATGCTAGTACAAATTGACATGACATAATTTATCATGTCTTGTCACACACGTCTTGGCACGCCCGTGCTCGGCCCGCAGGTACGTGGAATTGTCATGCCATTCCCAGTATAATACGAGTATTACAGTACGCGAGGCCTAAGCTGAGCTTTGCATTTGTGTGAGTGATTACCAAAAGTACAGTATAAACCGATAAAAAAAACCTGTATAAACCGGTTTAAAGGCTTCTACATACCGGTGCGACTTGTCGCGCGACGCGACGCGGCACAAAGGCCCCGCGTGTCGCAGGACGAGCGGTGCCTTTGTGTCGCGTCGCGTCGCGCGACAAGTCGCCCCGGTATGTAGAAGCCTTAAACCAAGCAAAGGCCGCGTCGCGCTCTAGGCCAATTGTACCAAATAAAAAATAAAAAAATACTTCATAAATATTTATACAAGGTTATTTTTAAAACGTCAATAACCTCTTAAGGGGGCTTAATATAAATGTAGGGAACAGCTGGTTTATTTTTCGCGATTTTAGTTTTTGTCCCATAGTAAAAGTTGTTCATAGTGTGTATAAGAGTGCGTGCGCATGATTTCGCACGTCGTTGTATGGAGCCGACCTTCTGAACCTATTATTATGTGGATATGTTTACAGAATACACAAGTACGTAACAGGCCTCTTAAATTGTCTCATCAAGGGCTGTTTCTTCAGAACGTTACGTGGAATGTCTAATTTGAGGAGGAAGAATGTTGAATTATATGCTTGTATTAATCTTGTTTATTCTCGTATTATATTTTGCCTAGAAATGGAACAGCGCAGGCTAACAAAAAAAGTTACGTATGTAATAGTATGATATTGTTTCGAGGGTTTATTCAAAAAAGGATAGTTTGTACGACATATGCCAAATGTTTTTTAACAGGTTGCCATTGGACTTAAAAACTATAATTTACTAGAGCCCATTTAAGTCAAGACTCAAAGCGTTCCTATTGGAGAAATGTCTGTATTCGATAGACGATGACATATCCACGTTTTATTTTTTTTTATATTAGTTATTGTGAAACTGGGTAATATTAGTATGTGTAGCTTGTAATGTTCTTGATTTTTTAATTGTATTGAATGTTTTATTTTCTATAATTATTGTATTATGAATGTGTTAGTTTTATAATTTTAATGATCATGATTTTTTTTTGTTGTATTTTTTATTTATTGTTTAAGATTTCAAACTCAATATGAATAGTTCCTGAATAAAACTGAATTGAATTGTTGCTCTTAGAGCAATTATTTAATTATTAATTGTTTATAACAACTTAATAACTATTTAAACTTATGTACCTTTTGATTTACCTGCGTAAGACAAAATTAATGAAAAACGGTAACCATAATAAAATTAAACAGAAAAAAAAGTCTCAAAACGTATAGCGGTCAACAAGCTGTCCGAATGAAATGATCAACAGAGAAACTGAACAACACTCATGGGTATCGTAACAAATACAGCGGGACGAGCACGGCCTACTGTGACATGACTTGATTCACACATTTTATCACAGTTTAAGCGATAAAACTGTTTTGTCATAAAATGCTAGTACAAATTGACATGACATAATTTATCATGTCTTGTCACACACGTCTTGGCACGCCCGTGCTCGGCCCGCAGGTACGTGGAATTGTCATGCCATTCCCAGTATAATACGAGTATTACAGTACGCGAGGCCTAAGCTGAGCTTTGCATTTGTGTGAGTGATTACCAAAAGTACAGTATAAACCGATAAAAAAAACCTGTATAAACCGGTTTAAAGGCTTCTACATACCGGTGCGACTTGTCGCGCGACGCGACGCGGCACAAAGGCCCCGCGTGTCGCAGGACGAGCGGTGCCTTTGTGTCGCGTCGCGTCGCGCGACAAGTCGCCCCGGTATGTAGAAGCCTTAAACCAAGCAAAGGCCGCGTCGCGCTCTAGGCCAATTGTACCAAATAAAAAATAAAAAAATACTTCATAAATATTTATACAAGGTTATTTTTAAAACGTCAATAACCTCTTAAGGGGGCTTAATATAAATGTAGGGAACAGCTGGTTTATTTTTCGCGATTTTAGTTTTTGTCCCATAGTAAAAGTTGTTCATAGTGATGAGTAAAATGACCCCTTAAGAGGTTATTGATGTTTTAAAAATAACCCTGTATATAAATATTAATAAATTGTAATTGCGTCGTTTGTAAAGTCAGTGACATAAGTCGATGATTTTTTCGCAATTTTGATCATTGAATATTGTAGAAACTAATAATTATTTTGAATATATTTACAGTTTTCATTCCAAATATCTCCTGTAGCTTTTGTTCACCGATTTAAGTCACTGACCGGTACTAATATAACATGTAAACATACTTGTTTACTTTCAAGGCTTTTAAGGGCTCTCACGTCAAGAGGATCGGCAGTAGTTCCTTTCTTCTGCTTCTTATACTAACAATGAAGACTACCAATCTGTCTTTTAGGAAAATCAACAAAAGTACCAAATAATATACGCACGTCGGTACGTAGAAAGGTCAAAATCATGGATGGCATCATCCGTTTGTCCGCTTATAAACCATACACCATTAAAGAACTCCACTCTCTCAAATAGTTAATCATGTTTCCGTGATAAATGAAGTGAAAAAGCCGTTTTTTTTCTCTTTGCCACAGTGTAATTAAATTACCTCCATCGCCGGCAGAACGCCGGCAGTTTGTCTAGCCAGCCTAATGAATTTTAGACAGGCTCTACCATTCTATACCCGTTCCGTCGGCGATTCGTTGAATGAAAACAAGTTTAATCGATATTGATTCCTTTTGTTGTCAAAAGTTGCTGTCTATAAGCGTATAGTTTTGTCTTGATGGAAAGAAGAAATATATTTTGGGATAATATTATTGAAGAAAATATCGTCTGTGGTTGGTTATTTTTGTAACTAATCATAATTTATCAGCAGTTTAGAGTAAGTTTCAATGTTGATTTCAGAGCGTTCTCGTACTTTAAATTATGATTTACAAGAAAATTTTGACATGAGTGTGTCTGGGTTTAATAGCAGTAATACACCCGGAAATAAAACTTAGTAAGTATAATAATAAAAGTATTTATGTGTGAATAAAAAAACCGCGATAAGTCTTGACTGAGCCGTTTTGGCTTCACTCAAAATCAAAATCAAAATATTTGATTTCACATAAACATTTTATGAAACGTCAGAAGCTAGGTGCACGGTTCCAAAAGGTCGTTTCCTATGAAGAAGAGCCGGCATGAAACTCCACGGGTACTCTAACAAAGAAAACAACACAGAATCACACGAATTTTTGCAAACATTGACAAAAATTCATTTTCACACAAAAAATACCAGACACACGTACAAAACTCAACAAAAAATTTCCCTGATTTATCTCAAATCTCAAACGCAAAATGGCGTCGGTTGAACTTCAAACCCAGATAGTAGAAACGAAAGGCCGTAATTACCATGACAATGTGCAGCGTTCTCTTCCGCGAGATTAATGGCCACCGCTGGCAGCCGTCACTCATTAAATTGATGAGCGGTGACGCGGACCGGGGCGGGCCATGAAAACGACGGGTGAAAATGCGGGCTGTTTCATTCTAGGTGGTGTATTTTTAGTTTCCTTGTCTATAACCAACTATTTTTGATCCATTAAATATAAAATACTTAACAGCAAGACTGGGTGTTTATTAAATCCTTAAACTTTAGCATAAAAGCCAATTTTGAACGCGTTCGGAGCGGTCATTTCGCTTCCACACGAAGTATTTTTATTTAGTAAAAGGAAAATTACTCTATTGTAGCTAATTTCTGCACTATTATACTATCCAAAAGTAGCAGTATTTCTATGAATCATAATACGCTATCATAATATATCAGAGGGGGAACATTCCCGTATTTTTAAGACCTTTCGTAAGCTAATCTCAGTCTCAAGCTATCAAAAAATCTTCTCATTTACAGCTACATTTTTGTTGAGTTTTTGACTTTGACTGTAGCTGAATTTGAACGTTTAGTACGAGAATAATTGGCCAAATTGGCCTTCAGAGCAGAGAACCATATTTTATTCCACTTTTCTTTCAGAATCTGCTGGTTTCATCGCCTGTAGTTTTGTTCTGGACTGATTGCGGACTCATTGCTTCTAATGGCGTGTAGCGATGCGGACTGAGCACCGATTTGGAGGCCCCAACCGTTATGCAATGCCAGGAATACCAGTTTTTATTAATTATTTAACGATGGTTTATGTTCATTTTTAATTTTGGAAAATGCCTCATTATCAAAGGCAATGTAGTATGTAGAAGTTTGTTTTAATTTACTCATTTTGGTTTCAAAAGTATTCATTTCATACCTAAGATATATTTTTTTTTTTACCGGCCAAACCTGATTTCAGGCTAAACTGGTTTGTCCGAGGCAAAACCGGTTTAACCTTCGCGTGTCAGGATAGACTAGTTTAGCCTAGGAAAATCTAGTTTGGCCTAGGCTAAACTGATTGAATCATATTGCAAGTGATAAAATAAACACTGGCAAACTGAGTTAATGAATGGTTAAAATTAAAAGGCAGTTAATAAGATAAACAATATTTATTCAACAAAATTTTTGTTGAATAAATATTGTTCATTTTATGTTCTCTTCACTACGGGTAACAAGTCCTTTAACAGAACCAATGTTTTAAATCGCAAACCTTTTTAATCCCCTTTGATGAACAGATTTGAGCTTTTTCAACCTTTTCCACACTTGTAGGATAATATCTAAGTACTTAACCTTTGTTAAAACCTTAAAATGAGAAGATTTCATATTTTCAATTTGCAAAATTTCTTTTAAAAACCAGTCTCTCCATTCTTCATCGTCATTCGTCTAGAATTTAAGTTGATCAGATATCAACTTAAATACTAGACGATATATCCATAATAACAATATAAAAAACCGGCCAAGTGCGAGTTGGACTCGCGCACGAAGGGTTCCGTACCATTATCTATAAAAATGGCAAAAAAACATCTTTGTTGTATGGGAGCCCTCCTTAAATATTTGTTTTATTTTAATTTAATTATTTATTTTTAAAGTCAATATATATTTACATATTCTGTGAATATTTCAAGCGTCTACCTGTTGCCGTTATCAATATAGAGCAAAAACGAGCAAACAAATCACGTTTGTTGTATGGGAGCCCCCTTAAATATTTATTTTATTCAATTTTTTAGTTATAGCGGCAACAGAAATACAGCATCTGTGAAAATTTCAACTGTCTAGCTATCACGGTTCATGAGATACAGCCTGGTGAAAGACGGACAGACAGACAGACAGACGGCGGAGCCTTAGTAATAGGGTTCCCGTTTTACCCTTTGGGTACGGAACCCTAGAAAACAACACAAAATGTTTTAACACGTTCCATAAATAAAATTAATACAGCTTCAAAAATTGCACGTGCACAAGTCACAACACGGTTGCGCTTAATAAGTGAATCAACAACGAAGGCATGATAAAAAGGGGCGAGGGAGGGCAATCTCCGCGTTAACCGGTTCCAATGTGTTTATTTTGTCACTTTCAACGATCCAATCAGTTTAGCCTAGGCCAAACTAGATTGTCCTGGGCTAAATTCCTTATGTAATCGTAAACGTAAAACAGCATTAATAAACTCAAATTCAAACTCAAAGCATTTATTTCAATTAAACCATTGACAGGCACTTTTGAATTGTCAAGAATTCGGTCAGTTACAAATATGAAGCTAGTTGCCCATTCCAAATAGTAGGTTCCTATGGAGAAGAACGGGCAAGAAACTCCACGGACACTCTTTTAAATTAAAAAAGAGCCCCTCGTATTTACAATAAAATTCCAGACGCCATAAAAAAAATTACTTTAATACATTTCAAGAAAAAAAAAATATTACTTGTTGATAAATGTTATTATACTGTTGACGAATACTTAGATGATAAATTAATTTAGGATCGAATTACTATGTTGTTATTACATTTTTTTCTTTTTCAATAAGTACCTGCTGTAAGTGTGACTTAAAATAATTGGCATTACTTGTAACTAATTTTAATTGAACACCATATTTGTACGCCTCAGCTGGCATAACATCCCTTTACGGGGCACCGGTGTGGGCGCGTTCCATAAGGCTGCGACCAGCCCAGCGGTTGAACGCGTCCCAAAGGGTCATGGCCATCAGGCTGGTCCGAGGATACCGCACGGTCTCCCGTGAGGCGGCGAGCCTCCTTGCCGGACTACCACCATGGGATCTGGAGGCAAAAGTCCTCGCGCACGTCTGGGAGTGGCGCGAGGAGGTGAAATGCCGGGGTGAAACTCCGCTGCCGCGAGAAATCACAGCACAGCGGACAGAGCTCCGGCGGGATCTTATGGCGGCATGGAGAGTGCGATTGTCGCAACCCAGCGCTGGGCACGCCACAATTGTGGCGATAAGTCCTCTCTTTGAGGAGTAGCTAGAGAGGCGCCACGGCGTCCTCACCTTCCGCCTGACGCAGGTCCTCACCGGACACGGTTGTTTCGGGAGGTTCCTGTTCAGGATAAAGCGGGAGGAAACGCCCGGGTGTCACCACTGTGTGGATCGCCCGGAGGACACGGTGGAGCATACGGTGGAGGTCTGCCCAGCTTGGGCGGAGCACCGCCGTGTCCTAACGGAGGCGATCGGCGGCGGCGATCTCTCGCGTCCGGCCCTGGTTCAGGCCATGGTTCGGAGCGAGAGTGCATGGGAGGCCGTCACGTCCTTCTGCGAAGCAGTAATGCTTGCGAAGGAGGAGGCGGAACGCGTGAGGGAGAGGCAAGGTTCGCGCCCTCGCGCCCCTAGTCGCCGCAGGAGACGCCCCGGGCGTCGGGAGTCGCAAGCCGATTTCCGGCCACCGAAGGCGCGGGCCTGCGGACGGTGAGCGATGGGTAGCTCACCGTCCGATAAGGACCAGGCCCGGGTCGACGGCGCATCGTATTCCACGCGCGCCTCAAAGAGTTGTCAGCACCAACTGACGGGGTCCGATAGGGCCAATGCCTGCCAGGGTTGCGAGTTTGTCCGAAAGGGATATCGTGGCCCTGGCACACAGGCAAATGAAGGAATACGGGTGGGTTTTAGTCAGTAAAAGTCTGACACGCCCTCCCGCTCAGCCCAGAGCGGGAGAAGTTATTTGATAATTTCCCACCCAAAAAAAAAAAAAAAAAGCTGGCATAACATAGCGCTCTATTTCATCTAAGCTAAGATCTGTATTTATAAACACCTATGTTAACAAATAAATAAATGATTATGATTAAACTAGTCTATCCTGACAAGTGTAGGATAAACCGGTTTGGCCTGAAATCGGGTTTGGCCGGTAACATACGTACCTATATAATATATATTATGCAAACTACTTACAACTGGCTTTAATAAAATAAAAAAAATACTTTAATTCGGACCTTGATCCATATAATGTTAGTAATACACAAAACTTATGCTATGTTAGTAACAAATGCAACTCAAATGTTTAATTCAAACACTTGTTACACTCACTTGACGCACCGGGTACATGCACATGTACATGCACCCAATGCGCCATAATGGTGCAACACGGCATATCACTGATGACCTTCAGAATGTCGTTGACGCTCCCACGCACTCTGCGCATCATGGACGCAATCCTTTTTCGCAGGATGGTACAGAAACCATCAGTATGTGCTTCGGCAAACATCCCTGATGCACTGCAGTAAAAAATACAAATTTAAAACATACATATTTACAAAAAGACAGAAAATGGATTTTTTTCTTTTTTTAAATATGGTAACTTCGTTTATCTGCAATGTTTGGCCTGTGGCGACTTCTACTGCTTCTTCTACATCGCCAGATGCTTAGACATCGCAACATGAAAACTACGCGTCACACTTACGTCACGCAAAATCCTGCATCGCGCAAGCAGAGTTTACCGCGCGACTAGTATACATAATTATATACAACGTCCCGACATGTGGGAGTTACCCACCAAACACAACAAACAGAGGATCCTCCCTTTTCTATGGATGATGAGTAAACTTTACACCCTATTATTCCTCATACGAGTACCTCTCTGGGCCTTCCCTCCATAAGATAAAGTTTTAAGTTACGGCTAGGAAGGGTTACGAAATGGACAAAAATATAATATTTCACAAATAATGGTATAGATTAAATGTAGTTGCCGTTCGACGATTGCGTCGTAAACCCAAAAATGTGAAAGTGACAGTAAAACCAAATTTATTGAGTTAGTCGAAGTCATAGGCGATAGCGGGTGTAGGAAATTAGGTTACGAGCGTGAATTAAAAAGCAGCACTTTGAATTTAAATAACTTTAATTATATTTGACGTTTTACTGTGAAGAATTTATGTCTGTCAGGAATGTGCCCTGGGAGTTGAGGGTATGTCATGTTCGCTCAAATGTCTCGCTGATGGTGGCGCATGTGGTGGATCATTCGGTTTCCCTCATAATGGCTAGGTAAGCTAAACGGTGCTGATCCATGCGTCATGTTCGAGAACGGGCGCCGTCAGCTGGGACTGGTCGGTCATCTCCCAGCTGCTACGGCTGATTTCAGTTACTTATTTAATTTTTGAATTGTTTTTTTTTCGTTAACTTTTTGCTCTGGGTGCTTTTTTACATTATAAATATTCTACATCGTTCTCACAATATATATTTACCTATAAATTGGAAGGTAACCAATATTTTATAAAAATATTTTGATTTACAATATTTTGAGTTTCCATGGAGTTTCAGCCCATTCTTCTCCATAGGAACCTACTACTCTTTGGAATGGGCAAATAACTTCAGGTTTCTGATAATTCAAAAGTGTCCATTAATGCTTTAATTGAAATAAATGCTTTCAGTTTGATAATCATTAACAAAAAAATCAGCCTCCGAAAAAGTTAAGGAGAGTAATTACGACTCACAAATAATAATACCCTCCTATCGCCTATGACTTGAGCCACAACAATTCCAGCGCCATGTCACCAGAAGTTAGAAGATTATCAAGTTACGGGTTTACGGCATTCTTCGCAAAGTCCTCTCGACCTCCGAGATATCGACCCCAAAATACCATTATAACACCATCAACTTATATGTTATAGCTTTTAGTGGATTCGATGGGAAAGAAGTAAAAATATTGATGAAAACAAAAACTTTAGGGTTCTTGACCATGTTTGTGAAATAACTAAACTTTGACACGCGGTTGGAGTCAGAATAGTAAGATGTTTTAATCGTTTTCCTTTGACAAAATTATTGGGATTTATTATGATAGATTAACTTCGAAGTCTAGTTTTGGGTTTTAAAACTAGAATACAATAGAATAGATTAAAATACCTTTATTATGTACACGATACACCGTACGAATTACAGATATAAATCTAGAAATTGTACACAATGGGCGGCACAATGGGCGGTCCTATCGATAATGCGATCTACATCCTAACTAATATTATAAATGCGAAAGTTAGCTTGTTTGTTTGTTACGCTTTCCCGCTAAAACGGCTGAACAGATTTGAAATTAATTTGGCTCAAGGATAGACCATGACCTGCGTTAGCGAGGGATAATTTCCGACATCCACGCGGGCGAAGCTCTGAGCAAAAGCTAGTAGTACTACATAAACTACTTATTAATTAATGACCTATAAATATTACCAAAAGGTATGTGAATGTTACTCCTGATTTAACTCACATTTGGCTACTGTAGAAGTTCTTCAAAGCTAGGCTTTCTTAGATTTGAAGAACTTCTACAGTAGCCAAATGTGAGTTCAATCAGGAGTAACATTCTAAGAAGTCACAAGATAATCTTCGTTTATTTATTTAACAGTTTAGGTATGTACGCACTTAAAAACAGCCAAGAAGAAAGGAACAGAAAAAAACGAACAAAGGTGATGCTTATTTCAAAAAAATCTCTTCCAGCATATCTGCGATAGGAAAGTAGATAAAGAGATGTAGACAACGTGTATAAGGATTAGAAGATAAAATAATCAAAATACATAAAATCAAAAAACTATTAATTAATTTATCTATATAAATAGAATTAAAATATAATATAAACATACAATAAGAGAATATACTTACGCACAATATACTTATAACAAAATCAGCAAACTACGTACTACAAGCTCAAATAAAATTATTAACCTATAACCTTGCCAAGACAAATTACTCAAGTCATTAACTTAAGTGACAGTTAAGAGGCAGAATGGCTGAGTGTCAATTAAGTAAGACTTAGGAGACCAGGAGAGCAGAAGCATCGCGGAGGTCTCATCAATATGCATGGTCACACAACCTCACCGGACCGTTGAGAAATTAAATCGTTCGCGGCGAAAATGTTTTAGGGCTTTAATAACAAAGACGGATTTCGCTGAACAAAATATGATGTTAATTCTCTTTGATGTTTTAAGAATATAATTCGAACCGTTGGAATCCCATACTTAAAAAAAAAAAATAGGTAAAGATCTTTTGATAGAAAAGGAAGTCATGCATTTCTCGGGCAATTCTAACTTTGAGCTGCCATTGTTTTCCATCAGAAACAAAATGGCGAGCTTTTTTTGGGTTCTGTACCCAAAAGGTGCGGCTATCCGTACGTGTGTCACAGGGCTGTATCTTTTGAACCGTAATAGATAGTAGACACTTGAAATTTTCACAGAGTGTGTACTAATTGTACTGTGTGTATTAATGACCGCTATAACAACAAAATTAAATACTAACAATAAAATTAAGTTACAAATTATACCTCCATACAAGAAACGTATTTTTTTATATAAAAGTATTTAATCTGTCTCGCCTTTTACCAACTATGTTGGGGGTCAGCTTCCAGTCTGACCAGATTCAGCTGAATACCAGTATTTTACATGGGGAGTCTGTCTATCTGACCTCCACAACCCAGTAACTGGGTAATAGGAAAACCCTTGGTATGACTGGTTGTCAGACTTTTGGGCTTCTAACGACCCTTAACGACTGTCAAAGATCGACGAATAACAGCCGGGGCCAATGGCTTAGCTGCTATACGAGTCATAGAGGAGTCTCGTTATGTAAAGGTCACCCATCCACTGACCAACCCCGGTAAGCGTAGCTTAACCTGATGGATCAACCCGTACGATGTTATTACTTAGTCATGAGCTTCTTCCTCCTTTTTATAAAAACGTAATAAAAAAAAATGTGTTCAATATTGTACGGTGGTGCATGTCCCTGCGAGTCAGACTCGCACTTGGCTGCTTTATTTCGTATAGGGTTAAAACTTAGAACATCACAATTTACTGTTACAAAAAGGTACAATTTGAAACATGTTTTTACTTTTACAATTATTTTATTTTTTTCTGGCTAAGTACTAGGAGCTCCCCGACAGAAGTTAACTCCATCTTTAAATAATTAGATGAATTTCAGAACAAGAAAATTGCAAACGTCTTCAAGGCAATTTATTTCAGCTTGTTACGTAAACATGATTTTAATATGTACAGACTGAAGGAGCGGCTGCAACTGAGTATTTTTTCTTCTGGCACCGATCCAGAGCCGATAACTTTTGTTCTTTTAATTTTTTAAGAATCAGAAACTAAGATACTTGCTGAGGCACGAAGTTTAGTGTCTCTGCAGTTTTGTTGCTAAATATGTGATAAGGAGAAGTTGAATTGAAATCTTGATACAATAGAAAAAATCTTGAACGACTATCGAAAACCTTAAAAAACTTATAATGAGACAATCATGTTGATAGCTTGGAGCGAACATAGAGCGTGCTGCTTTAATGGTGACATTAATTTAAGGGGGATGCGCTAAGGTAGCCCGCGAAATTCATTTTTTTTTAAGTTTTTTGCAATTTTCAGGTCAGTAACAGGATGTATGTTGATCTAAATATGATTTGCGGCAGCGGCGAGGTGTCAATTTTTCTATGACAGAAGCCGAAGCGAAGCCGACTTTAACTAACTTACTTATCAATAAAGAAAAAAAAATTAAATTTATTTAAAAAGAAGTATTTTCTTTACTGAATTTAACACCATCTATCGTCAAGTAGCAGAACCAAAAAGACGCGTCACTACACAAACAAACTTTATTTTTAGCTGTTGCAATTTAAAGCTGATAAAAATAGGAATTTTTGTAGTTTGGAAGTTTTAGTGACTTTAATACCCGTGGTGTAACTATATTTTTTGGCAAAAGTACCTATTGACTGTGCCATTTTTCAATAGCGGTAGAGTTGTTGATGAGAACCTCCGAAGGAAAGCCGGCAGGAATCGTGTGCTTTCGCCACTGATTCGCGGCCATAACAAATATGGCTTTAGAGGCCTATGTCCTGCAGTGGTCGTCTTTCGGCTGAAATTCGGATGAGGCTACCTAAAGCTGGTTAATACATTTCAAGAAAATCTTTAAACAATATTACTGTTGAAACTTAGGCAGGTGCAGTGGTACCCAATTGATAAGGCGCGTCGTGAATCTTCGTTCGCACAGAAAAGAATTCTTAAAACTTACAATCAACCTTAGATCACTATTATAAGGTTTATAATACACTGGAGCTGCTAGCGTGCACTCGATCAGAAGTATGGCGGCTGACAAACATGCCACGCGGCGCGCGCTAACATGGCGGCAGCTGCCGACCAATAGCGGTACAGGAAAAAGAACCGCGGTGCGTGGAGCGTGCCGATTGGTCAATAGCATTTCCCGCACTTTTAAAATTCACCTTCTGCGCAGGTACATCGGTAAGCCATATCAATTGGGTACTACTGTACGTGTGTACCTGCCTAGCTATACAATTCCACTATTCTCTGACCTCTCATTATAAGGATATCCTGCACAATGCGAGATCAGCTTATACTGAAAATGTATAGCTTGATGTGTAGCCGTGTATACAACGTATATCAAATAAATCATAAAATTATGACAAATTGATTCACCCGAAATGCACTGTAGTGGTTTACCGAACGTTTCCGGCTAAATAAATCAAGTTCTAGGCTCGTTGAGGAAATGGCTGAATTAGAGCAAACTGTTGCAGTGATCTATGACCTACTTCCTGTGGTATGCGGGTAGATCCAAGTTATCAAGGAGGTTCGATTTTCAAAGAAGGTTTCGCAGGATTAAGTTGAGTACCTTGACTGGTACTTGAGTGTAAGTTTGTTCGCCATATTGTTAGTTGCTTAGCAAAACTTGAGTCGTCGCATTACAAAAGGGCTTCTCACATAAGTCAACGCTTACAACTTCGGGCCAGATTTTGTACTCTGAACTTTATTCCTACGACGTTGCAATTCTAAATACAAAAACTAATTTTAAACCTAAGTTGTCAACTTCGTATTTAATTACTTTACATGAGTCAGAATATAGTTCAAAATACAAATGGCTGAAAGGTTTAAACTTGAGCTAAAGTTAGAATTCGTTTTGTAATAAGACGGGGAAAGTCTTGAAGCGTCATCTTTAGCGCATGGAGATTTTTTTTTAATTTTCGATACCACTGCAGACTATGTTCATAAAAGAGCATACTGTAATCTGCGATCCGTTTGTCAGAGATAAAGACTATATTCATAAAAGAGCATACTGTAATCTGCGATCTGTTTGTCAGAGATAAAGACTATGTTCATAAAAGAGCATACTGTAATCTGCGATCCGTTTGTCAGAGATAAAGACTATATTCATAAAAGAGCATACTGTAATCTGCGATCTGTTTGTCAGAGATAAAGACTATGTTCATAAAAGAGCATACTGTAATCTGCGATCCGTTTGTCAGAGATAATAATAGTACCTTATAACCTTAATGTCTTTGTTAAGACCATACAGCGTTTACATCCTTAAACAAGTTGTGGAACTTGTTTTAGACAAGTCTTGTAAACACTTGTCAAAAACATGTCCTGTGTAAATAAAATATGTAATAAAGAAGTGTATTAAAATTGTTTCAAACATGTTCACGTTTTTTGACAAGTTTTGTATACATAGTTGTATACAAAACTTTGTATACAAGTCTTCAGAACTTGTTTTAGGTGATGACAATCGCAAACAGAAGACATGATACACTTTGGTAATAAAGACAGTTTATATATAAAAGCCAAGGCCAAGTGCTTGTTCCGTAGTTGGGATTAATTTATTCCAAGAACAAACTTAACATTCTAGTAGAAAAACATGTTGTACCTACATACATTCCAACTGCAAACGTAACTTTGTATCCACAATATTGGGAGATTTACTATGTTACTGTAATACCGTAGACTTCTGGTTTTCTCGTAATCTATAAGTAAAGAAATATTTTCTGTATTTTTTTCAAAGATCAGAAAGAAGAAGAAGGTCAGTGGTTTCGGAGATAAAGGGGGGAATGGTACATTTTCAGCAATTTTCTTAACTAACTTTAAAACTAATGATTTTAAAAGTATTCAAAAAAAATATTTGAGACCATCACAATTCACAATAAGCCCTTTCATTCGACGGTACACGATACAGTTTGCAAAACTTTTCTTTTTTAATTTTCCTATTTTCCTCCCAAAAGTGACCCCCATTTTCAAAATAAATTTATATACGTTACATCCGTGTTTCTGTCATCGAAATTCATATGTGTACCAAAATTTTACTTAATAGTTCCAGTAGATTCGGAGCAAATGGGCTGTGACAGACGGACAGACAGACAGACACACGAGTGATCCTATAAGAGTTTCGTTTTATCCTTTTGAGGTACCCTAAAACAATCCTGTTAACGTAAACGAGTTACCAGGAGCACAGCTTTAAAGAGAGGAAATTTTTATTGAACTCCTTAAAAATGAAGTCAGATTTTGTAAAGCCTTTGTATATATTATGCAAATCAGTGCTCAATAATAATAATTCTAGGTAAGAAACATTGGTACCTATTACAATTCATCCCTCTGATTTCGCTTGAGTTCACTGTAGCTAGTATTAAATAATTCCAGGAATTTTCAAATCGTTGGACACGGGATCTAGTGATAATAAATCTAGGTCGAAAGTGATTCCTGCTATTTTTTCTTCTTCTTCTATCTATCTATCTATACAGTATGTAACAAAAACCCTGTTGTCCCTTTTAGGGTTGTATACATTTACCTACAAGAACAACATTTGCATTGGTGGAATTATAATTTAATTTTTTTTAGTATTTATTGGCTAGTCGAGAAGCCAAAATCAAAGAATGAAAGAGGTTAGAAGTCAGTTAAACATTACAAATATTTATAATTCAATATTTATTTTAATTATTTTTTTTGGACAGTTTTTTTATAAATAACTTGCTTTATTAAACAGATTCTTAAAACGTAGGTAGAAGGAACAACAGGGTTTTTGTTACATATTGTATAAATAAAAATCAATGTTGGTTTGTTTGTCCTCTATGGACTCCAAAAGACCTGGACCGATTTTGATGAAATTTTGGTTAGGGGTAGGACACCAAGCGAACGAAGTAAAAAAAATCTACCATATTAATCGTTCTTAAGGTACCGTACATTGGGTTGTGGAGGTCAGATAGGCAGTCGTTCTATGTAAAATACTCCTATTCCGGGTATCCGGTTAGACTGGAAGCTGACCCCAACATAGTTGGGAAAAGGCGGGCAGATTGAAAGAAAGAAGAAAGAAAGAAAGAAAGATTTGAGATACCGTACAATAACCGGTGCAGTAGATATATAAATATATTTTTGGTATTAAATATCTAATGTGGCGGGTCAGACTGGCTGTTGGCATGGCGACGCGGCCAACAGCCATCTACACAAAATTTATATAATCATATTTTTCTTTAAAAAAAACTGAATAATTTTTTATTTTATTATGCCTTATTTATTTGTTATGCCACATTTATTTCCAATAATAGACCATCCATTCATGCATATTTTCTATACAAAATAATTTCCATGTTTCACATTTGTCAGGCGTCCCGCAACGGCTCAATTTTTGACTTTATTCTTTAGTAATCAATGTTTTTCTGAACTAAAACATGACCATAAAGCCTGGCCAAAGTTAAATGAATCCCGTGCGGGATACAGGACGAGATTTACTCGTGCCGATTGTGTTAATTAACTTGTATGGCGGTATTCAAACAGGCGCGCACGGTAGGTGTGAAGAGTCGCGTGTTTTCTCATTGAAATAATCGTGTCCGTATGGATTGAGGAGCCATGTCTCATATTTAAACGAGGGTACTACCAATATTTAGTAGTAAATTAGCTGATTTTGTAGGCCCGATACTGGAATTTGTAGTAAAACCGATAAAAAGTTATAGGACGTTTAAGGGGGCTCCTCAATCCAGACATCTGGATTGAGGACCCACCTTAGAACTCGAAAACTAGCCAACAGATGTTTCTCAAAATTTGGTAGGATTTAGTAGTGTTTATGCGTAATCTGTACAAAAAAAATGGGTTTTGTACGGCTGAATTTGAGATAGCTACAATGCTTTGATTTTTCTTAAAAATCCATAAATTTCACCACGCTGTTTCTCGGAAAGTCATCAACCAATTAAAACGTATTTTTAGTATAATTTAGTAGTAAATGAGTTCTAATTTAGTATAAAAATAAAATGGAAAGACTGTACAAATTCGGTGATACAACAAATTTTATGTGGCTCCTCAATCCTGACGGTCTATAAAAAATATATGTTCGTAGCTACTAAAGCAGTTGATCAAATCGGATAAAAATAGCACCAATATTTAGTAGAAATTTCTACTAAATATTGGCATCATCAAACATCCTACACACTCAGTATTTCAAAAGATATTAATAATTTAAACATTCCTTTACAATTTTGTGAATTGGGTGACCATAAATAATTCAAACTATGAATACATAATTTTATTTGCTTATGTATCATTCTACGAGTACGAGTACCTACATGTAACCTAATTGTTGTTTTAGTTTAAATGAGATAACTAGCCTTTGCCCGCGGCTTCGCCCGCGTGAGTGTCGGAAAATATCTCACGGGAACGTACTACTCGTACCGAGAATAAAAGTACACTGTGTGTTAGTCAGGACTTTTCTTTTTATTTATATAGAATAGATAATATATATGTCACCGCTACAAGCGTCTGCCTGTTATGATTATTAAATAATCTTATTCGCAACTATTGTAACTAATGAATTATTCCAATTTATCATAATAATAATTACTTGAGCCGCCATCTATTAGCTCCTTTGTGAATAAAGGCTTCTACATACCAGCGCGACTTGTCGCGCGACGCGACACGGCACAAAGGCCCCGCGTGTTGCGGGACGAGCGGTGCCTTTGTGTCGTGTCGCGTCGCGCGACAAGTCGCCCCGGTATGTAGAAGCCTTTAGAAACATCTTGTATTGTTTTAAGATTAATTATTAAATTAATTATGATGTTCTCGTTAAAACTATAGTTAAAATTAAAAGAGAACATTGAATGACTTTTGGGTTAAAGTCCAATTTAACAATTCTACATTTGACATAGTAAGTTGTGTTTATGATTTTGAATCACCCAATATCGTAGAAGATGGTGGCGATTACATTTGAGTAGTTAATGCTATAATTTAATCCCACCTTAATGTTATAATTTAATACGAGAACTAAATCAGTTTCAATAATAATTTAGAAACTATAAAGTAACTAGATTATTTTACACACACATTTCTTTAAGAAAACTTGTTGTTTGATTTAAATCATTGATCTACCGGAAACATTGTCAACCTAAGTGGTAAAAAGTAGTGAAGTTACTAATTAAGCTTTCATCTAAAACCGCCTTTGCATTTGTGAATATAAGCATTGAATAATGATAAAAGAATTAACTGATAAGCATATTAGTATTGTTTGTAAGTTTTATTCAGATAATTGAGTAATAAGATTTAGGAAATACCTAAGACTGCTGCGCGGGCGGCAGGCCGGCAGCCATTGACTTAAGAGTGTGTGTCTTGTAAGCACGCAAATTGTGATTGTATTTGTCGAACAAGAAACCTCTGTTACGAAATGATTTTGATTTAAAAGAGTGTCCATGGAGTTTCTTGCCCTTTCTTCTCCATAAGGACTTACTTCGCTTTGGAATGGGCGACTAGCTTCGCATAGTAACTCAAACTGAACGACTCCATGATAAATGATAATTCAAAGGTGCCCGTAAATGTTCTAATTGAAATAAATGCTTTGAGTTTGAGTTAAGTGTTGTGTGTAATTGAAAACCAACTACCTATCTACCATCAGTGAAGCACTAAGTACACCAGAGACTGGTCACAGAAACGGCATTAGGTTCCTCGCCGTGTTATATATTATATTATTACGTACAAAAAAAATCAATTTAACTAATGAAACAAAATTTAGTAACCGGTGATGAATCGAACGATAATTATTTTATGATTCTAAAATTTATTATTGTTTCCCTGTTATTTTTCACAACATTATTACTATAGTAATGTAAAGAATGTAATAGACAAACATTAGATGAGGAAAGTGAGAGCAGTGGTGGCCCAGTGGTAACGGCCCCAACTTACGAGTTGTAGGTCGTGGGTTCGAACACAGACAGGCGCTTTACTTTGTGTAAATAATTTCATCACCACTGCTCTCAAAACGGTGAAGGAAAAAATCGTGAGGAAACCATGTCCTAGAACCAAAAATTCAAAGACATGTTACATCCACCAACGAGCACTGGGCCCGCGTGGTGGATTACGGTCCACTCTCTCTCGAAGAGAGGAGGCCTGTGTCCCAGCAGTGGGAATATTATAGGCTGATTATGATTATGAGATGAGGAAAAAAATCGGTTAGACATAAATTATAAAAACTCCATTATGGAATGTCACTTCCATATAGATAGTCAGTTTTTTTGCTAAGACGATTATGAAACCAAAATTCGCAATAGTACAAAACAACCAAAATATTTTCATATAATTACTTATGGTTCAAAGTTGTAAGGGAGAACATATTTTTCAACTATAATGTTTAGTTTTTTCTGGGGATAAATTCATCCCAACTACGGAACACTTCATTGTGCACTTAGCTGGTATTTTGTGTCTCATTATATGCCGCGCCAATTAATATTATATGTTCTTTCATTGCTTCATGTTTACTGGGCATTCTGTATCACATCTCCCTCGTTTGTTGCACATACCAGTGACAAGAACCATCTATACAAAACTCGTACAGATTAGGCGAGCCGTGTACGCAATTAGACTTGCCAGGAAGTTTGGCCAGGAAGGAAGTTGAAATCGATAGATATAAGACAATTTAGGATAATCCACTTTTAGTTTTTTTTTCTTTGAATGTTTGTGTTCATTATTGTACTGATTGGTTTAGAATCATTCACGTGTGAATAAAACTCTGTTAATGATCATAGTTTGAATTATTTATGGTCACCCAATTCACAAAATTGTAAAGGAATGTTTAAATTATTAATATCTTTTGAAATACTGAGTGTGTAGGATGTTTAATGATGCCAATATTTAGTAGAAATTTCTACTAAATATTGGTGCTATTTTTATCCGATTTGATCAACTGCTTTAGTAGCTACGAACATATATTTTTTATAGACCATCAGGATTGAGGAGCCACATAAAATTTGTTGTATCACCGAAATTGTACAGTCTTTCCATTTTATTTTTATACTAAATTAGAACTCATTTACTACTAAATTATACTAAAAATACGTTTTAATTTGTTGATGACTTTCCGAGAAACAGCGTGGTGAACCTTATGGATTTTTAAGAAAAATCAAAGCATTGTAACTACGACTATCTCAAATTCAGCCGTACAAAACCCATTTTTTTTGTACAAATTACGCATAAACACTAATAAATCCTACCAAATTTTCAGAAACATCTGTTGGCTAGTTTTCGAGTTCTAAAGTGGGTCCTCAATCCAGATGTCTGGATTGAGGAGCCACCTTAAACGTCCTATAACTTTTTATCGGTTTTACTCAAAATTCCAGGATCGGGCCTACAAAATCAGCTAATTTACTACTAAATAAACTACTACTACTATACTATACTATATATTACTAGTACCCTCGTTTAAATATGAGACATGGCTCCTCAATCCATACGGACACAAATAATCGACGCGCGTAATCGCATCCCGCATCCCGCGTGGGATTCGCCTCCGTGTGGCAATGTGTTTGCTCGTAATGTATCTATCGCAGGCAGATTGTATGATTCGTCATTTACATACGGCGTTGTTCGCTTACAAACGCTCGCAGTTTTGAAATATGCTGAAGGTGAATTGGCAACTCGTGCAATTATTATAATTTCGACATCCAGGCACCCCGACCAAATGGATTTGGTTAGGTTAGAACTGAGACCTACCGGGAGGATACGGCGTGGCATACGCTGGCAGAGTGTGCCGCTTGGGAGGAGCCACGCCGTGTCCTCATCTCAGGAGTAGGCAGTGACCTGTCGCTGCCGGCCGTGGTCGACTCCATGGTCGAGTCCATGGTCGGCAGCGAGGAGTCCTGGGACGCGGTGGCATCCTTCTGCGAAACAGTCGTGTCCAGAAGGACGCTGCGGAAAGGGAGCGGGAGATCTCGCCCGCTCACCCGGCCCGCAGCAGGCGCACTGGGCGCCGGCAGAGGGCAGAGAATGCCCTCTTCCAGCCCCCCTAAATAGGTCCAGGGACGGCGGACTTGGGGACGTCCGTCGCCCCCTATCACACAGGACACGAGGTGGCGGCGCGTAGTATTCCACGCGTGCCCCTTTGAGACGTCGCAGGGGGGTCAAACACCCCGCCCCCCCAGACTTGAGGTGGCTCGCAGAGGCGGGCCGGCACTAGCCGGGGATCACGGAAGTAATACTAGCTCCCAAGATCCCCAGTGCAAGTGTAGGAAGGGAACACTAGGGTGGTTTTTAGTCAGTAAGAGTCTGACCGACGATTTTCCACCCCGTAAAAAAAAAAACTGCGAGCGCTTGTAAACGGACGACGTCGTTTGTAAAAAGCGGAATCATAGAAATTTCCTGCGACATATCCTTAATTATGTTGACGCTATATTTTATTTTTCTTTTCCAACTCATAAACTCCCCTTCATACTCGTACCATCCTTCACAGATGCAATAACAGACAATTAAAATAAAACGAACCAATGAAAAATACTTTATGAAAATGCAATGAAATAAAAGGTATAAAACTGAAACGCAAGGATACAATTTTAATATATCACGGGATAATCCGATATATACGCCGATGGACATAATTTTTATTTCGGCGATAAACGGGTAATCGAACATTTATCGAACTGCTAGCTGCGCCCCGCGGTTTCACCCGCATAAGTCTCGATCCCGTGGGAATATCGAGATAAAAAGTAGCCTATATCGTAATCCAAGATGTCAGCTACCATACAAAATTGTATCAAAATTGGTCCAGCCGTTTGAGCGTGAAGAAGTTAAAAACACACACACTCACAAACTTTCGCCTTTATAATATTAGTGTGATGTAATGTGATGAAGATTGTTTTTTTTCGTCTTAAAAATATCACGGCTGGTGATACTTTATTCCAATTACAATCTAGCCTAGTCTCTAATAAGTAATTTAAATATAACTTATACTAATAAGTAAATATAAAATTAAGAAATCGTCCAATGAGGTCTATCGTATTCACTTTATGTTAAGACGCAGATATATGCCAGTGACCTTGAGTAGTTAGCTTGCGTGTTCTGTATTGAGCTCACGCAACGCGTTGTACGTTCAGCCAGTAATAGGACTCGCCCATCAAGGAGCGCTGTCCCCAATTTGACGCATTATTAATGTATTATACACAAAACAAATGGTATTTTAATAAAACGCGTATACCAAAAGATCAATAATTAAATTATCTTTCAATTGGTGAAGGTTTCAGAAAAATACGCTTGGTAGATTTTGTGCCATTCTCAGTTTTTTATCCGCGTTAGACATGACTTTACAAATTAATTTCACTATGTAATATAAACATAATCTAAAATATTCACTTATTAAGTTATTAAGAAATTAATTTAATTTAATTTAACACATGTTTTTTTCAAATCATTAACACTACTCGTTTAGACGTGATCTTCAGTATAAAATCATTAAAAGTCAGTTATCGTCCCCTTAAGGGGAAGACACATAATTCACGTGTTCTTTAGTCAGCACTTGCACTGCAGTTTCAGTTCACTCACAATGCACTAAACTTACTCAAAAGGTTTTATTTTACCTTTTTTAGTTTTCGCACTAATTCAGTGATGTAAAGGAGTTGGATCGCCTCGACTTTCACGTGATGATGAAGTCTGTGTTCGTGAGCTTCTGCAATTCTGCATATTTTTTTATTACTATGCTTACGACATCCATATTGAGGTCCCGGTGGAGGTCGCTGTTTCTAATGCACCAGGGCGCGTTGACTATATCCCTGAGTACTTTGTTTTGGAATCGTTGTATAATTTGACGATTGCTTTGGCTGGTGCTGCCCCATAGCTGAATACCGTAGATCCACACAGGCTTTAAAACTTATTTTTATAACAACAATTTGTTAAATATTGACAATGGCGACTGTTTACCAAGTAGACAATACATTTTTTGTATCTAATATCTGAACTATGAAGTATCTGAACAACCTGTATAATCATATTGCTAAAACAGGCGAACTTTATTTGTTTATGAACAGAAATGCAGTTGAGGTAATATGATCAGATTTATATTACGACTAGCATCTGCGCGCGACTACGTCTACGCGAAAATTCTTGTTTAAACATAAAATATATCCTATAACACTCGGTAATACTGTAGCTTCACATTAGTAAAAGTATTTTTGGAATCGAATTAGTAGTTCTGAAGATCACTCCTTACATAAAAACTTACAAATTTTACGTCTTTATAATATTAGGGATAATTTACAAACACCGTCATTTTATAATAAATCTCGAAAGATTATTCATCATCATTTTTCATTTCAGCCGAAAAGACGTCCACTGCTGGACATAGGCCTCCCCTAAAAGGAGGGGGGGGGGCTTGCCATGCTTGGCAAGCGGGTTGGCGATCGCAGTATGGTGTTAAAATGCATAGAAAACGCTGCTGCCCATTCTCTAGTAAGTCCCTTAGTCGCCTTTTATGACACCCACGGGAAGAAATAGGAAAAGAATAGGATATTATGGTTCACACAAAGTTGATATATAAAAGTAAATAAGTAACTTTGTTTTTACAAAGGAGAAATATATTAGGGCTCCATCAAACTGTTGCTGTAAATTGTTTTCTTCAGACGTCGTTTCTACGATTGCAA
Source organism: Tiliacea aurago (assembly GCA_948098905.1). NCBI lineage: Eukaryota > Metazoa > Arthropoda > Insecta > Lepidoptera > Noctuidae > Tiliacea > Tiliacea aurago. Next base: position 19,334,567 of record OX402596.1, read on the forward strand.
ATCAGAAAAACAATAAAGCCATACAAGGATTTATATGAAATTGCACCCTGTTGATACTGAATTCAGGTTCATGTCAAAAGCAAGAAGAGGTTTAATATAATCTACTTAAGAAAGTGGTTTCTGACACTATTGTGTTAGGTGGTTAACTTGAATACTTTATGCAATATGATTAACAAAAAATGTAAAGAAACACCTTTTCATTACGAACATTTCTGTATTAAACCTCTTGAACACATACAAACTTGGTACACAGCAATATACAACGAACTATTTAACTTGGTACACAGCAATATACAACGAACTATTTAACTTGGTACACAGCAATATACAACGAACTATTTAACTTGGTACACAGCAATATACAACGAACTATTTAACTTGGTACACAGCAATATACAACGAACTATTTAACTTGGTACACAGCAATATACAACGAACTATTTAACTTGGTACACAGCAATATACAACGAACTATTTAACTTGGTACACAGCAATATACAACGAACTATTTAACCAGGTGCTCAATATAATAATAAGTAGGTATAGGCTTTAGACATCTTGAAGAAAACTTTTAGGATCCGAGCTCGATGACCTAGCAACTAGGCGACCCCCAAACATCATGTTTTCATTCCGTTCCGTTATAAAACCCGTACTTTATAAAACTACGGTCAAAATGAGATACTTTTAAACTTCATGACTACACTGATACTAAAATAATTTGAGGCAAATCAAATACATTCACACATTAAATATTTAGTATTTAAAATCCACTATAGAATCTTATTAATATTTGAAAATCATTACACAAAGGAGAAATAAAAAAATACTAGAGTAATAAAAATTCATAAAAAATAAAAATTAACACTCGGTTTCTGAATTGAGATCTTTTCAAACTCTACTTTAGCATTTTGACAAAAGCAAGCGTTTTGGCAAGAGTTTGACATGTTCACAAATTCAAATTCTCAATTTAGAAACGTTGTGTGAGTTCATTAAGTAATATGTGTTTGAAAAATTATACCACAACAACAAGGCGTTTTTTTTTTCATTCATTAACACAATATAATTGGTAAAAAGATCGGTGATCGTTAGTGATCTTTGTTACTATTTTATAATATACAAAAAAACACTGGCAACCCCAAGGTCAAGAATAAAATAAAATAAAATGAAGTTTACAAAAAGAATAAAGTCATTCACTAAAATAAAATAAAATGAAGTCTACATAATATAGAATAAAGTCATTCTCAGCAATTTCTCCACAGGATTATGAAGTTAACTGTCACTTTACAACTTTTAATAAAATTTTACACCCAAAACTCGTGTACCGTTAAAATAGAACTGCGTCCGTCCATAACTTGCGACAAAAGACGTTTTTACGATAGTCGCACACACCAACTATTTTTACGAGTTGAATCCTTGCGGCAACGAATATGTGAACTTTAGTGCATCACCTGCTAGGTTAGGAACGAAGGTCTAATCTACACAATATCGAGCCTGTTATGGAAGAACATCGTAAGAAATTAACATTTATTTAAATACGAAACAAAAATTACAACATGAAAAATATAAAAAGTAAAAAAGACACTTAAGCGTCAAAGTACTTGTCCGCATCGCTGTCATTCGGAAACGTGCCCAGAAGACTGGCAGCATTGCCACGTTGAATGGCAATGCTAATTCTTTGGCCGAAGAACGAGCCAGCCCTCTGGTCACGTGAAGTGTCGATCAGTCGGCGAGAAATTTCCTTAAAAAGGAGACGCGCACTCGTGCCCCATGACCCGAGCGTTTCGACCCCAAACGGCTCAAAACTGTAGTTACCCATAAGATTACAGTATTTGCGCCGCTTGAGGGTCTCAGCAGCCGCAGCAGCGGAGCCAGCACAGCCAGCCGTGCTTGGAATATGAGATGGCGCAAGGGTGTCGACACAGGTTGCGTCCCACACCAGAGACCTACCCACCTTCCAAGGCAATAACGTCATGCCGTCTGGTCTCTTCCCATCGTCACGTACCAATCCGTTTGGTTCTAAAACCGCTGGTACGCCGGCGGTGACAAGGGCTCGACGAATAATATCGTTGATGCTGGCGTGCCGAGCTATGCGACCTGCGCTCCTGCAACAGGACAGGCCATGGTGTCCGAGACCGTCGACGGCTTCACCGCAATGACACCGATGCGGAGCAACACAAGGTGCGCCCAAGCGGAGACACGTAGCGAGCCGAAACGATGAGTCATCCATCATAGTGCCTATGGTGGATGACGGTAGCGCCTGAAGCCATAAACCTGACTCCCATTCTCCCACAGCCAGCAGACGGACACGCTCAGCAGTATTAAGTGACGAGTTTATCAGGGTATTCCGAATAACACTGCAGAGCGGCACGTCCCACTGTCTCTGAGAGGACGGGTTGTCAGGCAAATCCGTATTGGGACAAGCCATTTTCCAAGCGTTCAAAGCGTCGGTCAAACACGGTACCTCAAAATCAACCAGCGAGGAAGATGTAAATGTAAATGTAAATTGTTTATTCATCATCAAAAAAAAAAATACATACAGATAGTTACAGAACCAATCAGTGGGTAGGAAGTTATACATATAATTATATTTGTTGTAAAATCTGTTCAACTATTTTTAACACCCTGCCTCTCAAACTGGGTTATAACCTGTATTTTGAGAAACAGTGTACTGCCACTAAATTCTTATACACTATAACTGTTACAACATTTATTAACGAACGGTGTCGTTCTACCGCTGCAGTAATTTATGTGATTGTATGTATATGTGTGTGAGGGTGTATGTGCATGTAGTGAAAGGTAAGTATTGTGTGGGAGTGTGTGTATGTGTGATAAGGTGGGGTGGGAGGAGGGTGCGTGCGCTTATATTGTGTGTATGTTAAAGAAATCAGGGTGCGTGAAAGATTAGGTGATGTATGTAAGTAGAGACTCCGTATAGGCATAATCCCTCTCTAGTAGCCACTCTGTTACTTAAAAAAAAAAAAAAAAAAATTTCCTGGTTAATTTATCAGTGATAAAGGACCGTGTGGCTTGCTGCCACGCTCGGGCGTCCAGGGCCACATTTAGGATAGAAGTTAGTGTGTTCCTAATAATTTGGTTAACTTTTTCTAAAAGTTGTGGATGTCTCCATAGATGTGAGGAGCGAAGGCTATAAGTAAATTTTGGTCCAAAACAACAGTATCGAATGAGTGTGAAGGCCGAATGGATGTTAATTTTAAAAAGTCTTTCCGAGACATCATTAAAATTTTGTATTTTCTCCTCAATGAAAGTTGGAAAGGATTCTCCAAAAATTGGGGAGCCTAGGAGGTGAGAGAATTTTTTTCCGTAGTTTTGATATTTGGTGCTATTGTATTAAATTTTGCAATGGTAGTCTGTCTGTCAGTGGTTTGGGGAAGATAAATTTCACATTTTGAAAAGTTAAGGTCAAGGCCAATGGAACTGATTTTTTCTTTTAAAAAAGTTAATTCTTTTATGACTGTGTCTACATCACCTCCTAGGGTTCCGTCATCCAAATACCAAACGTTGAATTCAGAATTTAGTTGTCGAATAATTGGATTTATTGCCAAACTAAAAATGACTGGCCCAAGGGAGTCACCCGGTTGACATCCAATAGCTGATCTCAAAAGGTTGTCTTTATAAAGTAGTTTAGAGGGATGCCGGTAACATTGATAAAGAAAACTGTAAATTTTGGGTATTTCGTTTTGAACTTCAACAAGGTGTCCCTGTTTACGGAATTGAAAGCGTTCTTAATTTCAACCTTAAGGATGACCTCACCTTTACCACTATTGAGGTAGGTGGATAAAGCGTGTACCGCAGCCTCACAGCCCCCTTTATATCCGAAGCCCAGCTGTAGGGGCTGGAACTTGCTGGCCAGTGTTTCTCTGTAAAAAGCACAGCAAATTTTGGCTGCGATACGACGATAGGTGGACCCTACGGCAATGGGACGAATGCCGCCATCCTTCTTGCGCAGGGCGCATAGATTTGGGGATTTTCATATCGTAAACCACATAAATTAAAATTTACGGGAGAGGTATTTTATTGATTATTTTATTTTAAAGTGAAATGCCTACATTATGGCGCTTATAATGTTCTTCCATATAATTCTTTTAATGTAAAATACTTTTAAAACAACATAACTTATCATCACGTCTGTAATCTCCGAATGGTTAAGCAGCAGTGTAAGTCTATAGTACACCTCCCACATTTCACCAGTTATATTTAAGTCCCATGTAAGGGGGCGAGCCTATTGCCATCAACCGGGCACTAATCGGGACTCCAGACTGCTACTGTTAAATTCCTTGATGGAAATACCCAATAATAATTCTCCTGACCTGGAAATCAAACCCAGGACCACGTGCTCAACGAAAACGAAAACTAAGTATACCAAGTTAATACTTTAATTTAACGTTATTTTATAAGAGTCAAAGCGTGAAATCAATTCATGAATGGTATGATTTAAGTCTTAAAATTCTGGGACAATGCTGTCACATTCAGAAACAAAGCTAGTAGGTACCTAACCGATATCAAAATAGTCATATCAACCTACCAACTTCTGATAATTAAATAAAAATGTACCTAAGATAAAATCTCTTAAATATTTGCACCGACAATGCAAGAGGATAAAAATTAGAGGTTGCCGTTTAGGGGCAACGTTAAAAATTATCCGGAATGGGTAGCTGATTTATAGTTAATCTTCTCAAATATTAATATCAATATGCCATAAGTATTAATTACTAAAGAGATATCAATTGTATCCTTTCTGAAAATCATCAAACTTTATAAGATCATATTTTTATATTATGTAACCTTTATCAAAATTTAACTTAATTAGCTCATGACACAACTAAGTACTGCTCGTACTGCTACTAAAACTCCTAGTATTTATTGTCCTTTTAAAATGAGTAAGTATACACCTGGGCCCCAATTCTGTAACTTTGAGTTAAGCAACACGCCATTGACACTCTATCGACACACTACAGACTTTATTTTGCCACTGTTGCAAATTTGGTATTCTGCAAAAACTTCAATGGCGTTTCAGTGGTATCTCAGTAGTGTGTCGATAGTATGTCGATAGTGTGTCAGTACAATAGTTTTGAGTGTTGCTAACAAAAATCTACCATGAGGTACACCAAACCTACCACTTTTTATATCCAATTTTTATCAATTCAATCTTTATAATATGGGTTTATTTAATAATATAAAAACGTTTTATTTTTAAAAACATCAAATTTCACTAAAAACATGCATTTAATAACGTTTAATGAGTGTAGGCCTTAGGGACGCTATGGCGCGAGGATTTGAAATTTTAAAAATGTATCGTATTTTTTTTTTCGATATTCTACCAATTTTATTGCAGTACCCGGTTAAACTTGACTATAGAAACCATTTAGACTCTGAGACGCATGCCCCCACGACGCACCGTTTCCGAGATATGGGCCTTCGATTATTATTTTGTTGTTTTCTTTTATTAATAAAAAAAACCTTAAATTCATGTTGGGATGCTGCTTACACGGGGGGTGTGCCTAAGGGGGGGGTCAAATTTTGGTTATTTTTTGCCTAGGACGCACCGTTTTCGAAATATTTGAATTTAAATCTTATTAATAAAAAAATATTTGAATACTGAAGAAAAAAAACAATTTTTCGTGGATTTTTTACATCGTCTCATGGTTTTCGGTCGGAGTGTCAAGTTAGGTACAATGAAGGAATACGGGTGGGTTTTAGTCAGTAAAAGTCTGACACGCCCTCCCGCTCAGCCCAGAGCGGGAGAAGTTATTTGATAATTTCCCACCCAAAAAAAAAAAAAAAAAAGGTACCTTCACAAACAAACCTTTAATTCAGCAGGTCCGCCGTCGGTCTCTGGAGAAAAGAAATGAGCTCGTCAATTAGCTCCCTTGCTTGCTCCCTACCAAGCTGAAACGTTTTGACAAACCACATCTTGGGAAGTTCATGAAAGGCATTCACTTGCAGCTTCATTAGTGCGTGAGATTTGCGGCGCTGGCGCAAAAGCAAACCTTGGCGGTCGGCACTATAAGCCAATGACATAATACGCCACCGCAAAGTAGGTACAGAAGGCCTCATTATGGCGAAAAACTACGTCCACTTTATCAATTTCGATACGTAAGACGCACACACACAAGGACATTTTATTTTAAATTTAAAAAATAAACAAATTAATCCAATCAACAGGGAAAATAGGTGTCGTTGTTCTATGGCTTCACAATGGCGGTTTCATGGCCAAAACACTATTCATACACGATAGAAACAACTGTCAAATATACTTAAAATATTTACAGACTACCGTAAGTTTGGCCATCATGATGCCATTGTAACAATATAGTGGACCAGACTCCCAATTATTACAATCGTCTTACTATGGCGTTTCAATGGCACTACAGTGGCAAGTGAATGACCATAAACAGTTTGCAGAATAGCAAATGTCAATGACTATTCTATTGAGACACTACTGACACACTATTGATACGTTGGTTATTTTACAGAATTGAGCCCCTGTTTTGAAAATCTCTAATTCATTATGGGTAGTGTAAAGGGGTCTGGAAACTGAATATTTTAGCGATTACACTCTTTTCACTTTACTTTTATGTCTACCTGTGGACAGCGTTGTGGCTAATTTATTATTAAAATTGTTTATGTTAAATTAGTTATAAGTTCTTATAAAATAACTGTTTGCTGTGCCTTCCAATAAAAATAAAATCAATCATCAAAAAAATTGAAATACAAAATAGTTTACTATCCCGGTAATACATGAGCAGGTAAAGAGCTTAAATACAAATTAAAATGTCATAAGTGGCTTAAAATATCACCTACAGCTAGGTTATATTAGTGTTAGTTGTAGTTAAAAGAAAATGAACCTTCTCGTTATCTACTTACAGTACACTGTTCAATGTGATGCAGGTCTGTGTCAGCACACTTGAACTTTCTTCGAGATAAACGTAATAAAGTCTATTCGGTTACTCAGTAACTGTGCTTATAACACCTAAAGAAAATCCTGTCTACAGACCTTTAAGACAAACAAGATTGTTAACAAAGTGACGATGGTTGTAGATAATCTAAATATCTGTTAAAATACAACTGCCTTATTTGAAATAGATGTAATATTACAAGCTAATCGCTAAGAACAGGTTTTGTTGCGAAAGTTCTTGTTGTTTTTTTTTTATTTTGTAATTATATTTGATTACTAGTTTATTTATTTAGTCATTTATAAGTATGAAAATTTTGTATTAGGTATGTTGGTTGATGTTGAAACTGCACTGCAACTGGTTCATTAGAAAACCAGCGTCAGATAGCATCTGTCTGGCATTAATGCTGATATAAACCTTTTTGGCGCAGCCAAAATTTATTTTCCCCTTTTTTTTTTGATATTTGTGTTGTGTTTCACGAACTGTCAGTGTCCAAATAAACTTTATTCTTTCTTTCTTTATAGAAACCCCTTGTCCAAAATTTGGTATTTATTTGCACAACATTTATTTATCTTTCTACTTTCATTTACTATTACAGGGAACATTAAACTACATAATAAATCAACCAATGCCTTTGATGAATTTACATAAGCAAGTTCGTAAATTAAAATAGGCAATATAAATATCAACCAACAAATAATCTTGAGAACCCCAATGCCTGTAGCCGCACAATTTTGACAAAGTTAGCGAACGATCCAGTTACTCAATTTAAAGTTTAATGTCGTAACCCAAGCCAAAATTTAAGTCAACGTTAAGTTTATTTTGAACGTAGATTAAAATTATTGACGGTAAGATTATTAAAACTTAAATTCAAACCATGCATTTACTTTTAGTCTTATTATGTACGTAGAAAATACGGTGTAGAATATGGTTTTCAAATGATAAAGCATCTTATTAATATACTTAATTTTAGATAATATGACACAATTAAACGGTAGCCCGCAAAATGCAATTTGCAGTTTAGGATCAGATAGTGATCAAAATGTGATTCGTGACATTTATATGTATTTACAGAATAATAATCATTCAAATCACTAATAACACTCTCTAATGTTAGTCCAAATATAACTTAAGAGTGCTGTTTCGATTATAATTTTAATAATTGAATTATTTTTAATTGTTATTAATTTCCAAATACATCCATACTCTTCGCCTTCCGAGTGTGGTGGTGCAGCCTGGGAGAGGCAGTGGACTGCGATAGGCTGAGTTGATTGATTTGAGACATAGTCGTTACTGATCCGAATCATCATTTTGGTCAACATACAATCTGATACTGACCTGCAAATTGCAAAAGTTTTTCGAGGGGTACCTTGAACAGGGCATCAACCTCTAGCCAAACTGAAGAGAATCCCGCGTGAGATGCAGGACGAAATTCGCTCGCGCCTATTGGGTCAACTAATTTGTATGACGGTGTTCAAAACTGGCGTGGATATTCCCGTGACTTACTAATCATTCAAAGTAAAAGGGTCTGTGGTAGCACCAACACTGTCCTCAAAACGTTAGGGTGCAAAATAGATAGTCCTTTTACTGTGTACTGGGCAAGTGTACACCTGCACAGAAATAGGAAATAGGCATCAGTTACTGTTTTGTTTACTAACAAATAACGAACACCTTTTTATCTTGTTTTTTATTTTTTTTGTATGAACTACTAACCATCTTACTAACTATAATATTTGTAAAAATTTATGGACGTATGTCTGAAATAAAGATAAATTATTATTAAAACCATAGACGTGCGAGATGTGAGATTCGCCTCACTGAAGCTAGAGCTTTGACGTTAGATGTTTTAGGATAAACCTTACCATCAGCATCATCTTCACCGGCTGGCTCTTCAGATGAATCTGCTCGGTTCCTCAGGTCATGGAGGCGAGAGAGTACACGGTGGGATGCACATATTCCTTCGCCTGCATGGCCTGAGGAGCAGAGCACCACTGCTCCGGGGTCCTCAGTTCTATATAGTGTTCGTTATGAGATGGGTTTTAGATGGACACATTTTAAAATAATTATGTATGGTCTTATTATTAGAGATCGGATATTCGGATGCATATTCACCTAAAGTTTGAGAGTTGACTAGTATGGAGTGCGCTTCGGTACGGGAAAAAGTGTCGGTTTCCAGGACTGACAAGTTTTTAAGAACTATTCTTTTGTACTGTGTATCCCCGAATAAATATATTTCATTTTAGAATAAAGGTTTTGAAGAAATATTACTAGTGTTTTTTAAACGTGTTATATTTTTCACAAAATTCTTGCCTAGTTCTAAATAGATAAGAAATATTTGTTATACTTAGGAATACAAAATTGAATACCTACACACTGTTATTACTGAAACCCCGCGATCCCGGAATAAAAATATATTTTAAGAAGCCGTTTCCATACTTTGTATCCTTTGCCGGGAAAAGACGTACTTTAGGTAAATATGCATCCGAATATCCGATCTCTACTTATTATGCAGGCAGTAAAAAAAAAATTACTTAAAAAAGTCTAAAAACCCGACTGCTTATAAAGTGAACATAAAAAAGATGGAAATAAGATTTATAAACTATAAACAATCTCATGCAGTCGGAGGCATCTTCTTAACAATAACGACCTTAATAAAATTATAAGATTGTGATTCTCCTGTATAAGATTTAGAACCGGTTTTCTAATGAGCGGCTCAGTAGCGAGCAGCTCAGATTTCAAACATTACACTTGCGGATACGGCACCACTTTTGCGCTTTCGAAAATATAGCTTATTCCGCCATTGATTTACGCCGTTATTTTACTTTTAAAAACACAATTATAATTTTTTCGAGCAAGGTAACATAGTTAATTTAGTTATTAAATAGTTTTTGTTTGAATTTGGAGTATATATTCGTAGATAAAAATAAAATTTCGGACGAAAAATAATCAGTAACTCTCTGTTTTACAGAACGTAGATGTTTGCTTACGGCTTAAATAGTTACGTGCAAAATATTATTCGTGTACCTGCATTATTTAATTTTTGTTAATTATGTGATTAAGGAGTGTTGTAAAATAGCGAATGTGAGTACCAATACAAACCATTTTTGGTTTAATGGTAAAAAACAAATATGAACATATATTTAGACTGTACCTATAGGTAAATAAAAAAAAATATCAAAAAAGAAAAACTGCCGTCGACTACATCAAAATCAATGTAAGTTTGTACCAAAATAATTGATGGGAATCGACTTTTATCTTTGGTGAGTAAATTCGATGTTTACATAGTGCATAAGGGTGCATGCAACGGAACAGCAATAGTGGGAATATTTAACATTTAAAACAACTGGTTTTCGTAAAAAAAAGTCTAAGTTAGTTGTTGTTAGTTTATTTGATCTTATATTTATGTATAATTAGGTATATATATTATATTTAAAGTTTTTAATAAGTATATGTATTGAAATAAATATTGATTTCACAATTTTCCTTATTATACCTACCACTGCTTGTCTCTGCATCACCCAAAGGTTGACTGGTAGAAAATGACTATGGCATTAAGTCCGCCTTTGTGCATTTGTGTGCTTAAAGTGTTAAATAAATAAATAAATAAGAAGGAACTTTGACCATCAATACCTCCGTAACTAACCAGATGGTTCCCAGGTATGGTCTAGTACAAAAAAAAGCGCAATGTTTTAAAAGTTAAGATTAGGACTTTAAAGTATCTACCAGAATAACATAAATTATAAGGCAATATAAAGTGAGCTATGGTAATTAGAATAATCTTACAGCTAATCGTAGTCAAGTGGCTCGGTGCCAATACGCCCGCGATGTAGCTTTATTAATATATGGCTATCCTAACTCATTACATTTTGGCTACCAATATGAAGTCATCTATTTTATGATTGCCTGGTTATTAAAGAATCGAATAAGAAAGTGGTCTCTACTTACTTAGATTGTTTATTATAAGTAATGTGTTGGCTGTAAATGGCAACAATTTTATTCAACGTTAATTGATGGTTTTACTAAATTGGGTTTGGTACGTATTGAAAATTAACCCTCATGGACCACTTCCAGATCATCATCATCATCATTTCAGCCGAAAGACGTCCACTGCTGGACATAGGCCTTTGCCATAATCGCCACGCTTGGCAGGCGGGTTGGCGATCGCAGTATGGTTTTAAAAATACATAGAGCACGCTGCTGCCCATTCTCTAGTAAGGCCCTTGGTCGCCTTTTAGTCGTAAAAGGCGACTCAGGGAGTGGGTGGCGACCCACGGGAAGAAATAGGGGAGTGCTATTCTTTACGTCCGGCACTACACAGACTACTTACTTCCAGATACAGACACCTAATTGGAATACTGTGGGTATTATTATCTAGTTATTAACTAGAAAAAAAACATAATTAAAAAAAAAACTTTCACTGACCAGGCAACCAGCCTAAACCACTGTGCTTGAAATTACCTAGGGTCTGGCTTGGGTCTGTTTTGCACCAAAGTTCCTTAAAGTTTGTATGGAATTTTGTATTTTTTGCCGATGGGAGAGCCTATCTGGCGCACGGCTTGTTTCTCTAGAAACATCTAATACTTAACAAGAAAATAAGGAATGATGACACTGTAAAGAAACAGCTTATTTATTAATCAAAAATCTTCACACGCTTACTTAATACTTAACCCTCTTCCCCCAAACAGAGGAAGCTTGATAACTTTTTACAGCATAAAACTCCTTGCATTACCCATAAATCTTGTGCAAAACACACCATTCTGAAATGAAAGGGAGTCTTATCCTTTACACTTACAAAATCCACGATATACGGCCTCATGTAAGACCCAGAAGAAATGGCCTAATAACACCCCCCTTTTGCCCCCTTTTTAAGGGTGTTTTCCGCATAATTTGCTAATCAACCTTAAGCTAAGGATTCATCGTTATGCCTCTTGTACAATCTCATTTACATTTCTTTTAGTGACGTGACTTAGAACGGCGTGAGAGATTATTATTGTATGGATGTTGTGAAAGACTGTCATATTGTTTTGAATTTTTGGTATTTGTTAGTTTATTTTCAAAGCAAACGATTTAGAAGAAGGTATGACATGCATTGCTTAAAATATTTGGGTATATCAGATAACTAGCTTCTGCCCTGCCTATTTCGTTCGCGTGGAAGTCGTACTCGTACCACAGGTTTGCAAAGCAGTCGTCGGACCACTAAGCTATTGGCATTGTTGAAAGTTGACTAAAATAGCCGTTCATAAATATTTGATTGACTGCTTAGTTCCATAAAGGTATAGCGTGATGATAATCATTTAAAAGGTTGTTACATCTATAACTACCGGCAATATTGTAACCTTTTGGCTCGTCTTCTATAGAAGAATACAAATATAATGTTATATTGCTCGTCCCCCATAGCAAATAGCGTGATAATTTATAGCATACAGACCAGAACAGACCTATGAGAAATATCAATGCAAAATTTGAACAAAATCAATCCCGTAGAATTTGCGTGAATTCCGTTTTATGAGGTATTTCTTTCCGACTTGCAAGACCAAAATTGTGACAGCTCGGCTAATTGCTAAATAATTATAATTTGTAACATATAGCACTCAGGAATAATGTAGCTTTCTACCAGTGAAAAAATGTTCAGAATTGGATAATTAGTTCCGGAGATTACCTCCTACATACAAACAAACAAACAAACAAACTTACAAACACCTTTTTATAATATTAGTATAGATAATATGTGGTCAGCACAATATACCTAATTATCAATTAATTCATGAGCCTATCGCAGTCCACTAATAATTTGAGTATGAAAATACAATGATTATACAGCGTGCCGCTACAGTGGCGACATTAATTTAACACACATATACAGTTTCGCCTTTACGTATTAAGAAAATATTTTAATTTCATTAAATATTATTATTTATTGATTTATTTACAATTTTCTAAAAAAGCATCTTTGAGAAAGCTGTACTAGAATTGTAGCACACAGGTAATTAGCCGGGTTCATGGATCATAACATCGAATCAATTAAATTAAAACAAATAACGTGCAAGGAGTAGGCAAACGGAAGGAAAGAGAGAGCTTTATTATTTTGTGTTTTTTTTTTCATTTTATAATTATTTATCTTAATATAACATATAAAAAAAAAATACATAAATATTAAAAAAAAAAAATATGATTACTGGCCACTAGACCTACCAGTGTCAAATTAATGTCCTAATCAGCCTATAATGTTCCCACTGCTGGGACACAGGCCTTCTCTCTGTGAGAGGGAATGGGCCGTAAATCCACCACGCGGGCCCAGTGCGGGTTGGTAGATGTCCCATGTCTTTGAATTTTTGGTACTAGGACATGCCGGTTTCTCACGATGTTTTCCTTCACCGTTTTGAGAGCAGTGGTGATGAAATATTTTTTACACAAAGTAAAGCGTCTGTCAGGGTTCGTAGGTTCGACTCGTAAGACACAGCCGTTATTACTGGGCCATCACTGCGCCCTTAAAATATAATGATTGAAATTGGATATTGGGTTTTCCATCTGGATTTCTGACCAGTTGATGGCAATAGTCTGGCTACACTGGTGAAATGAGGGTGTACTGTAGGTACACTTCTGCCTAGCCATTCATAGATTACAGGCGTGATACTACGTTATGTTAAAATTAGTTTTAATACTTAAAATATTCTCCAAAGTAAAAGTTCAGCCATGAATTCTGAAATAAAATCGACGCTACTTCAAATATTTGCAGACTTATTCAAGATCGTAATTGACTTAGTTCATTTAATCGTTCGGAAACGAGGTTCTCATTCATTTCTTGTGCGGAATGGCTAACAGTTTTTAAAACGACTTGCTATTAAAAATTGTGGGATTTTTAAAATGTTTTAATAATAAAGCGACTCTTTCGTTAGGCTAGTTGTCGCAAGAGCGACTGCTAAGCTCGAGATCCTGGGCTCCACCCAAGGTCAGGCAAATATCGGTTTATGCAAATAGTGGAATAGGAATTTGTTAGTATGATTTCTGCCCATTGTGTCACCAGTAATTGACCGAGTGAGCGAAGCATCTCTGCTTCAAGTCTGGCAAAATTTCTTTTCCTCTGTTTGTTGTAACATCCGACCTGTAGAGTCGGATGTTACAACCAATCTGGACGAAACTTGGTATGCCTACAGGTTTTACGACTTTATAATTTATTTTTGACTGGAGGGGTATTTCCTCCAAAAAGGGGCAAAAAGGGGGCTACTGGATATCTCCACCTTATGAAATCCGATTTCGATGCTTCGTTTCAAAATGGTAAAAAGGAACCCTTATGGTGAGTCTAAGTCTGTCTGTCTGTCTGTCACACGTGGATATCTCAAGAACTACTAATGCTATCAACTTGAAATTTAGAATAGTTTTAGATGACGTTTGCCCAACCATTTTTCAAGCAAGAAAGAAATAAAAAAATGTATATCTTTTTTGCAAAAGGGACTGAAAGGGGTCTTAAAAATTTAAAGTGGGGGTGTTTGCACATTCTTAAAAGATTTTCTTTTTTTTTCTAGGCAGCATAGTTCCGACTTTTGATGAAAAATGTAAAACAAAATACCGTTCCCCCCCCCTCTTATTTCCGAAGTTTTCAGAGATAAAAATCTGAAATTATTCTATATGATAGAAGCTTATGTAAAAATTACAGGAAAAATAAAACGATGTCTCTAAATAGCATAGGTTTTTAGAAATCATCAACATCATATATTTATACGAAACCCTCGGTGCGCGAGTCCGACTCGCTCTTGATCGGTTTTTATTTGAAAGGTAGTAACTTTAAGTTGGTCTAATAGAAATTTGGTGAAAATCTTATGAGGATCTTCGGCGTGATGAGCAGAATAGCTCCTCAAAATGCAGTCAATTTCTCACTTTTAGATTTCTGCCAGTGGGATCGGCTTGTATATTAATAGTTGCAAAAAAGTTTGTGCTCGTGAGGTCTAGTGTTTGCAGAACTACACGTTTATATGGTGTCGTAATAAAGAGTTTTCTATGTATCAATAAGCTCACCTAAATATTAAGAACGAATGAATCCTTTTTGGAGGAACTCAGTATTACCAAGCGACTTTCTACACCATGCCCGGAGCGTGCCCACAGCTTTTTCGGAAGTATTATGCGTTCCCCTAACCATGGTCTGGGAAGGCTTATGATACTGGGCCGGGTGGTAGGAAAACGCGCTCAAGGCAGAGCACCGGCAAGATGGTCCGACGCGATCAAGAAGGCTGTTGGAAGTAGTATTTACCGAGCGGTCCACACTGCTGAAGACCGCATAGCTTGGAGACGCGTCGTATGTGGTCGCGATCCTCAGCATTGAGGGAACGACGAAGAAGAAGAAGACCTAAGTATTACATGGGATTTAGACGTAACTGGTGTAATGTGGGTGTTATTTACACCTGGCAGAGGCTAGCTCTTTCGGGAAACACAGAATCATATAATATTTTTTTAAGCGAAACAGCCTAGAACAAATGGTTGGTAACAAAGTATACTATATAGCGTAGGGAATGGTTGGTAACAAAGTATAGTATACATGTTCTTAAGCAGGAAAATCTCTACGTTTAGTAGACGCGTAGAGATCGGAACATCTATCACAGTGAGTAATTGTCTCAAGGTGTAGGGTCGTCGTACTGTAACGAGATACCGTGTAGCCGTGACAATAGTAACTGATAGTACAGTGGTACCCAATTGATAAGGCGCGTCGTGAATCTTCGTTCGCACAGAAAAGATAGTATGGCCCCGAAGATTAACGAAAGAATGCTTAAAACTTACAATCAACCTTAGGTCACTATTATAAGGTTCATAATACACTGGAGCTGCTAGCGTGCACTCGATCAGAAGTATGGTGGCTGACAAACATGCCACGCGGCGCGCGCTAACATGACGGCAGCTGCCGACCCATAGCGGTACAGCTACGAGTATAAATGATTTATTTTCTGTAAGTAGGTTTGTACAAACACTTTTACACGTCAAACATATTAAAAAACTACTACAACTATGTTGGGATCAGCTTCCAGTCTAACCGTATATTATGTGGAGCCTAATTTATTTTTTTGTTATTTATTTATTTTTTATTTTTTTTAAACGTTGCCCCACACTAGGAATTTCTCCTGTATCGTGGGTGCGTTTACAAACATTTAAACTCACATACACAAACAGCCAGACCCGGAACAACTACTTGTAGGTCATACAAATATTTGTTCCGTGCGGGAATCGAACCCGCGACACGCAGCGCAGCAGTCAATCGCTTAACCACTGCGCCAACCGTGCCGTCAAAGGGCCTATCTGACCTCCACCACCCAGTTACTGGGTAACACGATATTCCTTGGAAATACTTGTTGTCAGACTTTTTGGGTTCCCGTAACGACTGTCAAAGATTTCCGAATGTAATGGATGGTCTCCAATTCAACCCTCAGTCCAGCCATCAGCCCCTGTGTAGCGCAAAATTTACTAATATGCAAACATAATGCGTGAAAATTTTATCTCACAAAAAATACTTGAAAGTCAATGAAAACACCCTCCCGACACCAACTCTTACTTAACACTTTCTGGGATAGACCGCCTCGTGACGTTATCTCGGTATATCGTTACGTGAAAGTACGGCTAAAGGCGATGAACTTTATTTAATTTGATTTGGCTAACCGTCGAGAGCCGTTGCTTGCCCATAACATTCCTAGGAATCACATGATCTAGTGTCACATCACGCGACTTCATTCGTTCGTAGGTGTTACGGTAAACACTTTTCAAGTTATTTTTCAATACACACTTAAGCAGTGCTTATGCTTCAAAGACTTTAAAAGTCCAAAGACCTTAGACTGAGCCATACAAGTACAATGGTGATATTTAGTGTCACGGCGTGAAAATGATATTGATTTACATTATGTGATTACCTATATTCACACACTGACTTATTATTTTAATTTTTTTAGGAAAACATATATTATACTTTTACGATTTTGTAAATAAGTGAGCACCATGTATCTATCTCATAGTTAAGTTATTTTTAATTGCTTAATTTTTAATCCTTTTTTCCTATTATGGTATAGTAATTTTATTCTAGGTGCATCGTCTTTTTATTTATTTGTTAAATTGTTTACACTTTTCCTTTCATTTAAAAGTACACACTATATATTTACAAGTGCAAAAATAATTACTTACAGGCTAACACCACATGCACTATAAATTTAGATTGAACAAAAAACAAAGTATAAATGTAGCAATTTAAAAACAAAAATCATTAATCGAATTAAATTAATTGAAATAATAAAAAATAAGTAAGTAAACATTATTTAAAAAAAAATGAATATTAAATAGATTGGTAGTGTAGTGAATGTAAAATTAAACTACGATTAAATTCTTCACATATAATCATAATAATTAATGTACTCAAACAAAATATTGTAAAACATGGTGGAGATTCTTGCCCATTCTTCTCCATACGAAACTACCTTTTGGAAGGGGCAACTAGAATCAATTCAATATTTTTTTTTAATTTTGACGTTTAAAAGTGCCTCTTATGTGCCTATTTGAAATAAATAATTTGACTTTGACTTTGACTAGGAAAATTAAAAATATATGTAATATGGTAGTACAGCTGTAGACGGTATGATAAAATGTATGGGATTTTGAGGTATCATATTATTATCATGAATTTTGCAAATAGCCAAGTGTCCCGGAACGTGATAAAATCGCATTCCAGTACAACAAACAAACGAATTATTTAATAAGTGAAATAATTCGAAGAAAGAAACACGGAAGAAGCAACGATACAATTACTTAGTAAAACCGTCAGCTCCTTTCAACATGTATGGGAATATTAATCAAGGAAGACGATGCGAATGAAATGACGATGACAGGGAGAATTGCCGTCTTTTTCCCGTTTCCCCTTATTCGAGGGTAGGTGTCTATAGAAATATGTTTCTTTTTATCATTATTATGTTAATAGCGACGATATTTTTCAAGTGGTTTTTTTATGTTAGGGGTGGCTTTTCATGTAAAGCCAGGATTGAGCAATAGGGATAGAAGATTCGGAGAATAATCAGTTAACTATGAGATCAAAAGATGTGGGGAAAGTTTGTGCCTAGGTGTGAGGCAGAATAGGCTAATAGTGTAGGTAACATTATTTAGCTAAAACATAACATAAAGCCTATTCCTAGAAGAGGTAAGCAAAAATGTTTATTTAGTATATTTTTAGGTCACATTTTGACGTATTGATGTATTAAAATAAAAATAGGAAGATAGGCCACTCTCTAACATTACGTAAATATTAAATGGACCCGATGTCGTGCGGCATGTGCTCGACAACCGAAATAGAGAGACATATTACGCGGGCTATAGCGGGAACGAGATAGCAATAATTGTCACTGTTACGTAACCATAACAACTCGCAAACAAACTACGATTCGGGTATTCCCCGCAAATCGAGAGTAGTGTAGGTCGATTGTGTTCTTTCCCCTAATTTATGCGGTCCACGTCGAGGAGCGCGTACCATATCTTCC
Source organism: Tiliacea aurago (assembly GCA_948098905.1). Classification (NCBI taxonomy): domain Eukaryota; kingdom Metazoa; phylum Arthropoda; class Insecta; order Lepidoptera; family Noctuidae; genus Tiliacea; species Tiliacea aurago. The sequence goes on from OX402596.1 coordinate 19,352,976, forward strand.
TATTAATACATCAATGTATAAAAGTGATTTTTAAACCAATTTAAATATCTCTTATAATGAAGCTTATTACCATCAACCGGGCAAGGATAAACGCGAAGCCGTTATTGAAAGCATTCATAATGGAAAACCCGAAAACACTTGGCTGCTTTGGGGATCCAACCCGGGATTTACAGCTCTGTTGCCCCTCGATCATGATTTATAAAAGAACTTGGTTCCATGTTGTCAGAATATTTTGATATTTTAAAGAGATTTTACCCTTATGTGAGGGTTATACTGTCTATTAAATTAATTCAGCTTTAGTGCATTATAGTTGAGAGCTTTCAGCAATGCAATCAATGCGGAGTGGAAAATGATGTTCAGTACGTCCTGTTGTTTTTGCATAGCAAGGCAATATTACATTGCTTACTTTCGTACACAAAACTTGACTGAAAAAAAATGGATTGGAACATAAGTAGAGAGTGTTTCCGCGAACTTTTTGTTTAATTACTCGTGGCTAACGCTCAATAATTCTAAAAGAGTGACCTGGGAGCCTAAAATGGACGCTTTGGCAGATTCATGCGTGCAATTCATACAGCCCGCAATTCATCTGTTTGACAGCTGCTATTTAACATTAGACTTCACTATATTAATTCTTAATTTGTGGACCATTTTACGAAACTCCATATACAACTGTCAAACAGATGAATTGCGGGATATGAATTGAACGCAGATCATAATATGATTCTGCGAAAGCGTCCATTTTAGGCCACCTGCATGACTAAGTATTATCATAAGAGATTAGCTTTGTCCTAAAACACACAAAGATAAGAGAACACGGAAAGGAAGTAAAGCACAGAACGACAAGGTTTTTTTTTTGGGTGGGAAATTATCAAATAACTTCTCCCGCTTTGGGCGGAGCGGGAGGGCGTGTCAGACTTTTACTGACTAAAACCCACCCGTATTCCTTCATTTGCCTGTGTGCCAGGGCCACGATATCCCATTCGGACAAACTCGCAACCCTGGTTGGCATTGGCCCTAACGGACCTCGTCAGTTGGTGCTGACAACTCTTTGAGGCGCACGTGGAATACAACGCGCCATCGACCCGGGCCTGGTCCTTATCGGACGGCGAGCTACCCATCGCTCACCGTCCAAAGGCCCGCGCCTACAGTGGCCGGAAATCGGCTTGCGACTCCCGACGCCCGGGGCGTCTCCTGCGGCGACTAGGGGCGCGAGGGCGCGAACCTTGCCTCTCCCTCACGCGTTCCGCCTCCTCTTTCGCAAGCATTACTGCTTCGCAGAAGGAGGTGACGGCCTCCCATACACTCTCGCTCCGAACTATGGCCTGAACCAGGGCCGGACGCGAGAGATCGCCGCCTCCGTGAGGACACGGCGCGGCGGTGAGAACGACAAGGCTAGATACTTATTTCATTAAACTTAAACGTATTTATTTGGAAAGCTAGTTGCCCGTTCGCAAAACTAGGTCTTCATGGAAAAGAAGGACAAGAAACTCCATGGGACAGTATTATTGTGAGTATTGGTGCTGATCCACGCGTCATGTTCGTGAACGGGCGCCGTCAGTTGTGACTGGTCATCTCCTATCTGCCAGGGCTTATTTGTAACCTTTTATATTTTAAAGTAATTGTTCTCACTTATAGCGACAAGAATAATGTACCCAGGATTTTGTAATATCTTGATTTAAAAGAGTGTCCTTGGAGTTGCTTGCCTATTCTTCTCCATAGAGATCTACGTTTTGGAATGGGCAAATAGCTTCAACTTTCTGACTAACTGACCGACTCTTTGACAATTCAAAAGTGCCTGTAATTGGTTTAATTGAAATAAATGCTTTGAGTTTGAATTAAAGTATTCTATCAACATATTTCATACACTTCACACATTTTATTTTTGACAGCACAGTTGGCGCAGTGGTTAAGCATGCGCAGCGTTATATTTGTATGACCTACAAGTAGTTGTTCCGGGTCTGGCTGTTTGTGTATGTGAGTTTAAATGTTTGTAAACGCACCCACAATATAGGAGAAATTCCTAGTGTGACTAGCTTTAAAAATAAAAATAAAGTATCTAACAAAAATCTTTCCAAACATTATAAAAACTCAACGCTACATAAGACCTTACGGTGGGCCACCGACAATAAACTAAACAATATAGGCTGGAATCCCATAACTTTAAACTTTTGCTGTCTATAAAACAAAGCAAAACAATCCAGCCAATGTTTCAAAACCTATTTCGAAACTAGCAACCTCAATTCTCTTTAGGCTTAGAATTAATACCTACTGAGTTTAATATCCCGTCAAAATCCGTTTAGTGGTTGCCCTCAGATGAACGAAACAAACAACATGCATTAGTGGCAAATTACTAAGCCTACAGTACTAACAAATACACACATATTGAAATGCTTATTTGCTTAATGAATTGCAAAGGATTGTATCCGATTGTACTTACCAAACTACTCATCTATCTAAATATTATATCTAAGTACTTACTAAAATAATGCTACATAATACATGGAAAAGTCTTTAAAGCCAAATTTCTAATTAAAATGCTACAAATAGATCTTCATTATAGATAAACAGAGAACCCCACTGCCACAATAGCTAATTAACAAACCTAATAAAATTAGACGATATTTTCTCTCGGCAGTAGCGCTACACACATAAATAATTCAAAATTTAATTAACTAGTGAGTGTACAAAGTTATTTCCAAAACGTTTTGAATTCAAAGCAAGGGTAAGTTTTGTGTAACTGAAGTATTTATGTTGTTGGTTATGAGACTGTAAGATTTCTGTTTATCCCAGATTAGTGATGTAGATTGTTCTGATTATCTTCTAATTTATAAAATTCTTGTGTCATAGTTTTAGTGTTCTCCTCCGAAACGGCTTAAATGCCAAAATGGATCTATGGGTCTGAAATAAAAGTTTTTTTTTTTTTTTTTACCGATTTTGATGAAATTTTATATGTATATTCAGTAGGTATGAGAATAGGTTTATAACTAATTTTTATACCCCTAAGTGTTAAGGGTGACTTTCCCCCGAGATCGAGACTTACGCGGGTGAAACTGCGGGGCGCAGCGAGTGTCATATAAGTACTTTGTTAGGTACGAGTAGACTGTTATTTTCTAAGCATTGTGTGTTGTTTTAGTTTTGTCCTAAATCAATCTCATGACTTCTTCTACCACTGAACTTCTTTCTTTTTATTTCTCGGAGCAGATTATGATTGCATCCTAAACTCCTACTTGAAAAACTCACCCTGTGTACAGGGTCAAATTAAATTAGCTAGAGAAACTCAGATGTGGTGGATATCGATATCTAAACACTAAATAAAAAATAAAAAACACTTGATGTAGTTTTTTGTTCCGTGTGGTGCCGAACGTAAAGTATTCTTTACGGATTTCTTTTCCTTAAGCATTACTCTTATACGAAGTCTTTACTCACCTATCTTGTATAATACACTCAAACACACACACACCTACACTCACCCCTACACACACACCACTCACACACACACCACTCACACACAAAATACAATTTCACTCTTGTTTACCATACAGTAGAATGACACAGTCCACTTGAGATAAGTTTTTGTTTATTAATGACCATAAACTACCTCTTAAAATACAGGTATACCCTAGCTTAAGAGGTAGAGTATTATTCTTGTACAGATTTTATAACATAAAACTACTTATAAATGTATGTATTTCTTTTCTATTCGGTTTCTTTTCTTTTTTTTATCTTTTTTGCTATTGCACCATCCCATTTCTTCCCGTGGGTGTCGTAAAAGGCGACTAAGGGACTTACTAGAGAATGGGCAGCAGCGTTCTCTATGCATTTTAACACCATACTGCGATCGCTAACTGGCCTGCCAAGCGTGGCGATTATGGCAATCCTTTTGGGGGAGGCCTCTTTCCAGCAGTGGACGTATTTCGACTGAAATGATGATAATGATGTATTTTTTGTGGGTCAACGACACCATTAGTGTTGTTATTTGAAGTATGAGTAGATACAATAATTATGTTTTCTTTTGTTTTATCGTGTTTAGGTATCGATACCAATCACGTCTGTGAAGTTTACACAAAAAAACTATTTTTTTTTTTACTGATACTCAAGTGACTACACTAGCTGCGGTCTGATGACCTCACAATTTATTTAAATCAATATTTTTTTTTATTGTTGTGTTACGATATCGACATCCATCGCGTCTGCGGAGTTTTGCTAGTTAATTTAATTGTACCCTTTATAACAACGTCTCAACTTCTAGTAAGGTTTTATTTTAACTACGACCAAGTAGAAAAAAAAAACAATAATCGTTTATTTATAAAAGGGTCACAGGTACACACGGCTACACATCAAGCTTATCTCCAGTATAAGCTGATCTCGCATTGTGTCTAATTCTTGTACAATGAGAGGTCAGAGTATACTGGAAATTTATAGCTTGATGTGTAGCCGTGTGTGTGTACAATAAATATCTTAACAATTAAAATAGAACTCGGTTGCTTATTTGCCTGAACTAGGTTTAACCTGTGCTTCAGGCTAGAAAGTGCAAACAATTCTTATTGTAATATTAACAATGATTATAAAGTAACCATAATACTTAGGTAAGTCAAAATAAAATAGCATGTTAGCGGTGCGGTGTGGTGTGGTTAGTGCGTGTATTTTATTTTAAGCATTAAGAAAACTTGCTTCTATTTTGATTTTCCACATGCGGTTTTACTGTTTCATAAACGATGTCCTTTACTGTACTAAAACGCATTCATAATCATTTTTATCCGACATACAAATCACAGATCTACAACTTTTTAATCAACTAAAATCCAAGACGCACGTTACGACACATTCACGATTCTCGTCCCAGGCTCAACAATGGCGGGGACGTACTTGCGTTTCCTGCAATTTGTCACATCCGCCCCGCTTCTGCTAGACGCTGTCTAATTGGAGGGATTTAAATTAAATTTCGAATGTCATTGTGCTTTGATTGGTCTTCGATCTTTGAATATGGATTTTAATTATATTGAGGAAGGTTTTATTAAGATTTTGTTTATCTAGCAATACTTATTAATGTTTCTACCTTTAAATGTGATTAAGAAAAACGCTTTGTAAACTTGAACTCAGTTGAGTTTAAGCGCGTGTATAATTTAACTTTTTCAGTGACCAGGGGTAAAATAATGTTTGTTACTCTCTTAGTAAGAGCTATTTATCCCTCGTTAAGTTAATATCGTAACAACCAAAGCTGTAAATAAAAGCTCATTCCGTAGTAAAATACCTACTTAGTTGGCCAGTCATCAAGGTAGTAGCGGAGAGGACAAGGACTGCCCAGTATCTTTGTAAGTAAAAACCAGCCAAGTGCGTGTCGAACCACGCACAATGAAGGGTTCCGTAGTTGGGATGAATTTGTCTCAAAAATAAACTTAACGTTGTATTTGAAAAACATGTTCTCCCATACATCGATTTATGCCACGGTCAATTCTCCAACTGCAAGTTTTTATGTGGTAATACTACAAATTAACGATTTTCGGACTTTTCCCTTTACTTGTGCTTTAACACCTTGCTTCTTGCCAAATTTCATGATTCTAGGTCCACGGGAAGTACCATATAGGTTTTGATTTATTTGCGAGTATCAAAATCATCGCATAAATGGCCGTATTGCATTGAGTAAGAAGCTTGTTTTTTACGAGCTCCAAGTGACTATAAACTTACGTATTTGATATAAATTTCAACTTGACACCTCCACGTGTTCCTGAGAAAAAGGGTCTTGACAGACTGTCGGACTGAGTGCCTCACAGACAGACAGACGACGGGTAACGAAGTGATCCTATATGGGTTCTATTTTTTCTTTTTGTGGTACGGAACCCTAAAAATCGAACTTATCAAATTATGATACGCAACGCTTTATTTAACATATAATAAGCCTTTATAATTAAATTTGATCAACGTTATTAAACTTAAGATCCCATTGTTTCCTGTAAATGTTACAAATCTGAAAGCAATGTACCACAGTAACTCACATCTGGTTTTCTGGCACCGGTAAGTCTGCGTGAAATTAAACGTTCCGTGTCGTGAGACGAGGCGTGTCATCGCAGCTTTAGAACTGGGACGTATGAATAAGTACTGCTTTTGGCAGCTATTATTATCTGTATGTATGTAAGTATGGCTTTACTCGGGAAGAAAATATTTTGTTAAAATGCTTGACTATAGAACTGGACACAACTCCGAGTGTCGGCGTGTCAGAACAGAACTGACAACTGACCCCCAAAATTAGCCAAGAAAGCGCGAAAAAAATGTCATCTTACACAACAGAATATCACTTACCTTGACTTACCTACATACAATGATATTATATTAAAAAGATATGTTGTCAGTGCGCAATTGTGAAGACTCGAAAACGTCCTAATTGGGACGTATTTTACTTGTAGTAAAATGTATGAAAAGTGGGGGTGTGCTGCGCGGGGGGCGGTTTTTTCGTTTGTTTTGTGAGTGTATAACATATCTGTTTAATATAATATCATTGCCTACATAGCTTTAAAAATGAAATTTCATAAGTACTTTCTCAAGACACTCGTTCAAACTTGCCATAAATTCTCACTCACACACAATAAAAACATTTAATTGCACGCAAGAAATCTCAGCTGGTCTCCTAACGCTTACTTATACTTAGCGTGAAACGAAACGTACCGTGTATGAGACACGAGGCGTGTCGCATCTCTGATTTGTGATGTGTGACAAATGTCTTATACCTACCTACGTCTTGTGTGATGACAGTCTGATGTAGAATTGGATGTTTTTATTAATTTGAAATAATGGTGAATGTTCTAAATTTGAAATAATGGTGAATGTTCTAAATTTGAAATAATGGTGAATGTTCTAAATTTGAAATAATGGTGAATGTTCTAAATTTGAAACGGCTTTGACTTAAGTGCATTCAAATTAATTTCAGAGCGTTTCCGACGTACGGCATTTCATACAAAATTTCATGCCCTTGTTTTTCGAAATGACTGCACCGATTTTAATGAAATTCATACGCTTATGCAAGATACAAAGGTCTAAAAGTTTGGCTGTAACACTTATTTTCGAAAATGTTCTTAACTAACTTTTAAGACCTTTGTATTTTGCTTATGCGTAGGAAGTTTCATTAAAATCGGTTCACTCATTTCGAAAAACAAGGGCTTGAAAGTTTGTATGAAATGCCGTAAGCCGTAAACGCTAAGAGCGTTTACGGCTTACGGCATTTCATACAAACTGACGGTGTGACAACAAGACTGATGGTGTAAGAAATGAACAAGCAATAGTCACATCGCCATTCATTTAGGCTAGTTAAATAAATGCGCCTCGAATCAATAGATTTAATAAATGTATTCTATATAATAATTCTCTCTAGCTACTTTCAAGTACTTACATAGCTGTCATCGTATCTTTGGAACTCTCTCGAAGTATCTACCGTGGGCCGTGGGCCAGGTATGCGGATATTCACGAAGTTTGCCGAAAGAACATTCAAATTTCAAACTAAACGAATGCTGAAATTATTTTGAGAGAAATTCATTTTTAAATGATTAAGAAGGCCCGTTGTACACACACGTTTTTCTTGCTGTGAAAAACTACGGTTTATTCACCGTATGTAGGCAGTCGTCAGTGTTATATGGATCACTATGGGAGCTTGTTGACAGACACGTTTTTTCTACGGCGTGGTTTTTACGCCGTACCGTAAAGAAACCGTTCCGTGTACAATGCCCTTATACGGACCTTCTTGTTCTTATGATAACGCAGATAAAGTTGTTCGTATATATCGTTGACCAGCTTACATTTTTTTAATATAATTACGCCGTGCCGTCATTTCAGCCGAAAGACGTCCACTGCTGGACATAGGCCTCCCCAAAAGGGCCCCCCTCCCTGTGGGGGAGGCCTATGTCCAGCAGTTTGCCATAATCCACTGCCCAGAACGCTGCTGCCCATTGTCTAGTAAATCCCTTAATCGCCTTTTACACCCACGGGAAGAAAAATTATGGTGCTATTCTTTACGTCCAGCACCACACGGAACCAAATTTAATTTCTCTAGGCTTATGTGTATAAAATAAAACATAAGCCAACAGCCGCAAGTTTCCAGCAGCATGTTAAACGTAGCAGCAACTAACTGCGAGCGGTTGCCAATGCTCGTTTCCGCCAACGCCTCTCATCCGGCGCCACAGAGTACATGTTACAGTAGGACAACTTCGCGCGGCCCGTGAAAGTGGAGTGGAGTTGGGAAAGTTAATCAGCGTGGTGATGAAATGAAAGTTGGTCAACGATTTGTGGAAATATTTGCAGGAAAAGCGAGAAATTTTGCACCGGTTTGTACGTCATTTTAATTCCCAGATAGCGCGGCTTATACTCTTGTGCTTGGTTACCCATGCTCAACATTTTTGATGTAAAAATGACTTTTCAATATATTTTGTCCTGTGGGAACCTGATCTTGAAATATTGCACATGAATAAATTCTGATGTGAAGTTTAAAATTAAGAAACAAAACAATATTTATTATTAGACCGACGGCGCGTCAAAAGGTTTCGCGACGCTAAACTTACACCGCCTTATTACAAAACAAGATTTATATTTTGACATGTCTTAAACCATGTAGCCAGTTTTTGTAATAAGAACGTAACTGTGATTGAAATACCGTTCTTTATACAAAACTGAAAACTTTGTTCGGTACTAAGTTGTCAGTTTTGTGTTTAGGAACTTTACCATAGTCGGAATAAAGTTCGAAATTCAATAATGGCTCCATGTTTTAAACTTGGGTCTGAAGATAAACCTTGTTTTGTAATAAGGGGGAATGAGTTGCTTTTAGAACGATTTTAAAAGCTGTCAAATTGACGTAATTGAGGTTGCGGCTACCCGCAAAAGGAAGATTACGGAGATGAATTAGAAAGGTTTGATTTATTATATTGGTATACATATAATTGATTTATTGATATTGGTGATCGTTGTGAGTACCCTTGCAATGCATTGAGTTGATTTATTTGCGCTGGTGCCTCACGTACTCAGTGGCACGTCGTTTACATTATTGTTCATTTCCTAATATGATCAGAATTGTGATTATTCAGAATATTATTGACTTTCATTAACTTACGTCTCCTCCCCCGCATACCCACGCACATGTCATAATAAGACCTCTTCTGGTAAAGACGACGTATTGCCATTAGACCAATTATAACATATTTTCATAACTTAATGTTTCAAGTAAACACTTCACCCACCCAAAAATCTTCATTTCACAAATAGCCATGAGCCAACATCAAGCTTATCTCTTGAACTAAACACAGAAATTGTAAATTCAAATTAATCCACTCCACACGGTTAGACTGTGACGGTTATAGATAGATACAGGCAGTGCCTGTGGACGGAAACATCTCGCTACCCACTAAATTGGAAGATGGACTAATGAACTATATTTTAGAATCCGGCAATTTAGGAAATAGATTTTGTTAGGGAATTACTGCGTTTATGGCGTGGACCATACGAAATACCTCTGTTGTTATAATTATTATAATTGTTATTATTATATTAGTTGCTGAAAAATAACTAGCTTTTGTTTAGCCTGTATTAATTTAATAAGAGGATAGTTCTGATCAATTTTGTGGTAAGTCCAGACCGCGTTTAGTGTTTTACAGGATATTTGTATACATATTAAACAATTTGTTTGTCCTATTGCTGAAAAAAAGTAGTCTCCATACTACGACGATGCAAATGTTAGCTGATTTTTGACCTGTAGACAGTCTGGATATCGTGACTGTTGTCGCACCATTTAGAACATGAATTCGCCTAACTAAATCATTTTAGAAGCTTTGTTGAAAATAGTTATGACACAGACTACAAAAAAAAAACAAGCTATAAATCGCGTGTACCTATCGTTTCCGTTTTTTTTCGTGTTTGTCGTTACCTACTTGAACTACTGAATATTTTGATACTGTGATCATTATAGATGTAGAAACGATGTCTGTAAAGCGGAAGGATTCTGCTAGCCACTAGATTATTGCACAAGATACCGAGTTAGGAATTAGCCCCGTCCGCACTACCAGATAACAACAGACTGCTCAGGAATTCCATTTTATAAGTATTATTTATTTCTGCTACGTAAAAACAGTTAAAACAGAACGTATGCTTGCTGAACGGGCTACATTTAGTGCACCACGTGTAAACTTTAAGATAGATGAACAATGAGAAATGGCATGAATATTCTGTATAAAATGGCCACATTATTCAAAGCAAGTAGGTAAGCCATGATTTTTTTTTTATGGTAATTTTACAGGAATAACAGATACACTACCGTGCTAGTCCATAAATATCTATCGCAATTATCCTGTATCAGATGTTTTTGCAGGTTAATTGCTATAGTTTCGTAATTGTAAGTAATATATTTTGTACACTTAGACCTTTAGATTTATTAAAATGTAGAATTTAAAACTTATACCAAAACATCGAGCCTGAAAAGGAAGAACATCGTAAGCGACATAATTTAGGTATTTCACTTTACACAATAAATAATTAAATAATTTTAATAAAATAATCAATAAAAAACCTCTCCTTTATATTTTTTTATGTCGCTTACGATGTTCTTCCTTTTCAGCCTCGACATGTAAAATTAGATACTGTAGTTAGTTATAAATATAAATTACAGAATGTACCTGGAAAGAAACATTATGTCATAACAACTCATCTGTTTACATACATTCTATGCAAATAAACATTTTCTATTCTATTCTAAATTAATGTCAATACTAACGAATGACACAAAATAAACAACCAACTCTAAAACCCTGTCCCACCAACACATTTTCGATTACAAACTTATTTATTCATCAAAAAGCCTCAAGATTTCGTGCCGATGCCTGAAAACCGAACAATTTGGGAACAGTGATTACAATGTTCAAATACCGTATCTATTAACCCTTTGAACGGTCTCCGTAATATTCGGCCACCAAAATAAATGGACTGTTTTTCAATATTAGGGTCAAGGTCGATTTACATCAAACGAGCGAATGCTCATTCTATCCCCACTACAGCTAATTCTTCTAGTGTAAACAGGCGTAGAGCATTCCTTCGTTGTTCTTAGTGCGTTCGCAAAGATTCTATGGAATATTCTAAGAATGCTCGCTCGCTTGATGTAAACGGCGCAAGAGCGCGCGAATAGTTGCTTAGAGCGTTCTAGCGTGTTCGGACGTGCTCGCGCCACTGAGCGGTCTCATCAAAGCGTTCTTGTGTTCTAGCGATTGTTTACGTATCTTATCGATTAAGTTATGGATTGGTCTCAAGAAAAATGTTTATTAATGATAGAAGCCTACCGCAATTTCAGATGTCTGTGGGATCCGACGTATGAAAACTATAAAAATACAACTTACAAACAAGATGCTTGGCGGGAAATCGCAAAACAACTGGAATGTAATGTTGAAGAGTTAAAAAAAAAGATGGACTCGCTTCTTGCATCTTACCGCCGGGAAAGGCAAAAAACAATGAGTACGAAGTCAGGCAGCGGTGCCGATTGTATTTATAATTCTAAATGGTTTGCATTTAAAAGCATGCACTTTTTGATGGACAAATATAAACCGAGGAAAACAATTGATTTCGACACTAACCAAAATAAAAACATGGTAAGTAGGTAGTTATGTTTATTTATTGGGTATTCTACCATAATTTTAGGTTGGGTTATTTACGCTTTTTATAAAGTAACATATCGCTTTCATTATGCAATATTGTTTTGCCATGGCAAAATATTAGTCAAATTAAAATAGTCTGAAAATTCTTTCCGGATATTTTCACATTGCAAAGTGTGTCTTCGTCCAGTGTTGGGTAACGGGAGAAATGATGATAAACGGTCCATATTTCTCCACTGGCCTGGAATGACGACGTCATCTTCAATTCTGTCCATCATGCCCGGTGAATTATACAGCTTCCTAGAAGCTTTCCTTTTCATCAAATAATTATGTAGGTACACGCAGGTTATTACGATGAGAGATGCTTTATCAGGTTGTAGCAACATAGGTTTTCGCAATACACGAAAAACTGCTGAAAGAATGCCAAATGCATTTTCTACTATTCGTCTTGCTCTAGACAAACGGTAGTTGTAAATTCGTTTTTCGGATCCCCTGGCATGAGTACCAGGATACGGCTTCATGATGTGTCTTTGTAATGGGAATGCATCATCTGCTACAAATACGAATGGCATATTCTGTTGTCTTCCTGGAAGGCTTTGGTCATTGGGCAAATTTAATTCATTATTTTGTAGTTTCTGATAGAAAGAAGTGTTTCTGAAAACTCCGCCATCTGATATTCTGCCCTGACAACCAATATCGGCGAATATAAAATTGTAGTTAGCGTCTACTATGGCCATTAACACCACACTGAATGTGGATTTATAATTAAAAAAGTCGCTTCCGCTGTTAATAGGTGCTTGTATGACGCAGTGTTTCCCGTCTACAGTGCCAATACAGTTTGGAAAATTCCACTTCTCATTGAATTCCTGAGCGATTGATAGCCATTCTTCTTCTGTTGACGGTGTCTGAAATGAATAAAAAAATATTTTAGGGTGTATATTAATTAAACCGTTTTTTTACAGGCTGATGAGCAGGAGAATGAGCGAATTGAACAAGAAACTCCGGTAGTGGACCCTAATGCAGATACACAGTCAGATTCAACAACACATTCACAACCTGCAGCTTCAGTAGGGTCAAGAAACACCACACCACAATGGCAACCATCAACATCACTGCAATCTGGCCACACAATACCACCAAAAAAATCAAAACATGAAGACCCTCGAGTAGCCGAAGCCTACCGTATTTTAAAAGATACACATGATTCAAAGATAAGGGACAAGAGTCAAGCTTTTGGAAATCATGTTGCTTCAAAACATCGCGAATACTCAAAAAGGACGAAAGCGTATGTTGAACATTACATAAATAATATACTGTTCGACGCTGATTTGGGGAAATTTGTTTATGAGTCAAATTTAGCATCAACTCCGATGTCTTCATATTCAGACAGTTCACAAAATACTTGCATTGTGTATTCTGTAGCCTCAGATCAATCCCCTCCACCCAACCAAATGGAAGCCAGTTCAGAAAGTAATGTCAATTTAGGCCAACAATTACACATTCCGGATGATACCGCAACTGAAGAAACCAGCGAGTCTTTGCTGCATTTTATTAAAAATTTTAAGTAACATGTATATCTTTTCTAGTTACTTTTTGTTTATTTAAGTTCTCTGATTGTGTTTTTTTAAATAAATATCTTAAAATAAATTGTCTTAGTTTATTTACTTACTTTCACTAATAATTACGGTCGTGATAATAGGTGTGTAGGTATGTATAAAAGTAATAACTTTACTTACCTTAGCATAGTCTTGCAATGCTTCATTTATTGCAGCACATACTTCAGATATAGCATTACATATTGTCGATTTAGACATTTTAGTAAAATACATGAGGCTTTCATAGGAATCTCCAGTTGCCAAAAATCGCAAAGTCACTGCTAGTTTGTCATATGCAGGAATCGAGTCTCTAAAATTCGTACTTGATTTTCGAATTTTTTCGCTAGTCAGAGATAGTAAATGATCAAAATCCTCTGGCGCCATTCTACAAAAGTTTTGGAATTGTCCACTTTCTTCTTGTTTTTGCATATCCGTCATTGTTTCACCTACATTATCCAGTTTCCTTCGATGCATTAAATTTGTAACCCACCAACGTCTCTTCCTTCTTTTATTTTTGAGTTTTTGCGACAAAATAATAAATGCAGCACTTGCAATAATGATATCGCTGTCAGAGTCAGACATAACGAAGCACTACCAATACTAACCACAGAATTGACACGAATGAGCAAAGAACATTCGATCTAGCTTTTGTTTACACTAAAAGATTACGAAAGAATGCTCTTGTTCTAGCTCTATGTTCGTTTGATGTAAATCGACCTTCAGACAATAGCAAGTTCGTATTGACGATTATCGTCTTTTGATTTTGTTGGTGATTTGCTTCATTGACGCTTAAAAATTATGTGTCGGTACAGGTGACAGGGATGGGTCAGTGTGACGCTGTGACGGTCCCGAATTATGTCTCCTAGGTCCTGGGTTTGCACCCAAATACTTTACTTTATGTAGTTGATTAGATTACTACTGTTCTCACAACGGTAAATGAAAAAATCGTGAGGAAAGCGGCCTTTCCTCAAACCAAACATTGGAAGACATGTGACATAATCTAAATGTTGTACAATAATTGAATGTTATGTTAAAATTAGTTAAAATAATCTTAGATAAAACCAAGTGCATGAACATGGTTTTATCTCTTTTATATCTATTTTATCATTATATTTACTCACACCCACACACACTCACCCTCATACACTAACACACACTCACCCCCACACACACATACACAAACACACATACACCCACATCACTCAAACTTCACATAAATCACCTACTAGTCCACACATACTCAACTACATTTCACTCACGTTTGGATCACTTACTTAGTAAATTATAGGTACTATAATTTTAAATAATGTTACACATAGGTTAGTTATTAGTCTTTCAAAATTAATTAGAAGAACAACCAAACATATTTGCTTTGTTGGCATTTTTATTGTTAAAATATCGAGGGAAAAGGCACTGAAAAACCGAAATACAGACATTGCCTAGTTCGGTTGCAGTGGCATCCATTGTATTAAAAACTAATACTGCCAAAATATTTTCTGTAAAGTTTTTTGAGAAATAAAAATTTATTTATTTATCTACTTCACCTTTTCCCAGTCCCGTGATGACGACAGTTAACCATCAGTTGAATAACAGTATTTTACATGGAGCGAGCCTATCTGACCTCCACAACCCAGTAACTGGGTAATACGATACCCCTTGGTAAGACTGGTTATCAGACTTTCGGGCTTCTGACGACCCGTTATGACTGTCAAAAATTCACGAATGACAGACGGGACCAACGGCAACGGCTTAACGTGCTTTCTGAGGCACGGAGGGGTTTTGGTATGTAAATATGGTTACCCATCCACAGACCAACCGCGGCAAGCGTAGCTTAACCTGATCGATTGACCCGTATGGCTGTTATTACTTAGCTACGGCAATAGGCAATTACTATACGGCAATGACTATGGTGACGACCGCGTACCGGAAGACGTAGCGTTGGAAGGCCTCCTAGGTGGACCAATGACGTTGTGAAGGCCACAGGAATACGGTGGATGCGGGAAGCACAGAAACGGCCGAAGTGCTTGGGGGAGGCCTATTTCCAGCAGTGGACGTCTTTTGGCTGAAGTGATGAAGAACTATGGCAATAAAACAATGGTTCAAAAGCGTAAAACCTTTTCAATAAATTTAATATTATTTATAAAAAAATCAATTCATTGTTTAATAATAATAATAAATAAAAATAATAATTAATTTCAGCCTCTTGCCGATATAGTAGTGTTTATAAGGCAATTTTACACATAGATCTATTAGATAAATTTGTTAGACACATAATTTAAAAAAAAAACAAGTGAGCCTTAAAGTAGTTGCTTATGATGACATCTGACATCTCACCTTGGTAATAAGCAGCGACAGAAATTAACCTCAAAATGAAAAAAAAACTAAATATTTTTTTCGAATAATTCTTCATTTGGGTACTAGTGGTCGCCCACTGGTTATTGAAATTCGACCCCCTCTACTTAGAATCTATATAGTACTTACTAATTACATTCTATTATAAAGTACTTACTCATTCCATGCTATTAAAAAGTACTTACTGATTCCATGCTCAAGCTGTCACTTCCTGTTACACACTTCCGTCCCTTCTCACGAAATCACTCCCTCAGAAAGTGAGAGGAAAGACACAAAAACACACACACACAAACAAAAACACACAAACACACATCAAAATGTCGTCTGTCGATTGACCCGTCTGTAATCCACCTTTTAGCCAAAAAAAATGTTGTAGCACGTGTAATTTATACAGTACTTGTAGTGGCAAGTGAACTGTAATTATACAATTACTCGATTCATTAACCCCCTGTCTGTTCGCCGACGGGTTTATTTTGAAATTCATCGTGAGAGCCGACTGTTGATGTAAAGTAATTTTGTTAAAAAAAACTTTTTGTAGTGCGATTCCAGTACCCAGTTACTTTGCTGTTGATTCCAGTACCCAGTTACTTTGCTGTTGATTCCAGTACCCAGTTACTTTGCTGTTGATTCCAGTACCCAGTTACTTTGCTGTTGATTCCAGTACCCAGTTACTTTGCTGTTGATTCGTCGAGTTTTTATTACTGTTGACTTTATTGGTGATCAACATTGTTAACTGGTTAAAAATATTCTGGAGTTGTATTTTTTATATTGTTTTTTATTTTAGTATGAATAAGTATTCCAAAAATTATTGGAAAAACTGGATTACCTACCCTAAATATAAATGTGTGCTTATTTATAAAAAAAAATCATATTGACTAATTATTATCACCAACCCGAATGCCAAGCGTAGCGATTATGGCAATTATGGCAAACCCCCCCTTTGGCGGAGGCCTATGTCCAGCAGTGAACGTGTTTCGACTGGAATGATGATGAATTATTATCCCAATTTTTATTACAATTATTATCCTATTAAGTTTTTAAATTTGCGCCAAGTGATGAACTACCTACAAAAGTCTAATTTAAAAGTGTGATCAATGAGTTAATACATTACACATTGTACTGTTTTAACGACCCCAATTAAGGCCTGAAACTGCGTTAAGCGGGTACCCGCGCGGTTTCATACAAAAGTGCTCCGTCGCGGGGGCCCGCGCGGGCGTCCGTCACGGGGAGGCGCGCCCCGCACCCACGCAACGGGGCCCGCCTCCGTGCGACGGAACCCGTCGCGGAGGGACGCGCGGTGCCCGCCAGCGGACCGGTAACATGATTCCTGTAAAGGCTTCTACATACCAGTGCGACTTGTCGCGCGACGCGACACGGCACAAAGGCCCCGGGCATCGCGGGACTAGCGGTGCCTTTGTGTCGCGTCGCGTCTCGCGACAAGTCACCCCGGTATGTAGAAGCCTTAAAAGAGGCATTCTGAGAATACATTTTTATCGTAGGTGATTATGTACTTACATTGAGAGTTCAATATGGAGAAACCGGCTAAGTGCGAGTCGTACTCGCGCACGATGGGTTCCGTACTATAAAAATGGCATAAAAAATCTCCTTTGTTGTATGGGAGCCCCCTTAATTATATGTTTTATTTTAATTTAATTATTTATTTTTAAAGTGAATATTATTTATCTAAATATCCTGTGAATATTTCAAGCGTCTACCTGTTGCCGTTTTCAATATTATATGTAGAGCAAAAACGAGCTAAAAAATCACGTTTGTTGTATGGGAGCCCCCTTAAATATTTATTTTATTCTGTTTTTTAGTATTTGTTGCTATAGCGGCAACAGAAATACATCATGTGTGAAAATTTCAACTGTCTAACTATCACGGTTCATGAGATACAGCCTGGTGACAGGCGGACAGACAGACAGACAGACTGAAGGTAAATTGAACTAGCGACACTGCGTAAATAAAACAATCCGGTCTCCGCGACGGGTACCCGCGACGGGTACCCGCGACGGGGACCGTCGCGTTCCCACGGAGCCCACCCGCGTGTCCACGCGCGTAGACACGCGACGGTTGCCCGTCGCGGGCGCCCGCTTAACGCAGTTTCAGGCCTAAACCACTACTGGGCCTCCTCTCTGTGAGAGGGAATGGGCCGTAATCCACCACGCGGGCCCAGTGCGGGTTGGTATATGGACATGCCGTTTTCCTCACGATATTTTCCTTCACCGTTTCGAGAGCAGTGGTGATGAAATAATTTACACAAAGTAAAACGCCAGCTTGGGTTCGAACATACAACCTACAACTCGTAAGTCACGAACGATACCACTGGGCCACCACTGCTCACAGAGTTAAAAAGGGTGGTGTATATACAGGGTGTAAAAAGACACATCACAAAGCCGTCAACTACGCATATTATAAATCTAACTAAGTAGCTTTGCGCAAAAATTATTGCTGGGAACCGATTTTTATTTTTAGGGATTAATTTTTTTTTATTGCGCGCTATGTAATGCGAACCCAGGCAAACGGACTCATTGCTGTTGTGTAATTTAAGCCCCGCCCCTTCGTTCTACGTGGTACGCGTAGGTTCTTGTCGAATACTCGCGGCTATGAACGAAAATTCAGGTAATGTTTGCTTGGAAAAAAGTTTTATAATAATACTTGGAATTCGTTTTCGTAAAAAAAAAAAAATATATGCGAGTTTGGCCTTCAATATCTCCAGAACCAGTGGATTCCCAGGTATGGTCTAGTGGAAAAAAACGATCCAAATAATGGGTAGAATATGTAGTTTTCGGCTTCGGAAAGGGTCTTTTTACACCCGATATATCCAAAACGATTCCGATTACTCGCCAAACAGTATCGTTTCATTGACTCTACAACTACACAGCACTAACCAATATTAATGTGAAAGTTCTACGCGTTCCAAATATAAACGCAATTCCAAGAGGCGTACCGATAACGTCGATGTTTACTTGTATGGAATCTGATTCGATCGTATTCGATTATTGAGTGGTAGCCAAGAGAGTTATTTTAGTGATTGCTTAGGGCTCCAGTTGATTGGGTGTAATTGCTAGTATTGAAATTGATTGGTATATCTGGAAAATATGAATGATAGGTGTGGGTAGGTTACAAGCCGATGCAGAAGTGTGGTCGACTATGAATAACTCGTACCTAATTGCTTCGTGGTGGGCCGGAAATAATTAGGCTTTTCCAAGACATACAGGCTGAATTTTGTAATAGATTTGTAAAATTCTTAATAGATGCAGAACAATAAAATTGTTTGAATAAATATTATTATGGCCGATAATTAAACCTGTTATAATTATTTAGTAAGTAAAACACTCTTCTTCATTGAAGCGTCAACCAATTATTTTGAGGCATGTTGCCTCAAAATAATTG
Source organism: Tiliacea aurago (assembly GCA_948098905.1). NCBI lineage: Eukaryota > Metazoa > Arthropoda > Insecta > Lepidoptera > Noctuidae > Tiliacea > Tiliacea aurago. Next base: position 19,371,928 of record OX402596.1, read on the forward strand.
TGTCCTACAAACTAAAAAACTGTCCTACAAAGATGGGAGGGTTAAATCATAAATTATGTGGTAATTAAATTCAACAAAAAAGAAAACAGATATTTATTTTTAACCTTTAAAAATAATAGTAATTTATTTTGGCGAATGGTAGAATTTCCCTGAAACAGGCGTGATCAAAGTCACCTCTGTCTGCATAATAGTTAGTAGGACTGCACGTATGCATTAAAGTGTTTTTTGCATGGACCCCATTATTTATAACAAGTTACTGAAAAGTTGGAGTGAGTTTAATTATGTACAATTGAAGTAACAGCTAAAGTCATTTCTAACTGACAAAGCATATAACTAGTATAAAATTAAGGAATTTCTGATACAACCATTTATTTTGACATAAGAATTATTTTTATTTACTGCTGACATTTATAATGTATTATTGTTTTCTAAATTCATGATATTGACTTGACTACAATCATAGGTAATTATGCTTAACAGCACGCCATATTACGTGGCAAACATGTTCAACCTGTTTTTTTATGTTATCCTTTGTGCACGTTTTTATTCTTGTATGTGGACACATTTTTGAGCAAATTAATATATCTTATCTTAACGTTAGTTCATATATTTTACAAAATAACCAAAACCGCTAAATGTATATATAATATAATGGATAATAATTAAATTTTAATAATTCAGTGTTCAAACTGTAATAAGATTAAATATAAAATGCGTTAAATTTTGGTATTAAACATATTAAATGTGTTAAGACGGAGATATATGCCAGTGACCTTGAGTGGTTAGCTTGCGTGTTCTGTACTGAGCTCACGCAACGCGTCGTACGTTCAGCCAGTAATAGGACTCGCCCATCAAAGAGTGCTGTCCCCAATTTGACGCATTATTAATTTATTATATACAAACCAAAGGGTAATTTAATAAAATGCGTATATTAAAATATCAATAATTAAATTATGTTTAAATTAGTGAAGGTTTCAGAAAAATACGCGTTGTAGATTTTGCGCCATTCTCAGTTTTTTATCCGCTTTAGACATAACTTTACAAATTAATTTCACTATGTAATATAAAAATAATCTAAAATATTAGATATATTAAAATATTCTTATTGAGAAAATGCTCTTACTTAATATATATTTTTTCAAATCATTAACACTACTTGTTTAGACGTGATCTTCAGTATAAAATCATTAAAAGTCGGTTATCGTCGCCTTAATAACAGGTGGGATTCTCCACTGTTGAAGCAGTGGATGAGTGCTCATGCAATGGACGCTCAACCCGGCTTAAATTAAATTGCATGAATAAACTGTACTAACACTAGGCTAAGTTTATTGTTACTAACACCTACAGATATCACTTTTGAATCCGAAATAAATATATTTGATTTGATTTTCATAATTATTACAGTTTTAATTCATCAAAATATTTCGTAGCTTACATGAAGTGCTGAAAATAATTAATAAAAAATTTAAGTGGTGTGCTTTTATTAAATAATGTTAAATCCAGCAACTTTGTGGTGAATTTTAAAGTACACAGCGTCTACAAATAATGGATTTTCTACTATTTTGTAATAAGTTTATAAGATTTTGCAATGAGTTTTAAGACTCAAAGGATAATGCAGCTTTAGAAAATCCACATTGTGCATATTTAAATATTATAAGCTCCTTTGTGAGTTTAATAAGACGGCGCCAGCAGTAAAAGACAGCTACATTCATAGTTGATTTTTCTATGTCAACTAGGATACCTTCACGTCATAAAAAAATAAGTATTCTAAGAGACACGGAAGAGTCTCGATATGTGAAATATTGCCACCCATCTACAGACTGACTGCAAAAACTTAAGCTTACAGATCCATAAAACCACAATCCTATTATTTACCCACAAAACCCTTAAAAGTTCACAATGACCTCACAAAACACCAGCCAACTTAAGTCAGAAGGCAACAACGAATTTATTTAAACGAAATAATCTACGGGCCATCATATAAAACGCATTCAAAGGAATGCTTATCCTCCTGCCACACCCGTGGGGTATACAACTCAATAACTTGGAAAGCTAGGGGGTCAATAAGACCCCTAAGGATTAAGCTAACTGTACCGGCGGCGATAGGGGTGTTAAGTCTGCGTACATTCAATACAGCGTTTAACCCTTTCGTAGTCAAGGTTTTATTTTCGGGGTAGGTATACAAAATTATGTTTCGCATTTAATTCGGCTATAGTGAAAAACCTGTTATTCACGGAAAACAAAGTGAATTAGAAGTTTAATTATGCGTATTTTGAAGTAGAAAAAGTAAACTTTTGTATGATCTTTTTAAAACGATTAAAAATGACCTTTATAAAAAGAGGAATATTTGAAGAGTCTACATTAAAATGATGGTAAGCAGCTCCTTTGCTTTGATATTGTGATAAAGTAATCCTTTTGCCAAGCACCGTGATTATTATCTTCTACGACTATTATTTATCTAATTAAAAAGTCAAGTGACGAAATATTATCCTAATCCTAACTAATGTTATAAATGCAAAAGTAAGTTTGTTTGTTTGTTTGTTACCTTTTCACGCCTAAACCACTGAACCGATCATCCTGATTTATTTTTTATTTTTATACGTTGTCAGGTGTACAAAAATGGACATAGGATACCTTTCATCCCGAAAAAAAGTACTGTTCTCGAGGAAAACAACAATAACGTTCTTATGATAATAGATGGCGCCACGTGTCTTTAGAATCATGAATAAATGATATTATTTTTATTCCGGTAGTTCCCGTGGGATAATTTCCGACCTCCACGTGGGGGAAGCCGCGGGCAAAAGCTAGTTATTATTATAAAACACTACATACTTTATACTTCAAAATAATATCATCATCATCATCATTTTAGACGAAAGACGTCCACTGCTGGACATAGGCCTCCCCAAATGGGGGGGATTTGCCATAATCGCCACGCTTGGCAGGCAGGTTGGCGATCGCAGTATGGTGTTAAAATACGTAGAGAACACTGCTGCCCATTCTCTAGTAAGTCCCTTAGTCGCTTTTTACGACACCCACGGAAAGAAATAGGGTGGTGCTATTCTTTAAATCCGGCACCACACGGACAAATAATGTAATCAGGCACAATAAAAGGATTTCAAAGTCTTTCTCACATTTCATTTCCATACATTATCCCAATATTTTTAACAAAAGACTACATTAACAAATTTAAAATAACTGAAGCTAGAGATTTGCGATTGCATTTTTTACTGTTAACAACAGGATCAGTGGTTATTGTGAGGCTTTGTTACCATGATAACTATTTATATGAAGCGCTTTCTTCATGCCAATTACTGTAAGTGTTTAGAAAGAAAATGATGAAGAAATAAGAGAAATGAGGGTTGGATAAGATTAAAAATTTTCATTTTGTAGAGTTGTTTTTGGAAGTTGGTTGATTTTTTTTGTGTTCCTTTGACAAAGTCTTTCTCACACTTCATTTCCATGCATTATCCCAAAATTTTTTAACAAAAAACTACATTAATTAACCAATTTAAAATAGCTGAGCTAGAGTTTTGCGATTGATTTGTTTTACTTTATAACAACATGAGCAGTGGTTTTCGTTTCCATGGTAACTATGTATTATAAAGAGCTCTCTTTATGTCAACTACTGTAAGTGTTAAAGAAAATGTTGGAGAAATAAGGGTTGGATAGGATTTACTTGAAGTCATAGTGATGTTAAGGTAGGCTGTCAGATTCCCGCTAGGGAGGAGCCACGCCGTGCCCTCATCTCAGGAGTAGGCAGTGACCTATCGCTACCGGCCGTTGTTGAGTCGATGGTCGGCAGTGAGGAGTCCTGGGACGCGGTGGTATCCTCCTGCAAAACAGTCGTGTCGCAGTAGGAGGCTGCGGAAAGGGAACGGGAGATCTCGTCCGCTCACCCGGCCCGCAGTAGTCGCACTGGGCGTTGCCAGAGGGCAGATAATGCTCTCTTCCGGCCCCCCTAAATGGTTCCAGGGACGGCGGCCTTAGGGACGTCCGCCGCCCCCTATCACATTGGACCCGAGGTGGCGGCGCGTAGTGTTCCACGCGCGCCCCTTTCAGACGTCGCGGGGGGTCAAACACCCCCAGACTTGAGGTGGCCCGCAGAGGTGGGCCGGCACTATCCAGGGATCACGGAAGTAATACTAGCTCCCAAGATCCCCGGTGCAGGTGTGGGAAGGGAACACTGGGGTGGTTTTTAGTCAGTAAGAGTCTGACAGACCCCCTCCGCCAGGGTGGAGGACATCCATGAGGGTTTTCCACCTCGTAAACAAAAAAAAAAGGCTGTCAGATGCCAATTAATGAAATCGTCTGGCTATTGCCTTACCTTAAGAAATATACCTTAACTTCTTATGGGGAATATTTATTTTTAGTAACGAAAATATGAATATTTGAAAAAAATCCCAGATGAATTATAGACAAAAAAAAAACATGAAAATACCATAAATAGTTTTAAATTGATATTGTTTTTTTAAGCTTTGGGTAGATCTAATGTCATCCGAGTTAACTTTGCACAAAAGCGAATTAATTATATTTTTTTAACGAAAAATTTGTATGAAACTAGTGTGAAAAATCCAGGGGAAAAAGGATACTGTTGCAGAAAAACCCGCGTTAACTCTGCAACTCTACCCTATATATGGAGTATCTAAAAATCGTAAACAATTAGTTCTGTATCCATTTGTAAGGATATTACGGATTTCCTTTCAGTGTTCCTGGCAACACTAGCCACGGTTGAAATCGTTCCGCGTATTATTAAATAATTTAATTGTGTTATTATTCTGCAAAGTTAAAATATCAAGAATTACGCGTAGTTTTCAATAAAAACATCGTGGGAGTGTTATCCCTATAAGTTATAAAAGTATTTAATGAATAAAACGATAAATTCATGACCAGTGACTGTTGGTGATTGTGGACTATAAACAAGTTTAAACTTCAAATTAGTGCATGACACTGGATTATACACTTAAATTGCCAATTGTGAGCGAAAATTGCTAAAAGTGAAAGTGCTGCTACGGCAAAAACCACATATTGAAAACAGTTATTAATTCAAATTCACGAAATTTTGGTAGTAAACAAACCACAGCTGACTCATTGTCATTCTACTAAAACTGTTGACCAATCAGAATTCACGAGAAAACATTATTTTGACGTAACAGCTGCCGTTCGGAAATTAACTCCTAAGAAAATTTTAAGTCTTGAATACCAGCCTTTTGAGATTGTGTTCCGTTTCACGCATTCCAAGCAATTCAAGTTTATGAAGAGAATTTTAGCACTGTAAATAATAGTGTATTTTTTTTTTTTTAATAATATAAATCTTTGTTTGATTATAAATTTAATAAAAACATATAATGGAAGGTAATGTAACGATTCGTCGACCTAAGACCACTTCAAATGAATCATTAGATATTTCATTTGAATCAACTGACTCTGAAATCAGAAAATACAGTTTACCTGACTTGTCGACTGTATATACGTATGATAGTGATATGGAAGATTTAAATGCAAGAATAACACAGCTTGAAAGTGAGTTAAACGGTGCACACGCGGAAATAGAAAACATGACATTAAAAACCGCTTTAGACAAAGAAAAAAATAAATCCAAACATTTACAAAAAATATGCTCAGAAACAAAAATTAGAGGAACTAACAACCAGAAGAGTAAAAGCAAGAGAAATAAAAGAATCTCAAGAGAGCTGAGACATTCCTTGAATGAAGAATTCAACAGTAGCTGCGTAGACCTGGGGCTTGAAACTACAGATACAGTGGAGGTGATATCAGATGGCGCCACCAGCGACACATCCAAACTGTACAAAAATTCGGATAGAACAAGCAATGAAAGAGCTGTTGAAGACGGAACTCGGACAGTTGTTGACGGTACATTACAACAATCACAGTTGTTGGAAGGAAAGCCGCGCAGACTTTGTATAATAAGTAGTAACAAAACCAATAAAATAGTACCTATAGCACAGACTACGTTTCCGAATGATAAAATATGTCATCTCATTTTTACAAATTGTGGAGTATTACAGTTGATCAACCAACTGGAACAAAAATTAACAAACTATACCATGAATGATTATTGCTTGATATTTATAGGCGAAGAAGACTTTAGGAAAACTGGCAACTACTTCGAATTAATTAATAGCATAAGGAATAGATTAATGGCAATTCATCATACGAACATTTTACTTTGTTTACCAACTTATAAATTCGATGGAATTAGTTCAATGTTCAACTCCAGAATAGAGACATTTAGTCATTTGCTTTATGAAGACATTTGTACTTACAATTATGCAATGATATTTGATTCTAATTTAAATTTGACATATGATTATATAATGTTTTATAAACGACGAGGAATTCTGAATAATTATGGTATGAAAAATATTTTTGACAATCTTAAGTGCTATCTTGACAATTTAACGAATAATTTTCTTACTGACATTGAGGAATCATATTTAGGCGTTAGTACTGACATTATTAAAGAACAGCTTTTTCGTTCCTGATATAAGTTGTGAAGGAAAACCTAATGGTAAGCTTGAACATAATAATAACTTTGAAAAATATTCAGTCATTAATATTTTTCACCAAAATGTTTGTGGTATTACAAATAAACGGGATGATCTGGAAATATATGGTAGTGAAATTTCTAGGAAAGTTGACTTCCTATGTGTAACTGAACATTTTCTAAATGATGCTCTAGCAAAACAATTCAGTTTTACTAATTACAGAATGGGGTCTTACAATGCTAGACTCAATAAGAAAAGGGGAGGTTCAATGATATTAACAAATAGAGCTAATAACGTAGACGAACTGCAAGTGTGTAAACAACTTTATAAAATTGATTGTTTTGAAGTATGTGGGGTTAGAGACGTTGAAACCAATTTAAATATTATTTGTTGTTATCGAACTCCCACAAACAAAAATTTTGACAACTTCATGAATGGCCTTGAAAAGCTATTACAGCATTTCCTCAATAAATTATGTTTAATTTGTGGTGATTTTAACATAGACGTGTTAAAAAATGATCTGAGACATGGTTCTTTCTTATCATTATTATCGTGTTACAATTTTAGGTATCTAATAAAAGATCCTACTTTTCGAAGAAATAAGTCCGAATCATGTTTGGATAACTTTATAACGAACTTACCAGCCTCCCTTATAGAAAATACACATGTCGATCACAATAGTTTAGCTGATGGGCATGCTGGTATATTCTGCACTTTGCGTTTGGAAAGAACTGAGTTTAAGAAGATGTCAAGTTATGTATGTATTTATAAAAGGAGATATAATGATGAAAATAAAAGTAATTACAGAAAATTGCTCTCTGAGACTGACTGGAGCACAGACATTAATACATTCTTGACACAATTTAAAGAAATCCATTCTACCGTCTTTAAAAAGAGTAAAATAAAGGTTAATATTAAAAGGAATCGAGGTTCTGGATGGATAACAAGCGGAATACGGATAGTTAGTAAAATGAAACGTTTCCTTAACACATCAGATAAAACACATTGTGACAGTTCGGTTTTGGAGTATCGGAACAACTATATCCGTATCTTCAGAAAAGTACAAATAAACATGGCATCAAATTCTTGTAAAACGATATGGAAAATAGTTAATAGACAGCGCAATGCTACTAAGGAAATAAATAATGAAACTATTACACTAAAAATCAGCTACTAATAATGCTCTAGAAGTGGCAAAAATATTTTCCAAAAGGTTTGACAACACGGTCCACTTAGAGGCTTGTGACAAACAATTGGCAATGGTATTCTTAACTGAAGGTGTTAGTCGTGTTGAATATAAAATGAGTTTTGATATTGTCACACCTAGAGAAATTTTCAATTTGGTAAATAAAATGATCAACAAGCCTTCTTCGGGTTATGATGAAATTCCCTTAACAATAATCAAGGAGAATATAGACTTGTTAGCAACTCCGTTAGCATCATTTTATAACGAGTGCATCGAGAAAAGCCTGTTTCCTGATCAGCTTAAAATAGCAAGAGTGATACCGGTTTTCAAAAAGGGATCAAAGACGGAACCTGTAAACTACAGACCTATTTCTCTCTTGCCTGTATTATCAAAAATATTTGAAAAAATAATAAAGGATAGGCTTATAAAGCATTTAAAGATGTATGGTATAATAAATGATCAACAGTTCGGCTACCAAACATCACTAGGAACCTCTGATGCTATTGAGGCATTAATAGACAATATTATTTGTAACTTAAATAATAAACTAAAAGTAGCTGGTATCTTTCTAGACCTCAGTTCCGCCTTCGACACAGTGGACCATGGTATTCTCCTGGCCAAATTAGAACATTATGGTGTAAGAGAGAATGTTTTGGAACTACTTGGCTCTTATCTGCATAACCGACGGCAGTATGTAGAGATAAAATCCGTAATAGATGGAGAAGAAAAAACTTATAGATCTAATCTAGCTACTGTGGGCCGTGGTGTTCCCCAGGGATCCGTTCTTGGTCCAATCTTTTTTATTATATTCCTGAATGATTTAGTTGAGTACATCAAAAAACGTATTAATGACGCTCAACTAATTATCTTTGCTGACGATACAAATGCAATAGTTTCGGCAGACAATACACTAGAATTGGAATGTAAGATCAATGCTCTTTTGAAAGCTTTCGAAATCTGGTTTAGCACAAATAATCTGAAACTTAATGTAAGTAAAACAAAATGTGTCTTATTTAAGCCCACTGTACGGAATGACATTAAGTTGGACATTGTTTCTTGTGAAAACAGTGTGGAAATAGTTGATAGTGTCAAGTTCCTGCGTGTACACATTGATACATTATTAAATTGGAAGGTTGAGACATTAGCTTTGACTAAATCAGTTAGCTCGGCATGTTACGCTATCCGAACTCTGAGAGAAGTTTTAACGTTGCCTCAACTTAGAAGTGTGTACTTTGCTTTGGTAGAATCCAAGCTCAGATACAGCATCGAATTTTGGGGCAACAGTTACAAGTACAATGTTCAAATGGCATTTGTCATTCAAAAAAGAGCTCTTAGGACAATGCACCGCATGAAACAGACGGAATCATGTAGAGAGCATTTCATAAGACTAAATATTTTAACAGTGCCATGCCTCTATATATTGGTTTTACTGACTAGCTTTGTTAAAAACTTGAACAAAATTGAGACCGATGAGCAGAGAATTACTAGAGCTAGTACACGTAGGAAAGATGTGCCCAACAACATTCAACCGAAATTGCAATTTGTGCATCACAGCCCACGATATCAATAAGTAATTTTATACAATAAGTTGCCCATAGAATTGAAAAGTATTTACAGTGTCAACTTATTTAAAAATAAATTGAGGGCCCATTTATTGAGGAAAGGCTATTATGGTATCAATGAATTCATGGAAGACATTTGACATTGTAATATTATTGTAAAGTTGTATTTGATATAATTTAATTTGACATTTATTATTTATAATCTTATTGTATTTGAATTCTCAATTGACTATTAGTGTTTTTATTTATTGACATTTCTAAATATTTTAATCTGATTTAATTATAATGTTTATGTTATGTAATTTTAATCTGATTTCACTGTAATTTTTTATATTTTGTTATTATTTAATTTAATTTAATTGCCATGTACTGTTTTATATTTTCAACGTTTTTGATGTATTTTAATGAATTTTGATCCGTATTAATTGTTATTTTTAATTTAATTTCATTGCAATTTGTTATTTTTATATTATTTTCAACACAATGTTTCCATATTGTTATGAAATAAATGACTTATGACTTATAATCAGATTTCTTATTAGTTTTAAGACTTAATCGACAAAAATTCTCGTTACAAATTCAGGTTTTTTTCCTTATCCTACAGTAAACCGAAAGGATAGACCCTAATCTTCTACGATCTAGCCTTGTTATCAGACTAATAAGTAATTTAGTTATTTTTTTATTTAATATAAGGTAACTTCACAGCTGACAGTATGTATAGCATTATTATTATTAAAAAAAAAACACTACAAACTGTAACTTTAATTTCGGAAGTCGGTGGCAAAAAACGAAACTACAAATCAAAGACACCGACTCTCTCTTTGTAGTGTTCCGCGACTTAAATATTCCTATATAAGACGGTATTCAACTCTATTCCGTACGAATAAGTTTACATAACAAAAGGCAAGAAGGCCTTATTCTCGCTGTGAAAAACTGTAAGTAATATGTGAGAACCAAAATAACGCGTACATTCTACCCTAACTAATATTATAAATGCGAAAGTAAGTTTAAATTTCAGGATAATCGGTTCTGTCATTTAAGCATGAAAAGGTAACAAACAAACCTTTTCATCCTTATATGACAGAACCGATTATCCTGAAATTTTGCATATAATGTTGTCAGGTGTACAGAAGTGGACATAGGGTACCTTTCCACCATCCCGAAAAAAGGTACTGTTCCCGAGGAAAACAACAATAACGTTCTTATGATAATAGATGGCGCCACGTGTCTTTCGATCATTATTGAATATTATATTATTAAAGAAACTTTAGTAGTGTGTTAAGAGTTTTTTGCCACCAAAACGCCAAACAACAAGAAGAGTACAATTGATTGTCAAATTCTAAATTAAAGCGAGCGAAGCCGCAGGAAAAAGCTACTTTTAATAATATAAATTAATTCTCTCTGAGAGATTATACAGGGTGTTTGGTGCATCGTGTGCCAAATTAAAATGGTCGACTGAAGGGGTCATCCGCTAGCCTTTCAGACCCCTTAACACCCCTCATGCTCTGTGGATTTTTTTTATCGACTTTTTATTGTTTTCCAAAAAAAGACCCAAATTTTACATTCAAATACAGATTTAAAAAAAAATATAAGGCGTAGACTCTGAATTTTAATTTTATTTCGATGTGTATTGTTTAAGAATACTTTTAAATACAAAATTAGTGATATTAGTCACCTAGTTTTTTTTTTAATTCACTCGCAAAGGTAAAACTTAAATTAAAGCTGTACATGTTACAGCTATTTATAAGGCTACAAAAAACAAACCAATAGCGACCGGGATCTTCCAACTCCCTCATTAATTCTCCAGTCTATCCTCTTTCTAATGATGTGCCACATGCCATAAAAGTATTTTAACAACTTTGTGAATTCGCTAGAATTGTGAATCAAGTCACATAAAACTACATTCCAAATTCTAATGAAAAAATATTTATTGCGGAACTGTTACTTGAGAAAGAGGTAAAATTTGTTTTCTCACTCTTTCACAGTAAAATCTATCTTCTATCTCTTTCTTGCATGCCTTAAATCGGTTTGAACAAATCGCGCCGCCCGACCCGCCATTTTTTTAGTCGAGACATGACTGCCTCTGCTACCTAACGTGTGTGCTAGTTCACCATACTCCGCGATTCTTTTATTACTTTGTTATCGTTAAGTTTTGCTGGTGCTTGTTACATTTGTTTAATTTTTGTTGTTATTGTTAAACTTTGAGTTTTTTGTTATTGCAATGGCGACATTCTCTAACGAAGAATATGCGGACATCATGATGGCTTACGGAGCCGCTAATGGCGTCGCTCGTGCAGCGCAACGACTTTACCAGGAACGCTTTCCTGGTAGACGATTACCTGGCCGCAGAGTCTTCCAAGACACATACCGACGCATACGCGAGACTGGCAGTGTTACTTTTAATGAACCAAGGGGCCATATTGTGCGACATAATGTTGAAGTAGACGAGAGAATACTGGCACTTTTTGAGGAAGACCCTACAAGAAGCATTAGAAATGTGGCATCACATCTTGATATTTCAATATGGAAAGTGTGGAAAGTACTTCGTCAAAACAAAAAGCATCCATTCCACTACACTCCGGTGCAAGGTACGTAATTTTAAACTAACTTTAAACCCGTGCAAGCTTTGTTTGACCTTGCCTTTGTTTAGCAGGTAATGGGTATGGTATGGCGTCACTTCCAGGTAATGAATCTATTAGCACGAACAGCGGGTCCTTTCTTGTGCAATTACTTATTGCCCAAGAGAAATTTAAAAGAGTTTTTTGTTTGTTGCAGGTCTTGAGGGTGGCGACTTTGAGAGACGAGTAGCTTTTTGTTAGTTTCTTTTACACACGGATGTGGATGATCCTGATTTTTTAAAAAGAATACTGTGGACGGATGAATCCAAATTTACCAAGGATGGGATCCTCAATTTACACAATTTGCACCACTGGACAACGAAAACGCAAAACCCACGTGTTAAAAGACAGAAATCTTCTCAAAGAAGGTTTAGTGTAAACGTTTGGGCAGGAGTGATTGGGAATCAGGTAATTGGACCGCATTACCTCCCCGATAATCTCAATGGCGAAGACTACCTGGAATTCCTACAAAATGACCTGCCCGAATTAGTGACCGATGTGCCCGTATTTAATGAACGTGTGCCCATTGTATTTCAAAATGACGGCTGTCCCGCGCATTGGCGATTGACTGTGAGGGAATATCTCGACAATGTGTTCCCCAATGCATAGATTGGACGCGATAGCCCTATTCCATGGCCGCCACGTTCCCCAGATCTAACTCCGTTAGACTTTTATGTCTGGGGACGTGCTAAAGAGTTGGTATATGCCACGGAGGTTCCAACTAGGGAGGTATTAGTCCAACGCATAGAAGCGGCATTCAATACTATTAAGGAGGAAATACGACTTCGTACAACAACTGTTGAAATACGAAACAGGTGTCGGGCCTGCATTCGCAACAGAGGCCAACAATTTGAGCAAGATTTGTAACAATGATTAAATAAATGTTAAAAATGCAATTTTGTTTTTTTATTTCAAGTAAATCCCACGAAAGATACAGATATGAGACACGAATTTACCTAACCATAAGAATGAGATAGCAGATTTATAGGTTTGACAGGTATCATTTAAGAGATTTTTTTTTAAATCATAATTTTGAATATTAGCCTTAGGTGACTCGATTCACAATTCTAGCGAATTCACAAAGTTGTTAAAATACTTTTATGGCATGTGGCACATCATTAGAAAGAGGATAGACTGGAGAATTAATGAGGGAGTTGGAAGATCCCGGTCGCTTTTGTTTTTTTTTTTTGTAGCCTTATAAACAGCTGTAACATGTACAGCTTTAATTTAAGTTTTACCTTTGCGAGTGAATTAAAAAAGAACTAGGTGACTAATATCACTAATTTTGTATTTAAAAGTATTCTTGAACAATACACATCGAAATAAAAATAAAATTCAGAGTCTACGCCTTATATTTTTTTTAAAATCTGTATTTGAATGTAAAATGTGGGTCTTTTTTTTGGAAAACAATAAAAAGTCGATAAAAAAAAATCCACAGAGCATGAGGGGTGTTAAAGGGTCTAAAAGGCTAGCGGATGACTCCTTCAGTCGACCATTTCAGTTTGGCACACGATGCACCAAACACCCTGTATACTTAAGCGGTACGCATTTTGTTTTTCCGCTAAGTTTTTATACACTTCAATTGTTTGTTTTTTCTGTCTTTGTCACTGTGAGGGGGTTTTTTTTGTAGATGAGCAGCATCCTAATTGCGTTACACACTTTGAATCACAATCCGAGGAGTTTGAAGAATTCGTCTGCTCAACGACGTATACAACGTGCTGCCACATTGGCGACATTCATTCAACACACGGGTATGGCTAGTGTCAAGTAACCATAAAACAATCTAACAAGATAAAATAATTATAAATTTCAAACAAACTAAATAATAAAGCTCTCTCTTTCCTTCAATTCGCCTACTCCTTGCACGTTATTCGTTTTAATTTCATTGATGCGATGTTATGATCCATGACTTCGGCACTAAACGACCTCTGCACTACAGTTATTTTAGTACAGTTTGCTCCAAGATGCTATTTTAGAAAATTGTAATTAAATCAATAAATAATAATAATGTTTCGTGAAATTAAAATATCTTCATAAAACGTACAGGCAAAACCGTATACGTGTGTTAAATTAATGTCGCCATCAAAGCGCCACGCTGTATAATGCAATGAACGTGGCTAAACCGTCAAAATGAAAAGCATTCTTTTCTTTCTTTTTTTTTTATAAAACGTTGCGCCACACTAGGAATTTCTCCTGTATCGTGGGTGCGTTTACAAACATTAGTTATTTGAACGTGGGCGAGACAGTTTGGGTGAGACAGACTTTTACTGACTTAAGCCTACCCGTGTTCCTTCCGTTGCATGTGTGCCAGGGCCATGATATCCCTTTCGGACAAACTCGCAACCCTGGCAGGCATTGGCCCTAACGGACCCCGTCAGTTCATGCTGACATCTCTTTGAGGCGCGAGTGGAACGCAACGCGCCGTCGACCCAGGCCCTGGTCCTTATCAGACGGCGAGCTACCCATCGCTCACCGTCCGCAAGCCCGCGCCTACGGTGGCCTGCCAGGGAATCGGCCTGCGACACCCGACGCCCGTGGCGTCTCCTGTGGTGACTAGAGGCGTGAGAGCGCGAATTTCGCCTCTCCCTCACACACACCCCCTACACCTCGTGATCTCTATGATACATTCCACGCTTATATTGCTGCTAATAACAATATACTCGTAGTACTATCTTTTAGCCCTGGTACGCACGAGCGATTTCTTCCGCAGCGATTTTCAATTCAACAATCCAATTCAACAAGAATTTATTCTCTCTTCACAAAGCTGACTAATAAGTTCATGTGTACAAAAAAAATGCCTCAGGTGTATCCCACCTTTGGGAGAGACTGGTGCCTGATATAGGTTTTTGGGAAAAACGTCTGTGCCGGGGTCTCCAGGCACTCTCCACGGCTAACATTAGCTTTTACAGAAATACAAAGTAAGAGTTAAAAATGCTTAATACAAATAAAAAATAAGTAATAACAATAAAGAATACCTATCTATAATTCAGGCTTGAGTCATGTTGTGAAACGATGAGTGAGTGTTTATCTTGTGTGAAGTGTTAGAGTAGTAGGAGATGTATGTCATGTGTGTGAGTAATCCAGATGAGCAGTGTGTGAGTGAAGGATTTTATTCGCGCACTGAATTTTGAGTGCTCTGCTTAGCGCTGAGAGTTTAAAATCCAACAGTGTGTTTTTTCGATGCGCTGGGATGCGCTCTGTTGGATTCTCAATGCTCGGCTCAACACCGAGAATTGATAATCCAGTGCGCGATAAAAGTCCGCCACGATATATTTACGTTTGTCCGAACGTGGGCTTAGTCACAAGCTTCAACTTACTACCAGCAACATTGAAGCGGTAACGAAGATTTTTAGGCCGCGTCCTATTTAAAAGCGATTGAGGCCCGAATACAGGAGTCTATTCCGAAGTGTTAATCCGATGTATCGGCCGAATGTTCGGCCGTTTTATAACTTTCATAGTTTTCTTTTTTGACTTTGAAACCTTAAGTCACATTTTTGACTTTGGCATACCTCTTTGGCTGTCGTTTTTTTTTTTCGCCGTAGTCAGCCATAGTTAGCCGTAGCCAAGCAACGGCTGATCAATCAACCGATACTTTGGATTTTTGTTCTGAGTAGACCCCCAGGATCTTCGCGCGAATATGCGATCGTCGCGCACGTAAATCACTTTTTGTTCGGAGAACCTGAACGCGTGGTCGCGCCGACAGATTGCGTTTTCCAGTTTATGATAAATGATCTATTTCTGTAAGTTATGTTTGTATAAACGATTTTACACTTCAATAATATAAAAAAAAACTAGATGAGGTCGGCCTGTCGTATCTGACTACTCTGAGAAGAAAGGCCGAAACAAACTCAGCGGTCACAGTCTCTTTTAAAGTCCAGACTTGGTCAGATCATGTATGTAGTTGAAATGTAGATTGGTGCCTGAAATGATCTTTTGATGAAAGAACCACACATTGAGGAGACCTGTCAGTCAAGTCAGTCAAGATCTGAGTTGAGCTGCACGACTATTAATGCGTGCACTGACTAGTGCACGCATTAATAGTCGTGCAGCTCAACTCAGATCTTAAGGAGCTCGACGATTTTTTTTAATTTTCTTAATGAGTTTTCCGAACAACAAACCAGCACGTAAAAATCACGTATTCGCGCGGCGAACGCTTAGGGATAGGACGCGGGGTATGACCTATCAAACTAGTTTACACGTTAAACTTCAGAGTGTTTATAAGTTGCTGTCTAAATATCCCCCTATTCTAAGATGTCAAAAAAATGCGAAAGTTTTACTTGAAGGCTTACATTTTCTACTGTCTCTCTTTTCTTAGTTACAAGTAATTAAGAATGACTGATTGACTTCTAACTGGTACTTTTAACGGGCCTACACTGTCCTCTCATCCCCATTAACACTGTAATTTGAAAAAAATTTAAAATCCATTTTTTTTTTTTAAAAGAGTCTCCGTGGTGTTTCTTACGGCTCTTCTTCATAAGAAATGACCAATTGGAAACGTGCACCTAGTTTCTGACGTTTCATAAGTGCCCATGTAGGCATACGTGAAATAAAAATATTTTTGATTTGATTTAACTGGTTTAATAAGAAAGAAAGAAACATTTACTTATTTGTAACAGAAACACGTGTACTTATACAAAAAAAATATGACAATTCAAATAAAAAATATACCTAAAACAATACCGATTGCAGATTGCAGTAGATGCAAGAGCGACTGCTGATTGGATCCTGGGTTCGTTGGCCAGGTCGGGAAAGTTTTGTTAAGTTTATTTTCATGAGGAAATTCCCGGTAAAAGCCCAGAGTCATTTATACCTTTTGAGTTAAACGTAACTGGCCAAATATGTACTGAAATCAAAATCAAAAGTCTAAAATTTATTAATACTAGAGTAAAAATCAGCACTTTTTGACCGTCATAATCACATAAGACAGTCCCTCAAAACGCCCACCCTTCACCAATTCTTAGTGCTTTAGCTGGGAAGAAGAAGTGGCGCAACAATTTGAGTAAGAAAAACTTGATTCTATACAATAGTACACAAAATAATTTACATTACACAACACACGTCTTTTTACCTATTGTGGTATAGTAATTTATTCTAGGTGCATCGTCTTCACATAATATATACTCGTAATTGTATAATTAATGTACCTATAAAAAATATTGTACAACATTTTAAAAGAGTAACGATGGAGTTTCTTGCCCATTTTCTCCATACGAAACTACCTTTTGGAAGAACAACTAGAATCAATTCTATTTTTTTGTAAATATTGACGTTTAAAAGTGCCTTATACGAGTATGTGCCTATTTGAAATAAACAATTTGACTTTGGCTTTGACACAAAACATTAAATTAAATTACTTGCTATATATAGGTACATACTGCCTACCTATTTAAGGATCACCGACGAGTTTATGTTACTTAGGATAGCAATCGTCCCAAGTTTAGATTAGTCTATGCCCATCAAAATCCTACCATTACTTGAAACTTTTAATAAAACCTGAAACATAAACCCAAAAATAAATTCAATCTCACGAAATAGTTCATAAAGTCGAGAGTAGACAAGCGGTGCGTGAAACTTTGTAGGCTGAGTTTTAATTGCGAACACAATGAGGCATTTCGCTGACATTAATGTTATGTAAGGGGCGGGATTACACCTGTTTATTTGTATGGCAGTTTTAAATTGTTGATGATGCAATTGTATGTGGTTTTAAGTGAATATAATTTTGTATGTTTATTAGACTTTTGGTGATATTCTTATAAGTCTGTCAGTATTCTAATAGAGTTGTAACATGCTTATAATGGAAGCAATAGTGGCTCAGTGGTAACGACACTGACTTGCGAGTTTGTAGGTCGTGATTTACCTTATTTTTTTAAAACGTTGCCCTACACTAGGAATTACTCCTGTATTGTGGGTGCTTTACAAACAGTTAAACTCACATATACAAACAGCCAGACCCGGAACAACTACTTGCAGGTACTAAACACTACAGCAGGTACTATACTTAATATTTGTTCCATGCAGGAATCGAACCCGTGACACGCAGCAGTCAATTGCTTAACCACTGCGCCAACCGTGACGTCAAACGTCATGTTATGTTATTCTATTACAGAGATTACCTCGTTGTTTCTAGGCATGAAGATCATAATCATCATTCTTTCAGCCGAAAGACGTCCACTGCTGGATATAGGCCTCCCCCAAAAGGGGAGGTTGCCCTAATCGCCACGCTTGGCAGGCGGGTTGGCGATCGCAGTATGGTCTTATAAAGCGTAGAGAACGCTGTTGCCCATTATCTAGTAAGTCCCTTAGTCGTCTTTTACGACACCACGGGAAGAAATGGGGTGGTGCTATTCTTTACGTCCGGCACTACAGCAGCGGTACACACGGATAAAGCAGAACGAGCATGGCATGAAATTGTGTCTCTCTTCACAAAACAGAGGCGTAGCTACCACGGTATCAGCCATATCAATTATACGGGGCCCCCAGGCTATATACAGGAGCCCCTGAGCGAAAATTCTTAAAATGTTATCCACAACCTCCATTTTTTATTGATAAAATGCCCGATTTTAATGAAAATATAAAAATAACGTACCTAATTTGTTTATTGCTTACAAAGGCTTTTCAAGCTACATGTGTGGTCTAATTTTCAAGCTATTGCATTCATTGAATAAAATCACAATAGTCAGGATTCTCCAGTTTTCTAGCTCGCTCTTGCTTAATGGTTGTTCTTGGATATGTGAAAAAAAATCACGGCTAGTCTATAAAATATCGAAGTTAAAACGAAAACTATCACAGCTAAGTAGGCTTTAAAACTTAATGAGTAATAGTCGACCAACTTACATTTGCAGTTAGAATGTTTGGGGAACATGTTTTTCAACAACAATGTTAAGTTTGTTCTTGGGATAAATGCATCCTAACTACGGAACTGCTCATTCTGCATGGTCCTACAAGCACTTGCCCGGTTTTTCCTCCTACCCTGGTCCCATAATACTTTGGATTAGCGTAAAATAATAATAATTATACTGGTTACAAAGATTATAAATATGTCTAGATAGACAGCACCGTGTGGTGTCGGACGTAAAGAATAGCACCATCCTATTTCTTACCGTGGGTGTCATAAAAAGCGACTAAGGGACTTACTAGACAATGGGCAGCAGCAGCGTTCTCTATGTATTTTAACACCATACTGCGATTGCCAACCCGCCTGCCAAGCGTGGCGATTATGGCAAACTCTCCCTTTGGGGGAGGCCTATGCCCAGCATTCGACGTCATTCGGCTGAAATTATGAGACAGTAAATGCCATGAAAAAATTGCGTCCAATTGTTGGCTGCAAAATGCACGCACACTAGAATAACACTGGGCCCTTCTCAATGTTGGCGGGGTTGAAAATTTGGTTGTGTGGGTCTGGAATTAGATCGTAAGATATAGTTATTGCTTGGAGGGCCTCGTTGCGGTGTCGCGGGCGCAGGTTCTGGTATATCGCGGCGTGCATCTTGCGATGGACTCATCGGCGAACTAAAAGGAGTAGGTGAACTAATTTCACCCCCCCCCCCCCCCTTTATATCCGAAGCAAATTTGTGGACTAATGCAGCGGGATTGCGCATTATATTCAATTGTTCATCCTTTGTTTGTGGATAAACCATCTATTTGTAATATAACCTCTCTTAGGTCTTTCTTGTTGGCATAATGAGAATTGGTTAGCTTAATTATTTTTGAAAAATAGCTTCAATCCTTTTAAAAATTGTATTATGAACGTTGAATCCTTCTTAATTTTGGCCTTATTGGCCAGTTCTGATAGGCTATAGAAATATTCATTTAGGGTTTTTTGTTCTTGCTTTGCATTACAGAACAGCTCCGCATAATCGCAGGCCTCAAACTCTTCTTTTAGCTTATCTATTACCTCCTCGAAAGTTGTAGAAGAGTTTTTTATTGTTCTGTAGTAATACAAGGCACTGCCTTTTAAAAATGCCCGTAATAACGCGCGGTGTAAGACGTAACTGTTACGCATACCAGCCTATCAAAGTTGGCCTGTTTCTTTTAGTTCATTTGCAGCGCGACACTCTATCTAGACATAATATAAATAAAATCAAAAGCCGGTTATTTTTCCACTGAATTACAAAAGCGAACAGAACAGTGCCATAGTAACAGGCAGATAAAAAAAAAGAAACTCTTTTAATCCTTGTAACACCAGATTTTTCCTTGAAAATTTCAATCTAAACCACTCGAATATGTGTGTGTCGGTGTTTACGAGTAGTACGTTTGGCCCCGTCTTCGCCTTCTGTAGCCAATAGCAGAGTGTAAACAAAAGTACGTAATATCCGTAAACCCCAGCTCACACTTTGTAGTCAAGTTTATTGCTCACACACATGCAAAAGTAGGAAACCTTAATACGAATGTAGAGCACACAATTGTCGAATTGTATGCTGATTTGCAATAAAAGAAAGAATAAAGCGGGCGTAGTTCATACAAACGTAATACCAAAATAATTTGTAAATCAAACATATTCTTAAGATAGTGTGTATTTATTTCGATTGGATTACCGAATATCTATGTTCCCAAATATAATATATATTTTGAAAGGACATTGATTTAAACCCTTCTCATTCAATATTAAAATTCATCAAATTATTCTGAATGGAGTGGGATTCCTGAAGTAGCAGGACAGGTCAAATAGCATATAATCCATTATTCTTAAAAGCTACCTGGTTATATGAAAATGTTTAGAATCCCGATCGCTGTTTGAACGACAAGCCGCAGGCCCACTTAAATTTTGGTAAGTAAAATAATGAACTGAAAACAAAAGAGTATTGTGAATGTAGCTGAAGGAAAGTTACAGCGGCTTGTATAATGTTGTAATGAATAGAATAATGTAAACTATGAAAGTTTTACAACTAGGGGCATTGGACTCAAGAGCTCGAGGTCATGATTTTGAACCCCGTTTGTTTAGCTATTAAAAAAAAAATGTAGCATTCGTTAAAAATAAATTATGTAAATACATGATGAGCTCGTATCTAAATAATATCAGCCGTATGGGTCGATTCATCAGGCTAAGCTACGCTTGCCGGGGTTGGTCCGTGGATGGTTGACCATCTTGACATACCGAGACTCCTCGAAAAGCTCGTTAATCAGTTAGTCCCGGCTATCATTCATGGATCTTTGACAGTTGTTACGGGACGTCAGAAACCCGAAAGTCTGACAACCAGTCTCATCAAGGGGTATCGTATTACCCAGTTACTGGGTTGTGGAGGTCAGATAGATAGTCGCTCCATGTAAAATACTGGTATTCAGCTAGTTACATCGGGTTAGACTGGTAGCTGACCCCAACATATTTGGGAAAAGAACAACAAATATTGACATAATAACAATGTAGCCACACGATTGCAATAGACGTTTGAGTTTTTTATAAAAGTATTATTAAATTAATGTAAATTGTTAGATTTTGAATGAAGCTTTTACTTCAGTAAAAGCTTCATTCAAAATCAAATGAACTAAGCCGGGCTTTTGCTACTCAAATATAGTCGCTAGTTGGTGAGTCAACGTGTGTAATAGACTGGATTGACAGGATTTGTCAAAACGTTGAAGATCAGACTATCAACTATTTTAATTTTTTTTCTATTTTCCTGGTTTTTTATTACATACTTATTATGATTTCGTACGCACGTTTATTCTGTGACAAATAAAAATATTTTTCATTCTTTCTTTCTTTCATTTTCTTTACATGAGAACTCATATGGAAATTATAGAAACAAATGACAAACACGAAAAAATTTCAAAAGTTTTATTTTTTTATTTTTCTTACAATAATGAAGTCAAAAATATTGTGGTTTCGAAAAAAACCCTTAATCGTAAGCATAGTCCACACTAGCCCTAAGAACAAAGACTATAATATGTCTCAGCCTCGACTTAGCGCGTTGTTGGATTTTCAACTCACCGGGCTGAGCCGAGCGATTCAAATCCAACAGCACGCTTTTATTTAGGCATTCATTTATGTGTCGCCTAGTGTTACACAAAACAGGCATAAGAGGCTTTGCCCCAATGTGTTTGACTTTACCAAGTGATTCCACTTTGGGATACAATAATTGTATGTACCACTAAGTGGCTCGTTCATCTGTGTTGAATTTAGTGGAGATATTAGGGCTGTGTGCACAAAAAAACCGTTTTTCGTCAATTTCTTATCTAATCGGGAGAAAGCTTGAAATAATTGAAACATTAAGTCTGTGTGACTATAAAATACAGTTTTCGTGATGATAATCCATTCGTGTCAGTCTCAGCACCTGTTAATAATTTCGTCACTTTTACGCTCTCGAAAATATAGTATAGTTCGCCGTTGATTTACTTAATGAAGATATTGTGTATTCAAAATAAAATTTTGATTTTATCACATGGATATCTGAAGCCTAGTGTGTGATTTTTTTTTGATATGGTTTGTTAAATAATAGGAAAAAAAAATATATTATTTCAACATTATTTTTCTGCTATTATATATTTTGTATGGAAGTTGAAAAAGGTGCTTAATCCTCATACAAGTAGACCATATAATGATGTTGATAATATTTTTTAATGTTCAAAATCAAAAGGAGTTTCTTTTAAAAAGATGATCAAACGTCAGTTTCGCATCATTTTTCGGAAAACATGCTGCGAATATTAGTTATTTTCCATGAATACTTAATTTATTTGAAAAATCCCTTTAACCCACATGCAAAACAAAAAACTCGACTTTGTAAATTACAAATAATTTTGTTTCCCTTTCTTGCAAACAATTAACAAAATTGATCAAAATCAGCTGATTTCTTGCACGCCCCCTTAAGCAATTTAGCAAGCAAGGATGGGGTTGAGATTTAGGATTTTGTTGTTAATGATGGCGGGATGTGAAGGAGGGGCTCATGACTAATAACAGCCGCACGGGTCGATATTAAGTTAAGCTAAGCATACTGCGGTTCGTGGATGGGGTGACCATCTATTACATACCGAGACCCCTCTGTGCCTCGAAAAGCACGTTAAGTTGTTAATGTCCCTACAAAATGGTTGAGCTGGATGGTCCTGATCCACGCGTCACGTTCGTGAACGGACGCCGTCAGTTGAGACTGGTCATCTCTTAAGTGCCAGGGCTTATTTGTAATCTTTTAATCTTATTTAATTTGAATTGTTTTTTTTTTTACATTGTTTTCACATAGAGAAGCGACAAGAATAATGTACCCAGGATTTTGTAATATCTTGATTTAAAAGAGTGTCCTTGGAGTTTCTTGCATATACTTCTCCATAGAGATCTACGTTTTGGAATGGGCAAATAGCTGCAACTTTCGATCAAACTGACCGACTCTTTGACAATTCAAAAGTGCCTGTAATTGGTTTAATTGAAATAAATGCATTCAGTTTGACTTTTCAGTTTGAGTTGGTCTTGGGTCTCATTCGTAGACCTTTGACAGCCGTTACGGGTTGCAAGATGTCTAAAAAGTCTGACGATCGTTCTTACCAAGGAGGTATCATGTTACCTAGTAACTGGGTTGTAGAGGTCAGATAGGTAGTCGCACCATGTAAAATACTGGCTTCAAGCTGCATCTGGTTAGACTGGAAGCTGACCCGAACATGGTTGGGAAAAGGCTGGGTAGATTAGATAGGGGTGCGAAGATTAATGGTACCAATCGTTGTATAGAGATGTATGGAATTGCGCCGACCCCAAAAAAAATGGGGATTAGGGCAAGAGATTGATGGTGATGATGATTATGATATATTGTGTTAAGGAACCGTCTGTAAAAGATCGCTTTTAGCGATATGACCGCCCATTGTGTCACCCTATGTAAAATTTAAACATTTATATCTGTAACTTTTATGGTGTACATAATAAAGCTTATTTTAGTGTATTCTATTCTATGATGATGGTGATGGTGATTATGATGATTATGATTATGATGATGATGCTGATGAATAGTATGGCTAAGTTCTCAAGGAAAGGTTCTGAATTATTTTTGTGGAAATCTTGATGGGTATGTAGTTCAAGTCTAGCTGTGAGTGGCACAGGGTTTTTTTTTTTATAAACGTTGCTCACGCTAGGAATTTCTCCTGTATTGTGGGTGCGTTTACAAACACACAAACAGCCCGACCCGGAACAACTACTTGTAGGTCATACAAATATTTGTTCCGTGCGGGAATTGAACCCGCGACACGCAGCGCAGTAGTAATATATTTTTGTTTTTTATCCGTTTATCATTGTGTGTTTAGTTTTAGTTTGTGATCTTCCTGTGCGAGTCACAATAAATAGTTTTTCTTTCTTTCTTGTTCTGATATGATTTCTGCTGTTAATAGAAGGAGGCACTAAGATACTAATTGATACTTCCATAAAAATATTGATTTATCTATCTACCTTATAACTGTCATTACAGGTTTCATTACCTAATGCGATAGAGTGGTCTCTTATAACCAGGGACCGTACAACCCCGGTTAAGAGTTAAGCCTTTCAAACCTTTCAATGGGTTACATCATGATGTAACCCATTGAAAGGGTTTTATACTAGAAACCCATTGAAAGGGTTACATGATAACCGATTGAATGGGTTTTATACTTGAACCCCAGTGAAAGGGTTACATGATAACCCATTCAATAAGTTCTATACCTACTTGAAACCCAGTAACATGAAAAAATCATAATATTATGTTATTTTGATATCCGCCCAGCACGCGTAGCATGACCAATTCTATCTCTATTCTACATAGGGACCATTTTCGTTACCATTTTAGAAAAACCCTATCGAAAACCGTATCAATGGAAAGGGTTTTCGATAAGGTTTTTCTAAGCAGTTAATCAAAAACCCATACGGTGTGGGTAATTTCGAATGGATTAAATTAAGCCGTTCAAAAGGGTTACCCACACCGTATGGGTTTTTATCGAAAACCCTTTCAATGGGTTACCAAAATTTAATTTAAGCCGTATATAAGGGTTACCCATGTCGTATGGGTTTTTGTTTAATCGATTAGAAAACACCTATCGAAAACCCTTTCAATGGGTAACCAAAATGGTCCCTGCTGATAATGTACAAATGTATAATTATTAAAGTTATTAGGATCTTCTACCCTTTTACCACAACTATGAAAAATATATGAGGAGATTAAAAATAACAGCAACGTTTCATTCAATGAGGGTCTAATCAAACCTACAATAACATACCTACCTGTTATGGTCCTTGAAAACATCACTATTTTAATAATTTGTAAACGTAATAGTTATACAACCTACAATGTTCCTACTACTGGGGCCCACGCCTCTTCTCTAGCCCAGGGCCCAGCTAATTTTATTCTATCTGTTCTAAATTCAAACGTACACTCCATTAATAATCCCGGACACTAAAAAGCTTCTAATTCACATCAGTCCCTCAGTCTGCCAAGTTAAGTTAGTAATTAAACATTTCACTAATTACTGAGTTAGTGAACTAAGTTCATTATGCGTTGTCACGGACAGCCTATCCAACGGTTAAGCTTTTGAAGCTTACCACCAAATAGCATTGACACTCTAGGTGGCGCTACTGCGCTAATGACCGAATATTTATTTGTTAAACACAGGTCCATTTGGTCTTAAGTAACAATTCAGTTGACTATGTTTTCCCAGGGCCGTACAATTTTTTTAGTTACAGTAGGTACATACAACATTATTAGAATACAATTCAGAAAGATTTTGTATTTACAAATTCAGTAAATTATTATTTAAGAATTAATATTAAATTCAATAAACAAATTACACAATATACAACAAAAACCCACACATTCATTGCTTAGTCAATTTATAATTAAGAAATTCATCTACAGTGTAATATAATTTAGGCGTTAGAAAAAGGTTCCGCGTGGTGCCGGACGTAAAGAATAGCATCATTCCATTTCTTCCCGTGGATGTCGTAAAAGGCGACTAAGTGATTTACTAGAGACTAGGCAGCAGCGTTCTCTATGCATTTTACAACATACTGCGATCGCCATCCCGACTCTTGTTTTTCTCCTGTGGCAACACTACAGCTAACAGCTGATTTGAATTCTTCTTGTAATTTTTGATCTTTTTATTAAATTTCTTTGTTTTTTATGGCCTATTTCCTATTACTCATCAAGTAAATAGGTTATTAATGTGTATTGTGTATTAGATTCACGTAATAAGTGCAACAAGTGTAAATATTTCAATGTGAATCGGTGACAGGTTACCGGCAAGTGAATTTTTGCATTGTCATCTTATATCAGGTACAATACTTCTTATTTTACTTGCTATTAGTTTGTTTACGTACTATAATTTCTCCAGCAATACTTTGTTCATTCATAGTACGGTTTCTTATATAAGCCAATGACATTTGAACGTAAACATAACCTTAATTTGGATTGGTAACAGAACTCCTTTACACCTAAATTTCATTTTTCTTTTAAACTAATCATCTCTGTATCTGCTGCCACACCTACCTACTTTCTTCCAATTTCTTGTCACTATCTTATTTGAGTTATAATCATGATTATGACTCGCAGCGCCCGTGCTCGCCTTGAAGAGTCCAAACTTAGTCAGGCTTTGAGCGAATTAAAAGCGTCAAAGGAGTCTTGTCGCCAACTAAATAAGGAAATAGATGACAATGAAAGGGTGCTCTTTGATGCCCATGAAAGGAATAGGAAGTTAAAAATTGAAATGGCTCAGATATATACTCAATACACTGATGCCATAGAAGAACGGGATAGGCTTCAACTTGTTGTGGATGGGTTCAGCCAGTGTAGCATAGAGTATGAACAAGCTCTTAATCACAAACATTTACTTCAACAGCAGCTACACAAGGCCCAAAGTCAAATTACACAACTTGAAACTTCAAATCATAACATCACGGCCTCACTGAATCAAAGTCTGTTCAATGAATTGATGCCTATTGCCCCATCAATGGTTTCTGCCATAAAACCCTCTTACACCATAGATTTAACAGGTAATGATGATTCAAAGACATGTAATTCAGTGAGGGTAGTCACCAGTAAAAACAAACAAAAAAAATACTTTTCTCAAATTATCGATGCCCGATCGTCTGCGGAGTTTTGCTATCAAATTTATTTTGACCCTGTATACACCTGCGTAGCTCGATCCTGTTACATAAACGTCAGCACTGGTTGGTATCAAAAGCTTTCCCGGAATCCCAGCACAAAGGTTTGAAGGAAAATTGAATTAAAAACAAAATGGTACTGAAAAGAGACCGGATTTATGGTGTAGGTACTTTCAATTTATAAAAGTTTTTAATGTATGAGTTTAATGAATTCACTTTATTTCGCTTAAATTACTCATTTTGTGGGCAAGTTTCTGAGTAAGATTTTAGGATCAATTTAAATGTAAAGCGGTTTATATTGAGACTATCTGTTTCAGCTGATTAGGAGTTAGTTACAATAAGGTGGTAATTATTTAAAATGTAAACATTCCAATCATGTTAGTATAATTATTTAGGGTTTTCGCATACTGAGGCCAACAGCCTGGGCAATTTCTATCTCGACATCACTAGCAATAATTCATCGTTCACAGAGTATCTATGTTTCAGATACCTATTCAAAAAATTAAGACAATCCCGCGTGGGAGACGGGACAAAATTCGCAAGCGCCAATAGTGTCGGAAGTTTTTTTTCATTGGCGCGAATAGTTGCGTGACTTCATAGTCATTAAATCAATCCCCGTTGCGTCCCGCATCCCATAGGGAATTCGCCTCATTGTGACCAGAGCTTAGAATTGCCAATCTCTCCCAATATTGAAACTATTCCAAATAGGGTTCATTATAATGCTTTCTCCATCTACCTAAATTCAAAGACGTCAATAAGTCGACGGAAACACTTCATAATTACCAACCTTGACCTATTTAAAATCGTGCACAGCGTTCAAACAGCACCAAATGAACCGGCTGCCAATCCAATCGCTATGCTAATGGCCCCGCTGTCACATGGACCTTGCAAACAAAAATTGTGGCCGAGTGACTTGTTACTGCACTCATGCATTTTGTAAGTCCTCTTAATGCTAGTGCTGTGGGAGTGTCGATAGTTTGAACATCGATGTAAAGAGTTATGTTCTTTGTAGGACTACAGCCCGAGTGGAGTTGGCACAGTACAGTAGTAGTATAATAGGGGATGCCCGGTTTACCCTAAGTAGTGCATTGCTGACTGGCAAATCTTTTCACTACGTCACAGACGTCACAACAGACAAAAAGATATTTCAGAGAGTAGGTAATAATTTAATTTCTAGCAATATTTTCATATCGATACTTCTACATACTTACCAATCCGTTTGGTGCCGGACGTAAAGAATAGCACCATCCCATTTCTTCCCGTGGGTGTCGTAAAAGGCGACTAAGGGACTTACTAGGAGAATGGGCCGCAGCGTTCTCTATGCATTTTACATACTGCAATCGCCAACCCGCCTGCCAAGCGTGGCGATTATGGAAAACCCCTCTTTAGGGGAGGCCTATGTCCAGCAGTGGACGTCTTTCGGCTAAAATGATGATGATGGTGACTTACCGATAAAATCAAAGTCCAATTATGTAGTATTAATACAATTTGCTGTATAAACAACCGATTCAATTTAAACATTTAGATGCTATCAAAAGTTTGCACATATTTTGACAGCAGCAAGAAAACTATAATTACCTGTCAAATTGTATCGATAACTAAGCAA
Organism: Tiliacea aurago; assembly: GCA_948098905.1. Classification (NCBI taxonomy): domain Eukaryota; kingdom Metazoa; phylum Arthropoda; class Insecta; order Lepidoptera; family Noctuidae; genus Tiliacea; species Tiliacea aurago. Next base: position 19,400,443 of record OX402596.1, read on the forward strand.
TAGACATACAACAATATTCTGCAAGTACCCTATGCATGCGCTCCTCTGAACCATGCTGATACAATTTGAAATGTGACTCACTTATGAAACCTTATTTTATTATTATTTATTTTTATACCATGTGAAAGAAAATGGAGCTCGTGAGGTGAATGAGGAGCTCATGGCTAAGTAATAAAAGCTGCACAGGTCGATCGATCAGTAAGCTACGCTTGCCGGGGTTGGTCCGTAGATGGGTGTCATCTTTACATACCGAGACTCCTTCGTGCCTCGGAAAGAACGTTATGACGTTGGTCCCGGCTGTCATTCGTGGATCTTTGACAGTCATTACGGGTCGTCAGAAGCCCGAAAGTCTGACAACCAGTCTTACCAAGGGGTATTCTGTTACCCTGTAACTGGGTTGTGCAGGTCAGATAGGCAGTCTCCATGTAAAATACTGGTATTCAGTCACACCCGGTTAAACTGGTAGCCGACCCTAACGTAGTTGGGGAAAGGATAGGCAGATTGATTGTGAAAGGATAGGCAGATTGATTGTGAAAGGATAGGCAGATTGATTGTGAAAGGATAGGCAGATTGATTGTGAAAGAATAGGCAGATTGATTGTGAAAGGATAGGCAGATTGATTGTGAAAGGATAGGCAGATTGATTGTGAAAGGATAGGCAGATTGATTGTGAAAGGATAGGCAGATTGATTGTGAAAGGATAGGCAGATTGATTGTGAAAGGATAGGCAGATTGATTGTGAAAGGATAGGCAGATTGATTGTGAAAGGATAGGTAGATTGATTGTGAAAGAAAATCTTAGTTTTTTACATCACTATGCATTGTTCAAAGGTGAGAACTTTGAGTGCAACAAAAATTGTTCCAAAAGATTTTATTTTCTGGATTTGTATTTCTCGAGTAGGATTTGGTTGGTCTGAAAGCACTATGTTTTATCGGGAACTGCGAGGTGATATGTAAAATCTTTTTACTGATATACTTAAAGTGAATGAATGGATTTATGTAAGTTTAAGCAGTCTTACCAAGGGATATCGTATTACCCAGTAACTGTGTTGTAGAGGTCAGGTAGGCAGTCGCTCTGTAGACGGTGAGCGATGGGTAGCTCGCCGTCCAATAAGGACCAGGGCCGGGTCGACGGCGCGTTGTGATTCACGCGCGCCTCAAAGAGATGTCAGCACCAACTGACGGGGTCCGTTAGGGCCAATGCCTGCCAGGGTTGGGAGTTTGTCCGAAAGGGATTGGCACACAGGCAACGGAAGGAACACGGGTGGGTTTTAGTCAGTAAAAGTCTGACACGCCCTTAATTTCCCACCCAAAAAAAAACAAAGGTAGGCAGTCACTCCATCTAAAATACTGGTATTCAGTTGCATCCGGTTAGACTGGAAGCTGACTCTTTTTGGGAAAAAGCTAGGCAGATGATTGATGAATTGATATGTAAGTTTCTGGTATCTTAAGGTAATCCTTTATTGAAAGTTTATGGCCAATTCCTGTAATTTACTTTTTATTTTTATTCAAAAGGAACAACAAACAGCTACAATATAAAACATAGAAACAAGAAATACACAAAACGAGTAGACAATATTGCAGCCCACAACGCTGTTCACAGATTAACTATAGAATACAATACAGTGAAAATAAAAAAAGTAATCGCTAGGGTTACAAATACTAGATGTAATTTTATTCTAACTTATATATATATATTTTTTTTTTTATCATAAATGATAAATGATAAAAAATATATAAAAATATTCAAGTAAGCTCCTTCAGTATAACACTTTTGACCCTACAGGGAGCACATGCAAAAATGTCTATATTTTCGAAAGTCGCATTGTAGGAATCGACCATTCTGCGAACAGGCGAACGCAAGCCAGAGTTGGACTTGCAAGTGCCCACTGAAAATAATTTACCTTTCGCTTGTGAACTGTCCTAGGAACCACATAGCATAACATGTTGGACAGTTCAATGCAGTCAAATTTATTTATAACAATATTATATAAATTCATGGCTTCTAAGTACTTACGTCTATTTTGCAAGTGTTGCGAGCTTATACTTTGCAAGCAATTCTCGGTATGGTAAATAATATCCATAGCATCTATAATGTATGGTACGCAGGAATTTATATTGAACACGGACCGTTATTGGTTAAAAGTAAGACTCTTGTATCCTTTACTGTGATTTTATAGATTTAATGAAGCAAAGACCTCATTCATAGCTTTGCATAGTATAGAAGTAGCTATCACATGTAAAATTAGCTTACGAATCTATTTAAATGACCAGTTTTTCAATAAAAAAATGTTACCATTGTTATGCAAAATGATTCGTTTACATTTATAGGAACCGAGCATTAGATAACACAGTGTAAATTGAATAAACTGAAAACCTTGAAAGGGATCATTGTACTCCTTATTATGATCAACTTTTACAATCGGACCAGAAATCAGCTGCTCCAGAATCAAAATACTTTATTTCACATAAACCTACATGGGCACTTTTGAAACGTCAGAAGCTAGGTGCACGGTTCCAATTGTTCGTTTCCTACGGAAAACAGCCGGCAAGAAACTCCACGATTACGCTTTTAAAAATGATTATCTTTTACAATGTTTAACTTTCAAATTACAGAGTTAACAGGTATGGTAGGACAGTGTAGGCCTATCAACAATAACAATAACAACAACACGCAAAATAGAAAATGGTCCACAAATTTACAGTCCGTCAGTCTACAACGTTTTCACATTCATAAAATATTAAAGAATATAAATATATATTTATTAAATATTTATTTATTATATTTTTATTTGAATATATATTTTCTCTCCATCAGAGCACCCGCCTTCTTATCTCTTCACCACCCTTGGTTGACTGGTAGAGAATGCCTAAGGCATTAAGTCCGCCTTTGTACCTTATTGTGTGCGAGAAGTTTAAATAAATAAATAAATAAAATAATAAAACCTATTTAAACCAAATGAAATGATTGCCATTACAACTGTAACAATTCTGAATGAATATCGTGTCTACAAAACCCACTATTTTTTTTTTTTTTTTTTATCTTTTTTTAAAAAGAACCAGGTTCTTAATAATTAATTACAATCTAGCCTATAAGACTAATAAGTAATTTGAATCTAACTTAATTTGCTACGTGATAATTATTTTAAAACTTAGAATAGTGCTGATTGAACTTTACATAAGTCCGTTCCACTTTTTTAGAGTCTAATATATTATTATAAACACTTTGTTCATGTGTTTTAAATGAAAACCCACTAAATGCCAATGTTCACATAACTCAACAAAATGTAGGGAAAAGCTGATATTCTTTTCGCGATTTCCGGGTTGGTCCTTTACTAAACCCTGTTCTTAATGGCAAGTACGTACAAAGACTCTTTTAAAGTGTTTCAGTTATTTTAACTAAACCTTGTTTAATGGCCAATATTAACAAAATATTTAATTTTTATTTTAGCCCTCTCCAGTTTTGATTTGAATGTTTTGACTTACTACCATTAAATCAATTAATTACTTTTAAGTTAGAATATTATGTTTTTATAAATTTCAAAACTTAAGTCGCAGTGGGCAGGGCACATTGCTCGCAGAACAGATGGCTGATGGGGCCGAGAGGTTATGGAGTGGCGACCGTGTTTCGCAAGACGTAGCGTTAGAAGGCCTCCAACAAAGTGAACCGACGACCTTGTGAAGGCCGCAGGAATCCGCTGGCAGTAGTGGACGTCTTTTGGCTGAAATGAAGATGATGATTATGTTTATATTTTATTTATTAATCTATACTAATATTATATCGAGGTAAAGCTTATGAGTTTGTGAGGTTGTAGGGGGTAATCTTCGGAACTACTGATCCAATTAAGAAAATTCTTTCACTAATCAAAATCAAAAGTAATTTATTCAAACTAGGCTGAGAATCAGCAATTTTTGAACGTCATTATTACATGAGACAGTCCTCCAAAAACGACCACCCTTTACCACTTCCTAGTGCTTTAGCTGGGAAGAAGAAGTGGCACAAGAAACTCCCCAGCAGCACAGCTGTCTGTTCATTTACACAACTTGAATCTATACAATAAAATGTAAAATGCAACACAAAACATTAAATTAAATTGTTTCCCATGTTAGCTAGCACACAACACTACACAAAAAAAAAAAAAATATAATAATCGTCTAAAATTATACTCAAGCACAAATAACGTAAACAAAACGTATCTAAATAAAATCCTCCAGGCATAATGGGCGTGCTCGCTTAAATAAAGCTATATCTATAACTAATGGGAAGCTTCAGTATTGCCGAGCGTCATAGGATATATTTTATGTTAGGAAATTTCACGCGAACGAAGTTGCGGGCAGAAGCTAGTTAGGTATAAGTTGTTATTTACATACATTTCATTTTAATTCTGATAAAATTTAATAATAAATAATTCTCAATCATTTTCCTACCTTAAAAAATAACAAATTGAAAACCGGGAAAAAAGATAAGTTACTAAAAAAATGTCGGAAAACATTTCTAAGAACTGAAATCTCCCTGAATTCGTTCCCAAGCATCGTTGAATATCTATTGTGTTCTCTGAATCGATCGTTTATCCCCAAAACTCAGACTGTGCGATCATTCATTGACGAAATGTTTCCTCGGGGAATAGCAATTTAAAAACCTGCTTAAAATCTTTTTCGGTGGCTTTAGAATTCTCATTTTAAATTTTTATAGGAGTTCAGAATATTGCTTGATTATTTCATGAAGAGAGACAAACCTTTTTGGCTAATATAAAATGTATTAATTGACTCAGACAACAATGATCCATTTGTTTTTGTTTAAAATCGTTGCCCCACACTAGGAATTTTCCTGTATTGTGAGTGCTTTTACAAACATTTAAACTCACATACTTTACCCAAACAGACAGACCCGGAACAACTACTTGTAGATCATACAAATATTTGAATCGAACCCGCGACACGCAGCGCAGCAGTCAATCGCTTAACCACTGCGCCAACTGTGCCGTCAAATAGTTTGTTAGTTAGTTAGGTACAATATGTACAATATGTAACAAGCTATGTTAGTGAAAAATACAAAAGTTTACAGAAAAAATACAAAAGTTTACATAAAAAATACAAATATACATATTACACTCACCGGATGTAATGAATCACTCCTGCCTAACCAACACCTGCTTAAAGTGATTCATTATTGGCGAGTTAAATTTGTCCACTAACATCTTCAGAATGCCATTACAGCTTGACCGCGTTCTCTCTAACAGCGACGCCATTTTTTGTCCTCACCATTCCATGGAAGTCATGAACACGCACCTGAGCGAACATGCCAGAGGCACTTCAAAAACGCGGCAGCCCCAAAAGCATTCTGAAGCTGTTATTGTATTTGACCTTCAGGGCGTCCATTGTTTTCCATGTATATCTGGCCAACAGGCTGCTCATGTACAAGGTCTGGTAGTATAAAGCTAAAAGATGAAGATGATGATTAAAGGCTAACTTATAAAAATAATATTTTTAATAGTAATTTCAACAAGAACTTGCGGCCTAGACAAAGTAACATTTGACTAGCGATGACGCTAGTAGAAAATCCACAAAATGTATGGGGTTGACATAAGCTATCGAAATGTCACGTGATCATAGGTCAACGAATAGAAATGAGCTAGACAATGTTATCATCATTAGATTCCATGAAACGAATCTACAGCGTTGAACGATAACTTCCTTAGAGATGCTTAGCCAAGTGGCAATTTTTGGCAAGCGTTATCGCTAGTTTTATTTATTATTTATTTATTTATTTAAACTTCTCGCACACAATAAGGTACAAAGGCGGACTTAATGCCTTAGGCATTCTCTGCCAGTCAACCAAGGGTGGTGAAGAGATAAATAAGATGTCGGGTGCTCTGATTGAGAGAAAATAATAATATTAAATTCTAACCTATAATAACTATTAATAAAATAGGTGCTCAAGTACATAAATAGATTATGAACTACCACCACTACCATTACTAACTAGTTTTCGATTTGTATGAAGGAATTCGAATCGAAAACTTTTTTTTTTTTTGTTTTAACGTTGCCCCACACTAGGAATTTCTCCTGTATCGTGGGTGCGTTTACAAACATTTAAACTCATATATACAAACAGCCAGACCCGGAATAACTACTTGTAGGTCATACAAATATTTGTTCCGTGCGGGAATCGAACCCGCGACACGCGGCGCAGCAGTCAATCGCTTAACCACTGCGCCAACCGTGCCGTCCGCTACAACTAGCGATAACGCTTGTCAAAAAGTGAATTAACGATAGCGATTGTAGAAATAGAATCTCTCCGAAGCGAATGCCATTTGTCTAGGCCCTCAGGTCGTAGGAAGAGTAGGGAGGTCTTAGCTCTCTTAATAAATTAATTTACCTGCTCAGCCTTTTCCCAGCTATGTCGGGGTTGGCTTCCAGTCTAACCGGATGAAGCTGAACAACCATATTTTACATGGAGCGACTGCCTATCTGACCTCCACAACCCAGTAACTGGGTAATACGATACCCCTTGGTAAGACTGGTTGTCAGACTTTCGGGCTTCTGACGACCCGTTACGACTGTGAAAGATCCACGAATGATAGCCGCAACCAACGGCTTAACGTGCTTTCTGAGGCACGGCGGGGTTTGGTATATAGAGGTAGTCACCCATCTATGGAACCACCACTGCAAGCGTAGTTTAACCTGATCAATCGACTCGTGCGGCTTTTTATACTTAGCCACAAGCCCCTAAATAAAGTAAATAATAATAATTGCTTTGTGGGAGACTTAATTAGTACTCGGGGTTTCAGTTAGTTTCTCCAACTAAGCGAGTTAATCGTAATCACGACCTTTTGCTCGCCAAACGCAAATCAATGAATAACGTTTAATATTTGAGACATTTTAAAACCGAATCCGAACAACATCAATGTTGGATGGATGATAAAGAGTCACTGTGGTAGCGAGTAGGTTCAAAATTTTTTAACCAAAGTAGTGCATTTTATCAACTTTTTAACTTTTAAACGAAGCTACAAAGTTGAGCTTTGTCACTCAAAGTAGCCTTTTAAAGTGGACAGAACAAAGTTCAATGAATAAAAAACTTTAAAAGATTCATTTTCGACCACAACATTAAGGCTCCTACGAACTAGTGCGATATTGCGGGCGCGACAGGCAGCGCAACCCTTGTCGCGCCCGCGATATTCCACCAGTCTGTAGAAGCCTTAATGTTCTTTAGTAAGCCCACTTCATACATTTTATATACATTAAAATGCTTATATACTCGTACAATATATAACAAAACTATAGTTTGGCTGATACCTTTAGCTGTACCGTGCCTTAGCGAATGAGAGGTAAAGCGGGGGCGGCATTGACGAATGAGCGGCGGACGCCGTGATCTTTGCCGAATGAGCGGCAGGACGAGCTGAGCTTTGACGAATGAGCGGCGGGACGCCGGCCGTTAGCTTTGACGAATGATCGGCGGACGCCGTGAGCGTTGATGAATGAGCGGCGGGACGCCGTGAGCGTTGACGAATGAGTGGCGGACGCCGTGAGCTTTTCCAAATGAGTGGCGGGACACCGTGAGCTTTACCGAATGAGTGGCGGGACGCCGTGAGATATGCTGAATGAGCGGCGGGACGCTGTGAGCGTTGACGGATGAGCGGCAGGACGCCGCGCACCGTGAGCGTTGACAAATGAGCGGCAATACGCCACGTGCCGTGAACGTTGACGAATGAGCGGCGGGACGCCGCGCACCGTGAGCGTTGACGGATGAGCGGCGGGACGCCGCGCGCTTTGAGTGTGGACGAATGAGCGGCCTGCACTGCCCCCCCGTCTCGCTGCACACATACCTTGGGTGCAGTACTGGTATCGGTCAAACTATAACTATTTACACTATGTACTAAATTAAATTACTAATTAACTTACTATACAAATAAATACAAAAACAAAAGAACACTTAGGCGTCGAAGTACGCCACACCGCTTTATATCATTCTTTAGTAATGTTTACCTTTTTATTTAATATTTTTGAACCTTTGTCAAACGGATAAAGCGACCTAACTCGACACGTACGCGGTTTTACCATTTACATTCAATGACTTTTCTAGTCAACAAATATTTATAGTGACAAGAATATAACTTAAAGGTCAGTATGAATATTAATTTTGTTTGTCCAGATTTCTTTCGGGATCATCATTCTGCAAATTCGATATATTCAATAATTGAGATAGCCATTAACGTGGGCAACCTTAAATGTCCAGTTGTGGATTACTATTATCTGATCTTGGTTTTGTGCTGATAATTAATGTTTTATTGGACACATAAATGCATCGGAATTTTTGTTCGTGAGTTTGTTTTGGTTTGATATCAAGTTTTGCAGCATTTCTCGTCAACCAAAAGAAAAAACTACGAACATTCATTTATAAATCCAAGCTCAACAGATTTCGTGATAGCATCAGTTTTCAAATTAAACGAACCAGATGCCAAAGAAATGGACTAAAAAAGTACCAGTTAGTGGCTGAAGCTTACTCTTCGCTTTGAACTCGCACGAAATTGGAGCAATTTAGCGTCATTTCATAAAATGCACTCGTTTTCCCTTCGAAAAGCCGTCAGATTGCTTTGTTTCGAGTCAACGCTCGTTGCCAGACTGGCATTCTTAGATCTTCACTGTTACTAGTTTTTTTTTTTAAGTATTTTTAGTTTAACCTATTTTATAGTCAGCCAGGGTTGTTACTTTTAAGAAATTTTGGCCTTTAATTCTTTCCCAAAGGGGGCTAACAGTGATACATGAGGTCAGTAGTTCTATATGAGCTCAAAACAACGTAAGCATATTATAAAACAAGAAAAAAGTAGCTTCATACAGCTGTCACGTAAAACTTTAAGATTAAATTTGCTACGATCCTGTAGCAGTCGTAGCATGGTGCTACGGCGTAGCTAGCATCGTAGCCCTGTGCTACACTTGCTTTAAGGTTATAATTTTATTAGCCGTACGTACGTTTTAATCCTGTTTACAACATCGCCTTAAATAAAAGTAACCCTTTTTCACCTGCCATACTAACTTTATATTTGACGTCACCTGGGATGTAATCTGAAAGCGGTTTGGTTTACAAAGTTATGTATGGAACAATTTATCCATCCACTTACAAAAGATTTATCACCGCTGATATCATGATCGTAGGAAAAAGTGTTACAAAGCGCTACATCGGTGTGATATCTATCCGTTTTTCCTCGAACGAAGTTTTTAATTTATTAAGAAAGTTTTTTATTTTTTTTTGTGTTTAGTTTATGTTTTTAGGAATCAGTTGGGTTTTAAATGCCCGAGTCTAAAAACATTAAAGAATTAATGTTTCAATACAAAATGAAAGTTAGTTTGTGACTACATCACAAAGTCACTGCAATAAAGAGAAGGAAAAGATGTTTTCCATAGAATAGAATACTCTTAAAAACACAGATATAAATGTAGAAATTTACAAAGGGTGACACAATGGGCATACTATCCATACATAACATTATATCTGAATGGATCTCCGTCTGTTTGTCGGTATATCTGTCTGCCTGTCCTTCTTTTTACGGCTGAACAGATTTGAATGAAATTTGGCACATAGGTAGAGCATGACTTGTTGATCTTGGAATTATTGTTTCCGTGGGATATCTCTGACCTCCATCCGCGCGAAGCCACGGGCAAAAGCAAAAGTCTAATAGTTTTTTCGTAATTGTATTTTGATACTTTTTAATGACAACTATTGCCATTGCCATAAAAATTGTTTCAAAACACAGAACATTTAAAAAAAAAATACTCATTCACTTCTGCTGGTAGTCATGAAGACTGCCAGCAGAAGTGAAAACTTTAAAACCTTGGAATAACATACATATTATATACAGGGTTATTTTTAAAACGTCAATAACCTCTAAAGGGGTCATTGTACTCATCATTATGAACAACTTTTATTATGGGACCAAACCTGAAATCGCGAAAAAAAAATCAGCTGTTCCCTGCATTTTAACGAATTATTCGACCATAAATGTAGGGAACACCTGGTTTTTTTTTTCGCGATTTCAGTTTTGGTCCTTTAGTAAAAGTTGTGCATAATGATGAGTACAATGACCCCTTAAGAGGTTATTGACGTTTTAGAAATATTCCTGTATATGTCGGATCCGGTCATCAGTGCGGACACGAAACGAATCGCAAGCGCGCCACTGCAGCACTGGTGACATCGCGTGATCTACCCACACCTAAAGCGCGCTTCTACAGAGTCGTGATGTTTTGATCCGATGGCGAGGAGGACATTCAAGATTCAGTGTCTGATCGCATCGGAGTTAAGACGTCACGAAACTGTACTCGATTCATTGTGCTCAGTTATTGTGGTAATTGCAATTTGTAGTGATTGTGTCAATTTGTGATTTAAATAAACGGTGTGTATCTCACCCAGTGTCTTTTCATTGCACGAAACCCACCTTCTGCCTACATGATGACCGAATCTAACGGAGAAAATCCTGTCGATCCGACATATAATAAATATAATGGCGCAGCAAGTGGCGCCGTCTATTTTCATTATGAAGTTACTGGAATCACCGAAAAGGTCGGATAAGAGTGACACTGGCTGGTGACAGTCACTTTTGCAGAGCGTCGCATCCGTGGTAACGTGGCGGCTGTCTTCTGATAACAGAAGAAGATGTGAAGGGGCTCCCATCTCCTGCCGGCTGTCCTACCATGTCCACGACGAACTGATATATTCCGGCACAATTCTGATGATATTGAAGCTGCTGAACCACTAATACGATGATCACGTCTGGTTAAGGCTATCCTGCGCCGTTATACAACATTAGTTTTTGTTTATACTAAACCTCTTAAGGGGTCATTGTATTCATCATTATGAACAACTTTTACTATGGGACCAAACGTGATATCGCGAAAAAAAAATCAGCTGTTCCGTACATTTAAGTTCGCTGAACTCGTCAAAATGTAGGGAACAGGTGATATTTTTTTCGCGATTTCAACTTTGGTCCCATAGCAAAAGTTGTGCCATATTAAGTGCTACACAGGAAATTTGAGTCCCAGCGATCTATCAAACTCGTGGGCCTAAGTGCTTCGCTGAAAGATGACTGTAGGCTGAATGCCTACCATTCAATACGATGAGATTTCATTGCTTTTTCATTCATATAATTTCTTTGGGAAGTTACTGACTTTCAACGAGGTGATCTTGGGACGTTTTTATGGTGTTCTTAACCGGAGTCTATCTATTCGTTTAGTTTGATATCTTTACTTTTACGTCCTAGGAGGACATAATAGTGTCCTAATTGGTGATGTTCTTCAGAAAGGTCAAGGGCGTAGTACTCGCAACTGGCGTGTGTGTATGACCAGATGTATGAACGTAGGTGAAGCAAAAGGAGTATGTAAGGAGTGTAGCAGGCGTTCTATAGTTTCTGCCTACGCCCATGGGAAGAAGGCGTGAGTTGCGTTTTTCGCAATTTAGTTGTGTAAGACGAGGCCGAATCAATCGATCTCAGAAGCCGAGCACAAGCGACCTGGGCCTCAAGTCTGCTATTACAATAGTGTCAGAATGGTCGATCATTGATTTCATAATTGTTGATTTTGTCAAGTTTGGTAATCTATTATTATAATGGATCAAACAGACCAAAAGACTTTGCGTCATATCATAATTCATGTATGTACGATATCCCAGGATTTTTCAAACAATTGCAAAATTTTATTTCATTTGTTTAGGTTGTGCGTATTTTAAGACGCATTAATGATCAGACAGACCAAAAGATATTGCGATGTATCATAATTCATTTAAGTATGTATGACTTATCCCAGGATAAGTCGGTCTTACTACTACTCTATTTAAATGTATAACATGACAACCATACCGTCTTAGATCATCTTAATTTACGTTCAATTGAAACTACTCTATAAAACTCAAACTCAAAGCATTTATTTCAATTAAACTCAAAGCATTTATAGACACTTTTGAATTGTCAGTCGGTCAGTTAGTCACAAAGTTGAAGCTATTCCAAAACGTAGATCTTTACGGAGCAGAACAGGCAAAAAACTCCAAGGACACTCTTTTAAATCAAGATAATATTATAAAATTCTGGGTAAGTACATTATTCTTGTTGCTTCTGTATGTGAAAATAATGAAAAAAGAAATAAGATAAATAGATTACACATAAGCCCTGGCAATTAAGAAATGACTAGTCCAACTGACGGCGCCCGTTTACAGACATGACACGTAGATCAGCACTATCCAGCTCAACCATTTTGTAGGGAACCGATAGATCCAACACACGCGCCACCATCAGCGAGACATTTAAGTGAGCATGACATACTCTCAACTGCCAAGCTTTTTTAAGTCAACATACATAATAACTTAACATAATAAACGGCTCCATGGTACTCACATTTACAAAATTGAAAAAATGCTTTTAAATTATACAAAACTATAGCTTGCAATGTATTTCAAAGATAAATATAATTTTACTAGCAAAAGGAAAATCATTATTACCTATTGAAGCGTTTATTAAAAGTCACTCCAACCTCGCCTCTCTTCAAACAACTGACTTCAAATAGTAGTTCAAATCTGTTACAGTGTTTTACAATACATAGGGAAATCCAATATCGCACGATGTAGTTCACTCAAGAACAAGACAGGCAAAACTCAGGACTATGTTACAAGTTAGTAGTCGACTCACTGCACAACTTTACTGCGAGACTGCTAAGTTTTTGACTATAGCCAAGATATTGACTATTGATAGACTAGGATATTGACAAAGTAGAATATGAAATAGTGGAGGAGTTGATAGTTTTTAAGTGGTGCGGAAAAGAACCGGAGTTGCTGACATAGCTTGCAGAGTAAACAAACTGAAGTGGCAGTGGGGTGGCCATGTTTGTTGAAGGACCGACCGCCGATGTAGCTGACGAGTCCTGGAGTGGAGACCGCGTACCGGCAAGCGTAGTGTGTGACGCCTCACAGCTAGATCGGTCGACGACCTTAAGAAGGTGGCTGGGTCAGACTGGATGTGGATGGCGGTGAACAAGTTGTTGTGGCGCAGCCTGGGATAGGCCTATATACTGCGATAGGCTGAGGTGATTGAAATGGAGCTAGATTTTGTGAATAGAATTAAATTTTAGTAGCGTTAAAGTCTTCTGTTAAAAGCTTTCTATGGCTCATAAAACGCCTATCTTTAATGTATTTGCTGCAGTTACTTTGTTTCACATTTCTTATAGTTACAGATTAAATAGTTACATGAACACATGAACATCAACATATACCACAAATGAAATTTATCTAATCGAAAATCTATCTATCGGTTGATAATAGATAATAATACCAGCCAATTACTCTCCTTCTGCAGGGCAAAGGCCTCTTGTGTTCTTGGTTAGTAACAGGTATGGGAAAATATGGATAAACCATGTACACTACACTACACGCAAATCGAGATGAAAACTATACTTGGCGTGCCTTCTGTACGGCAAGTTGAGTTGGATAGCGAGTTGGCGAGAGTGTGACAGAAGGCAATGCTCGCAGCAACTCTCGACTCTCGTCGCTTCCGTTATGGGGCTTCCAGAGTGTGGAATAACCTGCCTCCACCTATTCAAGTAATTAACACGATCGACACATTTTTAACCGACTCCCAAAAAGGAGGAGGTTCTCAATTCGGCTGTATGTTTTTTTTTTTTTTATGTTTGTTACGCGATTACTCCGTCAATTATGAACCGATTTTGAAAATTATTTTTTTGTTTGAAAGGGTATACTCCCGAGGTGGTCCCATTGCCACCAAATCAGAATCTGATGAGGGAATCCCATGGAAATCGAGGGAAACCCTCAAATTTTATATGCAAACCTATAGCAATTTGGATATTTTTTAAAGTTTTTTAAAGCATTTGCCCTCCGAAAGCACCATTTAGTGAAGTAGAACTGGTGATGGAGACCACAGATGGCCACCGGAATAATAATGAGTACCTATTTAACGTGTTGCGATTAAGCAATTTATGCTCGTCACTATGCATAATGGTGAGTGGCAGTTCTCCTGGTTCTTACAAGGAGAACTCATCAACAATCAACGTCCCAGCATCGGGAAATGCAATATTTTGTAAAAGGTGATGAGCAGTTAACATTAGGCTATTGTAACTTAGATAAATTCAAAACTGACCCACTAAAAAGTAAAAAATAAAAAACTTTTTACAAAAAAATAATAACCAACTACCAAACATATCACTACAAAGTGAAAAATAACTTTAATTTCGGATGTCGGTGGACAAAAACTCAAATACAGATCCAAAGACACCGACTTCCGAAATTAAAGTTATTTTTCAGTTTGTAGTGATATGTTTGGTAGTCAGTTATTATTTTTTTGTAAAAAGTTTTTTTAGAAGACGCCTACGGTAGTATCTCATAGACGACGCAATGGAACCTAGAAATGATCAATTTGAATGTTTTATCGATATGAATTATGATAAAGTTATCTATTATTTATTGCCGACAGTTATTTGTTTCTTGAGCAACCATACCATTTTATTTCGTTTCCTAAACACAACTATAGAATTATCTTTAATTATTTTTAAACAAATATCTAATCGATTTTATTATTATTCGTACCACATATCTATTTATTTATTATTTGTATATTTACACATCCTATAAAACTGAGTTACATCCGTAAGACGTCCTCGTAACATTAGGTCCAGTTGCACTAGTTGTCCATGGCATTTATGCTGAACTTTGGCGCAGCCGCGAGGCACACTGTTTTAAGTTTTTTGTTTTTGTGTGAATATTGTGTGCCATAACCCTGGGTCAAATCAATTTATTTTCTTTCTTCCTGTTTAACCAAGATTTAAACAAAAACATCCATTTTCGGCGTTAAGTGCCTCAATTTTCCTCTAAAACTACAGAAAAAATCAAGTACAACCTTTTTCATCAAAACATACAATTTGTCACTTTATTATTCCATACTGTTAAGTTGTTGCAAGAAAATTTTGATCTTAGCTAAAAAGCCATTGTGTTGTTGTATGTTGTTTCACAAGTTTATGTATAGACGGCAGCACTGTCTCTCTTCCTCTCTATGATTTTGTGTTCTTGCTGTGCAGTCTGTTATTATTCTAATAAAACAAAGTTAATTAGATTTCTCAGTTTTATTCAATAGAAAGCCCTAACGTTAATAGGTTATGGGCCCAGGAAGCTCTGAAAACTGAAGAATTAAGAAAACAGTAAAGATAAAGTCATATTTTGCATTTTCGAATAAACCACGCCATTTATCTAACCTCAAAATGGAACGAACTTTGAATGTGGATAAATTCGACGGGAAAAACTTCAGGCAATGGAAATTCCAAATTAAATGTGCCCTGAAAGCGAAAGGAATCGATATTTTACAACAAAGAACAGAAGCAAATGCGGATGCATGGCTGAAAAATGACGGCATGGCTATGTACGTTATCACGTCGTCGATGGACTTAAATCAAATAACCCTAATAGAAAACTGTGAAACCGCTTTGGAAATCATGTCGAAATTAGAGTCCATATATGAACAAAAAAGTGAACTAAGCAAAATGATAATTCATGAACGGTTTTACCAGTACAAAATGTCACCAAGTGACAGTGTGGCACAACATATTGCAAAGGTTGTGAATCTTGCCAAACAGCTCAAGGAAAGTGGTGAAAGCATCAGTGACACTGCTATAATCACGAAAATATTGGGAACTTTGCCTCCTAAATATAGATCAATCAGGCAAGCATGGATGTCACTGGATCCTAAGCACCAAAACTTGAATAACTTAACGGCAAGACTACTCGATGAAGAAGCTAATATTACTTGTGAAGAAGAACAAGAAATGGCTTTGTTGGTTGCTAATACTAAACTGAAGAAAGAATCAACCAAAAATGAACCTAGTACAAGTAGTATGAGCAAAGAAAAATCTGCGAATCATCGTTTTGAATGCTACAACTGTGGAAAAAGGGGGCACTTTGTCAGAGAATGTCGTGCACCAAAGAAAGTAAATAAGAAACCAGCTCAGGATAAAAATACCATGCTAGCTTTTAATGTAGCTGATGAATCAAATATATGCAGTGGTACAGAAGAAGACACCTGGATCTTGGACAGTGGCGCTTCGGCCCATATGACATATAGAAAAGATTTTTTTGAAGAATATACAGCTTGTACTCAGAAATCATTGACATTGGGGAATAAAATGTCCATAGAAGTATGTGGATTTGGAAAAGTTTTAATAAAAAGATGTGTCAATGGACAGTGGGAGCCAAGCATGTTACATGGAGTACTGCATGTGCCTAATTTAAGAAGAAATTTATTTTCTGAAGGCATGATAACAAGAAAAGGTTATTCCATAGTGAAGAAGGACAGTAGTGCTCTAATTTACAAAGGTGATGAAGTTGTGATGTATGCAAAAATGAAGTTGAACAATTTATATAAACTGGACATTGTAACAGTTGTTCCTGACACATGCAACTTATTGGAGAAAAATAAAAGTGATATTAAAAAGTGGCACGAGAGATTAGGACATTTAAATTTAAAAGAAATTAAAAAAAATGAGAGTGAACAATATAGTTGAAGGTTTAAATATTGAAAAAGGTGATGAAACTGACTTAGTGTGTGAAGCATGTGCTTATGGGAAACAATATCGGTTCTCATTCCAGAAATCAAGGCGGGCAGAACTACAACCTGGTGACCTAGTGTATAGTGACGTCTGTGGTCCAATGAGTCATACATCGATTCAAGGTATGAGATATTTTTTATTATTTAAGGATGCGGCAACCAGCTACAGACATGTGTTCTTCATGAGAAACAAGAGCGATACTTTTGAATATTTCAAGAAGTATAATGCTATGATAAAAAACAAATACATGCACAGTGTAAAAGCCTTGCATACAGATAACGGATCGGAATACATTAATAGTGCATTTAAAGACTACTTAGGTAAAGAAGGAATTGTTCATGAATGTACGGCTCCATATACCCCAGAGCAAAATGGGCGTGCAGAAAGAGAAATCAGAACAATTGTAGAAAGCGCTCGATCCATGCTGTATGCACGTGACATCTCTTTGGATTTATGGGCAGAAGCCATAAATTGTGCAGTTTATTTGCTTAATAGAACCTCATCTAGCCAAACACCAGACAAAACGCCATCAGAGTTGTGGAATGGAGTCAAACCAATTTTGGAGCATGTAAGAGTATTTGGTAGTGAAGGATATGTACATATTCCTAATCAGCTGCGGACCAAATTAGATAAAAAGAGTGAAAAGATGATATTGGTTGGATACGATAATACCAATTACAGAATGTTCAACATGAAAACAAAACAAATTAAAATATCAAGAAATGTTGTTTTTAATGAGAATAAATTTCCTGAACAAAGACAGAATATAGCAAAAATATTCATAGAAGAAAGTGATGAAAATGTCCAACATGATAACTCTGAAGTCATACTTGAAGACGATCATGCATTGAGTGACAATTCTCTTAATGAAAACTCACTGAATGAGAATGAGGAAAGTATGCTCAGTTGTAACAATGATGATCCTGATTATGAACCACCACAGATCCTCGATGATTCTCAATATGAACCGATGAATCTGAGACCAAGGAGAAATTTGAATTTAGAAGCCAATTTAGTGGAATTTGTGTTACCATCATCATTTGATGAGGCAATGAAGAGTTCACAGAAGAATGAATGGTTGCTAGCCGTTAAAGAAGAACTAAATGCTCATGATGAGAATCAGACTTGGACCCCAGTGAAGCGAGTTGGACAGAGAACACTCACAGCCAAGTGGGTATTTTCCATTAAGAGGGGTGACGATGGAAAGGTAAACCGTTTCAAGGCCCGTTTATGTGCACGAGGCTTCAATCAAGTGCCTGGTATTGATTACCAGCAAATATTTTCCCCTACCTCAAGATATGATTCAATTAGAATTATTTTTAGTATTGCAGCTAAGTATAACTTGGAGATCCAACAATTTGATGTCAAAACAGCCTTTCTGAACGGGGACCTTGAAGAAGAAATTTATTTAGAAATCCCTGATGGTGTGCTTGTTGATAAAAGCAATGTATTAAAATTGAATAGATCACTCTACGGGTTGAAACAGGCATCAAGGTGTTGGAACAAAAAGTTTACTGAATTTTTAAAATCATATGGTTTTGTTCAGTCACAAGCTGACTACTGTGTATTTATTAGAAATGTTGAAAGTATCAAGGTTATACTAGTGATATATGTTGATGATGCTCTCATAATATCCTCAAATAAAAAGATAATTAAAGATATAATTAGTTTCTTGAAACAAGCATTTAAAATTAAAGAAGTGAATTTGTCTTATTTTATAGGCCTAGAAGTGTTAAAGTCTGATAACTGTATATGTTTACATCAGCGAGAGTACATAAATCAAATTGTTAAAACTTTTAATATGACTGAATGCAATCCTGCATCAACGCCTGCTGATCCAAATGTTGTTATATGTAAAAATCTTGAGGAAACAGCTATGAAATTCCCATACAGAGAAGCTATTGGTTCACTGTTGTTTCTTTGCTCAGTGTCCAGACCTGATATTTCATATACAGTGAACATGTTGAGCCGATATATTAATAATCCTAGTCAACAACATGTTAATGCAGTGAAGCGTGTGATTCGATATTTAGTGAATACAAAAAATGTTTGTATTAAGTATGGAGAAAGCAATGATCTTATCGGATATTCCGATGCTGATTTTGCAGGTGATGTGGATACTTGAAAATCCACGACTGGATATATATTCTTAATGAATGGTGGACCAGTAACATGGTTGAGCCAAAAGCAAAAGACCATTGCTCTCTCTACCACCGAAGCGGAATTTGTTGCAGCCTGCGAGTCTGCAAAGGAAATACTATGGTTACAGCAATTGTTGTTGGACTTGGGTGAAAGATATGATTGTATTAAGCTATATGTTGATAATCAGAGTGCCATTAAATTAATTAACAACCCAGTTTTTCACAAACGAACCAAACATATAGATGTAAAATACAATTTTATCCGAGAGAAAGTGGAGAATGGTTTAATAAATATATCCTATGTCCCAAGTAAGAATCAGCTTGCTGATATATTAACAAAACCATTGCCCACTCAATCTTTTGTTTTTCTAAGAGAACAAATAATGAATAAGCTGTAATAATGTTATGTTTAAATATAAAATAGGTGTTGCTCTTATTATGTAAAATTTTAGTGGGAGTGTTAAGTTGTTGCAAGAAAATTTTGATCTTAGCTAAAAAGCCATTGTGTTGTTGTATGTTGTTTCACAAGTTTATGTCTATACATAAACTTGTGAAAGAGACAGTGCTGCCGTCTATACGGCAGCACTGTCTCTCTTCCTCTCTATGATTTTGTGTTCTTGCTGTGCAGTCTGTTATTATTCTAATAAAACAAAGTTAATTAGATTTCTCAGTTTTATTCAATAGAAAGCCCTAACGTTAATACATACTCGAGATTTACTGTCATTCACACGCTTTCAGACGGAATGGGAAATGAAATTAGAGAAGAAAAATCTTGCTTCTGCTCGGAAAAACTAGTCACGTTTTAAATTAAATATTCAAATGGAAGGCTTCCGCCAAATTGAGATGCTAAATAGTGAACGATTTCTTATTTATAAAATGGTACTGATTTATTCAATGCTGTTATAAAAATATGGTTTGTAAATAAAATGTTGGTGATTTTATTCGAAATTGCTTATTAAATATTTTTCTGTTATTACTGATTTTTGTTTGGAACAGAAATTATTCCGTACATTTTAATATGTACCAATTAGTTTATTAGGCAACGTACAAAAATTATAAATATTATATAGAATATAATAATATATAAAGTTAACATTTTAATAAACGTTTAAATATAGAATATAATTTGCTTATTTTTTTCCTAAAGACTCTGCTTTTATTATTATTTTTTAAAGCTTTCTTCAAATAAAAGTAACAACTAATTACAGCATACAAAATCTGGATAAAACATTAAACTACCCACTAACCTGTGGTGTAAAGTTGGGTGCTTGCAGAGGATTGCAGATAGGTGGCGCCGCTGTGCTGCCATAGTGTTGCTGATACGATGACGTCAGGATCTTCTTATGCGCAGACGCATGGGCGCGGTATGCGCTCACACTTAATTTCATTATTCACGTTTCATACAAACAATTTTAAACTTTGACACTTTGATTTTTGGGTTAATTTTCAATTGTATTTTCTAATAAGACAGTTTTATTAATATTTTTTTTGTTTTGTAAATCTAAGCACTAGTGTTGGTAAGTACTAAAATGATTGGAACACAGTCACTTGCACGTTCTATTGTAAAACAAGTAATATATTTCTTTATTATGAATCTCTATACACAACCGATGTTTCGAATTGACCCATGATCCCATCTGTAACAAGAGAAAACAATGCTTTAGTTTAGTAGAAACTACTCTATTCTGCATTTCTTAAAATAACACATTATTACAGACTTTTCGCAAAAGCCGATATCAACCAGACCACTTTTTGTTTATGAAACACCATTTGGGTAGTCAAGAAAACCACGCATGAAAGAATAAACAAGTTCGTGAATTCATTTAATTTAATTTGTACGAAATACATCAATCAAACTACCATTTTCCCAACATGTTGGGGTCGGCTTGAAGTCTAACCTCTCCATGGAGCGACTATCTGACCTCAACAACCTAGTTACTGGGTAACACGACATCCCTTGTTAAGGCGACGATAACCGACTTTTAATGATTTTATACTGAAGATCACGTCTAAACGAGTAGTGTTAAGGATTTGAAAAAAATATATGTTAAATTTGAGCATTTTCTCAATAACTTTATTTGTGAATATTTTAGATTATAATTATATTACATAGTGAAATTAATTTGTTAAATTATGTCTAACGTGGATAAAAAACTGAGAATGGCGCAAAATCTACCAAGCGTATATTTTTGAAACCTTCACCAATTTCAAGATAATTTATTTATTGATCATTTAGTATACGCGTTTTCTTAAAATACCTTTTTTGTTTGTGTATAATAAATTAATAATGAGTCAAATTGGGGACAGTGCTCCTTGATGGGCGAGTCCTATTACTGGCTGAACCTACGACGCGTTGCGTGGGCTCAGTACAGAACACGCAAGCTAACCACTCAAGGTCACTGGCATATATCTCCGTCTTAAGACTCCTTGTCAGACTTTTTGGCCCTTGGCCCTTGAATACGACTGTCAATAATGTACGAGTGACAGCCCGGGCCAACGGCTTAATGTGCTTTCCAAGGCACGGAGGCGTCTAGATATGTAATGGATGGTCACCCATCTATAAATCGACCGAGGCAAGCGTAGCTTAACCTTCAACGTGGCTGTTATAACTTAACCACGAGCACTCAGTACAAGCCCATTCCCAGCCCTAATTTTTTAACATATTAGTCCCGGCGCACATTGGCGGCACGGCATGGCAAGGTATTTTTAGGCGACGAATAAAAATATAACTTAACACTATGGAAATAAAGTTGAAATTTCAATGTTAACGGTCGTAAGCATACCGCGGTATTGTTTTTATACTAAGGACCGTTAACATTGAAATTTCCATACTGCTGAGTTATATTTTTATTTGTCTCTAAAACATATACGAATCGGGCAAGGACAGTTTTATTTTTAAATTTCAATCCCGAAAAACCTAAATTTTCAATTCCAGTTTTACAGGCAATCATTCTGACATAATCCCTTGCCTACTATAAAACCCAAGAAGCCGGGTCAACGATTGGCCATCATGAAACGGAGTTTTTCATTTTGTTTAGAACTGAAATCCCGAGTAATAAAAGGTTTTATTCCTGTCGTTTTCCCATCCAGGAGTCATCGTTATAATGACTGACATTTGGGTCTCGCTTAACCCTAATACCGGGGAGCGCAATTACAGCTAATCACCGAATTTACTGTCAAGGTTCTGTAGGAAGATGAGCGAGAAATGAGTGTGATGAAATGACTACTTATTTAAAATGTTGCTGTGGCCGATAATTGTTTATATTTAGTATTATTTACCACTGTATTGGTTCCGTTTGGTGCCGGACGTAAAGAATAGCGCCATCCCATTTCTTCCCGTGGGTGTAGTAAAAGGCGACTAAGGGACTTACTAGAGAATGGGCAGCAGCGTTCTCTATGCATTTTTAAAACGATTGCCAACCGCCTGCCAAGCATGGCGATTATGGCAAATCCCCCCCCTCCCGTTTTTGGGGGAGGCCTATGTCCAGCAGTGAAATGATGATGATTATTTACCACCGGTATGTACTGTACATTATGGATTGAAAGAAAGAAAGAAAGAAAAAGCATTTATTGGGACTCGCACAAATTACAAATTAAAATAAAACACACTCATAGAAAAAACCTATAGAACAAAACTAAAAATAAAACAAAGTAAAAATTAAAATAAAAACAGAAAGTCCTGTACGAGGCCAAAAGGCCCGTACAATAATGATTATTTAAATTGAATTGCCTTTTTGTCACACTGAACTGTGTATGCTTTTTTTCATTTTTGGTTTATAGGTACTTTTGGATCGATCCGTGCCTCGGAAAGCACGTTAAGCCGTTGGTCCCAGCTGTTATTTGTGGATCTTTGACAGTCGTTACGGGTAGTCAGAAGGCCAAAAGTCTGAGAACCAGTCTTACCAAGGGGTATCGTATTACCCAGTTGCTGGGTTGAGGAGGTCAGATAGGCAGTCGCTGCATGTAAAATACTGGTATACAGCTGTATCCGGTTACACTGGAAGCCAACCACAACATATTTGGGAGTTGACGAGGCAGATGAGGTAATTTTGGATCAATAAGTTTTATCCTATGACCGCTTCCTAACCAAATGCCGTAAAACGTACTCGCACGACTATCGCTTTCGACGCGGGGTCCGAGATTTATCCACCTCGCAATAACTTTAAAGGCATTAAAAATTGCGTGATATAAATAACCCAAAGGTTAATATGTTATCGAGAAGCGAACGAGACATTTACCGCCTTATTACAAAACAAGATTTATATTTTAACATGGCTTAAACCATGCAGTCAGTTTTTGTAATAAGAACGTAACAGTGATTGAAATACCGTTCTTTATACAAAACTGAAAACTTAGTTCGGTACTAAGTTGTCAGTTTTGTGTTTAGGAACTGTAGCATAGTCGGAATAAAGTTCGAAATTCAATAACGGCTCCATGTTTTAAACATGGGTCTGAAGATAAACCTTGTTTTGTAATAAAGGGGCGAGAGTTTAACCCCCACCCATTGTGTTGCGTCAAGCAGCGCCATCTTTCGGGTTTCGTTAAAGCTACAATCGATAAGTGATTAGGAGTGACATCTTCATCTCGACTTGCCAGTTACTCGCTCGCAACAGGTTCGAGAAAGGTCGGCTCCCCCACCAGTGTGCTATAATACCACTGGACAGTGACTACTCAAAATTTGAATATTATAAAAATTAATAAATCTCATTGTAGAATATACCGATGAAGCATTATTGAAGAAGCCCCTGCCAGCCCCCTGTCTTCGGTGCTCAAACACATTGTACATACTAATGACGTGAACCTAAATCAAGCTCAAACTATGCTATTTGCAAGAGTTAAAAGGAAAACCAGTAAAGTACAGTCTAAGACATTCCATTCCAGACAAAAACAGATCATTCATATAATCAAGGAACAACAGCTTCACACGATTAACACAAACTCCTCAGGCAATCTACGTGCTAAACAAATACAAACATTTGCAGCATGTAACCCAATGCTTTACAATCAGCCGTATACGAGTAGCACCAATCTACTTTATTTTGTTCACTCATTTCACTCGGCTTTTCTCAGTCGAGTCATAAAATAGATAGGTAGCAGAAGGTCAGCTCTATATAACGAGCAAACACGCATGCGCACATGGACATACTTCACGATTATATACCGCGCGCTCTTTCTGATTTACTCATGATGAAAGAGCGGTATACGGGTATGTATTTGTGTGAAATGTCTGGTTTTAAGGCGCTGACAAGAGGCAAATGATAAAAGTAGGCTCGTCTTAAACAAAAAAATTGCCAAATCTATATAGTTTGTGGTAGCGGAAAAAATATATGTTATTCTTGAATATATTTCTCAGAACTTGGTTGTTACCAAAACATGTTTAGAGAAAAAATTCGATACGAAATAATGGTAAATTAACAATTTACTTTGAGTTTCAATCCAAAATATCTGTTTAATTATCAACGTACGGTTGGTATTTGATTTATAACAAGAATGTCTTATTTGTATGCAGAACTTGGTTCTTTTTTTATTTGCGATTACTCAACTCATTTTTGAGTAAATAAGTAACTGCTTCATATTTTGCAATAAAATACAAGCGTTTTGTCATCGCGCTTCTCTTTCTTTTGTATGCAGTCTGATAGTGACAGCGGTTTATCTGTTGTCAGCGTCTTAAGTGCAGCTGGTTAAGATGCTATAGTTTTGTGAGATTGCTACTGGACTTCTGCCCAGTTTCGCACTCGCGACCGGCATTTGTTTGAGATACTTTGAGATTTATTTATTTATTATTCGGAAAGCTTACAGTGTAATATCAGAATAGATACGTAATTAATAATTAGCTCTTACAGGTCGTAGGTTTGAACCCTGACAGGCGCTTTCATTATCATCATCACCATTTCAGTCGAAAGACGTCCACTGCTGGACATAGGCCTCCCCCAAGCACCACCACTTCGACCGGTTCTGTGCTTCCCGCATCCAGCGGATACCTGCGGCCTTCATCGTCATCGGTACACCTTGTAGGAGGTCTTCCAACGCTACGTCTTCCGGTATGCGGTCGCAATCCAGAACATTTCGGCCCCTTCGGCCATCTGTTCTGCGAGCAATATGCCCTGTTCACTGCCACTTAAGTTTGGCAATGTTTGGTTTGGCTTTACTTTGTGTAAATTATTTCATCACCACTGCTCTCAAAACGATGAAGGAAAACATCGTGAGGAAACCGGCATGTCCTATAACCAAAAATTTGAAGTCATGTGATTATCCTCATACATCTTTTCCTGAATTTATTAGTAGGCAACACTCTGATGTGGGCAAATTGTTAAAGATTTTGATTGCCATGTAAATTTTGCAAGTAACGGTAGGTTTATTATTTGTTTTTGTTTTTATTATTTTCTCTATTATTTAATATATTATATTTGTAAACCAATTATAAGAATATATTATAAATACAATCTAATTCTTCTCTAGACAATACAAAACAATTTTTTTTTATAGGATCTCTGCACGTACGCGTGCGTGCATCTGTTTTCACTTGTTGTTAGAGCCGACCTTCTGTACATATCGTATCTATTTTGTGGTATAGTGATTCTATGAAGTGTACATCTCGACTCAACTCCGTGATCCTATTTCATCCCATTTTTACTTGGTTACTCTAGTCTTTTAGGTATTCTCTCATCGCGTTTGTTGACTGCAAGATTCGTTTGAAAAATGGGACTGTAGCCTTTTAATCTTGTTTGACCTTGAGGGAAAATATAATAGATCATTCTAATGTGTTTACTTCGATGTACTGCTCGGGAGACCGCCAGATGCGAGTAACACTGGAGCATCACTTCTATTGAGGGATTTTGTATATATTTTTTTTGTTAATATTATAATTAAATAATAAGAATATATAATTATTTAAGATTAATGTTCAACTAGGACTAGATTAGCGAGGACTAGGACTGGTTCATCAAGCAGATAAGCCTTTAAGTATGGTAATATATGAAGCACAAGCATAACGTTCCTCAATCTAGTTATTGGATGCCGTACTGTTCTCCAAAACACAGATTTTTCTGTAACCTATCTAGGTTACAGAATAACCTGTGTTTAGGAGAAACAGTTCCAGTCCTACAGTTTCTCCTAAACTTAGGTTATTTTTAGCCACAGAAGAATTTCTAAACTTAAGTGGCAGTGGGCAGGGCACATTGCTCGCAGAACAGATGGCCGAAAGGGCCGAAAGATTCGGAAAAGGCGACCGTGCACCGGAAGACGTAGTGTTGTGTGGGAAAGTCTCACACAAGATGGACCAATGACCTTGTGAAGGTCGCAGGAATCCGCTGGATGCGGGAAGCACAGAACCAGTTGAAGTGGCAGTGCTTGGGGAAGTCTATGCCCAACAGTGGACGTCTTTTGGTTGAAATTATGATGATGATGATGAACAAGTACCTAGAACAAACCACCATAATCGCCACGCTTGGCAGGCGAGTTGGCGATCGCAGTATGGAGTTAAAATGCATAGAGAACGTTGCTACCCATTCTCTTGTAAGTTCACCCACGGGAAGAGATAGGATGGTGCTATTCTTTACATCTCAACCACCACACGGTACCATATAAAACAATGATAAAGTAGCGCTTATTACAGTAGTAATATAAAGTAGTGACTATTAAGACGGAGATATATGCCAGTGACCTTGAGTAGTTAGCTTGCGTGTTTTGTAGTGAGCTCACGCAACGCGTCGTACGTTCAGCCAGTAATAGGACTCGCCCATCAAGGAGCACTGTCCCCAATTTGACGCATTATTAATTTATTATAGACAAAACAAATGGTATTTTAATAAAACGCGTATACTAAATGATCAATGAATAAATTATCTTCAAATTGGTGAAATTTTCAGAAAAATACGCTTGGTAGATTTTGCGCCATACTCGGTTTTTTATACGCGTTAGACATAACTTTACAAATTAATTTCACTATGTAATATAAACATAATCTAAAAAATTCACATATTAAATTATTGAAAAAATGCTCTAATTTAACCTATATTTTTTTCAAATAATTATCACTACTCGTTTAGACGTGATTTTCAGTATAAAATCATTAAAAGTCGGTTATCGTCGCCTTAAGCTAAGCGAGAGTAGACTCATCTTGTGGTACCACTGATCCTTGAAGGCCATTGCCACTGACAAGTCTGCATAAAATTTAATGCCCGAAATTAAAAGAGCGTTAAACGCTTATCGCAGAAATAAATTAATTCAGAATTTAATTAAGAGCCTTAATCTTGTGCCTGATGTTAATTGTGTACTAAGTCTTATAATGTTGATAATTTATGTGTATTAGGGATTAAAAGTAGGTAATCTTATAATAGGATCCTTGTAAAAATCTCTTGATAATGTATTTTTTAATTGTCATTGAAATTTCGGTGAAGAGCCAAAACTTTATTTGAAATTAGGTGTTAACATTTTGAATTTTTGGGGTAACAATAATATATGGTGACAATAACAATGATATCATATTTGGTATTATTATTTGATGATATAACTGTGAATAAAAAAATAGAGATCGAAAAGATTGTTGAAATTTTTAAACATTCTTCTCGATATTACGAACAATTTTCAGACTTTACGATAATATAAGAACTGCTAATAAAATAATTCTATATATTTTCCTATGCACATAGTAGTCCACAAAAATCTTGTAAGATATTAACATTACCACAAAAACCTAGAGCAGCCCTTAAGATCAACATAAGTTAATAATTTATTACTAAGCGGGTCTTCCTTAAATTCAAAAAGGTTAAGGAAAACACCATGAAAAACCCGAGATCTTAATCGTAAATTTATAACATTTCATGTGCCTAAAGCCGCTACGGGTTTTATGCTGTTACTCTAAATTTAACCTTATGACAATGACATAAGAATCACTTCAAGTGCCATCCATAAATGGCAAAGTTATGTTCGTGGGAAAGGCCAACTGTTTCTTTGAGCGTACATTAGAAAAACACATTTTTTTCCTAAACCTTCTGATAAGTGATGAAATTATTGTAATATTCGTGCATAATTTTAACACCTTTCGTCCATGGGAAAAGTAAAAACCGTAGAACACCTAGGCCCGTATTTATAGAGCGTTACTCAGTACTCAAGCATTACTTAAGACTAGATTCAAGCCATTGGATTGGTGGATAATGGTCTTAAGTAATGCTTGAGTACTGAGTAACACTCTATAAATCGTGGGCTTAGTGCACTCAAACGAATCTTTTTTCTACATTCTACAAGCGACGTATGTGACGACTACTGCTTACTAGCTGATCCCGAGCCGAAGCGATGCCGTTAAGATGCATATAATAAGTGTGCGTTGCAGTATGGAGTTTCATAGAAATAATCCTGAACGGCGATGCTGATCTCTTGCAGTGCCTATACGTGTGCATCATCATTATTCATTTCAGCCGAAAGACCTCCCCCAAAGGGGGGTTTGCTATAATCGCCACGCTTGGCAGGCGGGCTGGCGATTGCAGTATGGTGTTAAAATGCATAGAGAACGCTGCTGCCCATTCTCTAGTAAGTGCTTTAGTCACCTCGACACCTACGGGAAGAAATAAGAATATATATGCATTAACCATAAATATGTTTAAAAGAATGGTTGTCAACCGCCAACATAATCAGCCTATAATGTTCCCACTGCTGGGACAGGGGCCTCTTCTCTGTGAGAGGGAGTGGGCCGTAATCCACCACGCGAGCCCGGTGCGAGTTGGTGGATGTCACATGTCTTCGAATTTTTGGTTCTAGGACATGCCGGTTTCCTCGCGATGTTTTCCTTCACCGTTTTGAGAGCAGTGGTGATGAAATAATGTACACAAAGTATAGCGCCTGTCAGGGTTCGAACCTACAATCTACAACTCGTAAGTCGCGGTCGTTACCACTGGGCCACCGCTGCTCACACACAAACGCCAACGCATTCCTATTCTCATTCACCAAACTTTCACAAACTAAAAAAGAATCGTAGTAGCTTAATAGCCTAGGTAAATCCTGCCTGACTAAAATGTATCCTGCCTAGTACAGAACCTATTCTTAGCTGGCTATCTAAAAACTCATAAATAACCACTTAGTACTAACTTAGGACAATCTAAATAGGCGATACGTTAAGCGCTGACAGCAAACTGCCTACTACTAGCCAATTATATTATAAGTAAAAAGAGGTACTAGGTATAACATTTTCGGTCCATAATTAGTTGAACGCCCTTTATACTGGGAAGCTTTTATTTATGTATTTTAATAACTTCTGTTTACGTTTTAAATATTTTATTTCTGCTTGAGTATAGTTGACATACTAAGTATATGGTAGCTAGCACACGCCACTATACCAACAACAAAAAAAACATCGGAAACTATACCCAAGCAGAAATAAAATGGCAAAGTTGGTCTTCCCCAAAATTATTTGACTTCCTCTTTTTCATATCCCACTTTAATATATAAATACACATACTTAAAACTTTTTAACTGCGAAGGGCCCGAAGAGGAAACATTAGCACGGTCAATAATGTCGCGTTACTATTGACTCGGGATCGCACCCGTCAAGACCTCCTGTCGCCTTCTTGGCGCCTGGTAGGGGGTTGCCAAGAACATCATAAGAATAAAAACATTTTTCTAAAGAATTCACTTAAAATATTAAAATGTGTTTGTAGACATCTACCTAGAAGGACAATAGGAAATCATTTTCCCAAATTGCTTGCATGATTCAATTAAATTTTGCACCCCGGTACAGAACACAGTCTTAAATCTGGTCAACACAATAACCAAGCGAAGAATCTTTTTACATAAAAACAGGGTAATTTTATAGCTGTAACATCAATTTCAGCCCGTCTTTTAACCTTGAGATGGACCTAAGTTGCCTATTTATCCTAAACTTTAGATGGACATCTATATTGCCTATTTATCCTAAACTTCTACTCGTTTTAGGTTCCCCTTACCAAAAATGCTTGTATTTTATCTATCCTTTTAATTTTAAAAGTCAATAAAGTAAGTGGTAAATACACTAAAACCTCCTTACTTATAAAATGATTAGCGTCTGCTTAACCATACATTTGACGTTTATCTTTAGTTACTGGTTAGCTAACAATTAAATTCTCATTTTTCTTCGATGTTATTCTCAACCAATGTAACGTTACCAAAACAAAAGCAAAACACATTAAAGTAATGACGGGACACGTTGTGATCAATACCGTCTTCCCTGTTGAGCTGGGATCGCTCGTCCGCTGTCTGAAGCTCCTGTCGACGAGTTGGCGCCAGCTAGTGATGTTACCTACGGGGGTGGCAGTGTATCGATGTTTGGAAGTTGTATTTTGTTGTAACTGTGGTTTTTTACACATTTAATCGCCACAGAAGGAACTAAATTGAAATTCAAATATATATTGCTCTCATGTGGTAAAAAAGTTATTACAGTGTAAAGCAGGGGTCTGCAACCTTTTTGAAGTCAAGGGCTGAGAATACTTTGATTTTGATTCAGCTGGCCGCAACACAAGGGAAATTGATTATTTATTCCATTTTAAATGTATAATTAGGTAAAAAACAGCAAACAGTGCAGTTACTTGTTATACGATGTTACTAGGAAAACAAACAGGAAATTATACTAATATAATTCAATGAATGAGATATTTGACTAATTTATCAATATCTGCCCAAATAGTGGTTGTTGCAATTCTCAAACTGTTTTTCCGCGTTAGTGTAAGTACCTGACTATTTTGTTTTAATTTCTAGACATGAATAGTAATAAATAAAATTAATTTTGCCAAGCTATTCCCGGGCCGCCAAGAAAGCCACCGCGCACCTGCGGGTTGAAGACCTTTGGTGTAAAGGATCCAGCACCTGACATGAACCCTGTAAGGGCACAGCAAATTTGACAATTTAAAAAATGTAAGCTGTGAGCACAAATAGCACAGAGCTGGTACCCTGAGACAGTAAGACGGGGTCGCACGTGTACCTACACGTGCTATACCATTTACTCAAATAACTAAGTGATTTATACATCGACAAAACGTTACACATCATATTTTCGCATCACTAAACGACAAGGTAAACTGAACTGAAGTCCTTCAGGGTCATGGCGGGAAAGTAAAGCGTCATGTTCAGCAGTTTTGTTTTATTTTCTAAAATTTGTGTTTAGCAGAATATTAATGTGTAATGATGGTGGATTATTAACCATTAAGTGTTCATGAACGTGCATTAGTGTAGGCAAATGAAACAAAACATTGTAACATCACAAGTTCTCTCAAGAAGTCCTGGTGAGGTCTCAATAAAGTGCCACATCTTTACTGAAACTCAAGGGGAGCGGACGGATGGGAATAATATCTTCTATCGTGTATTGAATATCGTTTCATCATTATTTAAACAAATTTTGTACTTGTTACCTAATTGGACTTGACACTGGCTAAATGTGCAAACATATAAACAAACAAAAAAAAAAGTCCTTTAGGTTTTTTCAATATTCGTTTATGTATTTAAGAAGCTTACACTAGAGTTCAGGAGGGTTCGCTTACACCCCGAAAGTAGGTTGGGGTTCGAATCAAGGGGTCATTATACCAAAAACAATAGCCTTAATGTTTCTTCTTCATTTTGTTATTCTTTATCTGTTTTTGTTTAGAAAGTAGTTCGTTAATGGGCTCAGAGTCTGTAGCAACCTATTTTGTGAAAAATTATTTCATGTAAACAATCAATCGATTGTATAAAAACATGCGGGGCGGTCTTTGGGGACTGCCGATAGAAGTGAAAACTAAGTAACTTGTGAATTGTATCGTAGCTCATGGAAATCGTTCGGTGATGATGACGCCAGTTCCATGATTTCTGTTCACCCAAAAAGTACACATATATACACAGTATACATATAGCTCATGGAAATCGTTCGGTGATAATGACGCCAGTTCCATGATTTCTGTTTACCCAAAAAGTACACATATACAGAGTGGCGATTAGGTTATCACATTAAATATTACAGTGGTTATTACAAGTTGTTATCAGTCTGTTAAAATGAAAAAAATAAAAAAATTGTCAAAAATAGAAAACTGAACTTTTCAAACAAAAAATATACTTAGCCTAAAAATTGCCACGAAATAAACCACCCTTGATGAGGCACTCTATGACAAGCGCGGGGCGATGGTATAAACAATCTAATACAAACTTTATGGTATTTTTACCAAATCATCATTAAGTTTAATGTCGTTAAATACTAAAACGAAAAAAAAGGTCCCACGGCTAAAATGTTAATTGTTATTAATAATTTTAATTGTTTATATTTAAAATACGTAATAGAGAATACGTGGTTTCAATTAATGTGATAACCTAATCGCCACCCTGTATACACAGTATACATCTAGCTCATGGAAATCGTTCGGTGACGATGACGCCAGTTCCATGATTTCTGTTACCCAAAAAGTACACATTATTATATACACAGTATACATGGAAAGCGTTCGGTGACGATGACGCGAGTTCCATGATTTTTGTTCACCCAAAAAGTGCTCAACGCGCCTAAAGAAGTTTTACTTAAAAAAAAATGCTTCAAGCACCTAAATAAACCAATTATGTAGGACCAAAAATGATTAAGTAAGGAAATGGTAGGATCTTCCCTACAGTAAAATACGTACATACTCCCGAAAAATATTAAGTGGAGCTCGTGGCTAAGTAATAAAAGCCGCACGGATCGATCCATCAGGTTTAGCAATGCTTGCCGGGGTTGGTCCGTGGATGGGTGACCATCTTTACATACCGAGACTCCTCCGTGCCTCGGAAAGCACGTTAAGACGTTGGTCTCGGCTGTCATTCGTGGATCTTTGACCGTCGTTACGGATCGTCAGAAGCCCGAAAGTCTGACAACCAGTCTTACCAAGGGTACAGTAACTTTCCAGTAACTGGGTAATACGATACGTATTACCCAGTTACTGGGGTGTGGAGGTCAGATAGGCAGTCGCTCCATGTAAAATACTGGTATTCAGCTGCACCCAGTAAGACTGGAAGCCGACTCCCACACAGTTGGGAAAAGGCGGGCAGATCTCATTTACTCTCGAAAAACATTACCCTGCTTCTGGGGCAGTCGGGTAAAAAGCATGTGTTCAGTTTTCAACGTAGGTTGTGTTTAAATACTCTCATTAAATCCTAACTAATATTATAAATGCGAAAGTAAGTTTGTTTGTTTGTGTGTTACCTTTTCACGCCTAAACCACTGAACCGATCATCCTGAAATTTTGCATATACGTTGTCAGGTGTACAGAAACGGCCATAGGGTACATTTCATCCCGAAAAAAGTACTGTTCCTGAGGAAAACAACAATAACGTTCTTATGGTAATAGATGGCGCCACGTGTCTTTCGAATCATGATTGAAATAATATATGTTATTATAAAAACTATAGTAGTGTGTTAAACGCCGCCGTGGTTGCCAAAAGTCCAACCAACAAGCAGAGTACAACCCGAATTGATTGTCTATAGTCGGTACGCGTTTCAAGCGTTAGTATTATTACACTAACGCTTGAAGCGTGTACCTAGTACCTTAGTACTGGTAAAATCTCTATATCATCAAGCTACATACATAGTATATCTACAACTAAATACATAGTAGGTAGGTACACACGGCTCGAGAAGTGCTCAAACCGCAGTCCGCTCCATTTATGAAAGTAAGGCCTGAAACTGCGTTAAGCGGGCATCCGCGCGGTTTCATACAAAAGTGCTCCGTCGCGGGGACCCGCGCGGGCGTCCGTCCACCCACGCAACAGGGCCCGCCTCCGTGTGACGGAACCCGTCGCGGGGGCACGCGCGGTGCCCGCCAGCGGACCGGTAACATGATTCATGTAAAAGAGGCATTCTGAGAATACATTTTTATCGTAGGTGATTATGTACGATTGAGAGTTCAATATGGAAAAACCGGCTAAGTGCGTGTCGTACTCGCGCACGAAGGGTTCCGTACCATTATCTATAAAAATGGCAAAAAAAAATCACCTTTGTTGTATGGGTGCCCCCTCAATTATATGTTTTATTTTAATTTAATTATTTATTTTTAAAGTGAATATTATATAACTAAATATCCTGTGATTATTTCAAGCGTCTATCTGTTGCCGTTTTCAATATTATATGTAGAGCAAAAACGAGCAAAAAATCAGTTTGTTGTATGGGAGCCCCCTTAAATATTTATTTTATTCTGTTTTTTAGTATTTGTTGCTATAGCGGCAACAGAAATACATCATGTGTTAAAATTTCAACAGTCTAACTATCACGGTTCATGAGATACAGCCTGGTGACAGGCGGGCCGACAGACTGAAGGTAAATTGAACTAGCGACACAGCGTAAATAAAATAACACAGCGTAAATAAAATAATCTGGTCTCCGCGACGGGGACCGTTGCGTTCCCACGGAGCCCACCCGCGTGTCCACGCGCGTAGACACGCGACGGTCGCCCGTCGCGGGCACCCGCTTAACGCAGTTTCAGGCCTAAAAGTATACCACAGAGTACACAGGTATCGGTGCTGTAGGTGCGTGAGTTTTTAGATTTGAAAAAAAAGGGGTATAAAAATTGAGAAGATCTAAATGCGAATTTTAAAGCTAAGTGTGCCTGTGTTCCCTAAGAAATGTATACAAAAATCAAACTAAAACTCAAAGCATTTATTTCAATTAAACCATTTACAGGCACTTATGAATTCTATAAATGTGTACAATACTTGTAAGCGTAGGATGACTCCCGCTAGATCGATCCGTACGTACAGTCACGTGCATAAACATGTTACTATGGACAGCTCGGAAATAATATCAAATTTATGATTCTTCCATAAAATCTTCCAAAATTACTATAGATATATGTGATTATTTGTGGATCACATATGCAAAATGTAACATAAATAACGCAAAACCTAATAAGCTAGATGGACCGACGACCTTAAGAAGATGGCTGGGTCAGACTGGATGCGGAAGGCGGAGGACAGGGTGTTGTGGCGCAGACTGAGAGAGGCCTATGTCCAGCAGTGGACTGCGATACGCTGAGTTGATGAACCTATTAAGAGGTCATTGTTTTCATCATTATGATCAACTTTTACTAAGGGACGAAACCTGAAATCGCGAAAAAAAAATCAGCTGTTCCCTACATTTATGTTCTCATAACTCGTCAAAATGTAGGGACAAGCTGATTTTTTTTTCGCGATTTCATGTTTGGGCCGGGTCAAAAAAAATTAGGCCCCACGATGGTCAATCGCGACGTAACTAGTAAAGTTACCATACGACTCGGTAAACCACACCGGTGACTCACGATAAATCGATTCAAGTTAAGTTTCAAAACGGGCATATTATTTTTTGACAACTATAGGTACAGAGGAACTTGAGAGGTTTCCAAATAGTGTCGCTGTACACATGAAACCTTCCGGAATAAATTCTCTAAATGATGCAAAAATGCTGTAAGTCAAGATCTAGTCAGGGTCGTCAGAAGCCTGAAAATCTGACAACCAGTCTTACCAAGGGGTATCGTATTACCCAGTTACTAGGTTGTGGAGGTCAGATAGGCAGTCGCTCCATGTAAAATACTGGTATTGTTGACGTCAGCTTCCGGTCTAACCGGATGCAGCTCTGGTTAGACTGGAAGCTGACCTCAACATACTAGCTGGGAAAAGGCTAGGCAGATGATTGTGACAAGCAAAAACATTAATGCTGTTGTCTTCTAAGGACGAATTTTACCAATGAAACAGAACACGATCAGGACAACTAAACTTCATTCAACACCTGTCTGAGTCACCATTGTAGTGGAATATTGACACTGACAGCTTTGAACGCAGTTTAGATTTGCTGACCGCGTTCAGATTCATCGGTGAAATTTAGCACTAAGAGGTCAACACGTTTTTTTTTTTTTTACGTTGGATGGGTTTGCTCTTGACCTTAGCCTAGGGCAGAAGTGACAGAGACAAAGTCGAATATGGAGTGAGCTTACCCAGAAGAAGCCTGTTCACTCTTAACTTTGAAGAGATTAGGGTTGTATGTGTTCGGAAACACAGACGCAGGTAGAGAGTTCCACTCTTTTGCTGTGCGCATTATAAAAGACATTTGGAAACGCTTAGTGCGAATTGGTGGAATAGCAACAAGGAAGGGATGGTAACCTGCAGTGCGTCTAGATGTCCGATGATAGAAGGGGGCCGGTGGAATGAGGTTGTGGAATTCTTGGGCACACTCACGATTCTTTCAACCGTCCCACATAAAAAAAACATACATGGGTAATGCACACGCTAAGTGGTCAACCGGTCAACCCCACCACCAAATTTGCTGTCCAGCCAATCTTTTTACCACAACATGAAAATATCCTAGCATAGCCCGTGCCAACATGACAAAATATGCCGCCAAAATTCGGTTACCGCACACCGCAAAATTAAAATGGCAGTCGCTCTGCGTGAAATTCAAAATTCGAAACTCAAAAAAAGCGAAAAAAGGAACATGAACACTCGCAAAAAAATGCATTCAATACGCGCACCGTCTCTTTTTTGAAGACCGTCAAAAATGATCTATGTGTGATACCTATTAATACAGGAACTAGAATATTATATAAAAACAGAAGCAGTGAAAACCAAAGTAATTCTTCTTAGGGCTGACTTTTCAATAGTCAGTTATTCACCCCGCGTGACCTGGCAACGTCTCTTTTCTCGAGGGCTTCTGTGATTATTTTATTATAATTTAAATCACAATAGGTAATATTCATCATCATCATCATCATTTCAACCGAAAGACGTCCACTGCTGGACATAGGCCTCCCTCAAAAAAAAAGGGGTGGGATTTGCCATAATCGCCACGCTTGACATGCGGGCACTATTACAACCAATGATATAATATCATTGATTATAACATATAACGATCTAGTACTTGGCTGAAAAAAAATAGTCCTTTGATTTAAATTTATTGAAATAATCACGAAAACCCTCAAGAAATGCGACATTGCCAGCTCGCGCGGGATGAACCCTCTTCATTTTTATCTGAAGTATAAAAACTTCAGTTTCACATATTTTCTATACGAACTATATAACCCCCATTTTTATAGTTCAAATAAAAGTTAAGTGACAATTGAAAAATCGTCCCTTAATTAATTAAAAATGTTGGCTTATTTCATTGAATTTCTTAGACAAAGTCTGAGTAGGTACTAATCAGAGCGGACACACTTTCTTCAGTGATGGAAAGATAAAGCACGATCGGTGATTCCTATCTCTACTCTAAAGTACAATGTACACGAAGAAGTTCTTTATGCTTTTATACCCCGAAGGGCCAGGCCATTCATGTATTACGTAAGCAGAATTTTAGTCAATTTTAACCCCTCCCTACCTTTGGTCAGTAACGGTAAGCCAAGCTATTACCCCCCGCCCCCGCCCCCACCCTCCTGGGCTTACGTAAACATTGGTACCTATACAAAATGTCCCAGAATTAACGCACATCCTCTTAATCATCATTATGAACAACTTTTACTATGGGTACAAACCAGAAATCGCGAAAAAAAAATCAGCTGTTCCCTACATTTTGACGAGCTATTCGAAAATAAATGTAGGGAACAGTAGGTTTTTTTTTGCGATTTCAGGTTTGGTCCCAGAGTGAAAGTTGTTTATACAATGCAAAGATAGTCTTACAATCTTCTGCAGCTCCGACAGTTTTTTCAAATATTAATGAATTTGCTGTGGTTGTGGACCAGAACCAGCCAAGTATTTCTATCAGCGATGTAATCCCCCAACTTATAATATGCCTGCCTGCATAGTGTGCGTTTTATACAAGATTTGAATTTCGTCTCATTCAATTGAAGTATGTGGCGAAGCTAAAGTGGCAGTGGGCAGGGCACATTGCTCGCAGAACTGATGGCCGATGGGGCCGAAAGGTTCTGGGGTGGCGACCGCGTACCGGAAGTCGTAGCGTTGGACGGCCTCCTACAAGGTGGACCGATGATCTTGTGAAGGCCGCAGGTATCCGCTGGATGCGGGAAGCACTGAACCGGTCGAAGTTGCGGTACTTAGGGGACGCCTATGTCCAGCAGTGGACGTTTTGCGGCTGAAATGATGATGTGGGGAGGAATTTTATTGTAACATTTTAAACAGTACCCCATGAAATATGGGTTTACTTTAGCCAGTCTGAAACCTGGTTGAAATTATATCTTTCACCTTTTTTACTAAAATATATTTTTTTTTGTATTTTTTTGTGTTTTTTGTATGTTGTAACATCTTTTCTCTCGCTTTCTGTGTTTTTCACAATATTTCTCAGCTTGTACAAAACGTTTACAACCAACATCATAAAATTAATTCAACCTTAAACAACGAAGGAATCCGCTATGCCTTCTCAGAATCCTTTTCATCTTCATTCATCCCTTTTGCCAAGCGGTTTGTTTGGCGCCAAGATAAAACCGTACTTGGAAAGAGTAGTTTTAAAAGTAAATACATCGGCCAGTCCTTGTGGTGAACTGAATTACTTACTTTGACTTAAAAGAAAGTAGGTACAATGTTATTTTTTTTATTTAAGCAAGATAAAATGGACTGTTTTGCACTCTCATGCGGAACCTGCCTCCTTATTGCGTTTTTTAGTTTGAATCGGAATGATTTTGAAGTACCTATATTGCTAATCCATTGCTTCGTATGTTAGAAAAATTTGTCTGCTCAACAACGTAAATAACGCTGAATGTTGTTGAATTTTCAAATTGAAAACGATTCCTACTGCTAATGTGTTACGCAATTAGCCCTCTGGAACAGTGGGTAAGACCAGTCTGCAAAGCTTGTTGTCATCGAAGGTCACACTTCGACTATAGATGAAAGGCCTAAGGTTAAGCCCTTTTTTATGGATGGGAAATTATCAAAAGGAGCGGGAGTGCGTCAGACTTTTATTGACTAAAACCCACCCGTGTTCCTTCAATTGCCTGTGTGCTAGGGCCACGGTATCCCTTTCAAACCAACCCGGAACCCTGGCCTGGAAACGGAATAGTAAATTTAACTACAATTGGTATGCGAAGCGTTTGTTTTCTGCCAACCGGACGTCGTTTAATTACCCATTCAAAAATAACTTTTATTATTTTTTTATAATATTATCTATGAAAGAAATGCTTAATGCATAATCAACCTATAATGTTACCCCTGCTGAGACACAAGCCTCCTCTTGGTGTCAGGGAGTGGGTAATAATCTACCACGGGGGTCCAGTGCGGGTTGGTAGATTTCACATGTCTTCGAACTTTTGGTTCTAGGACATGCCGGTTTCCTCACGATGTTTTCCTGCACCGTTTTGAGAGCAGTGGTGATGAAATAATTTACACCAAGTAAAGCGCCTACCTGGGTTTGAACCTACGACCTACAATTCGTAAGTCGCGGCCGTTACTATAACTATATGAACTAAACTGGTAACAAACAAGTAACACTTTACATAACCATACACTTTGTAGCAAGTTATTATTATAATAGTAGTAGTTTATTAATTACCTGTTGCCTATAAAAATACTGTCAATTTTATTTCTTAATTTTTGAGGAATACTTTCCTAATAAATATTTATTGGTATTGTTTTTGTATTGAATACATAATGATTAATGACGCATCTCATAATATTATATAAAATAAATAATAAAAAATCCTTTATTCTACCATAATTATTTACAAAGAACAATTTGAGCATAATAATTATTTTATCATTTGGTTATTACACATTTCATTATCATTTATATTATTATTTATTATTTGAGTTAGATTTATGTTAATAATTGTAAAATATAGTTTAAAATAAGTATAAAATGATTTAAAAGTATTATTAATGTTGGCATGCACGCGATATTATTGATTTATGGAAGTCGCCTCTGCGGCGTAGGCCTCCCCCAACTTTCTCCATTTTTCCCTATCTCTAGCTTTTCTCCTCCAGTCTGGTCCACATCATTCATTAAATATATCTTCCCAGCGCTTCCGCGGCCTTCCTCGTTTTTTTTCCATCTCTAGGTACCCACTCTATAATTTTCTTTGTCCATCTTTCGTTTTCCATTCTACAGATGTGGCCAATATATAATATAAAGGAGTTATTGAAATTATAAATTGGCCAAGGTCTTAGGGCGAATTTCAACAATTAAACAGAACGTGACCAGCATATCTTAACCGCTTTCAAGAGCTGTCATGTCAGTGTGACTATTCCTCAACAATGATGACACTGCCAACAGACTATTGATCGCGGTTCAGATGTGCTGACTGCGTTCAGTTTCATTGTAAAATTCACCCATAGTGGCTGTAGGTAAAAGTAAATAGAGCTCCTTTAAAAATAATTCGAATCTTCTACTAAGCTCTTTTAAAAATCAATTTTAAAGTTTCCTGTTGAATAAGTGTCTATTAGGCTGTTAAAGATCTATAACAAAATTCCTATAAATGTTGTATTTATACATTGTTGTAATATTAAACGTGTTTTTTCCTTATATAATATAACTTTCTTTTTTATACCATGTAATTTCAGATACAATTGTTCAATAAACATATATCAATAAATGACTTATAACTTCATCCCATATTTTAACACCTCTTTTAACAATGAGCAGGTACATGATCTATGCAAGAAATACGGCTCCTATTAATATTGTGTTCGCCTTAAATCTACACTCGTGTATCAGCTTTAACCACAATAGATATAGATAAATAAATTACTTCAGAATAAAAATAACCTTGATTTTTCTTCATAAAAACTCAAAGAAAACCCGTAATCAATAGCAGCAATTTTCTAGGCAATCTATCGAGTATCGGTAGGCGCGTAATAAACAATATTATTTGCGACAAACACCCGAGGCGGTACGCGCCCGGACTGCGACACAATACGAACTGGGGCTAAACGTTAATACAAAGTTTGTTAGGCGATTTCTCTTTAGATCTTACTAGGTAGGTACTCAAGAGATACATTATTTACAAGTTGTCTCAATCATGAAAAGAATACAAGAAAGGAAAGAGACGTAACACAGCTCCCTTTTCCGATATTCCCGTGTAATAAAAATGTTTTAGATAGGTACCTACTTTATTTATGCATGCGGATATTTTTTTATGTAATTTAATCATATTTATTCTTATAATTGGTTGTATAGGCATTATATTATGAATACTGTTTATTTTATTTTATTTTGTTGTTCAACTCATTAAACCTGACTTGAGTTCCGTACGTATTTTTCGGGTAACCACTGAAAATCAGCGCTGTGTTGTGGGTCCCCCATAGCACAGCATCATGCTGAGTGCAAGCCTTTTTGTCACAGTCATGACGTGCAGTTGCCGACAATTTGTTATTTTTGTGCTCGTGATTATAATGTAGATAGGTTTTTTTTTTTAATGTTTACTTGCTTGAGTTTATGTTTTCCTAAGCACGTGTTTCTGTGACGAATAAAATTATTTTTCTTTCTTTCTTCTTTTTTACATAACATAACAAAACATAATATCACGCCTGTATTCCTCCAAGGGTAGGAGGTGTAACCTATCGGACCCACATTTCGTCAGTTAAGTCCCATTTAATAGAGGGTGAGCCTACTGTCATCAATGTGGCACAAATCCAGACTCCGGCCTGCTACTGAGAAGTTCTAGATGGAAAACATCAATAACACTTTGCCCGACCTGGGAATTGAACCCAGGACCTCATGCTTAGCATATTGCTTGCGACCACAAGATCAATGAGGCAGTAAATACTTGTTTTCTATAAAATATTTGTATGCCAGTTCATGGAGAGACATGCAGATCACACTCCTATTATTAAGACCATTATTGTACCATGTTTAAATTCAAATAAAGATATTTTATTCTTTATCCATCAAATGAGTTCACATTTCAACTCAATTGGAGCAATGATACGGAGTGAATTTGATTCCTACTCGTACATAGGAAGAATATTTGTATTGTGTACATAAAGATACATAGTTTATTATTGATTTATTTATTTAATAGGTACTGGCATAGGCACACAAATTTTAGCAGCAGTTAGTTAAGCGATTGACTGCTGCGCTGCGTGTCGCGGGTTCGATTCCCGCACGGAACAAATATTTGTATGACCTACAAGTAGTGGTTTCGGGTCTGGCTGTTTGTGTATGTGAGTTTAAATGTTTGTAAACGCACCCACAACACAGAAGAAACTCCTAGTGTGGGGCAACGAATTTAAAAAAAAAAAATGTACAGAGGTGGACTTAATGCCATAGTTGGCTGTTGCAAGCTTGTTACTCGATTAGTTATGTTTAAACAATTGCGCAGTGGCCCAGTGGTAACGACCGCGACTTACGAGTTGCAGGTCATAAGTTCGTACCCAGGCAGGCGCTTTACTTTTTGTACATTATTTCATCACCACTGCTCTCAAAACGGTGAAGGAAAACATCGGGAGGACACCGGATGAATGTCCAAGAACCAAAAATTCGAATACGTGTGATATCTATCAACCCGCACTGGGCCCGCGTGGTGGATTACTGCCCACTCCCTCTCACAGAGAGGAAGCCTGTGTCCCAGCAGTAGGAAAATTATAGGCTGATTATGTTATGAATGTTATGTAAACAGTTGAATGAATTTAGATCACATTTCGGCAAACAAATAGTTTTATTTGTTTGCCAACATGTGATCTAAGATCTCCTGTAGATTTTATCTGGTACTCCTAGGATGCGGGTGACACCGCAGGCAAATTATAAACTGCACTCGATGTTAATAACTCGAGGCTTTGATTCTTTATGAATAAATATAAGGTGCTTACAGATTTTCACGATGTTTGACGATCGTTATTATCGCTTGTTAAGCTGTGTTTTGACGATCAAGATGATCTGTCTGCTACAGACTGACAAAAACATATAGATTTACTCGATTATAATAAAGAAAAAGAAAGCAAAATTGTTTACTCTGCACAAACAATACTCACTTAACAAAAATATTTTTTTTTTAATTGACAAAATACACACTCTTACCAAGTAGCCAAAAATATTACAGTAAGTAGTAATAGTACATCTTTAAAGAGTATTAGCTTTTTTAAATTATGTAAATATTAACCAGAAATAAAAATAAGAAAAAGTTGCCAAAAGCCTAGCATTCAAATACTTAAAAGTTAAAAGTTTGACAATGTTGTCCATTGCATGATGTCACGGCAGGTCCAAGACAATATACATTACGATTTGCGATTGCGAATTGCGACACTGGCAAATGATAACAAACAGACAAAACAAAACAAAATGCCGATTTCATTATTTTATAATGCAAAAAGAGTAAGTATGTAAGGAGCGTAGCAGGTGGCGTTCTATAGTTTCTGCCTACACCCATGGGAAGAAGGCGTGAGTTTATGTATGTGTATGTGTGTATGTGTTATTTTATATATTACTAGCTGCGCCCCGCGGTTTCACCCGCGTAAGTCTTGATCCCGTGAGAAAGCCACCCTTAACACTTAGTGGTATAAAAAATAGATAGTAGCCGATTCTCAGACCTACTGAATATACATATAAAATTTCATAAAAATCGGTCAACCGTTTCGGAGGAGTATAGTAACTAACATTGTGACACGAGAATTTTATATTTAAGATAATTTTATTCATTTATCTATCGTTTATTACATCAAGATTA
Organism: Tiliacea aurago; assembly: GCA_948098905.1. Lineage (NCBI taxonomy): Eukaryota > Metazoa > Arthropoda > Insecta > Lepidoptera > Noctuidae > Tiliacea > Tiliacea aurago. The sequence continues at coordinate 19,443,690 of OX402596.1, forward strand.
AGATAGAGACCGACGCGCGAGGTGGACATCACTTATTGGTTTATCGAACGACAAAAATGATCCGCAGTGGCGATCGACAAAAAATAAGAAATCGATCCTCTGTTGCTTACACATTTACTCGATTTTGTTTGACCACATAAGTCGATCGACAAAAATCGAACAAATCTAGGCATTTTAACAGTACTCTGCCTACAAAACGTACGCCAATATTGCTTGTTGAATCTCGAAAGTTCCACACTGTGCCAGTAAAACTTTTTTCTATTAAACTTACCAACTTTAACTTGTAAGTACGATGTGCATAAAATCATGATTTTCATCGCTGCGCTACTTGGAACCACATTTGGTACAAAGTTGGTGTGTTACAAGTTAAAAACTGCCTAACGCTCAAAATGGGTTTAAATTTATCTCAAGAACTAATGCTATTAACTTGAGATTTTTAGAATAGTTTTAGATGACGTTTGCCCAACTATTTTGCAAAGAAGAAATAAAAAAAAAATTGCAAAAGGGACTGAAAGAGTGTCTTAAAAATATGAAGTGAGGCTACTAGGGCATGTGGGGTATCATATGAAAGAAGGCTGTTTGCACATACCTACCCAATTTTTTTTTTTTGTCAGCATAGTTTCCGACTTTTGATGAAAAATTTAAAAAAAATACCGTTCCCCTCCCTTAACTCCGAAGTTTGCATAGATAAAAATTTGAAATTATTCTATGTGATAGAAGTTTATGTAAAGATCACAGGAAAAATAAAACGATGTCTCTAAATAGCACAGTTTTTCAGAAATCATCAACATCATAATATATACGTAGGGAACCCTCGGTGCGCGAGTCCGACTCGCTATTGTTTATAAATAACGTTTAAATAAGGAGAAAATTTGGAAGGATGAACAAATATATTGGCAATTAATTAATTAATTAATAAATAACTAATATACTATAATTTCTATTGTTTTTCGTATGTTTCATAGTTACCTACGCGTTTTTGCCGCTTTAACAATATTTTTGTAACAATAAAAGCTTTAATCGTTATTTTAAATGATTAATTAGCGAGTGGTGGAACACAATATGGTGTTTTATGCAACGTTCAGTTGTCAGAGTCACGTTTTCCATGTGAGTTATGACACTCGGAAAAACTCTGCAAATAAGAGTGGATTTTATTTCGCGGAAATTCTGCCTAACGCTCAAAATGGGTTTAAATTTTAAATCCTAATCATAACTATTATTATTATTATCCTAACTAATATTATAAATGTGAAAGTCAGTTGGTTTGTTACACATTCACGCTAAAACGGCTGAACAGATTTGGATGAAATTTGGCACATGAGTAGACCATGATCTGGATTAGGACTAAGGATACTTTTTATCTCGATATTCCCACGGGATCGAGACTTATGCAGGTGAAACCGCGCGGCGCAGCTAGTGTACCATAAAAGCTTGTGAAGAGGCTGAGTTCATTGAATAATTGATTAAGGGGGCTACAGGAGATAAAAGCAAGCTTTATAATGCCTAAATGTACCTATATGATCCACTGAAGTATACAAAATCAGAAAAATGTATGATATTCTTCAGGATATGTTAGTTAGATAGTGTGTTGAAAACATAATAGGTACAACTAATCCGATACGATAGAAAAAAACCCGGCCAAGTGCGAGTCGGACTCGCGCACGAAGGGTTCCGTACCATTATCTATAAAAATGGCAAAAATATCACGTTTGTTGTATGGGAGCCCCCCTTAAATATATGTTTTTTTTTTAATTTATTTATTTATTTTTAAAGTAAATTTATAACTAAATAGTCTGTGAAAATTTCAAGCGTCTACCTGTTGCCGTTATCAATATCGAGCAAAAACGAGCAAAAAAATCACGTTCATTGTATGGAGCCCACTTAAATATTTATGTTATTCTGTTTTTTTGTATTTTTTGTTAGAGCGGCAACAGAAATACATCATCTGTGAAAATTTCAACTGTCTAATTATCACGGTTCATGAGATACAGCCTGGTGACAGACAGACAGACGGCGGAGCTTTAGTAATAGGGTTCCCGTTTTAACCTTTGGGTACGGAACCCTAAAAACCACGAAGATACATCTACAAATGTATTTTAACGATTTATAACCATATTATATATTAATATACTGACATACATGCAATCATTTTGATTTTTTTTGTCAGATTATTCTGCAAGCAACATAATAACGTAATAGTGTTTTATTTTTTTAGTCCAAGCTACTGATTTTTTGTAAATTGATAATTGCTCCATATTTTGAAATAAATATTACAAGCGTTGTGTCATCCCGCTTCTCTTTCTTTTTTATGCAGTCCGACAGTGACCGCGCTTTAGCTGTTATCAGCCTCTTCAATCTTATTATGCAAATGCCTATTCCTGAACTTGAGCTTCCTAATGACGGAGAATGGAGAAATTTTAGTGACGACCCTTAAAAATGTTTTTAAAGTGATATTTTGATTACTATCAGCTCAATGATTTTACATTTGTTTTCAAATCAATCAAATCAAAAAAAAAATTATTTCGCATAAGCCTACATGGGCACTTGGGAAACGTGAGAAGCTAGGTGCTTGGTTCCAATTGGTCGTTTCCTATGGAGAAGAGCCGGCAAGAAACTCCACGGTTACTCTTTTAAACAAAAAAATTGGCTTTTACAATATTTTCAAAGTATGAGAGGACAGCGTAGGCCCGTCAAAAGTACGAAGTACTTAACAAAATAGAAAATGGTCTACATATCTACAGTATATTAAGCCTACAACGTCCTCACATTAACAAAAAAAAACTATATAAAATATGATTAAAATAATAAAAGTTAGAGCCTTGTTGAAATCAAAAAACATCGATTATGTCAAGGAAGTATGTAAAAAATAAATAACATAAATATCGCAACTTGGGTGCAGTTAATAGACATATACATATTTTTGCCGTTAATGAGGTACCAGAGAAGCCACATGTGCAGAAGGAATTAATACCAAACTTCCTTGTCTTCAAGGTAGTCTTTAATCTTATAATATGCTTTTTTGATAAGGACACGTTTGATGTGGGATTCCATAAGACATAATACTGTGGAAATAAGCAAAGTATACTAACCTAGCTGTGGCTATATCTGTCAACTGCCTTATTTTTCTTACTGCATAAGCAGCTGAACTTAATCTACCTGAAAGAGCTCTAATGTGGGCACCCCATTGCAATTTGGAATCTAGAGTAATTCCTAGAAATACAGTTTCTGTAATAGCATCTAGTTTCTTGCCATCAAGTTTTAAATTTAGACCCACTTGGGGTACATTTGGTAATGAGAACTTAAGACATTTTGTTTTGTTCGCATTAAGTAAAAGATTAGTTGCGTCACTTCTTCTTCCCAGCTAAAGCACTAGGAAGTGGTGAAGGGTGGGCGTTTTTGAGGGACTGTCTCATGTAATTTTTGACGTTCGAAAAGTGCTGATTCTCAGCCTAGTTGGAATAAATGACTTTTGATTTTGATTTTGATTATTAGCTGCGACCCATTTCAAAAGAACAGCTAGACTATCGTTGACGTGTAAGACATCCGAATCTTTTCTACCTATTTTAAAAATAAGAGAAGTGTCATCAGCGAATAGAATTATATCCGATAAGTTAGCCATCATGTAAAGAAGATCATTTATATAAACTAGAAATAGGAAAGAGCCAAGAATTGAACCTTGAGGCATGCCCATCTTTACTAGAAATCCCGACTTAGACTACAATGCGATTCTACCAATATGGTACAACATTGTAAAACTACTTGGAAAATAACTTATTACCTAGTTTGTGAACGTTTGTACCAAATCTGTAGGTACACCACTGTCCTTTTATGCGGGTTGCAGACCAAGAGCTACGCTAAGTTAGTTTAGCTTAGCTCGTATAGCTTACGTAATTTCTCATACTTGAGTCATAGTTTGCAGTCTGCACACAAGTATGAAAAACTGCGTCAGCTATGCGAGCTAAGCTTAACTAACTTAGCTTAGCTCTTGGTCTGCAACCCGCATAATGCGGTTGTAACTTAGCTTAGCTCGCATAGCTGACACAGTTTTTCTTACTTGTGTGCAGACAGCAAACTATGCAAGCTAAGCTATGTGAGCTAACTAAAATATGCGCAGCTAAGATAGTTGTGTTTGCCGATGCACAGCCACGCGAGCTAAGCCCCTCCCGCAATCCTTCCGCACTTCCTTCGTCCGTCGAATTGAACTTCGCCACACTGACTGAGCTTTATCTTAGTTTTTGGTGTGCACAGGCCATATTATTAGCATATCTTAGCTTAGCTTAGCTAGCTTACCTTACCCGAGGTGGCGGCGCGTAGTGTTCCACGCGCGCCCCTATCAGACGTCACGGGGGGGTCAAACACCTCACCCCCCCTCCCCAGACTTGAGGTGGCCCGCAAAGGCGGGCCGGCACTAGCCGGGGATTGCGGAAGGAATAACAGATCCCAAGATCCCCGGTGCAAGTGTGGGAGGGGAACACTGGGGTGGTTTTTAGTCAGTAAGAGTCTGACAGACCCCTCCGCCCGCCCCAGGGCGGAGGACATCCATGAGGATTTTCCAACCCGTGAACAAAAAAAAAAAAAGCTAGCTTACCTTAGTATAGTTTTGACATAGCTTAGCTCTTGGTCTGCAACCCGCATTACAGTCTCCACAAAGATGTGTCCAAACAGGCGTTGCACAGAGGGGGTTTCGGATCGGTCTTTTGAGAGGTAACTTTTGAGGTGGTTTTAGTGTGGTCAAAATCCCACACTCCCTGCGGAGTCTTATACTTAAAGCCGGGGCTCATTTTGAAGGTTTTCTCCCTAAATTGTTTAACATTAATTTAATTGATAATGAGAGCACCACCATAAACAGTTTCCTCAAAGATTTTATTTCAAAGAAAACAATTGAGATACTTTATATTGACAGAGTTGTTTAAATTGAGCTCTCACGAATACCTTAGGGCCATTAGACGTTGTTTTGAGAACGCTTTTATTTCTATTAACAGGAATTCAATTACTTACTTAAAATATCGGTTTATTTTCCATTGAAGAGTTCGTTGTTTTAGGTTATACTAACAATATTTTGTTAAGTATCGTTTTTCATTGAACAAATTTTACTATTGTAAGACAATTGAGTCCTTGATTTTAGACCGCGTATCGGCAAGCATAGTGTGGGACGCCCTCCAGCTAGATGGGCCGACGACCTTAAAAAGGTGGCTGGGACAGACTGCATGCGGAAGGCGGAGGACAGGGTGTTGTGCCGCAGCCTGGGAGAGGCCTATGTCCAGCAGTGGACTGTGATAGGCTGAGTTGATCGAAGACAATTGAAGCAAGTTTCGTCCCATAACGTGTATAGCAGTGGCGAAAGCACCGTATAACACGATTCCTACCGGCTTCCTTTCGGAAATTCGGAACGCAACCACTCTATCGTTATTTAAAAATGGCACACAGTCAGTAGTGTTTAATAATGCCAAATAATCACGTTGTAGGTATCGGGTCGGCGCAAAAATACGTCTCGATAAATAACAGCGCACTTGAGACGTGAGCTCTTATTTTGTTTAGTTCGCTTGAAACACAGCCAATGTAAACACGTTTCACAATGCCACAATGTGTAATCAAAAGTAGCAAAAATAATGCCCGAAAAAGCTATTTGACGGCCGGAGTGTCATTCGGTAAATACATGTAGAATAAGTTATATTTTAAGCTTTAAAATACCAAATAGTATAATTTTTTAACAAAAATACCGATTTTAAACCACCGTTACAAATATTTGGCCAAGGTTGGGCAATACACGCGCAAACTTTTGTGTAACACAACAGTAGATGCATAGAGTAGATTATTTTAGACTTTATTACAAGGTGCCATTGTTGTAATTAGATTGAACTTAAAACTTTTGTCTCAGTTCGTTATTAGACAAATGTAGCTGTATAAGTATAGTATTCGCGCGGACAGTTTTAGCTTTGATTTTGTACGTAACCCGTTATCTAGTTGGTATTGTTTATCGAAGACTATTTACGTGGATTGTAGGGAAAGCAAATTATGTTATTAGTAACATAATTTCTTTCATTTAGACAGCTTAATTATACTCATTGTAGTAAGTTGATTATCATAACCATACATTTATAACATACTGCAGGATTTCTATTGTTACACAATATGCTGCGGAACGCAAAACAAGCAACAGCTAGATATACAAATAATTTAATGTAATCTATCTTAATAACGTAAACCACATTATTAAATACTAGCGACCTGCCCCGACTACGCACGGGTGCAACTTACATGTGAAGACGGAATTCTGTGCACAAGTTCTGAGCAGTAACCTATCAAAAAGTACTAGGCTTGCATGAATCGAATATAGTAGGTATTTCATTAGAATTAAGTACTTCTTTTTGTATTTATTTACATAATAAATAGCCTTTATCCATCTAGAACAATGTACCTTCCAAATGGTGAAAGATTTTTCAATAAGAGCTGTGATTCCAGAGATTATCCTCCACATATCCACAAACTCTCAAAATTCACTCTCTCTCTACAATATTAGTATAGATTATGGTTTTATCATCACTAGCCAGCAGTTACTATGAGGTATTAAAAAAATCACAATAAAAATTCACAAAACCGATCCTATTTCCAAATCATCGCGTACAAGTCTCCTTTTTAGGGTTCCGTACCCAAAGGGTAAAACGGAAACCCTATTACTAAGGCTCCACCGTCTGTCTGTCTGTCTGTCCGTCTGTCACCAGGCTGTATCTCATGAACCGTGATAGTTAGACAGTTGAAATTTTCACAGATGATGTATTTTTGTTGCCGTATATATCAACAAATACAAAAAAAAAAAATTAAGGGGCTTCCATACAACAAACGTGATTTTTTTGCCGTTTTTATAGATAATGGTACGGAACCCTTCGTGCGCGAGCCCGACTCGCACTTGGCCGGTTTTTTATATTTATTTCTCAAACAAAACAGTTCTTTCAACCTTTGGTCTCGAGTTTTACTTTTTCTTTTCAACAAAGTTTCAGAACTTACGCCTCAGTTGTTACGACTACAATATTGTCGAGTTTTCTCGGAAGTGAAATGGCCGTGGTAAGGTTACAGAATTAGATTTTGAGTACGAACTTAAGTTACTTTTGGTCCTACCTATTTGTGGGCGTCCAAGCAAAAAGCTAGAGTAGTGGGGTATTGAGTTAAGACTAGCTTCGGTATCTAGAATAGTCAATTCATTATCATAATTTCAGCCGAAAGACGTCCACTGCTAGACATAGGCCTCCCCCAAAAGGGAGGGTTTGCCATAATCGCCACGCTTGGCAGGCGGGTTGGCGAATAGTCAATTGATAACAAGGATTAAAAAAATATTCAAACACTGGCACATTTTTTTATCAGACATTTGAAATTGAAACTCTGAAAAAGCTTGATTTGAGAAAAGCTATATTAGGAACTTGTAGATAATTGAAAATTAATTAATAATCAATTAGTGTTAATCATGGTCTGGCAGTTTGAGTCATATAAGTGGCCTACCCAAATGTCCTTTCTTTGGTATTGATCGTCGCATCGTTGAGCTCCTTAAATTCTGAGTAGAGCTGCACGATTACTGACAAATGCGTGCACTGACTGGTCAGGTCCACTCAACCTGTGTGGTTCTTTCCTCAAAAGACCATTTCAGACACCAATCTACATGGTCTTCACATGATCTGACCAAGATTATGTCTGGACTTTAAAAGAGACTATGACCTCTGAGTTTGTTTCGGCCTTTCTTCTCAGAGTAATCAGATAGGAAACGCCGACCTCATCTAGTTTTTAAAATATGATTGACGTGTAAAAGTGTTTGTACAAACCTACTTACAGAAATAAATCATTTATCATTTATCATTAAAATCTCGAAATGCAATTTTTTCACCCAACTTTACAATACTGCATAAATCTCGGAAACTAAATGGCGAGAACTTTTTGCTTGGACGCCCACATTTATTTTACTGCCCTATTGGTCTATACTTATTAAAAAATAATAGGCCCGTTTTGACATTTAACTTGAATCGATTTATCGTGAGTATCTAGTACCGAGTCGTATGGTTACTTCACTGGTTATTTTTAAAACGTCACTAACCTCTTAAGGGGTAATGACCCCTTAAGAGGTTATTGACGTTTTAAAACGTACTCATCATTATGAACAACTTTTACTATGGGACCGAACCTGAAATCGCGAAGAAAATACCAGCTGTTCCCTACATTTATGTTCGAATAATTCGTTAAAATGTAGGGAACAGTGTAGAAGTGTTTTTCACACAACACTCCTTTTTAGGCAGTCGTGTAAAAACGTAAATATCATGCCGTTTCATGTAGTTTTATGGCCAAATGTAACATGATATATTTTAACTTAGTATTCGTTACTTTCGTGCATGGATTTGTCATAGAACTTGAAAATATCACGAAATTCATCAATGGCTCAAGGCTTGTTACATTATTCGTTTTACGTTCTTATTTCAAAAGGTACAATCTTATTATTATTTATTTTGGAGTTCAGCTAACGTGATACTTATGCCACTTTTTTAAATCTAATGGCACCACCAATAGCAACAACTATTATCATTGTGTGCCAAGCCTGTAATCAACTAAGTTGGGGTCGGCTTCCAGTCTAACTGGATGTAGCTAAATAGCAATATTTTACATGGGGCGACGGCCTATCTGACCTTCACAACCCAGTTACTGGGTAACACGATATCCCATGGTAAGACTGGTTGTCAGACATTCGGATTTCTGACGACCCGTAGCAACTGTCAAATATCTATAAATGACAGCCGAGAAAACGGTTTAACGTGCTCTCCGAGGCACGGAGGGGTCTGGGTATGTAAGATGGTCACCCATCCACGGAACAACCGCGGCAAGTGTAGCTTAACCTGATCGATAGATCCGTGCGGCTGTTATGACTTAGCCAAATGCTTGGCTGAATGCTGGTCCAGCTCCACAACCACAACTAATTGATTAACATTTGAAAATACTGTTGGAGCTGCTGAAGATTTCAAAAACTATCTCTGCATTGTATAAATTCAATTTCTTATAGCACATGTGTGAGTACTATGTACTTACTATAAAGCTACCATTTACTGGGTACGTCTTTCATTGACTTGAATGTGCCCGGCTGAGAGTATGTGATGCTCACTGTAATGTCTCGCTGATGGTGGCGCGTGTGTGGGATCATTTAGCTCCCTTCAAAATGGTTGAGCTGAATGGTGCTAATCCATGCGTCATGTTCGTGAACGGGCGCCATCAGTAGGGACTGGTCATCTCTTAGCGGCCTTGGCTTATTTAAAAATTTATTTTTGTTCTTTTTTTGTTTTATATTTTTGTTACGGACGCTTTTGACGTTTTGCAGCGTTCTCACATCTTTAATTTCAACACGAATGATGTAACCATATGTTAATTTAAAAGAGTGTCCGTGGAGTTGCTTTCCCATTCTTCTCCATAGGTACCTACTAAGCTTTGGAATGGGCAACTAGCTTCATCTTTATGACTGACCGACCCCTTGACAATTTAAAAGTGCCTGTAATTGGTTTATTTGAAATATTATAAATGGTTTGAGTTTGAGTTTGCCACAAGCCCTACAAACAGCGGCAACCAACGACCAATAACTTACCACCAACTTTGACATCCATGCAATCCAAATACAAATACAAAATTATTTAATGACATAAAACATATTTTACAACGAATGATAGAATACTCTGACTGCTGGGCTAGATAAAACTGTATTGCAGGAGCCAACTAAACAATTCAACTCAACAATTCGACTTGCATTTAGCTAATCCTATGACAATAAGCTGTCAAATGAGACACGTTTGCATCGAACATAATATCCCTGTAACCACATCATGAAACATTGGCACTATTACCATTAAATTTCCATCGCACCAACAAATGATAATGACACCGTTTCGTCGAATAAACATAACCAAATTATTTACCGTCACATTTATACGTTCATCAATCCTATACAAGCTTTAAAACTTTTAGCATAAGGCTTTAATTCCAATGAGGTAAATCCAGTAACCAGTTTACGAAACGCAAAGTTATGTTTGCGCTATGTCGATGGTAACTCGTTTTGCCACATTTCAAGTATACTTGAATTAAGTGGTTGTCGAAATCTATTCTTGTTTGCTAACGCATTCAACGTTTAAGACATTAGTAATTACATGTTTTAGAGGTAACATGGAAACAATATAACGATTAATTAGTGCGTATTGAAAACGTTAATTATTTATAACTATGCCAGGTATTCTAAGATTGGGCACGCCACAATTGTGGCGATAAGTCCCCTCTTTGAGGAGTGGCTAGAGAGGCGCCACGGCGTCCTCACCTTCCGCCTGACGCAGGTCCTCACCGGACATGGTTGTTTCGGGAGGTTCCTGTTCAGGATAAAGCGGGAGGAAACGCCCGGGTGTCACCACTGTGTGGATCGCCCGGAGGACACGGTGGAGCATACGGTGGAGGTCTGCCCGGCTTGGGTGGAGCACCGCCGTGTCCTCACGGAGGCGATCGGCGGCGGCGATCTCTCGCGTCCGGCCCTGGTTCGGGCCATGGTTCGGAGCGAGAGTGCATGGGAGGCCGTCACCTCCTTCTGCGATGCAGTAATGCTTGCGAAGGAGGAGGCGGAACGCGTGAGGGAGAAGCAAGGTTCGCGCCCTCGCGCCCCTAGTCGCCGCAGGAGACGCCCCGGGCGTCGGGAGTCGCAAGCCGATTTCCGGCCACTGTAGGCGCGGGCTTGCGGACGGTGAGCGATGGGTAGTTCACCGTCCGATAAGGACCAGGCCCGGGTCGACGGCACGTTGTATTCCACGCGCGCCTCAAAGAGTTGTCAGCAGCAACTGACGGGGTCCGTTAGGGCCAATGCCTGCCAGGGTTGCGAGTTTGTCCGAAAGGGATATCGTGGCCCTGGCACACAGGCAAATGAAGGAATACGGGTGGGTTTTAGTCAGTAAAAGTCTGACACGCCCTCCCGCTCCGCCCAGAGCGGGAGAAGTTATTTGATAATTTCCCACCCAAAAGAAAAAAAAAAAAAGTTATTCTAAGATCAGTGGTGGCCCAGTGGTAACGGTAACGATTTGTTGCCAAGCTTATATAGCAATATTTAAAATAATTTCATCAACACTGCAGCTCTCAAAACGGTAAAGGCAAACATCTTGAGGAAACCGGCACTTGGCCCGCGTGGTAGATTACGGCCCACTCCCTCTCGAAGAGAGCAGGCCTGTGTCCCAGCAGTGGGAATATTACTCACGTAGTCGCGTCGCGCTGTTGCGTAACGCCTGTCTGCGGGAGCCTTTAAACTACTTACACATAATAATATATATACCTAGATATCGATAATAAGTAGGCTTATAATAAGTAGCTTATGCAGTAAGTAGTTACATCATAACATCACGCCTGTAATAAGTAGGCTTATAATAAGTAGCTTATGCAGTAAGTAGTAACATCATAACATCACGCCTGTAATCCACGAAGGTATAGGCAGAGGTGTACCTATAGTAGGTACACCCACATTTCGCAAGTTATGATTAAGTCCCATGTAATAGGGGGCGAGCCTATTGCCATCAATCGGGCCCAAATCCTGACTCCGGGCTGCTGCTGAGAAATTCTTTATGGAAAATCCCAATAACACTGCCCGACCTGGGAATCGAACCCAGGACCTCATGCTCAGCACTAGCGCTTGCGACCTCTAGACCAACGAGGCAGTCCGTAAGTAGTATTTTTATGACTTATCTGTTTTAATATCTTTAACTACAAAAGGTGTCTGAATCAGCGGGGCGAGCACGGCTTATTGTGACATGACTTGAGTCACACATTTTATCACAGTTTGAGCGATAAACTGTTTTGTCATAAAATGCTAGTACAAATTGACATGACATAATTTATCATGTCTTGTCACAAACGTCTTGGGCAGCCCGTGCTCAGCCCGAAGAATTTATAAGTATTTTAACTAGCTGCGCCCCGCGGTTTCACCCTCGTAAGTCTCGATCCCGTGGGAATATCGGAATAAAGTGTAGCCTATATGTTAATCCAGGGTGTCAGCTACGTCCATATTTTTTTTTTTACAAAATTAGTCTAGCCGTTTGTGTGTGAAGAAGTAACAAACACACACACACACTCAAAAACTGTCGCCTTTGTAATATTAGTGTGATATCACAACAAATCCGACGTTATTATAAAATGCATCGATATGCATCGACTTTTATCGATACAAATAAACGATTGGAGTCGAGTCGGCTCACGACTTCCACTCGGCACCGGCTGTATTTTAACGAGATTAACAATGAAGTGGCTTTTTAACCTGCATACGGATAAAATCGAGAATGGTCTATAAATCGAACGAGTTTCGTTTCATCTTTTTTAATGGGACGCATATTAAGTGGTTAATTATTTTGGTATTTCGGATTATATGTGGTGTTTATCTGATTTATGAATCCCCGTGTGATCCATATTGTCCATTAAAATATTAACGTAATTTCTTTGTTATACACAAAACTCACGTATCATTATAATCCCATCCCATGTCAGGCCATGTTCGCGCGGTGTTATTTAGTACGATATTCCTAGCCTTCTTGTCACAGTCACGCCGTGCGTTTTCCGACTATTTATTTTCTGTGTTCATAAGTATAAATCTGGGGGTCTATTCCGAACATAAATCCGAAGTATCGGCCAAATTTTCGGCCGTTGCTTGACTACGGCTAACTAAGGCTGAAGGCGAAAGAAAAACAAAAACGATAGTCAAAGAGACTTGTGGCTTTAAGTCGGGTAAGGATTCAAAGTCAAAAAAGGAAAGTTTTGAAGTTATAAAACGGCCGAACAATCGGCCGATACTTCGGATTAACGCTTCGGAGTTAGCCCCTCAGTATTGTTTTATGTTTATTTAAATTATCATATCTTCTAATAAGCACGTGTTTCTGTGACAAATCAATTTATTTTTTATTCGTTTTTTAAATATTTTTCGGTAAATTCTGGAATCACAAAGCAGTTCCATACTGCATTTTGATTCCAACTTTATACCGTAATATATCGTACTGACGTGTGTCGTGTCGTCGTGTGTTCGTACTTTCTTCGCAGAATCCTATCGAATGAGTATTACATGAAATGTCTTTCAATAGGATTCTACGAACTTAGAGAGCTGTATTGCTGATTCTAATGATAATAATTCTCTATATAATCTAAATATGATTCACGGACGTAACAAATATCGCTTTACAGAATTATTATCATTAGAATCAGCAATACAACTAAATTTCTTCGCAGAATCCTAGGTATTTCATGAAATGTCATTCATTTTATTTATTTATTTATTTAAAACTCTTAAACTATCATTACAGGTTTAGAAACCTAATGCGATAGCTAAGCCTACTTATAATATTAACTATTTTAAATAACACTATTACTAACAATTACAAATAGCTACACAATACATTAACACCAAATTACTTATAACTAAAACAATACAACCTTATAAATATAACAATGTAATCTTCACAGAAAATTAACTTAAGTATGCTTTACATTAAAAAAATAAAACAATAAAGAAACAATAAACATAAAATTACACTAATAGTTGCTTTCATAACATATTATATATAAACTTACTCTTGCAAGTTCACTAAAGTAACACGAAAAAATGTTCAACCTATTCTGAATTTTATCAAATAGGATTCTACGAACTTAGAGCTGTTATGTACTGCTGATCCTAATGATAAAAATTCTGTAAAGCCATATGTTGTCACGTCCGCGAATAATTTTTAGATCAACATACAACCTGTTACTGACCTGTAGGTTGAAACAATAAAGAATAAAGACGTAGAAACCGAGCATTACCTAATTATGCTGACCTACCAGGACCTCATAATGCGTCAGAGCCAAAATGACCCAAAATGATTGATTTCAGAGATATAAGTAGCGAGGTTAATTGGTAAAAACTTGGTATCTGTCTACCCATTTCATTTCTGGGTGGTTTCACCCAGAATGGAATTGGAATTAGGTCAGGGACGCACCTGTCATCAATCGCGGGACACCTATACATGCATAAGTTACCGAGTTATAAGTTTGGGCTGCAAAGTTTGAGATTAGTAGATGGTCTGTATGAACTTGGTCGCTTGTGAAAAAAATTGATAACATTATTTCTCTTATCGTGGTAGCTGTTTTATTGTAGGTACACACGGCTACACATCAAGCTATACATTTCCAGTGTAAGCTGGCCTCTTATTGTAAGAAAATCCTATACAATGCGAGGTCAGCCTAAACTGGATTTGTATAGCTTGATGTGTAGCCGTCTGTACCAAATTGAACACTTTTAAATTAATACAGATACAGATGAAATCAAAAATATTCCACTAAGCTCGAAAATGGTCGACATCTGATTGCTTTTTAGAGTTAAGCTAAAGGAGAAAGGGGGGGGGGTCCAAAGTGTAAAACGGGAACCCTATTACTAAGGCTCCGCTGTCCGTCCGTCTGTCTGTCTGTCTGTCCGTCTGTCACCAGGCTGTATCTTATAAACCGTGATAGATAGACAATTGAAATTTTCACAGATGATGTATTTCCGTTGCCGCTATAACAACTTAAACTAAAAAACAGTATAAAATAAATATTTAAGGGGGCTTCCATACAACAAACATGATTTTTTTGCTCATTATTGATAACGGCAACAGGCAGACGCTTGAAATATTCACATAATCTTTAATTATATAATAACTTTAAAAATAAACAATTAAATTTAAAAAAAACAAATATTTAAGTGGGGCTCCCATAGAACAAACGTGATTTTTTTGCCGAACCCTTCGTGCGCGAGTCCGACTCTCACTTGGCCACATTTTTATCTCTTTATGCAATTTTACCCAATAGTGAGCTAAAAATATATTTATATTTTTTACATTACGAAAGATTAAGTACCTATAAGAGAAAGCTTCAACTACAGCGTCGAATAGATGTTTCATCTCAAATCGCTCGCTTCGGAGCCGTACGACTTCGAATCCGCTTACAATCTCAGAGACCCGACTTTAAGCTCAATATTATGCTTGGACGAAGCTTGCCGACACTTGACTGTACTTAAATTATGTTATTTTTCAATGACACGATTATCTTACTTTAGTTGATTATAGGCTTTATGTTAACGTAATTAAAGTTCATGTTTACGCATGCTAAAGTGCTACAAACAGATTCGAAAGCTTTTGAGTAAGTAAAGTCAGCTAAATTAATTGTTCACTAAATTGATTACAAACTTATACCCCCTTATTACAAAACAAGGTTTATGTTCAGACCCAGGTTTAAAACATGGAGCCATTATTGAATTTCGAACTTTATTCCGACTATGGTAAAGTTCCTAAACACAAAACTGACAACTGACTACCGAACTAAGTTTTCAGTTTTGTATAAAGAACGGTATTTCAATCACTGTTACGTTCTTAATACAAAAACTGGCTCCATGGTTTATGACATGTCAAAATATAAATCTTGTTTTGTAATAAGGCGGATAGTGTCCTTATAATCATATTCTTTGACAATTGGCTATGACTCGAAAAATTGATGTAAGTATATAGGATGTCAATTTACTTAACAATTAATTTCCCTGACTGTATACATAAATTTCATATTTACAAGTACCTACACAAATGTGCTTCAAACGGAGTCTAAAGGTTTTGGTTAAGGGGCGTACAATTTTACACTAGCGCCACTCCTTTAAAAAAGTATTATCTCGTGACTGAGAATGAATTATGAATAACGGCTATTATGGACCTTCGGTGAGTGTGTCTAGAATTTTCTAATACCTTTTATAAAGTTTAATATTGAGACGAAGCAACAAAATACGATCTTAGAAAGAAAAGCGGCCACATTCCTCTAAATCGTATTTTGTTGCTTTATGTCTCAATATGAAACTTTATAAAAGGTATTAGAAAATTCTAGACACACTTATCAAGGGTCCTTATTAGCTGTTATCATAATTCCTTCTCAGTCACGAGATAATATTTTTTTTATAGGAGTGCCGCTAGTGCACCGTTGTACGCCCTCATAAGTACAATAAATAGTGCATTGACAATTTATACATCCTGTCAAAGATATAAAAAATTCTAAATAAACAGTCAAAGCTGTGAACTTGTCGAAAAAATTTGTGTCCAATTGTTGGCCGCGAAATGCACGCACACTAGAATAACATAATGACAGCACACTGATGTGGCGCGAGTGTAAGACGTAGCTGTCACGCACACCAGCCTAGCAAAGTTGGCCTGTTAATTTTAGTTCTTTTACAGCGCGACACTATCTGGACATAAATATAAATAATCAAAGCATCATGTATATTGATTTGGAGATCATAAAATTTTTCTTCACGAGATGACACGCGACACGAGATGTTTCCTTTTCGATCCGGAACGAGGTGATCCGGCAGAGAACCAAAGTTGTCAACATAGCCCACAGAATAAGCAAGCTAAAGAGGCGATGGGCCGGCCATATTAGCCGTAGAACCGATGACCGTTGGGTAGACGTGTCCTTGAGTGGAGACCGCGAATCGGCCAACGTAAGGTCTTCGCAGGGTGGCTGGTGGCAGCTGGATGAGAGTTGCCGAGAATCGAGCTGAATGGCGTGCAATTGGAGAGGCCTATGTCTAGCAGTGGACTGCTATGAGCTGATGATGATGATGATGATGAATATGTTCCTTAGCAAACTATGCACTGTGCCACGTCATACAGTTTTTTTATTACAAAACTTACCAACATAGCCTTCAATATAATATTCAAATTAACTAAACCGTACCAAATTAATCTATTTCACGACGAGATTAATTACAAATGCCTGAATTGAATTTAAATTCAAGCATCAATTACAATAATTTTCATAAGTCAAACATTCGGGGGTCCTCGGAAATATTCGTGCATATTCGGAATCAGTGATCCTGAAATCATAGTTCTCATTAATTATTGCTGATAGAGACGTATTGAATGTCGTTTGTATGGTGTCAGAGCGAACGAGATAGCTAGTATAGTAGGATGTCGTTGGATTTAAGAGGGAGCGAGATAGCAGTAGTATGTTAGTACAGAAGATATGATAGTGACTTAGCATTTTTGTAGTAAGAAATGTTTTTGAATGGCGAAGCTTTTTTATTGATGGACGAGCATATAGGACATAAAAAGCTACAGAGGGAAATATTTAGTGATCGTTTACTTTTAAACATACATACATAAACTCACGACTTCTTCCCATGGGGCAGGCAGAAACTATTGAATGCCACCTGCTACGCTCCTTACGTACTCCTTTTGCTTCGTTTACGTTCATACATTTGGTCATACACGCACGCCGGTTGCAAGTACTACGCACCTGACCTTTCTAGAGAATAGGTATTACCAATTAGGTCACTATTTATATCCTCCTGGGGCGTTTCCACACACATCTGCCTTGTCCTTTACCTTGACCTTTATCTACTCTCCTAAAGTAAAATTCGAATTAAAAACTTCAAAACGAGTTTATATTGACATACTTTATAAGCATAATACCGATCTTATTACAACACTTTATCTCTAACAAAATAATGTTATAAAACATTTTTTTTACCATTACGATACAGGGCAAATCCAAGAAGTTAATATCACCAAGGAGTTTCCATCAATATTTTTTTTCTAATGAAATGCATAGGCGGAGCGTGCCATTTTATAGCATTACAAAAAGCTTTGATCCCAATTTTTATTTGTCTGTGGCAGCGCTAGCCTTAGCGTATGCGCGGTGATGTGCTAGGAATCCGAATGTATGAGAGTAAATAAAGTAGTGTATGAAACTGCACATAACTAGGTATTAATACACTCGTGTGATAGTGTGATGAGGTTTTTAATAGCATGACACTCGTGTTTTAATACTCCTTAATATGCAGTTTCATAAACTACTATTTGTTAGTCACTTTTCTTACTATTCATTTGTCCGCTCAACATGACCAAAACATCTAAGCATACTCTTTTCAATTTTTGTCACTACATCTTCTTTTTTAAACACACACAGTATCTAGTAAAACATTCGTTTTTTTTTTTTTTTTTTCATTTTGGCATTAAATTCATGAGCTCATCATTATTCTTTTGCCCTTATCCCAACTTATATGTGTCTCTTTCTTAAATACTACTTCTAAACACACCTTGTGTTTTAGAAAGAATGAACCCAGAATTTAGAATTTAATATTAAGTTAAGCTTTCAATGTTTCCGCCGTCTCTCTAGAATTAAACTGGTATTCATTCATTAAGTCTTTAATGACGATGTTTGGGCTGAAACGCGGGATGAATGCATAATAAGTATCAGAAATAAATTGTAATATTATCTTCAATACAAAATAGTTTGAATGATTGTGGTTCGTCTCATTTGTTTTATTTTAGCCACAGTTTTCTATCCTCTGTTTTTTAATTTGCTAGACTAAAATGATATTTGGTGTCTACATAAAAATGATCTAGTAAATAATCTAATATATTAACCGAGTGATCTCACCAAGGACCACTGAATCGTTCTCTGCAGGAGAACCTTCATCCAGTTTAGTTGTCGTGTTGTGTCTCTAATATTAATTATTTATCGGGTTCCTGCCAGGGTTGCGAGGATATCGTGGCCCTGGCACACAGGCAACTGAAGGAACATAATCAGCCTATAATGTTCCCACTGCTGGGACACAGGCCTCCTCTCTTCGAGAGGGAGTGGGCTGTAATCTACCACGCGGGCCCAGTGCGGGTTGGTAGATGTCACATGTCTTCGAATTGTTGGTTCTAGGACATGCCGGTTTCCTCTCGATGTTTTCCTTCACCGTTTTGAGAGCAGTGGTGATGAAATTATTTACACAAAGTAAAATGCCTGCCTGGGTTCGAACCCACGACCTACGACTCGTAAGTCAGAGCCGTTACCACTGGGCCACCACTGCTCCACACTGAAGGAACACGGGTGGGTTTTAGTCAGTAAAAGTCTGATACGCCCTCCCGCTCCGCCCAGAGCGGGAGAAGTTATTTGATAATTTCACCCCCAACAAAAAAAAACGTGTTATTTAAAAAACAGGGTCGATTGCAGCTGTCATTTTGGTCTAGCAAATTAAAAATCAGAGTTTAGTTGTTATCATCCGTACCCATTTTTAAAGTCCCAAATTGGCCTAGGAGTATTATATTCACAATTGAACTGGTTCCAGGCAAGCTTACACCTTCGACCTCATCTTCGTTTAACATCAGGCGTCATTTCAACCGAAAGATGTTCACTGCTGGACATAGGCCTCCCCCAAGAAGGGGGGGGTTGCCACAATCGCCACGCTTGGCAGGCGGGTTGGCGATCGCAGTATGGTATTAAAATGCGTAGAGAACGTTGCTGCCCATTCTGTAGTAAGTCCCTTAGTCACCTTTTACGAAACCCACGAGAAGAAATAGGGTGGTGCTATTCTTTACGTCCGGCACCACATGGAACCTATAGGAGATCTGACCAAGATGTTTTTTTTTTTTTTTTTAAACGTTGCCCCATACTAGGAATTTCTCCTGTATTGTGGATGCGTTTACAAACATTTAAGCTCACATACACAAACAGCCAGACCCGGAACAACTACTTGTAGGTCATACAAATATTTGTTGCGTGCGGGAATAGAACCCGTGACACGCAGCGCAGCAGTTAATCGCTTAACCACTGCGCCAACCGTGTCGGCAAGATTATAATATTATATACTCGTAAAATACTATACCTACATAATTATGTACTTTGAAGATGATTTGAATTATAATTATTTTTTTAATTCTCTAGTTTTCATTTTGTTATTTTACCTACTTAGTTAAATACTGTTATTAACAGGCTTTGTATGTTGTAAGTACACATAATTATGGAAGAGGGAGGTTTCCTGTTACAGGTATCTCTATAATTAAAAGAAGGCCTCTATGACTAATTGTTAAAACCTGTTGAATATGAAATTAAAACTTGATAACATTATTAAACTTATTATTATTTACAAGAGAATGTAACCTCTGATTTTGTTTCGGTGTTTTCAACGTTAACCTTGCTTTAAATTTCATTTACCCATTAGCAGTTACCAAACGCCACTCCAGAGCAAGGTATTCATAAAAAAAACAATACCTACTAATGAATCAAAAAAACCAAGAGTCATTAATTGTACCGATATTCACAGTGCAGCTGCCAAAACGATTTGCTCGTGAATATTCAAGAGGGCCGCAGTTTGGACCTTGGGGCCTGAATCAATACTAACCGTTCACCTTAAATGTGTCTTGAGGAAATATTTACTGTTCCTTTTTATTGGTGATTTTTTAGGATTTCGTAGTAAACAAGGAACCCTTATAGTTTCGCCATGTCCGTCTTTTTTAGGGTACCTCCCTTACACGTGAAATGGGGATGATATTTTTTTTCTCGTCTATTCCATGGTGTGGGGTATCGTTGGATAGGCCGTTCAAAAATATTGGTGTAGTGGGTTTGGCAAAACCATTTTTCAATTAAGGGATCCGTTTGCGTAATATTAAGCTTTAAAGTGCAATTTTTTGTTAGAGTCAAGTGTCCCTCCCCCCGTCCCAGCTAAATGGTTGGTTTTGGATATGTGAAAAAATTCATGGCAGTAGTATATATAACGAAATTAAAAGGAAAACTATCACAGCTAAGTAGGCTTCAAAAGTTAACGAGTAATAGTCGACCAACTTAAATTTGCAGTTGGAGCAATGTTGGAATGGAGCAAAACTGGAATTTATTAATCAAACGGTTTTCCTAGGAATCACTCTAGACGAGAAATTACAATGGGGACCACATATAATATCTCTTGCGGGGCGGCTAAGCTCGGCGGCTTATGCTGTTAGAAAGATAAGACAGTTAACAGATGTAGAAACCGCGCGTTTGGTCTATTTTAGCTACTTCCACAGCATTATGTCGTACGGCATTTTACTGTGGGGTCGGGCTGCTGACATTGAATCCATCTTTATTTTGCAAAAGAGAGCTGTCAGAGCAATTTATAATCTAAGTCGCCGCGAATCTCTTAGGGAACTATTTAAAAATATTAATATCATGATGGTACCTTGCCAATTCATTTATGAAAATATTATGTATGTAAGGAAAAATCTACATCTTTTTAATAAAATAAGTGATAGACATAATTTTAATACTAGAAATAAAGACAAAATAGATCAACCATTTTTCAGGTTATCTAAAGTACATACATCTTTTATGGGGTACTGTGCTAAATGTTACAACAAAATACCTTGTGATATACTGCAACTAAATGAAAGAAAATTTAAAACTCATATTAAAAGAACACTTTGTAAACAAGCATATTACAAATTAGAGGATTATATATGTCGGGATAGGTCCAGACATCAGAAGTAATACTCAGATATGGTAATACAGAAATCTATTTCAATCGAACTATCAGTTATTTTAAATCGAGAGAAAATAGAAATGAAATTAATTAAATAACTAATAATGGTAGTGGCGGTCACATAGGGCAGTACTGACTGTCAGGGACAGTGGTCCATGCACCCACCGCAATAAGGATAGTACTAATTTGTCGGAGACAACGTTCCACATCCAATAACCGGGAAGTACTGACTGTCGAGAGACAGTGGTCCGTGCACCACGACGCATCCGTTCAAAGTGCGTACCGACTCAACAGAGTAAAGGCGATCCGCTAGTGGGGGGTAACGTTACAATATTTCACTCAATTGACTTCAAGTGTTTTAAGTCAAATGACCGATAGAATGAATGATTGTCTATGGTGCACGTTCCACTAGCGCCATCTAGTCGCCGCCTCTCGCAGCTGTTAAACAATATGGCTTCCGTCACGGCCATTCTGATAAATCACTCGTCCTCGAGTGCATAAAAAAGGACTTTCATTAATTCACATCATCATCATCGTTACATATCAAAATAGCAAATATCACTGGTCTAGATATTTCCTTACAACAGAAAACCCCTACAGTTCAAACATGCTGGTCTAAATTGTCACCCACTAAAGCAGGTGAGTTTCCTGCAGCTCACAAAGCGCTGGGCTAGGTTATCAACCCACAAAAGCAGGTGAAACCCCTTCAGCTACAACTGGACTAGGTCACAACTCTTGCCACCCCTACGATATAAACTAGTACTAGTACATTTAGTCATCCAGCAAGGGACTTTGTTCCGGTACTGGGTTTTACAGAACAGAATTACAGGATACAGTCGCCTCAGAATCCATAGATAAAGTATCTTCAGAATTAATAGTTACTGTTTGTGAACCAATCGATAATGTTTTGTTTTATTCTAAGACACGACTGGCATTTAAGTTTTGAGAACTATCTCTTTAAAATCCGTTTTAATTTCCAAGCAATTTGAAACCAAATTTTAGAAACTATAAACTAGACCAACCTTCTAGTTGGAACTATCTAGTTTTGAGATTACCGAGCAAAGAAAACAAAACCTCAGGTATCTCATTCATGGTCACTTTGAGGGACTTGTAGCCACTTCCAGCCTTAGCAAATCGTTTGAATTGTAAGCTTAAGCTGATCTGCACACACACTATTCCCCACGGGAATACCGAGTCAACCCTTGACTCTATGGTCTTTGCTTCTAGGCAAAACCCGACTATACCTACCAGAGCTACCGCCTACCGCGTACCCATGGACTACTCATTGAGCACTACGATACTCTGGTATAGTCTCCGACCCACTGAACCGAGAACCTGTTACACAAACTAAAGTGATGCCAACTCATCTATTTCGTCTACAATCTCAATTGGTACTTGGCATCGGGCATCTTTCGAACACGGTCATGAGCGTTTGTAAGCGTTGTTAACTTGAGATTTTTTTTAAAACATACCGATTGCCTTCTAACACTTCAACAATTTGAAAGGGCCTCTATACTTCACTTTAAACTTAGTTTGATTACGCTCCTCGTTCGTTCTGGCTACAGGAGTTCATCCACACACAGGCGGAGAACTGGTGGACCTCGACACCGGGCTGCAGGCAATCCAGGGACGCCATGTCATCCCCTAATGGCAGGCTAACCAGGCGCTTGTTACGCCTGGACAGGAACGGCCTGCGTCCGGTGACGGGGACCATCATGGGACACTGATCATTAAACAAACACTTCCACACAATAGGTATAACGCACAGCCCTCTGTGCAGGGCTTGCATGGAGGCTGAAGAAACCGTTTCGCATGTGCTCTTTGACAACACAGGCGTCACCCAGATCTGAACAGAAACCCTCGGGTCACTCAGATCCTTCACAGATATCCAATGCAGTCCAGAGGGCTAATTGCGTAACACACCATCATTAGGAATCGGTTTCAGTTTGACAGTTCAACAACATTCATTGCGTTATTTACGTTGTTGAGCAGACATTTTTTGTCTACCATAAGAAGCAATGGATTAGCAATATATTTCAAAATCATTCCGATTCCGATTCAAACCGTGTTACGCAATTAGGGTACAGAAGACCTAATCAGCTTCTGGAGGTAGGTGGGCTGGTTGGAATAACACGCACAATGGTCCACATGAAGGACTAAGTGCGGAAACCAAACCCTCTAACATAGAACGCTTCTCGTTCTCAATAAGCACGAATTCACCGACAAAGAACTTACTCACGCTTGCCTTTGTTCTTATTAAAACGACTTTCATCATAACGCGCGGACTTCTCAATGCCTTCAGATGCCAATCTCCTTATGTCATCAAGGTCTTGTCATCATTGTCGTTAGCCATTAAATGAAGTGAACGTCTGATTTATCAGAATTCAATAAAGTCGAAATGAGGCTTTTATGGCAGTGGCATGCGAGCCTCATCATAACTTAAACTATTCTAAATTAACTCTACAAATACAATATAAATTATTAATGTCTAAACAAATCAGTAAGTAGGTTTTCTATCTCGGGTGAAGGCTGCGCCAAAACTTTAACATATCTACCAATATCATATTCATTACCTTTTGCCGCACTCAACAATGATTATTTTTCCTTCTTAGTCTTAGTACACTCTATAAGTAGATGGTGAACATCTTCAACCGGTCCGCATGTTTCACAATTGGGAGAATTTACTTTGTTCATCAAATAACCAAACTTGCGTGATGGGTAGTGACCAAAGCGTAATCAATGAAATAGAACAATATGATGCCTACTCATTTTCTTGATAGCAAACTACGGTATTCGAGGAGGCTGACAATGTATAGTTTTATACCAGATACTCTTTTGCCTATTTCGTTCGTCAAAGTACTCTTTAAACCTAACTCTCTAATTCATTTAGAATTAAACTAGAGTACCATACTCGTATTACTATAAATCAACGAGAACTTAGAAGAAAATTTACATGTTATCAATAATCAGAAAATTCAAAGTCGAAGTCAAAGATTTATCGCGCATCTCGCAAAAGACAAAATCAAACTAAACATGTGAGAGCAATTCATAAATCAGCCTTAGAGCATAACGAAACACAAAGTAGGAATCTTATCAGTGGCCTGTGACTTTTCACTAAGCCCGTTCAACAAACCCCATGTTTTTTTCACTGAATTCTCCTGAATTCCGAGTCCCACGGACTATGGTCACTACAAGACCCGACCTCTACTAGAGCCACCCGCGCACTGCGCATCCACGGACTACTATAAGCAGATACAGACTTCTAACGGACTACGGCTACGAAATGGTTACTGGTACGATCCGACCAGCCGAACCAAGATTCACCACTATCACTCGACTCAACGTCTTCTACTTCAAATGGCTATCATGCACGTACCATCAAGGACACCGCCGCTCGACCACTTCTCAACCCTATGCTTCTAGTAATAAGGTCGAAAAGCGGCTAGGCGCCAGCGTCCGCGATAGTACTTGTAAATACGCTTGAAATTGAATGCTCTCAATGTGTAGCGATCACCGTCAAAGAACCTCTATGACCTCAAATGGTCAAAATTTTAGATGTAACTTTGTAAAGAAATTTGGTCAGAAATCAACGGTAATGGATAACGATCTGTCACCTTATTATTTATTAATTTCTCTATAATCTATGCACATACGGTCTGATCCATCATACTTTATAACCAAAAGGGCTGGCCTAGCAAACTGCGTACTACTGGGTACTGATGAGATGACATTTAGCAAATAGCATAGCATTAGCAATTAGCATGGTAATAATCAAGAATTCGCATTAATTTACATTACTACTACTGGGTCTAATTATTTAGGCTTGCAACAGTAAATTAGCCCTATCGCGCATGGTTCGACTTTCGTTCGGAGACAGTCTGTAAGAACGTCTTTGCACTGTACGATTAGGGTCTATCAATCTTACTTTCAAATAGGTATTGCAATCAAATATTAAATAACTCTAACATCACTCGAACAGTCCGAACATCACTCGAAAAATTCGAACAAGGCTGAAGAAGTATTCGAATACTAAAAATTATCGAATATTTACAATCCCTACCTCCAACTCACCAGTGTTAACACGTGTTGCCGGAAAACCGTTATTAAAAAAAGTCCAGAGTATAATTCTAAGATGTTTACAAGGTCACGTCTTTAATCAAAGTAGCCTCTCAATATATACTTGAAAATCTATTATATGTACACAAAAATAAATCAAATTTTAAGAAAATGTCCGATATTCATAGTTTAAATACCAGGAATAAACACAATCTTGCTGTACATCGCACTCGCCTCCACAGAGTAGGCAACTCTTTCATGGGTCAATGTATACGCTTTTACAACCAACTTCCTACTGACATTCGGAACTTACCCATTAAACGATTTAAAATCTGTATTAAAACTAAACTTTGTAAAAAAGGGTACTATAAGATTTCTGATTATTTAGAGGACAAAAAAGCTTGGGATTGAGCTGCTCGCTCTGCTAGCCTTGTGATAAAACTTGACATTTTAATTATTATGCATGATTTTATATACATATTGACATTGCAGAATATTGTATACAATTTTACATGAATGTTTACTTTGAAAAGTATTATATTTACTACTTTAATTTATTGTGAATGTGAGCACTATGTGGGTCATTTTTTTTTTTTCTTTAAATGTTTTCCTTTCTTTTCTCAGTTAAGTTTTAATGATGGTCTGACATTTTGAGCGCTTTATGCGGCCTACCCAAATGTCCTTTTTTTGGTACTGTTCGTCGAGTCGTTGAGCTCCTTAAGTTTTGATTTGAGCTGCACGATTACTGACAAATGCTTACACTGATTGGTCAGGTCCGCTCAAATTTGCGTGGTTCTTTCCTCAAAAGACCATTTCAGACACGGATCTACATGGTCCTCACATGATCTGACCAAGATTATGTCTGGACTTTAAAAGAGACTTTGACCCCTGAGTTTGTTTCGCCATTTCTTCTCAGGGGTAGTCAGATAGGAAATGTCGGCTACATCTAGATTTTTTTTCATTTTTTATATGACGTGTAAAAGTGATTTTAATATCCTATTTACAGAATAAACGATTTCATTTCATTTCATTTCAACTGGTAAATCGTTGTCATTTACAAAAGTAGTCAAATCCACTTAAATTAAGGCAAAAACCGGTTTTAAAATACACGTTAGTATCTAACTCAGTCAAATCCTTCGAAGTTAATTAACAAATTTAGTCAAATCCTTTCAGTCAATCAGGAGCGAGACGTCAAATCCTTTCAGCCAATCAGGAGCGCGAGATTGTTTTAACTGACAGAAGTTTAAAATAAACATCTTTCTCAGTGTTGGTAACGTGTTAACTCTGTACATATTTCGTGCCGCATTTTAATTGATTTACTACGTTAAAATGGATAATGGGAACATTTTAGTCAAAGAAACAACCCCTCAGTTATAACGAAAAAGAAAACGACAAGGATCTAATCGACACAATTAATTATTGCCGTAGTCTGAATAGCTTTACACACGTTTATAGTTCTATGCAAAATTAATTCAGTTGCTCGAACAAAAACCGTTACTTAAAATGTCTCGAGTCAATACGATGTTACTACGCAAGTACATATCTAGCAAAACTTGGAATAGAAACTCCGTCGCGAAATCGTTAATTTCTGCCTTACACAGCAATTGCAAAGTACCGTAAAACGGGGTGACATTGATTAGTTTTAAACTTCAAATTGATGCCACGCTTGCAATTTCAACGATAAAAATGTAAAAAAAAAACTGTAGTGTAGACTCATTACGTTAATTAATTAATACCACAAAAAGTTATGAGTTTGTAAATATTTTTTTTTTTAAATAAAAAACCTTTTTATCAAAGTTTTATTGATAATGGGGCTACTTTGGTTGTGCACTCTTTTATTATTCGATCGAAAAGACACCCCGATATACGACAAAAATCAAAAATAAAAAAAATATTTAGAACTATAGTTTAGGTAATATTGCGTTTTGAATATTTTTGGGGCTACTTTGAGTCAAGGGGCGAATTTGATGGTGGGTGTTACAATTTTAATTAACGAGAGAAACCAAATATTTTATTTATGAAAATAAAGTAACAGTAGCTCAACATTAATCAGTCATTCAGCACGTAAGATTGCTATTTCCTCATGATGCATGAAAACAGGTCGGGCATCAGGCGTTCTTCCGTGCAATCCTTTAAATTTATTCCCAAACGGACTTTTAAATTGAAATTCGTTGTTAGTGATTTTCTCTATTGCTTCTTCCATTGCCTCCTCTGTATTTTTTTTATAATTGCTAGTACCAGCGGTCTTTTTGTAGGTGCGAACCATGAGGCAACTATAACCAAAGTAACAAGTACGTAGGGGTTAAATTGATTATTTGTATATTACTACTATATGATTCGGGACGACAACCATTGGGGTGAAATTGATAACTATCAAAGTCGCCTCGTATATCCTATTAATGTAGCCCTGGTTAGCTAAAATGTTCATGCAAAATAGAATGGCGACCGTAAACAAAAAATGCAAACATGCTCTAAATCTTAAAGAAACGTTTAATTAAAACAGTGAAATACTACAAAACCAACAACAATACTTACGCTTGTGCCACTGAAGTTATTAAAACAATATTTAAAAAAAAAATTGACACTAAACTTTAACAAATAGTTTTATTTGGTTCTGACAACAACTACTCGACGACGCTTCGGCAAACTATGGCTGATCCGTCTGTCTGGCTAACAGAACAAGCAACATTTTGGCTGAATTCAGTATCATGCATTAAATCCGAAAAAACATACCAAGTTTAGCTATCATCAAAGTTACCCCAGCTCTCAAAGTAACCCCGTTTTACGGTATTCTTGATATTTTTTTATTGCCTATACCTACTAAAGGTACCACATCATTTACTCTTCTACCTCTAAATTTACAAGTAATACTCTCCTTCATTAAACACGATGCGTGCGGACGCGTCACGGTCGAATGAGACTAATGGACTTAGTGTACAGGAGGTAGATGACAAATTTCCAACGATTTTAGAAATTAAGGCTTCCATGCCGTTACTAAACAAAAGCCGCTGAGTCCCCAGAAGTGGGGTGGTTTTCGTATCCCACTTCTGATGTCGGGATAGGTCCAGACATCAGAAGTAATACTCAGATATGGTAATACAGAAATCTATTTCAATCGAACTATCAGTTATTTTAAATCGAGAGAAAATAGAAATGAAATTAATTAAATAACTAATAATGGTAGTGGCGGTCACATAGGGCAGTACTGACTGTCAGGGACAGTGGTCCATGCACCCAC
The DNA here is from genome assembly GCA_948098905.1 of Tiliacea aurago. Taxonomy (NCBI): domain Eukaryota; kingdom Metazoa; phylum Arthropoda; class Insecta; order Lepidoptera; family Noctuidae; genus Tiliacea; species Tiliacea aurago. The sequence continues at coordinate 19,472,285 of OX402596.1, forward strand.
CGCAATAAGGATAGTACTAATTTGTCGGAGACAACGTTCCACATCCAATAACCGGGAAGTACTGACTGTCGAGAGACAGTGGTCCGTGCACCACGACGCATCCGTTCAAAGTGCGTACCGACTCAACAGCGTAGCTCCTTATAAAGGCGATCCGCTAGTGGGGGGTAACGTTACAATATTTCACTCAATTGACTTCAAGTGTTTTAAGTCAAATGACCGATAGAATGAATGATTGTCTATGGTGCACGTTCCACTAGCGCCATCTAGTCGCCGCCTCTCGCAGCTGTTAAACAATATGGCTTCCGTCATATACAAGATAAGAATGCTTGGAAACATGCTGGTCCTGCTCCATAGGACAATCTAGAGTCTAGACAAAATCAAACAGGTTGCTATTTTTATTGTATCATTTATTATTTTTATGACATTTATTTTAAATTCTGTGATTACCTTAACTCACACTGATATTGTTATTTTTTAGGAAATCGTACCTATATATTTTTTACAATTTTTGTAAATATGTGAGCACCATGTATCTATCACATAATGAATTTATTTGTCATTGCTTCATCCTTAACTCCTTTTATTACCTATTGTGGTATAGTAATTTTATTCTAGGTGCATCGTCTTCACATATAATTTATATAATTAATGTACCTATAAAAATATTGTACTAGATTTTAAAAGAGTACCGGTGGAGTTTCTTGCCCATTCTTCTCCATACGAAACTACCTTTTGGAAGGGGCGACTTTGAACCAATTCTATTTTTTTGTAAATATTGACGTTCAAAAGTGCCTTTTATGTGCCTATTTGAAATAAACAATTTGACTTTTTTTTTTTTTTGGAGAATTGACCGTAACGTATATCGATAAATTCATCCCAACTACGGAACCCTTCATTGTGCGTAGTCCGACATGCACTTGGCCGGTTTTTTTATGATTCTTCCGGCTGCTGGAAAATATTGGAGGAATGGAGGTTTATTTTTAAAGGCTTGAATTTATAGTTCAGTTTAGATATTTTTTTGAGTAAAAACAGTTTTAACTTTAGTGTCATATCGTCTTCGGATTAGAAAGCAAAAAAGGTCGTCCTGTCTGCTACATTGTTAGTTATACTAGAATTATTAAACAAGTTTAAGGTTCAAGGTCAATCAGCAAGTGGCTAAGCATTATGCTATTCACTCAAAATATAAGTTTTATTTCGATTTAAGGCTCGTACAGTCACGAGCACCAATATGTATACACTAAGCAACTTTTAAAAGTGATTTCCTCCAACTTTATTGATTGAAAATTTATTTTACTACGAACATAGTATTTTGGGACCCAAACTATTATAAAAAAGATCTTTTCTCTAGGTTTCAATCGTTATTCCACAAGAAAATCGGCTTTGAATTCTAGTGCTCATGACTGTACAGATTGGAGCTATACCGCGGGCGCGACAGGACCGCGACCCTTGTCGCGCCCATGTATCGCGCCTGTCTGTACAATTTTGAAGCAGTCAGGACCTAAACGTTTCTTTGAAAAATATTTTTTTTTTTATTTTCTGTGAAAAAAATTGTTTGCATTTAATTAAGATTATCTCTTGTTGTACTGAGATCATTATGTACATATATACATATTAATATTCTGTGATGTTGGGATGTTTGTTACTCAATCACGCAAAAACGGCTGTAGGGATTTTGATGAAATTTGGCCTAACCCTTGAAACCTGGATTCATACAAGGGATTTCCCGGTAGTACGTTCCATGGGATAATTTCTGACATACACGTGGACGACGCCGCTGGCAAAAGGCATGTAGCGGCATCAACATCGCCACATGCGGCCGACGCATCACACTGACGACATGCAAAATCCTGCATCGTGCAAGCAGAGTTCACCGCGCAACTAGCATATATAAAACGTCCCGACATCAACCGTCGGGCAGTTGCCTACCAAACACGACATCACGTGTTGTCGGAGGATCCTCCCTTTTCTATAAAGGATGAGTGAAATTTACACCCTGTTCCTCATGCCTCTAAAGGTAATCCAAAATAAATTGCAATGCCATTTGAATCTTCTAACAAAAAAAAAAATTAAACTTTCTCTCACCATTATGGAAATGAAATTAAAGAAAGGTCACACACACCTTTGTTATGTAATCTATCCTTTCCATAAAAAACAGTGTACCTAAGGCCCTTTTTGCTTAAAAACGGTACCTAAAAATGGAAAAGCCGAAAATCGTTTTACATGAAAGCAAAGTAGGTACCTAGTTCTTATTTTTATGTCGGTAAAACATTTAGGTACAGCATAACGCTTTGAGAAAACAGTTTATCGTTTGTTTATAGCCTTATTTTTATTACACTGTTTATTCTGAAACAGGATGAATAGTACTTATGTCAAGGGCAAAGATGTTGATAGCAGGATTTTATTTTTAGATTTCTTCGCTATACAACGTGTTTTTTTGATATCCCATAACTCTAGGGTATGATTGAGGCCATATCAAAGAATCAACTGGCTTAAGAGTTATGTTCCAATCCTTCGTTATTTTTTTTTTTCATTTTTCATACAAAATAATTCGGCAAAGTCACGATTATTAATGTAAAACACCCTTACGTGAAATATGACAACGTCGACAAGGTAGCTTTCCCTTCACTAGCTGCCGCCGGGAAGCCCCGATACCAACATACCTACATATTTTATTTTACTATTTATTTTACTACACTACTGCGAAGTTTGGCAACCTCACAAAAGTAAAGATTCGTCATACTGGTGACAATTTTTGACCTAATTTAATTATGATTGATGATATCTCCGAAACGATGCATTTTTGGACCACCTATTCTAGGAGTTTTAGTATTATTTTTACCTACAGAATATAACCCTAGAGTTATGGGATATCAAAAAAAACAGGTTGTATAGTTGATTAAAAAATACAGCTCTCTGTTTCGCAATCCCTGATTGTGACTTACATAATAGTTGAATTCAAGGTCACTCAGCGTGCTATGGAGCGGACTATGCTCGGAGTTCCTCTGAAGGATAAGATCAGAAATGAAGTTATCCGGAAGAGAACTGGAGTTACCGACATGGCCTGTAGAGTAAACAAGCTGAAGTGGCAATGGGCCGGCCATGTTTGTCGAAGGACCGATGGTCGGTGGAGCAGAGCGTAGTGTGGGACGCCCCCCAGCTAGATGGACCGACGACCTTAAAAAGGTGGCTGGGACAGACTGGATGCGGAAGGCGGAGGACAGGGTGTTGTGGCGCAGCCTGGGAGAGGCCTATGTCCAGCAGTGGACTGCTATAGGCTGAGTTGATAATAGTTGACCTATAAGAGTTCACACCTTTTCCACGGTGTGATTGACTACCAATTCTATTCAACTGACCTTCTTTGACAGTTGTATGAAATGAATATTACACGGAAAAATTACGTAGGCTGTCAATTGGCTTCACAATTACTTTCCCTGATTGCCATTATATCTTTTGGTAAAGACAATTTGTAAAAGATACACAGCACATATCAACTTTGTCTCTTCAACACTATGATCGCGATGCTTTTTTTATGCCTACCTAAATCAAAAAAGTAATCGAACCTGTAAATAACTGAGGACGTCGTGAATTTAAAGAAACTGTACGTGATCAACACATTTATACCAACGACTAGATGTGCTGCTCGCGTTTTGTTTGTTTGGTGAAATTCGCTTTGTACGGTCTTATAGCCGTACATTTTTAGGGTTCCGTAGGTACCCAAAGGGTAAAACGGGAACCTTATTAATAAGGCTCCACCGTCTGTCTGTCTGTCCGTCTGTCACCAGGCTGTATATCATGAACCGTGATAGTTAGACAGTTGAAATTTTCACAGATGATGTATTTCTGTTACCGCTATAACAAAAATTACTAAAAAACAATAAAATTAATATTTAAGGGGCTTTTTTGCTCGTTTTAGCTCGATCTTGATAACGGCAACAGGTAGACGCCTGAAATATTCACAGAATCTATTGTTATATATTCACTTTAAAAATTAATAATTAAATTAAAATAAAACAAATACTTTAGGGGGGCTCCCATACAACAAACATGATTTTTTTGCCGTTGTTTATAGATTATGGTACGGAACCCTTCGTGCGCGAGTCCGACTCGTACTTGGCTGGTTTTTCTGCTTAGTCTGTAACCTGCATTCAACGATGCGTGTCTCATTTTAGCATAATAAAATAACATGACTAACGAATTTGAATATAGTGAATTTATAACTGTGTAGCTATCAACAAGTGAGAGAAATTACTTACTCTTACTTACTCTTATCTTAAATAAACTTAAGTACTTAGTGCATGCACTAACTGAACTTACGACAGATCAATGTACGGAGTCATAACCCGTACACGCCTTTAGAATGTCTTACTCGAGATTCCTTTGTCATCATTCGTCAGGAACAATCAGTTGATGATCTCAATATCATTTGTTTGGCAGACTGGGTATAAAAATCAAAGACATCTTTAAAAAAAAACCGGTCAAGAGCAAGTCGGACTCGCACACTGAGGTTCCGTACGTATATATGATGTTGATGATTTCAAAAAAACTGTGCTATTTAGAGACATCGTTTTATTTTTCCTGTAATCTTTACATATACTTCTATCACATAGAATAATTTCAGATTTTTATCTATGCAAACTTTGGAGATAAGGGGGGAACGGTATTTTTTTTTACACTTTTCGTCAAAAGTCGAAAACTATGCTACCAAAAACTAACGAAAAAAATGTTTGAGAATGTGCAAACAGCGTTCTTTCATACTCGTATGATACTAGTAGCACCACTTTAAATTTTTAAGACCCTCTTTCAGTCCCTTTTGCAAAAAAGTTATATTTTTTTTTATTTCTTTCTTGTTTGCAAAATAGTTGGGCAAACGTCGTCTAAAACTATTCTAAATTTCAAGTTGATAGCATTAGTAGTTCTTGAGATATCCAGGTGTGACAGACAGACAGACAGACTTAGTCTCACCATAAGGGTTCCTTTTTACCATTTTGGTACGGAACCCTAAAAAGGTACCCCTTAATCACACAATCTGTAAATTTTCCACCATCATCCCTCCCAACTTTGCCACGATTCCGCTAACGTTTGCAACCTCGCTTGACTTCCCATAAGATGGTCGGTCACATCGTTAGGGTTCTTGCTGCGATAACGTTAATTCACCCCATGAGGCCCGTGTAATGAAGAGCTGTTTAGAAGTTGATGAGTGTTGCAATTTGTATGGCGAATATAACATACTGTGCTATTTCTTGTAAGAGGAACAATATGAAAAGCCCTGTAATTGTATAAATGGTTTTATTTCTGTAAGTAAGTTTGTACAAACACTTTTACACGTCAATCATTTTAAAAACTAGATGAGGTCCGGCGTTTCCTATTCGACATTAGCGGCAAAACTATGTAAATGTCTATTAACTGCTCCCAAATTACGAAGTTATTTTTAAATTTAATTTTATCTTTTTTTACAAACTTCACTGACATAATGTTTTTCTTATTTGACATTATTATACCTACCTACAATTTAAATTGCAACAAGGTTCTAACTTTTATTATTTTAATCATGTTTTATATTGTTGTTTTTTTGTCAATGTGAGGACGTTGTAGGCTTAATAGACTGTAGATCTGTAGACCATTTTCTATTTTGTTAAGTACCTGGTACTTTTGATGGGCCTACGCTAACCTAATTAATTACCTATTAACATTGTAATTTGAAAACATTGTAAAAGCCAATTTTATTTTTTTTAAAGAGTGACCGTGGAGTTTCTTCCCGGCTCTTCTCCATAGGAAACGACCAATTTGAACCGTACACCTACCTTCTGACGTTTCATAAGTGCCCATGTAGGCTTATGTGAAATAAAAAATATTTCTGATTTGATTGGTTTGACTACTCTGATATGAAAGGCCGAAAAAAACTCAGAAGTCACAATCTCTTTTAAGGTCAAAACATCATGGTCACAAAATGAAATGAAATGAAATCGTTTATTCTGTAAATAGGATATTAGAATCACTTTTACAGATCATATAAAAAATTAATAATCTAGATGTAGCCGATATTTCATATCTGACTACCCCTGAGTAGAAATGGCGAAACAAACTCAGGGGTTTGGAATGGTCTTTTGAAGAAGGAACCACTCAGATGTATGTTGTGGTCCCGATTAATATTATGACATTTTTGAATCATAAGATAAGATTCATTTATTTGTATAAACATACATACAACAGCATGCAAGATGATAATACATTACAATAACGTCCAATCATGTTTAGCCTTATGATATATTATGTATATTGGCGTACAAATATTTTTAAAACATACTGTAGGTACTATTTCTTGTAAGAGGAACAATTTGAAAGGCCGTGTAATGATAAATGGTTGTATTTCTGTAAGTAGGCTTGTACTGACACTTTTAAACGTCAATCATATTTTAAAAACTAGATGAGGTCAGCGTTTCCTATTCGACTACTCTGAGATGAAATGAAAGACCAAAAAAAACTCAGAAGTCACAATCTCTTTTAGGGTCAAAACATCGTGGTCACATCATGTGAGGACCATGTAGATTGTTGTCTGGAATGGTCTTTTGAGGAAGGAACCACACAGATGTATGTTGTGGTCATGATTCATATTATTATTATTATATAATTATATTAGTACGACTTTATGACGTTTTTGAATCATAAGTAGACGAAATCGAAAAGTACCGATTATAAAAAGAATTACTATCTAAGTACACAAAGCCAATGATTGATTGTATTTGTTTTGGTTCATGTTTTTTTGATTTTGTGGTTGCAAGCCAATTTTTATATTTTTATTCCTTTCTTGTGTAAAATTGACACAAATCTCTTCAAGGCCTTGTCAACACCCTCTATCTCCAAGATTTGTACAGCCATGAGCACTAATATGTAAACACTTAGCAAAATTTAAAACCGATTTTCTCGTGGAATACGACTGCAATTTTGAAAAAATATCATATATTTCATAATACTCGTAGTTTGGATCCCAAAATACTATCATGTTCGTAGTAAAATAAAATTACAATCAATATAGTTGGTGAAAATCAGTTTTAAAAGTTGCTAAGTATATAAATATTCGTGCTCGTGACTGTACCTGCTTAACTAACATTACAACACTTTTTTTTTTTTTCTAAGGGAAAGTTTTTTCCCTGTAATTAGAGAAAAGGGGCCGTATCGGACGGCAAGCGCACAATAAAGTGATCTTGTAAGGATCCCGTCTTTCCTTTTCTTTTTTAGGGTTCCGTACATAAAGGGTGCAAACGGGACCCTATGAATAAGGCTCTGCTCTCCGTCCATTCAGCTGTCTGTCACTTTTGAACTGGGCTGTATCTTTTGAACCGTAATAGGTAAACACTTGAAATTTTCACAAAGTGTGGCGCTATAACAACAAATACTTAAACGTGTTTTATATTAACTAAAGTTTTTAAAAAGAATATGTAGTGTTAAATATTGTACGGTGGGACGGAACCCTTCGTGTGCCAGTCCAACTCACAATCGGCCGCTTTTTTTTTCCTTCCGTCTTTACTCTATACGCAATTCGTTAATATCTTAATAAAAATTTAAGCATTTTACAATAACGAATATAAAAAAAGTTAATTTAAAATCATTAAACCCGACTGCGAAAAAACTGAACTTAAAAAAATATGGAAACAAATTTATATAAATTAATAAGTTTATGTTATATAAAGTATAAAGTAAACAATCTCATGCAGTCGGAGGCATCTTCCTAACAATAACGACCTATTGCCTCCGACTGCATGAGATGGTTTATAGTACTTATTAATTTATATAAATCATGTTTCCAAATTTTTTAATGTTTACATTTTACGCAGTCGGGTTTATGATTAGGTAATTAAATTAACTTTTTTTATTTTATACTTTTTAGTTAGGATTATAAGACGGTAAATTAGGTTATATACTCATTTATAATCGGGTGATAACGACCTCTTACTCACTCACTCCAAAAGTTCGGGATATTTTTTTATAATTTCTCATTTAAATTACTTTTAAACATATAATAAGTGTATATTTTTGTAATCACCTTTCAAAACCCTGTTTTTTCAAAGACACTCCTTTTGGCACCAAAAACCCGCCATTTTGATTTTTTGTAATTTTAATATACCCGACACTCGCGCAATAAAAACGAATCTAACGACATATCATTCATCAAAATCGGTTCAGCCGTTTAGTAGTTACGAGGGAACATAGGGACAGACATACATACAAACATACATACACACGTACAGGTTAAACACATAACCCTCCTTTTTTGGCTTCACCGTAGTCGGGTAAAAATGGAACTTGTCACCACCATCACCCAAAAATGTGCGCCTAAGAAAGTGCGTAATAGTGTAAAAGTGAAAATTGACACTATTCTTAGTTATAACGTAATCTGTCACGTAAAATAATAAGTAAGAGTTAAATAGCATATTAGTCTAATATGCTAGATTGTATTAAATTATTAAGAAATAAAAACTATTTTTTCATACAGAAACAGCTTTTGGTATTATTTGGTAGGTATTTAAAGAATGACAACAAAATAATAATGCTGAAGAAAATAAGGTGTGAAATTTGAAATTACATTCTTACTTTTACTCCTACGTACAAAATCTGGCACATTCTACAAAACAGGCTTATAATAAAATGTAAATTTATTCCCGAGGCCTGTTGTAATAGGTAGTTGTAATGTAAGGATTTAGGTAAAGTCGCTACTTGACCAGCATGTTTTTACACCGTAAAACCCTTGTTGAATGGAAATTGCCGACAATTTTACCCAATTTTGTGAGGACTTGAGAAGATTTTGAAATAGTTATCGATACCAGGGACTATTTTGGTTACCCATTGAAAGGGTTTTCGATAGGGTTTTTCTAAGCGGTTAAACAAAAACTCATACGATATGGGTAACCCTTATGAACGGATTAAATTAAATTTTGGTAACCCATTGAAAGGGTTTTCGATAAAAACCCATACGTTGTGTGTAACCCTTTTGAACAGCTTAATTTAAGCCATTAAAAATTTTTGAGGTTTTTTGATTAACTAGGGTTTGTGGGGTATCATATGAAAGAGCGCTGTTTGCACATTTTCATCAACATTTTTTTTTTAGGCAGCATAGTGTCCGACTTTTGATGAAAAATTTAAAAAAATACCGTTCCTCCCCCTTATCTCCAAAGTTTGCATAGATAAAGATCTGTAATTATTGTATGTGATAGAAGTGTATGTAAAGATTACAGGAAGAATAAAACGAAGTCTCTAAATAGCACAGTTTATCTGAATACATCAACATCATATATAAGTACGGAACCCTCGGTGCGCGAGTCCAACTCGCTCTTGACTGGTTTTTTTTTAAACGGTGCGAATATTGGACAGGCAAACACATCGCAAATTGTTGCCAACTTTAGAGAAAACTTATTAAACTGTTATCTTACTGGCACTCTTTCCAACCCAAAAGAAAGTACCTAATGCCAAGAAGGGTTACCGAAGACGTTTACGGAGAGTACTCTTTTCTAGAGTATTTTATTTATTAAACAGCTCTACTCTTTCTGAAAAATAGCCTATTCTAAATCCAGAGTACAATGTACTAACATTGTATCTACATTCTCTTCCAAATGACCACCCCCTCCTAGCTTATAATTCACTAGTTCATTGACAGTTAGAATGCAAGCATTGAATAGAAGCACTTTACGTATAGGCTAACGACCGCACTACGTTCATTCATCATTAATTCACCGCTCACTATCAGTTCGTTTCGGTTCACTGCTCTTTGTAAAGATGTCACGTCTTCTTAAACGAATAGAGAAGTATGGACGATGTGTTGTAAGGGTTATTTCAAAGGATTATCTCATCATAAGATCCCGATGAAAACTGACCTTAAGGAATCCGCAGTCGCAGTGATTCACTCCCTCTCTCTTTAAACATCATCATTACTTAACACAGTTCCTTGCTCTTGTTTCATGTTTATTATTGTATATTGTATATCTTAATAAACAACATTATTTTTAGTATATGCGAAAGCCGATACACGTGTCTAGTATTTTTATATAAAGAATCTATGTACAAAATTTCAAAAATGTATCATGAAAAATCACAAAGATATAAGGTTGTTATGTTACCGGGTTGTCCGTACAAAAACATGCTAACGGCGCCCCCGCGCCTCCATGGTCGTCTTGCGCTCATTGATAATAATTTGGCAGTAGGTAATAATAGGTAGGTAAGCAATTAAATGGTGATAACATTTTCCATCACACTTAAATATTTTTGGAAAAAGAAACAAGGTGTAAAAATTATTGACATCGATTCAGTTCCTTATTCTGAACAAACTACATATATTCAGGTTTCACATATACTAAATAATTCTTCTGTACGTGTGTTTGTCACCTAACTCCTCCTAAACGGCTGGACTGATTAGGTTGAAATTTTGTATTTATATTTCAACGGGTTCTTGGATGGTTTGAAAACACAATTAGAGCCGGTAGGTGGTGCTACTGTCGGTACAAGGCGGTACGAAGTTCGCCGACTCAGCTAGTACCTATATATTTATATAGATAAGTGCAAAAGATCACTTTTAGAGATAAAACCGCCCCTTGTGTCACCCTCAACATTTATATCTGTAATTTGTATGGTGTGCATATTATAGAGTATGCTATTATATTCTAGCCCGCGAAATTCAACTTTCTTACGTTTTTTGCAATGCGAATTATGTAAATACATATTTGCTATAGTCGCGAATTATATTTTGATCAAGATAAAACCTGACATTGACCTGCAAATTGCAAAAACGTAAGAATATTTGAATTTCATGGGCTACCACTGCGGTTCCGACGATGGATGCATAGTTCATACAATCGTAATACCAAAATAATTTGTAAATCAAAAATATTCTTAAGGTAGTGTGACTTTATTCCGATTGGAATACAGAATACCTAGGTTCCCAAATATATATTTTGAATAGACACTGATTTAAACAGGAGTTATAAGAAAAATAAGTTTTCTATAGAAATTTTAAATTCCTCATGTCTCGTCTTTATATCATTGTCCTTTCAAAATATATATTTGGGAACATAGATATTCTGTAATCCAATCGAAATAAATACACACTACCTTAAGAATATGTTTGATTTACAAATTATTTTGGTTAATTTATCACTGAAAGGACAACGAGTAAAACTTCGCTAAACAGCCTCTCATACAATTTGGTTTGAAAATTCAAGAAAATTGTTTACCCATATTTTCTTATACTTACCCTGGTCTGACCTCTAAACATAACAACTATTGTACGAAAACCAATCATACGAAAAGAGTCAAATAATCCTTTCACTTCAAGTTAGGTAACCGATATATCCCAAATATTTCCAAATCGGTACATCTGTAAACTCAACGGAATAAAACTGACAAAAACTACGACATATTCCCCCGAGCTCAATAGTACATCACTAAAAACGAGTATCAAATCGTTTTCTATCTATCTCAAAACAAACACAATCGGAAAAAGTAAGAAAACGCGTCTGAACACAACTGTATCGCCCCATTTGGTCTCCTTCAATCCTTTTTGACGTTCGATACTGCCAACTAGTGATGTCAAGTGTCTGCGGGACGTCCCAATCTTCCGGGATTTATGTCCCGTCGTCCGGCCACCTGGGGCGGTAAAATGTGGCTTCTACGTGTGAGCCATTATCGAAGAGTGCATAGTAGCCGATTTGTAAAGTGTCAGGTCACTTAATAGAGAATGTGGACTTTTAAATTGTGCTCAAAAATATGGGTTAAAGGCTGAAAATTTTAATCAGCTGTTATAACATTCTCGTCTGACGACGCGTCAGGAGGGACTTGTAAACGGAATCGTATTATGGTTTAGCAAGGATCTTTACTTGTCAAAACATAGCAAAAGTCAAAAAAGCCACCACTGCTTGTTTAGTGGGTGGACGACCTATAGAAGATCGCAGGGAAGACATAGATGAGACTCGCACATACCAGGAAAGCATGGTACATAAGGGAGGACGCCTATACTCAGCAGTGGGTGGAACAAGGCTACCAATGATGATAATGATGATGATTTTTAATTAGAGTTGTAAACTCTAATTAAAAATATGAGTCCGCGTATCACTGGTCAGTTTCCCTCAGTCGTCACTTTATTTAAATCGCCAGTTTCGTCATCATAATTCCACATAAATCTCAGATCCCACTTCGAATCCCGGTACTTTTCACGGACTCGAGGCAGCACAACCCTACACAACAATCACCTTGGCATGCCTGACCCGTTTTTATTCGTGTTATTTGGCACAACGCCTCCGCACCACTCAACGAACAAATTAGTGATTCTAAACATTTCTCTCGATGCGTTTCGGAAATAATATAACGAGGCAATGACACGGAATGTTTGGCACACGCTATCGAGAGAGCACGTTTGATGGTATGGTAAAATGAATGGTATGAAAATTCTGTTAAAAGTGTACTTTTGGTACTTTTTTGCAACTTCCAAGTTTTGGACTAGGTTCAAATAACATCAACAGTCGCTGCAGGAGACGCCCCGGGCGTCGGTAGCCGCAAGCCGATTTCCGGCCACCATAGGCGCGGGCTTGCGGACGGTGAGCGATGGTTAGCTCGCCGTCCGATAAGGACCAGGCCCGGGTCGACGGCGCGTTGTGTTCCACGCGCGCCTCAAAGAGATGTCAGTACCAACTGACGGGGTCCGTTAGGACCAATGCCTGCCAGGGTTGCGAGTTTGTCCAAAAGGGATATCGTGGCCCTGGCACACAGGCAACGGAAGAAACACGGTTGGGTTTAAGTCAGTAAAAGTCTGACTCTCTCACTCTCTGCCCTCCTGCTCCGCCCAGAGCGGGAGAAGTTATTTGATAATTTCCCACCCAATAAAAAAAAGCTGCCGCGCAGTCGGGTAAAAAGTAGATAGGTAATCAAATTTAATTAAAATTATGATTAAATTCTAGGTATGATGATAAACAGAAAAGAACATTTAAGATACGAAAGACCATACTTACAAAAAATGTGTGCGGTTGGGTCTTTTCCCCCGACCGCAAACAAAAACTTCTGACATTTGAGACCTTGAAACAGATTTTTTCGCAGTTCTTTTTAGCTCGCATAAACTGTTTTACCCGCCCACAGACGCGTTTTAATACAGAGCCATCTAGTATAAGTTTTTAATTAAAAACATGCGGGGCAGTCTTTGGGGGCATAATTGCGTAACACACTATCAGTAGGAATCGGTTTCAATTTGACAGTTCAACAATATTCATTGCGTTATTTACGTTGTTGAGCAGACAAAGTTTCTAACACATGAAGCAATGGATTAACAATATACTTCAAAATCATTCCGATTCAAACCGTGTTACGCAATTAGGGTGCTGTATACAGTTCATGGAAAGCGTTCGGTGACGATGACTCGAGTTCAATGATTTTTGTTCACCGAAAAAGTGCTCAACGCGCCTAAAGAAGGTTTTAACTTCAAAAATGTTACTAGATGGCTCTGTATTAAATCAACACTTTCTCTTTCACTCTATGTCTCTTTCTATTATATATAATCAGAGACAGAGAGAGAAAGAAAGTTGCATGGGGGGCATAATTTTGACGTCATGGTTGGCGCAGTGGTTAAGCGATTGACTGCTGCGATGCGTGTTGTGGGTTCGATTCGCCCATGGAACAAATATTTTAATGACCTACAAGTAGTTGTTCCGGGTCTGGCTGTTTGTTTAGGTGAGTTTAAATGTTTGTAAACGCACCCACAAGCCCACAACACAGGAGGAATTCCTAGTGTGGGAAAAATAAATTCTTACGTGATGAATGTTACCAGTCAACTCCTACCGTCAGTTCCAATAGTTCGTTCCAAATACACTTCCACGTATTTTGAAATTATCATTTTTCACGGAATCAAAATATTGATGATAACCGTATTTACTCTAGCTACACGGAAAAGGGTACGATTTTGTTACCGTATGTAAAGAAAATAGTGTCTTATTCGTGGCTCATATCGTAAAGACATTTTACGGTGATGTGATCACGGGTTAGGTAGCTGTAAATAATCCATTTTCCTTCATAAATATTTACATCGAACGCGTAAAGATAAACTTTTACTTAGTTTTTAGGGTTCTGTACCTCAAAAAGAAGAAACGGAACCCTTATAGGATCACTCGTGTCTCTGTCTGTCCGTCTGTCACAGCCGATTTGCTCCGAATCTACTAGACCGATTAAGTTAAAATTCGGTACACATATGAACGTCTGTGACCCAAACACGGACGTGTAACGCAAATAAATGAATGTTGCATATCACTTTTGTGGGGTAACATAGAAAATTAAAACAAATAGTTTTTGCAAACTGTACCGTTCGTGAACAGTTTCGCAAACTGTACTGAAAAGGGCTTGTTGTAAGGATTTCAGATATATTTATTTAATAATTTTAAAATTATTTAAGAAAATAGATGATAATCTGCCATTCCCCATAAGAACATATTTTTCAACTACAACGTTAAGTTTGTTCTTGGGATAAATTCATCCCAATTACGGAACCTTTCATTGTGCGAGCTCGGACCGCAATTGGCCGGTTTTTCCTTTTAATTTTACACGGGATGTTTTAATAAAATCTGTATAAGCAAATGCATATTTTGTGTGCGTTGCATGTTTATGATACTATGATTGATTTTATTATGTAGAGCCCATTTGATTGCTTAGTTTTTATCTTAGTTCTGATGCAGTGATCCTGTTGTTAGGTTTCACATTTACACACAGCCATGTTTTATTTATTTATTCAATATCACATACATTTGTTTTAACAGTTATTACCCAAGCTAACAAAAGTAGTCATAATTTCTAATTGTTCGGTCCCTAATTACGGATCCGGGTAAAGCACAAGTTATACAGTGGATAACATACTAAGTGATGACATATACCATAACATACCATCACGCCAGTTCTCCCGAAGGGATAGTCACCAGTTCTGTTTAAGTCCCATGTTGCTGCTGCCACTGGCTTGCTAGTTTTCTTAATGAAAAACCGGCCAAATGCATGTTGAACCACGCACAATGAAGAGTTCCGTAGTGGGGATTAACACTTACAACCCTAACCTCTTCAAAGTTAGAGTAAACAGGCATCTTCTGGGTAAGCTCACTCCATCGTCGACTTTGTCTCTGTCACCTCTGCCCTAGACTAAGGTCAAGAGCAAACACATCCTAAATAAAAAAAATAAACAAAAACTTTACTGACTGCCTCGTTGGCCTAATGGTCGCAAGCGCTACAGCTGAGCATGAGGTCCTGGGTTCGATTCCCGGGTCGGACAAAGTGTTATTAGGTTTTTCTTAATAAGTAATTTAACTTTTTACATTGTTCTAACATATAGAAGCAACAAGAATAATGTACCCAGGATTTTGTTATATCTTGATTTAAAAGAGTGTCCTTGGAGTTTCTTGCCTGTTCTTCTCCATAGAGATCTACGTTTTGGAATGGGCAAATAGCTTCAACTTTCTGACTAACTGACCGACTCTTAGACAGTTCAAAAGTGCCTGTAATAGGTTTAATTGAAATAAATGTTTTGAGTTTGAGTCTATCTGAAATTTCTTAGTAGCAGCCCGGAGTCTGGATTTGTGACCGGTTGATGGCAATAGGCTGGCCCCCTATTACATGGAACTTAAACATAACTGGCAAAATGTGGGTGTACTACAGGTACACCTCTGCCAACCCTTCGGGGAAACAAGGCGTGATGTTATGTTATAATTATCTGTATTAACACTATCCGTATTATTACAAAACAAGGTTTATCTTCAGACCCAGGTTTAAACCATGGAGCCATTATTGAATTTTGAACTTTATTCCGTCTATGGTAAAGTTTTTAATACAAAACTGACAGCTTAGTACCGAACTAAGTTTTCAGTTTTGTATAAATAACGGTATTGCAATCACTGTTACGTTCTTATTACAAAAACTGGCTCCATGGTTTAAGCCATGTCAAAATATGAATCTTGTTTTGTAATAAGGCGGTATAAGTTCAGGTTTCCTCACGATGTTTTCCTTCACCGATGACAATAATTTCTAAGATATACTCAGAAAGTACATAAATGAGGAATAAGGATAAAATAATCATCATCATCTGCCCAGCCTTTTCCCAACTATATTGGGGTCAGCTTCCAGTCTAACCAGATGCAGTATTTTAAATGGAGCGACTGCCTAACTGACCTTAACAACTCAGTAACTGGGTAATACGCGATTCTCCTTAGTAAGAATGCTTGTCAGACTTTCGTGCTTCTGACGACCCGTAACGACTGTCAAATATCCACGAATGATAGCGGGAACCAACGGCTTAACGTGCATTCCGAGGCTCGGAGGGGTCTTGGTATGTAAAGATAGTCACCCATCCACGGACCACCCCTCGCAACACATCCCTCGCACACATCCCTCGAACACATCCCTCGCACACATTCCTCGCATGTTTTGTATGCGCAAAAATCTAGCTCCACTGAGCCGTTCCCACCAGAGCTGTTCTGACCGAGGCGAGGTAAATGAAGCGATTCTATTGGTTCTTTACAAACACATCCCTCGCTACGCATCCTCGCACATCTCTGGTGGAAACGCAGCCTTACTGCCGCGGCACAAAACCACAGGCTGTTTGCTGTGCCTCCATGTCGCACCGTTTCGCGTGCTAAGTCTCCAGTACCTCGCACTCTGGTCGCACTTAATGGTCTCTTGGATTCTAATCCAACATTTGCGGATGAATGGACGAAGATTTTATTGGCATGCCTGAAAAACTGTGAGAGGGATTCATGAAAGTATTGCTTTTTTTTTTGTTTTAATTTGTTTTCTTTTTATTGTTTTATGTTTTTACCAGAATTTTTAATATTTTCTTTTCCATGTGTATGTGTCTCTGTTTTTCATTAATGTAATTGGTTTAACCGTGTTAATTAAAGTTAAAAATAAATAATAAACCAAAAAGAGAAATAATAATCATCACATCACACTAATATAATAAAGGCGATAGTTTGTGAGTGTGTGTGTGTGTATGTTTGTTACTTCTTCAAACTCAAACGGCTGGACCAATTATGTTAAAATTTTGTATGAAGCTAGCTGACACCCTGGATTAAGACATAGGCTACTTTTTATCCCGATAATCCCACGGGATCGAGACTTACGCGTATGAAACCGCGGGGCGCAGCTAGTGATAAATAATAAGCCATTCACTTCAACAGTATCATCAAAACTAATAAGTAACGAACTCGGATAAAAGAAGAAATAGAGCTTATCTATACACACGACAGGTATGTTATCAATTTATGGCTTTTCATATAACATTTTATACATTTGTTTCTCTTAAGAGTCAGTCTTTTTCCTTTTATGGGTACGTAATAGGCTTTACTTCTCTCAGGAAAGTCACGTAATGGTAAAATCTACCCCTTTGTGCAACGTTAAGGTTATAAGACGATAAATATTCTTTTATTAATTTTCTAGCTGGTTCGATAAATAAAATAAAACCAGGTAGGAAACACTACGTGTGTGAGGAAATGAAATAAAATGAAATTGTATAATCTGTAAATAGGATATCGGAATCACTTTTACACGTCATATAAAAAAAAATAGGAGACGACATTTCCTATCTGACTACCCCTGAGAAGAAATGGTGAAACAAATTCATGGGTCAAAGTCTCTTTTAAATTCCAGACATAATCTTGGTTAGACCATGTGAAGAACATGTAGATTAGTGTCTGCAATGGTTGTTTGAGGAAAGAACCACTCCGATTTGAGTGGACGTGTCCGGAAGTAAAATTGTATTTAAGATTTTTACACAAATGCCTCATATTTTGTAAAAATATTAAAATTCAATTTGACTGACTTGTGTAACTACAACAAAGCCAACTTGAAGCAGTTACTACACATAAACTGCTTTCATTCGGCTCGTGCCGATCTGCAAACTCAGGTTCAAACATCTATCCTCGCTGAATTATGTTCGGGTCAGCTCGGCACAATTCGAGCTAAGCCGAGCGGCTTCTTCTAGAACATATAATTATACATAACTATATTCGATTTTGCTACCCGGCTGTGCCGAATCATGCCGGTTTGAACAAGTGTGTGTACAACGTGAGGAAACCGGCATGCCTAGAGACTCGTGAGATCTCTTTATTGCCAGGGCTTATTTGTAATCTTTTAATCTTATATTTTGAATTGTTTTTCATTTATTTGTTTTTTTACTTTGTTCTGGCATATAGAAGTTTAGAGGTATGAGGAACAGGGTGTAAAGTTCACTCATCCTCTATAGAAAAGGAAGGATCCTCCGACCAGATGGGTGTTGTGTCTGGTGGGCAACTGTCCGACGGTTGATATCGGGATTTTGTATATATGCTAGTCGCGCGGTAAACTCTGCTTGCGCGATGCAGGATTTTGCGTGACGTCAGTGTGACGCGTTGTTCGCATGTGGCGATGTTGATGCCGCTACAGAAGCGACAAGAATAATGTACCCAGGATTTTGTAATATCCTGATTTAAAAGAGTGTCCTTGAAGTTTCTTGCCTGTTCATCTCCATAGAGATCTACGTTTTGGAATGGGCAAATAGCTTCAACTTTCTGACTAACTGACCGACTCTTTGACAATTCAAAAGTGCCTGTCATTGAATCAATAGAAATAAATGCTTGGAGTTAGAGTTTGAGACATTTCTTGACGGCATGTGAAGCCAACTTAGAGGCCCATGGGCGGTATAAAAACTCTGATACCATGTCACTCACTAACCACATGATAAAGAAAAACCGGTCGAGAGCGAGTCGGACTCGCGCACCGAGGGTTCCGTACGTATATATGATTTCTGAAAACCTGTGCTAATATAGACATCGTTTTATTTTTCCTGAAATTTTTACAAAAACTTCTATCACATAGAATAATTTCAGATTTTTATCTATGCAAACTTCGGAGATAAGGGACGGTATTTTTTTTACATTTTTCATCAAAAGTCGGAAAGCATGCGGCCTAAAAAAATTTTTTCAGTATTGTCAAACATCGTTCTTTCATATTATACCCCACATGCCCTAATAGCCCCACTTCAATTTTTTAAGACCCCTCCTTTTGCAAAAAAGATATTTATTTTTAAAATTCTTTCTTGTTTGCAAAATAGTTGGGCAAACGTCATCTAAAACCATTCTAAATTTCAAGTTGATAGCTTTAGTAGTTCTTGAGATATCCAGGTGTGCCAGACAGACAGACAGTCTTAGTCTCACCATGAGGGTTCCCTTTTTTCATTTTGGTACGGAACCCCAAAAAGAAACCCTATAAAAAAAGTAGAATAAACCGTTCGAGGCTGACTGACAGACAACATATTAAAGCTTAAAACTTGAAGATTGAGAGGACATGCTTGGGAGACATTTTTTAAGGCGCAACTAGTCGATACTTTTTCCATACAAATTTCGGGGGGGTTTTACTCCACTGTTACACATTGTACATCTAAAGCAAAACATGATATCGTTTTGGTCTTATTGTTAATTTTGTCTGAACAGAAGCAGAATAGTAAAAAACAAAGGCATTAAAAAGTTATGAGCCAACAAAGATTCGTTTTTCCTGCTAATTTTAACGCAACAATCTTAAAAACAAAGCTCGTTCCGACAAAGCTCAATTGTCGCAGATTATAATAAACTTTATTCGTAATTGATTTATGCAGTAGTTTTTTCATAAAACCCCACCTTCCAAAAAAGTTTTCGTATGTTTTTACGCGCGCGGTTTAGTATAAATCATCGTGCACTGTGTTTGTGTGCGTGCGACTAGACGTTATGCGTGTAGACTAGCTTCTAACTGCTCATCAGTGGTGCTATCTCTGTCGGACACGATGCTAGGTGAGACAGCGTGCTTGTTGGCCGCGCCCGCCAGTGAGTTCGAGCCCGCGACTAGTTGGCTCTTAAAGGATGAATACGAGTAGGTGTACTAAGTTAAGATTAAAAACCTCAACATAAGAGCAGGGTGAAGTTTTTATTGTGAATGAAGTTCCAAGCAACGGCTAGTGATAACATCCTGCAAGGCTTTACTTTTTCAATTAGGTTACTTCTTTGAAGCCGGATAAGAGGGCCTACTCCGAACATAAACCGAAAGTATCGGCCGAATGTTCGGCCGTTGCTTGACTACGGGTAACCATGGCTGACTACGACGAAAGAAAAAAAAACGACAGTCAAAGAGATAAGCCAAAGTCAAAAGTGTGACTTTAAGTCAGGTAAGGATTTAAAGTAAAAAAAAGGAAACTATGAAAGTTATAAAACGGCCTAACATACGGCCGATACTGGGGACGATAAGCGACTTTTAATGCTTTTATATAAACGAGTAGTGTTAAGGATTTGAAAAAAATATATGTTAAATTAGAGCATTTTCTCAATAACTAAATATGTGAATATTTTAGAATATGTCTATATTACACAGTGAAATTAATTTGTAAAGTTATGTCTAACGCGGATAAAAAACTGAGAATGGCGCAAAATCTACCAAGCGTATTTTTCTAAAACTTTCACCAATTTAAAGATATTTTAATTATTGATCTTTTAGTATACGCGTTTTATTAAAATACTTTTTGGTTTGTGTATAATAAATTAATAATGCGTCAAATTGGGGACAGCGCTCCTTGATAGGCGAGTCCTATTACTGGCTGAACGTACGACGCGTTGCGAGAGCTCAGTACAGAACACGCAAGCTAACCACTCAATGTCACTGGCATATATCTCAGTCTTAACGCTTCGGAGTAGACCCCAAGGCTTAGTTATACGATACTTTTCAACATGCGGG
This sequence comes from Tiliacea aurago, assembly GCA_948098905.1. NCBI lineage: Eukaryota > Metazoa > Arthropoda > Insecta > Lepidoptera > Noctuidae > Tiliacea > Tiliacea aurago. Next base: position 19,493,018 of record OX402596.1, read on the forward strand.
AAAGCAGGAATACCTATGTCATATCTTATATATAAAATTCTCGTGTCACAATGTTAGTTACCATACTCCTCCGAAACGGATTGACCGATTTTTATGAAATTTTATATGCATATTCAGTAGTTCTGAGAATCGGCTACTATTTATTTTTTATACCCCTATGTGTTAAGGGTGGCTTTCCCACGGGATCGATACTTACGCGGGTGAAACCGCGGGGCGCAGCTAGTCACTTTATAATATTCTTACTTTTAGGGCTCATGGGTAAGTAATAACCCGGGTCGATCGATCAGGTTAAGCTACTCTTGCCGCAGTCGGTCCGTGGATGGGTGACCATCTTTACATACCGAGACCCCTCCGTACCTCGAAATGCACGTTAAGGCGTTGGTCTCGGCTCTTATGCGTAGATCTTCTACAGTCGTTAGCGGTCGTCACAAGCCTGAAAGCCTGGCAACCAGTCTTACCAAGGGGTATCGTATTATCCAGTTACAGGAGCTCTCAGATAGGCAGTCGAACTATGTAAAATACTAGTATTCTGCAGCATTCGGTTAGACTGGAAGCCGACCCCAACATTAGTTGGAACAGGTCAAGGCAATGTGTCCAGGGGCGGCGGACTTGGGGACGTCCGCTGCCTCCTATCACATTGGACCCGAGGTGGCGGCGCGTAGTGTTCCACGCGCGCCCCTATCAGACGTCGCGGGGGGGGTCAGACACCTCACCCCCCCCAGACTTGAGGTGGCCCACAGAGGTGGGCCGGCACTAGCCGGGAATTGCGGAAGTAATAATAGATCCCAAGATCCCCGGTGCAAGTGTGGGAGGGGAACACTGGGGTGGTTTTTAGTCAGTAAGAGTCTAACAGACCCCTCCGCCCGCCCCAGGGCGAAGGACGTCCATGAGGATTTTCCACCCCGTGAACAAAAAAAAAAAAATCTAGACAGATGATGATTCTCCCTTCTGTCTGTCTTCTCAAATTCTAATATAGTCGTGGTGATATGGGACTAAAGGTGACTAAGGGACTTACTAGAGAATGGGCAGCAGCGTTCTCTATGCATTTTAACACTATACTGCAATCGCCAACCCACTTGCCAAGCGTGGCGAGTGGCGATGCAAAACCCTTCTTTGAGGGAGGCCTAAGTCCAGCAGTGGACGTCTTTCGGCTGAAATTATGAAATCATAATTATTATGGCCCTGATAAAATAGAAACAGTAATTTTTCTTATACTTATTCATAAATTACTTTTTCTCAAACATGCTTGGAAATTTTTTGATGGAATTATTTGAAGCATTATTTTGACAACCTTCTTCGAGATAAATCGAAATAGCTGTACTGGGTAAATACATGCGACTGAATATGAATTTCCATACTAACATTGCCGGCCGCCTGGCAATGTTAGTTAGTATGGAAATTCATATCTGTCGTGTTTAGCGGCCAAATAAAATACTATGAAAACTCATAAACGAACGCTTTACGTCGAAACTTGGCAACTAAGAAGGTAGCATAACAAAGATTTTATTTAAATTTCAAACTGGCTTGCAAATAGAGCCATTTAAAGTAAAAAAGAAACAAATGAACATAAAATTGGCGTCATTGTCATTGAATCTGGAATTTATAATTAATTTACTTAGTTTGAATTTCCGCGCATGATTTGTGAAAAGCACTATACAAGCCTTATCCGCAACCAGGCATTGATGGACGAACGTGAAAATGTGGGCCGAGGCGAAGCCGAGGCACTCATACGTGAGTTCATCCTGAACTAGTTTGAATTTCCGCGCATGATTTGTGAAAAGCACTATACTGGACTCACGTATGAGTGCCTCGGCTTCGCCTCGGCCACATTTTCACGTTCGTTCATCAATGCCTCCGTTGCAGGCAACCAGTAACACTATATTAACTATAGATATATTTAATAAATGAATATCCAAATTGTAATAAATGTTTCCTAAGATTAATAGCTTCTCATTTTTCGGACAGCGGCCTACAGAAGGTCCGGTAAAAAGAGGTCTAGTTGAGAACTCAACAAAGATCCCCCTTTAAACTACTTGTAACAGATTACAAGTAGTTTAAATGACATAATTTTTAGGATTCCGTACCCAAAGGGTAAAACGGGAACCCTATCACTAAGGCTCCACCGTCTGTCTGTCTGTCTGTCCGTCTGTCACCAGGCTGTATCTCATGAACCGTGATAGCTAGACAGTTGCAATTTTCACAGATGATCTATTTATGTTGCCGCTATAACAACAAATACTAAAAAACAGAATAAAATAAATATTTAAGGGGGTCCCATACAACAAACTTGATTTTCACGACACTTATTTTTAAATGTCGTAGCATCGTGCTGGGTAGGAGATAGGAGCCTTTTAGCCCCTTACAGGACTTTGTTTTTATTTTATTTTTGTTTTATATATAAATAATTACATATATATATTTAAGTAATAGTTACATGAACATCAATAATAAAAAGGTATCGTGATCGTTAGTCAGTACATATTACTGTCTCCTCTACAAAACATTTTATTTAAATGCAATCAAAATCAATCTGCCTAGCCTTTTTCCAACTATGTATGTTGGAGTCAGCTTCCAGTCTAACCAGATGTAGCTGATTACCAGTATTTTACATGGAGGGACTGCCTAACTGACCTCCACAACCCAGTTACTTCGGTAACACGATACCCCTTGGTAGGACTTCTTGACAGACTTTTAGGCTTCTGACTACCCGTAACTCACTGTCAAAGAATTACGAATGACAGCCGGGACCAACGGCTTAACGTGCTTTTCGAGGCACGGAGGGGTCTTGATATATTATGGATGGTCACCCATCCACGAACCGACCGCGGCAACCGTAGCTTAATCTTTGATAATAATTATCATCAAACTCAAACTCAAAGCATTTATTTCAATTAAACCATTTACAGGCATTTTTGAACTGTCAAGGAGTCGGTCGGTTAGAAAAAAGAAGCTAAAGTCAACGCCATGAGACGAGATAAATTTCATACTTTGGGATTTAAAACTTTAACTGAAATTGCGTATGGTTCAGTTTCCATTGCAACTAAAATTATTTTATGACGTTTAGCGATAATTTCTTCATTCATAAATCAACTTAGATATCTTGAGTTTAAAGTTGATAGTTGTATAATTTGCAATTTTATGTATTTATAGCTTCTCATGATGGTTACTTTAGTTGCCCATTCCAAAGAGTAGAAGGTTCTTAAGGAGAAGAACGGGAAAGAAACTCCACGGACACTCTTTCAATCAAAATTAAGTGATCTAAAAGTTTTTACCCACTTATACTTCTAAACGAATAAAATCTAACACCAAGCTTTGCTTACGTAACTGGTAAAAAGTAATAAATCAAAACATTTTTATCATGCCCATTGCGGGCTGGACTTTAAACATTTGGCCCCTCGCCAGACGACGTATGCGAATTAATATACCGCTCGCCATTGTGACTAGGATAATGTAATATGAGCGAGAAATTAATGTTGCCGCGTAAGCGCAGTTTTTTTTTTGGGAGGATGGTAGGTTTGTTTTATTTAGTTTAGTGTGGTCGTTATTTGTGGTGATTTCTGCTTTGAGAATTTGAAGTTGAGAACTTGTCAACTTGTATCGAGTAAGTCTGATTTACACGGTGCGATTAAATATTGTCTGTGGCATAGTAATAAGTTACAGCAACAATAGGCAACACTGTCACCATCAACTTAGTGTGTTGATTCATGGCGGGAAAGTGAAGCGTCATGTTTAGCAGTTTTGTTTTATTTTCAAAAAATTGTGTTTAGCCGATTATTAATGTGCAATAATGTTGGATTATTAACTATTAATTAGTGTTCGTGAACGTGCATTAGTGTAGACAAATTAAACAAAACAGTGCAACATCAAATCATGTTCTCTCAAGAAGTCCGCGTGAGGTCTCAGTAAAGTGACACATCTTTATTGAAACTCAAGGGGAGTGGGCGGGCGAGGATATCATCTATCATGCATTGTATTTTAGAAGCATGAGGAACAGGGTCTAAAGTTCACTCATCCTCCATAGAAAAGGGACGATCTTCCGACCAGACGGGTGATGTGTCTGGTGGGCAACTGCCCGACGGTTGATGTCTGGATGTTGTATTTAAAACTATGCTTGTGCGATGCAGGATTTTGCATGACGACAGTATGACGCGTAGTTCGTATGTGACGATGTTGATGCCGCTACAGTATATAATTAATTTCTGACTAATTAGTTTAAGACTTGTACTATGGTCATGAATAAAAATTATTAATAAAAATAATAAAAGAACAGCAACAATAAAAGTTGCACCGTCCTACAATGTTTATATGATGAAAGTCATTTGTTGCTTCATTATTATTTTTTGCCACAGGCAAGACATTTGCATCGTGTAAATGGGGCATTACTTTAAGGTGAAAACCCGTGAAATAATTTTTTTATGCATAGCATAGCTTAATAAGCCTATAATGTTCCCACTGCTGGGACACAGTTCTCCTTTTTGTGATAGGGGGAGTAGATCGTAATCTACCACGCGTACCCAGTGCGGGTTGGTAGATGTCACATGTATTCGAATTTTTAGTTCTAGGACATGCTGGTTTCCTCACGATGTTTAAACTAAATGATAATGATTTTTATTTCTGTTAGAATGTTAGGTTCTAGGTCATGCCGGTTTCCTCATTATGTTTTCCTTCACCATTTTGAGAGCAGTGGCGATTAAATAATGTACACAAAGTGCAGCTGTCAGCGACTTACGAGGTGTGTGTAAGTCGCCTATACACTTATCACTCGTAAGTCAGGGTCGTTAACATTGGGCCCCCACTGCAACAAAATTGGTTATTCGTATTATAATTATACCACAAGTATGTTAGCTATGACGGGGTCCGTTAGGGCCAATGCCTGCTAGGGTTGCGAGTTTGTCCGAAAGGGATATCGTGGCCCTGGCACACAGGCAACTGAAGGAACACGGGTGGGTTTAGTCAATAAAAGTCTGACACGCCCTCCCGCTGCGCCCAGAGCAGAAGTTATTTGATAATTTCCCACCCAAAAAATAAATAAGTATGTTAGCTAGAATAGACGAATTTCTCAAAATAGACTGGAAGACCTTCCGAAAAAAATGCTGTCATTTCTGAAACTTGATACCAAAACAATCTGTATGAAGTACGTACCGGTCGCTGTGTGCTGAGTAAACCTTTTCTGTACCCCAAGTGTAAATTTTGCAAGAGTAAACGTAACTATTTCGTCTGCGTTAAAATTTGACCGATAGATCATAAATGCTAAGAGTATATGAGTGAGAATAAAAATCTTAACGCAAACGCGCTAGTTACGTTTACTCACTTGCAAACTTACATTCGGGGTACAGGTGATGGCTAAGAGAACTCATCAGTTTGAGTGAACGGTACCTATTTCGCGTACGATCGTTTTTTTTTTTTTCTTTTCTTTTTTTTTTAAACGTTTCTTGCGATAAACTCGCGAACGGGTGCTGCTTGTGGTGACTGGTCGTTTTGCTAACCATGGTTTTGTTATTGTTATTAGTAATTAACTGTTTATTTATGATGTTTCTTCGAAGGTCAGCTTATCATTTGTGATTTCAAGTTACAGCTATTAATAGCTTTATGTAAGCGGGCCTGGAGGCTTTTATTTAGGTATTAAGTTCTGTTTACGTTTTTAGTTTTATTTCTGCTTGGGTATAGTTTTCCATGTTTTTGTTTTGTTGGTATAGTGGCGTGTGCTAGCTGACATTTGGAAAATAATTTAATTTAATGTTTTGTGTTGCGTAATGTAAATTATTTTGCATAATAATTTATAGAATCAGGTTTTTTTCCCACAGAACAGACAGCTGTGCTGCTGAGCAGTTTATTGTACCACTTTTTCTTCCCAGCTAAAGCACTAGGAAGTGGTGAAGTGCGGGCTTTTTTGGGGGACTGCCTTATGTAGTGTTGACGTTCAAAAAGTGCTGATTCTCAGCTAAGTTTGAATAAATGACTTTTTATTTTTGTACAGTTTACGTTTAAAAAGTTCTAGTAAATGCAACGAGCACTAGCGTATCCTATCGAACTTGTTTGGCACTGCTGTAGCTCAAATGTTGGCATTCAGAAATAAAAAACTGTCAAAGTGTGCTAGCTCCTAGAATATTTACTGCGAAATTGGCTCGATTTCCTGGAATAGAAGATACGTTGTCTCCTGTCGTATCTACCAGAGCCACAGTTTCTATTAGAGATATCATAGAAATGCAGGCTACAGCAGGCAGGGCAGGGGCAGGGTGCAGGGTTGGGTTATTCCCCTATATTTGTTACGAGGGTGATCATAACCGTCATACTGAACCACTTTCCATATGAAACCCATAAATATTTACGTTTTATACACGGCTACCATCTTGTTTTTATGAAAATGTATTTAGTTCGTGATGACTTTTCAGCACGTCTGTAAATCGCCAGGCTATTTTTGACCTTGTCTAAAAATACCTTTAAAAATTACCAACCTTCTAATCAAAATAAAACAACCTGTTTCCCAAACGACATAATATCACGATTCGACATTTAACGACTAGAATGATAGCGTCCATTCACGTCAGTCCACGGTCAACAAAGTCCCTTGCTATTCTGTCCGCCTAGTATCTAATCTTATAAACGAGCGGCCGTTTCAGACACAATTTTAGGGCACACCTACTAATTTCTCAAGGGAATGTCTCTCTCTGACCATTATGTTTTTATTATACTTGTTATGTCTGTGAATATTGGACGAGATTTCATAATAATCTGTAAAGACTATGTGTTCTAGATTTATTTTTCAAGTAAAGACCAAATCTAGATCTTACGAACTTAAAGAAAAATTAAAGACTGTTTAGTGTTAATAAAATCTTCCAAAATACTTACGTCAAGATGGTCAGACGCGATCAAAAAAGCTGTTGGAGATAAATGTTTTACCGACCGGCCCACACTGCAGAAGACCGCACGGCATAACTTGGAGACGCGTCGTATGTGGTCGCGATACTCAGCACTGAGGGAACGACGAAGAAAAAAAAGAGATCTTTGACAGTCGTTACACCCCAAAAGTCTGACAACCAGTCTTACCAAGGGGTATCGCGTTACCGAGTAACTGGGTTGTAGAGGTCAGATACAGGCAGTCGCTCCATGTAAAATGCAGGTATCCTGCTGCATCTGGTTAGACTGGAAGCTGACCTCAATATAGTTGGGAAAAGGATAGGCAGATTGAGTGTATTTAAAAGATGTACCGACATACTTACGGAAATAAACATAAACATTTTATTCCCAGTTTTTGAGTGAGGTATGTAGTTTACGATGATAATTTAGAAAAGTAAGCTACTATCGTAATACGCGAGGATGGATGGATGTAACGCGATTACCAGGGTATCAGGAAAAGGAGGCGTTTTTATGGCCGTTCCCAGAATCGTAAAAGTCGCAAACGTAGATAAATGTTGTATTAAAGATTACAAATGTCTCGATGGATTACTTCAACAGTTAGACGAAGTTAACCTTCAATTGCTGTAAGAATAGTGGAGACATCACTTCTAATCTGTGGATTACTTACCGATAAAATAACATAGTGAGAGGTCAGAGACAGTTATCGTTTATCCTCAAAAGAACACGGTTTTTTTGTTTTTAATTATTTATTTATTAATTAGGGAACAAAACAAAATGTACACAGAAACATCACAAAAACCTCAATAGGTTTGTCCGGATGTTTAAACACTTTTGAGCAATCTTAATACTAACAATTTTTTTTATATATGGCATTGATGTATAAATTTCTCGCCGACTGATCGACACTTCACGTGACCAGAGGGCTGGCTCGTTCTTCGGCCAAAGAATTAGCATTGCCATTCAACGTGGCAATGCTGCCAGTCTTCTGGGCACGTTTCCAGATGACAGCGATGCGGACGAGTACTTCGACGCTTAAGTGTCTTTTTTTTTTATGTTGTAATTTTTTTTTTTGTAGTTAGTATCTTCTTAGTGTAAATAATTAGCTGTGTATTTGTAATTAGTAAATGTATAATTGATGTATTAAATAGGAAGATAGGCCACTCTCTAACATCACTTAAATATTAAATGGACCCGATGTCGTGCGTCATGTGCTCGACAACCGAAATAGATAGACATATTACGCGGGCTATAGCGGGAACGAGATCGCAATAATTGTCATTGTTACGTACCCATAACAACTCGCAAACAAACTACGATTCGGGTATTCCCCGCAAACCGGGAGTAATGTAGGTCGATTGTGTCCTTTACCCCAATTTATGCGGTCCACATCGAGGAGCGCGTACCATATCTTCCTATTTAATACATCAATGATCTAACGTTAAAACATAGTTTATAAGACATTGTGAGTAAATAAAAAGTACAAAAACGATGATGGCGCGGCTCAAATAGTCCGTCGATGACATTACTAATGATGAGCTACCTATTAATTATTAATGTGCTTAAAACATTATTTCATATACATTAAAATGCTTATTCTTTTCTTTGCGGAGTTTCGCGAGCAAATTCAATTTGCCCCTGTAGGTATACAACGTGTTTTTTTTTTATATCCCATAACTCTAGGGTATGATTGAGGCCATATCAAAGAATCAACTGGCATATGAGTTCCAATCCTTCATTATTTTTTTTTTTTCATTTTTCATACAAAATAATTCGGCAAAGTCACGATTATTAATGTAAAACACCCTTACGTGAAATATGACAACGTCGCATTTTAGCTTTCCCTTCACTAGCTGCCGTCGGGAAGCCCCGATACCAACATACCTACATATTTTATTTTACTATTTATTTTACTACACTACTGCGAAGTTTGGCAACCTCGCAAAAGTAAAGATTCGTCATACTGGTGACAATTTTTGACCTAATTTAATTATGATTGATGATATCTCCGAAACGATGCATTTTTGGACCACCTATTCTAGGAGTTTCAGTATTATTTTTACCTACAGAATATAACCCTAGAGTTATGGGATATCAAAAAAAACAGGTTGTAGAACACAACTAGGAAATGAGGAAAATGTCGTGAGGAAAGTTTCGAGTAGGAATGTCGATGGCTATTAGAGCAGGGAAAACTCAAAAAAAAACTCAAAACTCAAAGCATTTATTTCAAATAAACCAATTACAGGCACTTTTGAATTGTCAAGGGGGTCGGTCAGTCATCAAAATGAAGCTAGTTGCCCATTCCAAAGCTTAGTAGGTACCTATGGAGAAGAACGGGCAAGAAACTCCACGGACACTCTTTTAAATTAACATATGGTTACAAAATATTGGTTACATCATTCGTGTTGAAATTAAACATGTGAGAACGATGCAAAACGTCAAAGGCGTCCGTAACAAAAATATAAAAAAAAAACAATTCAAAACTTAAATTAAAATAAGCCAAGGCCGCTAAGAGATGACCAGTCCCTACTGATGGCGCCCGTTCACGAACATGACGCATGGATTAGCACCATTCAACTCAACCATTTTGAAGGGAGCTAAATGATCCAACACACCCGCCACCATCAGCGAGACATTACAGTGAGCATGACATACTCTCAGCCGCCATTGCACATTCAAGTCAATGAAAGAAGTACTCAGTAAATGGTAGCTTTATAGTAAGTACATAGTGCTCACACATGTTCTATGCAATTATATAATACTAAGAGATTGAATTTATACAAAGCAAAGATAGTTTTTGAAATCTTCAGCAGCTCCAACAGTATTTTCAAATGTTAATCAATTAGTTGAGGTTGTGGAGCTGGACCAGCATCAGCAGCAGCAGAGAAAGACCAAAGAAACGATGGATGGACTGTGTGAAAGATGATATGGCTAGAAGGGGGTGACTACCGAGATGACCACAAATAGAGAAATATGGGAGAATGGGGGGGGGGGGCTTTTATTTTTAGTTTTGTTCTTTTTTGTTTCTATGAGTGTGTTTTATTTAATTTGTGATCTGTGCGAGTCCCAATAGATGTTTTTTCTTTCTTTCTTTACATATTGCGCAAATACAGTTCCCAACACCCATAACCCACAAAAAATAATTGCTGAAAAAATAAGCAAATACGCTGAGCATAAAGAAGAAGTTACAAGAATTTGGAGACAGGATAAAGTTTATGTTGTTCCTATATTTCTCTCCACGACAGGTGTTATTCCCAACCATCTCCTCCGTAGCCTAAAATTAATAGATCTAGAAGAATCCCTTTTCATAAATATGCAGAAAGCAGCCATCCTAAACACATGCAGAATCGTTAGGAAATTTAAGCAGTTAGACGAAAGTACACTCTCACCATAAAATTCACCACACGCTGCATTACTTGGCTCTGGCCCGTAAATGTAGCTAAAAACCAGCCTAAGAGCTGAGAAAAAAATACTCCCGATAATAATAATAATAAATTGGGATATGGGCAGGAGAATGAGGATGATATAACACAACTAACTATTTACACTGGATACTAAATTAAACGACTAACTAATTAACTACACAAATACAAAAGGACACTTAGGCGTCCGTGATCCGTGTGGTGCCGGACGTAAAGAATAGCACCATCCTATTTCTTCCCGTGGGTCGTAAAAAGCGACTAAGGGACTAACTAGATAATGGGCAGCAGCGTTCTCTATGCATTTTAACACCATACTGCGATCGCCAACCCGGCTGCCAAGCGTGGCGATTATGAAAACCCCCCTCCCCCTTATTGGGGGAGGCCTATGTCCAGCAGTGGACGTCTTTCGGCTGGAATGATGATGATGATGACTTAGGCGTCGAAGTACTCGTCCACATCGCCGTCGTCTACCTATTATATATTTTTTAATTTTTCGAGTAGTTTAAATGCAATATGCATACAAAAAAAACATACATAATCAGCCTATAATGTTCCCACTGCTGGCACACAGGCCTCCTCTCTTCGAGAGGGACTGGGCTGTAATCTACCACGCGGGCCTAGTGCGGGTTGGTGGATGTCACATGTCTTCGATTTGTTGGTTCTAGGACATGCCGGTTTCCTCTCGATGTTGGTGATGAAATTATTTACACAAAGTAAAGCGCCTGCCTGGGTTGGAACTCACGACCTACGACTCATAAATCGGAGCCGTTACCACTGGGCCACCACTGCTCCACAAAAAAAAACATGCGGGGCAGTATTCGGGGACTGCCGATAGAAGTGAAAACAGTATACATATAGCTCATGGAAAGCGTTCGGTGACGATGACGCGAGTTCCATGATTTTTGCTCACCCAAAAAGTGCTCAACGCGCCTAAAGAAGTTTTCACTTCAAAAAAACAATTATTTCTATTAAGGCGACGATAACCGACTTTTAATGATTTTATACTGAAGATCACGTCTAAACGAGTTATTTAACATAATTATATTTTTTTCAAATCATTAACACTTTAATAATTTGAAAAAAAATATATTTTAAATTAGAGCATTTTCTCAATAACATAATATGTGAATATTTTAGATTATGTTTATATTACATAATTAAATTAGTTTGTACAGTTATGTCTAACGCGGATAATAAACTGAAAATGGCGGATTATCTACCAAGCCTATTGTTCTGAAACCTTCACCAATTTAAAGATAATTTTAAAACTGACCTTTTAGTGTACGCGTTTTATTAAAATACCTTTTGGTTTGTGTATAATAAATTAATAATGCGTCAAATTGGGGACAGCGCTCCTTGATGGGCGAGTCCTGTTACTGGCTGACCGTACGACGCGTTGCGTGACTTCAGTACAAAACAAGCAAGCTAACCACTCAAGGTCACTGGCATTTATCTCCATCTTAAATACAAAGTCTGTCGCAGAATGCCACTTTAGAATGACACTTTAAAAACAACACAATTTTTCACTACCGTGGTGTGATTCAATTGTATTGTAATTCAACAAAAATCTATTAAATATCGAGACCCCGCTGTGCTTTGGGAATCACGTTAAGCCGTTGGTCCCGGCTGTCAGTCATAGATCTTTGACAGTCGTTACGGGTAGTCAGAAGGCCAAAAGTCTGACAACCAGTCTACCAAGGGGTATCATGTTATCCAGTAACTGGGTTGTAAAGGTCAGATTCGCTCCATGTAAAATTCTGCCATTCAGTTGCATCCGGTAAGACTGGAAGCCGACCCTAAAATAGTTGGAAAAAGACCAGGCAGATTGATTGTAACTCACATATTTCACAGTTTAACCGATGAACTCCAGAAAATTTGTAAAATATTCCTTGAGAATCATCGTAAGAATCTGAATAAGAAATACGTATTTATGTGATATCTACAGCAGAATGAATTCAGAATCCTCATCTTGGTGAAAATGATTAATTCGAAAAGTTCTCGGACGGCATAAACATTGGTTCTCGATTGAACATCGAATATAAACGATATCACTTGCCAAGGTATATTGTCTGTCTTAAGTCTATCTATACTAATATTTTATATGAGAAAGTTTGTATGTTTGCATGTTTGTTACTCAATCAGCGAAAAACGGCTGAACTAGCACACAGATAGTTTATACCTCACATTTTGATTCACACATGAGATATCTTTTATCCCGATAAATGATATGGCGTAACGACTGTTATCAATTTATGTTAAAACTAGCTTCCGCATTTTTAATTTCTCTCTGAACCTAATTTTGAAGTCGAGTTTTATATTTTTAATTATAGTTTATAATTGTTTAAAATTAAATAGGTTTAATAAATATTGAAATATTTAAAAATTTGGTAGACCACTTTTTATTGTTGTCAAACAATTTAAAGAATGCACTTGCAGCATTTTATCGAAAAACTATAACAAAACAACAAAAAAATGTGGAATAATAAGGAAAATCAGCATTCTTTTGTATTATGATATGTAGGCTTACTTACAATAACAATAACATAATTCTTTTAACCTTACCCGTAGTTAAATTGTCTGTTTGCCTGTGTAAAAGCGATAAAATCTCATGCATGGGTGTGGCAAATGCGTGTTTCTCAAGATTTATCCCCCACGTGACACTCCAAACAGCTTTAAATGCAAATACAGCGCACGCACGCCAACATTTTAACAAGTTTTACAAATCTCATGTATGTACCTAGTTATTGTAAATTGTTTTATTTCTGGATCGTAATCCGGAGGAAAGACAGAATTTTATACATACATACATAAACTCACGCCTTCTTCCCACGGGGGTAGGCAGAAACTGTAGAACGCCACCTGCTACGCTCCTTACATACTCCTTTTGCTCCGTTTACGTTCATACAGACAAGCTGGAGTGGAGACCGCGTATCGGCAAGCGTAGTTTGGGACGCCCCCCAGCTAGATGGACCGACGACCTTAAAAAGGTGGCTGGGACAGACTGGATGCAGAAGGCGGAGGACAGGGTGTTGTGGCGCAGCCTGGGAGAGGCCTATGTCCAGCAGTGGACTGCTATAGGCTGAGTTGATTGATTGATTGACGTTCATACATCAGAGGGTCTAGACATGGTAACACTCGATTGGCGATAACGCAGTAGAAAAGCCGCAAAATGTATGGGGTTGACATAAGATATCGAAATGTCACATGATCATAGGTCAACATAGAATACAATACTGTCCGACAGTGCCTCAGTTCTGCAATCCCTAGATAAAAAATATATTGCCTCCAGACTAACACTAGAATGTCACAATGCACTGGAGCGGGTGACGGTGTGCAACCGTAACACAGTGACACTGCAATGGATAACAGGACACAGCGGATCACTGGGTAACGACGCAGCTGACGAACTAGCTAGGAGAGCATCCAGCGCGTCAGTCTGGGGACCCGAACCCATCGTACCCATCCCCTTTAACCAACTACGCAGGTGGCTACAGGAGTTCACCCACACACAAGCGGAGAACTGGTGGACCTCGACACCGGGCTGCAGGCAATCCAGGGAAGCCATGCCATCCTTAGATAGCAGGCTAACCAGGCGTTTGCTACGCCTGGACAGGAACGGCCTGCGTCTTGTGACGGGGACCATCACGGGACACTGCTCATTAAACAAATACTTCCACACAATAGGCATAACGGACAGCCCTCTGTGCAGGGCTTGTATGGAGGCTGAAGAAACCGTTGCGCATGTGCTCTTTGACTGCACAGGCGTCACCCAGATCAAAACGGAAACCCTCGGGTCACCCAGATCCTTCACAGATAGTCTATGCAGACCAGGAGACCTAATCAGCTTCTGGAGGGAGGTGGGCTGGTTGGAATAAACAACTGACGGCCGCCATGGCCCACGCACAATGGTCCACATGAAGGACTAAGTGCGGAAACCAAACCCTATAACATAGAACATAGGTCAACGAATAGAAATTAGCTAGACAATGTTATCATCATTCGATTCCTTATCAGGAATAGTCAGCGTTGAACGATAAAACTTGTCAAAAAGTGAAATAACGATAGCCATTGTAGAAATAGAATTGCTCCGAAGCGAATGCCATTTGTCTAGGCCTGTCTGGTCATACCCGCACGCTGCCGCGACGTTGCGAGTACTACGCACCTGAAAATATGAGACTTTCTTTATGCTAAAAGGTAGCGCAGACGTAAGACAGCGCTTGACTTTTAGTTTATAAATATAATATAGAAAACCCCTTTATTATTAGTAATTTATTTCCTATATTAAACCACCCTTTCATGCATATTTTCTATACAAAATTAATTCGATATTTCACATCTGCCAGGCGTCCGGAAACATCTCAATTTTTTTTAAATCAGGGACAAACTATGTAGAAACCTAAATTTTACTGAAAACTGCATGGACATCTGTTTATGTTAATTTCCTCAACAATAATATTTTTTAAGCTTTTCCGTCTAAAGCTAAACACACATTACAGTCGCATCGGATCGCAGCGCATCTCATTTCAATATCGTAAAGCGTGGTGAATTCTTACCCATTTCTTCCCGTGGGTGTCGTAAAAGGCAACTAAGGGACTTACTAGAGAATGGGCAGCAGCGTTCTCTATGCATTTTTAAGCGTGGCGATTATGGCAAAATGGTCTTTCGGCTGAAATGATGATGATGAATGATATTTTACAACGAATGATAGAATTCTGTGACTCCTGCGCTAGCTATAACTTTGTTGCAGGAGCCAACAAAACAATTCAACTCAACAATTCAACTTGCATTAGCTAATCCTATGATAAGCAGTCAAATGAGACACATTTGCATCGAACATAATATCCCTGTAACCACAACATGAAACATTGGCACTATTACCATTAAATTTTGGTGCAGCCCTCCTGTAGTGTGCGATGGTTCATGAAAAATGTACTACAGTGATGATGAATGAGGATTATTGCAATTCGGTGCGGTCCGCCTAAAGGTTAGCCTTAAAAGTTAAGAAATCGTTTTCTTTTTAATACTAGCTAATAGTTAACGAAAGTGAGTTTGTTTGTTAATTTGTTAAGCTTTCACGCTAAAACAATTGAATGGATTTGGATGAAATTTAGCACATGAGTAGATGATGACCTGGATTAGGTTATAGGATAATTTTGATTACGGTAGTACATTTCTACATTTCTGTGCATGGGATTTTTGACATCTCTCCATGTGGGCGAAGCCGCGAGCAATAGCTAGTATAATAAATAAATAAATAAACATTTTATTTCTCTTCCACAAAGGCGCCTTAAAAATATGAATAATATATCCTCCAATAATTCCTTTGTGGGAGACTGGTATCTGCACTAGGAAACTATAACTTAAAGATAATATTGACAAAATATTTTAACCTGTGGTAGAAGAATTAAAAATAAAGGAAAAATAAAAAATAAAATGATACAAAATTAAAAGTTATTGTTGAAGATTGTAGGTGAGGTGTGGTGTGGTGTAGTGTAGTGCGGTGTGGTGTGGTGTGATATGGTGTAGTGTAGTGCAGTGTAGTGTAGTGCGGCGTGGTGCGGTGTGATATGGTGTAGTGTAGTGCGGTGTGGTGTGGTGTGATGTGATGTGGTGTAGTGTGGTGTGACACATGCATGACACAGATAATAATTAATAATTCATTTTCACTAATCTACCTGCCTTCGTCTTATATAAAGCTGGTTCAAAAAAAAAATATTAATCACATAGTAGGAGCTCCCAACCTCAATAAGGGCGTGAGAACGGTTCACGAATAAAATACACAAGTAGTGCTTGAGATTTGCCTAAAAATGAGAAGTCAATGGGCGCTATCTGGACCACTCCTCTTTCAAACGTTTTCATAAGTACGTATTGTTGGCTCGGGAGTGAAATATAACTGGATGGAGAAATTGTATTTATTTTTATAGAAATAAATATTAAGAAAGAGGCTTTTAAATACACTTTATGCGATAAAGAGAGCAATGGTGGCTCTGTGGTAACCGTGACTTCAAGTTGTAGGTCGTAGGTTCGAACCTAGACAAGCGCTTTACTTTGAGTAAATTATTTCAACACCACTGCCAATGATTTTATAATGAACAGATATGTTATACACTCACAAAACAACCGAAAAAAGTGTTCCGCGCATCACACATACCTTTAGTGGCATGAGGAACAGGGTGTAAAGTTCGCTCATCCACCATAGAAAAGGGAGGATCCTCCGACCAGACGGGTGTTGTGTCTGGTGGGCAACTGCCCGACGGTTTTTTTTTGGCATCTCGTAGCAGACCTAGAGAGGCCGTTGCTACTTAACCGGGTATTCCTGTGGCTGCTCTAAGGTTTTTAAGCTTAAAGCCTCCAGCCAGGGCGTAAAATATATTTATTAAAACTAAACGACAGCGCACTAAGGGCACCCCCTGTGTGGTACGGACCTCGGCTTAGGGCGTCGTTGGGGGATCACAAAATTAGTAATTTGGGGATGGGCTGGGCCCGACGTTTGATGTCGGGATGTTATACGAGTATATATGCTAGTCGCGCGGTAAACTCTGCTTGCGCGATGCAGAATTTTGTGTGACGTCAGTGTGACGCGTAGTTCACATGTCGCGATGTTGATGCCGCTACATCCCCACTTTTTATTTATTTTACATTTCACTACAAGTAAAAATGAATGATGAAGAGATGGCTTGATAAAAACAGCCAGAAAAAAAGAGAGAGTTATCAATTGCGCGTGAATGTAAACAAATATTATTCTGGCCACCAATCACCGAATGCGAAATGCGTCCTTGTCGTCCTCACGACAAAAAACTGTAGGTACCTATTTCCGGCGAGGGGGGTGATGGCTGATCTTTGCGTTATGCTCGTGAATGGGTGCTGCTTGTGGTGACTGATCGTCTTGCTGACCATGGTTTTGTTATTGTTATTAATAATTAACTGTTTTTATTTTACTTCGATGGTGCTAGTTTATCATTTGTGACTTCGAGTTATAGCTGTAGCTTTATTTAAGCGGGCACGCCCATTATGCCTGGAGGCTTTTATTTAGATACGTTTTGTTTACGTTATTTCTGCTTGAGTATAGTTTTCGACGATTATTATAATATATATTTTTGTATAATGGTGTGTGCCAGCTAACAAAGCAAATAATTTAATTTAACGTTTTGTGTTGCGTAATGCAAATTATTTTATATTGTATTGTGTAGCTTCAAGTTTTTATATGCGAACAGACAGCTGTGCTGCTGGGGAGTTTGTTGCACCACTTCTTCTTCCCAGATAAAGCACTAGGAAGTGGTGAAGGGTGGGCGTTTTTTGGGGACTGTCTCATGTAATTTTTGACGTTCGAAAAGTACTGATTCTCAGCCTAGTTTGAATAAATGACTTTTGATTTGATTTTGATTTCCATTTCTTTCTTTTTTCTAACCTCCAAATAAGAGAATATTAGGAAAACAATTGAAATATATTAATAAATCGAAGTATATTGCGTACTTACATGTGGTATGAGATCTCTTGTATTTTATTAACTTTGGTATCATAATTGGTACGCTTTCTAAACACACTCGGTGGCATTTTTCACACACTCGGTGGAAGTCGGGTAAACAATTAAATAATACGGTTACTTTACCGATGAAGTCAAAAGCCTGATAATGTCACAAATCTATTAATCATTTTGGTTCAAAACTCAATTGCTATTTTGGGGCCCTACCCGTGCATTTTTGTAGGAAGCCCAACTTTTAGACATCTATCCCACCGCCAGTAATTAAGGAGAAGCGAGTAGAGCTAATTAAATATGAGTTGGCGAGCAACGATCAGCGAGTGCGCGAAGGCCACGAGCGATTACTCACTGGAATGCATATGTTCCATTTTTTTTTTGTTCCTGGGGTGGTAAATCCTAATGGATGTCCTCCACCCTGGGGCGGGCAGAGGGGTCTGTTAGACTCTTACTGGCTCTGGCTAAAACCACCCCGGTGTTCCCTTCCCACACTTGCACCGGGGATCATGGGATCACGTGCGACTTCCGCGATCCCCGGCTGGATGGATTTGTACCAAGCGTGAGTCTCTCAGCGAATGTTCTTCCCGCCAAGCGAGCGTCGCTGAGCGAGCCTCTTTGATAGCTCTTGTCTCTGCGACAAACGAGTACTCGCCGGTAGCGGAGGTGTGAACAGTCAGCGATCAACTCTTAATAAATGTATCTGTTTTACTTGCGCGGGACTTGTAATCTTTTGCACGTTTCTTGTGCGAGAAAATTGTTGATAGCTGGTCGCTTTCTCGTCGGCGGCGATAGTGGGATTGGTGCTTTAAGCTGATAAGCGCTCGTTGTTACTAAATAAACACAACCTAATTATTAAAAAGTGTGTTAAAAAATTACAAAAAACTAAATAATCTTTACATACGATAAAAAGCAGTCACTAGCAACAAAGTAACGCCCGGAGGGATCCCTACATAATTTCCCTGTTCCTGACATTTGGTTCATAAAGTTAGCATCAAAACCGACTGCGGCTTTTAAAACCTCTAGAGGTTATGTTATCCTAGTATCTTTGTTAGAGATGGGAGACTGTTTATATAGCTGTCTCTTTCTAAAGAACAGATTTACAACTTTTTATTATGATGTTCGTGTTCTTAATTTCTCATAATTTTAATTCAAACTTGTTCTTTCTTCAAACGCATGAAATTCTTCTTGGTTATCACTTAAAATATTAAATATGTATTTTAAGAATGAATTTTGAAATTAATTAGGTATATATTTAAATTGTTTGCCATCTGTCTCAATCAAGTTGACCATAATAGGGATTGAGTTTCATAGCATTGACACAAGACATTGAAGCATACAGAGCTAGTTTACTGGTCGAGTAATTGCCTATATAATTATAGATTGCGTAAGCATTAATACCATCATTAGATTGAATCTGATACTACATGATAATCACCACTTCCACGTAATGCGTGTTAATTAGGTTGATATTCAAACCTAAATATTATGTAAGGTAACTTTAACGTTTAAACTGCCGGAAGCCCGGAACTCACAAGTGATACCAACCAAGTAGGTACCAACAATGCAGTTAGGTGTTAGACCAGTCGATCAACAAGAGGATATTATGACGTGTCACCGGCTCACCACACTATCTATTATGTGGGGACGCGCCTCACACAGGACCAGTGATTGATCTTTCTTGAGTTTATGTTACCCTAGTACATCGTGGGCGATGATGTATGATGGTTTGCATTTCAGAACTCTTGGGATTATTCCCAAGAATTGATGACGTATTTTATAAGACAGACTAAGGGCTAATAAAACTTTATTTAAACTAGTTTTTCATTACCAAAGGGCTGATGTTTTTAAAGTCAGTCAGTTATCTTTTATCCGTGAAAAAAAATTGACAACTGACAGTTTTTGTAAGGAATAACTGTCAAAAATTGAAAATTTATCAGCAGGACAAAAGTTTATATAATAAATAAGTACACTGAGAGGACTGACAGCATATACATATTATAACATTAGTTTGGTCGAGTGCACCCTAAATGGCTTGTGAACCAAAAATAACATATAGTTTATGATAATGTAGGAAGAATTTCTGAGATGCAAAGGCAAAAAGAGGGAAAAGAAGTCAAACTGGAGGCTTGGTTCTAGTACTCCTAAAATAATAAAACTACTCTTATCTACCCGAAACAAGACCTAAACCCGTGACATGCCAAGCAAGTTGTGTAAATCAGTTAAAATGGTTCGGACTGTACGCATTTCTGGTTGTAGGGACTGTGGGATCGTGGCTTGACCCAATTGTGGTCGGGTTGAATCTTGCGGGCCGGAGCAGCTTCGGCCACGTAGTGTTGATGTCTCTGTGTTTTATGATGTCCTGGTGCCTACTTGACGGAGGGCCAAGATTTTGTATTGGTTTAGTTTTCTTGTTTTACCGGAATTCGATTAGTTAGAGTTTTCATTGTTTTTAAGTTTTTTTCTACTTACTAGATAGGTACTTGAAATACTTGATGTTATTGCTGACACGACTACGTTCATATTTACCTGAAAAAAGAAAAATGACAGGATTGTAAAAAATATATTATTAGGATCATTGAATAAAATTCTCATGTTTTTTTTGTTGTATATTTTCTGTTGTTTTATTTATTTTATTCGTATAATTATTAAATAAATCATAAATGAAGGCTTTGATCCCAACACTATCATTACCAGTATCAGTATTATTGATAAATTACCCTTTTGACGTTACCATTTCCTAGAACAATAAGCTTAACATGGTCCCGAAGATAGGTTCGCCTAATTTCAAAGAAGGCAGAAGCGGAGCAAAACTGCCAAACCATTCATGTCAATTTCGTTTCACTTTCGCGTCTCACCATTGGGTGACAAGCAAACGTACTTCTTCGATTAACTTACGCTCCGCGAGCTGTGTGAAGCTCGTCATTTCAAAAACACGCTAGACAGGTTGTCTACTTCACTAAAGGCTCACTTTCATTGGTCAATAGGGCTCTTATGCGGAGTGCGGGACATTTCTGTAACGCATGCCATAGCGCCCACATGCAGGGAACCGTTTTCATTAGTCGATAGGGAACGATTGCGGTATACGGAAAATCTACACCGCCCGTTTGACAGTTTCTTTGAAGGCTCATTTTCATTGGGTGTGAGGCACGACCGATGAATTTCATTGGTCGTTACGCTCGCTACGGGGATTCCTCGCAGACGGTGTATCGACCGCATTGTTGACTTATGACTTTTATTAGTCATTAAGGGGACGATAACCGACTTTTAATGATTTTATACTGAAGATCGCGTCTAAACGAGTAGTGTTAATGATTTGAAAAAAATATATGTTAAATTAGAGCATTTTCTCAATAACTTAATGTGAATATTTTAGATTATGTTTATATTATATAGTGAAATTAATTTGTAAAGTTATGTCTAACGCGGATAAAAAACTGAGACTGGCGCAAAATCTACCAAGCGTATTTTTCTGAAACCTTCAGCAATTTAAAGATAATTTAATTATTGAACTTTTAATATACGCGTTTTATTAAAATGCTTTTTGTTTTGTGTATAATAAATTAATAATGCGTCAAATTGGGGACAGCGCTCCTTGATGGGTGAGTCCTATTACTAGCTGAACGTACGACACGTTGTGTGAGCTCAGTGCAGAACACGCAAGCTAACTACTCAAGGTGACTGGCATATATCTGCGTCTTAAACCGTCTGAGGGGAATTCCCACATGCTGTGTAACGACCGAGCTATCTACTAATGAAAATTACACTAAATAAAAGCGCACTGTTGCATTTTAAATTCTTGAGACCTTATGTTGAAACCTTGAAACAATATGTTTACATCGTTGTGCTCAAGCAACAGTCCGATTTTATTTAGTTTAGTGTAAATAAATGTCAATCAAATAGAAGCCCATTTAACATTTATTTAGGTGTCACCTAGTGTTAGTGAAAATGGGTAAGAGCCTCGCTGTTTCTTATTCTTTCGTTTCGCTTTTGCAAGCAGTGCAATGTGCTAACATTAAAACAGTCTTGCCCACAAGACGAAACCCAGCACTCGTGTCGGTAAAGAGAACACACTGATATAAATAGCGTTATGATAGTAACAGATGGATGCAAAAGAAATTTATCATCCGCGCCATAACGTTCTTTTAGCGTGTCGCTAAAAACGGAACTTACACCGCAATATTAAATAACGCACAATATAAAAAAACGATTTTTTTTTCCTTTTAACTTCATTATAAATTCAAAAACAACCAGTTAGCTGGCACTTGACTCTAACAAAAAATAATACTTTTATTACGGAATCGGATCCCTGAATAGACAAATAGTTTTCACAGACCCGTACCGCCTGATTACAAAACAAGATTTATATTTTGACATGGCTTAAACCATGGAGCCAGTTTTTGTAATAAGAACGCAACAGTGATTGAAATACCGATCTTTATATACAAAACTGAAAACTTAGTTCGGTACTAAGTTGTCAGTTTTGTGTTTAGGAACTTTACCACAATCGGAATAAAGTTCGAAATTCAATAATGGCTAAAGGTTGTAAACCTGGGTCTGAAGATAAACCATGTTTTGTAATAAGGGGAGTTATGTTTTTCAATGGCCTATCCAACGATACCCCACACTGGGATAGACAAGAAATAGTACATTACTGCAGCGACCTGCAAAAGGGATACGGATGGGCGAACGGGAAAATGTGGGCCGAGGCGAAGCCGAGGCACTCACACGTGAGTCCATTAATACCTGGTTGCGGCCAAGGCTTGTATAGTACTTTTCTCAAAAAATGAGCGGAAATTCAAACTAAGTAAACTATTAATTCCAGATTCAATGACGAACAACGATAATTTTTCACGCGCCAATGTGTTCATTTGTTTCTTTTTTATTGAAACAGCTTTATTTGCAAAGCAGTTCGAAATTTTGGCAAAACCTTTGATAAGTTACCTCCTTGGTTGCCATATATGACAAGTAAAAAGTACAACGCCACGTGCTACGATCCTTAGAGATTGATTCCTTTTTCGGCACATTCCTTTTTGGACATATTCCGTTTTCAGCATATTCTTGTTTCGGCACATTTTAGTAAATAAATTATACTATGAAATACTTGTGACTTTGCTTCCGTAATAAAATAAAATAATATTTATTAGTAAAATATTATATTTTAAACAATATAAATAAAAGACAAAAATTAAACAGTACCTACACTGATTACTTAAAATAATTGGGCAACTAACTAATGATGATAACCAACTAGGTATCTAAATTCATATGCTTATGGACGCGTCTTTTATAAAAGTTGGCAAAGCCTAATATGCTCTTCAATTGATAAGATCCTCATTACAAAAATTACCTTACTATTTCACTGCCGTCTACCTTGTATTAGGTATCTGTTGTGGGTAATTATATTACAAAACACACATATATACACACATAAACTCACGCCTTCTTCCCATGGGGGTAGGCAGAAACTATAGATCGCCACTTGCTACGCTCCTTACATACTCTTTTTGCTTCGCCTACGTTCATACTCGTACATCACAAAAACAAAACAAAATAGCCCTAGGCATTTTAAAATTTCAGAATAATGATGCTTTGTTGTATATAATGATTTATGCCGAAAACGGAATGTGCCGAAACAAGAATATGCCGAAAACGGAATATGTCCAAAAAGGAATGTGCCGAAAAAGGAATCAATCTCCTTAGTTACTTCTCTTCCTTAGTTCCCATTCATACATCCCGCCTTATATGTGCGCCTGTTACTAACCACCCAAACGCCTGAACTTTTGAAGGACACGAACATAAAAACCCTGAACATTTTAACAACACGTTCAATATTCCGTCTATACGAAGACTTATATAACTCTTTTATGTCGTACAATAGGTTGGCCTAACAAAAGGTTTACGTAACGAACTCTAACGAGTGGACATAGTCCGGACAGTTAATCTCTGGGAATTTAACTTATGTTTGAGCTATCTATGTATGTTTGTATGTAAGGTTGTCTGAACCCAGCTTAGTCGCAACGCCGACCTCATCTAGTTTTAAAAATATGATTGACGTGTAAAAGTGACCGGCATGTCCTAGAACAAAAAAATCGAAGACATGTGACATCTACCAACCCGCACGGGGCCCGCGTGGTGGATTACAGCCCAGTCCCTCTCACAGAAAGAGGAGGCCTGTGTCCCAGCTGTGGGAACATTATAGGCTGATTATGTATGTATGTTATCATTTAGTGTAAAACTTAGTTTTAGTGACATATTAGTTAAGTTAGTATATCCTGCGAAAACTGCACTCATGCGCAAAAGTATCATCTGCATGGCTCCAACTATATTTAACAAGCTACCTAAACGTTGGAAGGAGCTAAATATCAAGGCGTTCAAACGTCAGTTGATACTATTTTTATCGCAAAAAGCATATTACAGTGTGTCTGAATTTTTAGTCGAAAAACTTGTCTGACATTAATTTTATTATAATATAGTTGTAAGTTTGACATAGCAGTTTGGTTAAATTCTTTATATAATTAATGTGACTAAAATATTTGTACGCCAATATATTATAAGGCTAAACATGATTGGACTTTATTGTAATTTATTATCATCATGCATGCTGTTGTATGTATATACCATGTTTATACAAATAAATGAATCTTATCTTATCTTATCTTAAAAATTTTATGGGGTTGTCAGAAACATCAACACATGTATATTAAAAACATCATAATCCATACTTAAAAAAATAGTATAAATTCGAAAGATACTCTGTCTGCATGTAGTAACGTAGTCTTTAATCTTATAATAATTATGCTTTTTTGATAAGGACACGTTTGATGTGGGTTTTTGAATTTTCCACCGCTAAGTTCTGTAACAGACTTTGGCAACTTGTTATAAAAGCGGATACTGTTTATAAGAAATGACTTGCTTGTTTTAGTTAATCTAAATTTGGGTATCACAATTTCATGTTTACTACGTGTATTTATATTATGGAAATCACTTCTTATTTTAAAGAGGCCTAAGTTTTTGCGAACATATAAAATACTTTCTAAGATATAAAGAGAAGGCAGAGTTAGTACGCCTAAACTGCTGCCCCGATAATTATGATATTTGACAAATAGGTAGCCTGGAGAGCTGTGGTGGTCCAGTGGTAACGGCGCCAACTTACGAGTTGTAGGTCAAGGGGTTCGACCCCAAGCCGGCAAGATGTTTTACTTTTTGTAAATTATTTCATCACCGCTGCTCTCAAAACGTTGAAGGAAAACATTGTGAGGAAACCGGCATGTCCTAGAACCAAAAACTCGAAGACATATAACATCTACCAACCCGCACTGGGCCTGCCTGGTGGATTACAGGCCATTCCCTCTCGAAGAGAGGAGCCCTGTGTCCCAGCAGTGCGAAAAGTATAGGCTGATTATGCTAGGAAGCCTGGAACCTAAAGAATTACATCATAAGGCTATTTATATTCTGGATATTTTTTATATAAACCGGCCAAGTGCGAGTCGGACTCACGCACGACGGGTTCCGTTTCACGTTAAGGTGTATTTTTGTGCTGTAATGCCAATAAACCCATTTTTCTTTCTTTCTAATTTCTTTCGTTGCTCTGTTGCTTATTACCAAGGTGTTTTTGTGTGTATTCCATGCTATTAAAAAGTACTTACATATTCCATGCTCAAGCTATCACTTCCTGTTACTCACTTCCGTCCCTTTTCACGAAATCACTCACACAGAAAGAGAGGAAAGAAGTTACACAAAAACAACGTTTCTAAACTTTTGGACGACTTTGAAAGTCCAAACACTACTTGTTACATATTTATCCACGTTGGTACATCATTTCAGTAAACATAATAACTCCTAAGACATTTGCTTCAGCGGTTTTCGTTCGTGGAATTGGTTCTCTCTTCAATAAACACATTCAGCCTAATTCAGGTGTTTCAGCACGCATGGCTACTGAAATGTAAAGCTTATTTGTAATAATAGTACTTATTTTATTTTATTCAGACTTTTTTTATTCGAATTCGTTCAATAGAAGTTTTTTTTAGCGGAGTTTGTCCATAAAGAGTATTAGGAGCTCATGTAGTAAAGGAGGTGTACTCCTGCGTTCTTTTGGAGACAAATGAGCTGGATAATATACTTTGGACTATGACTAATTTCGACACGAAAGTAACTCATGAATGTATTGAGAATGAGACTATTCGTTTCTCCAAACAAAAGGTGTTTCGCAATTATCATTGCAATTTTACATAAAAAAGAAAGAAAATATGTTTATTTCGCCCGTAACTACTTCAATTTATTAAACCAATTACAGGCACTTTTGAATTGTCAAAGAGTCGGTGAGTTAGTCAGAAAATTAAAGAACGGGCAAGAAACTCCAAGGATAGATACTCTTTTAAATCAAGATATTACCAAATCCTGGGTATATTATTCTTGTTGCTTCTATGTATATGTAAAAACCTAAATAAGTCCTGGCAGTTAAGAGATGACCAGTCTCAACTGACGGTACCCGTTCACGAACATGACGCGTGGATCGCCACCATTCAGCTCAACCATTTTGTAGAGAACTGAAGACTCAACATACGGGCGACCATCAGCGAGACATTGTAAACACAAACGAAAAATAACTTAATACTTAATATAAAAAAACTTAAAATACTCATAGAATTTTGAACAATCTGTCCAAAATTCTATGAGTATTTTAAGTTTTTTTGGCATCGATAGCATTTATTTTAACCCTTAATTGCATTACCGACAAAATAGTACAATGAATGTTATGTAAGTGTAAGGCCAGACTGCAAACGCGGGCGCGGCGCGACGTACTCGTACCTAACAACTTCATTTGAGCGTCCATAGTGGGCACGTGGGCGCGGGGCGGACGTGGGGAGCGGCGCGGGCTATTTGGCGCGGGGAGCGCGCGGGCAACTCGCGCTATAGCTCGTTCATACAAGTGGCTACAGTGAGTGCGCGGGCGGTAAGCGACAACCCGCGCGGGAGCGGGGACTTCAAACTAGCTCGAGCTGACCGTTTGCCATTTAAAGTAAGAATTTTCCAGTAAAAACAAGTCTTCCTCATCCATATTATATTTTGACAAACACTAGACACGACAACACCCGCGGTCGACTGCGGACAGGCACAATCGCGCGTGTTCCCGCACCTGCGCCCCTCCCCGCACCGCGCTGCCAGTGTGGCCAAGCACTTATGGATGGGGTAGGTAGGTATTTGCGACCTGTAGTACTATTCTGTAATAATCTCATCGTGATAACATTAGTGAAGTGGGCGTGGAGTGAGCTGTCAGTGTGATCCCGGCTGATGCTAGGGATTGACAATGACCAAGCATTACATTTACAATCTTAATCGATATTTTAATAACATCTTTTATGGTAATTCTATTGATAATTTTATAATATTACAAAGCTAGTATTTCAGTTCCTAAATATTACTATTCTGGTAGTTTTTAAAACAATTGCAAAACAGAGATTACATAGAATTTAACCCCACACAGACTATGAAAGGTTAAGCTATAAAGAGGAAAAATACATAAAAAATATATAAAAAAAAACAAAATTGACTTTCTGAATGAATTTATGTGTTTTCTATTTTATTTAAAAAAACTCTAAATAGTAATATTTAGACACATAAATACTAGCCTTTGAAATAATATAAAATTATGAATAGAATTAGTATATAAATCTCGATTATGATTATAAATGTAATGCTTGGTCAATCATCAGTGGGATGACACTGACAGCTCACTCCACGCAAGTTTTCACGGTCACTTCTTGGTGGGAAAGGGAAGCGTCATGTTCAGCAGTTTGTTTACTTTTCCAAAATTTGTGTTTAGCCGAATATTAATGTGTAAAAATGGTGGATTATTAACGATTAAGTGTTTGTGAACGTGCATTAGTGTAGGCAAATGAAACAAAACAGTGCAACTTCGCTTCAAGTTCTCTCAAGAATTCCGCGTGAGGTCTCAGTAAAGTGCCACATCTTTACTGAAACTCAAGGGGAGCGGGTGGGGCTATCATCATCATGCATTGAATATAATTCATTTCATCAAACAAGTTTTGTAACTAAATAAAGACTTGGCTAAAAGGTCCCAGCAACCAGGCCATTAAAATAATATTTAAAAAAAAGTTTTCACGGTGAAATTTTTACAGAATCGAGATATTGAGCTATCTATTCCGACACTCTAGCTGTTATTCTATATAACCTCCGTTAATCACTATACACCTACCTCTGGAAACGTAATCAATAAACATCGATCACTTTCAAACACATATCTTCCCTGCCTTCTCCCAACTGTGTCGGGGTCGGCCAGTCAAATCGGATGCTACTAACCACCAGTATTTTCCTTTTGTTCCCGTTGAGTTACACCATTTTGTGTTACACTGTTACCCATTGGGAAAAAAATTACCGACACTGTAACTCAAAGCCCCTTTTTTTTCCATCAATTTACATTGCAATCTAATAGTACATAATAATAATAATATAATAATATATAATCTAGGTAGTCGTTTCTGGAGTCGTAGGAGGTCACAGTTTTAACCTAACCTAACCATTTTTTTTTAAATAGTTAACCTACTCTAACTCGTTCCATAAATAACCTTGTATTAAGTCAAGATGTATTTTAACAATTTCAATTAAATTGTCACTCAAAGGGCAAAAAAGATGTGGCTTTGAGTTACAGTGTTACTAATCGGTATTTTTTTTCCCAATGGGTAACAGTGTAACACAAAATAGTGTAACTCAACGGGAACAAACTGTATTTTCACTTCCACTTCACTTTCCCTTCCAAACATAATAATATACTCTACCCGAAATCCCAAAAAAGTACGGCTTGCTTAAATTACCTCGAGTAACTGATACCCCACAAAAATGAACTGCCAGCAAATTGTTCGGGACTCAGAAATAGAGGGAAAAATAAAAGTGAATAAAGCGTTTTTATTTTACACCGTTATTCCGGGAATTTCCACAAACATTCTCACGTTGCTTTTACCCTGGTACTCCAGAGAAGAGATATTGCGATTTGATACTTGGAACCTTGATATATTTTTGAGTTTTGTTTGTGTTAGTTTGCTGGCCCGTATTATGAAATAAAATCAATCAATCATTGGACGATGATTGGGAAAGCCTTTGTCCAGCATTAGATATATATCAGCTGAAATGATGATGATTGATCAAAATTACAGATTTTGTATAAATATAAATGACCGTTTGATCAATGAGAATTGTTCTAGAACGCGGTGGATCAATTTGTGTGAAACAGATGAACCTCAACGCCTCGGCATAAAATAGTTGTGAAACAGTCCGTGGTTCAGACAAACTCAAAACCACTCTTCATAAGGGTTAGAGGAAAATAAGGAACTTCCAAATACCACCTTATAATCCATCAATAAAAAATATGGCGAGACATATTCAGTAGAATAAAAATAAATTAAGTAAGTTAGTAAGTAATCATTTATTTACAAAAAACTTAGCCTAAGTAACATCAGGTTTGTAGGAATAAGGGATGGGTATGGCTATTACTAATGAGTAAGACCCCTGCCCTTCAAACTAGGAAAATCCTGTATCATGAAGGATAGATTTGCCTGAGAATTGCCTGATATACCCCTTTATTGATGAAGCTTTAAGCTCCATTTGAAAAACTTACAAAGTAATGCATACATAAACTCGCGCTTTCTTCTCATGGGCAAAAACTACAGAACGACGCTACGATTCCTAAATAATCCTTTTAGTTCATTTACGTTCATACATCTGGTCATACACGCACTCCGGTTGCGAGTACTACGCACCTGACAAAGAAATGAATAAATAAAAATAAAAACTTTTTACTCCAGACTTAGAAATCCTTATATTGATAATAGAGTAATAGTTATGACTAGTGTTGGTAGTTAAAAAACATTCATCATCGTCAATTCAGCTGAAAGTATGTCCACTGCTTGACATAGGCCTCCCCCAAAAAGGGGGGAGGGGTTGCCATAATCGCCACGCTTGGCAGGCGGGTTGGCGATCGCAGTGTGGTGTTAAAATGCATATTTATTTATTTATTTATATTTAATAAACAAGTAACAAGACTCAAAAAAGTGTTAGTAAACAATATTTCTTATTATCTATGTTAGTAAAACTAAACCTACACATTTAATCAAACACCTGCCCCATAGTTATGAGAATCCCTGCTACAAGCTCAACACCGATGTGGAAAGCTTGCAGCAGCGATTCACACACAAGCAGTCCAGTCTGCTCGCGACACACTGCAGTATAATGTTGGGGCTGGCCCGCACCCGGCGCACCAGGGAGGCGCATCTTTTTCGCATCGTAGCGTAGAAGCAATCGACACCAGCTTCAGCAAACATCCCCGATGCGCTACAGAAGCGGAACAGCCCCATCAATACCCGGAACGCATTATAATATTCAATTCGAAGGGCGCTGTACGACTTTTGAGTGTAATCTACCCACAGGCTGCACGTGTAAAATGAGGTGCAATATGCACGAAATAAGGTTCTTTTAACTGCCTTCGAACAACGTACAAACCTGCGAGCGATCATATTAGCTCTCACCGACAGCGCCCTCCTTTCTCTTTCAATATCATCATCATCTCTGAGGTCAGCGGTCAAAAGATGTCCCAAGTATTTCACCTTAAATACCCTCACAAGCGATATCCCGTTCAACCTGACTGGAGGCATAGGAACAGAATTTCGACCGCTGACACCAAAAATCATGACCTGACTTTTAATGACATTGTAGACCAAACCATGAAGTAAAGCATAATCTTCACAGATGGTCACCAACCTCCTAAGACCACAAGCCGAGGCACTCAGCAGCGCCATATCATCGGCGTAACTAATGTTGTTTACACATACTCCGTCAATGAAACAGCCGGCACGCTCTCTGCTGAGCACCTCGATCAGCTCATTGACATACAGATTGAAAAGCGTGGGTGAAGTCAACCCCCCCTGCCTCACCCCGCATTCCAACCTATACCTCTCCGGCCCAGCGTACCTGATTGATCTGGCCTCCATACCAGCATTTAAAAGTGCTTATCAACTCAGGAGGAACTCCGGCCTCCTCTAACTTCCTCCAGAGGATACTGTATGAGACCAGATCAAAAGCTTTGGATAGGTCAAGGAAGCAAGCATACGTAGGTGTTTTCCTATCTGCATAGTACCTCACAGCCCACTTTAGACACAAGATGGCACTCTCAGTAGATAGTCCGGATCGAAACCCGAACTGGTTGTCGTGCAGCTGAACAGAGTCCTTAAGCTGTCTGTCAAGGAGGCTGTCAAGCACTTTTGCGATCACTGTAGCTAGAGAAATGGGCATGTAATTCTTTAAGTCAGCGATATCACCCGTTTTATTTTTAATAATGGGCACTACAATAGTTTTAGTCATATGACAAGGTAAATATGCATGGCTGACACAAAAGTTGTAAAACATTGCTAACACTCTTGGTAAATGAGGGCCCGCAAACTTGAGGTGCTCGATGCTCAGACCATCGTGACCTGGAGACTTGCCTCTTGACATACTGTTAATAGCACGTTTAACGTCCTTGGCTATGAATCTCGTCACAAGGTCACCATGGTCAACAACATCAGGCTCTGAAACGCAGGGACCCAGTGGTGACTTTATCCTAAAATGCTCCTTAAAGAGGTCAGCAATGCCTACGGGGTCGCTCTCGCCATTGATCGCCACAGGGAGGCCAGGTTTACTGCTTAACCTGTTCGTGTGTTTCCAAAACGAGCGAAAATCGTTGCTTGAATGTCGTGAAGCCAAAATATCCATTTTTATTTGGTCTTCATTATTTTGACACCATTTCAAGCGAGCCTTAAACATTCTCTTAGATTCACGCATGTCACAAAATGTGGGACCAGCAGCAGGCTTCCCCAGGTCTTCCCACAGTCGAAATGTCTGCCTAGCGTCCCTGTAAGCCTCACCAACATGCATATTCCAACCTACCACTACTTTGTTTTTCACTACTTTGTTTTTCCATAGAGAACGCTGCTGCCCATTCTCTAGTAAGTCCCTTAGTCACCTTTTACTACACCCACGCGGCCACGGGAAGAAATGGGTGGTGCTATTCTTTACGTCCGGCACCACACGGAGTAAAAACATTAAAATAACCCAGTGGTGGACGTTACGCGTGTCCAGCCTAAAAATATATTTATTGCGGCAATAAAACATAAATAAATAAAAAATAGGGAGAAAGCTAATAATTTCAGCACAACTTCAGTTTTACCGCAAGCAAAATGTATTTTAAACTATATACTAGTTTTTGTTAATATTGTAGAATGTGGTACAATGTAATACAATGTTCCACACATTGTATTACATTGTACCACATTCCACAACAAACAAAAACTAATACCGTTATCGTTTTATTTTATTATTTCGATAAAGGTAGCGAGCGATGCCCCTTTAGTGACTAGGGGTGGCTCTAAGGTGTCCACATAGATTTTAATGTGTTTCATATAAATGATTTCACTTTTCAAAGGGGCTCGTGGTTAATTAATAACAGCTGCTCAGGTCCATCGATAGTTAAGATACGCTTGCCACGGTCAGTATATGGATGGGTGACCATCCATTCAAACTCACTCAAACTCAAACTCAAAACATTTATTTCAATTAAACCTATTACAGGCACTTTTGAATTGTCAAAGAGTCGGTCAGTTAGTCAGAAAGTTGAAGCTATTTGCCCATTCCAAAACGTAGATCTCTATGGAGAAGAACAGGTAAGAAACTCCAAGGACACTCTTTTAAATAAAGATATTACAAAATCCTGGGTACATTATTCTTGTTGCTTCTATAAGTGAGAACAATGTAAAAATTTAAATACTTATTTTTAAAAAAACAAAACAAAATATAAGATTTAAAGATTACAAATAAGCCCTGGCAGTTAAGAGAAGACCAGTCTCAACTGACTGGGCCCACACAAAAAAATTGCGTTATTTCGTTGTTATTATCCATACATTATACATCTATACTTATAATAAAATCGTAGCGAAGTCAAAATTGTTCTTTGAATATTTTTGAAAAAAAGTAATTGCTACCAGATGTGAGAACGAGTCTGATACCAAAAATATAGTTTTTAGAAATTTTATCCATTTGTCGAAACAACCAGACGGGCGAAGCGGCCAGCAAAATCTAGTTTTTTTATCTAAGATATTATTTATAAGCCTATTTCAACATGTGTAATTATAAAATCGTTTTTAGGGTCAACTTGTGATGGATTTAAAAAAAATTTGTATTCGCCAAAAACATTAAAAACATAAAGACTTCTACAGACCGGTGCACACGCGACGCGACTCAAAGGCCCCGCGTGTCGTACGACGAGCGGTGCCTTTGTGTCGCCTCGCGAGTCGCGCCGGTCTGTAGAAGCCTTAATTATAATATTGGTGCACACAATGGCGTGCACATTTCTTTTTTTACTAGCCTACGCTACCCCTCTCGTGGACAAAGGCCTCCCTCCACTCGTTCCATCTTTCCCGAGCTCGCGCGTCCGCCTTTCAGTTTTTTCCATTAATAATTACTGCTTTTTAATTGAGTAACCTTTCGGTCAGCCCTATAGACGGTGGCACGGTATCCTTAAAAGCAATCCGGAAAATTGGTTTATTTACCTGATTGGTCTCTATTTCCATACCTACCACGAAATTAGTTCAGGTAAGTGCCTACTTGTAAGAATAAGGGAATTATGACACGGGACTGGGTCAATTTCCTTTGGCGTTTCATGTTGCCAATTGATAGTCCTTCGATGTTTACTTGGAAATTATGAGGACCCTTTCTCCAGCGGTGGGATTTGAAATATTTAAAGAATATAATAGTGACAAGTTAAGCCCTTCTAATGGATAGTTATCGGTGTTTATTGTTATGGTCACTACGTTTACTCAACGAAATGTTGATAGTTAGTTCAAGTTTAGCTTGCTTAGCGCAAATGAGTATGACCCTTTTAATGTTCCAAAATAAACCCACAGAGAAATTATAAATTTATAATCAGCCCATAGTTGCCACTGTTGGGAATCAGGAGCCTATTAAAAAAAAATAGATATAAAAAAATAAACAGCACCGTCACGAAAATGAAAGTGACAATTTGGTTTTACTTTTTGACAAAAATGTCGTATTGTCTGTTATATTAAATAGGCCCAAAGTTTTCTCTCTGTATGAAAGAGCCAGATCACAGTTTTTTTTTTCTGACAAAGATGTCAGAAAAAACATTGTCCCAATTCTTCCCAAGACATCACACAGACAATAAGATGACTATCTGCTACGTCGTAGCAGCGTAGCCGTGACGTCATAATCTTCAGCTACGTGGCTACTTCGTAGCAGCCACAGTGCAATCGTTTAAAATTCAAACCTGCTTAGTTTCAAATAATGTTTTTCGTCCAGATTCTTACAGATAGACGGGAAAACAACGGGTTGCCGTATCCCAAACACATGTTAAAGTCCCGGGAAAGCGATAAATTCAACTTTTTACGTGAGTGTATTCGCTTGAAAAATCTAGTTTATTGTACTTTTTTACGTAGATGCAGTATTATTTATTGCTATGATTACGAAAGGGTACATAATGCAGTGGTGGGGTAGCTGCTAAGGTTACTTACTTGGATAAAAAGGGTTTTTCAAAACCAAGAGACCGAAATTGCGCAAAAAAAAAAGTGTTGACATTTTTTAAATTATTACGTTTACTTATATCTAGAACTAGCTTGTAGATATTATGTTTCGTTTATTCATTTTTGTCCATACAAAATACCATTTAAATTATTTCTGAAGAAAAAAAAAATATATTTAAAAAATAGTGGTCACCGGGGTCGGGAGGTCCAAGCTACCGGTGGCTAGGACTCCAGAGACAGGAACCTTCTCACGATGCGAGCTGTATCGAGGAGTACTGCCTTCTGAATCAGGCCCTTGATACAACCGCCTAACAAGAGCCTCGCAAGATGTTGATTGACCCTTTCGGCCATTAGGCCGTGGCCGTTACGACAGACAGTTTTGACGTTCAAAAGTGCCATGTATGTGCCTATTTGAAATAAATAATTTGACTTTGACTTGACTTGACAATCGGCACAAAGACATTCGAGTTCACATTCCACATGTTAACAACCTCGTGTGCTAAGTCGGGTTATTTTGTTTGTTCTCTTTCTCAGTTTTCACGAACGTGGAAAAAAAATGTTAACATTGACAATCATAGCGCGGCGCGCTAATCGATCAATCTCCACTATATCAGGCTTATTGGCAACAATAGTCCCGTCAGTAATGATAGGCCGATCCCAGTACAACGTGACATGGTCATTTTTGAGAACTGGGTCGGGCAAATACTTGTAATACGATACCTCAGAGAACAAAAGTTTATATTTTAAAACAAGTTGCTGGTGAGCAGGCTACTTGTTTAAGGCATGCCCAAGTGGTCAGGATAAGTGCAAGTACTCACCCTTAGCCAGATGAGAACAACCAGATGTAAAAAATTATGTCGGATGGACTCCCCCGGATGGTGGTATAATATGTCTCCGGTAGTTAATCGCCAAGATAACTTCGTCCATAATTGAACATTTAGTTTCCTCAAAAAGTTCACCAAAATGTAGCCAGGACACGGATGCTAAGAAATCTACACCAGGCTCACGAAGAGCCTGATGGAAGCACCCATGAAGCTCGTTGCTTTACCATACGTCTTTGCGGTCAACAGCAGAAAGGTTTGCGCCCGTTCTCGTTAGCCATGGAGAGCAGGGTGAGCCCCTTGTCCACTGCGATCTAATAAGCGGGTGCATACCCACTTCGGTTGAAAAAAATATTCCCTGAGACTGCATCGGATTCCATAAGCTGCCTTCGCTTAACATGCATAAGTGCATGATTGCACATTTTTCCGCGTCAAATTCCATCCTGATGGAGCTTCTAAAAGTTTCAGTTACCTTTAGTAGCTCCATCAGTCGCGATTTGTTGTGGGTAAACAGCGATTTGTTGTGGGTAAACAGTTTCAAGTCATCCATATAGATGAGGTGAGATATGACTTGATTACCTGTCCTCAACCGATAGCCTAGACCTGAATTCTGCAGCAGTGTGCGGATTCAGAGCTAAGCAGAACCAAAATAGACTCAAAATGTCGCCCTGTAATATTCCCTGTTTAATCCATATAGGCACATCATTCCCCTGGATTTGTCGACACCCTGGATAGCAAAGGACCGTCCTCCATTACCCACTACACAACTGAAGGAAGGTGCGTAGAGTTGTATCCATCTTGTACAACTCCAGCACCCTCATGAGCCATGTATGTGACACTGAGTCGTAGGCCTTCTAATAATATATTCCATTGGAGTGAACCTATACTCGCGAAACGCATCCTCCAGTGCGCTCCTCAATCGCTTGTTGCACTGGCTACTAATGTGTACTGTGGCAACCCTATCATCATCCTATTGAACACCATGATTGGATCACGGCGGGATTGCATCAATAGTTGACGCTTGAACTGCAGTTTGTGCCGGAGCTGAGACGATAATATGATTGCTCAGTACCTCTGAGCGCAGCCTATCAAGTGCGGCATCGTTCAACCTGTGAATACGTTTGATGACCCGCACCTGATAAGATAGTCATGCCGAGACGTTGAACCCCTTTGTAGACCCATAATATGCGCGCATGACGTTCTCGTTCATAGACTATGTCCATCACATCATGCGCTGCACACAGCCACCGGCAGTTTGGACCCCGCCCAGTTGGCCCCTAAATACCAAGCTCCTCGGTGGCCAGTCTCTCCCCTGCCGACGTACAGGTGTTCGCAACGTCGCTGTCAGCGGGAAGCTACTCGTCGTTCGAGCTGAGCTTGATGCAACTGATGCAACTACCCCGGCCGGTGTCGTCACAGCGCTCATGCTGGGGCTGGCTACTTGCGGCCGCGCGAGGCAGAGCTGAGCGAAGAGTCTGGAAGTGGTGGGCGTGATCGTCATACAGCTGATCTCGTCATTTCATTATAATTATTTCCGTTTTAGCGTGGTTTATTAAAGTCTATTAATTTTGGTTCATTTGACTCTTGTTTAGATTATGTCATGATTTTAAAAGTTTTAGGATTGTTTTGGGTTTCTCTGAAAATAAAAACTGCGCCCAAACTAAACTGTGAAAATTATGAAAATAAATTTCGTGACCTTCCGTTGACGTTGGTGTTGCCAACTATCCGAAGTCCGATGTTATATGTTTTATTATTATTATCTGTGAATTATTTGTATCTTATTATTCAAATCAAATGAAATCAAAAATATTTATTTGCTAGAATATGGTAAATAGGGTG
Organism: Tiliacea aurago; assembly: GCA_948098905.1. Taxonomy (NCBI): domain Eukaryota; kingdom Metazoa; phylum Arthropoda; class Insecta; order Lepidoptera; family Noctuidae; genus Tiliacea; species Tiliacea aurago. Next base: position 19,530,012 of record OX402596.1, read on the forward strand.
TTACAGTAAATTTGTTCCAGCATATCCTGCCATAACATGGCGTGCAAATGTATTCACAATCAGCGATGTCAATTAATCCAACTTACAAATTACAGATTCTATTGATTTGTCTTCTAAATAGTCCATAATATTTTTTAAATAGTAATATTTTAAAAAGCATTTTTTTTTACTTTTTTAGCGGTTAGTCTTGAAAAGTATTTGGTAAATGATTGTAAATAATAATCGACATGCAGTATACATTTTTCTCAAATAATTTTAGTTTTATTGGTGGCAGCCGAAGTCTATCTTCATGCCGTGTTCGGCTATTTGGCCTGTGCTCGTTTCAAATTAATTGTAGTTTCTCTGAACAAAAAGACTTATTTCTAAAATATATAAACATGGCAGAGGTAGAATTTAAAGTTTTTGAAATAGTGGCTTACAGCTGTCTAAAAAGTGAGCTCCACAAATTGCTCGTATACATTTTTTTTGGAGTCAGCTTCAAAATTTTTGTATCACAATACATTTTAATGATCAGTGGAACATTCGGCGAATTTCGTCTAGACTTAAGAAAAATAGGAGTATGTCATTTATATAGATATCAAGGATATTATGAATGTTAACAGTTTCTGAGAATCGCTATGAGTGCCAATTATAGGTACATTTTATTATATTGCATTTTTTTTAGTATGCTTAGATGATGCGTAGATGAGCGAACCACGATTAACAAAAGGTATATATAAGTCAGATGTTAGTGGAAACTCCGGGAGGGACGCCCTAGAAGGTCATAAAGTGACTTTATTGGTGATGTTCTTCAGAAAGGTCAGGTACTCACAACCGACGTGTGAGTATGACCAGATGTATGAACGTAAACAAAGCTAAAGGGTTGTGTTAGTATCCTGCCGCGACATTTTTCCGTCTGTGAGAACGTGGGCTAAGTCCTTCCCACTCAGGAAACCTTCAAAATTAGACACCATCGTTCTTTCTTCGGACATTTAAAATAGGTCGTGATGAACGAGTTTTGGTGAAAAGGAAATATAATATGCAATAGTTCTTTTTTTCCAAAAAGTATGACATTCGCAGAATTTTCTGACATTAAAGTCTAGAAAGAAATATTAGAGAAAAAAAAATAAGTTTGAGTACATCATAGGTTACGCTGTGTGAAGCAGATTGTTGGCACACAGATTCGCTTTTGAGGATTTGGTACGAAAGCGTAGCAACCGCAGCTTTGAACTTGCTACGAGCCCGCGGCGTAGTCACATAATCCGATCTATTTAAACGACTTCAAAATATGATAGACGAGGTTCTCAGGACTTAGGCCAGTACTCAAGCATTACTTAAGACTAGTTTTAACCAAGCCGATGGCTTGAATCTAGTCTTAAGTAATGGTTGAGTACTGAGTAACGCTCTATAAATACGGGCCTTAATACCATAGGCATTTCCTACCAGTCAACCTTTTTGTGCCAATGTTTAAGTCTCATGTAATAGGGGGCGAGCCTATTGCCATCTTCCGGGCACTAATCTTGACTCCGGGCTACTACCGAGAAATTCCTGATGGAAAAACCCAAGAACACTTTGCCCGACCTAGGAATCGAAGCCAGGATCTCATGCTCACAATCATTTCAGGCGAAAGACATCCACTGCTGGATATTGGATATAGGTCTCCCCCAAAAGAGGGGGGTTGCCATAATCGCCACGCTTGGCAGGCGGGATGGCGATCGCAGTATGGTGTTAAAATGCATAGAGGACGCTGCTGCCCATTCTCTAGTATAAGTCCCTTAGTCGCCTTTTACAACACCCACGGGAAGAAATAGGATGGTGCTATTCTTTACGTCCGGCTCCACATGGACCTCACCAGTAGTGCTAGCAACTACTAGCCCAACGAGGCAATGCCTTGCACTTATTTAATTTCTATTCTATTGACAGGTTTCCTAGTCCTAAAGAAGAATTCTCGGAAGACCCCTGGTGACAACTTACGAAGATAGATCGTGCACAGAACTCACACTGCAATGTCTCTGTTTTTCTACTGAGTAAGTTTCTAGAAAACCATTAATATAATGGAGTCGTTTCCAGTATGATCTGCAGTTTTAAGACAAGTCTACACTGTATTGAAATGCTTGTTTTCTACAGAATTTTCATGTAACTCGAACATTGGCATTTTAAACTTCATTTTGTTGAGAATTCCGAGAGCTTTCTTCTAACAAATTGTTCTGACTAGTAACTGACGAAAGAACCAACAAGTTGGTTGTATGTGTTACATAATTATACTAACGTCCATATTGGAGCTTGTATGGGTCTGTTGCCAACTGCAGCTCAATTAAATTCGATATTTTAACGACAAACTGGTGGTACGATTATTTTGACGTACAGCTTTTTCGATCCACCGTCGGTCAAGGTCTATGACTGTGAACTTAAAAGAATATTGAATTGAGAACCTCTTCCGTTTTGAAGTAATTATAAAAGATGACTGGTGTAGCTACGGTTGTTACGCTGTCGTAGCAAATCGTCAAAAGCGAATCTGTGTATCAACAATGTGCTTCACACAGCTTAACTTAATGTAACTTTATTTTTGCTGGATTGTCGGCGCCTGCATCTATTTACTTGTCACAGCGATGCCATACTGTACCACAGACACAAGAAGCATTGACAAGTAACTGATGTTACATCAGGTTCTGACACGTGGTTTACAAGCACAATAATTTTATTTAATAAATATTTTATAGATAAATGTTATTTCACATCAATTTTTTTTTGCAATCTGTCTGTGACATCACAGCGATCATCAGAATACCAGCGCTGCGACACTTATTTTTAAATGTCTTAGCATCATGCTGAGATGGGGCCTTTTGGCCTTGTACAGGACTTTCTGTTTTTATTTTTATTTTACTTTGTTTGTTTTTTGATGTTTCTATGAGTGTGTTTTAGTTTAATTTGTGATCTCCTGTGCGAGTCCCAATAAATACTTTTTCTTTCTCTAACTTTGTTTTTTTTTCTCAAATATCTCTGTCTAGACCTTAAAGTCAGAACGTTCTGCGAATTTTATACTTTTTGGAAAAATAAATCTGTTGCAATATTTCCTTTTCACCAAAGCCCTCATTATCACGACCTTGCTATTTTAAATCTCCAAAGAAAGAACGATGGCGTCTGATGTTGAAGGTTTCCTGCGTGGGAAGGACTTAGCCCACGTTCGCACGGACGTAAAATTATCGCGGCAGGATTTAATTGCGCACTGGATTCTCAACTTTCGGTGTTGAGCCGAGCATTGAGTCCAACAGCGTGCAACACAGCACGTCAAAAAACACACTGTTGGATTTTTAAATCTTGGCGCTAAGCAGTGTGTTTTCTTTTTTAATATTTTGTTAATGTAAGCACGTTGTAGGCTTAATGGACTGTATGTTTGTAAACCATTTTCTATTTTGGTAAGTCTCATACCTATTAACACTGTAATTTGAAAACATTGTAAAAGCCAATTATTTTAAAAGAGTAACCATGGAGTTTCTTGCCGGCTCTTCTCCATAAAAAACGAGCAATTGGAACCGTGCACCTAGCTTCTGACGTTTCTTAAGTGCCCCTGTAGGTTTATGTGAAATAAATATATTATTTTGATTTTGTTGAAAATTCAGTGCGTGATTTAAAATCGCCCGTGCGGACCTGGTCTTACTCCAATCCTTGAGATGTACTGCTTTTTCTTGGTATTATTCTTTAAGTTCGAAAATATCTATGGTTATTAAGTTGTTCTTAGTTTTTATTTATTATTGATACCTTTCGTTATAAATGTGTTAATTGGTTTTTCTTGGAAGAAATTATGATTTGTTTTCTTTTAAAGACTAGGCAGAAGAATACCTGTTTCAATTAATTAAAATATGTGGAATAAAAGTTTTATAGGGACTTTAAAATATTAAGTACGGTACTTATAAATTGTTTTTTTTTTCTAAGTAAAGAAGCTAAAATAAGAAGATCAAGAAGATTGATAAGAAGAAGATGACAATGACATTTAGATTAGAAGAGCAGTAGGTACCCGTTGCCGAAAGGTTCTGGAGTGGCGACCGCGTACTGGAAGACGTAGTGTTGGAAGGCCTCCTACAAGGTGGACCGATGACCTTGTGAAGTATCCGCTGGATGCGGGAAGCACAGAATCGGTCGAAGTGGCGGTGCATGGGGGAGGCCTATGTCCAACAGCCGGCTGAAATGATGAGGTACAAAAATATAACTTTTTATTCTCAACTTGTACTTCAAATAACAGCGGTCGTTGACTTCCCAAAAAAACAATAAATCCTTTTATTTTTTATTGTCATCATCATTATAGTTTCAGCCGTCCACTTCTGGACATAGGCCTCCCCCAAAGGGAGGGTTTGCCATAATCACCACGCTATTTTTGCGCATTTTTTATTTTAAGGCGTCAGAAATCATCTCATTGGGAACGTACTACCGAGATAAAAAGGACCCTTTGTCCTAACCCAGTCATGGTCTACATGGTATACATTGACGTTCAAAAGTGCCTTTTATGTGCCTATTTGAAATAAACAATTTGACTTTGACTTTGACATGTGTACTGAATTTCATCGAAATCCGTTCAGCCGTTATGGCGTGAAAACGTATCAGAAAGACAGATAGATTAGTAAGGATTTTTCAATAAGGATTATTATACAACATTATTTTTACTTATCTATTATTTTATTTAGAAAGAAAGAAAGAAAGAAAGAAAAAACATTTATTGGGACTCGCACAGATCACACACTCACAGAAACAAAAGAACAAAACCAAAAATAAAACAAAGTAAACAAAAAGAAAATAAAAACAAAGTCCTGTACGAGGCCAAAAGGCCCGTATTTCAGCATGATGCCGCGGCACTTAAAAATAAATGTCGCAGCGCTGGTATTCTGATGGGCCCGATGTGATGTCACGGATAGATTAGGAAATAAATTAAATGAAATAAAATAGATGAATGAAATAACATAATAAAAATAAACATATGATAATTATAAATAAAATTCCTGTATTAGAAAACGTACACCGCGTGTGAGAACCTGACGTAACATCAGTAACGGTCAGTGCGTTTTGTGTCTGTGGTATTCTGTGCTCTGGTCAGCCTACTTATTAATATTCTGTGGCTGTGACAATTAATGATATTGATATTTATAATTATCATATGTTTATTTTTATTATGTTATTTCATTCATCTATTTTATTTCATTTAATTTATTTCCTAATCTATCCGTGACATCACAGCGGGCTCTATCAGAATACCAGCTCTGCGACACTTATTTTTAAGTGCCGCAGCATCATGCTGAGATACGGGCCTTTTGGCCTCGTACAGGACTTTTTTTTTATTTTCTTTTTGTTTACTTTGTTTTATTTTTGGTTTTGTTCTTTTTTTTTGTTTCTATGATTTTTCATGATACAGTTTTGAATGTACATAGATTCTATACATAAAAATATACTTACACGTGTAGGTTTCGAATTTACTAAAAATAATGTTGTATTAGATACCTACCATTCGACAAAGACATTATTAATTATTCAAAACAAATTTATTTTTGCACCTAAAATGTCTCGTTATATACAATCCCTGAGTTCACAGATACAGTTTCTTTTGTCTTTGTTTCCTTTATATTTAAAGCACATAGAGAAGCAACATGTCAGGTGTAAAGCCTTAGATAAAGTGTCGTGGCATGTTGCCAACCCTTCTCTAGAGAACGATAATACAAGTCAGATAAACAAACAGTTTCGCTCACAAAATGATAGAAAACACTCCGTATCCCGTACGAATGTTTTCTAACATTTGTATGGTTCCGTACCTCAAACGGAAAAAAACGGAACCCTTATAGGATCACTCATGTATCTGTCTGTCCGTCTGTCAGCCAATGTGCAGTGACCGAGGTAACCGAATTTAGATCAGGAAGATATTATTAATAAGCAACTTTATCTTCCCATTAAAGTAAATTACATTAAATCAGTAATAAATATCCTTAAAAAAAACAAGTTTTCTCATTCATATTACAACATTAAACAACTATCATAAAAACGACACTAATCGAACAATAATATATTTATTTTTAGAGAGCAGTGGTGGCCCAGTGGTAACGGCCCTGACTTACAAGTTGTAGGTCGTGGGTTTGAACCCAGACAAGCGCTTTACTTTGTGTCAATAATTTCGTCACCACTGCTCTCAAAACGGTGAAGGAAAATATCGTGAGGAAACTGGCATGTCCTAGAACCAAAAATTCGAAGACATGTGACATCCACCAACCCGCACTGGGCCCGCGTGGTAGATTACAGCCCAGTCCCTCTCGAAGAGAGGAGGCCTGTGTCCCAGCAGTGGGAACATTATAGGCGGATTATGAACTTTTATTTATTTATTTAATACTATAAGCACACAAATGTACTATGTGTGAACTTTTGCCTTTTGTTTTTTTATGGATCATGATTGAGGTCTGCCTATGAGACTTTGGCCCCTGAGTTTGTTTCGCCATTTTCCTCAGGGGTAGTCAGATAGGAAATGTCGACTCCACCTAGCTTATTTTTTAATATATTTTTTTATATTTTATGTAAGTATAAAAGTGATTCCAATATCCTATTTACAGAATAAACAATTTCATTTCATTTCATTGCAATTTCTTTTTTTGTTATTTATTTAACTAAAACAAAATAAAATCTTAAAATGTATTTACTCATAATTTTATACTGAGTTGCAAATAGTAAGCGCTGAAAGATACTGCTGAATAAAACATACACTCACCGAATGAAGGCGCTCACAAACAAAACAACGAGCACGTCATATCGTTACTGGAAGTGATATAACCATTGATGTATTAAATTGGAATATAGGCCACTCTCTAACATCACGTAAATATTAAATGGACCCGATGTCGTGCGTGATGTGCTCGAGAACGAGATAGCCATAATTTTCACTGTTACGTACCCATAACAACTCGGAAACAAAGTACGATTCAGGTATTCCCCGCAAACCGAGAGTAATGTAGATTGATTGTATCCTTTCCCCTAATTTAAGCGGTCCACGTCGAGGAGCGCGTACCATAACTTCATATTTATTACATCAATAGATATTACAAATATTATTGATAAAAGAAAAGTTATGGGTCGTAGCTGGTGAAACGTGGTTGTACTATAGGTGCATCTCTGCCCAACCCTTCGGGGAAAAAGTCATGTCGTGTAAGTTGTGTTTTTCTAAAGGGTAAGTAATGATATTAATAGCAATCACACAATTTTACTTTAAAAAAATAGATTTTAATTAACAAAACTTTTTACAAACACGTTGGTTGATTCCTGATTATAACAGAACACAATCATTTAAAAATATGAAAAAGTAATAAGTAGCTCAATATAACGATACCGCAGTGATATGACCGTGAACGCTGCTGTCTCGAGCAAAAGTGGCCGCACCATGTGTGACGTGATGTCCACAGAAGCTCGGTTGACAGCTTTAAGACGTAAGTCAAGTGCAAGCTGTCAGTGTCAAACGTCAAAATCAGTGTTGTCTCCTTATAATATTATACTCGCCAACAGATTATATTTACTTTGTATATGTCTTTGGTTTTAAAGGCTCTTAGAATCCTACCACTAAATATTGTTATAAAATCCAATAGCACGTTTAATCCTCAATATCAAATTACAAACCTAAACTTTAGACCACAAAAACCCTACTTTGTTGTAAGTTTATTCTCCACTGTTCAAATTCAACACAGTCAATAACTCGACGTCTTACCGCCAACATACCAACATGAACTTACAAGATAATTTAACCTCCTCACCTTACCTACATTCCTGGTACCGCTACCGTTTCCATTCCCCCTAAATCTTGAGAAAATAAAGTGCAAACGGCCCGCCGACAGAACAAATTGTAGGCGCGAAAAATTCCATCCCACTTGAGTTTCGCCGTGTTTAAATAAAAACATCGTTATTTTGTATTACATAGCCGGTTTCGAGGGCAATTTTCACATTTTTCAGAATACAGCCAGATTTATTTACGGTTATTAAACGCAATGAAAAGTGAGAAGATGATGTTTTTTCCCTGTAAGAAGTTTGAAGTTTATAAGCCTTATGAAAATTCAGGAGAAATTCAATATTTATGTAGAAATTCAAGCTACAGGGAGATTATATTATTCACTACCGCTGCTAATGAAATAACAAGAGACACATTTTTCTAATAATCTCTACAGGCAGTGGCTGCATCTCCCGTGAGGCGGCGAGCCTCCTTGCCGGACTACCGCCATGGGATCTGGAGGCAAAAGTCCTCGCGCACGTCTGGGAGTGGCGCGAGTAGGCGAAACGCCGCGCCGGGGTGAAACTCCGCTGCCGCGAGAAATCACGGCACAGCGGACAGAGCTCCGGCGGGATCTTATGGTGGCATGGAGAGTGCGAGCGTCGCAACCCAGCGCTGGGCACGCGACAATTGTGGCGATAAGTCTCTTTGAGGAGTGGCTAGAGAGGCGCCACGGCGTCCTCACCTTCCACCTGACGCAGGTCCTCACCGGACAGGGTTGTTTCGGGAGGTTCCTGTTCCGGATAAAGCGGGAGGAAACGCCCGGGTGTCACCACTGTGTGGATCGCCCGGAGGACACGGTGGAGCATACGGTGGAGGTCTGCCCAGCTTGGGCGGAGCACCACCGTGTCCTCACGGAGGCGATCGGCGGCGGTGATCTCTCGCGACCGGCCCTGGTTCAGGCCATGGTTCAGAGCGAGAGTGCATCGGAGGCCGTCCCCTCCTTCTGCGAATTAGTAATGCTTGCGAAGGAGGAGGCGGAACGCGTGAGGGAGAGGCAAGGTTCGCACCCTCGCGCCCCTAGTCGCCGCAGGAGACGCCCCGGGCGCGGTAGGCGCGGGCCTGCGGACGGTGAGCGATGGGTAGCTCACCGTCCGATAAGGACCAGGCCCGGGTCGACGGCGCGTCGTATTCCACGCGCGCCTCAAAGAGTTGTCAGCACCAACTGACGGGGTCCGATAGGGCCATTGCCTGCCAGGGTTGCGAGTTTGTCCGAAAGGGATATCGTGGCCCTGGCACACAGGCAAATGAAGGAATACGGGTGGGTTTTAGTCAGTAAAAGTCTGACTCGCCCTCCCGCTCCGCCCAGAGCGGGAGAAGTTATTTGATAATTTCCCACCCAAAAAAAAAAAAGCCAGTGTCTGCAAAAGCGCAAGCTTCTTAATGAAATTGCTAAGTTTAGCAAAGTGTTGCGGCATTTTTATGATTGAAAAATGTTGGTCACAATTCTTTTCAAGGTCTAAATAAAAGAGACTTTACTATACAGTTGCCGTTTTATTTTATGTTTCCTTGGTAGGTAACTTGACAAATACAAACTAAATCACTACAAGTAATATGACTAAGTAACAACTTACATTACAACTCCAAAATGTACCAGGACAGCAGCACCGCAGAACAGACGTAACATTAATGAACTAAAACAATTATATGGAACAGCCTGGTGGGTGAATTAACTAAACAATGCTAATTAGGGAACGAGTTGCGGAGTTTTGAATGCACAATTAATGTAAAGAGAACTCGAGTTATTAAAATAAACGCTTGTAAATGGCTGTTGAATTGAAGGTACCGATTTTAATAAATTGTCTTATTTAATTTTAGGGTTAAAAGACTGGTTGTTTAATTCCTTTGCGTCTGTGTTTTCCTCGAAGGGACCTCGCGCAATACGTCTCAAGATTTGATATATTTTTCACGACAGTTTTTTATGTCGTAATAATTATCACATTAGAGGTGATATATTTTCTTCTGTCCAAAATTTATATTTTCACCTCAATCAAGACTTAGCCGAGATACAAAATTGGACGCCAATGCTCAAAAATTTCAGGTTCTCCAGAGATTTTTTTTTTGTAGAGAAACTTATCCATTTTTAAATCAAGGAACTAACACTAGCTATGCAACATTCTACTTTATTGGTCGCCAAATAAAGACTTAATTATAATAATGTCATGTTTTACCCACACCATCATTATTAATCTTTAAGCAATAAAACAGCTCTAATTTCTACCGAAAGACCTTTTTAAAACCTCCTACTAATTTCGGTGATCCTAGTAATATCACTAGACGTCGTATGGAGATCTATCCGCAAATGCTTGGTTGTTAAAACTTGAACGTCTCAGATCTCGGGCTTAAGGGGGTGGTTCTTGACAGTTCATCTTTATACTAAATTAATATTTGTGAAAAATCAGTTTAATTCTTTTTAAGAGATTTAAAGTGGCACTGTTTATTCAAAACTTGCTACGCCCCGCGGTTTTACCCGCATAAGTCTCAATTTCATGGGAATATCTGGATAAAAAGTATTCTGTGTCCTCACCCAGGTCATGGTCTACCTATGTGCCAAATTTCATCCAAATCCGTTCAGCCGTTTTAGCGTGAAAGCGTAACAAACAAACTCACTCACTTTCGCATTTATAATATTAGATAGGATTATGGATAACAAACTATGCTACTAGGACGAATTCTTAAAAACCTAACATCAAAAACGCATAACCTAAGCTAAGAGAAATATGGAGAAGACACGAAAAGCACCACTTTAAACGCGCCCCACACCAGTTAATAAATCTCAAAGGGATGGGAAGCCCCTCACAAATTGTGACAATCACAATTTGGGGTTACACTCTGCATAGTTACATGATAAACTTCATTAAGTGGTAATCATAAAGTTATTACTAAGTGGAATCTCAGATACAAATGCGAGATTATATTTGGTTTGTGCTCATTTGTTACATAATATAGAGATTATTTTGTTGATACAGACAGAATTTGTGTATTTTATGTTAAGGCTTTGTATAATACAAGAAAAATTTTTGTAAAGTATTTGGTAACTTTATCTAACTTCCGAGATAAGACTGTCTTGTAAGTTACATAAAGTTACCGAAGGACTAAGGTCCTGGCATAGAGTAAACGGACAGAGGGTAAGCTTCATACAACCGCGCTAATACACTTCTATATGCATGAGGCGTCTGTGCGGGCAACTGGCGACTTCGCCAGTCTTCGAGGTAACTAGCTCAGCCGATATGAACCGGTTTCTCTTCATACGCGACGAAGCCGCCAGTTGCCCGCACACACGCGCCATGCTTGTAGTAGTGTACCTATCATAGCGCGGTTGTATGGAGCTTACCCTCTGTCGGTTTACTCTGTGGTCCTGGTCCTATTTCATAATGACCAGATAGACACTATCATTCAGATAAATTAGAAGTTTGAACAGAATTTGTATGAAATTATCTGCAAAATGGCTTTACCGGTACTTATCCAGAGGTGAGCCTTAGAATGAAATATTTATAAAAAATATATAAAAATTACCATTGAAAATTCTTTAGTCGAGGCTCTAAGAAATAAATAATTTAGTAAATTAGCTCTTGGCATGGCTTATCCAAATCCCTGGTCCTCATTATCTTTAGGTACGAAATTGGGCCACAGCGCTTAGATTTGCACTTTTAGGACCTATCCATCTTTCAGCAAAAGATAAAACTGGCTTACGAATAAAATAAGTCGGCTTGAGGCACAGAGCTATAAAAAATACAATGAAAACAGTTAAAAACTCTTAAACTGAAAATTATTTACTTCGTCTGAAGACATGAGTTACTCAGGGTACCTTGGGACTAACGGCGGGAGAGGTGCACATCGGTGTCGAGTCGACGATGAAGTACCTGGGACTCGACTTCGACAGCCGGTGAAACTTCGTGGCGCACTTCCGACGTTTGGCTCCCAGACTGGAGAGGGCTGGGGTTGCTTTGAAGCGGCTTCTGCCCAATCTAGGGGGTCCAAACGCCTCCCGCCGGAGGCTCTACGCGGGGATCGTGCGGTCCATGGCCCTTTACGGGGCACCGGTGTGGGCGCGTTCTCTGAGGTTGCGACCAACCCAGCGGTTGAACGCGTCCCAAAGGGGAATGGCCATCAGGCTGGTACGGGGTTACCGCACGGTTTCCCGTGAGGTGGCGAGCCTCCTTGCTGGACTACCGCCATGGCATCTGGAGGCAAAAGTCCTCGCACACATCTGGGAGTTGCGCGAGGAGGTGAAACACCGAGGTGAAACTCCGCTGCCGCGAGAAATCACGGCTCAGCGGAAAGAGCTCCGGCGGGATCTCATGGTGGCATGGAGAGTGCGATTGTCGCAACCCAGTGCTGGGCACGCTACAATTGTGGCGATAAGTCCCCTCTTTGAGGAGTGGCTAGAGAGGCGCCAGGGCGTCCTCATGAGGAGCACCGCCATGTCCTCACGGAGGTGATCGGCGGCGGCGATCTCTCGCGTTCGGCCCTGGTTCAGGCCATGGTTTGGAGCGAGAGTGCATGGGAGGCCGTCACCTCCTTCTGCGAAGCAGTAATGCTTGCGAAGGAGGAGGCGGAACGCGTGAGGGAGAGGCAAGGTTCGCACCCTCGCGGTCCTAGTTACCGCAGAAGACGCCCCGGGCGTCGGGAATCGCAAGCCGATTTCCGGCAACCGTAGGCGCGGGCCTGCAGACGGTGAGCGATGGGTAGCTCGCCGTCCGATAAAAACCAGGCCCGGGTCGACGGCGCGTTGTATTCCACGCGCGCCTCAAAGAGTTGTCAGCACCAACTGACGGGGTCCGTTAGGGCCAATGCCTGCCAGGGTTGCGAGTTTGTCCGAAAGGGATATCGTGGCCCTGGCACACAGGCAAATGAAGGAATACGGGTGGGTTTAAGTCAGTAAAAGTCTGACACGCCCTCCCGCTCCGCCCAGAGCGGCAGAAGTTATTTAGAATTTCCCACCCAAAAAAAAAAAAGGGTATCTTGGGACGTGTGTAAATGACAGCTGTCATGGTGACAATGTCTTGACAGCTGTCATTGACATACGTCAGATTACTATAATGACTGCGCTACCTGATAGCTATTAGTATTAATAGCGGTCAAGCCCCGCTGTCCCCCATTCGGTTACACAAAGTGTAGCCGAATAGCCGAATAGGCGATAATAACCTATTAACCTTCTTAAATAATTATATAATGTTTAAACAGTTATCTGTTCTATTAAATCATAACAAACAATACACCTATCATCAATAATACCCTGCCCCAAAAAATGCAGTTTTGTGACCATTGTGCTGTCACCGACGATGCGGTGGCAGTGGTAAAGTTTTGGTACAACAAAATTTATTACACTGTCGTGCCATCGACACGAAGAAGAACCTATTTAAAGCACACAAAAACCAGTACAAGATAGTTTAATGACCAAGTCCTTAACAAGATTAGAGCCCACTCAAAACATCACATAAAACTACAGAACTACAACTTCGGAATATATCATTCCCCGTTTTATAGAACCTTTCAGCAATAAAATCGCTTCTAAGCTCGCGATTTGAAACAATATCTACGTCATAAAGATATCTACAATGTATGAAGCGGATTTAACTGGACGATACTATGTAGAATGATAACAAATGAAAACGATGACGTCACTTTTAGTGTGTTTGTCCACCGCAGCCGTCACGGGCACATCAGCCCGTCACAATCTCGGGCCGAGTTCTAGCGGTCGCGCCGAACTACTCGAAACTTCAGCGGCCGGAATGCCGGCTCTCGGGTGACGGATGTGGGGGACGCGGCCTTATTCATCAACATCATCATTTCAGCCGAAAGCCGTCCACTGCTGGACATAAGCCTCCCCTATAAGGGGGGTTTGCCATAATCGCCACGCTTGGCAGGCGGGTTGGCGATCGCAGTATGGTGTTAAAATGCATAGAGAAAGCTGCTGCCCATTCTCTAGTAAGTCCCGTAGTCGACTTTTACGACACCCACGGGAAGAAATGGGACGCGGCCTTATTAAATGTATGTATTGTATGTATGTTGGAGCCGTCATCCCGTTTTCGGTGACGGCTGTAGTGGGCAAACGTCATAAGTGTGGATGTAAAAGTTGGCGAGATGCAAAATGGGATAGTAAAACATGATTGGTAGTTTCAAATGTGTCATCGAATATACAGCACGGAGATTCCATTGGTGCTTTTTAAGATCTTTGTTTTTGTATTACTGCTTGATCATGTGGAATACTTGCTGTATAATCCTGTTCATCCCATATTTAAGCTGATTATATCAGTACACTGGCTCATCACCACACCATGCCTCTGGGGCAGGCACCGCTTCACTTTCCACCGTTTCGCGCCATTTATCGTGATTGACAGTTGATATTAGTGACAGCTACCTAACTAGTGATGTGCATTCTCATGCACATCACACAAAACACTATGAAATCTTTCTCTCTACTCTCTAGTGTTGTCATATCTATTAAATAGATACACTCATCATCTCATCACAGATTACGTAGTACTCGTCAAATGTGAAGCACAGAACACATAAACTCCTAACTGGTTTCTAACTTTCGAAATGTTGCCACTACATAAAGCGTAAAACGTTTAAGGAGGATGATTTATGCCTACTACCTACACAGCATTTATGTCTATTTTTATTAATTATTTCTGTTTAGTTTATTCTACCACTTATTTAAATTATATAATTTTACTTTATCTATGAAGTACCGGCACAGCGTCCTATTGATTGTTTGCTGCACCGTACGACGTCATTATATCAGCGCCGGCTGTAGCTGAAAACCAGCGCTGGAGCTCTGTCTTGCATAAGGTCGCAGTATAATGCTCAGCGATAGCCGTTTTGCGTGGATGTGACGCATGTGTCCCCCAACCTTTTTTTATTTTTGTGTTTATGTTCTTTTTTGCGTCATGTTTACCGCAAATAAACGTATTTTCTTTCTTCTTCTTTCCCAACTATGTTGGTGACGGCTTCCAGTTTAACAAGATGCAGCTGAATACTAGTATTTTAGATGGAGTGACAGCCCATCTGACCTCCACAACCCAGTACCCAGGGTGATACGATACCCCTTGGTAAGACCGGTTGTCAGATTTTCCGCTTTCTGACGAACCATAACAACTGTCAAAGATCTAGGAATGACACCGGGGATCATGGGATTACGTGCGACTTCCGCGATCCCCGGCTGGATGGATATGTACCAACCGTGAGTTTCTCAGCGAATGTTCTTCCCGCCAAGTGAGCATCGCTGAGCGGGTACTCTCTTTGATAGCTCTTGTCTTCGCGTCGATGGAGACGGCTCGGCTCGCTCAAAATTCAATAGCTCTTTGGAAGTTTGGACTCTTTGTAGCTCACTAGCTCTTCTATAGCTCAGTGACTCAGACGCTGACTGTTAGCTCATTTGATTCACGCCGCACGCGCGTCGAAGGAGACAGCGCTCAATAGTCAATAGCTCTTTGGAAGTTAAGACTCTTTGTAGCTGACTAGCTCTTTTATAGCTCAGTGACTCGACGCCGACTGTTAGCTCATTTGACTCACGCCGCACGCGCTTCGAAGGAGACGGCTCGGCTCACTCAATAGTCAATAGCTCTTTGGAAGTTTGGACTCTTTGTAGCTCACTAGCTCTTCTATAGCTCAGTGACTCGACGCCGACTGTTAGCTCATTTGACTCACGCCGCACGCGCGTCGAAGGAGACGGCTCGGCTCACTCAATAGTCAATAGCTCTTTGGAAGTTTGGACTCTTTGTAGCTCACTAGCTCTTCTATAGCTCAGTGACTCAGACGCAGACTGTTAACTCATTTGACTCACACCGCACGAGCGTCGAAGGAAACGGGTTCGGGTCGCTCTATATTGTCAAATTATGATTGAGCTAACTGAGCTAGTGAGCTATTTAGCGAGCGAGCGAGTGAGCGAGAGCGATGTTAATCGAAAAGAACTAGCTCTTTTCTATCACTCGCTCACGAGCTACTCATGTCTTATGTAAAGATGGTCACTTGTCCACGGACCAATCGCGGCAAGCGTAGTTTAACCTGATAGTTTTACCCTGATAGGTTTTTTTGAATGTTCAATTTTCATCTATTTTCGTTAATAATTTAAAAGTATTTATTTTAAAATTATAAAAAATATATCTGAAATACTTACAACAAGCCCTTTCATTTGATGTGTTATAAAAACTTCTTTTTTTTTAATTTTCTGATTTGACCCTCAAAAGTGATCCCCATATCTAAAATTCATTTATTTACGTTACACGCCCGTGTTTGGGTCACAGAAGTCCATATATGTGTACTAAATTAACTTAATCGGTCCAGTAGATTCGGAGCAAATTGGCTGTGACAGACGGCCAGACAGACAGACACACAAGTGATCCGTTCTGTTTTTTTTCTTTTGAGGTACGGAACCCTAAAAACAGAAACAGTAGCTACATAAATGTTAATAAAACTGAAAAGCCATCTCAGTCGGCTTTATATTGGCACATGAAGCAACAAAAACTAAGGGATAAGGCAGCAAAAAGTCCTAGGATTTCCGCAAACGCAACCCGTCGTAGTGAATTCCAGTCAAGGAAACTATGTTTTGTTGGTGTCGTGGTCCAATCGTAGAAATGCATTTTACATGGAGCGACTGCTTATCCGTTTGGTGCCGGAGTTCCGTTTGGTGGCGGACGCAAAGAATAGCACCATCCCATTTCTTTCCGTGGGTGTCGTAAAAGGCGACTGAGGGACTTAGTAGAGAATGGGCAGCAGCGTTCTCTATGCATTTTTAAAACCATTCTGCGATCGCCAACCCGCCTGCCAAGCATGGCGACTATGGCAAATCCCCCCCTCTTTTTGGAGGGGCCTATGTTCAGCAGTGGACGTCTTGCGGCTGAATGATGATGATGATGACTACTTATCTGACCTCCACAACCCAGTAACTGCGTAAACCGATACCCCTTGGTAAGATGGGTTGCCAGACTTTCGGGCTTCTGACGACCAGTAACGACTGTCAAAGATCCACGAATGACAGCCGGGACCAATGGCTTAACGTGCTTTCTGAGGCTAAATGGATCGACCCGTGTGGCTGTTGATACTTAGCCACGAGCTCCTCGTTGCTACTGAGAAACTCGGGCTGCTACTGTGAAATTCCAGATATAAAAACCGAATAACACTTTGCCTGACCTTTTTTTTTTTTTTTTTGGTTGGGAAATCATCAAATAACTTCTCCCGCTCTGGGCGGAGCAAGAGGGAGTGTCAGACTTTTACTGACTAAAACCCACCGTGTTCCTTCAAATGCCTGTGTGCCAGGGCCACGATATCCCTTTCGGACAAGCTCGTAACCCTGGCAGGTATTGGCCCTTTCGGATCCCGTCAATTGGTGCTGACGTCTCTTTGAGGCGCGCGTGGAACACAACGCGCCGTCGACCCGGGCCTGGTCCTTATGGGACGGCGAACTACCCATCGCTCACCATCCGCAAGCCCGCGCCTACGGTGGCCGGGAATCGGCCTGCGATTCTCGACGCCCGGGGCGTCTCCTGCGGCGACTAAGGGCGGAAGGGTGGGCACCCTGCCTCACCCTCACGCGTTCCTGCTCCTTCGTGAGCATTATTGTTTCGCAGAAGGAGGTGACGGCCTCCCATGCACTCTCGCTCCGAACCATGGCCTGAACCAGGGCCGGACGCGAGAGATCGCCGCCGCCGATCGCCTCCGTGAGGACACGGCGGTGCTCCGCCCAAGCAGGGCAGACCTCCACCGTATGCTGACCTGGGAATCGAACCCAGCGTCATAGCACTTGCGACGATGCAGTTTCATTCAACAAACTTTTATCTATTTGTCCACCTTTCCATACATGACTGGTCCTTATCATCTGTAAGCTCAAATCATCATCATTTGAGCCGAAAGACGTCCACTGCTGGACATAGGCCTCCCCTTAACCGGGGGTTTGCCATAATCGCCACGCTTGGCAGGCGGGTGGGCGATCGCAGTATGGTGTTAAAATGCATAGAGAACGCTGCTGCCCATTCTCTAGTAAGTCCCTTAGTCGCCTTTTACGACACCCATGGGAAGAAATGGGGCGGTGCTATTCTTTACGTCCGGCACCACGCAGACAAGCTAAAATGCTATAGTTATAAAATGAGAGACTGTAACATTTAACTATTTGTATTTCAGGCAATTCCTTTGTCTGTCGAGAGGTTTATCTTTTATGATGCATGATTCCGTACACAGTACTTATGAAAAGCTGCACAATAAATTGTACTGTCTTCACAATCTCTGCTACTTTAATCTTGCAACATTGAGCGTACTTTCTCGAGCCAATCATTCTTTCATATTATTTTATAATTCATGTTAGGAATTACTTTTATATAATTTTAACTTTTACGGCTTCGCCCCCGTGGTGGTCGGAAATTATTCTATGGGAACGTACTACCACAATTCCTATGTCGCTGTCTGTTGCGCCCGCGATATCGCGTGAGTCTGTAAGAGCCTTTAATCACGCCGACAAAGTGGTAAAATTAAATCTTGAAGATAATTGTAGAGCATCCCTACTTCACGTGCAAGGGAGGTACCCTTGCACGATGATATATTTCCTAACCAACCCATGATGTGGGGTATCATGGGATAAGCCTTACAAAAGTATTAAGGGTCTGTGAAAACCATTTTTCGATTCAGGGGTCCATTTGCGTAATATTATGTTTTATAGTGAAATTTTTGTGCCAGCTAAATGGTTGTTTTTGGATATTTGAAAAACTCACGGCAGTAGTAAATAAATAATGAAGTTAAAAGGAAAACTAGGCTTTACAAGTTAACGAGTAATAGTTGGCCAACTTACATTTGCAGTTGGAATGGGGAGAGCTTTTTTTTTTCAATTACAATGTTAAGTTTGTTCTTGGGATCCTAACTACGGAACCATTCATTGCGCGTGGTCCGACGAGCACTTGGCTGGTTTCATTGTCCTACTTTTTAGTTATTATAAAAATGGGTACTTAATTACCTACCAAAATATTAAAGTTAAAATATTTGCCTCGTAGGTACTCACATAACCGCGTAGTACTTATTTATCAATTCCCTAGGTACGTTCTGTACTAATTACATTAAACAAACATTTTCTTCTCATTTCAAACGTTTAGAACAAATTCTACATTGTTCATGAAAACATATTTAGCTGACTATTGTTATAAATGAAAACGGAGCGCGGTAATGTTTGGTACAATAGGTCGATTACTGAATAAATTATTTTCAATTTCCCTGTAAATTAGCGGATTGAATACGAGTAAAACAAGATTTAGCAGACTTCAGGATTGCAAATTATATTGATATTGCTGAAATCTTGCTAACAGATTTCCCTTAGAAGTCAAATTATTGAGAGTTGGGGCACCATTGACTACACGGTGGAGCATACGGTGGAGATCTGCCCGGCTGGGGTGGAGCACCGCCGTGTCCTCACGGAGACGATCGGCTGCGGCGATCTCTCGCGTCCGGCCCTGGTTTAGGCCATGGTTCGGAGCGAGAGTGCATGGGAAGCAGTCACCTCGTTCTGCGAAGCAGTAACGCTTGCAAAGGAGGAGGTGGAACGCGTGAGGGAGAAGCAGGGTTTGCACCCTCGCGCCCCTAGTCGCCGCAGGAGACGCCCCGGGCGTCGGGAGTCGCAAGCCGATTTCCGGCCACCATAGGCGTGGGCCTGCGGACGGTGAGCGATGGGTAGCTCGCCGTCCGACAAGGACCAGGCTCGGGTCGACGGTGCTTTGTGTTCCACGCACGCCTCAAAGAGAGGTCAGCATGAATTGACGAGATCCATTAGGGCCAATGTCTGCCAGTGTTGCGAGTTTGTCTGAAAGGGATATCGTGGCCCGTGGCACACAGGCAAATGAAGGAACACGGGTGGGTTTTAGTCAGTAAAAGTCTGACACGCCCTCCCGCTCCGTCCGAGCGGGAGAAGTTATTTGATAATTTCTCACCCAAAAAAAGGGGCACCATTGGATGTTATTGATATCCGACTGTCAAATGCTTGTAAAGAACTTAATTTTACGGCTATTACCAGAGCTTGATCAGCTGCTTGCTTTTTGGAAGCTCGTTCAATGCTCCCATAGAAAATTGTATAATGATATACCACATTCAATACAGTTTTTAGCTAATATTAACAATGTTATAATTCATAAGCGAGCAATATCAAAGTAGAGAAATACCATGCTATCATAACAAAGAATTGAAGTAAAACGTTACCGCTTTTAAATGTCTGGTTTCCTGGTAGTCTGGCTTGCTGTCAGTCAATTTACTTCACCGCAAACCTGATGGATGGTACATTGATCCAATGAATATTATTATGTAGCTTTAGGTAGTTCAGTTTGGATACGGAAAATTGAGTAAAATCGATGGAATAAAAAACGTAAGTTTTTATCCTAATAGCTAACAGATGGCATGATTTTGTAAAAAACTTTCATAGAAAAATATTTGTCTTGAGGAAGCAGAATCCTGCTCCTGAATGTACGTACACACGATAATGACGAGCCTATAAGCCGATAATATAGATTAATAGGTAGGTACATATAGAACTGGACAATGCCGACATAACGCTGTGAATTCATCCCGGAGCTAACACCTCCATTGACAAGGCATAGTTTAATCTTTAACAGCCATGGTTTCATGTTTCAAAAGTATTACTAGTAAATAATATAAGCGACAACATTCGCGATTCTAGATTCAACACAAGACAACTATCACATAACCAACATAGACTGGCTTCTGCCCGCGACTTCATTCGCGTGGACGTCGTAAGATACACAATATACTAAAATAACAGCCTCATTTTTAGGGTTCCGTATCCGAAGGGTAAAACGGGAACCATATTACTAAGGCTCCGCCGTCTGTCTGTCAGTCCGTCTGTCTGTCTGTCTGTCCGTCTGTCACCAGGCTGTATCTCATGAACCGTGATAGTTAGACAGTTGAAATTTTCACAAATGATGTATTTCTGTAGCCGCTATAACAACAAATACGAAAAAACAGAATAAAATAAATATTTAAGGGGGCTCCCATACAACAAACGTGATTTTTTTGCTCGTTTTTGCTCTATATTGATAATAGCAACGGGTAGACGCTTGAAATATTCACAGAATATTTAGTTGAATATTTACTTTAAAAATAAATAATTAAATTAAAATAAAACAAATATTTAAGGGGGGCTCCCATACAAAAACGTGATTTTTTTGCCAGTTTTATTAAACTCCCTCCGCATCGCATCGCATCGCCCGCAATTTTTTTTTTTTTTAATAACTTTGCTCCACACTAGGAATTTCTCCTGTATCACAATACAGGAGAAATTCCTAGTGTGGAGCGTTTACAAACATTTAAATTCACATACACAAACAGCCAGACCCGAAACAACTACTTGTAGGTCATACAAATATTTGTTCCGTGCGGGAATCGAACCCGCGACACGCAGCGCAGCAGTCAATCGCTTAACTAACTGCGCCAACCGTGCCGTCAAATATAAATATATTACTTCGTTTTTGCTTAGCGTTCTTTCTGCCATTTTTTGTCGTTTTGCTTGGCTCCTAAGGGTCGTAGAGTGATGTTAATTAATAGCCTCATCCTTCCTCAAGAATTGAATAAAAATAAAGTCTGATTTGAATTCTTGGTTGTTTTCTATTTTCGATTACTCAACTCATTTTTGAGTTGGTAGTTAAATAGATAATCACTTCATAATTTGCAATAAATTACCAGCGTTGTGTCATCGCGGTTCTGTTTCTTTTCTATGCAGTCCGACAGTGACCGCGTTTTAGCTGTTGTCAGCATCGTAATGGGTAGTGTGGTGTGTATTCACTTCAGCGCTTATAAAATATCCTTTGTAATGCACATTAATAAGTAAGTAGTAAGTAGGTCACTCTTTACGCTTTAAACCATCAAACGCTTTGAAAATAAAATAATTGTACTGAATTTACATTAATTCCTTTAGCATTCATAAAACAATGTAATTGTTGTTTCAAAATGGTTAAAATTATAAGAATTCAATCAGTTGTAATTCACAGTATAAAATAAAATGTTTTAATAATACCGTTTGCATTTATTTATTCACGCCAAAGTTAAGTTACGCTTACAATTTACATAGATACGAGTACAATACGGGGAAACTTTATTTATTTATTATTATTTACCAGAAAGGCACTGAGCCCTTTCTGTTTACAGGCAGGCAAAAAAAAGTCGACTTTCCTATAAAGATACATAACCGATTGGACCATTTTGTATAAGGTCGACTTTTTTTTGTTGCGAATACTAATTTGGTCCCATAATAAAAGTTGTTCATATTGATGATAAATAATGATAAATGATAAATGATTTATTTTCTGTAAGTAGGTTTGTACAAACACTTTTACACGTCAAACACGTAAAAAAAAAACTAGATGAGGTCGGCGTTTCGTAACTGACTACTCTGAGAAGAAAGGCCGAAACAAACTCAGAGGTCACAGTCTCTTTTAAAGTCCAGACATAATCTTGGTCAGATCATGTGAAGACCATGTAGATTGGTGCCTGAAATGATCTTTTGATGAAAGAACCACACAGATTGAGGGGACCTGTCCAGTCAGTGCACGCATTTGTCAGTAGTCGTGCAGCTCAACTCAGAACTTAAGGAGCTCAACGATTCAACGAACAATACCAAAGAAAGTTTCTACCTCCCTCAAATTTTGTCGCATGTTTTCAAAGTCAGCCTGTTTACATATTTGACGGCGCGTCTAAAGGTTTTGCGACACTAAACTTACACCGCCTTATTACAAAACAAGATTTATATTTTGACATGGCTTAAACCATGGAGCCAGTTTTTGTAATAAGAACGTAACTGTTATTGAAATACCGTTCTTTATACAAAACTGAAAACTTAGTTCGGTACTAAGTTGTCAGTTTTGTGTTTAGTTTCTTTACCATAGTCGGAATAGAGTTCGAAATTCAATAACGGCTCCATGTTTTAAACCTGGGTCTGAAGATAAACCTTGTTTTGTAATAAGGGGTTAAGTCTTGATTCAAGAACGAATGTGTCAGCTGTCAACTTGACGTAACCCCGGGTACAGAGGCGGCGGCGGCGGCCTGCCAAAAATGCTAAACAAATGAAGATAGAGGAGACGAGAAAAGCCGGCATTGATTTATTGTGGCTATGATATTAATGATCATTGTGACTACTCTTGCAGTGCAGTGAGTTGATTGATTGGTCCACGCGCCTCTCGTACTCGGGAGCGTTGTTTACATTAATGGTAACTCCCCTGTTGTAATCGGAGACTTGTGCGTGTATTCAGAATATTATTGACTTCCTTTTACTCACATTTCCTCGCCCGTATACCGTGACTAGGAGATAATTAGACCTCTTCTATTTTTAAACATTATTTATTTATTGTAGCACAATAAGAAACAGTCATAAAATCTTAAATATTACATTCTAAAACAATTGTGCTACCCACTACGTTCTTCACAGATTACAATAAAAAGTATTTAAAAACTACCTAGTAACACAGATACCATACCTGTCGCGAATGCGAAGTAATATAGTTTATAGGTACAGATGATTACTAGTTAAGACGTGGAGTGAGGTGGAAAAAAGAGGGGATAGCGCGCGGGAATTGCCGGCGCGCGCGTGCCCGCTTCACTTGGGCTTGAGGGCCGGAGCTAGCAGTACATTGGTGAGTGAACTTCTTATTTCTCAATGCATGTGTCATCAGATTTACAATAATTATTATTATATAATCTTATACAACCTGTTTTTTTTTATATCCCATAACTCTAGGGTTATATTCTGTAGGTAAAAATAATACTAAAACTCCTAGAATAGGTGGTCCAAAAATGCATCGTTTTGGAGATATCATCAATCATAATTAAATTAGGTCAAAAATTGTCACCAGTATGACGAATCTTTACTTTTGCGAGGTTGCCAAACTTCGCAGTAGTGTAGTAAAATAAAATATGTAGGTATGTTGGTATCGGGGCTTCCCGGCGGCAGCTAGTGAAGGGAAAGCTACCTTGTCGACGTTGTCATATTTCACGTAGGGTGTTTTACATTAATAATCGTGACTTTGCCGAATTATTTTGTATGAAAAATGAAAAAAAAATAACGAAGGATTGTAACATAACTCATATGCCAGTTGATTCTTTGATATGGCCTCAATCATACCCTAGAGTTATGGGATATCAAAAAAAACACGTTGTATATAAAATTCTCGTGTCACAATGTTAGCTACCATACTCCTCCGAAACGTCTTCACCGATTTTGATGAAATTTTATATGCATATTCAGGAAGTCTGAGAATCGGCTACTATCTATTTTTATACCCTTAAGTGATCGAGACTTAAGGCTTCTACATACCAGCGCGACTTGTCGCGCGACGCGACACGGCACAAAGGCCCCGCGTGTCGCGGGACGAGCGGTGCCTTTGTGTCGTGTCGCGTCGCGCGACAAGTCACCCCGGTATGAAGAAGCCTTTACGCGGGTGAAACCGCGGGGCGCAGCTAGTTACTTATAATATTATTATGTTTGATGTGAACGCGACCTAATGCAACGATTGCTAGAAGTGGAATTTACAGAAAATATTGTAGTTTTTCTTTACAATAACCGCGTATGTACCTATATTGCCAATGATAATAATTAGACGTCGCGTCGATAGGTTACCTATATCAACATTCAATCTTCAAAAACGGCATAGTGTCCCATTATTAGATGATGCGTGGAAGTAGGACGGCATGTCGTAATTATCGGGAGCGAAAAAGAGACAAGATGAAGAAAATGCAGCTAATTAGCCAAATTTTGACGTGCAGCTTGCGGAGCGTGTATGAAGTTTCATTAAAATCGGTTCAGTCGTTTCGAGAAACAAGGGCTTGAAAGTTTGTATGAAATGCCGTAAGGTGTAAACGCTCTTAATACTCAGAAGAGTGAGCTCACACATCCCGCATGGCATTTCTACGGCAACATTAGCGCGCTAAAATCGATTACAGCAGCGATTATGGTCTTAATTCGGAATGCAGCCATAGTGTGTGACAGAGATGAAGCGATACGGCATTGGGTCGTGGGGCTTTCGGGACCGGGACTGCGCTCCTGGATTCCACCTATACAATAATAGTTTTGAGTAGTATTTTGAGACCACAAATAAAATAAACAAAGTTATGTCTTGGGAAATACGGTGAACCAAAAAATTTTGAAGTTATACAAATAAAACAATTTTTATAAAACGATAAAATATTTAATTTATTTCAAAAATGGCAGACTTATAAAGGCTTCTACATACCAGCGTGACTTTTCGCGCGACGCGACACGGCACAAAAGCCCCGCGTGTCGCGGGACGGGCGGTGCCTTTGTGTCGCGTCGCGTCGCGCGACAAGTCGCCCCGGCATGTAGAAGCCTTAACGAATGAAAACGTTGGATCGGATATTGCATAGTTTTCTTAATAGGGTATTGTATGGTTGCATGTTGTTTAATACTAACTACAAGGCCTTGAAAGCTTATCTTGGTTGCGTGGGAGATAAAAAAACAAATAAGTGTTCCACAAAAATAGTACCGAATACCGAGTATCAGAAAAACCGCGTTTTCAAATTTGGGTTTTCATCAAATATTTTTGCACTGATGCATTTGAACCGGTTTTAACGAATGGAACGAAGGATATCGGAGTCCAATGATATGTATGCGGCGTCACATCTAGGCTTAGAGTTCCATTAAATTCTGTAAGGCATGTGAGTGTTTCACTATAGAATTTTAATTCGATTGGTCAACAATGGTACCATTAGGGTCAGTTTCCACCAAACGGTAAAATCCTCGCGGAAGCTCGAGAACTTTTTTTAATTTCACTCAATAAGTAATTGTATCAATATTGACTTATCTGCCCAGCCTTTTCTTAACTATGTTGGGCTTCCTTTGTCGGCTTCCATGCAGTGTAACCAAATGGAGCTGTCAAAGATCTACAAATGACCGCCAGGACCAACAATTTAACGTGCTTTCCGAAGCACAGAGGGTCTTGGTATGCAAAGATGGTCACCCATCCACGGACCAACCGCGGCAAGCGTAGCTTAACCTCATTTATCGACCCGTGCAGCTATTGTTACTTAGCCACTAGCCCCCATCCCCTCCCCTTGTATCAATATTGACTGTAAGTATAAAATTGGATGCAGACATCAAGCATTTAACTCTCTCAGACCCAGATGACCCCATTACCCTCCTCTAGAAAAGCAATAGGGCCACCAGTACAGTGTACAAATTACACAGACCGACATTCCATCCTCACCGCCGCAGGTACCACGTGAAGTCCCAGACTAAATTGTCCCCCCCATGCCTTGCACGTCGAATCGCCAGCCGCCCGCGCCGAGGCTGAGTGCGCCGTAGCATTAATAGTAACCCCTGATAATAATCATGATCTAAACTTTGATCCAGCCCGTCCCAAATTTGTGATCCCCCAACGACGCCCTAAGCCGAGGTCCGTACGCCACAGGGGGTGCCCTCAGTGCGCAGTCATACAGTTTATAATATATTTACGCCCTGGCTGGAGGCTTTAAGCTTATAACTTAAGGCAGTCACAGACAAGGTCGGTTAAGTAGTCGCGGCCTCTCAAGGCCAACTACGAGATGCCATACATAAAAAAAAAATCAAGCATTTACTTGCACACCCTCGAGGATGTGCGAGCGCCTAGTCGCGGATATTGTATAGCTGCCAAAATGAATGTCGTTGTGACTGTGTTTTACTCAATCTGAATAAGGGCCGATTTTCAAAACTTCAGACAACTTTTATCTGAGAAAACAAAAATAGATTTTGTATAGAAAAGATAAAAGTTATCTAAGATTTGATATTATCGTTTACTTGAAACTTCAAAGCATAATAAGCACAGCTGCTTCAAATAATTTCAAGGCAATTTATCAGATTATGTTAAATTGCCATGAAATTATTTGAAGCCTTTTGGTCTTCGTCCAGCTTAACCTCTTGTTGTACTAATTAGCAATACGCGAAGCGACTGCCAAATAATTTCAGTTCCAGAAACAAATTCAGGTCAAGCAGTAAAAAGTCTAAATAATCGTTCCCTGGAGTGTTAACACCGGTACTGAAAATGTTCGTAACTCTACTGAAACTCCCTTTAAGATGGTGACAATAGCTAAACCGCGGTCACTGTCAGACTGCATACAAAAGAAAGAAAAGTACGATGACACAACGTGACAAAACGCGCAATTGCAAAATATGAGTTAATTTGTATCCAGATTTTTTTTTTAAACGTGTTTTGGTAACAACCAAGTTCTGAGAACTATGTTCAAGAATAACATATATTTTTTCCATTACCACAAACTATATAGTTTTGGCGATTTTTTTTAAGACAAGCCTACTTATGTCATTTGCCTCTTGTCAGTGCCTTAACACAGACACAAGGCAGATTCTCTCCTATTTTTATTCGAAACAAACTGTACATATTTGTGGCCTTCCCAATTCTTTGTCTGTTCACGTTTCTAAAGAAAATTGTGCCCCAACAGCAATCTAAAGCCCTATTTGATAGTCCATCGCTCCGTCTGTATAGCGACAAGAAAGAACGTTAAAATAACAATGCTACAAACGGAGTAATGGAACGCTAAAATTTTAAGTTTTCGTGGATTTTGGAGTGACATAGCGACCGCAGTCTTGTTTTATTCAGTTGTTTACGTAATGCTTGTGAAGTTGTAAAATGTAAAATGAAGTTGGGGAAGCGTTTCGTTTACATAATTATGGCCTACTGATTTTTCTAGTACCTTTGTAGTAATCATTTGTTCTGTAGGAAAAGATAAAAGGAATATCACGTCAGGTTCTGCGATTCAAAACCAAATACCTAAATGTTTGTATTTTAAGAAAGTTGAATTGTGGGAACGAGAACAATGACGTAACCGTCTATTGTTATGTCACGCTTTTGATCAAAATTCGAGCTATGGATGGGTATAGCATTGTTCTTTAAATTCGACTTGAATGTATCGATAACATAGAATTACTATTTATAAGTCCATAGAATTTATATTTAAACTCAACATACACCAAACCAATTAGATTGGTTCTCGAAAAGAAAACAAAAAGAAATTGGAGTTCAGATAAAAATATGTGTTTAGAACTACATTCAACAAACTATTACCAAAATAAAAACTAATCACATTAAATAAAAAAAAGAAACAATTAATAGGCACATGCAAATAACTTGAACATGCTAATGAAGCAAATTCTTTATGAATAGATGATTGACTTTCCACTACCAAAATCAAATAAGATCAGAATCAAATAGAATCTCTTTACACATCTGAAGAGATATTCTTATACGGATTCCGTGAGACCCGTACGGTAATACCCTTGGTATTACCGTACGGTAATACCCTTGGTATGTACGTTTCAATTCATTTCTCCTATTGTGTCGGAAATTCTATGGAAGGCTATCTATATGTTTTCCTTGTAGGCCAGTCTACTAAGATTTTGTGTAAGAGACTGATCAATTAATTTATATAATTATCTTTTAATAATCACGCGGGAACTCAAACTCAAACTCAAAACATTTATTTCAATTAAACCTATTACGGGCACTTTTGAATTGTCAAAGAGTCGGTTAGTTAGTCAGAAAGTTGAAGCTATTTGCCCATTCCAAAACGTAGATCTCTATGGAGAAGAATAGGCAAGAAACTCCAAGGACACTCTTTTAAAGCAAGATATTACAAAATCCTGGGTACAGTATTCTTGTTGCTTCTATATGTGAGAACAATGTAAAAAAAAAAAATTGTTTATTTAAAAAACAATTCGAAATATAAGATTAAAAGGTTACAAATAAGCCCTGGCAGTTAAGAAAAGACCAGTCTTAACTGACGGCGCCCGTCCACGAACATGCCGCGTGGCACCATCCAACTCAACCATTTTGTAGAGAACCGAATAATCCAACACACGCGCCACCATCAGCGAGCCATTTAAGTGAGCATGACATACTCTCAACTGCCACGCTTTTTTAAGTCAACATACATCTTATCATAATAAACGGCTCCATGGTACTCACATTAACAAAAATGAAAAAAAAAAATTCTTCAAAATTATACAAAACTATAGCTTGCAATGTATTTCAAAAATTAATAAAATTTTACTAGGAAAAGGAAAATCATTATTACCAATTAAAGTATTCAACAACTAAAACTTATATTTTAACGTTTATTTTATCTATCATTAATCGATTTTGAAAGAACACAAGGCTGATTATAGGCTGATTATGCAATCAGCCTATAATATTCTCACCGCGGCACACAGGCCTCCTCTCCGTGAGAGGAAGTGGGCCGTAATCCACCACGCGGGCCCAGTGCGGGTTGGTAGATGTCACACGGGGCGTTGGGATCATAGTATGGTGTTAAGAAGAACGCTCTGCTCGCAGGCGGCGTGTACGTATAATAAAAGGCGCCTTTTACATTTTGCACCATCCTGGAACGACACCCACGAGAAGAAATAGTATGGTGCTATTTATTCTTTGCGTCCGGCAGCACACGGCACGGCGGCTCCTGGGTTGTCTGCATATACTTAATTAATTAAGTATTAGTTAATTAAAAGCCTTGTGACGTTGAAATTAACCTATGATGATTCGTTTATAAACGGCTCCGCCACAGCAAGCACAGCACAGCACTTAATAATCATCATCATCATTTTAGCCGAAAGACGTCCACTTCTGGACATAGGCCTCCCCAAAAAGGGGGGTGATTTGCCATAATCGCCACGCTTGGCAGGCGGGTTGTGTTAAAAATGCATAGAGGACGCTACTGCCCATTCTCTAGTAAGTCCCTAAGTCGCCTTTTACGACACCCACGGGAAGAAATGGGAATGGGCAGTTAATAATACCAATTTGTAAAACAAAGATGATACTTTTACCTACCACAAACCAAACCAACTCTACATCAACATATAACAATCACGCCTTTAATCCCCAAAGGGTTAGGCAGAGGTCTACCTATAGTTCTTACATCCACAATTCACCAGTTATGTTTAAGTCCCATGTAATTAGAGGCGAGCCTATTGCCATCAACCGGGCACAAATCCAAAATCTGGGCTGCAACTGAGACATTCCAGATGGAAAACCCCAATAATACTTTGCCCGACCTGGGAATCGAACCCCAATAATACTATGCCCGACCTGGGAATCGAACCCCAAACCTCATGCTCAGCAGTACCGCTTGCGACCACTAAACTAACGAGGCAGTCAAACAAACCAACTCATTTTAAATTAATGCCATTCATTCAACATTCTACTCTAAAACTAGGGGATTAGTTTACATTAGTTCAGATCGCATGAATAACACTTGAATAAGTTAATATCGTGACTAATTCAGTGGCGTATGTGACGGATTTTACATGCAAATAAGTTTGTTAGACTCCATGCTAAATAACACGGCTTCGTTGAAAGTGCTTTGAAGTAAAGGGTTTGTTTTTATTCGGGGAAATTTTCATGGGCATTGTGGCGATAAGTGTAATTGTGGCGATAAGTCTCCTCTTTGAGGAGTGGCTAGAGAGGGACCACGGCGTCCTCACCTTTCGCCTGACGCAGGTCCACACCGGACATGGTTGTTTCGGGAGGTCCCTGTTAAGGATAAAACAGGAGGAAACGCCCGGGTGTCACCACTGTGTGGATCGACCGTAGGACACGATGGAGCATACGGTGGAGGTCTGCTCGGCTTGAGCGGAGCACCGCCATGTCCTCACGGAGGCGATCGGCGGCGGCGATCTCTCCCGTCCGGCTCTGGTCGAGGCCATGGTTCGGAACGAGAGTGCATGGGAGGCCGTCACCTCCTTCTGTGAAGCAGTAATGCTTGCGAAGGAGGAGGCGGAACGCGTGAGGAAAAGGCAAGGTCCGCGCCCTCGCGCCCCTAGTCGCCGCAGGAGACGCCCCGAGCATCGGGAGTCGCAAGCCAATTTCCAGCCACCGTAGGCGCGGGCTTGCGACCGCCGCAACTGACGGGGTCCGTTAGGACCAATGCCTGCCAGGGTTGCGAGTTTGTCCGAAAGGGATACCGTGGCCCTGGCACACAGGCAACGGAAGGAACACGGTTGGGTTTTAGTCAGTAAAAGTCTGACACGCCCTCCCGCTCCACCCAGAGCGGGAGAAGTTATTTGATAATTTCCAAACAATTGACAACTATAATATTAGTGTGATTATATTGCCTTAGTAATCGGGTTACCGAGGTCAGATGGCTTTTCCATGTACAAAATATGGATATTTAGCCGCATCCGG
This sequence comes from Tiliacea aurago, assembly GCA_948098905.1. Lineage (NCBI taxonomy): Eukaryota > Metazoa > Arthropoda > Insecta > Lepidoptera > Noctuidae > Tiliacea > Tiliacea aurago. Next base: position 19,560,936 of record OX402596.1, read on the forward strand.
CTGAACGAAACCAACCACAGCACAGTGAGGTTAGGGCGACGATGGTTGTTATACTCGTAATGTTTAGAACCGTATTTAGCCTCCTAGCTATTACATACCAGGTGCTTTGAACGAGCAGCAATCCTAGCTAACTCCTTTGGTTCCTATTAACACGATGAGCAGTTTACAAGAGTATTTTAAAGAAGATGCGCCAAGTTGCCCGCGAAATTCAAATTTTCTTACGTTTTTTTGCAATTTGCGTGTCAGTAACAGGTTGTATGTTGATCTAAATATGATTCGCAGACGTAATAAATATGGCTTTACAGAATTATTATCATTAAAATAAGCAATACAACTAACTCTCTTCGTAGATTCCTATTGAACGACTATTTCATGAAATAGTAATTCAATAGGATTCTACGAACTTAGAGAGTTATTGCTGATTCTAATGATAATACTTCTGTAAAGCCATATTTGTTACGTCCGCGAATCATATTTAGATCAACGCAGCAGCAGTGGGAACATTATAGGCTGATTATGCTCATGCAGCCCAAAATTTGGCTATGGCTTTGGCATCTTAAGACACTGACAACAGCTAAACCGCGCTAAAAGAAAGAGAAGCGCGATGGTACAACGTTTGTAATTTATTACAAAATATGAAGCAATTATCTATTTACTCAAAAATTTGCCTATTTTTCAGCGCCTTAAGTAGCAAGAGGACAAGCTGGACACGAAATTAAATGCCCTATTGTTTGTGGAACAGCACACCATTTACACTCCAAGGTGGAGTCACCTGTGAATCTCCACCTGTGCACGTTTTCCTTGCTCCAGCCTACCTGAGTCCGGTGGTATATTAAACGCACCAAAGAAAATGGAACGAATTTTCTTCTAAGTTATTTGCTAGATAAACTAACTGGAGTTTATCAGGAGGTAGAGAAACATGCTATAACATAGAGAAATAAATAAATAATTACATCATACATAAATCATTTAAATGTTCGCCAAAATAAACCTATTTTTCCTTACTCAAATGTACCATGTACTTGGATTATGCAAACGTCGTGTATGTGTGAGTTGTCATAAATTTAAGGTGATTCCCAGAAACCTACTTTACGGATAAGAGGGCAGGCCCATAATAGATGCGTAACAGTTACAGAACACACTGTAGTGTAACCACAGTGTTACCGGGAGGATTAGTGTCATCATACGTTCTCATGAGAGTTCCTAATGTTCCTGCCGCCCTGGTAGACTATTTTGGGAAATGTAGTATCTACGTAGGATTTTTATTACCATCAGTTTTTATATTGAGGATTTTGAATGTGAGTTAAAATAAATTCTAACTGTGTCTATTTCAACTGCGTTTGAACCCACAAAAGTTCACACAGCAAAAATGATAAATTATAACCTGTAACATTCGTTTCTATTTTGCGCACCGCACTGACCGCACTCCGCGTCGCAGGTTTTGCTCGCTCTCGTGCTTGTCTTTACTCGATGAAACGTTACACAAATTTGCTCGTTTGTTGGCAAAATCAAGTTCTAACAAAGCGCCGAGCGTCGATTGTTCGGTTTGCGCAAAGGTTTATTTCGGTTTTCATTTAAAGTATTTGATGTTGTGTTACAAGTAAAAAAATGCACTATGTCTATAATTATTCACCTTAACATCTAAATGTCCATAATATCCGCATTGATTACGTGTCTTCAAAGTAATTACAGGGAATCCCGGCAGGTTTTGTTTAATTTGAAAAGATAGTGTTGTTTAGTCCTCATAATATACAGAAGCTGCACGTTGCCAACGGCAGAGGTAACTGCAGCTGTCGACACTGGTCAGCGGCAACCGTAGACGCATCGACGGCAGCCGCCGACGCGTCCAATTGCAAACGTTGACGCGTTGGCGGCAGCCATCGACAACGTGTCGCTCGTGTATATGAGTACGTGCTCAAATACACGAGCGGCACGTTGCCAACGGCAGGGGCAACTGCAGCCGTCGACGCGTCTACGGAGTATTAGAGCACTGACGTAAGTTTATAGTTTCCGTAAAGAACTAGGTGTATTGTAAGATAATGTAAGAATAGCTATACTCCATTTGAAATAAGATTACAAATTTAAATAAACCTTTTTTACAGTCTGTTAAATCGATTTTGACTTCTATTGCATTGATGGCATGACCAATGACAGCTGTAATAAACAGTTGGTATTGTAACCACATTTTTGCTTTTGATGCCATCCTTATGCCTACGGATTAGAAGTCAAAATCGGTTGAACGGACTGCAAAAAAGGTTTATTTAAATGTCTTATCTTATTTCAAATGGAGTATAGAATTTTATTTGGACCGCATCAAAACAGCAAGCACGAGTTTTGAATTTTCGATACTATTATGTAGGTTTATCTACCACCAACATATCTGCCTCGTTGGTCTAGTGGTCGCAAGCGCTATTGCTAAGCATGAGATCCTGGGTTCTATTGCCGGTTCGGGCAAAATGCTATTGAATTTTTCCAATAGAAATTTCTCAGTAGCAGCCCGCAGTCTGGTTTTGTGCCCAATTGATAGCAATAGGCTCGACCCTATTACATGGGACTTAAACATAACTGGTGAAATGTGGGTGTACTATAGGTACATCTCTGCCGAACCCTTCGGGAATGACGGGCGTGATGTTATGTTGTTTATCTACGTATCTAACTAATAATAATTACGGAAGGCAAACGATAAAATGGGTCATCCATCGTTTATTGTGGTTTTTCCTTCGAAAAGTCGGAATTCCCTACTCCCAGTAGGACACTCACATTTAAAAGCGTAGGTTTTAAAAATAATACGCTTAGTTAAACTGTTTATCACATTTCCGACATATTAAAAAAATAGATTTTTGTTTTAAGTCTAGCTTTCACCGTTGACTTCGTGTGCGTGGAATTTGACTGTTAAATTGAAACCAATTGCTACTGATAGTGTGTTGTACATAAGGGAGCACGTGAGATTTGGCACTCAGATAAGCCATTTTTTTTCCGATGTGGAAAATCCTCATGGATGTCCTCCGCCCTGGGGCGGGCGGAAGGGTCTGACAGACTCTTACTGACTAAAAACCACCCCAGTCTTCCCTTTCCACACTTGCACCGGGGAACTTGGGATCTAGTGCGACTTCCACATCCCCAGCTGGACCCGGCCCGCCTCTGGGCGCGACGCCTGAAAGAGGTGATCGTGGAACACTATGCGCCACCACCTCGGGTCACTCCGATAAACCATTTTTTTTTTTTTTGTTCACGGGGTGGAAAATCCTCATGGATGTCCTCCGCCCTGGGGCGGGCGGAGGGGTCTGTCAGACTCTTACTGACTAAAACCCACCCCAGTGTTCCCCTCCCACACTTGCACCGGGGATCTTGGGATCTGTTATTCCTTCCGCAATCCCCGGCTAGTGCCGGCCCGCCTCTGCGGGCCACCTCAAGTATGGGGGGGGTGAGGTGTCTGACCCCCCCCGCGACGTCTGATAGGGGCGCGCGTGGAACACTACGCGCCGCCACCTCGGGTCCAATGTGATAGGGGGCGGCGGACGTCCCCAAGTCCCCCGTCCCTGGACCCATTTATGGGGGCTAGAAGAGGGCGTTATCGGCCCTCCGCCGACGCCCGGTGCGCCTGCTGCGGGCCGGGTGAGCGGACGAGATCTCCCGCTCCCTTTCCGCAGCCTCCTTCTGCGACACGACTGTTTCGCAGAAGGACACCACCGCGTCCCAGGACTCCTCGCTGCCGGGCATTGACTCGACCACGGCCGGCAGCGATAGGTCACTGCCTACTCCTGAGATGAGGGCACGGCGTGGCTCCTCCCAAGCGGCACACTCTGCCAGCGTATGCCGCGCCGTGTCCTCCCGGCAGCTCCGATAAACCATGCCCCAACTCCAAGATTAATACATAGAATACATTTATCCGGAAACATGAAGTAGTTTCTCCAATAAGCGATAGAATCCCCGGGCAAAATTAAATTATTTCTCCCTACGGTTTCACAGATTCACGCGGTTTTTGTATTCTTTATTTAAAAATGTTTAAATATAAGTAATATTAATTATATATTAGGTATACTATCACATTTCAAATTCTACAAAGCTTTCATACTAGAACATAAAGCCATTTTGCGTTATTATCACAAGTACCAACGTCAAAGCGTCCGTTTAACAAACGAGGCTCTAAGTGCTAGTTAAACGCACATTATTACTTTAACCGCTGGCTATTTTACTAGCCGAGCCAGTTAATTGATGTAGCGGTAACTCGGCTACCGATCATGAAGGTCTGAGTTAGGTTTTGAATGTATTTTTTTTTAAACCGTTTTAATGATATTATCTGACTTGACTATATCGATAAGGTTATATGGTGCAAAACAACCTTGCAAAAAAAAAGAAAAAGTTACAAAGTCAAAATCAAATTATTTATTTCAAATAGACACTGAGGCACTTTTGAACGTCAAAATTTACAAACATAATAGAAATGACTCTAGTCGCCCCTTCCAAAAGATAGTCTCGTATGTAGAAGAATGGGCAAGAAACTCCATCGTTACTCTTTAAAAATGTTTTACTATATTTTTTTAACTCACGCCTTCAACCCATGGGGGTAGGCAAAAACTATAGAATGCCACTCCTTACATACTCCTTTTGCTTTTTATATATTTTTAAATACATTAATTATATGTGAAGACTACAATAGATAAAAACACACAGACAGATAATTTATGTATGGGATAGATACGCATGGTGCTCACATAATTAATATTTACAAACATCGTAAAAGTATATGTTTTCCTAAAAATTTATAAAAAATAAGTCAGTGTGTGCAGTCATGGGGAGTGCCAACAGAAGTGAAAACTTTGAACTTTAGAATACATAACATCGTGCTTTCTATCCCCGAAGGGTTGGCCACCCACATTTTTTGAATTGTCAAGGAGTCGGTCAGTTATCAATATGAAGCTAGTTACACATTCCAAAGAGTTATAGGTTCCTATGGAGAAGAACGGGCAAGAAACTGCACGGACACTCTTTTAAATTAAAATATTGATGCAAAGTATTGGTTACATCATTCATGTTGAAATTATACATGTAAGAGCGGGAGAGCTCAGGGATCACGAATGATAACGATCCGACATCTTGTAAACACTTTTTATCATTTCCACAACCAACAATGATTCACACAACTTAATTTTTATAACGAGATGCACACAGTTCAAAATACAATTCAATACTTCGCGCTCTGCGACTAGAGCAAGCCTATTTATAAGTTTAAACAACTGTCAACGTCATAGAGTAACGACTTCCGGTGACATTTGTTTTTACAATTCAATTTAGATTAATTTAGTAAAAATAATGTTATTGCGCACAATATTTGATTTGTAATTAATAACACTTTTTAAATACTGTAAATTGTAAATTTAGTTAGGTAACCATAATTTTATTTGAAATGAACTAACAGTAACAGTGATTCAATTTCCTTTCTAGAGCTTTATATTAATACTTATATAAACTTATTTATTTATTGCACTGATTCCTGTTTCCGTTACGTCATCAGCAGCAATGATGTTTGTTTTTGTCTGTGGTACTGTTTTTATTTGCCAGCGCTATCATACATGTGAGAACGATGCAAAACATCAGAAGCATCCGTGATAAAAAGTAAAAAATAAACAATTCAAAACTAAAATAATTAAAATAAGCCGTGGCAGCTAAGAGATGACCAGTCCCAACTGACAGCGCCCGTTCACGAACATGACGCATGAATCAGCACCATTCAGCTCAACCATTTTGAAGGGTGCTAAAAAATCCAACACACACGCCACCATCAGTGAGACATCTGAGTAAGCATGACATACTCTCAGCCGCCAGGGCACATCAAGTCTATGAAAGACATATTATCCGGTAAATGGTAGCCCTATTGTACATGTTCACTTCATTTCAGAAACTTGTCGATACTTTAGAATTTAGTGCATGGAGCTTAAAGTTCTAAAAAAAATTGTTTCGTGCAACGTGAATTGTCTATTACAAATACCTTTCAAGATAGCAACGTGAAAAATCAAATATTTAAATGTTAAGTTAAAGAAAATAGAAGTAAAGCCACAAAATTCCGAAATAATTATATTCACAGAATCGAATATAAAAAATCAAAATGCAAATCAACCCCGTACATCCATTCAAGCACTTCATTCAACTAACCTTGAAAAACAGCGTCCCTGTTTCGCAATACAGACCTTTAACAACGCAAAAGTAAAGGCTTAACGTTCGAAATTCGCGTATAACAACAATCGATATAGAATCGTTACGAGTACTCGATTACCGCATCGCAGAGCTTAGCTTCGTGCCCCATTAACTTCGGAACAAGATCGAGACGAGTCAAGCGTGAATCGCACAACACAGCCTGTAAACAATTAATAATCGAGTTGTTGGTTATTCGATTATTTGACATTGTAACCGGAAGACCGACTGCTTCGTTGGTCTAGTGGTCACAAGCGCTACTGCTGAGACCGCGGTCCAGGGTTTGATTTCCAGGTCGGGCAAAGAGTTATTGGGCTTTCCCGACAGAACTCAGTAGCAGCCCGGAGTCTGGATTTGCGACCGGTTGATGGGAATAGGCTCGCCCCCTATTACATTGCACTTAAACATAACTGGCGAAACGTGGGCGTAGTACAGGTAACCCTCGGGGATTACAGACGTGATGTTGTCTGATGTAAACGGAAGATTAAATTGTATCGGAACAATACAAAAAAACATTTTTTTTTTGCTTGGAAAATAATGGCATATTCTCAATATTTCTGAAAATCATAATCATCATATCATTTCAGATGGCCACTGCTGGACATAGGCCTCCCCAAACGTCGTATGTCGCCACGCTTTGAGTAGGGCCAAAAAAAACGAATCCGTCCTTGAATTGAGAGCCCTTTTAGTTGCAGTTCCAATTATGTATCAAATTGACAGTAATTCGAAACTCATTCGATTTTATTTAAACCTGAAGAAATCGGATATAAACACAGCTGGTTTTATAAAAACGGATAAATGTTTAACAGACACAAAAACAGCAGTAAAACTTTCTTCTAAAACCTTAGAGTCATGGAACAAAACGTCAACAGATTTAACATAAATCCTCTTCTCTTAAATCAGATCGTCCATAACGATTTATCATCCTCTATCTGTCTCTAACGTAGGCGATTTGAAAGGGAGGAAAGTAATGACGACGTTGAATGTTCGACACTAACATACGGATTTGCAATCGATCTGCCACACAATTGGTTGCTTCCGGAACGAAAATATATGTGCATTGAATTGGCTTTGAACACTTTACGAGTATGATGAATAAATTCTTGTAATTGAACTTTTGGGGGATAAATTAGAAAATTAAAAAAAACAGTTTTGCTGACTGTACCGTGTAACATATCAAATGAAAGGGCTTATTTTAAGGATTTTATATATATATACATTTTTATAATTTTAAAATACATACGTTTGAAATTATTTAAGAAAATAGATGAAAAATTACCATTCCAACTACTGAGCCTAAAATTTTGATAAAAATACTGAAAATAGTTCTTTACTTAAAGATTACAGGAAAACCTATAAGAAGTCTGAGATCTTCAAATAATATGGCAAATCACTCAATATTGTGCGTACAAACTTACATTTGCAGTTGGAATGTATGGGGATCATGTTTTCCAACTACAATGTTAAGTTTGTTCTTGGGATAAATTCATCCCAACTACGGAACCCTTCATTGTGCGTGGTCCGACACGCACTTGGCCGGTTTTTGTAACATTCAAGACTTTTAGCCGTTGGTTTAGGCAGAAAAACGAGGGCGGTCGCCAATACTAAGGTATTACTTTAACCAAGTAAAATAAGCTACGTCCTCAAGCAAATTTCAGCAGGAGGTGATGGTAACTTTGGACCGGAGTCGATGGAAGCAGATTGTCCGCTTAAAGGGGTCTAGTGACCACGATCGTCAGTAATGCGGGACCAATTGAAGAAGAGGCAGAAACTACTGGACATCACGTGCTACAATTCTTTTAAACTGGTTCTCCAACTTGTTTCGACAGTTTCAAAGACCAATCCTCGTGTTTCATCATCATCATCATCATTTTAGCCGAAAGTCGTCCACTGCTGGACATAAGCCTCCCCAAGGGGGGAGGGGGGGGGTTGCCATAATTGCCACGCTTGGCAGGCGGGTTGGCGATCGCAGTATGGTTTTAAAATGCATAGAGAGCGCTGCTGCCCATACTCTTGTAAGTCCCTTAGTCGCCTTTTACGACACCCACGGGAAGAAATGGGTGTTGCTATTCTTTGCGTCCGGCACCACACGGAACAGGGTTTAAAGTCCAGTCGACCATAAAATAATGTTAGAAACTAGTCCAAAATGTAAGTAAAGTTTTGACGTATTGAGACAGAATTTAAAAGATTGCGATGCGACCGTTCTTAAAAATACGGGAATGAGGATTTTCAAGAAAATTCACGCCACCAGTTGGCGCCAATTTAACAAGAGGTGTTCCAGTTCAACCGTGATGATAAAATATTTATTTAATATAAGGTAGTTTCACAGCTAAAAGTATAACATAATTATTCTAAACATTACGCCAATTACGAAGTACAAAAAATAAGAAACACAGAGAGTGACATAATTATCACTATTTCATAGTGCACGTATCTGTGCTGTATATAAATGACGTTCATCATTTGTTTAATTCATTCATCCATCATTCACCTACGACAAAAGAAAATATAGACGCTTTGACACTATTGACAGGTGCCCGGACCTGACGTCTCAGTGCTGCCACCTAGTGAACGTCATTTCAGAAAACCCTCTATTACCTATACAAAAGTGTCGCCGATACCTACATTATACCTAACATTTTTGAAGATTTTATATTTGACTACCCAAATGCTTCCAATAATTTCAGGTACGGTACATTAGACTTAGAATATTGAGACATTTATTTTTAAAGCTGTAATATTTAAAACGTCTTGCAAAATATTTTTCTTATGGGTAATGGGCCAAAGAAATATGGCTTATAGTTATTAAGCTTTCACGCATATTCAAATGGGCCATTTCATTAATATTTTCCTCTTTAGTGGCTCAACTTAGGCAAATTGAGAAATTTTATTAGATCTGTTGTACTCTATCTTTTTTAAAATATTTTCTAGTTTCATTTTCTGAGGTAAAAACATCTTTAGGCGCGTTGAGTGATTTTTTATAGGAGAAAAACTTATGGGATCGCTTCACAGACATTCCCGAGCCAACATGCTGTAGTAGCACTGTAGCAGTAAGTAAAGTTAAACTGACCACGGGAACAGTTTAATTCCGTTAGGTTCCGTGTGGTGCCGGACGTAAAGAATAGCACCATTCTATTTCTTCCCGTGGGTGTCGCGACTAAGGGACTTACTAGAGAATGGGCAGCAGCGTTCTCTATGCATTTTCACACCATACTGCGATCGCCAACCCGCCTGTCAAGCGTGGCGATTATGGCAACCTCCTTCTCCTATTGGAGGAGGCCTATGTCCAGCAGTGGACGTCTTTCGGTTGGAATAAGGAACAGTTTAATTTGTGTATACTGTGCATTGTTTAAATTGTGTTTTATATTATCATTTTTTTTTTTTATGTGAAACCTTAAAGTTCGAAAGTTCTTTAGACGTTTTGAGAAATAAGTTTTCATTTCTGTCGGCAGTCTCCAAGACTGCCTATTCTTTTTTTATCTGTAGAAATTTATATTAGTACACCAACTGCAACAGCTAATATACTTTTTCAATGCAGAATTACTCGGGGTGGTTGCGTAGTAAACAATGGCAATGAATTTAATTTTGACAACTCAACAACATCCATTGCGCTTACGGAGTCAAGCAAACAGATTTTTCAAACATATGAAGCAATTTCCTTCGAGATCTTGGGATTGCGATTGAAAGTGTGTCACGCAAACATGCTTGTGTGACTTCACTTTAATAAATACCTACTGGCACATCACAAGAGCAAACTATAAAAAAAACGTGTGCAGTTGGGGGACCCCGTCAGGAATGAAGTTCGTTCTCACGTATGATTTAAAACAAAAACAAAATGTTTGCAGCCGCCATTTTGGATTTTTATTTTGGATTTATGCCCCTCGCAAAATAATGAAAACGAAACCCATGACAAAAAAAAAAATTGCATCCACCATCTTCGATGTTCTTTTTCGATTGAAGATTTGTGCCAGTTTACTCCTACCACCAGCCGCATTAAAGAACTTCGTTCCAAAAGTCGTGGAACACCCAGAGGTGTCGTGGGAAACTATTTTCCCTGTATATTATGTAGATATTAAATAACAGGCACACTTAAAACTTATTAAAACAAAACAAACAACGTTTGACAGTAAATAAATAAATTAAAAAAAAACACGTACAATATACAAAGTGTCGTGACGGTCAAAATGTTGAGTTTTTTTCGGTCTAGCTCTCATTTGCCAAAGTACGAGTATAACGAGTGTAGGGGCTACAGGCAGCAATAATGATAACGCTGAAAAATGTAAAGTGCCCCCGTGCATATGGTTTGGCGGACAGTCGTTTCCGCCGCGCCGAAACAGTAACTTGTATAGCACTCTCTAAAATGTATGTGTGAATATTGAATAGACTGGGTTTACGGATTTGTGCCTTTTTTTATTCTCCTTACTGCAACCACATAATAACAACATCAACATTGAATTGGAGAATAACATCGGATAGTACGTTAAAGTAAATGAACAGTAAGCAGCAAGTTTATAAGTTAGTGTGTGAATAAGCGCGGCAAACGACTCCCCGTTGACTTGGGATCTATCAGCGGGAATTTCAAGGGTCCCACAATGCAGACACCGCCACCAGCAGCTCAGGTGGCCAGCATAAACGTCACTGACAGGATTCCCATGTTTTGGACCGACATGCCTCGGATGTGGTTCGCACAGTTCGAGTCCGCCATGGAGCCACAAAAGCAGGGGGACGCGGCGAAGTTTCATTTGGTGATAGCAAGGCTGACCAGGGATGCGTTGCAACAGGTTAGCGATTTAATTTTTAAACCCCCCACCGAGAACAAATATGGTACATTAAAACACAGACTGTTGACGAAGAAAGTGCCGAAAGGCAATTTCAAAAATTAGTCGGAGAAATGGATTTGGGCACTCAACGCCCTTCACACCTGTTATGACGTATGTCAGAGCTGGCCCAAAACACTGAAATATCTCCGGAGGCCTTGCAACGCTTATGGGTTGCGCGCCTACCAGGATCGTTAAAGGCCGTCCTTTCAGTATGTCAAGACCAAAAATTGGACAAGCTGGCCGAAATGGCAGACAAAATCATGGAAAATTTAAATAATGGAGAGGTAGCCGCCATATCTGCGACAACGTCATCGTCAGCGACGGACGTAGCATCTTTAATTACCGGAATGACTACCGAATTGAAGGAGCTACGAAGAGAAGTTAACGAAATACGTGGACGCAGTAGGGGACGAGGAAACCGAGGAAACTGGCGCAGATCGCAGTCAAGATCAAGAGGTCCACGCCGCACTCCAGAGAGTCCAGATTGGTTGTGCAGCTACCACTATATGTATGGGAAGCAGGCCAGGAGGTGCACGAAACCGTGCAATTGGAAATAAGGCTCATCATCGGAAAACTAAAGTCGGTGCTGTCCTGTTCGGTGGGAGACAGCGGAGCCGCAACACAGAACCATCGTTTGTGCGTAACGGACCGGAAGTCGAGAATCAGTTTTCTAGTGGACACAGGTGCGAATGTCTCAGTTTTACCAGTGCGTAGTGTTAAAAATTGTGCGCGTTCTGAAAGCGGTTATAAGCTGTAAGCTGCATATAACACGGAGATCAAAACATACGGTATAAAGGTACTAGAACTTAATTTAGGCTTACGCAGAGTTTTTGAATGGCCGTTCATTGTAAGCGATGTCAAGCAGGCAATCTTAGGTGCAGACTTTATAGAGTCGCATAAATTAGTGGTAGATTTACATAATAAGAGGCTAATAGATAGTTTGACTAATTTAAGGACAAATGGGTCAGTCATACGGTGCGATGAAGCGTCGGTTAAAAGTATACAAGAAAACAATCCCTATCGGGAGTTGTTAGAAGAATTCGCAGAAATTACTAAACCAATGTCGTTCCGAGAATCGCCAGCTCATGCAGTAGTACATCATATAATAACAAACGGCTCCCCGGTACATGCGCGTCCAAGGCCGCTACCGTTATAATAAGGTAAAGGAGGAATTTCACCTACTGCAAGAATTAGGGATATGCAGACCGTCGCAAGGCGAGTGGTCTAGTCCGTTACATGTCGTGCCAAAAAAGGACGGGCAAATTATAGAGCGGAGCCCGTGCGGAGATTATAGAGCGCTAAACGCGATAACAAAGCCAGATCGTTATCCAATTCCCCGAGTAAGTGATTTCACATACATTTTAGCAGGTAAAACTTGGTTTTCGCGACTCGATTTAAATAGGGCATAACATAGCAGTTTCAGCAGAGGATATTGAAAAAACGGCCATAGCAACCCCTTTTGGTCTCTGGGAGTTTCCACGCATGACGTTCGGGTTGAGGAACTCTGCATAAACATTTCAGAGGTTTATGGACCAACACGTACTAAGAGGTATAGAGCGCGTAGAGAACACAAATGGTAAGTCAGCACTTTTTCACTTTTTTTTTTGTTCGATAAGGAACTTCGTTCCAAAAACAATGATTATTTAAAAAATAAAACAACAGCTGCTTTCAATAATAATTGAATCTCCAATGGAATCCGATACGTCCAAAGCTGAAGGCGGGTATTATCTCCAGCTGATCTTTTAACGAACGCTGAAACTCGACCCTGATTGCTTTATTATTTATAAACATCCCGTGTTATTACTATACCGCATTTATTTTTGTTTATTTATGAGTTAAGGCGCTGACAAGAGGCAAATGATAATAGTAGGCTATCTTAAACAAAAAAAATGCCAAATCTTTAGTTTGTGGTAGCGGAAATAATATATGTTATAAATATATTATTTTATAGAACATATTTCTCAGGACTTGATTGTTACCAAAACACGTTTATAAAAAAATCTCGATACAAATTAACGGTAAACTAACCCTTTACTTTGATTTTCAATTCAAAATATCTGTATTTTAAATCATCAAATACGGTTGGTATTTAATTGATAACAAGCACGTCTTATTTGCATGCAGAACTTAGTTGTTTTTTATTTTCGGTTATTCAACTAATTTTTGAGTAAATAAATAATTGCTTCATATTTTGCAATAAATTACAAGCGTTGTGTCATCGTGCTTCTCTTTCTTTTGTATGCAATCTGACAGTGACAGCGGTTTACCTGTTGTCAGCGTCGTAAGAAGTTTATTGTCTTGTAGTCATCTGCCAGTCTATTCTGTAAAAATCTCACTTTAAAAACTTAAGTGAAGTGAGATTGATGTGAGCTGTTGCTTTCACCTGAGGCTAGCATGATCAGCCTTAAAATGTTCCCATTGCTGAGACACAGGCCTACTCTCGCTGAAAGGAGGTTGAACCGTAACCCACCACGCGGGCCCAATGCGGGTTGGTAGATGTCACATGTCTTCAATTTTTGGTTTTGAAAAGAGTGGTGATCAAATAATATACAAAACTCAAACTCAAAGCAACTAATTACAAATAAATCAATTACAGGCACTTTTGATTTTGAATTGTCAAGGGGTCGGTCAATCAGAAAGATGAATCCAGTTGCCTATTCCAAACGCGTAGTAAGTTCCTATGGAAAAGAACGGGCGAGAAACTCCACGGACACTCTTTTGAATTAAAATATTGTTACAAAGTATTTAATTTTAATAAATCAGAATAAAATAGAATAGTGATTGGCATCTGAAGGCATTGAGAAGTCTGGGCGTTATGACAAAAGTCGTTTTGCTAGTACAAAGGCAAGCGTGACTAGCTTCTCTGTGTCGGTAAATTCGTGCTTATTGAGAATGAGAAGCGTAATCAAACTAAGCTTGACGTGAAGTATAGAGGGCTATTTGAAATTGTTGAAGTGTTAGATGGCGATCGGTATGTTTTAAAATCTCTAGTTAACAGGCGTACTTACAAATATGCTCATGACCGTGTTCGGAAGATGCCCGATGGCCAAGTACCTACCTATTGAGATTGTGGACGAAATAAATGATGAGTTGGCATCACTTTAATTTGTGTACATAGGTTCTCGATTCGTTGGGTCGGACACCGTACCAGAGTATCGTAGCCATAGCTCGTTAGAAATCGGCATCTACTTGCTAGACCGTGGGTACGTGGTAGTGAGGTAGCTTTGGGTAGTATGGTCGGGTCTAGCCTCGAAGCCAAGACCGTAGAGTCAAGGACGACTCGGCGGCATTCCTGCGGGCAGTGCGTATGTGACAAATGTGTGGGAGCTATGTTATAGCTGTGCATGCTGACCGCGAATGAGATACCTGAGGTTTTGTTTTCTTTGATTAATTCAATGTGGAATCGTTGTGCTTGGTCTCGATAATCTTGAAACTAGATAGTTCCAATTCGTAGGTTAGTCTAGTTTAAAGTTTCTAAATTGTTGGTTCAAATTGCTTGGAAATTAAAACGGACTTTAAAGAGTAAAGTCCAAGTTAAACAGTAGAGTCAGTCTACACATGAGTCAGGATTGGACGAGCAGATACTGTGGCGAGATTTTGTATTTTCCAGATAAACAACACGAGGATCATGTGCATCGCAGGATGCCCGTGTCGGATCCGTTCATTAGTACGGGCAAGAAACGAGTCGCAAGCGCGCCACTACTGGCGACATGACGTCATCTACCCACACCATTGGCGCGCTTCTACAGAGTCGTGATGTTTTGAGCCGACGGCGAGGAGGACATTCAAGATTCAGGGTCTGATCGCATCGGAGTTAAGACGTCGCGGAACTGTACTCGATTCGTTATGATCGGTTATTATGGAAGTTAAAAAGTGTAGTGATTGTGTCAATCTGTAATTTTAATAAACGCTGTGTATCGCACCCAGTGTGTTTTCATTGGTCGAAACCCAACTTCTGCCCACATGATGTCTGAATCTAACTGAGTAAAATCCTGTCGATCCGACATATATGTCTATGATTGGTGATAAGCGGCCTCCGTAAGTTTACCAAATTTCCCCACTACACCACTACAGATATTCACAGTTACGTAACTCCAGAATTTGGCTCCAAACCAGTTTCTATAATCAAAGTCAGCTTCACAAGGCTGGATAACGACGTAAAGGATGAGATTAAAATACGCCACTTATTGAGCAAGATTAAGATACGCAATTTATTAGCCAAGAAAATTGCTTACCCGGCGGTATATTACTTACCTACTTATATTACCTGCATTTCCTTAGAGCGAAGATTACAAAGTTTGCTTGATCGTATAATGTTTGTTAGTGAGGTATAGTATTAAAATGGGGTAAGAGGTACAATATCGAGTCGAAGGTACAGCAGTCTACAAACTTTCGTTTGCAGGCTCGAAACATACCAAATAGAAGGAATGAACGATATCATTTCCTTTTATTTCTTCTAAGTTACTTTGGACATACTAACTTACGTATGACATGACTTACATATTCACTTGTTCTACGTTATAAGGTTTGGTTTCCGCACTTAGTCCTTCAGGCGGACCATTGTGCATGGACCATGGTGGCCGTTGGTGGTTATCGGAACCAGCCTACCTCCCTCCAGAAGTTGATCACGTTTCCTCGTCGGCCTGGTCTGTTTGGCAAACACTAAATTTTTCGAGAATAGACTTGAGAGAAAACTGTTTCACATACGGGCAATTCTACGTAGCTTGCTCACGCGTAAGCTCGCCCAGTAGTTTGATAGTTTTGGCACCAACGAATAATTTGTCTATAAAGAAATTTTGTAAATAATAATACTTTATGTATGAGTATATTCTTTGAACCTAAAATTAAAACGCTAAAACTAAAACTTATCAATCAAAATCGGCACGACAGCACGGTTGGCGCAGTGGTTAAGCGATTGACTGCTGCGCTGCGTGTCGCGGGTTCGATTCCCGCAACGGCTAAATATTTGTATGACCTGCAAGTAATTGTTCCGGGTCTGGCTGTTTGTGTATGTGAGTTTAAATGTTTGTAAACGCACCCACAATACAGGAGTAATTCCTAGTGCGTTGCCCACGTTTAAAAAAAAATGTAGGCGCGAGCGAAGCCGCGGGGAAAGGCCAAAGTGGTAACGGCCACGACTTACGAGTTGTCGATCATAGGTCCGAACCCCGAACCCAGACAGGCGCTTTATTTTGTGTAAACAATTTCAACAGCACTGCTCTCAAAACGGTGAGGAAACCGTCATGTCCTAGAACCAAAAACTTGAAGACACGTGACATCTACCAACCTGTACTGGATACTTGTGATGAATTACGGCCCGCTTCCTCTCACCGAAAGGAGACCTGTGTCCCAGCAGTTAGAACATTATGGGCTAATTATTCTAAACCTCACTCACTACCATAATTTTAATAAATAATTATAGCCCTTAATTCTATACAGCCTTATTACAAATTAAAGTCACCTTGTGTCTGTCTGTGATACCGCGTTAAATGATAAATTATTTATTTCTGTAAGTAGGTTTGTAGAAACACTTTTACACGTCAATCATATTTTTTTTTTAAACTAGATGTGGTTAGCACTTCGTATCTGACTAGTCCTCAGAGAAGAAAGGGCGAAACAAACTCAGCGGTCACAGTCTCTTTTAAAGTCGTTCGTTGTTCTTTTAAACTACGCAACGGATATTGATGCGGTTTTTACTATCATTTACAGAATTTATTTATGGAATATGATACATATATAAATATTAAACTTAAATAATAAAATCTCGATTTTTTGTCAAGTCGTAAAAACCTGTGAGTAGCGAGGGCGGGTCGCTGGTAGTCTATAATAAAACTTAAACAAAACACTTCATTACTCCCACACAATTCCATGCTACCAAAGAACGTGAACGTCCACAGAGAAACGCGGGGAATCCGCGCGATGCGTCACTGCTATTATCTGTGACCGCTATGTCAATATGGCGTCGGTATAAATTGACAGCATTCGATGGAACATCTCACATAAGAGGTATGTCGTCTGAGGTGTATAAACAATGGGATATTTTTGGTTCTTGTGTTGAACTGAGTGTTGAACGTAAACGCTGTCGGTTTCTTTGCGTTGGATAATAAATGACGTCATATCATTAGTGTTTTATTTTTGTGAGGTTTTTTGGTATTTATGTAGTCTATGGCAAAAAACCTCACAAAAATATAATCTTCTATCTTTATCAATGTTACGTCAAATAGATGGAACCAAGAAATATGACAATTATATGTAATGTTTTGTGTTTGTTTTTTTTTATGTTTGTTTTTAGTATTTAAGGAGCGTAGCAAGTGCCGTTCTATAGTTTCTGCCTACCTCCATGGGAAGAAGGCGTGAGTTTATGTACTTATATAGGTAATGTTTTAACAATAAAATAATGAGACTACTCTTTTATCATACCGTAGTAGATCCTACCATGCGAAAGTAAGTTTGTTTGTTTATTTTTTACGCTTTCACGCTAAAACGGCTGAACTGGTTTCGATGAAATTTGGCACATGGGTGACCATGACTTGGATTAGAACATAGAATACTCTTTATCCCAATATTCCCACGAAATCGAGTCTTATGTGGGTAAAACCGTGGGGCTAGTAGTATTATACATCGAGGAAGTTTGATGTTTGGATGTTCGTTACTCAATCACGCAACAACGGCTCAACGGATTTAGGTTAAATTTGCCACACAGATAATTTATAATATGGATTAACACATAGGGTACTTTTTATCCCGGTAGTAGGTTCTTGTGGGATTATTTCTGATATCTACGCGGGCGAAACCGCGGGCAAAAGGTAGTCATAAAATAAAACCATAATATCCATCTAAAACCAACTTGTCTAAGTACTTTAAAAATCTTCAAGAGCTCACCCCTAGGGTAGAGCACCCATTATCTGCCGTCCACGTCAATATATTGACGCAATAAATTGACGTCACTCTGACACTAGCCTCATTGTGGGCACTGACTTCACAAGATTTATGGCAGTACACGATTCGCGGGTACTTTGAAATATTCTTTCTTTTCTTTGAAGAATGAAAAATGAGTCTTCGGAATAGTTTTAGAAGTCATTAATTATTTATTAAATATTTTGTTGATAGATTTATGAGATACTGAGATGTTGATTGAAAATAAACACTATTCTGAAAGGTATAATAAATGGTACTGGTAATTGTGGTAATGGTACTTTGAAAGATATATATTTCAATCAGTGGTTTGCAGCTAAAATCAGCATTAGTCTGTTTCTAGTACCTATAAAAAACTTTTTTACAAAAATGACAACCGACTTCCAAAAAAAACAATACAATATGAAAAATAACTTTAATTCGAAGAAGTGACTTTGGATCCATATTTTAGTTATTTGCCAGCGACTTCCGAATTTAAAGTTATTTTTCACTTTTAAATAGTGTTTTTTTTGAAGTCGGTTGTATTTTTTGCTTTTTTTTTATATTTTTCTCTTTTTAGTGGGTCAGTTAGTAATTTGTCTAAGTTACAATAGCCACGTTCGCTCATCACTTTTAACCAAAATATATAATTATATAAATAAATATATAATTGTTGAGGAGTTCTCCTGGTAAGAACCAGGAGAACTCCAGCTGATGGTGACTTCTACATATGCATTGTGACGAGCATACATTTTCGTAGCCACCATAATAATGTGCCTAATCGAATCGAAACCCGTGATATACATATACCTACTTATTATTATGTAGTTCCGGTGGCCATCTGTGGTCTTCACCATCAGTTCTACTTCACCAAATGGTGCTTTCCGAGTGCAAATGCATGAGTTACTATAAAAAATACCGAAATCGCTATAGGTGTTCCTAAAAAATTTTAAAACTACAACAAACTACTAATAGAAAAAATACCCATTTCTCATCTTTTTCCTCCCATCTTAAATCATTTCTGCTCCATTGAAGAATACCCAGATAATGAAACTTGGTCATACGTGCTTACTATCTTATGCCATTTATGCTGTCGGTTGGCAAAGAATAGTTAGGTCAAGAAGGCCTACAACGGGATCATACAACGGGCGGAAATAAGCTCACCTTACGAAAACGTTGATCACTTTTTTACTTTGTCACATTAAACTCGTTACTTCTTGTCAATGTATCTAATGTAATAATACAACTACACAAGGTGCGTGGCAAACGTTAAAACTAATGCCACCATTTTTTTTTTGTTTCAATTTAACAAAATTAGTCTATAATGTTCCCATTGATGGGACACAGTGGGCCGTAATCCACCACGCAGATGTCGCATGACTTCAAAATTTTAGTTGTAGGACATGCCGGTTTCTTCACGATGTTTTCCTTCACCGTTTTGAGAGCAGTGATGACGAAATAATTTGCACAAAGTAAAGCGCCTGTCAGGGTTCTAATCTACGAACTACAATTAAAAAGCTCTAATTATCATTTCAATATAACTATTTCAATACACAAATATTTACCAACAATGCCCCCAGTTACTGTTATTCAAGCACCAAAATATCCTTTTAGCATTCGACGTCATACTATGTACCGCTTAATACGACAAAGTTCAAAGTATGATTAATTTACCTAAGACAATCGTGTGGCGGGCGATCTCAAACGAAAGTGGGGCGCGAGTGCGCTTGCACTTGCTGTTTGTGAAGTTTGTCTATGTGTGCGTTTGTTTTCGATCGTCGCGTGGAGCCGACCTTCTGTACCTAACTATTCTGTGTGTGTTGGCTGTTCATAAATAAATCTCATCTAGCATTGCTATGGTGCAGTGTGAGAGTATTGCGTGATTTTGTACACAATATGAATTAATTTGTGTATGATATTCTGTTGCCAAGCTGTCTGAATTAAGTGGGAATTCTACATATGGAAATGTTATGTATGTGAAAATATAAGATGAAGAGCTGGTCTGCTAAATATACAAAATCTTAGAAAAAAACTTCAATATCTAAGTAAATTTGCCAAAGACAGTTCTGTTTTTTGTTACATTTCAATTATTATTTCTGAAATTCTCATTAGGTAAGTTTGATTAATTTATACATAACATGTTTTTTAAATAAACCTATAATAGTAAGTAGGTAGACATCAATGTGATTCTACATAATATGCAAGGCATATTATATTTTTTTTTTTAATGTAGCTACTGGGTTCGATTCCCAAGTAGAGCAAAGTGTTATTGGGATTTTCCCTTAGGAATTTCTCAGTAGCAGCTCGGAATCTGGATTTGTGGTATATCTATGTACCAAACTCTTGTGAATGCTCTCGTTTGTGACAATAAACTTTTTGCTTTACTTTTATTCAGATATCTTATAACCGAGGATTAAAATTGACGTTCGACAGATTTTGTTTACAATAAAAGTCAATATTTAAAAATAATTTCACGTATAAGCTGTCAGACGAAAGCAAAGCCAGCCCTAAATCAACAAAAAAAACACCCCATAAGGCTGTATCTACACTAAACAAAAAAGATACATTCATAAGAAGCAAACTTTAAAGGTTTGTTTACTCCGACGTTAGGCCGCGGGTACAAGAGATACTCTAGAGACGACTCGAGCCTTGTCAGGTGCCTTAACACTAATGAACCCTGCCATGAAGCCACGGAGAACGCTTCATAAGAGTGGCTGCCTTGCTTATATGACGATTTTGTGGGCTAAGGATTTTTTTTACTTCAGTGTGTACTCTGCTTTTTATTAGGACAAGCTTATGGAGTGCGTGTTCTGTGTTTTAATTTGTGAATGCAGGCCTACAATTTTATGTTAAAAATTTAGCTTAGATATTATAGAAAGCTTTGATGCCCTTTATTGTGAAGATAGTTGCAAGAGGTAAAAATAAATAAAATTAATTAATTAACGCTTAACACGTATTTTAAGGCGACGATAGCTTACTTTTAATGATTTTATACTGAAGATCACGTGTAAACGAGTAGTCTTAATGATTTGAAAAAAAATATATGTTAAATTAGAGCATTTTCTCAATAACTCAATATGTGAATAATAAAATTAAAATTAGATTTTTTAAATTACCTAATGAAATTAATTTGTAAAGTTATGTCTAACGCGGATAAAAAACTGAGAATGGTGGAAAATCTGCCAAGCGTATTTTTCTGAAACCTTCAACAATTTAAAGATAATTTAATTATTGATCTTGTAGTATACGCGTTTTATTAAAACACGTTTGTTTTGTGTATAATAAATTAATAATGCGTCAAATTGTGACAGCGCTCCTTGATGGGCGAGTCCTATTACTGGCTGAACGCACGACGCGTTGCGTGAGCTCAGTACAGCACATGCAAGCTAACCACTCAAGGTCACTGGCATATATCTCAGTCTTAAGTTGCGTCTTCAACTCACAGGTACATCACACAGATCATTATTTAGCAAACCTCATACTTAAGTGTCATAACAAAATAAGTTTAGTACACTCACATGTTTTACTCCAAAATAATTAAAACAACATTACCTGAAAAAAAAAGAACGACCATTTAATATCACATTCATAAAATATACTTTTACAACAAGAAACTTTTTGACTGAAGTGGTATCATCAATCTTGTTTGTCAAGTGCGTAGACAGGCAGCGACCCTGATTAATTGCCTGCAGAATTAATCGGTAAAGATGTACGATACCGGCTTTTGTCACTGTGTCATCGCCAGATATGATTCTGATAAACTTTTGTATTCAGCGGTGTGAGGTAGGTACCAGGACAGCATATTCGTGGAAGGGTCATAATTTGATTTAATGTTGTTATGATGAATTTCACTGAATATACTTCTTTTTTTTGGGTGGGAAATTATCAAATAACTTCTCCCGCTCTGGGCGGAGTTGGAGGGCGTGTCAGACTTTTACTGACTAAAACCCACCCGTGTTCCTTCCGTTGCCTGTGTGCCGGGGCCACGATATCTCTTTTGGACAAACTCGCAACCCTGGCTGGCATTGGTCCTAACGGACCCCGTCAGTTGGTGCTGACATCTCTTTGAGGCGCGCGTGGAACACAACTGAATATGCTTGGATCGTATCTCATGTAAAGGCCTCCACACCATACTAGTTTTGTCCTCGGTTACGCTCGCCTCATAAGGATAATAAAGGGCGCGTAAATCTTGAACAACAAACAAGTCACTCTTTGAAACACTGCTCAACAAAGTCTAGGGAAAAAGGGCATTCATAGTACTTGAATGTTTTATTTTGGCACTTTTAATGTAACATTTTATATCAATAGAAGCGTAATTTAATTTGTTTACACTAAACCCGAAAAGGGGTCATTGTATTCATCATTTTGAACATTTTTTTCTATGGGACCAACCTTGAAATCGCGAAAAAAAATCAGCTGTTCCATACATTTATTTGTGTTTACTTAAATCGACAAAATGTATGAAACAGCAGTTTTTTTTTTTAATTGTTCAAAATGATGAGTACCCAAATAAATATAAATAATATAAAATACAAATACCCCTTTCGGGTTTAGTGTAAACAAAAACGAATGTTGTAGATTTTAATTGTTTGGTCGTGTTATTTGGAGTCTTGGGACTGAGACTGTGATAAGTACACATAGATTTAATATAATGGTTTTTCAATTTTATCACAAGACATCATTTTCAATTGATGTTCCAGTCCTGACTGACTTTTTTCAAATATTGAAGTACATTTCACACGAAGTCACGGACAACAGTCAGTGCTAGAAAAATCTGATAAATAGAAAAAAATAGCGTAAAACTCATTAACCTGCTCCCACGCTATCTCTAGGGTATGTCCTGTACATAGATTACATTATAATAAATATGTATCGTATGGCTACTTTGGAATATATAAGATAGTATATCTCGACTTCGAATTAACCTGAATATACTTAATTTTTTTGGGTGGTAAACTATCATCAAATAACTTCTCCCACTCTAGGTGGAGCGGGAGGGCGTGTCAGACTTTTACTGATTAAAAATCCACCCGTGTTCCTTCAGTTGCATGTGTACCAGGGCCACAGTATCACTTTCGGGCAATACCGCAATCCTAACAGGATGTCACAATACCTCGTGAACTGAAAAACAAATGAACACGTCGTGTAGTTTCAAATACCGCTGTTCCATTCTCAAAACCATAGCGCTACACAGCCATTTTGTTTTCCTTCCAAACTAAAAGTTTCCTCACATAATGCTGACATAACACTTGTTCCAAAGCAAAGACTTAAAAGTCAATATCAGACGCTCAGTTTAAAATCAGTTTCACGCTGGCAGGCAAATATTTTCGATACGCAATATCTTCAATATTTATTCCAATCGGTTGGATTGACCTGCTTTCGATTTTCTTTGCTCAAGTTGGCTCTGGAATATTCTTGGTGATGGAATCTTGTATAACATGAGGATTGATGGTAGATAAGTAAATAATTTGTTATACTTTGGATACTTTGTTAAATTAATCTGCAACATGTTTGTGTTATTACAAGCTAAGCGAATTATAGATTAAAACAGTGTATTTTTCTTAATAATCAAGTAGCCAATATCAAAATGATTACATTTCCGAGACGAGACGTCGGTTTAAGAGTTATATTTAGTGCAAACTGCCTTTAAAAACTGAATTTTCGTAGTATAAAAAAAACTTTTTACAAAAAAATAATAACCGACTAACCGACCGAGCCGACTTTCGGTGGCCATCTGTGGTCTCCATCATCAGTTCTACTTCACCAAATGGTGCATTCCGAGAGCAAATGCACGAGTTACTATAAAAAATACCCAAATCGCTATAGGTTTGCCTATAAAAATTGAGGATTTCCCTCGATTTCCATAGAATCCCCTCATCAGATTCTGATTTGGTGGCAATGGGACCACCTCGGGAATATACCCTTTCAAACAAAAAAAGAATTTTCAAAATCGGTCTATAATTGACGGAGTAATCGCGTAACAAACATACAAAAAAAAAAAAAAACATACCGCCGAATTGAGAACCTCCTGCTTTTTGAAGTCGGTTAAAAAAGGCTACTTCCAATGAAAGGGGATTAATTAATCATTCATATGATTAAATAGATTCCAACGTAATTTGATCAGAACTTAGGTACACTCAGACGCAAATGGCTCATACATACTGCAAAATATAGTTTTAAAGTAAAATTCTGATTGGTACTGAGTCTTGGTCTAAATTGAACCATACTAAAGTAATGCGAAATGCAACTATTGTTAATAAAACGTCATTTCAACATACTTTCAATACATATCTACTACTATTAACTAAGTTTAATTTATGGCTAGACATGCTTGAAGTGTATTTTCGGAGGTTCGATTTTTGTGACGCCAAGTGTTTATAAGGTGTATCTATTCATACACGAAATCTCTTAAGGGGTCATTGTACTCATCAATAAGAACAACTTTCACTATGGGACCAAACAAGAAATCGCGAAAAAATAATCTGCTGTTTCATGTGTACATTTTGACGAGATAAGCGAACATAAATGTAGGGAACAGCTGATTATTTTTTTCGTGATTTCAGGTTGGGTCCCATAGTAAAAGTTGTTCATAATGATGAGTACAATGACCCCTTAAGAGATTTCGTGTATGAATAGATACACCTCATATAAGTTAGGATAACATATTATAGGAGAAATAAAGATAACAAGTAAGAGGTCTTAAAATAATCGGGTTCCGTGTGGTGCCGGACGTACATAATAGCACCATCCTATTTCTTCCCGTGGGTGTCTGTCGTAAAGGCGACTAAGGGACTTACTAGAGAATGGGCAGCAGCGTTCTCTATGCATTTTAACACCATACTGCGATCGCCAACCCGCCTGCCAAGAGTGGCGATCACGGCAAACACCTTTAGGGAAGGCCTATGTCCAGCAGTGGACGTCTTTCGGCTGAAGTGATGATACCGACAATTGAAGGATATACCATTTCTAAATATTCAACCAGTTTACACCAAACAAAGGTTTATTGTTCTACACATCCTATTCTATAAATGCGAAAGTGTATTGGTTTGTTCTTCTTGCAAGCAGCAACACGCACGACATGATTTTGTGTAGATTTTTGCATACGATATTGTTCATATGTATGTATGTGGCGATTATGGCTACCCCCCTTTTGGGGGAGGCCTAACCCCAGCAGTGTACGTCTTTCGGCTGAAATGATGATGATGATTTTTCATGGGCTGCAAAGTGACAGATGTTGGTTTTTTCAGATGTTGGATGTTGGTTTGGCAATCCTTATTGGGGGAGGCCTAAGCCCAGCAGTGGGCGTCTTTCGGCTGGAATGATGATGAATGATGAAAATAAACGGGTGTAAAAAGTTTGATTTATGAAATATTTTCATCATTATCTGACTTGTCTTCTCCCAATGATGTTGAAGTCGGCTTGCAGGCTAACCAGATGCAACTGAATACCAGTATTTTACAAATTAACACCTGCTATGAAATTAAAACAACTAAGTACCTTCACGAGTTCGCAATTATTTTAGTACCCATGTAAATTATATGATCTTCAATATTTAATCAAATAAGAAACCATCATTATTCTAATGAGAATAATGAATGACCCATGATAAATTACAAGTTCCAAAACAACAGGGTACTAAGCAAATGGAATAATTACGGCTAACGAACCCCGTTAACATCGTAATTATTGAACATAATGCTAATGATCCTAATTGGAACTACGCGGCATACGTAAATCACCCGATTTTTAACATTATGAAAATAAAAAACATACATTGGTTATGAAATTTCTTTTGAGAAATCGGAATAGATGAAATAAATGCAGCTTCGAGAACTTTAACACAATTGGAATTGCAATAGGTGTCGAACAAATTACATAATTATTTGTGTTTTTATAGACATTCAAAAAGACATGCTTTTTAAAATAGTGTACAGTCTGGGAAATGTATTGTTAAGCAAATTGACAGCCTACGTCAAATTGCTTGTTACAGTCAATTGAATATACGACCATTCAAGTTGGTAGTAATTAAGCTTAACAATTAATTACTCTTCATCATTTCAGCCGAAAGACGTCCACTGCTGGACATAGGCCTCCCCCAAAGGGGGGGTTTGCCATAATCGCCACGCATGGCAGGCGGGTTGCCGCCGGGTTGTCGCAGTATGGTGTTAAAATGCATAGAGAACGCTGCTGCCCATTCTCTAGTAAGTCCCTTAGTAGCCTTTTACGACACCCATGGGAAGAAATGGGATGGTGCTGTTCTTTACGTCCGGCACCACACGGAGCAATTACCCTTACTACACAAGTAAATATAATTAATTAATAATGTTGAACTGTAAAAATAAATACTATAGTGGTTGTGAGATAAGTACCTGTCTGGGGACCAGGTTAGCACTCCATTACCTCTTTACTCCTTGGCTGCGACATTATTCAGGTCCCCAAGGGGATTATTGGCGAGAATCGAAGATATTAAACGGTGTTCCGTGACGAAAATACCAGAACAATATTATCGATAAAGCAATCAGCATCCATTGTGATATATTATAAAGTATTTTTCTTCATTTTCGTCTAAGATTTACGCCTAGGAGTAATGATCGTAGGCGGAGAAATCTAAGACATACTTCGTCTGAGAAATTAACATGCGGAGAACTGATGTATTATTTCAGATGTAGGTGAAATTAATGTTAGTATGTTTACGGTTAATTACTTACTCAATCCTAAAAGTTGTTTTGACAATCACAAAATTTATTTTAACTACCCACTTCTACAGATCGATGACCATGGCAGCAACCAAATTAACCGGCCAAGTGCGAGCTGGACTCGAACACGAAGGGTTCCGTACTACCGTACAATATTTGACGGCACGGTTGGTGCAGTGGTTAAGCGATTGACTCGATTCGATTCCCGCACGGAACAAATATTTGTATTGTAAACGCACCGACAATACAGGAGAAAATACTAGTGTGGGACAACGTTTTTTTAAAAAAAAAAATTAAAAAAAAACTTTTTACAAAAAAATAATAACCGACTACCAAAAATAACACTACAAAGTGAAAAATAACTTTAATTTCGGAATTCGGTTGTCTTTGGATCTGTATTTGAGTTTTTTTCTGTAGAAACACATAATCTGTAAAAAAAACATCTACCTACCTATTACGGTTCATGAGATACAGTCCGCTGACAGACGGATGGACTAACAGCGGAAGCTTAGTAATAGGGTTCCGTTTGGCACCCTTAGGGTACTTAACCCTCGGCGGCGGTGATCTCTCGCATCCGGCCCTGGTTTGGAGCGAGAGTGCACCGGCCGTCACCTCCTTCTGCAAAGCAGTAATGCTCGCAAAGGTGGAGGCGGAACGCGTGAGGACGAGGCAAAATTCGCGCTCTCACGCCCCTAGTCGTCGCGGGAGACACCCCGGGCGTCGGAAGTCGCAGGCCGATTCCCGGCCACCGCAGCCGCGGGCTTGCGGACGGTGAGCGATGGGTAGCTCGCCGTCTGATAAGGACCAGGCCCGGGTCGACGGCGCGTGGTGTTCCACGCGCGCCTCTAAGAGATGTCAGTACCAACTAAACTAAAAAAAAATTTTACCTAACCATAAAAACTAAACATACATTTGTTAATGGTTTATTTGTTGTTTTTATTTAACCATTTTTTTCTTTCCTTTTATTAGTCTCGAAATGAGAGTCAAGGATGTCTTTAGACACATACTAGATTACTACTATGTGTGATGCGGTTTAAGAACCAAATACAAGCATGCACCCTAATTGCGTAAAGGCTTCTACATACCAGCGCGACTTGTCGCGCGACGCGACACGGCACAAAGGCCCCGCGTGTCGCGGGACGAGCGGTGCCTTTGTGTCGTGTCGGTATGTAGAAGCCTTCACACACACTCTGAATGACTTAGAAGTATATTTTACTAATCCATTGCTTCATATTTTGGAAAAAAAAATCTGTCAAAATTAAACCCCAATGGGGTTTCACAATTACTCCGTTGGATACCTTACCATGTACCAACATATAAATATAATGATTTTTAAATGATTCCAACGAAATATTATTAACTATAGCTTATGCCCGCGGCTTCGCTTGCGTTAATTTAGAATTTGACAACCAATTCGGGTTGTATTCTGCTTCTACTAATATAATTCAATCATGATTAGAAAGACGCGTGGCGCCATCTATTTTCATAAGAACGTTGTTGTTGTTTTCCTCGGGAACAGTACTTTTTTCGGGATAAAAGGTACCCTATGTCCGTTTTTTCTATGTACACCTGACAACGTATATGAAAAATTTGAGGATTATCGGTTCAGTGGTGCGAAAAGGTAACAAACAAACAAACTCACTTTCGCATTTATAATATTAGTTAGGACTAGCTGCGCCGAAGTCTCGATCCCATGGGAATATCGGGATAAAAAGTAGCCTATATGTTAATCCAGGGTGTCAGCTACCTCCAAACAAAACACAATACAAATTTTATCAAAATTCTGCCCAGCCGTTTGAGCGTGAAGAAGTAACAAACACACACACACACACACTCACAAACTTTCGCCTTTATAATATTAGTGTGATTAACAGGTAGGTAAATATAATTAGTTAACCCATTATTTTCTTCGCTATTATCGCTTTATTAAACATGCCACCAGCAGGGCCCCTTGTGTAAGCGAAGTGTTTTGGAACACAATCACAATATATTTTGATTAAATTGACGACCTCATTAACTGACTTCCAAAAAAGGGGAGGATATTTTTTTTTTTTCACGGTTTTCTCCGTCAATTTGTAGATCAACTTATTGTTTGAAAGTGTCTCATTGTCACCAAGTCAATTTGATGACCACCCATGGAACTCGACGGAAATCCTGAAATTTTATAAGCACTTCTATAGCGATTTGAGTATTTTTTATAATAACTCGTGCTCTTGGAAAGCATCATTTGGTGAAGTGGAACTGATGATGAAGACCACAGATGGAACTACTTAATATTAAGTATTTAACGGGTTGCGATTCAATTAGGTATTACTTTAATAATATGGTTGCTAAGCAATTTATGCTCGTCACATGGTGAAGTGGAGCTGATGGTTCTCACCAGGAGAACTCCTCAACAATGAACCTCCCAGCATCGGAAAAAGCAATATTTTGTAAAGGGTGATGAGCAGTTGACATTAGGCTATTGTAACTTATATAAATTATAAACTGACCCACTAAAAAGTGATATTTATAAAACTTTTACAATAAAAACAACCGACATCCAAAATTAAAGTTTTTTTTAAGTGTTTTTGTAAGTTGGTTGTTGTTTTAATGTATTATTTTTTTAAGTTTACGTTTGGATAAAAGTTAAATTAATACAGATAATATTATTTGTGTAGCTCTAGGATAAAGTTTGAACATTTTGTGTTCTGCAGGGCGTAAAAAGACCCATCACATAGCCGATATCTACGCATTCCAGCCTTGCAGCCTTGTTCCCACCCACTGTTGAGTTCAGGCCTCCTCCCATATATGCCATGCTTCCCTGGTCTGTGTGAGACATTAACATAGCAGATTAAAATTATTGTGATGTATTATTGTCTAGTATTGTCTTATACGTCGTTGTAGTGCAGGGATAAGGGCCCGGAACACCCCTCGGCGGCAATTAGGCCGTTATTCACTGACGGCTTATCTTAATTAAACAGTCGGTGGCTGCAATGACGGGTCGCTCAAACTTTTATTCGGTTATCATGAGAAGGACAAGAGCTGATTACATTGATAGCCGTTTTTATTAAGATGTTAAAAGATGTTGAGTATACAGCGTTAACAAGTTTACAGGTGAACATTTTAATTTGGTTCTTGTGAACGCGCTTTTAGAGTAAATAATTAACCGACTTCCAAAAGGAGGAGGTTATCAATTCGGATTTTTATTTATTTTTTTATGTTCTTTTTTTGTTCGGGCATAACTCCATCATAATATAGACGGATCTGCAAAATATTTTTTTTGTTCGAAAAGGGATGCTCTCGAGATGGTCCCATTGTCACCAACTCAGATTCTGATGAGGGAATCCCATGAAAATCGAGGGAATTCCTCAAATTTTATAGGCACACTTATAGCGTTTTGGATATGTTTTATAGTAACTCATCCATTTTCATTCGGAAAGCACCATTTGATGAAGTGGAACTGATGATGAAGACCACAGATGGCCACCGGAACTACTTAATAATAAATATTTCTCGGTTGCGATTCGATTAGGCACTTTAATATGGTTTCTAAGCAATTTATGCTCGTCACTATGCATATGGTGAAGTCACCATCAGTTCCAGATCTCCTGGTTCTGACCAGGAGAACTCCTAAACAATTAACGCCCCTGCATCGGGAAAAGCTTTATTTTGTAAAAGGTGATGAGCATGTCACATTAGACTATTGTAACTTAGCTAAATTACAAACTGACCCACTAAAAATTGAAAAATAAAAACTTTTTTACAAAAAAAAACAACCGACTTCCAAAAAAACACTACAAAGTGAATAATAACTTTCAATTCGGAATTCGGTGTCTTTGGATCTGTGTTTTAGTTGTTTGTATAAAACTTCACCTCTTGGTACACTACTGTCCAGCATGAGGTCCTAAGTTTGATTCAGGTCGTGGAAGTGTTATTGGGTTTTTCCATGGAGAATTTCTCAGTAGCAGCCGTCTGGATGTGTGCCCGGTTGATGGCAATAAAATAGAATAGAATACTCTTTATTATGTACGCCATAAAAGTTACAGATATAAATGTTGAAATTTTACATAGGGTGACACAATGGGCGGTCTTATCGCTAAAAGCGATCTTTTACAGACGCCCAATAATACATGGAACTTAAACATAACTGGCAAAATGTGTATTATGTGATGATGTGTATTATATGAACGTAAACGAGGTAAAAGTAGTATGTATCGATCGTAGCAGGTGGCGTTCTGTAGTTTCTGCCTACCCCCATGGAAAGAAAGCGTGAATTTACTACACTTTTCCAGTATTTTATAGCTTATAAAATATTCGTTTAAACGCCAATGACAGGAAATCTGTTGCTGATCAAATAATATTTTTTCAGGTAGCAATATATCTACTTCAGGCATGTAAAAGGCATAAGTCCTACAAAACCAAATAACGTCTTTAATAAAACCGTCCGTCAATTTCCGGCACATACGCGAAATATGAAGTAGATATAATATTAAATTGTTATGCCTCTTGCTCTATACTTGAGAAGGGTCGTGATGTAATAAACATCAATACTCTGATCCTGATTCTGAGCTCGTCAGCTCCAACAGCCCGGATGTCCTAATATTTGACACAATGATGATTTTATATAAAAACCAACCTCACACTACAAACAGATTTAATTCAATCACAACTGCAGAAGTGTTGACATGAATTATTAAATTTACAGATAAGATAATGTTGATCACCATATAATAATAGATAGATCGACACTATTTCACTCATAAGCTAGCGCCAGCATATAGACCTTGCCACCGCGCGTATTAGAAAATTGGTTTGGATTTTTAAGAGGCTCAGAGATGTGGCTGACTATGAGCTATTACGCACGGTGTATTACGCACTAGGACAATCAGTTCTTGCATACTGTATTCGGGTTTGGGGTGGCGCGTGTAAGACGTATATGATTCGCCTCGAAAGGGCTCAAAGATCTGTCCTTAAAGTATAACATTCAGGCCATTCAGGTTCCCCGCCATAACTTTATATGAGAAATGTCAATTATTAACAGTACGGCAGATGTATATTTTAGAAACTGTCATCAAGCAGCACCATATTACGCCATACAATAAAAAACATTTTAAAAAAACGCACAGTACGAAACATCTGCTCACTTGTTAAATGTCAAACTGCATCAGCTAGAAAGCAACACAAGTATTTGTAATTTTTTTTGTATAATAGGACAAACAAAGAGCTTAATATAAATGCCCTCACAATGAAGGAAGCTAAAAGTAAGGTTAAATCATGGCTACTAACTCATGACTATAAGCAAACCGAACTCCTTCTAAAATAGGTACAAATAAAACAATTCACACATCCCACACAAGCACACGTCTCTATACATCACACACCACATACCTACATTACACACTCACACACCATATACACTATAAATCAAACACTTATAAATTACTCCACGTAAGGAATGTTTTACATGTTTACTTTTAATTTGGTTTTTATTTACGGTTGGCGCAGTGGTGACTGCTGCGCTGTGTGTCGCGGGTTCGATTCCCGCACGGAACAAATATTTGTATGACCTACAAGTAGTTGTTCCGGGTCTGGCTGTTTGTGTATGTGAGTTTAAATGTTTGTAAACGCACCCACGATACAGGAGAAATTCCTAGTGTGGGGCAACGTTTAAAAAAAAAAAAAACTTTTTTTATTTTCAATTTAATTTCCATTTTTATTATGACCTATATTAATTTGTATGTGTTTTAGATTCTTATTGCATAAAAATTCAACCTATGTAATTGGGAGAAGACACTGGCTCTTGTACGAGTAACACAGGTGTTATACCTATCGCAGGAGTCAGGGCCTCATTATGCTGTTAAAATTATTTATGCCAATAAATAATTAAATAATTATTATTATTACTCATAAAGGGCACAACTTAACTTACGCAACCATCTGGCCGAACACTGTCTCTTAAGATACAGGCCTCCTAGTTTAAGAGACAGAGTTTATGTTTTGTTTTTATAGATTGATTTTGTAGCCTTTTAAATGTTGTACAAACAATTATGTATATTTTTAGCAAGTATACCACTGTGCTCAACCTGTGTCTATGTATTATTTTGGAAAAATAAACATTATTTATTTATATTGAAGTCTAGATTCTATTGTCACAACAAACTTTCTATAAATCCAAATTTACACGGTACGGGCAGCGTAAATACAAAGGCCGGTGCGGGTCATCAGAAGCCCGAAAGTCTGACAACCGGTCTTACCAAGGGGTATCGTGTTACCCAGTTACTGGGTTGTTGAGGTCAGATAGGCAGTCGCTCCATGTAACATACTGGTATTCAGCTACATCCAGTTAGACTGGAAGCCGACCCCATCATGGTTGGGAAAGACTGAAATATGTTTAGAACCCATAAACATTCCGAAATAAATTGTTTTTCAATACACTTCCTCGAAAACTGGTTCATATCGCACTACGATTAGGTTCACAATGCAATGTATTTCACACGTGCGATTTTTTATTTTCCAACACGTGTGCGGGAATAAAAATTGCCGCAGATAACTTATACCTATACTAAGTCCAAATTGGTTCAATGTCTTTATTCACCCCGTCTCGCGTCAGAGATGGTCCTCTCTATTCGGAGGTGTTTTTTTTTCTAATCTCGGCAAAGATGCGTCTTTACGGCGTAAATATTTTTGGAATATTTAAATAATGTTTATAAATAGAATACCATGATTATTACAATAAAAAATAACATTTGTGAACAAATTGACATTTATTTGTGTTCTTAACTCAAAAATATTTGATATTTCTATTTTTCACATTAGGCTGTTTATCGGCTTTATACCTTTGCTTCTCCTTCAACCTGGCGAAAGCAAAGAACGGGACTTCTTGGCGGGAAAGTGAAGCGTCATGTTCAGCAGTTTGTTTAATTTTCCAAAATTTGTGTTTAGCCGAATATTAATGTGTAATAATGGTGGATTATTAACCATTAAGTGTTTGTGAACGTGCATTAGTGTAGGCAAATGAAACAAAATAGTGCAACTTCGCTTCAAGTTCTCTCAAGAAGTCCGCGTGAGGACTCAGTAAAGTGCCACATCTTTACTGAAACTCAAGGGGAGTGGGCGGGGATATCATCATCATGCATTATTAATTCATTTCATCAATATTATACAAGAACTAAAACTTGACATTGGCTAAATGCACAAACCGTGCGAAGCCAGAAGGAAAAGAAAAAAAAAAAAAAAAAAAAAAAAAGAAAAAAAAAAAAAAAGAAAAAAAAAAGAAAATTATATCATAGTTTCCTATTCATTCATGACAAAAATATTTTTCGTTATTTTATTTTATATCTTCAAAAGTGTATTGAAAAATTTCGTTTGATACACGTGGAAATTTGTTATTGCAGTTCTCGGGTCAAAAACAACCTCGCCTACGGCTCGGGTGTTAATTCCGCCTCAAATGCAATTACAAACATTCTCCACTTGTATCAAAATGTACTATAAATTATGATGGAAAGAAACAGCATCAAAATGCGTAGTTTAGAAGAACAACGCGATCACATAGACAGACACGAAAAGCAACTTTTTTGTATACTACGTATGGATAGATAAAGCTAGTCTTATATTATTAACTAGCTGCACCCCCGTAAGAGTCGATTCTTTGGGAAAATTTAAAAGATAAAAAGTTACGTACAAAGTTTTGTCGCAATCGGTACTGTAGTTTTTGCGTGAAGAGGGGACAAACATACCTACATACTAACACACACACCTTCACAATTTTAATATTAAAGTAAGAGAATGATTTTACTATCGCAGAAGCAATGTACTATGTCATGGAAGACACAATGAAAATAGTTTTGACATGACTCATTCAATCGTTAAAAAAAAATTTTTTTGGATACCAAAGTATATCCGTTTAGACAAATAAATTTCATCCAAATCCGTTTAGCCGTTTTACCGTGAAAGCGTAACAAACAGACTCACTTTCGCATTTATATTACTAGTAAGGATTTAAAAGTCTTCCGGCGCAGGATAGCCTTTACCAGAAGTGATCATCGTATTATTTCTTTATTAAAACTTTATGCACAAGTAAAAAAATACACTGTACAAAGGCGGACTTAATGCCTGAGGCATTTTCTACCAGTCAACCTTAGGGTGATGCAGAGACAAAACATAGCAGGTGCAACGTACGGGATAGATAGCTCGGAAATAACTATAAAATACAAGCATAAATAAATACAAATACATAGATAGATAGATACATACATACCAAAATAAACTTCGTGAAGAGAAATAACGACTGGTATTGAAGAAAACTACTCCAGCAAATCACCGTTGAGATGTTTCGGCCAACTTCTGACGAATATGTTCACGTGCCTTCACTTATTAGTAGTAGTTATACTTAGTGTAGTTGGCCTTATTAGTAGTTCAGCAGCTTCAATATCATCAGGATTGTGCCGGAATATAGCAGTTCGTCGTGGACGTGGTATGACAGCGGCTTCAGCTTCTGTCAATAGAAGACAGCCACAACGCAACTTTTGGACTTCTTGGCGGGAAAGTGAAGCGTCATGTTCAGCAGTTTGTTTAATTTTCCAAAATTTGTGTTTAGCCGAATATTAATGTGTAATAATGGTGGATTATTAACCATTAAGTGTTTGTGAACGTGCATTAGTGTAGGCAAATGAAACAAAACAGTGCAACTTCGCTTCAAGTTCTCTCAAGAAGTCCGCGTGAGGACTCAGTAAAGTGCCACATCTTTACTGAAACTCAAGGGGAGTGGGCGGGGATATCATCATCATGCATGTATAATTCATTTCATCAATATTTTAAACAAGAACTAAAACTTGACATTGGCTAAATGCACAAACCGTGCGAAGCCAGAAGGAAAAAAAAAAAAAAAAAAAATAGAAGACAGCCACAACGCAACTTTTGATGCAACGCTCTGCTGAGTGACTGTCACCAGCCAGCGTCACTCTTATCCGAGCTTTTCGGTAATTCCAGTAACTTCGTAAAAGAAATAGACGGCGCCAGTCACTGCGCCGTCATTTATATTTAGAAACGTAAGCAATTGCAATTGTAAGCAACTACAAAAATAAATGTAGATATTTTAATGTGAATTTAAGATTTTATTAGTACGCAACTTGACTAGTAACTGTAATGTGGTTCCATAAAAGATGATACTGTATTTAAATATTATGTTAAGAAGAAATACGTAGAAATTAACTTGAATCCATATAAAAACCATTCATGATTAATCTAAGGAATACTTACCATTTTATATAAGTTTAACATCCATCTGTTGAGTCAAAATTCGCGCGCTTTTCCCCACTTTGTAACGTGGATACAGAGCTGTCAAGTAAATCGAATAATGTTTTCTGGGTCAATATATTTTGGACTGCCGAGCTTTAGAGTACAGACTAAATGTAAAAGTGTATAGTGTTATTAATTAAAAGGATTTATCACATTATTAGTGACTTTTCTTTCACAATATATAAAACAATGAAGTTTTCGATAGCTGCAACATAATATTTAACACTCTAAATGCTGCGCTGTTCTATAAACCGTACTTGGCACAAAAGCTTGAAACACTCCACCAACATAGGAAGCTCTAATTATATCGATTGTTAATCTGGAACGTGCGCTGCATAGGAAGCTATCGCATTGGGGATGGCACTGATAGCGCTGATATTACGGTTTTCCAATGTGTTCATACCAGCATATTAGTTAGCTAGCTGTTTTAATAGAAATAGCAATGTTATTAAGTTTAAGAATTGGCCGTTTGTTAGTGTTCACTGAAATAAAACAATGAAGGGTTGAATGTATCCCAAGAACAAACTTAACATTGTAAGAAAAACATGTTCTCCCATACATTCCAACTGCAAATGTAAGTTTGGACGCACAATATTGAGAGATTAACCATGTTACTTTACGGCCGTAGACTTCATAATAAGTTGTTATAATTATGGAACTATTCTCAGTTTTTTTTTTTTGTAATTTTTTACTCAGTGGTGTCGGAGATAGAGGTAATAGTTATTTTATCATTTTTTTTAAATAACTTTAAAATATATTTCAGACCCCACAGTAAGTTCTTTCATTTAATATGTCATGTCACACGGTACAGTTAGTAAAACTTATTTATAATGTCTTGTGCCTCCCAAAAATTACCCCATATTCAAAATTCGTATATTTACGTTACACGTACGTGTATGGGTCACAGATATTCATATAATGTGTACCAAATTTCAACTTAATCGGTCCATTAGATTCGGAGCAAATTGGCTGTGACAGACGGACACACGAGTGATCCAATAAGGGTTGCGTTTTTTTCATTCGGACGTACGGGACCCTAAAAAGAAGGTGTATGCTTACAACCACACGATAGGAGTGAAAACCTACGACTAGAGCTAAGTATACCCGATTCAGCGTCACCGACCCGAGCGTGACGGTTCAGTTTCGTTCACTGTTCAGAACAAGTGCAAAGTGCGCCTCAAGAAGTTTACTTTCTAAGTTTATATTTGACATCATTGAAGGAAAAACGTCGTGAGGAAACCTAATAGTTATAAGTTCATATAAGTACTTAATTAATAATAAGCCAGTTTTTTTTTACTGTTTTTTTATATTAAAGTTTTATAAATAAAATAAAATCACACGGTGTGTGGTGCCAGACGTAAAGAATGGTCACGAAATGGCTTGCTCAAAATTACCTTTCTCTTAATATCGAGAAAACCAAATACATCACATTCTTTATTCGCAACCCTGGTGAACCTCTAAAATCGACACTTTGAATAACCTCTCACATCTGCCATGGTGAATCTACAAATTGTTCTTGTTCTTCCCTATCTGCCGTTGAATATATTAAATATTTAGGACTCATATTTGACAAAAATCTTAATTTTAAAAATCATTTAATTAATCTCTCAAACAGAATAAGAAAACTCATTTATGTATTTAAACAAATAAGACACTCAGCCAATGCTAATATTATGAAAATGATTTATTATTCCTTGTGTCAAGCAGTTATAACCTATTGTATTACTTGTTGGGGCGGTGCCGGTAAAACACATAATTTAATTGCTGAAAGAGCTCAAAGAGCATTATTAAAGGTTAGTTATTTTAAGCCCAGGTATTTTTCTACCACTGAGTTATACAGGGAATGTGAGGTACTAACTGTACGACAACTCTTTGTACTAGCCCTAATTATGAGACAGCATTCCTGTCTCAAGTTAAGTGAAAAAGAAATTTCAAGGAGAAGACGTTTCGATATACTAAAATATGTACCATGTAGAACATCGTTTGCACAAAGATTCAATTTGTTCCTAGGCCCAAGACTATTCAACATTGCAAATAAACAGTTGCAAATTTTCTCCATGACAAAAAGAGAGTGCAAACAGAATGTAATCACTTGGCTTCAATCCCTGACCTATGAAGAAACTGAAAATCTTTTTAGCATACTTGCATGATTTCTTTGTATAATTAAAAAAATAAGTATTCAAATCTTTTAAAATGATAACAATAAATGAGTTGTATATATTATTATGCCTGTTCATCTAAGTTTAGCACTTCCTTGTTATAATTCGATATACTAAGTTTTCACTCTAAAACACACACACACCCATACACACACACACACACACACACACACGCATATGTCTACACTCACCAGCACAATATATCGTTTGTCTTCTTTTTTTATTTTTTTTATTTTCTGTTTTTATTTTGTTTTCTTAATTTAGTTCTAAGTCTTGTTTTGTACCTAAGTTGTCCCATATTGTTGTGCTTAGTAAGAAACAACCTAAAATTCAATTTAATTTTTAACCAATTTGATTATAACTCTCATCACATCTAGATATTTCAAAATTATTCCTGTAATTAAAGTACATAATATTATTACCTTCACTTATGTTGGTGCTGCATTTGTTTTTCTCGTTCGTTTTAATTAATATTATTCCACAAGCTAGGCACAAAAACAACGGCTATAATGATGACGAGGGTGGGGCGCTGATACCTATAAATACAAGATATTAAGTTATCTTAGCTTAAGTATTGGTTGCAACTCTAACTTGCAACTTTAATAACCTTAAAAAAAATGAAAAAAAAAATAAAAAAAAATAAAAATAGCACCATCCTATTTCTTCCCGTGGGTGTAGTAAAAGGCGACTACGGGACTTACTAGGGAATGGGCAGCTTCTTCTTCTTCTGCTTCTCTATGCATTTGAACACCATACTGCAATCTCCAACCCGCATGCCAAGCGTGGCGATTATGGTAAACACATTTGGGGGAGGCCTATGTCCAGCAGTGGACATCTTTCGGCTGAAGTGATGGTACCGATAATTGAAGGATATACCATTTCTAAATATTCTACCAGTTTACTCCAAACAAAGGTTTATTGTTCTACACATCCTATTCTATAAATGCGAAAGTGTATTGGTTTGTTCTTCTTGCAAGCAGCAACACGCACGACATGATTTTGTGTAGACTTTTGCATATTTTTTTTTATAATTTAGGATGGGTTTGCTCTTGATCCTAGTCTCGGGCAGAAGTGACAGAGACAAAGTCGACGATGGAGTGAGCCTTCCCAGAAGAAGCCTGTTCACTCTTAACTTTGAAGAGATTAGGGTTGTTTGCGTTCGGAACACAGACGCAGGCAGAGAGTTCCACTCTTTTGCTGTGCGCATTATAAAAGACATTAGGAAACGCTTAGTGCGAATTGGTGGATTAGCAACAAGGAAAGGATGGTAACCTGCAGTGCATATATATATTGTTCATATGTATGTATGTGGCTATTATGGCAACCCCTCCTTTTGGGGGAGGCCTATGTCCAGCAGTGGACGTCTTTCGGCTGCAAAGATGATGATGTTTGTTTATGGGCGCAAAGTGACAGATGTTGGATTTTTATTCCAAGTTTGTGTGGGATAATCAAAAATTCAATTGAAGTCACGGAAAAGCAAGTTATTTATAAAGCTAAGAAAAAAACTACGTCCCCGTCGGAGTTCTTTTAATTCCCCGTAATATCCGACATCCAGGAAACGTGGTACATTATCAAAGACGGATCCGGATATCGAGTAACACGGGCTGACAGGCGTCTCGGGTGTCAAAAGTACTTGGGCCGTATAACACTGAGATGATGTTTACGTACCACATAGTTATTATTTAGTAGTTGCTATTACGGAAGCCCTACCCCGAACGCGCGACATTATAAGTAACGTAAATTCGTGCGATTTTTTAAGAGTTTTTGATTAAAGAAATCGAAAAACTTAAACGTTTTTGATCTAAATAAATATGAAATAAAATCAAAATTAACGGAATGGCTACTGGAACAGGACTATCAACAAACAGA
The DNA here is from genome assembly GCA_948098905.1 of Tiliacea aurago. Classification (NCBI taxonomy): domain Eukaryota; kingdom Metazoa; phylum Arthropoda; class Insecta; order Lepidoptera; family Noctuidae; genus Tiliacea; species Tiliacea aurago. The sequence continues at coordinate 19,600,845 of OX402596.1, forward strand.
ATCCTTACATATCGCACGTCCGCTCAAATAGTGTCACAACTCAAAAAAAATTAAAGCTCTTATAATGTTCTATTCGTTTCAGAAAACTTCAAAATCTTATCTCAAATAGTGTCATACATATGACTGATTTTTTTGACTTACGACTATTTGAGCGGAGGTGCGATATGTACGTCGCCTTATTACCTACATATCTCCAATCACACAAAACACACCCACACACACTCGAATGCACGCACACACCCCCACATACACATACACGCACACACACACACACACACACGCGCGCAAACACACATCACGTATAACATTTTTACCTAAATAAGCTTTATTATCTTTTAATCTCTCAGGTAGATTGACAAAGTCTACTATTATACATAAAGCACCACATTTTAATCTGAATCACTGTGTCTCAAGATACAGGCCACCTAATTTGAGAGGTAGGGTTTCCCAAATTTCGCACAGATTACAGATCTTAGATTAGTATTGCATTGTGTTACTACCAAAGCTTATTTGAATTGTCTGTTTGTAAAACATGTTAAATCTGTATTTTTAAAGAAATAAAACTTTTTATTATTATTTTATATCTGACTAAGATTATATCTGAATTTTAAAAGAGACGTGACCTCCTTTACAGAGTAGACAAATAGCCTCATCTAGTTTTTTAAATATGATTGACGTGTAGTGTTTGTACAAACCTACTTACAGAAATAAAAATCATTTATCATAAAAAAATCGAAAATACAAACTATTCTATAGCATTTTGGTATCACCCTTAAATTAATATATGAATAAGTTTTAAAATAAAGTAAGTAAATAATTATTCTGTGTGAAACTAGAATTATTTGCATTTTTTTAAATCGTTCGAAATTTCTTATGCTCCGCGCGCTCGCGGTAGGTTCACGTGTTCTTCGGGGATCGCAGAAGACGCATTTGATCCCATGATCCCCGATGCAAGTGTGAGAAGGGAACACCGGGGTAGTTTTTATTCAGTAAGAGTCTGACAGACCCCTCCGCCCGCCCCAGGGCGGAGGACATCCATGAGGATTTTATACCCGGGGAACAAAAAAAAAGGCCCACGTATCTCGATATAATTATGTACTTTTATATAAAGTACACAATTATATCGAGATACGTGGAACTTTTATGTAAAGTACATAATTATATCGAGTTACGTGGGCCTTTTTTTTTGTTCCCCGGGTATAAAATCCTCATAGTTCAGTTTACCTAAATAGTTCGTAATTATCGATGTTGGATTTCAATTCTGGGTCTACTCCCTAGGCACGAAAGTCGTAGTACGTTACGGGCGTTTTCTACTCCGATCACCTACAGACATAAGATTAGTTTGGGGCCCGAACCAAGAATGAATGACAACATGTTTTGTCATTTGTCCTCACTCCCGAATTCCCGATGTGTTTTTTTCCACCACTTAACCCTAGTCTTCTCCACTTAGTTTTAATAATAATAGGTACGCTTTTATGTTTAATTAAACCTTTTTGTTCTATGTTCTAGGTATTAACTTTCCTTGTTCGTAGGTATTAACAGACGAACTAGAAAAAAAGCATGACATTTGACTGACATTCGGTCGGTACCTACATTATTAAAGCTAATACTCTGGCTTCCAATGACAAAGACAGTCTCGTGTGTCGCCATTTTTAGTTGTTTGACCGAAATAGCACAATCAGTCGTGTATAGCAACGGCGAAGAAGTTGGCGGCGGCAAACTTCATTGTTACGCGAAGTACCGGGTAATGACGCCACTTTGTATAGGGACAATGTTCAGTAGTCGTTACAATAAATTTAAGATTCCAACGACTATTAATTTCTCATAGAACTACAAACCTTTTTGTTCGACGTTCTATTTTTTTTTCTGGGTGGGAAATTATCAAATAACTTCTACCGCTCTGGGCGGAGTGGAAGGGCGTGTCAGACTTTGACTGACTAAAACCCACCCGTGTTCCTTCATTTGCCTGTGTGCCAGGGCCACGATATCCCTTTCGGACACAACAACCCGCAACCCTGGCAGGCATTGACCCTAATGGACCCCGTCAATTCGTGCTGACATCTCTTTGAACCGTGCGTGAAACACAACGCGCCGTCGACCCGGGCCTGGTCCATATCGGACGGCTAGCCACCCATCGCTCACCGTTCGCAGGCCCGCGCCTACGGGGGCGGAAATCGGCTTGCGACTCCCGACGCCCGGGGCGTCTCCTGCGACGACTAGGGGCGTGAGGGCACAAACCCTGCCTCACCCTCACGCGTTCAGCTTCCTCCTTTGCGAGCATTACTGCTTCGCAGAACGAGGTGACGGCCTCCCATGGAATCTCGCACTATAAAAATCACAAGACATTTAACCGACAGACATTTGAGTGACATTTACGAAACCAGTACATTATTAAAGACAAAACTCCGGCTTTCAGTGACACAGACAGTGTCGTTTGTCGCGAGTGTCAAGTGTCAGGAGTGTCACCATATCTAGTGACTAGGGCTGGCGGCTTGACATTTTAGTAATGTCAAGGAAAAAGTATTATTTGATTTAGAAGTAAGAAATTCCGAAATAAAATAATGTAGGTTTGTGTGTATTTACATCATTTAAAAAACCGGTCAAGAGCGAGTCGGACTCATGCACCGAGGGTTCCGTACGTATATATGATTTCTGAAAAACTGTGTTAAGAGACATCGTTTTATCTTCTTGTAATCTTTACATAAACTTCTATCACATAGAATAATTTCAGATTTCTATCTATGCAAACTTCGGATAAAAGGGGGGGGGGACGGTTTTTTTTACATTTTTTATCAGAAGTCGGAAACTATGCTGCCTAAAAAAATACATACGTTCTTTTATATGATACCCCACTTCAAATTGTTAAGACCCCCTTTCAGTCCCTTTTGCAAAAAAGATATATATTTTTTAATTTCGTTCTTGTATGCAAAATAGTTGAGCAAACGTCACCTACAACTATTCTCAATTTCAAGTTGATAGCATTAGTAGTTCTTGAGATATCCAGGTGTGACATACAGACAGACTTAGTCTCACCATAAGGGTTCCTTTTTACCATTTTGGTACGGAACCCTCAACATGAACAGACTTAAAACAATGATGCGGATGCGGAAAACCTTCAAACGGTGCAAATACTCCAATCTTGTTTAGACATTATGTTCGAGCCGTTTGGGTTTGAAACACTAGGGCCATGGGGTCCAAGTGCCCCACTTAGCACACAAATTGCCAAGCGGTTGGTCGACTACCCCACGTGACCTAAAGGCTGGCCTATATTTTGGCCAAAGAATCGGCATTGCCATACAACGTGGCAATCAATGCTGCCAGCCTTCTGGTGATGTGTAAATTTTTTGATGCCCTATGATTATTTCCCATCCTTTTTTATATACTTGTACATATTATTCTTATGTTAAGTCTGTTAGTTTTAAAATTAAGTAAATACATACATACATAAACTCACGCCTTCTTCCCATGGGGGTAGGCAGAAACTATAGAACGCCACTTGCTACGCTCCTTACATACTCCTTTTGCTTCGCCTACGTTCATACATCTGGTCATACACGCACGCCGGTTGCGAGTACTACGCACCTGACCTTTCTGAAGAACATCACCAATTTGGTCACTATATGTCCTTCTAGGGCGTCCCCTTCCGGCGTTTCCACTCACCTCTGCTTTATAAATACCTTTTGTTAGTCACTTTTCACTCATCCTCTCCACATGACCAAACCATCTAAGCATACTCTTTTCAATCTTTGTCACTACATCTTCTTTTAAACTGCACCGTTGCCTAAAGAAGTAAATAGTTAGTTATAGTTGTTGAAGTAAATATTTTGAAAATAAAAGACTATAATAATATTTATAAAAAAAAAATAAAAAATATTTGTGTGTTTATTGAATTAATGAAAGCTTGTTTTCCGTATTTTTTTTAAGAATATGATGAATGCAATACACTTCTCAATCAGCTACAATTTCGATTAAAATAGTTATTTTCTAAACCAACAATAAATATAACAAAGCTTTTTTTAAAAAGTCTCAAAACTCTTAAAACTATCTTTGTTAGCGTTCTTGTTAAAATATTATAATAACAAACAAAAAAGAACCTGAAACTATTTGAAATGATTTGAATAATATTTGAATTTACCTAGAACCCGTTCAACCCATATTAATTTCAGTCTCTTGGGATAACCCTTTACTCAAAACCAAAGTTATCTCAGATCCTACTATTTAACTCGTTGTGTCAACCCTACAGTACCTTCGTTTATTTTCGTAAATTGAGATGTTATCACACTTGTGTTATGTCTCCGTCGTTAGTGTGGTATGCCTTTAATTTGCCTAATATTTGGTTCACAGTGTATTCCTCGCCAAAAACCTTATTATTCTAAAGATTATCACCAAATTATTTACTGCAGGGTTAAGGCCTCGCTTTCTCCTTTCCACTCCTTGTCTTGACCTAATCAAAATCAAAATATTTTATTTCACATAAACCTACATAGGCATTAAGCACTTATGAAACGTCAGAAGCTGGGCGCACGGTTCCAATTGGTCGTTTGCTATGGAGAAGAGCCGGCAAGAAACTCCACGGTTCCACGGCTCCATGGTAATGTGGACTAACCTTGTCTGGAGGCGTCAACCTCGACCCAATAAAACCCCAAGAAGGTAACCACTCAATGTCACTGGCATATATCTAAGTCTTAAAACCGCCTAAAAACTATCACCAAATTAAATACCCAGTAGAATAAACGAATTAACTAACTTTAAAGCTGGGTTTTAGTGCTTTTAATTTTTACTAAATAAACTGGAAAAGTTCAAAATATATTTTGGTCGCGTACGTTTTTAGTAGAGTTATCAAAGTTTTCGGTAGGTACACTTTGAGCTTGGGCAGAGATAATCTGTTCATGAATGGGCAAGTGTTTCATGATTAAAAGTTAAAAATAGATGTTTTGAACTTTGTCAACAATGCTTGTTTTAAATTAATCAGCTTAAAATGAAAAGCGAGTTCAAAAACTGTAAAGGAAAACGTGTGAGAAAAGTGGCATGTCCTAGAACCAAAAATTCGAAGATATGTGACATCTACCAAACCAGACCTTACAGGCCATAATCCTACCAGTAGGAACAAGGACAGGTTATCTGAGTAAAAGCAGGAAAACGAAAACCCGGCCAAGTGCGTGTCGTGCGACGTCAGCGCAGCCTTCGAGCAACTACTTCAGCATGACGTCATCATCATCATCACTTCCTCAAGCTTTCGAGCGGCGACACAGCCTGCCAGCAACCACGGCTTCAACGGGTATCCTGACCACCAGAATGCAGCGGATGCGCATTCCTGCTCATCACCCACAGCCTCACCAGCAACCTTGGCACAGCACACTGCACTTTCGGCCGGTCCACAAGCATAAAACATGATACCTCTCCTGGTCGACGCCAGCAGTCGGCCTCAACCCGGCGCTGTACCACATCCGACTCACTGGAGCATAATGCAGCGCCACCCCGACTCACTGTCTGCGGTGATTCCCCATCACCGCAGACAGTTCTGACTCACCGAGAACTATGCGGCATCCAGTTCCGACTCACTGGAACGCTCAGATACACGACTCAGCCCACTATCGACCTCCGGTCTCCGGAAGGGAGTGATTTAGCGGCATCAACATCGCCACATTCGAACTACGCGTCACACTGACGTCACGCAAAATCCTGCATCGCGCAAGCAGAGTTTACCGCGGGACTAGCATATATACAACGTCCCAACATCAACCGTCGGGCAGTTGCCCACCAGACACAACACCCATCTGGTCGGAGGATCCTCCCTTTTCTATGGAGGATGAGTGAACTTTACACCCTGTTCCTCATAACTCTAAACGGAACCCTAAAACAAAATAAGGTGGCGACAACTATTAAAGAAACCACCTCTATCCGATCAACTATCATCATTTAAACCCAAGTTTCAAACTATTATTACTCACGTTATCGATTAAAAAAACAATCAGGCAAGCACTGGGCGTATTAAAACTTGGGGTAAGCCGGCACAACTTTGTAATGGAGTTAGCACAACTACACGACGACGGGAAGCATCACAAATTGCATTATGAGCCTCCGGGGCATCACTGAGTGAATGTTTGACAAATACTTACCCAGTTATCGCGTTTCTTTGTCTGTAGTTTAATGTTTTGCACGTTTAGACGATTTCAAGGAGATCTTGGATTTTTGGAACGAAGATCCTCAAGTTGAAAGGGTCAGGGTAGCCCGCGAAATTAAAAATTTCTTAAGGTTTTTTGCATTTTCCAGGTCGATATAAGATTGTATGTTGATCTAAATATGATTCGCGGTCATATCAAATATTCATTTATAGAATTATATACATATATTAAAAAAAAAAAAAACAAAAAAAAATCGCCTTAAAAATAAAACACTAGGTACAATAAAAAAATAAATTTAATTCTATATTTATATAATTATATATTCTGTATTTTAATTTTTTGCCACCGACTTCAGAAATTTAAGTTATTTTTCACATCGTAGTGTTTTTTTTGGAAGTCAGTTATTTTTTTTTATATTTGTTTTAATTTTTCACTTTTTAGTGGGGCAGTTTTTAATTTATCTAAGTTACAATAGCCTAATGTTAACTGCTCATCACCTTTTACAAAATATTGCTTTTCCCGATGCCCTTGATTGTTGAGGAGTTCTCCTGGTAGAACCAGAAGAACTGCCACTCACCATATGCATAGTGACGGGCATAAATCGCTTAGCAACCACATTAAAAAAAAATAAAAATCTTTATTTCAGACATTAACACTTATAGGTACATGAACAGTCCATAGATTGTTTAGTGATGAGTTAGTAACAGAAAGTACTTATAGTCTATATTAGTATTGTTAGTAGGGACAAAACACAGCTAAATTGCCTGCGCCCGCCCTCGAGGCTCAGTGTGGTAGCACCATAGGTACAGCGGGAATCACAGCGGACGTAATGTGATGAACTAACTTATCTACGCGTACCTATAGCTACTTCCACCCAGTGCCGTTGTATAGGACAGTCTGGCCTGTTAACAATCATTTTCAGGATGCCGTTCCGAGTGTTACGCAAGCGCTGTAGCAAGGAAGCCGCTTTTTTACGCATGATAGCGTGAAATCCGTCTGTGTGAGCTTCGGCAAACATGCCCGAAGCACTACAACGCCGCGGCAGCCGCAACAGCATCCTGAAGGCGTTATTATATTGAACGCGCAGGACGTTGTAGGCTCGGCTTGTATATGACACCCACAGGCCGCTCGAATAAAAGGACTGACAGAACGCTTTAAATAAGGTCACCTTGACGTCTGCCGTGCAGCGAGCAAACCTGCGGGCGAGCATATTGCTCCTCACCGCCAACGCCCTGCGCTCCCTCTCTATATCGCTGTCATCGCGTAGGTCACTAGTGACAATGTGGCCTAAATATTTAAAACTCTCAACCACATTTAGTACCACGCCAATGAGATATAGCGGAGGTACACGGCGGGGCTGTTGTTTTTGTGTTTTAAACACCAGAATCTCACTCTTTTTAGAGTTGTACTTAAGGCCGTGCACCTCCGCATACGTCTCGCAGATCGATAATAGCTGTCTCAACCCACTCATCGATGGACTGAGCAGCACCATGTCATCCGCGTAACTTAAGTTATTGACACAAGTGCCGTGTATGTGACAGCTGACATGGGTGCTGCTCAGTCGCTCAATAAGCTGGTTCATATAAACATTAAATAACAGAGGTGAGCTTAACCCCCCCTGCCTTACACCACACTTCATTCTGTACTCATCCGACAGAGTACCGGCCCATCTCACCCTGTTTGTCTGGTGAGCATACAAGTATCTGAGGAGCGCTGTGTATTCCGCCGGCACGCCCGAGCCCCTCAACTTGTCCCACAGCACATCAAAGGCTACGAGATCGAAAGCTTTCGACAAGTCGAGGAAACACGCGTAGACGGCGTCCTCCTCGAGGTATAGTACTTGACTGTGTGTTTCAAGCTAAGTATGGTGCTCTCCGTGGACAGGCCTGCCTTAAACCCGAACTGAGCATCATGCACTTCAACATGTTCTGAAAGGCAGCCATTCAACACACCGTCAAGCAGTTAAAGTACCTAATCGAATCGCAAACCGTTAAATACTTATTATTATATTGTTCCAGTGGCCGTCTGTGGTCTCCATCATCAGTTCCATTTCACCAAATGGTGCTTTCCGAGAGCAACGAGCACGAGCACGAGTTACTACAAAAAATATCCAAACCGCTTTAGGTTTGCCTATGTAATTAGAGGGTTACCCTCGATTTACATGGGATCCCCTCATCAGATTCTGATTTGGTGCCAATGGGACCACCTCGGGAATATACACTTCCAAAAAAAAAATATTTTCAAAATCGGTCCATAATTGACGGAGAAATCGGTGAACAAACATAAAAAAATAACAAACATACAGCCGAACATAATAACCTCCTCCTTTTTGGAAGTCGTTTAACAATCATCAATACCTACAAACTTCTCTTGAATTTTTGAAATGTTTTTCTTAGTGCTCACTTAAGTTATATGAGGTATGTACTCTTGTGGAATATTTCATGCTTCTTGATCCAGCGGTTTAGGATGTAAATTTTCTCTCAGTGAGTATAAGATTTTTGTTGCTGACAGTAGTCGCTTATAATTAAGCGACTACTGTCAGGCGCACTCGTTTTGTATTGTTGTATAAGGTTGATTGTAAGTTTTAAGCATTCTTTCGTTAATCTTCGGGGCCATACTTTCTTTTCTGTGCGAACGAAGATTCACGACGCGCCTTATCAATTGGGTACCACTGTAAACGGGAGCAAAGCGGTGAACTGTGAAATAATAACGAGAATTGACGTATGATGGCACACGTCACTCACTCCCTCGACGTGTGAGGTCAGGAGGAAAAGGATATCAATTATAAGAATTATCATATGTAAGCCCGGCTTTCCTTTTTTGTTTCATGTTCATTGTAATAACAGCGTAAAGAACTGTGCAATAGGGTTTAAGGCTCTTCGAATTATCATCGTTTTGTATTCGTAGATAGTATGGATTTAAATTTTGAAAAAATATCAATGTACATTTTCAATATGAACATTCGTAATGACTGGACCTACTTACGGTACAGAAAAACATCGCTATGCAAGATGATCAAGCTTTGTTCTTTTATAGTTTCTGCTATTTAGAATGATTGCTATTTAAAATTCACGTTTTTTGTACGAAAATTTCACCAATTTCATTTAAAAAAATACAAATTTTCATCAGAGATCATAAGAGTTATGAGCCGCTACACTACGCCATGACCATCAGGTAAATTTCCGAATTAAAAAAAACGGCGGTGTTTACATTAATTTATTTTTCTGAGTCTTCATTTATGCAGACTCAGTAACTGGGTAACAAGATACCCCTTGCTAAGACTGGTTGTCACACTTATGGGCTCCTGACGACCCGTAACGACTGTCAACCATTGACAAATGACAGCCGGGACCAACAGCTTGACGTGCTTTCCGAGGCACGGAGGAGTCTCGGTATGTAAAGATGGTCACCCATCCACAGACCAAACCCGGCAAACGTAGCTTAACCTGATGGATCTACCCGTGCGGCTTTTATTACTCAGCCACGAGCTCTTCTCCTCGAACTGGCTACTTACATAAACAATATTGAAACAGTAATTACAGCATTTGAAAATAGAACTCTTTGGCTGTAGAAATACAGTTTGTTTCATTTTGACATTTTCGTATTGCATTGTGGCGACATTTTAATCAGGAATTTTAAATCGACATAGAATTTGGAATCAGGACTAAATTACAAATTAGTTTTTATCTGATTCTAAAGATATTATTGGGTTCATTTAAAATTGAGGCCTACTTTGTGACTAATGCCGTTTTCAGAAAACGAAAAACCTTTTAGAAAGCGGACCTAATTCTAAGTCAAATAAATTCGGTAATTCTACCGTTGTCTTTCAGCTTTTTTCTTTTTGCTACTGAAGTTGATTACTAAGAGAATAGTAAAAAAATATTATGAAGCAAAAATAGACGGGTTTTTCCTCAAAAACCTACATCCAAAGTATTAGCCAAAAAAAAAAAATGTAAGGCAACCAGAATAAACTACAATGATTCAATACACCTCTGATTCTCTGTGTAAATATGTATATTTAAGTTAAGGTATTTTTCTATGGGCCTGTGTCGCCTGAAATAAACGCTATTATAATTATTAATACAATGTCTTTAAAAAAAAAAAAATTATCAAAAACTTTTTGTTCATTAACCAAAACAACTACAATTTAAAAACATTTTAGGAGCTTCAGAATCATACCACAGTTCACTCGACGCCGGATATCAGGCTCATAAATCCGGGCAAAAATAAAAAAAGACGGTTAAAAGCTTAGCAAGTATACCGAGCGCGAATCCGACGAGGGAGCGGACCATCGAGTGTCCGACCGTCCGGGGGGTAGTGTCCGGGTGTTGGTGTGTCCGCACGGGTCGCTGTCCGGCCGCGGACCGCAGTTAGGAAAACTTCTGCTGAATTTAAGGTGTTAAGGTGAAAGTGCCTGTTGTGCGCTGCAGGTGACGTTTAAAATTCACTTTGTATTTCTTTCCGTATCTGTTTATTTTAAAGTACCTAGATAACATAAAATTGCACTTATTTTTAGCATAGAACATGTACTCACTGTGCAAGGATAGGTACTATTTTCTATATTTCTTTAACATTATTTAAAATGCTTTTTCTAGCAGCTTTTTGGGTAGGTACCCTAAATATTTGCTAGATTTTGGTCAACAGATTACATAATCAGCCAATAACGTTCCCACTGCTCGGACACAGGCCTTCTCTCTGTGAGAGAGAGTGGGCCAAAATCCACCACGCGGGCAATGCGCGGGTTGGTTGATGTCACATACCTTCGATTTTGTTTGTTCGATTTTATTTGTTGTGTTTTCCTTCACCGTTTAAAGTGCAGTTGTGATGAAATAAATAACACAAAGTAAAGTGCCTGCCTTTTTTTTTGGGTGAGAAATTATCAAATAACTTCTCCCACTCTGGGCGGACCGGGAGGGCGTGTCAGACTTTTACTGACTAAAACCCACCCGTGTTCCTTCAAATGGCTGCATGTGTGTCAGTGCCACGATATCCCTTCGGACAGACTCGTTACCCTGGCAGGCATTGGCCCTTTCGCACCCCGTCAATTGGTGCTGACATCTCTTTGAGGCGCGCGTGGAACGAAACGTGCCGTCGCCGTCGACCCGGGCCTGGTCCTTATCGGACGGCGAGCTACCCATCGCTCACCGTCCGCAAGCCCGCGCCTACGGTGGCCGGCGGGAATTGGCCTGCGATTCCCGACGCCCGGGGCGTCTCCAGTGCCTGCCTGAGTTTGAACCCACGACCGATTCGTAAGATTAGACATTTTTTTTTAACAACATTTTTCTCAAACTAGCTAGATTTTATGTTAAATGTTCTCAACAAGATCAGTTCGGCTCAAATACTACCTTTCAAAGTCAGGGCACCACTTAGCTAATCCCTTTTAGCGGTATTAGTTCCGAAAATCACTCAAACCAATCTGGGTTAATAAACCAATACAAGCAACCGCCTGTATTGGATTGGTTTTAGTGATTTTAACCTGAAAAACCGAAATTTGTAGTCGGTAAAGGAAAACATGGTTATGTTTCCTTTGCCGACTAGAAATTTCGGTTTTCAGGATTCCGTTCTGCCAATGAGTAAACTTTTACTTGATTTATGTGTACCTTCTATTCGATAATCCTACCTACAACCTAACAAAGTTGTTAGGAAATATAAAGGTCATCTTTAAGGACTAGAAAAAAATCGTAAAAAAATAAACTGTGATTATATTGTCTTGTAGATACAGCCTTTACTTTATTTAAAATCAGCATCCAGAAGAGTTTGCCCCATTATGGACCACTAGCATCATCTGCCCGCGACTTCGACTTCGTCTTATTCTATGACAGTCAGCAATACTGTAGCTTCTCATCAATGAAAGAATTTTCGGAACTCGTCTCTTTATTATATTAGCTTATATTTGTGGTCGCCACTTTTCATACAGAATACATTAGCAGCCCAATTTTGCCCGATGTAGTTGCGGCAAAGGCAGGGTGATGATGTTCTTTTAAACAAATACCTACTAAACACAAACTGTAGGACGACAATTAGTTACCTCACCCCACAAAGTTTAAGTCTTACAAACTGGTGAAAAGTTCTTTGTTTTGGGAATCTATTGTTTCATGTGTCCACAAATGCTTTGAATCGCCGGGTTAAGTCGTCCAAAGTGAAATAAAGTAGGTAGGTAGTTGTAAGTTCGAATTATTACCTACAAGTCTTTTATGTGTTAACCCTAGATTAGGCGCTTTATGAGCATTTTGCCGCCCTTGTCAAAAAAACAACAGTATGTTATACAATATTTGCGCATTGAGTTTAGGGTTTTTAGTAGCTGCCTCCACTTTCGTCGTCGAACCGTGCCGAAAGGTCAAACTCAAACTGAAAGCATTTATTTCAAATAAACCTATTACAGGCATTTTTGAATTGTCAAGGGGTCGGTCAGTCAGAGAGATGAAGTTGTTGCCCATTCCAAAGCGTAGTAGGTTCATAAGGAGAAGAACGGGCAAGAAACTCCACGGACACTGGTTGAAATCAATCAGTGCACATGGGGCTGTAGGAGAAGGAGGTTTTCACCATCAAGTATCTCGTGGCGGTATTTTGCTCACGGCGCGCCTACTCGCGCAAGTAAAAATTCTCTAATCTTTTTCTTTGCAAAGATGAAAATTAAATATGGTCTTTAGTTTTGGATTTTTAAATAAATAAATATTTAATTGATATTATTACAACCTAAACACATTCATATTTGTTTTTCTTTTATATTATAAAGAAATTGTTTATATTAATTGTAAAATGTAATCTAGGGAGAGAGAAAGTAGCTACTCTATTTTCGAATAAAATAGATTTTTTGACATTATCATAAACTGATGTACACTGCATCAATTTATCTAATTCAATATTAATTATGTAAATATTCTTTCATTTCAGGGTTTGTGCTTTGTACCATTCGAAAAAGTAGGCCAAATTTGCCAAAACAATGAGAAATAAGCGCACCAAACAAAGGTTGTCATAGAAATTTTAGCTGTGCATGTACTTTTGTGAAGTCTGATAAAGCATATTCTGTAGATGTAGAAAATAGTTAATTTTGTTATATATTTACATTTTTTTCTTAATATTATGTAGAATAATTTAAACAAATCCATAAAAAGGTTAGGTACTTTAAAAAAAAATATAAAGGACACTTTCTTTTGACAAATTTGAATAAATATGTTGTTTTCTTATAAATTGTTGCTTTTACTAAAAACCTGAAAAAAAAAAATTGCATTATATGCTTAAAATTAACAATACATTTGAACGGCAAAATGGTCCCCACGCGCCCACTGACAGATTAGCGCGCCCACTCACGGTTAAGTATTTTATAATTATGATCACGTGCTGGGGACTAAATTAAAGAATAAGATAGGAATAGCGGCGAGGCAAATTATTTTGATAATCCTTTTATTTAAATAAATAAATAATTATTTATTTACATAATAGGTTACAGAAACTTGTTTGAAGCCTCTGACTCCTGAACTAGGTGTACCTGTTCGTCAGGAGTTAGCGCCCTCTCCCATTTTATTTGGCTTAGATAAGTACTAATGTCAACAGTACTGTTGACGGCACGGTTGGTGCAGTGGTTAAGCGATTGACTGCTGCGCTGCGTGTCGCGGGTTCGATTCCCGCACGGAACAAATATTTGTATGACCTACAAGTAGTTGTTTCGAGTCTGGCTGTTTGTGTATGTGAGTTTAAATGTTTGTAAACGCACCCACGATACAGGAGAAATTCCTAGTGTGAGGCCATGTTTAAAAAAAAAAAAAATAACATAGGAATAGACAAACATAATTATATGATCTACAAAATAAAATAAAATACAATACCAAAAATGAAAAGTATGAAAAAAATATGAAAAAGACATCAAAAATATAATTTATTTTTAAATTACTATATCGTGCTGTATGTGTGTGTGTGGGAGGTGTGTACGTGTGCGTGTGGGTGGGTTCCCGTTCGTGTATGAGTGGGTGTAGGAAAGTAAGGCATGTTCTATGTATGTGTTTATAGAATGAGATATTAAATAGCATCATTATAAATACCATACACACACAGCTTGAGCTGCACGTTTTCTGACAAATGCTTGCACTGACTGGACAGGTCCACTCAAATTCATGTGGTTCTTTCCTCAAAAGACCATTTCAGACACGGATCTACATGGTCCTCACATGATCTAACCAAGATTATGTCTGAACTTTAAAAGATACTTTGGCCCATGAGTTTGTTTCGCTATTTCTTCTCAGGGGTAGTCAGATAAGAAATGTCGGCTACATCTAGTTTATTTTTTTATATGACGTGCAAAAGTGATTCTAATATCCTATTTACAGAATAAATGATTTCATTTCATTGCATAAATAAACACACGCCTTCTTCCCATGGCCTGGGGGCAGGCAGAAACAAAACCTCAAAATTTAATTGTGAACAGTCTCCCAACATATTTGAGAACTAGGCTCGTAAGTCATCACAGTGGTGGATCGCGGCGACGCGCCATCTGTGCCAGATGTGGCAGATAGCAAGTTGCCAAGTTCTGATTTATTGCCACATCTAGGCAGATGCGCTACTATTGATTAGAGAGTAGGCTGTGAGGAATTGGGGGTAAATTAGAACAGAGTGAAAGTTAAAGTTTGATTTAAGTCATGTTGTATTAAAAATAAATTATAAGTAAGATAAACTATTAGCACGTATACGTACCTAGTAGGAAGGCAAAAAAGAAAATTTCGTAACGAATGTTCTCAATTCTGTGTTTGAAAGAAAAAGAAAAACTGGCCAACTGCGAGTCGGACTCGCGCACGAAGGGTTCCGTACCATTATCTATAAAAATGGCAAAAAATATCACCTTTTTGTATGGGAGCCCCCCTTAAATATTTGTTTTATTATAATTTAATTATTTATTTTTAAAGTGAATATACAACTAAATATTCTGTGAATATTTCAAGCGTCTAACTGTTGCTATTATCAATATAGAGCAAAAACGAGCAAAAAAATCACGTTTGTTGTATGGGAGCCCCTTTAAATATTTATTTTATTCTGTTTTTTTAGTATTGTTTGTTATAGCGGCAATAGAAATACATCATCTGTGAAAATTTCAACTGTCTATCACGGTTCATGAGATACAGCCTGGTGACAGACGGACAGACAGACGGACAGACAGACAGACAGACAGACAGACAGACGGCGGAGCCTTAGTAATAGGGTTCTCGTTTTACCCTTTGGGTACGGAACCCTAAAAAAGAAAGACACACGTACACGTTGTCGTTGTTGTCGTTGTCGTCGTTGTCGTTGTTGTCGTTGTTTTTTGTCGTTATCGTCGTTTTATACACGTTTCCTTATTTTTTACCGACTTCATGTTTATCCTGTTTGTGTAAGTACTAAAAAAGATATTCTGTCTCTCGCTTTTTAATTTCAACCATTTTGCCAGAAATAGAATTTAAATAAAATCACCGCCAACAAGTTACATTAAAAGAAAAGAAGAAAGAAAAATAAAGGCTAAAAGCTAAGGCTATTAAAGGCTTCTACATACTGGCGCAACACGTGACGCGACACAAAGGCGCGTGTCGCGCGACGAGTGGTGCCTTTGTGTGCGTTGCGAGTTGCTGGTCTGTAGAAGCCTTAACACAGTCATGATCGCTCTAACTCTACGATGTTAAAAGATGTCAGTATCCTTGTTAATTCTAACCAAGCAACCAAAAACGGAACGGACAAATTGCATAGTCACATAACCTGAACTTGTATGTTATACATATTTACAACTTACACATCGACAAACTTCCCCGTTCCCATCATTCATCTCCTCCTTAACGTATCTAAATTATTCGGGCACCACTTAACATATGAATTCGGGTCCGGTCTGCTTGAACCCATCGGTATGCGGAACCCTATCTGATTTACATGTCAACACGAAAACTTCCGGGTATCATGCTTGATAGATAAGACTTAAATACCTATGTTTCTATAGTAACTAACGGATAAGTTAGACAAAATGTTAAGTTAAATCAAGATTAACGTTAAAGTAACCATATATTTTTTAAGTTTTGGCCCCGTATTTATAGAGAGTTACTCAGTACTCAAGCATTACTTAAGACTAGTTACCACCAATCCAATGGCTTGAATCTAGTCATAAGTAGGTAATGCTTGAGTACTGAGTAACGCTTTATAATTACGGGCCTAAGAGCCTGCATTCTAGAAGTTGACAACGTTGCTAATAGCTGTTAAATATTTCGCAGTTTTGATTAATTGCACGCTTCACGATGCTTCAGGGTGTAAGATTACTCTCGAAATGTCACCTTATCAAAATTAAAATCGTTTCTATACTCTCAATTATACATGGAATTTGTATGAGCAGGTATGTTTAAAAAACTACAGACTTGACATTATAAGATTATTATTATTATTATTTTTAGATATACAACATTATTTTTAGTATATGCGAAACCCGAAACACGGGTCTAGTATTTTTATGTAAAGAATCTATGTACAAAATTTCAAAACTGTATCATGAAACATCACAAAGTTATAAGGTTGTTATGTTACCGGTTTGTCCGTACAAAAACATGCTAACGGCGCTCCCGCGCCTCCAGGGTCGTCTTGCACTCATTAATAATAATTTGGCAGTAGGTACCTAACCGTACGGCGATTGTATTATAAGTAATTAAATGGTGATAACATTTTCCATCACACATAAATATTTTTGGGACAAAATATAACATGGTGTAAAAATTATTGAAATCGATTCAGTTCCATATTCAGACCTAACTATATTCAGGTTTCGCATATACTTGATATATACGACATGTCCCAGAATTAACGCACAACCTCTTAAAGGGTCATTGTACTCATCATTATGGACAAATTTTACTATAGAACCAAACCTGAAGTGGCGAAAAAAAATCTGCTGTTCCCTCTATTTTGACGAGTGATTAAAAACTCCGCAGACGTAATGGGTATCGATATTTAAACATGACAACATAAAAACAAAACATCTGATGGTTTTTTTTTTGGGGGTCAATGACCGCTGATAGTATTGCTACTTGAAGCTTAGAGCTGAAAATACTGTTTTATCGTGTTGAGATACCGATACCTTTCACGTCTGTGAAGATTACACAAAAAAACTGATATTTTAAGTGACTACAGTTAATGACCCCAAAAATCTTGAATAAATACATCATTGAATTAATGGCGAAAAAAAAAATGGCGATTCCGTCAGTACCCAAACTTTGGCTCCGTGAATAAAATTATTAAAAAAAATAGTATTACCGAATATCTGACGCTGAAAGTGATGATAAAGTCACAATACCGCCTACAATTAACTGTCCTATCGTTTTCAGGACGACAACTTTAGCCAGAAAAGTGAAAATTGAACTAAAAGTGAAGTGTAATAATTGTTTGAAAATAAGTCTTTGGTGCAACAGATCCTTAAAAATACAGTGTATTCACTAACACTGTGAAACACTAACAGCTCTAGAGAGTAAACACCCAGCGCCTGCGGATGGTCTCACCTTTCCCGACCCCCCCAACCCTCCAGACCTAAATTCATCCTTCCTAAACGTTTCGGCCCCCCAGTTGTTTGCAGCTGTAAGCTCCTTCCGAAGTGGTTCCGCCGGCGGCCTCGACGGCCTGACTCCACAACATCTAAAGGATCTATTGAGTTCAGGCGCCGGGGAAGCTGGTGAGTCGCTTTTGAAGGAACTTGCGGCCCTCATGAACCTCATGCTCACCGGCGGTGTGAACGAGGCCGTCGTCGATGTCTTGTATGGGGCCAACTTATGTGCCCTGCGCAAGAAAGATGGCGGCATTCGTCCCATCGCCGTTGGATGCACCTACAGGCGGACGGCAGCCAAAATATGCTGTAAGCTGTATAGCGAATCCCTTACAGCTAAGTTTCAGCCCCTGCAGCTTGGTTTTGGCTCGAAAGGGGGCTGTGAGGCTGCCGTACATGCCCTTTCCACCTTTTTAAACTCAAACAAAGGTGAGGTTATCCTCAAGGTTGACGTGAAAAATGCTTTCAACTCTGTAAACAGGGACACTTTGTTGGCTGAAGTCAAAAAGGAATTACCCGAAATTTATGGTTTTATGTGGCAATGTTATAGGTACCCTTCTAAATTATTATATAAGGACAATGTTTTAGAATCAGCAGTTGGATGCCAACAAGGTGACCCTCTCGGGCCAGTCATTTTCAGCTTGGCTATTCATCCAATTATCCAGAAACTAAATTCAAAATTTAACGTGTGGTATTTAGATGATGGAACGCTAGGAGGTCATGTAGACACCGTTTTGAAAGACCTACAACTCCTCAAAAAACATTTTAAAAATATTGGCCTGGAACTTAACCCCTCAAAATGTGAAATTTACCTTTCTGACATTACCGACAGACAATTGACCCTAGATAAATTTAATGCAATAGCCCCACAAATCAAAATTTTAGAAAAAAGCTCACTGCACCTCCTAGGTTCCCCAATTTTCGAAGACAGCTTTTCTCCTTTCATCAGCGAAAAAATCAAAAACTTCAACGAAATTTCGGACAGACTATCCAAAATTAATTTACATTCGGCATTCACCCTGATTAGATACTGTTGTTTTGGCCCAAATTTTATATATTTGCTACGTTCTTCCCCTTTATGGAAGCAACCACATCTCTTGGACAAAATTGACCAAATTATTCGCAGCACACTTACATCCATTTTAAATGTGGCCTTGGATGACCGA
The DNA here is from genome assembly GCA_948098905.1 of Tiliacea aurago. NCBI lineage: Eukaryota > Metazoa > Arthropoda > Insecta > Lepidoptera > Noctuidae > Tiliacea > Tiliacea aurago. The sequence goes on from OX402596.1 coordinate 19,619,669, forward strand.
GCGTGGCTTCAAGCCACACTACCCATTCGTTTTGGTGGCCTCGGCATCCGCAAAATTACCAGTATTAGCTTACCGGCGTTCCTGTCCTCTGTCCACAGCACTGAAAAGTTGACCCGGAATATTTTAGCCCCCTCCCTGGTTGACTCTGAAGTGCCGTGCTTGACCGATGCGGTGAACGTCTGGAAAGCGGCTTGCCCGGATACAGATCGGCCCGCAAACCCATCTTCCCAGAGACAGTGGGATGAGCCGCTCTGCAGGTTGGTACGGAATAATCTTATCAATACGTCTACCAATACTGCTGAGCGTGCCCGCCTGCTGGCTGTGGGTGAGTGGGAGTCGGGCCTCTGGCTTCAAGCACTACCGTCTCCCAACACAGGCACTATGTTGGGTGACACCACCTTCCGGCTCGCTACTTGTCTGCGTCTGGGCGCTCCTTGCGGGGCTCCGCATCGCTGCCAGTGCGGAGAAGCTGTCGACTGCCTTGGACATCATGGCCTATCTTGCAGTAAGAGCGCAGGCCGGATAGCACGGCACGCCAGCATTAATGACATCATCCGTCGTGCTCTTGTCACCGTCGGGGTGCCAGCTGTTTTAGAACCCAATGGCTTAGCACGCGACGATGGGAAGAGACCAGACGGAATGACCATAATGCCTTGGAAGTTAGGTCGGCCTTTGGTGTGGGATGCAACATGTGTCGACACCCTTGCGCCATCCCATCTTCCTAGCACGGCAAGCTGTGCTGGGGCGGCTGCTGCAGGTGCAGAAAACCTCAAACGGCGAAAATATTCCAATCTTATTGGGAGCTATATGTTCGAGCCGTTTGGGGTTGAAACACTAGGGCCATGGGGTCCGAGTGCCCGCTTGGTTTTTCAAGATATCGCCAAGCGGTTGGTCGACTCTTCACGTGACCAGAGGGCTGGTCTATTTTTCGGACAAAGAATCAGCATCGCCATACAACGTGGCAATGCTGCCAGCCTTCTGGGCACCTTTCCTGTTGACAGCGATGCGGACGAATTTTTTGATGCCCTATGATTCTATCCCCCACCTTTTTTTTTTTTTTTTTTTTTTACATGTACATTTAGTATTATGTTAAGTCTGTTAGCGTTTATCTTATATATTATTATTTTAAGTCGGTTAGTTTTTATATGATGTAAATATTTTATTACTGAGTTATTGAATAATTATTAAATTAAAAAAAAAAAAAAAAAAAAAAAAAAAAATTGAATTAATTAATTTTTTGTTTGATCATGTTTAGATATCTATACCCATCACTTCTGTGGAGTTTTTCTAGCTAATTTAATTTGACCCTGTATGTGAGAAAAAAAATCGTGATCGTGACTCAAACTAGAGATCTATTTTAGGTACTTACCTTATACTCTTTTGCTCAGAATATTATGCCCATCAATTAAAGATTTAGTTAAACCTGTTTATTTTCATTTTCTAAGACAACTATTTCTATCTATTAAATATTGTAATTATTATACTAGCTTTGCTCGCGGATTCTCCCGCGTGTAGGTTGGAAACTATCACACTGAAACGTACTACCGGGGTAAAAAGTATCCTATGACGTAACCAAGGTTATGGTCTACCCATATGCCAAATTTCATCCAAACCCTAGCCGCTTTAGCGTGAAAGCTTTACAAACAAACTTACTTTCGCATTTATAATATTAGTCTGGATTATGTCTAATTCTGGTTTTACTTGGCAAGTTTTTAAAGATCTTCTAAAATGATATAATGTTATTCCTTCAGTTTTCACATAAAAAAAAAATAGGAATTACAATATATTTAATTCAGTTGTAATAATAATAAGGGAAGCCAAACATCTTGATGATATTGGTAGGAACATAAAGATATCTGTTTTGCATTTAAATGATTGTGTAGGTACCCGTATAAAAACGGTTTTAATCCAAATACCTAACGTATCCATTACACCCTAGATACACATTATAAGTCTTTTCTTTCAGTCTCCATGTGTCCACTGCTGGACATAGATCTCCCCCAAATGGGGGGGGGAGCCATAATCCCTACGCTTGGCAAGCGGGTTGGCGATCGCAGTATGTTGGTAAAATGCATGTTTACCTATTGTGGTATAGTAATTTTATTTTAGGTACATCGTATTCACATATAATTGTATAATTAATGTACCTATAAAAAATATCGTACAACATTTTAAAAGAGTAACGGTGGAGTTTCTTGCCCATTCTTCTCCATACGAAACTACCTTTTGGAAGAACGACTAGAATCAATTCAATTTTTTTGTAAATATTGACGTTTAAAAGTGCCTATTTGAAATAAACAATTTGACTTTTGACTTTTTTTTTACATAGAGAACGCTGCTGCTCATTCTCTAGTAAGTAGTTCTTTAACAATTAATTACGTATCACCAAATTAATTAATAATAAATAGTTCCATAATCGAGTGTTGAAAATGACATTTTGGACTCGGTATAGTAAGTACTACTAGTACTTGCTTGCTTGCTTGTGGTTGCTTACGAAATAGGAATAGGCGTTCTCTATGCATTTTAACCGACTTTACAAAAAGGAGGAGGTTCTCAAATCGTGTTTTTTATTTTTTTTTATGTTTGTTACCTGAGAACTCCGTCAATTATGAACCGATTTAGAAAATTCTTTTTTTAATTGAGAGGATTGGTCCCATTTTTTTCAAAATCCAGTTCTGATGTTGGGATCCTTGAGTAATTAAGAGAACTCCTCAAATATTATAGGCATACATATAGCGATTTTTATATTTTCATAAACAAGTCAATCATTTGTATTCAGAAAGTATAATTTGGTGAAGTAGAAATGATGAAGAAGGCCACAGATGGCCACTGGAACTTCTCAATGATACGTATTTCACGGGTGGCGATGAGATATCTGGATTAAGATAGTTAAGCGAAGCTAACTAATTTAAATAAATAGTTCTGATCAAAATGGTACCATCAAACTGATCTGATGATGAAGCCGGAAGGTAGGCACTGGAACTCCGTTATAAAACAATGTATCCTACCCGTGTTTGGTCTTATTGGAATTGTCATGAGATGCACTCAGGCTATAAATGATTTTTAACCGACTTCAAAAAAGGAGGAGGTTCTCAACTGATCTGATGATGAAGCCAGAAGGTAGGCACTGGAACTCCGTTATAAAATAAAGTATCTTACCCGTGTTTGGTCTTATTGGAATTGTCATTAAAAAAATGTATGATTACAATTTGTGTGTGCACTATTAAAAAGTGAAAAAAAAACTTTTTTACAAAAAAAAAACAACTGACTTCCAAAAAATAACACTAAAAAGTGAAAAATAACTTTGGAAGTCGGTGTCATTGTTTCTGTATTTTCGTTTTTTGTCACCGACTTCCAAAATTAAATTAAATATAATATTAAATGTGGGTGCCCTACAGGTACACCTCTGCCCAACCCTTCGGGGAAACAAGGCGCGATGTTATGTTATGTGCTTCCGAAAATTAAAGTTATTTGTCACTTTTTAGTGTTATTTTTTGGAAGTCGGTTGTTTTTTTTTTGTAAAAAAGTTTTTTTTAAAACCATATTGCGATTGCCAACCCGCCTGCGAAGCGTGGCTATTATGGCAAATCCCCTTTTTGGAGGAGGCCTATGTCCAGCAGTGGACGTCTTTCGGCTGAAATGATGATGATGATAGTAGGTACAACAAAGCTCAGGTACCAGGATTACATAAAACAAGCAGCTTGCATGTAATTGTTCGCTGGTATCGATAAAGCGTCGACGCAGCACCAACAAACAATAGCGCTTTGTAAATTGGAAATACAAAACGTGACACCACACGACGTGTTTTCATTGAGATTTTATTATTTTCATACATCCCTAGTATACAGTTTATGGTTATATGAACAAAAACTGATACAATAAAATCGCATCGGAATACAAATTTAATGTCCAAATTGATGTCTATATTTTCCCAATATTGGGAAAATATAGAAAAAAAAAAAAAAAAAAAAAAAAAAACACGCAGAATTCACTATTGTGTGATTAATTTCCATTATTTTGAACGACAATTAATTTTAAATTCAACCAGTCCAAATGGGAACAAAATATTACTTTTATTACTATAATTTTATTTTTGTATTATAAGTATTTTCTTTTTGAAAACCCCTTTTTATTCATTTTATCAGGAATCTGGATATACAGCTGGCTCGTCTAGTTGTGAGCGACCATGACAACTAGCAGCTGTATCCCTGGAGTCCGATTCCGAAGAATTCTCCCTTAGTAAACCTAGACAGTTATTGATATTCGAGTTATTGTGGATAATCTTTGACCAAAGAATAATATTACAAAACTTTACCTCTCCGCCGTCAAAAAGTCACAATAAAACAAACCTTTTTCCCAAAGTTTCCAAGGACACGTCTTCCCAAATTTAAATAAATAAAACACTAAACATGAACCAAAGTTTCAATGACAAAATATCTACAAAAAACACTTAAATATTTTAGTCATGGAATATCCCTTACAAGACTTTTCGGCTTAGTTCTCAAGTTTACGTAATAATAAGAAGACGATCAACTGACTTAAAAAATATTTCTTTACAGAATAAAATCAGGCAGTTTCCTTTAGGCCTATTAAAATCTCAGTGGAATATCATAGAGTTACGGTGGAAGTTCTTTTTTTTTATTTTATTTTGGATGGGTTTGCTCTTGACCTTAGTCTAGGGCAGAGGTGACAGAGACAAAGTCGACGATGGAGTGAGTTTACCCAGAAGATGCCTGAAGTTCTTCCAAGTATCCTTTAGGTTTGAGAGGTATGAGGAACAGGGTGTAAAGTTCACACATCCTCTTTAGAAAAGGGAGGATCCTCCGACCAGACGGGTGTTGTGTCTGGTGGGCAACTGCCCAACGATTGATGTCGGGATGTTGTATATATGCTAGTCGCGCGGTAAACTCTGCTTGCGCGATGCAGGATTTTTCGTGACGTCAGTGTGACGCGTAGTTAGCATGTTGATGCAGCTACAAGGTATAGCTTCTGAGAAAATACGAAAAAAAACAATGACATAACAACAATGTTAGCAGCATTGTTGTGTTTTAGAATAGAATAGAATACTTTTATTTCAGACAAATGTCCATAGAGTTAGTAACAATTTTACTTATCATCTAGTGTTAGTACATACAAAGATTAACAAAACAATTAAAATTAAAATTCAGCGTGAAGCTGCATCCACCGCCGAACTGTTTTGGCAGTTAGAGGTAAGATAGTCAGTTCCTCTGTGGTTGAGGATTCCTGGTGGCCTTTCGGCCTGATCATCACTTACCATTAGGTAAGACGAACGGCAACAGCTTCCCCGTTGTGGTTCAAAAAAATTATGTTGGCATAACAACTACCATAATGCGATCGCCGACCCACCTGCGAAGCGTGACGATTATGGCAAACTCCCCCCTTTGGGGGAGGCCTATGTCCAGCAGTGGACGTCTTTCGGCTGAAATGATGATGATGACAACTACCTTTATAATACTAGCTGCGCCCCGCGGTTTCACCTACATAAATCTCGATTTCCTCGGAATATCGGGATAAAAAATATTCTATGTCCTAACCCATGTGCCAAATTTCATCAAAATCTGTTTAGCCGTTTAAACGTGAAAGCATAACAAATAAACTCACTTTCGCATTTATAATATTATACTAGCTGCGCCCCGCGGTTTCACCCGCTTAAGTCTCGATCCCGTGAGAATATCGGGATTAAAAGTAGCATAAATGTTAATCCAGGGTGTCAGCTACCTCCATACAACATATTATCAAAATTGGTCCAGCCGTTTGAGCGTGAAGAAGTAACAAACACACACACACACTCACAAACTTCCGCCTTTATAATATTAGTGTATATTAGTAAACTTTAGATATAGATAGTGTGATACTAGCTGCCCGGCGTGACTTTGTTCGCGTGGTGTCGTACTATACCCTACCCCTAAACCTTCACAGGCGTATGCAAAACGAAGCCGTCGAAAAGGGAGGCGCTGTCGGTAGGAACTGGCTATTTATTAGCTGCCACGGCTTATTTTAACTATTTTTATTTATTTATTACGGTCGCTTTTAACGTGCACATCTTTCTACATTGTTCTCACATGTATAATTTCAACATGAATGATGTAACCAATACTTTGTAACAATATTTAAATTTAAAAGAGTGTACGTGGAGTTTCTTGCTTTACATTAATCGGTTAAAATATCAGAACATAAAACTCTACTGCTGAAAATTAAATCCGATTGTCATCATTATCTGCCCAGCGTCTTCCCTACTATGTCGGGGTTGGCTTCCAGTCTAACCGGATGCTGAATACCAGTATTTTACATGGAGCGACTGCATATCTGACCTCCACTACCCAGTTACTGGGTAATACGATACCCCTTGGTAAGACTGGTTGTTAGAGTTTCGGGCTTCTGACGACCTGTATCCACTGTCAAAGATCCACGAATGACATCCGGGACCAACGGTTCAACGTGCTTTCCGAGGCATAAGGTCTTAGTATTTAAAATTGTAAAGGTGAAAAGAAAAAGATAGAAAATACGTTTATTTGCGGTAAACATGACGCAAAAAAAGAACAAAAATTATAATATAATTATACAAAAAGAACAAGTAGGGGAAAAATATGCTTCACATCCACGCAAAACGGGCACCGCTCAGCATAATGCTGTGACCCTATGCGAGACAGAGCACCCAGCGCTGGTTTTCAGCGTCAGCCGGCGTTGACGTGATGACGTTGACCGGTGCAGCATACAGTGAGATTATAAATAAAATTAGGGGTTTTAGGTGGTCACCCATCCACGGACCAACCGCGGCAAGCGTAGCTTAACCTGATCGATCGACCCGTGCTGCTATTATTACTTAGCTTTAAGCCCCTCCGATTACATCCGATCCTTTAAACTTCTTACCGTTTATTTTTAGAAGAAGTGACAGTGACGTTACCAAAAATCGGCAACGTCAAACGTCCACTGCTGGAAATAGGCGTCCCCCAAAGCGGGGATTTGCCATAATCGCCTCGCTTGGCAGGCGGGTTGGCGATCGCAGTATGGTATTAAAATGCATAGACAACGCTGCTGCCATTCTCTAGTAAGTCCCTTAGTCGCCTTTTACGACACCCACGGGAAGAAATAGGGGAGTGGTATTCTTTACGTCCGGCAGCACACAGAAGCTATTCCTTATACTAACTTAGAAACAATACACCATCCGCAATCTTGCTAGGAACGTGTCTGTCTTTGAGTCTGAACATCGGAAACACTCTCAATAAAAACAAACAAGTATGGCAGCTCCACTGTTTATACATATCTATAAACAGAAATAGATGTGGTTGCATGCGAAGATCTCTGAACGAATAATATTGATATTTGACGAAGATTTAAGTCGTACATTGTGAGCTGTACCGTGATTGGTGGAGAGAGAAATGTCAGGTGCGTGCCAGTCGCTACTTGCACATTGAAATGAACGTATTCATGTATGTGGAAAATCGTGACTTTGTGAAGTTTCTGTGCAATATTAAGCGAGAGAGACGTGACAGAATGTTTGTTATGAAGCAAGAACGTACCTACTTGTAGGGTTCTGTACATCAAAAGACTAAAGGCTCCAGACTGCAAGATATCGCGGGTGCGACACGCGTCGTGCTGCCTGTCGCACCCGCGATATCGCACCGATCTGCACGAATTTAAAATTAAATTATTATTCTTACGTTAGAGTATGGGGTTTATTTATAAACGATGATTAATGTTAAGAGACGTTTAAACTTCAAAAATGTATGGTTAAACAGTCGCTAATCATTACATAACTTTAAGCAGCGTTAATAAATAAAGGGGTTTTTTCTCGGAAACGGCGCTGGACATGACACAAAGATAAAATCGTATATGTTTACAATTCATTTATTTACGGTTGGTACGCTTCTATAGCTGTTGGTTATCCTATCTACTCATAGGAGAACCAACAGCTATAGAAGGAGGATAATTAATTAGATACACACAGCAAATTAAATTTACCCATTACTAGAAAATGCAAAACATATCATTAATAGAATAGGATAGGTACTCTTTAAATTATTGTGTACAACATACGAACGTACCAAACGTAAATTAAAAAAATATATAATACATATATATGCTTCGATAGATTAACTCAGTGTTAAATAGTTACCTTTTTACTCTGACACGGTCCGACAGTCCCATTCTTAACTTCCGAAAGAAGGACCACCTTTTAATCCGTATAAATATTATATAGGTAATCCGAAGTATTCCGGAGTTAGCTACAACTCTGAAAGAGTCGCCGGCTCTAATTAATTGGGACTATTTATACATCAGATGCCGTGCGACTTGGTGCGAACTTCCTATCGATGTCCGTGATCGGTTTGGCCGACTTTTATTGATAAGTTTCAAGTTTTTAATGTGTTCAAAAGATGCGTCCATCGTTTTGAGGATAGGTAATTCTTTTTTAATCTTTTGGTGTTCAGACTACAATGCGGTCTATAGAGTTAGTAACAAAATAGTTAGTATTTAATAACTTATTATTTAATAAATTATATTTTTTTTTTGTTGTTTTAATTTTTTTATTCTTAACTTTTTTTTTTTTGTTTGTAGCCGTCTTATTTACGTTGGTCTGTTTTAGTTTATTTTAGTTTAGTTTAGTATAAAAGCAGCAAGATATTGTAACCAATGCTATGTACGCCGTAATTGTCATGTACATTAGTCCTTTAGTTATTATGATTATTTCTAGCATAAGTTTAATGTATGTGATGTGGCTGTGCTTTTTAAATAAATAAATAACTAAAACTGCTCGGGTGCGGTTTGCAAGCGCCCACGCTAGCGGGCTGTATGCCCAGGTGGCTATCGATTGCAAGATAGTGTTGGGACTACCACGCAGCCTAAGGAGTAGTGAGGCAGATTTCTTACGCCACAGTGGATCAAAGCCGTCAGGAGGTTTTACATTTATGAAGTAGCCGTATTTATAAAAACAAATTAAAATCTATTTGATAAACTCAAATCGAAAAGATATTATGTTAAAAATTTCTAATGTACCACATAAAACGGCTCTATTTAACAAATCTTCTTTGGCATTGCATCAAAAATATACAACAAAATACCTATTGACATTCTGAGCAATAAAGAACTTCCAGTATTACAAAATAAATTACAAAACTTTTTAATTGTAGCATACTACACAATCCAAGATTTCTTGAATTATTGATTGATTTGATGACCATGTATTCATTTCACTGTTTTTTGATATTTTGACATTTATAATAAATAAATTTGACATGTAAAACAATTTTAAATTTAATGCCAATACATCATTATTGTACGCCTATTAGGCAGGACATATTGGAACTTTCATTTATTTTTAAGACCTCTAACAAACATGGGCATAATTATGTTTGTTACAGGTCATAACAATTAAGATAATTTGAATTTGAGAAGCGCGGCATTTAGATATTAAAGCTTTTTTATCTTGAATTAAAAGATTAATTAAAGTTTTCTTCCTACAAACATAATGTTATTGTAAACTAGCTGTTCGTGCCCGGAATTGCCCGAGTGAATCTCAGACTTTTCCGGTGGATTTTCCAAAATTTTCTTTCATAAAAATGTTTAACCTTGTCCTGACATACTCGAATTACGAACACAACAAAAAAAAATCTGCCAAATCGGTCGAACCATTCTCGAGTGATGATCTTTTATACATGCGGCATTTGAATTGTATTTATATACTCGTAGATATGATAGATAATAATTACAGAATCTTTCCCCAAATAATACGATATTGACAACATAAGAATCTTCTCAGTTACCAAGACAACAGAAGCTTAAGATAGGTACTTATTTAAGTAATGGGGACTATAAAAGCGTAATTGAGCAGTTTTAAATTAAATGTAGAAGATTACCGTAATTAATTATTCTTCTTAGGCCCTTTGTGCACACACGTTTTTCTTGCTGTGAAAAACTACGGTTTATTCGCCGTGTGTAGGCATGGTCGTCAGTGTTGTATGGATCACTATGGATGCTTGTTGACATACACGTTTTTTCTACAGTGCGTTTTTAGGGTTCCGTACCTCAAAAGGACAAAAGGAACCCTTATAGGATCACTCGTGTGTCTGTCTAGTTGTCTGTCCGTCTGTCACAGCTGATTTGCTCCGAATCTACAGGACCGATTAAGTTGAAATTTGGTACACATATGAATTTTTGTAACCCAAACACGGACTTGTTACGTAAATAAACTAATTTTTAATATGGAGGTGGCTTTTGGGGGGCAAATTAGAATATTTAAAAAAAAAAGTTTTGCTGACTGTACCGAGTGACATATCAAATGAAAGGGCTTGTTTTAAGGATTTTACATATATTTCTTTTTTATAATTTTAAAATACATACTTTTGAAATTATTTAAGAAAATAGATGAAAAATGACCATTCCCCGCCTTTTTATCTCTGAAACTCATTATCTCCAAAACTACTGAGCCTAAAATTTTGATAAAAATACAGAAAATAGTTCTTTACTTACAGATTACAGTAAAATCTATAAGAAGTCTGTAATCTTAAAATAACATGGTAAATCACTCAATATTGTGCGTACAAACTTACATTGGCAGTTGGAATGTATGGGGATCATGTTTTCCAACTACAATGTTAAGTTTGTTCTTGGGATAAATTCATTCCAACTACGGAACCCTTCATTGTGCGTGGTCCGACACTCACTTGGCTGGTTTTTTACAACAGTTTATCAACAACTTCAGGATGATGTTGGTGCTGCCTCGCTTCTGTAGTGCATCGGGGATGTTTGCGCTGTATCGCACTGATGGCTTTCATGCCGTCATCAGCAAAAAAACTGTATCCCTGATCTGCAGAATGCGTGGCAGCTGCAACGGAATTTGAAGACTATAGCCGATAGGATCTCGTCTCCGCTATGGAGATCCTTTATTAAGCGGGTAATTTGAATGTATTGTGTTGTATTTTAATTTAAATTGTATTGATCAAGTTATCTGAATTAAACTAATTTTATTTATTTATTTTTACGCCCGCGCCGCGCGCCGTACCGTAAAGAAACCGTGCCGTGTACAAAGGGCCTTAAACCTACCTACATACATTTATTTGATCGTTTTTCCCACTTGTTGTCAAGTCCTATTTTGCTCTAAGTTGTTGGGTAGCTACTGAATGATAACCACACGCTACAATATTATCTTCTTCTCGGAATATGTTTACCAATTAGTTGTACCATATTCCAGGTATTTGAAATGGCAGAGTACTTTTATACGTACTTTACGTTCCTATTCTTTCTTTCCCTGTGTTTAGTGACTAACCTGGAGGTCTACTCCCATGATAAATCCGAAGTATCGGCCTTTTCCAGACTACGGCCGACTATAGCTGACCACGGTGAAAAAAAGAAAAAAAGAAAAGAAAGAAAGAAAAGAAAGAAAAAAATAAAAGAAAGAAAATACATTTATTTAGCACAGATCAAAAGGCACACAATTTATTATACAGCAGATGAAAAATGATACAATAACAAATCAAACGAGTAAAAAGTGTAAGAAAAAGAAACGACAGTCAAAGATATAAGTCAAAGTCAAAAATGTGACTTGAAGTCGAGTAAGCACTTAAAGTCAAAAAAGGAAAATTTTTAAGTCAAGAAACGGCCGATGTTCGGCCGACACTTCGGATTACCGCTTCGAAGTAGAACCTCTAGTGTCAGAGTTCTTATGCCGCCCATGAACCTCTGACTTGGTTTCACACGAAATATCTCTCAGGCCTGCCCGGCTTCCTCACGATGTTTTCCTTCACCGTTTTTTAAGCAAGTGGTAATTATGCAATACACACATGAATCCGAAAAAGTCAGAGGTGCGTGCCTCGGGTTCGAACTCCAGACCTATGACTTGACAGTCCGACGATCACACCACTAGGCTATCACTGCTGTTCCTATGATACCTACTAACTTGAGCTCGAATCGTGTTTTCATCAAACACAGTATTTAACATTAATTAATTAATTTATTAGGCTCTTCAACCATGAGTCCACTATTACTTTAAAATTTGTACATTGCAAACTAAAGTCTAAGCGCCTCATTACTTATAGAAAAACACAGCATGCACTACATTATGCGCAGATAATAACACAATTATATAATTAAAACAAGTACATTATACATAGCTTAGGTAAAAATAAAAAATATTAAAAGCTAAATTGATTACAATAAATTAAATTAAATTAAAATAGATTAGAATTTATTTTTGATAAATATTTTAAAAGTTTTGATTTTAGACCAGAAACAGCCATTATAATTATGGCAAGCACGGCTTTTAATCCTCAACTTTACCATATACTATTTATTTCATAATGAAGGCTGCAGTATTTTCGATAAAACGGAGGATCAAGCTAATCAATTTGAGGTATTGTATACTCTTAACTACACAATGGACTTTGAAGCAGTTTTTACCATAATTTAGACAAATTATTTTGGAAGGGTTTTAAGTGAAGCTAAAATACATTCATATTAAACAGTAACATAACAAAAAATCTCGATGCTTTAGGGCCTGGTCGCTAGTCTTTACATGGAGCGACTGCCTATCTGACCTCCGAAACCCAGTAACTGGGTAATACTATACCCTTTGGTAAGAGTGGTTGTCAGACTTTCGTACTTCTGACGACCCGTAACGACTGTCAAAGATCCATATATGACGGGAACAACGGCTTAACGTGCTTTCCGAGGCACGGAGGAGTCTCGGTATGCAAAGATGGTCACCCATCCACGCAACAACCCCGGCAAGCGTAGCTTAACCTGATGGATCGACTTACGCGACAGTTATTACTTAGCCACGAGCTTTACTTTACTTAGCCACTTAAGGCGACAATAACCGACTTTTAATGATTTTATACTGAAGATCACGTCTAAACGAGTAGTGTTAATGGTTTGAAAAAAAGATATGTTTAATAAGAGCATTTTTTCAATAACTTATTATGTGAATTATTTAGATTATGTTTATATTACATAGTGAAATTAATTTGTAAAGTTATGTCTAACGCGGATAAAAAACTGAGAATGGCGCAACATCTACCAAGCGTATTTTTCTGAAACCTTCACCAATTTAAAGATAATTTAATTATTATCTTTTAGTATACGCGTTTTAATAAAATACCTTTTGTTTTGTGTGTAATAAATTAATAATGCGTCAAATTGGGGACAGCGCTCCTTGATGGGCGAGTCCTATTACTGGCTGATCGTACGACGCGTTGCGTGAGCTCAGTACAGAACACGCAAGCTAACCACTCAAGGTCACTGGCATATATCTGAGTCTTAAGAAAATATTATCAAGCATCATTCTAAATGCATCTGAGCATAAGAAAACACGTAGGTAGTGCCAGGAATAATAAGTTAACATGGTATTACTGATACGTAACAGGAAACGCCTCTCAATGTTCACTGAAATAGAAATAGAAATAGAACATCTTAGAATATATCTTATAGGTAATATCCTGTGACACTCCTACATACATCCTGTGTGTGCTGGATAAATATGTTTATGTACATAAGCTAATTAACTAACCTTTAAATAGTTCTCCGGTACCATATTATAACACTTTCCAGAAAAGTATTTGTTATAGTACCTGAAATCAAAGAAAAAAATAGTTATAAATCATTCTTGACTAATACTCCCTCGTTGGTCTAGTGGTCGCAAGCGCTATTGATGAGCAGGAGGTCTGGGGTTCGATTCCCGGGTCGGGCAAAGTGTTATTGGGTTTTTCCTTCTGGAATTTTTCAGTAACAGCCCGGAGTCTGGATTTGTTAAAAACCCGCGGGGCGCAACTAGTTGTTGTTTTATAAAGATGTTAAATTGATTAGACATACTTGATAAACTCTTGCTTTCAGATGTACTGAAATACTGTTTTTTTATTATTTTTGGCCCAGTTAAGCCTAGTGTTTGCCTTCTAAGCACGTAAATAAATATGTATGCTTCTATAATAAACCACTCCCGTTTCCATTCATTTCTCATTTGGCCAGTCGTGACGGTCGTGACCTGCCTAATTACATTTTTGACACGTGTCTGTAGTTTTTAAGCCAAGTTCAGTGTTATTCAATAATAAGAAATCAGTTACAAGGCAACCTATTAAGAGTTCGTATCTTTAGTCATCCTCCTGTGGTTGGTTGTAACTCATCACTAGTCATCACTGATGAGCTTTCTTGCGCTAAAGCTAGGGACGCTATGTGGCGGCCACCGCAGTGTTAGGAAGTAACACTGCGGTGGCTGCCACATAGCGTCCGCAATTTACTGTCGAATGACGTCACTAAAACGTTGTTAATAAAGTAAGTCGGTGTGTTTCCCTAGAGAGCGTTTCCCCGTTGCTATTATTGTCATGACGGCCGTCTCTGTGGCCGTTATTTTGTATCCTGCTTATGCGTATGAAGTTTCATTAAAATCGGTTCAGTCATTTCGAAAAACAAGGGCTTGAAAGTTTGTATGAATGCTTAATGCTTTAGGCCCCAATTAAACTATCATGTATTTATCATACAAATATGATTTCATATCTGTCAAATTCTATGATCATTGTTAAATGACGCTGTTCTTAATTTTTACATAGTACACATTTATGGTCACAAAACGTCATATTATTTAATCAAGATGGATAACGATTTAGCCGTGTTGTACGATGCTATGAGTGCAATATTTAAGGGTTTTGGTTAAAAATTTGTTACTCATTTTATTCGTAGGTGTATTAATATTATTGTTGTTTCGAAATTCCAGTCGAAATTCTTGCATTTTTACGCCATTTTTGAGGTTATTAGGTTAGATCTTATGATCATATCTGTACGCTTGCTGTAAAACAGAATCCCATAACTATGATCATTTGAATCGACAATTAGATATTGTACCATCACGGGTTCTTCTTTTATAAATGACTCATACAAATTTCTGATCATATTTCTATTATAGTCTAATCTGGCTCTTATGCATTACATTTACATGCCACCTAGTGTAGTGGAAACAGGCTTAAGGACCCCTTTTCCGAAATTTACGTTTCTAGATCGAGTTGTTTTCAGAGAAACCACCATATTTAAATTCGTAAATAAATATATAGTACAGATACATGTTTGATCTAGTGACTTTTTTGGTTAAAAACACGTTATTTAACATTTTGCTCGGAAAAAAAAATCAGAGGTAAAGTCGATTTTGAAAGTATTTTAAGTTGTATGAGACTTGGCGGAACGAATTTTTTATGAAAATTTAACATTTCATTTACTAATCGGGTTTGACAGGGATATTATTGGATAGATTTATAATATGGCACTTATTTTTTTTATAATTAATAAATACGTGAAAAACGGCTCGCGCGCTCCGCGCCAGTGCTACGAGTATAGTGCTATCGCGACTGCTCCTGTGCAACGCGGGCGCAAGCTGTCTCATGCCTAAACTTTCGGGAAAAGGGGCCCTTGAATAGTCCACTGACGTAACACTCACGAGCGTCTAAACACTCGTTACATATTCTTCAAGTAAACTCTAACTTCCATCATCAACAGCCTCCATTCTTGTCCTAAGCGGAAAATTATAGTCATCAAATATCGTTCAAGACATCCAAGAAATCTTTCAGTGACTGGTACTATAGTAATCGTGTATTATAATGTATGTTCTTTTCAAACACAGCTTCGTGAACCAATGATCTTATTACACGTCCGTAAAGGCAAGTTTACACTTACGAAAAATGGACAACATGAATTGGAAAACTGGTACATAATTATCTCAATCGATTTAAGGAGGAATAAGAAACACAGTAATTATTAATTATTTAGCTTGAATTTTTCCAAACCGTGCTGCACCACAGCCAGTAACACAATTTTGGTCACATTACGAAGGCTTTTGAAGGAAATTCGTAATCCATTGTTTCATTTGTTTGAAAAAATCATCTGCTTGACCACGTAAATAGCGCTATGCATAATCAGCCTATAATGTTCCCACTGCTGGGACACAGGCCTCCTGTCTTCGAGAGGGAGTGGGCTCAGTGCGGGTTGGTAGATGTCACATGTCTTCGAATTTTTGGTGTACATGTTGGTTTCCTCACGATGTTTTCCTTCACCGTTTTGAAAGCATTGGCATTTACACAAAGTAAAGCGCTATGAATATAGTTGAATTGTCAAAATAAATAGAAATAGAATTGGGATTGTGAATGTGTTATGTAAGTACCCCATAGATGTCCAATGGGATGTGTTCTGGGATCTCTGATCAAACACACCGAGTTCCCATCCTCCCACCTTTGAGAAGCATCGATGAAATGAGGTTATTAATTCTTCAAAACTTCGCTTTATGAAGCTATTGGCTAAAGACTCATTTGTCAATAGGGCTCGTATGCGGGGTGCGGGAGATTTCTGTAACGTATGCCATAATGTCTACATTTTGGGGAACCGTTCACATTAGTCGATATGGGAACGTTTGCGGTATACGGAGAACCTGTACCACACGTTTGGCAATTGCTTTGAAGACTCTTTTTACCGACTGATGAATTTCATTGGTCGCGACGCCCGATAGGGGCATTCTGGTATACCGACTGCGTAATCGACTTATGACTTTCATTTGTCATTACCCCGCCTGCGGGTCATCATTCGTCATCATTTCAGCCGAAAGACGTCCACTGCTGGACATAGGCCTCCCCCAAGCACCGCCACTTCGACCGGTTCTGTGCTTCCCGCATCCAGCGGATACCTGCGGCCTTCACACAGTCATCGGCCCACCTTGTAGGAGGCCTTCCAACGCTACATCTTTCGGTACGCGGTCGCCACACCAGAACCTTTCGGCCCTATCGGCCATCAGTTCTGCGAGCAATGTGCCCTGCCCACTGCCACTATTAAGGTCGGCAATTCTTCGGACTATGTCGGTTACCTTGGTTCGCCTACGGGTCTCTTCATTTCTCCAAGCAGAAACTCCAAGCATAGCCCTTTCTATTGTCCTTTGGGTGACTTTTAGCCTGATAAGACCCATTGTGAGCAACTACCCTGCCTGCGGGCCTGCGGGTCTCCGCATGCTATATACCGAATTATCGACTAATGAAAATGAGCCATATTCTAAGAAAGTATTTGGCCCAACATATGTGACGTCATTGCAAACCATTGTAAACGTGCCTTACTTCGGTCACGTGCCTTTCATTGACCTGTTCCTTTATTGTGTTCTCTGCCAATTTCACTCCCTCTTTAAGGGTCCATACATAAAACGTTTGGCAAATAGTACCGTGTACTCATTTCGTCGTGTTTGTAATTTAGAAAAGAAGTAAATAACTGTTTGAGATAATCTTATAACACACGAGCTGTTGCCCATGACTTAGTATGCGTGTAATTTGTTTTTCATAATTTTAGGGTATAATAAGCATAATAATAGTCTTTAATTTAAATCTCCGTTCCACCAACAATCGTCTTCTACGATGTCCTTCTCACCGCTCAGGTTTCAATCACTCTTCATTTTTTGTCCAGGCGGGTTTTCTTTGGAATGTACTCCCTCTGAACATCAGGATGGTAACCAGTCGGTTAACATTTAAAGCGAAGGCATGGGAATATATTCGTAAGAAATTGGCAGAATCATCCCAGCGCTGATTTGTTTTCTCCTTTACCGATCGTTATTTCTCCTGACACTGTACCTACCATGTTTTGTTTCTGCATCACCCTAAGGTTGACTGGTACAAAATGCCTCAGTCATTAAGTCCGCCTTTGTACGGATTTTTTTTTACTTGTGCATTGTTTTTTAATTAATTCTTGTGCATTATTTTAAATGCGAAAGTAAGTTTGTTTGTTACTTTTTCACGCCTAAACCACTGAACCGATCATCCTAAAATTATGCGATGTAAAGAAAATGTTGGCAGGTGTAAAGAAACGGACATAGGCTACCTTTAATCCCGAAAAAAAGGACTGTTCCCGAGGAAAACAACATAAACGTTCTTATGATAATAGATGGTGCCACGTGTCTTTCGAATCATGATTGAATATTATAGAAACTTGAATAATGAGTTATAAGTTGTTTGCCTCCAAACGCCAAACAACAATCAGTGTACAACCCGAATTGAGCGAAGCCGTGGGCAAAAGCTAGTAATAAATAAAGGAGTGCACCTACTTAATACCTAATGTTGCTCATTGTTTACGTTTCAAATATTGTGTACATCTTTTGTTTGATCCTAAATAAATAAACTATTGTAGGAGTATACGAACTCCTCCGTCCTAAGAGACCTCTGTAACGGGCTGTCACTAAAGTGGCATCCTGACAGATAGACATGAGCTTGCCAAGAGGCCCCGACATGGGCACGATATGTTGTAAAATGTATGGTGGAAAATTTAAAAGTTGAACCCTCAAGGGAAGCCTTTTCAATAAGCTGACCCAACCCGACCTCACTGTTTAGTAATTTTTGACGGAAATAATGCACGTTTATAATGACGTCACACATGTTGGGCCAAATTGCTTTCTGAGAATTATAGCTCTTTTCATTAGTCGATAACTCGCTCGATATACAGCATGCACTCCCAGCAGCCGGGGTAGTGACTAATATAAGTAATAAGTCGATAATGCTGAATGAATCATTACTTCGTAATGATTTTAACACCATACTGTTGGATCGGTTCCAATAAAACTCACTTTTATGCTACGGCTACATTTAATACTTTTATTACGAGTACATCACTTGCTTGCATCACAGTTAGTAACAGACTGACTCAAGATTCAACGTGCTACGCCGGCCACCAAAAAGAGTAGGGACCGGATATAGCGCGCCACCTTGTGTGGTAAAACAGTATCATTAACAGACATCTTGAATACAAACCAAAACAATTATAAATATTAGTTTTAACGTTATAAAATACAGGAATTAATTAATGCATAACTTTAAATGTAAAATCAATGTTTAACCAAATAAATAGATCCTAACCATACCAAAAGTAACGCCATCTAGTGGTGTAGGATGACAGTCATATCCAACGTAAAAATGACTGTCATCATACCCACACAACAATAACTAAAAGATTACACTACAAAAATCAATAGCATATTATCTCATTTCAACTAAATTCTAACAATACTGCGATCGCCAACTCATAGTCAGTACATCTAAAATGCCACGGTGTATAATAAATCTCTCATGTAAAAGCATAGTTATAAGAATGGAGTGCATGCATCATAGATAAAAGAAAGGTGTTTTAATATTAAATAAATAAAAAAAAAATCTATGTGTAGATGATATATGATACCTATGTCTTATCTGTATGGTGCCGGACGTAAAGAATAGCACCATCCCATTTCTTCCCGTGGGTGTCGTAAAAGGCGTCTAAGGGACTTACTAAGAATGGGCAGCAGCGTTCTCTATGCATTTGCAGTGGACGTCTTTCGGCTGAAATGATGAATGATTCAGTCAGCAGTTAGAAATAATCATTACTTATTAATGATTCATGTTAGTTAAAGGTTAAAGTATCTCTGAATATCACTATTTTATAACAGACTTTATTTATTTATTATTATTTATTTTATTATTTACACACAGAAAAATACAAAGAGATATGACATAATAATAATTTAGTATTTTGAACAAATATCCTTATAATTCTCCGAATAACTTGGACTCAATCCAAGCCAAAGATTGCCTTCAATATTAACCGTTATTTTACATCATAAAACGTATAAAGGACGTTCGCACGATGAGCAATTGAGACATTAACTCATTATGCAACTACCGAACAATGAAGTCGGAAAAATTTGTAACTACCCTCGGAACGGAATGATTGAATACCGTTTTCACAGTAATTTTATGTATTATTTTCTGTTTGAGGTATTTATTATTATCAGAAAACGAATATTATAGATCAATATTTTATAAGGTTTAAATTTAGAGAAATATAATAATCTAGAATCAAAACTGTATAAGGGAAAACGCAGACAGCACCTGTTCACAAAAAAAAGTAGAAAGATGATTTTAGAAAATTATGATCATTAGTAAGAATTACCTTAAATTATACCAGACCAACCTATAACCAGCGGGGCGAGCACGGCATACTGTGACATGACTTGAGTCACACATTTTATCACAGTTTCAGGGATAAAACCGTTTTGTCTTAAAATGCTAGTACAAATTGACAAGACATAATTTATCATATCTTGTCACAAACGTCTTGGCACGCCCGTGCTCGGCCCGCAGTAAAATGCAATTTTAAATTAAAAGGGTGAATTATTAACAGTGTTCAGATAGTAACTGCTACCAGATTTATAATGAAAGTATACACCGTGGCATTTTAGTTGTCTTACAACGGCAGCCCACTTCATGTATCCAATGACTAAAATATAACTAACATATAAAAAACCCTGTTACAAGCGCGGTGCGACGCAAGGGCGGCGCGGAATGAAGTGCAAGGCTCGCAGTGCGCACATAACAGGGTGTTTCAAACTAGATCATGCCTCATAATGAATAATATTTAAAAAAAAAGTAAATATTTTTTTTTTTTTACTTTCATGATTTATTAGTAGTCATTGGATACATGAAGTGGGTGGGTGAAGTGGTGGGTGGTTGCTCGCAGAACTGCTGGCCGATGGGGCCGAAAGGTTCTGGAGTGGCGACCGCGTACCGGAAGACGTAGCGTTGGAAAGCCTCCTACAAGGTGGACCGATGACCTTGTGAAGGCCGCAGGTATCCGCTGGATGCGGGAAGCACAGAACCGGTCGAAGTGGCGGTGCTTGGGGGAGGCCTATGTCCAGCAGTGGACGTCTTTCGGCTGAAATGATGATGATGATGACATGAAGTGGGCTGCCGTTGTAAGACGTCTAAAATGACACGGTGTATAATAATCTCTCGTGTAGAAGCATAGTTATAAAAAAAAGTGAATGCAGCATAAATATAAGAAAGGTATTTTAATATTAAATAAATAAATAATGTTTTCTATGTGTAGATGATATATGATATGTCTTATCTGTATGGTGCCGGACGTAAAGAATAGCACCATCCCATTTCTTCCCGTGGGTGTCGTAAAAGGCGTCTAAGGGACTTACTAGAGAATAGGAATGGTTCTCTATGCATTTTTAAAACCACACTGCGATCGCCAACCCGCCTGCCAAGCGTGGCGATTATGGCAAATCCCCCCCTATTTGGGGGAGGCCTATGTCCAGCAGTGGTCGTCTTTCGGCTGAAATGATGATGATAATGATGTTTAGAAGTAATTCGGATGTTGTAAAACTAAAATTAGGCTGTGAAACAAAAACCATCAACAATAGAATTGTTAGTTTCCGTCTCCGAAACCTACAAAACGCCCTCATGTAATCTAAAAACCTGATTTATTACATCAAAAACCCCACTTAATCGAAAAGAAGAAAACAAATTCGACGTCTTAATGGCGGCAGTGAATCAACATTAACTTTTTGCTGCCGCAGCAAATGATGGTACCTTACAGCGACGCCGACATATTTTGATTCCCTCGAACAAATTGTACCATTTGTCTACCGCATTCGAACTAACATGGACGACTAAATGTCTGGGTTTAATGCAATTTCGTCGATTTGAAAGTTGAACAATTTGTGATTTAGTCCGGTTGGTGGAGTTATTTTAACTTTTATATGGATTTTTATTTCGATTTAGCTTGGAAAATGCATTTTGGAAAATGCTACCACATGAACTCAAACTGCCTTATTAAAAAACAAGATTTATATTTTGACATGGCTTAAACCATGGAGCCAGTTTTTGTAATAAGAACGTAACAGTGATTGAAATACCGTTCTTTATACAAAAATGAAAACTTAGTTCGGTACTAAGTTATCAGTTTTGTGTTTAGGAACTTTACCATAGTCGGAATAAAGTTCGAAATTCAATAATGGCTCCATGTTTTAAACCTGGGTCTGAAGATAAACCTTGTTTTGTAATAAGGGGGATCGAGTTCAAATGCGGTAAAAAGATGACAATAATGAGTTAACTTTTTTGTGAAAAAAATATCATCATTTCAGCCGAAAGACGTTCACTACTGGACATAGGCCTGCCCCAAAACAGGGAGGGGGTTGACATAATCGAAAAAAATGTACTATATACTCGTACTACTAATAGTAGGACTATTAGTTGTATTTTAAGCACGATTTTTTTAGTACACTATGGATCGCTAGGACCCTCTACAAGGTTATTTTTAAAACGTCAATAATCTCTTAAGGGGTCCTTGTACTCATCATTATGAACAACTTTTACTATGGGACCAAACCTGAAATCGAGAAAACACATTTTAACATCCCTACATTTTAACGAATTATTCTAACATAAATGTAGGAAACAGCTGGTTTTTTTTCCGCGATTTCAGTTTTGGTCCCATAGTAAAAGTTGTTCATAATGATGAGTACAATGACCCCTTAAGAGGTTATTGACGTTTTAAAAATAACCCTGTAAATGCTTTATAAAATATTGATAAGCAGCCACTGGCCGCGGCTTTGCCCTGTAGTAGCTTTATAACATCAGCTATCTGCCAATGAAAGTCCCATCAAAATTGGTCCAGCCGTTTCGGAGATTCATCATCATCATCATCATTTCAACCGAAAGACGTCCACTGCTGGACATAAGCCTCCCCCAAGCACCGCTACTTCGACCGGTTCTGTGCTTCACGCATCCAGCGGATACCTGCGGCATTCATAAGATCATCGGTCCACCTTGTAGGAGGCCTACCAACACTACGTCTTCCAGTACGCGGTGCGCCACTCCAGAACCTTTCGGCCCCATCGGCCATCAGTTCTGCGAGCAATGTGCCCTTAAGCTTGGCAATTCTTCGGGCTATGTCGGTTACCTTGGTTCGCCTGCGGATCTCTTCATTTCTGATTCTATCACGTAGGGAAACTCCAAGCATAGCCCTCTCCATTGCCCTTTGGCTGACTTTTAGCCTTCTGATAAGGCCCATTGTGAGCGACCACGTTTCAGTGCCATAGGTCATCACTGGCAACACGCACTGGTCAAAGACTTTCTTCTTGAGACACTGCGGTATGTGGGACGAGAAGATATTGCGTAGCTTCCCGAACGCGAACGATTCGGAGATTAGCCGGAACAAAAAGACAGACATCATTTTTTTTTTAAATGCCCTTATATCTAGATTTAGCAAAAACACATTACAAACAGACACGTCAATTTTATTTATTTATATATATGATGCGAACTATGAAGAAAACCAAAGAAACAGAATATATTGTGGACTTTAGAAACAGTATCCGGTTAATCCACTACAAATTCAAACAGTGATAACAAGAAGTCACTTTCAATACCTCAAAAACAAAGTATAGTTACACAGTTGAAATAAAACGATACATTGAATTGTAAATACGAATAGTTGAATAATTTACATAATTTACGTAAGAAGAACAACTTTTAAATACGAATATTTGAATAATTTAAATACGAATAGTTGAATAGTTTACGTAAGATGAACAACTTCACCTTTACATAAAGTGTATCGATATAAGAGCAGTCGTTAGTCGTTTTCTTTTTTCCCCCTTTTTCATTCCAGCAGAGATTCCATTGCTGGGAAATAAAAATGCAGGGAGATATTCAAGGAGATAACTAACATTGTATATCGAGAAAAACATTTTATCTTGGTTATTCCGAATTTTATCTTAGACATATCTTTCACAGTCATCGGTGAAGGAAAACATCGTGAGCAGCAGTCAAAACATCGTGAGGCCTATGTTCAGCTCGATTCTCGGCAACTCTCATCCAGTTGCCACCAGCCACCCTGTGAAGATCGTCGCTCCACCTAGCCCAAGGGCGTCCTACCTTACGTTTGTCGATTCGCGGTTTCCCTTCAAGAACACGTCTACCCCAACAGTCATCAGTTCTATGGCTAGTATTGCCGGCCCATTGCCATTTCAGCTTGCTTATTCTGAAGTTCTCAAGTTTATTATTAAGTATTGATTATAAATTATCAATGAAAACAAAACTCTAAAATTGGTTGAATAAAGCATAGTGCCAACTTACCATAGTGTAGTATGAGACGTAGCAGAGTAGGCTACGCCGTAGCGGAATTAGCTACGCCGTAGCGGACTGCTACGCCATAGGTATAAGTTGAGTAGCGAATTGCGCTGAAGAATTTTTAAAGCGTGTTTTACTGTTTGTAAACTTAAAAGCTTTCTGGAAGTCTGTTTTCAAAACCACATTAATAACCATTCTAGCTTAATTAGCAACCTTCTCTTTGTAAATAGAATTTAAAGTAATTGTTAACCAGCAGAGAATAGATACTACCTTATGTCTAACTGCTAACAAAGTAATTAAGAAACTTGTTTAAGACATGAAAGACAATTGAATTGTACAGCTGAGCCGAACAGGTGGCCATGAAAACGACTCTAATAGTATCCCACTGTATTAGTTAATTAGCAATATAATACAAATTAATTGTAAGGTTTTATTGTAACCAGAGAAGACTATTCGTCGCACTTACTGACATTCATTAAAGTAGATGGCCGTTATAACTTATCAAATCGTCCATATGGCAAAGTAAGGATTGTTCTTGTTTATGTTAATTTTGTACGCCTTATAATGGCAAAACAGTTCACATATTTTAGACAATACAATATCTGTAACCATTCCTTCAATCAATCAATCATTTATGTTTAACAAAATAAATGATTGATTGATTGAAGGTACTCGTAAACTGTGCTAAATGATAGCCTTACAGTCAACTATTGCAACAGTTTAATTCACTCGAATTCGGTTCTTACAAAATTAGTCATATTTATAATTATATTTATTTGCTTTCCACAAATTTTAAAGGCGTTAAAATGGCTTAAAACTAATGTAAAATTACGGACCCTGTAGGGCACATCAAAAGGTATTTTACGTCAAACAGCTAATTAGTTTTACAGTGATCTAGTTATATCGAGATTAAGTCCTATAGCGACCTAGTCATATCTGCTATTTAGTCTTATCGAGAGGTAGTCATAACGCTTCTAACCCTTGTAAAATTAATTCTTAAAATTAAATTAGGAAACAATTATCAATCAACAATTTTTAAATAGGTTATTAACATTAATTAAGTAAATATAATATTTATTTTATTATGAAAAAATTACTATAAATGGTTTAAAATGAATTTATTGTTTCTCAAAATATTCTCCCGTTAGCGTAAATGCACTTTTTTATACGAATAAACCAATTTTGAAAACATTTATACTTCTTCACTTCGTGTGAGAATATCTTTTTACCCGACTGCGTGACGCAAAGGAGGGTAATGTGTTTATCAGCCTATGTATGTATGTATGTTTGTTCCTTTGTGGTACTCTAGAGACCAAACGCGTGGGCCGATTTTAATGATTCTTACGTCAATCGATTTCTCATAATCTTGTAAGTGTCACTAAAGACATGACAGTAATCAAAAGTCAATATGGCGACAACCAGACGCCAAACTATGAAAAATAAAAAAAATAAAGTCGACGAACTACATCAAATGGGGTATCATTGGATAAGTATTTGAAAATCATTTTTAGGTTTCTCGAATCATTTTGAATGACCATTAAGGATCTATAACTATTTAAAGTTGGTTAGCAACCCTTCTCACTTAAATTTTCCCCCCCCACAGAAAGACGAGGCCTGCGTCCCAGCAGTGGGATTATTATAGGCCGATTATGTGTATCATTCGTCAATATCTTTCAACTCCAAGTAAACTCAGGTAATTTTAGTATACCTAGACATTTCAATCGCAATACTTAGCGTCACCTAAATACGACGTTGACGCTGAAATTCAGTTTATATTCCGTACTCACGGCGACGATCTCATATCAGCCGTCTGCTGCCGGTATGAGAAATTGTTACCGACTGCCAATATTGAAACGTTTTCAAATTATGATTTATAGTATCACACGATTTTATTTGCCGTTTAAATTCGTAAGAATTTGTTGGCAGCAGCTCGGAGGCTGGATTTGTTCCTGAATAACGGCAATAAGCTTTCTTACCTGGGAATGGAAGAAATTGTGTTTCAATAAACACAATTTCTTCAAGGGGGTATGAGTTTGAGTTAACATACCCCCCCTTATTACAAAACAAGGTTTATCTTCAAACCCAGGTTTAAAACATGGAGCCATTATTGAATTTCGAACTTTAACACAAAACTGACAACTTAGTACCGAACTTGGTTTTCAGTTTTGTAAGAAGAACGGTATTTCAATCACTGTTACGTTCTTATTACAAAAACGGGCTCCATGGTTTAAGCCATGTCAAATATAAATCTTGTTTTGTAATAAGACGGACCGAGTTTGAGTTTATAAAAACAAAAACATAACATCACATCTGTAATCGTCGAAGGGTAAGGCAGAGATGAACTTATAGTACTCCCACATTTCGCCAGTTATGTTTAAGTTCCATGTAATAGGGGGCGAGCCTATTGCCACCAACCGGGCACAAATCCAGACTTCGTGCTACTGAGAAATTCCAGATAGAAAAACCAAATAACACTTTGCCCAACCTGGGAATCGAACCCAGGAGCTCATGCTCATCAATAGTGCTTGCGACCACTAGACCAACGAAGCAGTACCTGTCATCATCATCTCAGCCGAAAGACGTCCACTGCTGGACGTAGGCCTCCCCCATGATTTGGGGAGTTGCCATAATCACCATGCTTGAAAGGCTGGGTGGCGATCGCAGTATGGTGTTAAAATTCATAGAGAACGCTGCTGCCCATTCTCTGGTAAATCCCTTAGTCACCTTTTACGACACCCACGGGAAGAAATAGGGTGCTATTGTTTATGCCGGCACCACACGGCCACTTTACGTCCGGTACCACACGGCCAACAACAAACAATAATTATTTCAACATTTTTATCTGTAATTTGTATGAGTATTCTATTCTATACAGGGTGTAAGGGACAACCCTCCGCAAATTAACAGTGTGCATTCAGCTCCTTGTTTTGAATCATATTCCACGGAAAAAGTTCTCAAGAAAATTGTATTTTTTTTTTATCGTAATTTCAGTTACTATTCCTTTATTTCAATGTAAATTACATTCTCTGTACGCAGTACTCCATTAATGTAAATAACACAGCTAAAATAAAATAAAACAGCAATGGATTTTGAAATTCTCCAACAAACGACGCCTGAAATCAGAGAGCGCGGCCGTCCACCTTGCCGCTACAAATCACGTTCACTGGATTCCCATAACGTTCCTGTAATAATTTCATGTACCGGTCATCTTAGTACGATAAACTGAATTCACCCCATCAGTCTGCAGAGGGCTGTCCCTTACACCCTGTATACGAGTAAGCGCACATTAGGCCATCGGTTGAAACAACTTATTCGTGACCAAAATTGGTACATTCAATTGACTGTGATTGTTTAGCGTCAAAAACTATCAGAAATAATTCCTTAATTTTAGTAGTCAAACTAAAAAAATAACAAACGAATACTATTGTAATGTTGTCCGACAACCAAAAGTAAATTAATAGAATTTAAATTAAATTGTTTTTATCAAAACAACATGGCGTAGGAATTCCTATTCCTATTCTGTTTGTATTTATTTTGCTATTGTTTGTTTTTCGAATTTCGATATCGGTATTTTTTCTAGTCCACTTAAATAGCTTCCACGGCCGACAAAAATACTCTACAATGTGTATACGAGTAAACAATACAAACATAATACAATTGCCTCATTAGTGTAGTGGTGGTAAGCACTACTGCTGATTATGAAGTCTTTTTTTTTCTGGATGGGACCTTATCAAATAACTTCTCCCGCTCTGGGCGGAGCGGGAGGGCGTGTCAGACTTTTACTGACTAAAACCCACCCGTGTTTCTTCCGTTGCCTGTGTACCAGAACCACGATATCCCTTTCGGACAAACTCGCAACCCTGGCAGGCATTGGCCCTATCGGACCCCATCAGTTAGTGCTGACATCTCTTTGAGGCGCGCGTGGAACACAACGCGCCGTCGACCCGAGCCTGGTCCTTATCGGACACCGAGCTACCTATCGCTCACCATTCGCAAGCCCGCGCCTACGGTGGCCGGGAATCAGCCTACGACTCCCGACGCCGGGGACGTCGCCCGCGGCAACAAAGGGCGTGAGGGCGCGAATTTTGCCTCTCCTTCACGCATTCCACCTCCCTCCTCCTTCGCGAGCATTACTGCTTCGCAGAAGGAGGTTGAGTATGATGTCCTGGGTTCGATTTCCAGGTCGGACGAGTGTGACGTCAGTAACACGAAGTGTTATTGGGCTTTTGCATCTGAAGAATCGGTATACATACGTAATAAAGCGAGTCATTTATAAAAACTGTTCAACAAAAATAATGAAAATAAATATTTAATTATTAATATTTGTAATGTTTAACTGATTTCTAACCTCTTTCATTCTTTTATTTTGGCTTCTCGACTAGCCAGTACTTAATTTTTTTTAATTATTATTTCACCAATGTTGTGCTTGTAGGTAAATGTATACGTCCCTAAAAGGAACAACAGGGTTTTTGTTACATACTGTATATAAAAGTGTGTGCTGTAATTAGAAGCCCAAAAAGTTTTTTAGAGATTCATTAATTTAAAGAAGTGTTCACCATTGGAAAATCAAAATGTTCTTAGAGGATCAGTTAAGTATTTTCCATTTTCTTTTAGTCCCGATAAAAATCAGAACAAGGAAGAGCTCACAGAATAAAAATATCGATATATCATACCGTTATGACATATAACGGTAATAGAACACAAAAACCCGTATCTATGGGAGTAACGTCGGAAGATCTCACGTCGTTTATCATTGGAACGATCCTGTCACTCAGTACGATAGTACTGAGACAAAAGAAAAGATTTTTTGTATAATACTCGTATTGATTGTACTATTTTTGTAGGTCTCCGTACAAAGGGTGCCAACGGGACCCTATTACTTAAGCGCGGAGCTTTAGTAATACACTGAAAAAAAAGCAGCCTAACTAAGATACATTTTCTCTTCATTCATTCATTCATTTCAGCCGAAAGACGTCCACTGCTGGACATAGGCCTCCCACAAAGGGGAGTTTGCCATAATCACCACGCTTGGCAGGCGGGTTGGCGATCGCAGTATGGTGTTAAAATGCATAGAGAACGCTGCTGCCCATTCGACGTAGCGTTGAAAGGCCTTCTACAAGGTGGACTGATAGCATATTTGCCAGAACAAATTAATTTCATTTATATCGACAATGTGACATGTACAGAATAATCAACGGTCTTTGTTACATCATGCATGCTTTGTTTGATTTTACTTCTAAAATAATCATTTAAGTTCGTACCAAGCAACTTATTAGCATTATATCATTCTTAAACTGGCCAACATTTGAGCTAAATTAAATAACTACCCGTAATTAAACTAATTCATTGTTACTTAGTAGACGGAACTACGATGATTTAAAAAAGTTCTCCTAGCTTCCGAAGTCAAGATCTTGTTAGGCTCGTATGGAGTCAAGACGTATGACCACATTAAACAAGATTTTTGTTAAAGGTAACACTTTTTTTTTCAGTGTAGTGTCCCGTGTCCGACTGTCTGTCTATCACAGGGCACATAATTTATTTTGCTATTATTTATTATCAAATAACTTCTCCCGTCTGGGCGGAGCAGGAGGGCGTGTCAGACTTTTACTGATTAAAACCCACCCGTCTTCCTTCATTTGCCTGAGTGCCAGGGCCACGATATCCCTTTCGGACAAACTCGCAACCCTGGCACGCATTGGCCCTATCGGACCCCGTCAGTTGGTGCTGACATCTCTTTGAGGCGCGCGTGGAACACAACACGCCGTCGACCCGGGCTTGGTCCTTATCGGACGGCGAGCTACCCATCGCTCACCGTGGCCGGGAATCGGCCTGCGACTCCCGACGCTCGGGGTGACTCCCGCGGCGACTAGGGGCGTCTCCCGCGGTGACTAGGGGCGTGAGGGCGCGAATTTTGCCTCTCCCTCATGCGTTCCACCTCCTCCTTTGCGAGCATTACCTACTGCTTCGCAGAAGGAGGTCATTTTGAGGCTGACTGTACAAATGAACAGATTTCGCCGGCACTAACATTTTTACAAGCGGTGTGGTTAATAACCTAATATTCTCAGGAGAAACCTGACCCTTTACAGCACAGCGTGGTTGCTATACCAGTGATTCTATTTATTTTCATGAAGAAGATTTAAAGCTTTGATTCTTAATGTAAACATGACTAACATTCCTTTCCCTTTAATTTAGAAGCATAGGTTAATATTTATTGACAGTGGTTAAGAACCTGGGGTCTACTGAGTGTTTCTTAAGAACTTTCAAGATGTAGGTATAATAAAGTGTGTTAATATTTATTGTGCTTACAACAACTTGAATCGACTGTTGTACGTATGTTCAATGTATCATTTCATGTAGAAGTTCCGCTGCATAAGAAAAATAAGGCAGTTGACTGATATAGCCTCAGCTTGGTATACTAATCTAGCAGTGTATGTGTCTGTCAACTGCCTTATTTTTCTTGTACTTTACTTATTTCCATAGTAGGTATTATGTCTTATGGCGTTCTGATGTGGAGATTGACAGCACTAACGTAGATTCAACTTTCATTTTACAGAAAACGGCAATCCGCGCGGTCCATAGAATAGCCTCGTGAGTCCCTTACAAACAAATTCAAAGAAATTGATATACTAACTCTGCCTTCTTTTTATATCTTAGAAAGTATTTTGTTTGATCGCAAAAACTTAGGTCTTTTCAAAAAAAAAAGCGATTTCCATAATATAAAAACAGGTAGTAAACATGAAATTGTGGTACCCAAATTTAGATTAACTAAAACAAGCAAGTCATTGCTTATAAACAGTATCTGCTTTTATAACAAGTTGCCAAAGTCTGATAAAGAAACAGAAGTTAGTCATGAAACTTTCTAAACCCACATCAAACGTGTCCTCATCAAAAAAGGATGTTATAAGAGTTCAACGTAGTCTTTACCTACGTTGAAGACAAGGAAGTTTAGCAATAATTTCTTCTGCACATGGGGCTTCCCTGGTACCTCATTAGATCGATAGATAGATCATTAATGGCATAACTATGTAAATGTCTATTAACTGCTCCCAAATTACGATGTTTTTTTTTCTAAAATTTATTTTTTAAATATTTTATTATTTTATTTATCTTATAAATAGACTACTAAACTTTCGCCTTTATAATATTAGTGTGATAAGTCCAGGTTTCCTCATGATGTTTTTCATGCACCAATGTCAGAGATGTCCAAGATTTACACTTAGGAAGTAGGTATGAATTGAATAAAGCCACATTGTCACTTGTCCAGATTTAAACCCACTAACTCTTGAGGCCTCGCCTTAACTACTGGGCCATCACGACAACGTATAATTTCACCATAATCATTTCAGCCGAAAGACATCCACTGCTGGACATGCATAAAGGCTTCTACATAATGCCGCGATTTGTCGCGCGACGTGACACCGGTAGAACAATTTCTATGAAAAATTCAAAGAAATTGTTCTACCGGTGTCGCGTCGTGCGACAAGTCGCGCCAGTATGTAGAAGCCTTAAGCCTTCCCCAAAAGAATGGGCTGTTGCCATAATCGCCACGCTTGACAGGCGAGAACGCTGCTGCCCATTCTGTTACTACAGATTCGTCCCTTAATCGCCTTTTACGACACCTACGAGAAGAAATAAGATGGTGCTATTCTTTATGTCCGGCACCACATGGAACACATACACGTATAATTTAGTTATTGAAAAACTATTCATATCCTCAATAAAAATAACCTTAAAGACTTATTTGATAGAAAAAAAAATGCACTAAATGATATAATTAATAGTCCTCCTGACCGAATTTCGGCCGTGGCGACCAATGTCAGCGCAGATACAGCTGCACTGTCTCCCTCACTCTCATAGTCCGATGGGACGGCAATCTGACCGGAGAGAAGATCAGGCGCAGGGCTAAGGGCTTAACGTGCTGTCTGAGGCACGGGGGTATCACACCGCCAACTTGCAAACTCCGGGCTGTTACTAAAAAATTCCTAATGGAAAAACGCAATAGCACTTTGGGCTCCTCCAAAGTGTTATAGGGTTTTTTCCATTAGGAATTACGCGACTAAGCGATAAAGAAAGGACATGACTAGCACAATTTCCTCGCGGACATATTAATCTCCAATTATTTCCTGGTACACACAGCGCCAGTATGTACTAACCCCTCAAGTTTTAAAATAATACACTGCTACAACATTGAATTCGCTACGAATAATCTAAAGAATAGTCCAAAAAGAGTATCGTCGCCATACTCATACCGGCGCGGCGGTTTGACGAACGAGCCAGCGAGCCCATGTGTATTGCGACGAAATTGTTATCTACTATCGTCTGAGTCACTTGATCTTTAGATCTCTGTCTAATTGATTGATGTTATAATTTGAGGGTCACTTACGTTAAGAAAACAAGTTTTCTTCATAAAATTAATACATACCCTCAAGTCCCCAAGTCAAGATCCGATTATAAAAACTATAATGCATGACAAAAAGCACATTTCGTGCCTAGGATTTGAACTTCCTATGCACGGTAAGCGGTCTTGACACCTCCGGTCTATTTAGACGTTGTTTATCTCTTACTAAATGTTAACCCTATTATTGCTTGTCATTATGCGCAATAATAAAAGAATTAATGTTTTATTGAGAAAAACATACTTTAAAAAAATAAATACTAACTTAAACTTATTTATACACTAAAACAATACATTAATTATTATAAAATATTTTTGAAAAATACAAAAACCAACTTGGATCTATTACGGATTTGAAATAATTTTGGGGAGGTAACCATTTAATGGAGCTGTGTGTGCCATCTGCCATATTCTTTAGGCATATTCTATAGGTCTTTATCATCTGCCATTCTTCGGGCTTGTGACCAAGTAATAATAGCCACACGGGTCGATCGCTCAACTTAAGCTACGCTTGCTGCGGTGGGTCCGTGGATGGGTGACCATCTTTACATAACAAGACCCCTCCGTGCCTCGGAAAGTACGTTAAACCGTTGGTTCCGACTGTCATTTTTAGATCTTTGACAGTTGTTACGGGTCGTCAGAAGCCCGAAAATCTAACAACCAGTCTTACCACGGGGTATCGTGTTACCCAGTAACTGGGTTGTCGAGGTCAGATAGGCAGTCGCTCCATGTAAAATACTGGTATTCAAGTACACCCGGTTAGACTGGAAGCCGACTCTAACATAGTTGGGAAAAGGCGGGCAGATTATGCCATATTCTTGGCATACAAAAAAACCGGACAAGTGCGAGTCGGACTCGTGGACCGAGGGTTCCGTACGAATATATGATGTTGATGATTTCTGAAAAACTGTGCTATTTAGAGAAATCGTTTTATTTTTCCTGTAACCTTTACATAAGTTTCTATCATATAGAATCATTTCAGATTTTTATCTCTGCAAACTTCGGAGATAAGGGGGGAACGGGAATTTTTTTTACATTTTTCATCAACACACAAATACAAAAAAGAACAAGTTTGGGAAAATATTCGTCACATTCACGCAAAACAGCCATCGCTCAGCATAATGCTGCGAACCTGTGCGAGACAGAGCCCCAACGCTTTGGGCATCACTTTGATGTGTTCTCAGTACTGAGCCACAAACAATCGGATTAAACTATTCGTAAGTGCATTGACATCTTTATACTGTTGAAAACAATGTGTAGAAAGGGATCTTTAATAGGATTACGTTTTATATTTTTTTCATCACTCGATTTTATCTGACAAAATAAGGTTTTGTTCAAATGCAAGACTAAACCAAACGAAGTACTTAAGCCTGCTTTCTGTGCGAGAGAGTGGGCCGTAATCCACCACACAGGCCCAGTGTGGGTTGATAGATGCCACATGTTTTTTTAAGGGTTCCGTACCAAAATGGTAAAAAGGAACCCTTATGGTGAGACTAAGTCTGTCTGTCTGTCTGTCTGTCACACCTGGATATCTCAAGAACTACTAATGCTAACTTGAAATTTAGAATAGTTTTAGGTGACGTTTACCCAACTGTTTTACTAACAAGAAAGTAATTTCAAAAAAATATATCTTTTTTGCAAAAGGGACTGAAAGCGGGTCTTAAAAATTTGAAGTGGGGCTACTAGGGCATGTGGGGTATCATATGAAAGAGCGCTGTTTGCACATTCTCAAACATTTTTCATTTTTTATTGAGGAAGCATAGTTTCCGACTTTTGATGAAAAGTGTAAAAAAAATACCGTTCCCCCCCTTATCTTCGAAGTTCACATGGATAAAAATCTGAAATTATTCTATGTGATAGAAGTTTATTTAAAGATTACAGGAAAAATAAAACGATGTTTCTAAATAGCACACTTTTTTAGAAATCAGCAACATCACGAAACCCTCGGTCTGCGAGTCCGACTCGCTCTTGACCGGTTTTTTTCTTATAGAATTTTTGGTTTGTTGGTTTGTAAGCAACTAAAAAAATAAATCGAGATATTTACATACATACATAAACTCACGCCTTCTTCCCATGGGGGTAGGCAGAAACTACAGAACGCCACTTGCTACGCTCCTTACATACTCCTTTTGCTTCGCCTACGTTCATACATCTGGTCATACACGCACGCCGGTTGCGAGTGCTACGCTCCTGACCTTTCTGAAGATCATCACCAATTTGGTCACTATACTTATGTCCTCCTAGGGCGTCCCCCCTCCCGGCGTTTCCACGCACCTCTGCTTTATAAATACCTTTTGTTAGTCGCCTTTCACTCATCCTCTCCACATGACCAAACCATCTAAGCATACTCTGTTCAATCTCCACCCCTCCTTTCCCCCCTTTTCTCTCTCTTCTAATGTGAATTTAAGATTTTATTAGTACGCAACTTGACTAGTATCTGTAATTTGGTTCCATAAAAGATGATAAACCGCCTTATTACAAAACAAGATTTATATTTTGACATGGCTTAAACCATGCAACCAGTTTTTGTAATAAGAACGTAACAGTGATTGAAATACCGTTCTTTATACAAAACAGAAAACTTAGTTCGGTACTAAGTTGTCAGTTTTGTGTTTAGGAACTTTACCAGAGTCGGAATAAAGTTCGAAATTCAATAATGGCTCCATGTTTTAAACCTGGGTCTGAAGATAAACCTTGTTTTGTAATAAGGGGGAATGTGTTTAAATATTATTTTAAGATGAAATACGTAGAAATGAACTTGAATCCATATAAAAAACATTCATGATTAATATAAGAAATACTTACCATTTTTTATAAGTTTAACGTCCATCTATTGACTCATAATTCGCGCGCTTTTCCCCACTTTGTAACGTGGATACAGAGCTGTCAAGTAAATCGAATAATGTTTTTCAATACACTTTTGAAAACTGGTTCATATCGCACTACTATTAGGTTCACAATGCAATGTATTTCACACGCGTGTTATTTTTTATTTTCCAACACGTGCGCGGTAATAAAAATTGCCACAGATAACTTATACCTATACTTAGTCCAAATTAGTTCTATGCCTGTATTCAGTCCTCTCTATTCGGAGGTGATTTTTTTTTAATCTCGCTAAAGATACGTCTTTACGGCGTTAATGTTTTTGGAATATTTAAATAATGTAAAATATAATAGCATGATTATTACAATAAAAAAAACGTTTATACAAATTAACATTTATGTGTGTTCTAAACTCAAAAATATTTGAATTTTCTATTTTTCATTTTAGGCAGTTTATCGGCTTTATACCTTTGCTTCTCCTTCAAACTTGGCAAAAGCAAAGCGCGGAAAAAAAGAAAATTAAATCATAGTTTCCTAATAATTCATGACAAAAATATTTTTCGTTATTTTATTTTATTTCTTCAAAAGTGTATTGAAAAACGTCGTTTGATACACGTGGACATTAGTTATTGCAGTTCTCGGCTCAAAAACAACCTCGCCTAGGGCTCGGGTGTTAATTCCGCCTCGAATGCAATAACAAACGTTCTCCACTTGTATCAAAATGTACTATTCTGGGGCAATATGTTTTGGACTGCTGAGCTGTACAATACAGACTAAGTGTAAAAATTAAAAGTATTTATCACATTATTAGTGACTTTTCTTTCACACACGATGTTTTGCTTCTCCGTTTTGAGAGCAGTGGTGATAAAATAAATTACACAAAGCAAAGTTCTAGCCTGGATTTAAATCCGCGACATACGACACGTACCAAAAAAGAAAAGAAAATATTTTTATTATCTTCCATTGTACATAAACACTTAGGTAAACACTAAACACTATGCAGCGTAACAACTAAAATAAAGAGTGTTTTCGATGAACTCTGGCACCCAGAGTAAGATTTAACTTGTGTTTAGGGTGCCAGCGTCCTCGCCTATAATTTGAACATATAACAGTAGTTGTATGACGAGCACAGTATATTATTATTAAGAAAACCTACTTACTACTAGAAAATGCATGTTATGATGTGTCCACCGCAAAATGAAGTAATTTTATGACACTTTGAATTAAAACACACCTATACTCCGTTTGAAATAAGATAATAAACCTATTTTATAGTCCGTTCAACCGATTTTGACTTCTATTGCGTTGGTAGCATAACATATGGCAGCTGTAATAAACAGTTGGTATTTTAACTACGTTTTTGCTTTTAATGCCATCCTTATGCCTAAGGAATAGAACTCAAAACTGGTTGAACGGACTGTGAACAAGTTTATTTAAATATCTAATCTTATTTCAAATGGAGTATAGATTTTGTTAGTATACCGTTGTTATTTTGTTTGATGCTTCTATCAATAAAAGCATATTTTTAGGGTTCCGTATCTCTAACTTCTGTGACTCAAACACGGACGTGAAACGTAAATAAATAAATTTTTAATATTGAGGTCCCTTTTGGGGGGCAAATTAGAAAACCAAAAATAAGTTTAGCAAACTGTACCGTGTTACATGTCAAATGAAAGAACTTGTTGTAAAAAAATCAGTTTAAATTTTTTATAATTTTAAAATAAACACTTTTATAATTATTTAAGAAAATAGACTCTCCAAAACTACTGAACGTAATTTTTTTTAAAAATATGAAAAATAAGTCTTTACTTATAGTTTACAGGAAAACCGCATTTTTATTCAAATTCTTTATTTATTTATTTGTTTTTGTTCTTGGGTTAAATTCATCCCAACTACGAAACCCTGCCGGTTTTTATTTTTTTTATAACAATAGTTCGATTAATAATAGCACTATTATTAATCGAAGGTTTGATGTAATATTTTTTCAACTCAGACAATTTAATTTTAAATCGAGACCAGTCATGATCTGCTTAGCCTGTTCCCAACTTAGTTGGGATCGGCTTCCACACTAACCGGATGCAGCGGTATACCAATATTTTACATGGCCTATAATCTGACGTAAGACTGGTTGTCAGACTTTCGGGCTTCTGAAGACCCGTAACGACCGTCAAAGTTCTACAAATGACAGCCGTGCAAACGGCCTAACGTGCTTTACGAGGCACGGGGGCGTCTTGGTATGTAAAGATAGTCACCCATCCACGGACCAACCGCGGCAAGCGTAGCTTAACCTAATCGATCGAACCGTGTGGCTGTTATTACTTAGCCACGAGCCCCTTAAACCGAGACAAATGAGTTAATTTATAATATGTCGATACAGACATTATCAAAGGCGGAACTTAATTGCTTCAAAATAAAGTTTTTATTTTTTTCGTTTTATTATAAAAATACAGTTTTTACCAATGATGTACCTTGCGTTACCTGCGCTCAATAGTGGCAAAGTAAATGCCAGGCAATTGCCTGACATTTACAATAATAATTATTATTATTACGTACGTGCCAATGAACATGCAGCAGCTAGTGACGTAACTAAATATGTATGTTCATCTCTTTCTAACAACAGATATCGGTATAGGTCTTTCCTTTTCTTCACGCGCTGTATGATTGTACGCAAGTATGTAGCTACAATCATGGCTTACGCTGTTTTGAGTGCACTAATGTTCGTGTATGATGCGTCCATTTATAACACATCCTGGGTTTATTTACAGCGGTATGGCCAGACATGGCCACGGTACCAGTACATATGAATTATTATTAATTAATGAACAATTAGGTAGGTACATGGATATATTTTTTCTAGATCACAGTACTGCAATCTAGAAAGTATCTTTTTAATATCTTTGAGCAGTTCTTCGCATTTATAAATCAAAAATCAAATCGCAAATAAAAACATATTCGTAAACATTAATAACAGCCGTTTTCCTACATTAGCATTTTAACTACCAACTTAGGGCCTGCGCCCACTAGCGGCACGGTGGGGATCTTTTGGCATCAGTATGTGGTACCTTAGGCATGCCGTGACGTCCTTAGGCATCATCATTTAAATTTAAATTTTAATGTCATACTCTCCTAACTAATATTATAAACGCGAAAGTGAGTTTGTTTGTTACATCACGCAAAAACGGCTAGACGGATTTGGATAAATTTGACTCACGGACAGACCATGACGTGGGTAGGACATAGGCAATTTTTATCCTGGATCGCAGGTGAAGTCGCGGGCAACCGCTGGTAAGTATTTTTTTTTAAATAATTTAATTTAATGTTTTGTGTTGCGTGTTGCAAATTATTTTACATTTTATTGTATAGAATCAAGTTTTCTAACTGAACAGACAGCTGTGCTGCTGGGGAGTTTGTTGCGCCACTTCTTCTTCCCAGCTAAATCACTAGGAAGTGGTGATGGGTGGGAGTTTTTGGGGGACTGTCTCATGTAATTTTTGACGTTCGAAAAGTGCTGATTCTCAGCCTAGTTTGAATAAATGACTTTTGATTTTGATTTCTATTCATCGAATAAAAACCCCTTGGCGTACGGCCACCAGTGAGCGCAGGCCCTTATCGACAAAAAACTCATAAGCATAAAAACTCACAGATAAAAAATGACAATAGAGCATTTTAAAAGAGCGCCGCAGCTCGAAATAATTTATGGTCACCATTACCGAAGCAGAGTGAATATTATTAAAAGTCAAGTGGAAGGAGAAACGGATAATTAGGATAAGCCGATGTTTTGTTTCGTATAATGAGGGGACGAAACCGCTTTTATTTTTTGTTTAAGTAATCAACACCATTCGGGTTACGGGTCAGTGACTCAATGAAATTGCTGTTTATTATTTGTAATTGTTTTATATCAGCCTCAAATGGATAAGTGGGGATAAGTAAATAAAGAAACAGCCGAATTTGAATGTTTTGTGCATGATTCCCATCACTTTTATTTGCGAGAGAAACTGTTAAATAACGTCGTAAAGAAAACGAAAGTCGGAAAGAAAATGTTTGCAATTATATTAGGTATGCCTGGCCAATGCTCAACGTCATCACTCAAAAAAAAGCCGAGATGAAAATACATAATTTATTTAAATTTTACAAATTAAATCTAAAAAAGGCTTCCCAACTTAAATTGGACTGGGCAGGACATGTCTGCCACAACCAACTGTGGGCCCAAATAGCACAGAATTGGTGCCCTGAGACAGTGCGACGGCGCGGCGTCGCGGCAGACCACGTAGTGAGTGGCGAGACGAACTGGATAGGTTCCGTCAAAACTGGAAGGAGGACGCGTGGGCTCGCGAAAGATGGAAGGAGTGGAGGGAGGCCTTTACCCAGCACTGAGACACCGTAGGCAAGGAACAAAAAAAATCGTTAAATGAATCACCGTAATGTACAACAAAAATAATATGAAATGAATCACCGTAATGTACGACATATGAAATCTAGAATAGAATAGAAAAACAAAATAATTGTTATTGAATTATATTTTATGTGTCTGATTTTTTAAATGAATTTATTTGACTTCATATTAGTACACTCATATTAGCCTGTAAGTGCGATATAAATAAAAAAAAAACTATTTCAGTTTCGAGAAAACTGCTTTTTTTTTTAATGTCGAGAGTAGAGCACAACCTCAACGCTTCGCTTATGAGGCGTGCAATACTCTTTATTATGTACAACACCATACAAGTTTCAGATATAAATGTTGAAATTTTACATAGGGTGACACAATGAGCAGTCTTATCAGAGCAGGACTTATTTACATTGAACATCATAAAGGACCAATTAATCTGCCTATCCATTTACCAATCATGTTGGGGTTGGCTTCCAGTCTAACCGGATGAAGCTCAATACCAGTATTTTACATGGAGCGACTGCCTATCTGGCACTGCTGACTGGATGCAGAAGGCGGAGGACAGGGTGTTGTGGCGCAGCCTGGGAGAGGCCTATATCCAGCAGACTGCAATAGGCTGAATTGATTGGTTGATTGACTGCCTATCTGACCTCCTTGTAACTGAGTAATACGATTGGTAAGACTGGTTGTCTGACTTTCGGGATTCAGACGACCCGTAACAATTCTATCCAAGATCTACAAATGACAGCCAGGACCAACGTGCCACGGCTTGACGTGCTTTCCGAGGCACGGAGGAGTCTCGGTATGTGAAAATGGTCACCCATCCATGGACCAAGCACGGAAGCATAGCTTAACCTGATGGATCGAGCCGTGCAGCTGTACTTCGCCACAAGCCTCCTAACTTCTAACAGTAGCTATCTCATCATCCTCATCTCAGCCGAAAGACGTCCACTGCTGGACATAGGCCTCCCCCAAAAAGAGGAGAGGGTTGCCATAATCACCAAGCTTAGCAGGCGGGTTGGCGATCGCAGTATGG
Organism: Tiliacea aurago; assembly: GCA_948098905.1. Lineage (NCBI taxonomy): Eukaryota > Metazoa > Arthropoda > Insecta > Lepidoptera > Noctuidae > Tiliacea > Tiliacea aurago. Next base: position 19,660,219 of record OX402596.1, read on the forward strand.
TTTAAAATAAATAGAGAACGCTGCTGCTCATTCTCTAGTAAATCCCTTAGTCGACTTTTACGACACCCACGGGAAGAAATAGGATGGTGCTTTTATTTACGTCCGGCACCACGCGGAACTATCTACGTAGCTATGTGTAAATAGTTATTTACATTGTAAACCATAAGGATATAACGCATTTTATCTACCTCTCATCTCGCATAAGCTATGGAGGCAATTTATGGAAACAGCCATTTTGAGCGCAGCCTAATGGTGCCAGTGAGATGTAGAAAGCGATTTATAGCTATTTGTTTATCCAAATACTTTGATATAAATAGCACGAATATTTTGTGAATAGTTTTATCGTGTTACCCAGTAACTGGGTGGTGAAGGTCAGATAGGCAGTCGCTCCATTTAAAATACTAATAGAGATTAAATATTAAAAAAAATATACTTTTAGGAACAACCTGTATCAATATAATGTAACATTCCTCTACCACTTTTGTTTGAAGCACGGTCAAACCGGTCACCGATGTTCGCTCGTTTGTTTATTATATAAATATTTCGCTAAATACCCTCGCTGTTATTTTTGTTGTTGTTTAATTTTAATTAAGAACTTAAGTTTGGTTTATTCTCTAAATTATGTGATCGATGATTTTGGTGCACGGTAAATCTCTAAGGAGTTTATGTTTGCGCCAACTTTAATGTATAAAAATATAACTGTATTACTGAATAAATGAAATGATCTACGATAATATAGAAGAAGAAGCTGGCAGTATCGTCACAACGGTAATGTTTTCCCATTGATTGTTTGGTTTGTTGGTATATTCGTATATTTATAATAAGGTCTTATATTTATTTATAATTAGGTATATATATATATTATATTTAAAGTTTTTAATAGGTATATGTATGTATATCCATACATTTAAATAAATATTTATTCCACAATTTTCGTTATTGCACCTACCAATGCTTGTCTCTGCATCATCCAAAGGTTGACTGGTAGAAAATGCCTGTGGCATTAAGTCCGCCTCTGTACATTTTATGTGCTTAAAGTGTTAAATAAATATGGCTCTCCCTTCCAAAATTCAAAACGTTTGAAAGTATTTACAAAACGCCACACAGCCTCACAACACATGGGTGCGTAATTAGACGGCCGTCAAACAAAAACAAATCCACGGATTTGTTACTCGACTAGTGGCGTCATTAATCGCTTATTATTATTAGTGTGGCGCTGCACCTAACGTACTTACTAGTTCGACTCGTACTACTCGCGATCGGCTAGTTATGATTAGTTAACCAACAAATCTGGTAATAAGTAATAGCTCTGTTTGTTTGTTTGTTTGTTTGTAACCTTTTCACTCCTAAACTACTGAACTAATCATGATAGACGCCTGGGGTCTGCTCCAAACATAGATCCGAAGTATCGGCCGAATGTTCGGCCGTTGATTGACTACGGCTAAGTATGGCTGACTACGGCGAAAGAAAAATGACAATCAAAGAGATAAGCCAAAGTCAAAAATGTGACTTTAAGTCGGGTAAGGATTCAAAGTCAAAAAGTAAATAACTTCTGGATTAACGCTTCGGAATAGACCCTCTGGAACCTGAAGGAGTATACAGCGTGCCGCTACAGTGGCGACATTAATTTAACACACGTATACAGTTTCGCCTTTACGTTTTATGAAAATATTTTAATTGCATTAAACATTATATTGATTGATTTATTTACAATTTTCTAAAATAGTATCTTGGAGCAACCTGTACTTACAGAACTGTAGCACAGAGGTAATTAGCCGGGGTCATGGATCATAACATCGAATCACTGAAATTCAAACAAATAACGTGCTAGGAGTAGGCAAATTGAAGGAAAGAGAGAGCTTTATTATTTGGTTGTTTGTTTTTTTATTTTCAATTTACAATTATTTATCTTATTTTTTTTACTTTTACATAAAATATTTATAAAAATATTGTTTTTTTATGATTACTGGCCACTAACCTTACCAGTGTGTCAAATTAATGTCGCCACTGTAGCGGCACTCTGTATAGGCTACTTTATATCCTGGAGATACCTATATATTAATAATAACATAACGCCCATTTTCCCCGAAGTGTTAGGCAGAGGAGCACCTATTGAGCACTCACATTGCGCCAGTCATGTTTAAGTCCCATGTAAAGGGTGAGCCTATTGCCATCATCCGGGCACAAATCCAGCCTCCAGGCTGATACTGAAAAATTCCAGATGGAAAAATCCAATAACAATTTGCCCGACCCGGGAATCGAACCCAGGACCTCATGCTCAATGATGAAAGAAATACAAAATACACGCAGCCGAAGTCGAGGGCAACAGCTAGTTGTCTATAAATTCTCGCTTTCAAACATGATATGCTAATAAACCGCCACGATCTACAAGTCAGAGATATTATTACTGACATTCTACTACGTGTGAGATAAATCTCATTAAACTTTGTTTGGCATCACACAATGTTATGTGAGTTAAACAAACAACAATAAGTTCTAATCTCAAGCTTTGATATAGGGTAATACTGTGTTAAAATGGCGTATCATACAAAATAATATTAATAATAATTGCGTTTAAAAAAAAAATACACTTACGTGCACAAAAATTGGCCCACCCCGAGCTCTTCGCTTTGAAACAAAATAACAAGTTTTATTAACAATAACCATATATATTTTAGACTAAAACCTACCTAGAAGTATATATATTACTTTAGTCGTTACGGTACGCCAGAGCCCGAAAGTCCGTCAATCAGTCAATTCAATTCATTTATTTATTGCATCAAATATAGTAGGTACCAGTGTAAAAGTACCGTATAACACGATTCCTACCGGCTTCCCTTCGGAAACTCGGAGTCATTTAAATAGCACACAGTCAGTTGTGTTTAATAATGCCAAATAATATAATAATCACATCGTAGGTATTTAATACACCATACAATTAAAACATTACAAAACGCCTACATTACATTTTTTGTCTTTATATCCCAACAACAAAACATTTTGCTCTAAAATAACCCTGTGAGTTCAATTTCTAATGGCTAGTTTTTTTTATAGAAAAGGTTTTTTTGCTCCGGCTTAACTCTCTCATAAAATCACCCTTCGCCCCAGTAGGTACATGAAGTTCTTACATAAAATGTTTAGTAACACACATTTGGCCAATATTTAGCATGCACTAATACAAGTGTTTTATATTTAGTTCATGTCTGTGCTTTAAAGTATAAAATTTTGAAAGCACTCGTCTATCGAATAAAAATATTCTTGTCTTAGCAAAGGGTATCTTATTACACAGTAATTGGGTTGTGGAGGTCAGATAGGCAGTCGCAAATAATTTGTATCTTACCTGCCTTCACACAATATAACATAATTAAAATATTCACTAACATTTTTGAGATGTCGTCTCTCAAATAGAGAGCATGGACTGGGCCAATTTTTTGCACGGAAGTGTAAAAGGCAACATCACTCTGTCAGCTTTGTGAAAGTGCACCTATTACATGAGAACTAAATAAGCGATTTACGTGTCTTTTAATATTTTCTGGCTAGATTTTAATAGGTACTTATATAAAAGTCCACATGAGTGGAGCGAGGGACTATACGGCTACTTGATAAATAGGTCGTCATCATCATCATTTTAGCCAAAAGACGTCCACTGCTGGATATAGGCGTCCCCCAAACCAAACCCAGTAACTGGGTAATACTATAACCCCTTGGTAAGACCGGTTGTCAGACTATTGGGCTCCTGACGACCGCTAACAACTGTCAAACATCTATAAATAAATGACAGCCGGGACAAACGCGCATTCCGAGGCACGGAGGAGTCTCGGTATGTGAAGATGGTCACCCATCTACGGCAAGCGTAGCTTAACCTGATGGATCGAGGTGTGCAGCTGTACTTAGCCACAAGCCCCCTAACTTCTTACAGTAGCTATCTCCTCCTCATCATCATTTCAGCCGAAAGACGTCCACTGCTGGACATTGGCCACCTCCAAAAGGATGCGGGGTTGCCATAATCACCACGCTTGGCAGGTAGGTTGGCGATCGCAGTATGCTGTTAAAATGCATGGAGAACGATGCTGCCCATTCTCTAGTAAGTCCCTTAGTCACCTTACGACACCCACGGGAAGAAATAGGGTGGTGCTATTCTTTACTGATAAATAAATTAAATAATTCTATCCTGAGATAAAATATTTCGTAGATTAATTTGTTTCAAAATAATTTAAGGTACTTATGCAATATGACTTAAGTTGTAAAAAAAATGTAAATCACAAGAAATCTTCTGTGTGGGAATAAAACGTGTAGTCTTCAGTAAATTCAAATTCAAAAGTTTATTTCTCAACTCAGTACATAATTATACATTATTTACAATCCAAATGTTAAGAAACTGCCAAAGAAGTCATTCAAAAATGTTTTTTTTTCAATTACTTCTTTTTAAAATGGTTAATTCTGCCCAAAATTGAATATCCCACCAACACTAAAAAACAAAAAAAAAATACCATTCATTCGATCATACAGCGATAATGTTCACTACATTCATTCATCAGTTCACTGACTTAGAAAATATTGGACTTTGTTCGATTTCAAAATTCTAATCCAAACTGCAAGCTATTGTAGACATTGTTTCTATTTTGTTAAAGATGAGTATTGTGTGAGTATGAAACACATAGGTACAGCTGACGTATTAAAAAGAGTTGAAGATATTTTAAAGATTATGTAACACTCTTCCTTTGGAACCCTCCATTTCAAGATTTACAGGTATTAAAAGTGGTACGAGGAACAAACTCTAGCAAAAATCTAGCAATGATACATTTTTATGTATCTTTGTTAGATTTTTCACTTGACTTTGTTCGTGAACCAAGTACATGCATAACACAGCATGACGCATATACTCCCCGAAGGGTTAGGCAGAGGTGCATCTCATAAACAACTCAATACCATTGACAACTTAATACGCGGAGATTTAGTATTGAAAAGTAATGAAAGCTACTTTCTCTTAAAAGACAACACTTGGCAATCTGAATTATTGGTCACTATAACTTCTTTAGGAGCACTAATTTCTGTATAAATTTGGGAATAAATCACAGAGTTTTTAATAGGGAATACCAAATAGTTTAATAGGGAATTCAAATGAAAATTTAATACCCCATCAGTGGTGTGGTATATCTCGTAAACTACTGGAGTAGTAATTTTGAATTTTGGGTATCAATTTTATCTCGCAGAGCACTAATTTTCTATAGGTTTGAAGAAAGCGACTAGCTCCTGAAACTTGGAAATAACATTCAAAGTCGTGGTCCTGCTGAACGAGCGCGCGAAAGTTATCATCGTTGATTTCTCGGTAAATACAAATGTTTCCGTTCTTTTTTTGTTACGAAATGAATCACATTTAAGGGCACTAATTATTTGTATACTTATAATAGCTGTAGCATACCCACTTTTTCGGCGCGCATGGTGGCCCTGCTGAAGGGAGCGTGACTACCGCCGGACCACCTTCAAAGTCGATTATCTCGAAAACTACTAAGGCACCATTCTGTTGGTCGAGCACTAATTAGCACCAATTGAGCACTAATTATTTGCCAAATATGGAAGCGATTGGCAATGAGGTCACGGTAGTCATGGACATGGTCAAAATTGCTTGACAAGATTGTGATGTTTTCGTGCTTGTCAAGCAATTTTGACTGTCTAGGGACCCTTTAAGAGTTTGCGACCGAATTCGGTCGTAAAGCGATTGCTATCTATGTTGAGACTGCAGGCCCTGTGTGTGAAGTTGCAAGCAACAGTAAGTACTTAGGTGGTACATACATTCATAAACTCACGCCTTCTTCCCATGGGGATAGGCAGAAACTATAGAACGCCACCTGCTACACTCCTTACATACTCCTTTTGCTTCGCCTACGTTCATACATCTGGTCAGCAGTAAGTAATTAAAAAATCATAAAGTTCACCTGACAGCCTTATCATTGGTTATATTAACCGGTAAGTAATTACAATAGAGTTTTATTCCCAGGTCAGGCAATTAATAATTGACTATTGATATAAGGTTTCTGCAGACCGGTGCGACTCGCGACGCGACACAAAGGCACCGCTCGTCACGCGACACGCGGGGTTTTTGTATCGCGTCACGTGTCGCGCCGGTTTGTAGAAGCCTTTATATTTACTTAACGATTTAAAGCATGCTACTTTTCATAATTTGTTAAATTGTAGTGTCCATGTCAACTTTGTAACTATTATTATGATCTTGTACACGCATGAGATATGCAAATTTGAATTGAATTGACAAGACAAGTCGAAGGTTCTGTCCAATGTTAAAAGAGGCAACGGTGGAGTTTATTCCCATTTTTCTCCATATGAAACTACCTTTTGGAGGAAACTTGAATCAGTTCTAAATTTTGACGTTCAAAGGTACGTTTTATGTGCCTAATTGAAATAAATAATTTGACTTTAGTTGGTATGCGTGTGCTACCATACGTAAATTATTATACATACTGTAAAGAATTAAGTTTTTCTAACTGAACAGACAGCTGTGCTGCTGGAGAGTTTGTTGCCTCAATTCTTCTTCCCAGCTAAAGCACTAGGAAGTTATGAAGAGCGGGTGGAGAGCCCTTACTCTCCACTTTTGCGGCACTATATGGCGAGAATGGTCAGGTAGCATATTCCTTGCTTTATCTTTATATTTTTTGGGGGACTGTCTTCTGTAATTTTGACGTTCGAAAAGTGCTGATTCTCAGCCTAGTTTGAATACATGACTTTTGGTTTTGATTTTGACTTTGAATGTATTTCTTTCATTTTAGAATAGCTACATCTCACGGAGATTTCTCCTCACATTAAGCTACTCAAATACTTGACACAAGAAGGAACTTATTTAAAGCTGTTATCACCACTAATTAAACAGATGGTTTCTGAACGGAAAACATTAAAATGGAAATTGCCAAGTCGTGCTCAAAACTTCCCAAATCGTTATCAAACTTGGTTTCATTACGATTTTTAAATTAATTTTGTATTTGATTTCAACATCACGACTTTTCCAATGTTGCTATGAGTTGGTGGTTTATGTTCAACATTGCTTACTAAAGCTGATGATTTTGAACTATACTGAACTCTTTGACTTTAATTGGTATCAGCTATTAGTAACAATAAAATTTAAAAAAACCGCTCAAGAGGGAGTCGGACTCGCGCACCGAGGGTTCCGTACGTATATGATGTTGATGATTTCTGAAAAACTGTGCTATTTAGAGACATTCTTTTATTTTTCCTGTAATCTTTACATACACTTCTATCACATAGAATAATTTCAGACTTTTATCTATGCAAACTTCGGAGATAAGGTGGGGGGAACGGTATTTTTTTTACATTTTCATCAAAAGTCGGAAATTATGCTGCCTAAAAAAAACAAAGTTTGAGAATGTGCAAACAGCATTCTTCTATAAATGATACTCCATATAGTAGCCCCACTTCAACTTTTTAAGACCCCCGTTCAGTCCTTTTTGCAAAAAAGGTATATTTTTTTAATTTCTTTCTTGTTTGAAAAATAGTTGGGCAAATGACATCTAAAACTATCTAAATTTCAAGTTGATAGCATTAGTAGTTCTTGAGATATCCAGGTGTGACAGTCAGACAGACAGACTCAGTCTCACCATAAGGGTTCCTTTTAACCATTTTGGTAGGGAACCCCAAAAATAGGCCATGGTCATGGGGGCTGGGCACATAAGGAAAAACTCATAGCTCAACGCGCCTAAAATAGTCTTCACTTCCGTAAAATAATGATTATCCAAAACACAATTTAAACTATGCACATTATACACAAATTAAACTTTTCACGTGGTCAATTCAATTACTGCTAATACATCAAGTCAGCGCGGGCATGAAGGTGACACAAACACATTAGTTTTTCCCCGACCAAAAATGACTCAACGAACAAAAGTTTTCACTTCAAAAAACATGTGGGGCAGTCTTTGGGGACTGCCGATAGAAGTGAAACCAGTATACATATAAGCTCATGGAAAGCGTTCGGTGACGATGACACGAGTTCCATGATTTTTGTTCACCCAAAAGTTGCTCAACGCGCCTAAAGAAATTTTTACTTCAAAAATAATAAAACGTGTACATTTAGCCAACAGTAGTAACTTTGTTCCGTGTGGTGCCGGACGTAAAGAATAGCATTACCCTATTACTTCCCGTGGGTGTCGTAAAAGGCGACTAGAGATTGGGAGCAGAGCGTTCTCTATGCATTTTAACACCATACTGCGATCCCCAACCCGCCTGCCAAGCAAATCCCCCTTTTGGGTGAGGCCTATGTCCAGCAGTGGACGTTTTTCGGTTGAAATGATGATGGTGAGTAAATTTCCTATACAATTATAGTGCTTTCTAATGAACTAAAGCTAAGATATTTTTATTATGTATTGGTGTATTCCACCAATTCGCACTAAGCGTTTCCAAATGACTTTTATAATACGCACAGCAAAAGAATGGAACTCTGTACAACCTGCGTCTGTGTTTTCGAACGCATACAATCCTAATCTCTACAAAGTTAGAGTAAACAGGCATCTTCTGGTTAAGCTCACTCCATCGTCGACTTTGTCTCTGTCACCTCTGCCCTAGACTAAGGTCAAGAGCAAACCCATCCTAATAATAAAAAAAAATGTAATAATGGTTCGTAATTTTGAATGTTAGGTAGCGACCCGCCCGATCTAAGTTTATTCAGCCCTGTGTTTCAGGCCTTACATTGGGACATTCAAATTTTAAGAAAAACTGATATAAAAATAATCAATAATTATTGTGGAGGAGCTAGTAGAGTTGTGCGGAAATGCCAAAAATGGATCAAAAATTGTAGACCGCGAAAGTCGTCAAACGATCTAGCATTTGACGGCTTTCGCGGTCAAACCATCTTCAAAAACCCAAATGTGACTGTAAACATGGTGTTAGTTAAAGAAGGTGGATTACCAATGGATAAAATTAACTGGTACGGCACACACAGTTTATATATAACCTGGATAATTCACGACACGACACGTTATGCACAATTTCTGAGCAGTAAACTTAACAAAAGTACTAGGCTTGCATGAATTCACGATAATATTTCAATCATTAGTACTATATGTATCTAATAGGATTTGGATGTTTGGCATACAGATAGTTTATAACCTGGATTAACACATAGCATACTTTTTATCATTTTTTTTTTTTTTTTTGGGTGGGAAATTGTCAAATAACTTCTCCCGCTCTGGGCGGAGCGGGAGGGCGTGTCAGACTTTTACTGACTAAAACCCACCCGTATTCCTTCATTTGCCTGTGTGCCAGGGCCACGATATCCCTTTCGAACAAACTCGCAACCCTGGCAGGCATTGGCCCTAACGGACCCCGTCAGTTGCTGCTGACAACTCTTTGAGGCGCGCGTGGAATACAACGCGCCGTCGACCCGGGCCTGGTCCTTATCGGACGCTGAACTACCCATCGCTCACCGTCCGCAAGCCCGCGCCTACGGCAGCCGGAAATCGGCTTGCGATACTTTTTATCCTGGTAGTACGTTTCCGTGAGTTAACTTCCGATCTCCACGCGGGCGAGGCCGCTGGTAATTTAAATAAATTCTATTGTTTGAAAATGTTGCAAGCTGTAAGGTAAAATGTATCGGGACTATTTATTTAAATTACATCTTATCTGTATTACATTACATTGTGGTCGTTTTACTCTAGAACAAAGGGATATATTTGAAACAGTCGTACGAAGCATACGAGTACATGAAGGGAAACTATGCCGACTGACAACGGAAAAACTTTTCTGACATCAGCAATTCTCGCTGAGATCAGGCAACAAGGTAAGATTGCCCAGGCAGTGGCTTCACCAGGAATTGCAGCCACTTTACTCCCAGGCGGAAAAACGGTCCACACTATGTTCAAAATCCCAATCGATTTAGACAGTAATGAACCACCAACATGTTCGATAACAAGAAATTGTGATAAGGCTAAATAGTTACAAGATTGCTGTCTAATCGACGGGGATGAATGCACGATGGCAAACCAAAAAGCTGTCGAAGCTGTGGACAGAACACTACGGGACATTCGGCGCTATGAAAAGCCAATGGAAACGTCACACTACACTTTTCTGGAGATTTTCGGCAAACTCCACGGTTAAAAACGGATGAAATCAAAGCTTCACTGAAGCGTTCTTACCTCTGGTCTCAATTAACAATTAACATAGGAGCACAGCTGGATGGTTATTCTCATATCCAAGAATTTTCCGGTGTTCTGTTAAAAGTTGGTGAAGGCTCCCTCCCTGAGCAACACGGTCATGTGACGCTTCCACAAATACTTGACAGAGTCGTATCTTCGGCAGACGAGCTCATAAGTTTGGTATTCGGAGATTTTTCAAATTAACCATATCATAAACATTCTTGGTTATGTGAACGCACCACACTCACTCAAGGAAAGGACCATGCCGCTACAATTAATCAAAAAATGTTAACCGAAGTTGTTGGGGATGAAGTGGTTATACACATCGTATAACAGCGTCCTTAATCAGGATGAAGCCACTAATTATCCAGTTGAGTTTTTGAGTTCACTCACTGCAAGTGGTTTTCCTGCTCTCCAAAATTATTATTAAAGTCGGTGTTCCAATAATGCTTCTGACGAACCTTATGACCCCATAATTGTGCAATGGAACCTGACTTAAAGTAACTGCTTTACAACGAAATATGTTGAAGCTGAGATTCTTACTGAATGACGCTCAGGTGAAAATGTTTTTATACCGCGTATACCGCTTATCCCCAATAAATTTCCGTTCGAGTTCAAGCGCTTACAGTGTCCGGTAGCCATTTTCATCGCTAGGACAATAAACAAGTCCCAGGGTCTGACCCTTAAGGCTGCTGGTGTCGATTAAGGTCTGATTGCTTTTCCCATGGCCAACTGTATGTGGCTTGCTCGCGGGTCAGTAATGCAGACAATCTTTTTATACTAGCTCAAGACGGGAAAACAGTAAATGTGGTTTACAAAGAAATTCATATTCTAAATTATGATGGGTCTTCCCTGTATAACATTTGAAAGTAGTACATTTAAAAGGTTTATTCGCCTAAAATGTAGGCAGTAACTTTTTCTTATTGCAAAGATTGAAATAGAGGTGGGCACTTTATCATTTGTGAACATAACAAAAACTACTACAACTGTATCAATTGTTAGACTATTTAAATTTAGTATTTAAATTTCTAAATGGTGCAAGATACCACTAAATTCCACGTGGATGAAGTCGCGGTCAACAGCTAATTTTAAATAAAAGGCTTAATATTAGTATCATTATCGACCGTATCAAAGTCAAAGCAGATGCTTAGAAAGGTTCCGGAAAACTATATAAAAAGCAAACAAGACTTATAAACAAGACATTCTCTAAATAACATTCTTCAACTTTCCATTCCACTTTCAACAATCAACAAAAACCAAGAATCAATGTTTATATATAAAACTTCAAGATGAAGCAAAACATAACTTTATCCTATCACAAACAATGGTTTCTATAGAAAAACATAACAAGATTTTTCTCTTACTAAAAATAGAATAGATAAAGATCTCTGTACTATAGAATTTCACAAAGAAAAAACTTATAAAAGAGGACAACAAACAACTTCTGCTGTAGAAGTTGTGAAACTCAATATATCAAAACATTCGCGTCAACGCTACGGGGGTACACCGAGGACACCGGAGAATTGTGGAGAAGAATGGTGGATATGGAGTAGTTGGGGAATTTTGGTTTTTCGTAGCTATGTTCTTTGTGACCGGTGTACAGGTGAGATATGAGTCGTATCAAAGCCGGCAATATCCACTTGTCATAAAATTGAGTTATCAACGAAAAACGTTTTTGGTTCATAATACCATGAAATATATTTTATAATTTATGAGTTCTACAAAAAATGGAGATTGCCGGATTTGAAGTTTATTTGTGGAGACTGCCCACTTTGATACGGACATTGGTGGATATTGCCGTATTTGATTTGAACGTTTGGGCAAACGCCATACTAAATTTTGTTATAATATATAAACACTTTTATATGCTTGTGTATGAACGAAGTTTGTATTCGTTTTACTTAAAACTTTAGGAAGACCTATAAACAAAAAATTATAGAAGAGATATTTGGACATCAGAGACATAGAAACGGGACAGAAATCGTAGACTCAACGTTAGAGGTAATAGAAGCCCTGCCAGGGTTGCGAGTTTGTCCGAAAGGGATATCGTGGCCCTGGCACACAGGTATCGGAAGGAACACGGGTGGGTTTTAGTCAGTAAAAGTCTGACACGCCCTAGCTCCGCCCAGAGCGAGAGAAGTTGTTTGATAAATTGCCACCCAAAAAAAAAAACGGGTTATAGAAGTGACACATGGTTTTCGGCTTGACGTAAAGGGACCCGAAATAAGAGGAACCATTCGTTAAAACATGGAATTACTTCCAACATGGAATAAGTTCCAACTTCTACCCGCGACTTTGTCCGCGTGAAAATATTGCCCTTGTTTTTCGAAATGACTGAACCGATTTTAATGAAACTTCATACGCATAAGCAAGATACAAAGGTCTAACAATTAAGATAAGAACATTTTCGAAAAATAGTGTTACAGCCTAGGTAATTAGACCGATTTTAAATTTTTCATAGAAACAGAGATTTCCAGTTATCTATTTTAAATAAGACATTTTGAAAATGTTCTTAGCTAACTTTTTAGACCTTTGTATCCTGCCCACCTGAATACTAATATTTTACATGGAGTGACTGCCTATCTGACCTCCACAACCCAGTAACTGGTTAACACGATACCCCTTGGTAAGACTGGTTGTCAGACTTTAGGGCTTCTGACGACCCCTAACGACTGTCAAAGATCTACAAATGACAGCCGGGACCAACGGCCTATGTATGTATAGAAAAATAAAGACATAACAAATGCAGACTAAAGGAATGGCTTTTATGTGTCAGCTGTCATGACACATAAAAGCCATTCCTTTAGTATTATAAACATTTCAGCCGAAAGACGTCCTCGTACCTCTCCCAAGCACCGCCACTTCGACCGGTTCTGTGCTTCCCGCATCCAGCGGATACCTGCTGCCTTCACAAGGTCATCGGTCCACCTTGTAGGAGGCCTTCCAACGCTGCGTCTTCCGGTACGCGGTCGCCATTTCAGAACCTTTCGGCTCCATTGGCCATCAGTTCTGCGAGCAATGCAAACATTGCAGTAAAAGTTTTAATTTAATCTAGCGCAAGGAACATATAGCTCTAGTTTGATAGACGCCCGTCCCACGTGCCTTGGTTATTACTATCATTACATTTTCTAGTCTACTCTGTATTCAGATTGAGGCATCGTGTACGTTGAAGCTAGATTACTTTACATCATTGTAAAATATTGCTTATCATAACATATTCCCGCTTATATTCCCTAAGTGTCGATTTGATTTTTGATTTTTGAAAATGGTTTGTAAACTTTTTCCTTTGATTATTTATATGTCTAGATAGAGTGTCGCGCTGCAAAAGATCTATAACAATCAGGCCAACTTTGATAGGCTGGTGTGCGTGACAGCTACGTCTTACACTCGCGCCACGTCATTGTGCTGTCACAAACAGGAGGTTTGTTAAAGTATTAGTTATGTACTGTTGTGGGTTATTTTATTGTAACATCTTGCATGGCATGTGTGTGTATACTCATGTTTTGGACAAATAAATGATCTTGTAATCTTAATCTTATACCCAATGGATTATCAATTAAGGCCATTAAATTTGAGTGTCCGTATGGCTTGAGGAGCCATGTTTCATATTTAAACGCGGGTGGGTACTACCAATATTTTGTAGTAAATTCGCCGACTTTGTATTGTAGCTATCTCTAATTCAACCGTACAAAACCCATTTCTTTAGGGTGACCATAAATAATTCAAACTATGATCATTAACAGAGTTTTATTTACACGTGAATCATTCTTGACTGAACACAAAGAATAAAAACTAAAAATGGATTATCCCAAACGACCTTATTTTAAATCTGTTTTCTCTAAACATTAACTCTATCTTTATATTTTCTAATCTCCTTTTTTTCTACAGACTAGGCAGAAACCCTACTAAATCCACCAAAGAAGGATGACCAGTTTTCACCTGACTGTGTATATAAAATAAAATAAATCTTAAAATTCAGCTAATTGAATTGTATCGCTCCGACGCGATTGTGTCGTTACGCTTATCACAATGTTAAAAGAAACGCAGATTTTTTTTTTTTTTTAATATTTATATATGCTTATTCTACGTCAAGGGGTATTACGATGTTTTGAACGCACCCCTTTTTTACGACGTTCCAATAGACACACTGCTACTTGACTTTATTCAAATCTGTTTCTGAGTTTTATACATTATTTTACGTTTTTAAACAGTAAGTATTTCTTTACTAGAATGTTTAATTTAATACAGATTAATTAAAAATAACATAATAAAATATATTAATCATGCAGTATGTAATTGAGTTTGCACGATTGAAACGGATTTTTTGACATTTAACAGTTCTGGTATAAGTGTTCTGTGGTTCTGTGATTGGCATCGGCGCAGTCCATAGACTATACACTTATAGCGCAGTCCTCCGTTGTTGCGTTTGCTTCTCGTTGTGTGTCATTTTGAGAGTCACTTTTTTTACGACCTTATTTAACGCCCCTGGACCTCGATATCTTCCTCATCTGACGACCTTTGCTTTCCATACCGTTCTAAATCCGTCCTCTTGACAATGCCGCCATCAGCAAAAAGTCAACGTATACTTTGCTTAAACTGCAACGTCTGCACAAATACATTTCGACGATATCTCGTTCATGAGCTCAACACAAGAGTTATTTCGTTACTTAGTGAGTGGATATCACCAGTAATCGTAAGTCAATAATTCAATCTGCCGCCTTTTCCCAAATATTTTGGGGTCGGCTTCCAGTCTAACCGGATGCAGCCAAATACCAGTTTTTTTACATGGAACGACTGCCTATCTGGGTTCCACAACCGAGTAACTGGGTGATACGATACTCCTTGGTAAGACCAGTAATCGTAAGTATTTATGCTTATTATTTTTAATATAAACATAATAAATCATGTTCTAATCAAACTAACAAAGCTAAAAATGATGTATAATTAATAAACCATTCTACTTTAACATAGGTAGTGTTTTATTTGTTTTTCCCGTTTTGTGCACCAGGTATGGACCGTAAGCCAATGAAATGTGTTGGGATCTACCCAACACATTTCATTGACCTACGGTACATAGTGATCACTTTTGACAATACAATAACTAAGTTAGACTTTTTAGAGGTATAGAAACTATCGTTTTTTCACTAAAAATGTAGATACTAAGAACTTATGTGTGCTGGAGAAACAACAGTTAATGCTCAACACTCAATTTACAGTGACAATCATCGAGAGTCTAACCAGTGACAGTAAGGGCAGTTGGTTTCAAGGAATTCACGAAGTAAAAAAGACGTTTTAGACCATAGCTAGATAAGTATTCCTATTTTAGACTAAACTTCGTGTGTTAATAAATAGTTCTAGCAGATTTATTTCTTTGTATTTAGTAACGGCAAATCCTAACCTAAAAAGTAACATTAGTATTATTTGGACTTCGTAGCGTTTAAATCGTAAAAATGACTATAAGACATTATTTTCTAAACTTACAGGTACAGTTTCTAATATACCGTATTACATAAACTTTAATAGTCAGGTTTTTAAATGTATGGCTAGTGGGCATTGTTCTTTTCAAAAATATCCGTCGGCTAGTTTTAGAGTTTTAAGGTGGCTCCTCATTCCAGACGTCTGAATTGAGAGCCACGTTAAACGTCCTATAACTTTTTAACAGTTTTACTACAAATTCCCGGATCGGGGCTACAAAATTAGCTAATTTACTACGAAATATTGGTAATACCCGACCCGCGCTTAAATTAATATGAGACATGGCTCCTCAATCTATTTAAGTGACGAATTCTGGGAATTTTTCAAACATACATAATTATTGGGTTTTCTCGAATCCCAAGAATATTCGCCTAAGCTTTATGGGGTAATTGTTGCAAAGCGGTCACACTATCATGTCTTCGAAGAAATACGTCAAATTACAAGTCACTCAGTATATTACATCCACATTTTTTAACAAAATTTAGAAGTCTCTTGTAACAGAGGTCAAGCCTGTAGCTACTGAAAATTTATTAAAGGGAAAACTCAATCACTCGTTTTCCGACGCGAAGATCATATCCAAGACACATGCTCTGCAGTCACGCTGATTACTGCTAGACTCACGAGGCAGGTAGCAAATTTAACACACATTCGCAGCAGCACGCTAGAAGCCAACTTGCCTTCTGTGCGTTGCGAGTCAAATACTTCCCGTGTCATGAACTCCAGCTATGCGTTACGACTTCTATTTTCCCGTACCTGGTCCTGACTTCAAAGGTAAAAGAAAAAGAGAGGAGAAATTCCTAGTGTAGGGCAACGTTAAAAAAAAATGGTGCTTAGAGACATGGAAACTCATCAGATTCAGAAAAATTTTGAACTAAGTAATAGGGTACATTGTTGAGTATACACAGGTTCGGTAACACCATGCTTGTGAAAAGTGACTTTTAAATTTGGACCATTTATTCTTTTTCATCATTTAGATTATTCTTTCGATGTTATTTTACTCTTTCATTTTCTACACATATCCTAATTTACTTAACAAAAAATCCTTCAGTATTAATGCATCAATACTGAAAGATTTTTTTTTTGTTAAGTTCAATATCAATTTTCCTTGTATCAAAATATAATAATTAATACATATTTTTTTCTTCTACACGGGCTTCTACTTACACGGCACCCTCATATTGCTCTAACAGTTGTCCCAAATGTATGATTACTGTTATAGAACTTTCTAGTCTGCTTATTATTCAGTGAGAGTACAACCAAAAGCGTATGCTAGTAGTGGCTTCGAGAAATGTTCCAAGTTAAGCCAAACTATGACCTCAGGCAACAGTGACATGATATTATATGTGTCGCGATTTGTCGAGTTTCGTAAGAGATAAAACTTTTGATTCCGTGAAATAATAAAGTCTTGTTTATGTGTGTATTTCGTGGAGCCTCTGTGATGTGTAACGCCTCACGGTGGGTCGACTCTGTATGAGGTTTTAAATGTTGAAAATATTTATTTTTGTACTTTTTTCGATAAGTAAATATATGTTTTTAAACTGTTAATATTCCTTAATTATAAGTATTTTAATGTTACACAATTATTTTATCTATGATTTATTATTATTAATAAAAAAGTACTTTTACTAACTTTTTTTTTTCAATTTACTGAATTCTATAACTCTTGAACGGGCAACTATGGGCTGATAGCGTAGAATTATAGCCAACAAGCCAAAGAATAAGAATAAAGTAGTTTTAAAGCAAGAACTTTCAAGACTTGGGCAAATTTTAGCAGTTTCAACAAGCTTTTTCATTTGATATATCACGGTTCACTTAGCAAAACGAGTTTTTTTTTTAAATTTTCTAATTTGCCCCAAAAAGTGACCCTCATATTAAAAAAAAACATTATTTAAGTTCTACGTCCGTGTTTGGGTCACAGAAATTAATATGTGCACCAAATTTCAACTTAATCAGTCCAGTAGATTCGGAGCAAATCGGCTGTGACAGACAGACAGACAGACACACGAGTGATCCTATATGGGTTCCGTTTGTTCCTTTTGAGGTACGGAACCCTAAAAATTGTGTTTGGCTTGCCAACTTTTAATTTATAACTCACCCAAGCGGTGTTACTAACATCTTTACTTAATAATACACTACATTTTATATGATACAAGGGAACTGATTTAATTAGAGCTGTAATAGAGGGTGTCCCGAATTATTGTCCAAGATCATTAAATACATAGTTTTTGAAACTTTGAATAACAGGGACTTTTAATTAATTTTAAAAACACTTGCATATTCTCAACATTATTTTAACGATATTTCAAATTTAATAATAAATTGGAAATATTTTTATTATAACTTTTTTTTTTTAATCCATCATATTAATGTTTTTGATGATTTTGTTCACAATTGAAATGAGCCAAAACCATGAAGCTCTTTTCCAAAAACCTACACACACAGAGTTCACATATCAACATGTTCTACCCTACTCAATATTCTACGAAGGTACACTCGCTGCCACAAGCGTATTGTTGCTAATGACTTTATTCAAATAATTACACTGTATTCACTTCACTTTTATTGTTTACTTTAGGGTCACGATGTTTATTTATTGTAGACTAATAGATGTATTGATTTCGTGGCCATTTCCTAATTTGTTAAATCATAATTTCAGCCGAAAGACGCTCACTGCTGGACATAGGCCTCCCCCAAAGAGGGTTTGCCATAATCGCCACGCTTGGCAGGTGGGTTCGATCTTATTCCTTCGATCTTCGATCAAATCATGTTAACCATATTCTTATATGTATATGGATAAAAACTTACTTATAAGGACTTTAAAAAACCTTTAGTATCATAACAATGCAAAAAAAATTGATTGATTGATTGTTGAATTGATTGATTTGCAAAATGCACGACTGAAGTAAAGGCTACACTATTTACACAGCGTACTGTCAGTCGTTCTATACATGCAGTCTGTGGGTGAACTACACGCGGAGGGCATACAGAGCTCTGCGCGTACAATATAATAATGCTTTCCGGTGTTGATGGGGTTGCCGCGCTACTGCAGTTCTTCCGGCATGTTTGCAGAGGCGAGAATAGATGGCTTTCACGCCATCATGCGCAAGCGTTGCGCTTCCATCATGCGCAGGGTACGCGCCAGCCCCAACAGCATCCTGAAAACAATAGCTGATAGGTGGGACAGCCCCATACTGGGCGTTGGATACGCCTACATGCCACTGTGGCGTAATAATTAATAGTTTGTGTTGTTTTTCTGGTAGATTTAAGTACTAACACTAGTTTCTAAGTCGTGTGTATACTAATCTATGGGTCTGAATATTTTATTTTATTATTATTATAACAAAAAAAAAAATCAGAACATGAATATTTACTTTGTAAAGTACTCGTATTATTTCCTTTATTTCACTTTAAATACATATAAATTATATTTTTAAATATTAGAATATAAAACAAATTAATAAAAACATTTAAAAATATAAAAAATAGTAGCCCACCGGTATCGGGAACAAGGTCCAAGCTACCGGCGGTCAGGGCTCCAGAGAGAGGAACCTCCTGACAATGCGAGCCGTGTCCAGAAGTACCGCTCTCTGAATCAGGCCCTTAATCCAGCTGCCCAATGAGAGCCTCCTTAGGTGTTGGTCGAGGCTCTTGGCAATTAAGCCATTGGCTGATACAACTATCGGCACAATGATTGCTGAGTCTACATCCCACAAGTCGACAACCTCGCGAGCCAAGTCAAGATACTTGATTTGTTTATCTTTCTCGGCTTTCACGAGGTTCCCGTCATGGGGGACCGTTATGTCAATAATCATTGTGCACCGTTCTATTCGATCCACCACCACTATATCAGGTTTATTGGCAGCAATAGTCCTGTCAGTGATGATGGATCGGTCCCAGTACAATGTGATATTTCCATTCTCGAGAACTGGGTCGGGCACATACCTGTAGTACGGCACCTCCGATTCCACAAGGTTGTATTTCAGAGCAAGTTGCTGATGGATAATCCTGGCTACAAGGTTGTGTCTATGCAAGTACTCTCCGTTAGCAAGACGAGAACACCCGGAGATAATGTGTCGGATTGATTCTCCCGGACGATGGCATGCCCGACACACGTCAACCGTGCTGTCCTTCACAATAAATCTCCGGTAATTCTTCGTCATGATAACTTCGTCCATAATTGCACAGACAAAACCTTCGGTTTCCCCAAAGAGGTCACCGAAACGCAACCAGGCTACGGACGCTAACAAGTCTACATCGGGTTCATGTAGGGCCCGGAAAAAGCGTCCGTGAAGCTCCTTACTTTGCCATACCTCCCTGCGATCGTTAGTGTCAAGCATTACAGGTTTGCGCCAGTTCTCTGTAGCCAAGGAGAGCGGGGTGAGGCCCTTGTCCACCACGACCACATCTCGATGCATCCCCACGTCGGCTTCTAGGAAATATTCCCTGAGACTGCATATCTCGCGATTGTGGAGGGTCTTAGCGTTTAAAAAGCCTCGACCTCCACACTTTCGCGGGATATACAGTCTCATTACCGAAGACCGTGGGTGATGCATTCGATATGCAGTCAGCAGCGTACGGACCCTCCTATCCAGGGCATCGAGTTCGGTCTGAGTCCATTTGAGTATGCCGAAAGAGTACATCAAAACCGGCATGACCCAACCGTTGAAGGCGCGCACCTTGTTTCCGCCTGATAGAAGACTATTAAATACTTTCTTCAGGCGGCCAAAGAAGCGCTCCTTCAACGATTGCTTCATGTCAGTAACATTGATGCCCAACGCTTCCGACATACCCAAATACTTATAGGTTTCAGATGTGGAGAGGGTTCTAAGGTTTATGGAATCCGAGAGTTGGATTCCCACGGATTCCACAATCTTCCCTCGCTTTACATGCATGACAGCACATTTGTCCACACCAAATTCCATCCTGATGGCGCTACTGAAAATTTCAGTTACTTTCAGTAGCTCCATCAGTTGCAAATTGTTGGGGGCAAAGAGTTTTAGGTCATCCATGTAGAGGAGGTGAGATATAACCTGACCACCTCTCCTCAACCGATAGCCTAGACCTGAATCCTCCAACAGTGTGCTTAGAGGATTCAAGGCTAAGCAGAACCAAAGTGGACTCAAACTATCGCCCTGAAATATGCCTCGCTCGATCCTTATCGGCTCGCTATTCCTCTGGATATTTCGACATCCTGGATAGCGAAGGACCGTCCTCCATTGCCCCATACACGACGCCAGGAAGGTGCGGAGAGTTGTATCTACTTTATACAGCTCCAGCACCCTCATGAGCCATGTATGTGGCACCGAGTTATAGGCCTTCTTATAATCTATCCAACATGTCGAAAGATCCTATCGGGAACGACGAACCTGTTGGCTAATGGCCATATCAATGAGGAGTAACTCCTTAGCACCGCGGGACCCGTTCCTACATCCATTTTGAGAGGCAGACATGATGGAGTTGGTGTCTATATGTTTGTTAATTTTAGCTCTCAAAATGGATGTAAGATCTTTATAGACCGTCGGTAAACACGTGATAGGCCTATAATTTTTGGGTTCCACGGTGCTACCCGATTTATGGAGCAGGTGGGTTATTCCTGTCGTTAGGAACTGGGGTAGCGAACCAGACTCCAAAGCAGTCTGGTACTGAGCTGCCAAGCGAGCGTGCGACCCAACAAACCATTTGATCCAGAAGTTGTGCAGCCCGTCCGGTCCCGGAGACTTCCAATTAGGCAACGGACGAACTGCATGAGCTACATCTTGGGGGCAGATGGTACGAGTAATAGCCCCCATTTCTGGTATTGGATCGCAGGCTCGCTCGACTTCCCGAGCCCAATCACCTTCAGTGTGACTGACAGGCACCGACCAGATACTGCGCCAGAAAGAACACACGGCATCATTATCTGGCAGGCGCGTGTCAGCCACATCTTGGTTCGGTCGCTCCCAAGCCCTATAAACCCACCTTTCGTCGCTCTGGAAGGGGCGATTCTGGGAGTATCGGTCCACCCGCCGCTTATACCTACGAATACGGTTTGCCCAGGCATACACTTTCTGCTTCAGGAAGTCTATGCGCTCTGTGACACGAGACATATAGTCCTGAGGGCTGGTATCAGTCCCTGAGAACGCTCGTCTCACAAAGCGCATCACTCCAGGGCGAGTATTGCCCTCCCTGAAGCAGCTTAGTTTGCCGATGAGCGCTCTGGCCCCACCAATACGACGCTCAATTCTGCACTGCCAAGCTGGTACGACTGGTTTTGGTCGTGTAGCTATAGAGACATTAGAAAATTTTACGTTAGCTACACGACATGCCGCTACAGCCGCGCAGTACAGAATCGAATGAGTATCAATGAGGTCTTCGCAGTCATCAAAATAGTTTGACAACTGCGAATCCAAAGCCGCTACCAGCGCCCTATTTTTGTTGTGCATGGGCAAACGGGGTAAGCGTGGTCTAAGTTCGGGTGACATAAAACGATATTCCCGAATCGCACCGTCCAAAGCACTCCTTAATTTTTCATTGCACTGGGTACTTACGTTTGTAGCCCTGTCATCACTCCCCACTCATTATTATTATTATTGTGATTGTGAATATTATGAGGGTCATTGATTATTTTTTATGTTTCTTTTTCTCAGTTATTTTTTATTATGGTCTAGCAGTTGGAGTAATTCTTGCGGCCTACCCAAATATCCTTTCTTTGGTATTGTTCGTTGAATCGTTGAGCTCCTTAAGTTATGAGTTGAACTACATGATTACTGACAATCGCGTGCACTGACTTGGCAGGTCCACTTCAGGTACCAATCTACGAGTACATGGTCTTCACATGATCTGACCAAGATTACGTTTGGATTTTAAAATAGACTGTGACCTCTGAGTTTGTTTGGGCTTTTATTCTTGGAGTAATCAGATAGGAAACGCCGACCATATCTAGTTTTTTTTTAAATATAATCGATGTGTAAAAGTGTTTGTACAAACCTATTTTCAGAAATAAAGTCAATTATCATCATCATCATTATTTCAGCCGAACATACTGTCCTATGCCTATGTCCTATGTCCACTGCTGGACATAGGCCTCCCCCAAGCACCGCCACTTCGACCGGTTCTGTGCTTCCCGCATCCAGCGGATACCTGCGGCCTTCACAAGGTCATCGGTCCACCTTGTAGGAGGCCTTCCAATGTTACGTCTTCCGGTACGCGGTCGCCACTCCAGAACCTTTCGGCCCCATCGGCCATCAGTTCTGCGAGCAATGTGCCCTGCCCACTGCCACTTAAGCTTGCCAATTCTTCGGGCTATGTCGGTTACCTTGGTTCGCCTGCATCAAATCATTTATCATTTTTCAATAACTAGGTACAGTAGGCACAAGGTCATGTGTGTAATTGTGTCAAACTCCAATTTATGAGTTCATGTGAGGGCACATCAAGAGTCCTAAACCATAAAGGATCCGTCGACATACACGCTGTCTTTGGTAACAAAATTTAATTAACAAAAAACACATATAATTCGTAAAACGATTCAATTTCCAGTAAAAAACAAACAGCAGAGGTAAACATTTTGTCACGCGTCGCTTTCACCTTTACGCCATTTGTCATCTCATATCGTCCCCCAGCGGACGCAAAGCGCTACCAGGGTCACATAACCACGCAGAGATTTTAATTTTGAAAAGATATCTACATAATAAAGTCTCCTTCCTGGGTTGTTTGCCAAAAATAAATGATGATGAATAGAGGACTGAGGGTTTTTTATGGAAACCTCTACGTTGTTATACAAATTTTATAGCAGCTGCTGTTAAATGACAATGTGTGTCCTTTTGTAATCTGGGTCGTTTGCATACATTGGATAAGAAATCTGCTACGAATATGCTAGGGCGTAGCAAGCGTAGCCAACTAATGGGTCATTCTAGAAGTTAGTTTTGAAGAATTTCTTTTTAAACACTGTAAATCTGTTACGTATTTAATTTATAATGGTTATCGCCTTAGATTGTTTATAGTGAAATAAATATACTTAAATACGATATTTAAGCCAACACTAAAATACATAACGATATGATATGACATTTTATAGCTATAGCTTTATTTAAGCGGGCACGCCCATTATGCTTAGAGGCTTTTATTTAGATACGTTTTGTTTACGTTATTTCTGCTTGAGTAATAGTTTTCGACGATTATTATATAAACATTATTTTTTGTATAGTGGTGTGTGCTAGCTAACATAAGGCAAATAATTTAAATTACTCAAAAATGCATGTAATGTGGTCATTATTTTGACAACCTTGTTTGAGCAAAGTTTTGCTGGTCGCTCTAACAGGCAAAACAATGCCGGCCGCTATTTTGACGTTTCAACGTTTTAAAAAATCAAATGCAAAAAGATTTTATTTAAAACACAGCTGTTTGTGTTTTAAATAAACACAAACAACCATTGTTAAAAAAAAAAACAAAGAAGCAACAAAAGCGTGGTTCAGCGAAAATTCTTTTAATTAAATTTCTAATTAATTATATATTTTATTGAAATTAGTTGCTGGTTTTATTTCGATAGGTACTTGCATTTTTGAGTAAAGCGCTATACAAGCCTTGGCCCACTATGACTGCTTTGCTCGCCACGCTATGATTGCCTCGAGCTAGAAGCAGCTTCCAGCTTGGCCATCATTGCAGCCCTTGCTGTCCTCGCTGTAAAGGCGGCCTACGGCCTCGGCCTTTATCTCAGCTTATCCATCAAGTGCTGCACGCTGGCCATGCTGTGTCGGCCTGGAGCTGCGCTACGCTGCGCTACGCTGCGCTACGCTGCGCTGTCGGCCATCATCAGCGCGACCAGCAAAGTAGTCATTATAGACCGCGGCAGTAATGTACTATTAATGTTTTGTGTTGCATGTTACATTTTATTGTATAAATTCAAGTTTTATATGTAAACAGACAGCTGTGCTGCTGGGGAGTTTGTTGCGCCACTTCTTCTCCCCAGCTAAAGCACTAGGAAGTGGTGACGGGTGGGCGTTTTTGGGGGACTGTCTCATGTAATTTTTGACGTTCGAAAAGTGCTGATCCTCAGCCTAATTTGAATAAATGACTTTTGATTTGATTTTGATTTTTGACAATTGACGGCCTGGTTGGCGCAGTGGTTAAGCGATTGACTGCTGCGCTGCGTGTCGCGGGTTCGATTCCCGCACGGAACAAATATTTGTATGACATACAAGTAGTTGTTCCAGGTCTGGCTTTTTGTGTATGTGAGTTTAAATGTTTGTAAACGCATGAAGGAGAAATTCCTAGGGTGGGGTAACATTTAAAAAAAAAAGACAGACAAATGTATAAACAGGGGAAGAGTTTCTGCTTTAAATGCTTCATTTAATTGTTTGTGGTGTACATTATAATTGAAACCTTAATTAAAATATACATAGTAACACTAAAATATAATTATATAGTATGTACAGACGGCTACACATCAAGCTATACATTTCCAGTATAAGCTGGTCTTGATTTCACTACAGTGTGAGATTAGCGTAAACTGGACTTGTATAGCTTGATGTGTAGTCGTGTGTACAAGTATAAAATAAAACAAAAAGAAAGGGGGGGGGCGGGGGAAGAGCTCATTGGGCATCAAAAAATTCGTCCGCATCCCTGTCAATGGAAAAAGTGCCCAAAAGTAATTAATTTATTAATTAAAGTATTTAATTGTAGTATTAAGTTCTAGTGACCAAATTGGTGATGTTCTTCAGAAAGGTCAGGTGCGTAGTACTCGCAACCGGCGTGCGTGTATGACTAGATGTATGGACGTAGGCGAAGCAAAAGGAGTATGTAAGGAGCGTTGCAGGTTGCGTTCTATAGTTTCTGCCTACCCCTATGGGAAGAAGGCGTGAGTTTATGTATTTAGTTATATCTTTTAAAAACCTAATTAATAAATAATATTCAGAAACCTTTAAACACGATATTGGCCATAAAAGTAGGATAATCCCAGAGTGTAACATTATAAACAAAAAAAAAAATTGTTTCTATATTTGGAAAGAACTGACTGCCTCGTTGGTCTGATGCTCACAAGCGGTACTGCTGAGCATGAGGTCCTGGGTTCACTTCCCAGGTCGGGCAAAGTGTTATTGGGTTTTCCCATGTGGAATTTCTCAGTAGCAGCCCGGAGTCTGGATTTATGCCCGTTTGATGGCAATAGGCTCGCCGCCTATGACATAGGACTTAAGCATGACTGACGAAATGTGGCTGTACTAGGTCCACCTCTGCCTAACTCTTTGGGATTACGGGCGTGGTGTTATGTTATGTTAAGTAGAATAAATAAATCAAATCATACTTTAGCAATTGAAACAACTGAGTTCAACATAGTTAAATTAGCCTGCCTACATTTACAAATGGTTTGTTTTGGTAGTAAAACGTTTAAAATCAAATTACCGAAACAGTTTGGAACAAGTTCATTGATGTTGTTGTAACTTGTTCTGAAATATTCAATTAATTGAAGCTATTATTTTGTAATAATCTGGTAGTTTAATTAGTGTTTAATTTTAAAGGAATAGATTATCGCATTGAAAGTTTTTATTTATGATTACGCTCACTTATCGCGTAATGAATATTTATGTGACCTATAATTATTTGTTCCAAAAGCGGTATTCTGTAAAGTTCACTTCAAATTTTACTCAAGTAGCATAACCAGCCTATACTGTGCCCACTGCTGAGATACAGGCCTCCTCTCTGTGAGAGGGAGTGGGCCGTAATCTACCACGCTTCACCGTTTTGAGAGCAGTGGTGATGAAAATATTTTTACACAAAGTAAAGTGCCTGCTTGGGATGGAATCTACGACCTACAACTAGTAAGTCGCGGCCGTTCCCACTGAGCCATCACTGCTGAAGTGACCGTACTCTATTCAAATGCGATTTTTTTTTGGAAACGCTGTTGAAAATGGCACTACGTCACACGATATAAAGTTGACATTTCAATGCTCAATATCCTGTCTAGTTGGATTGGAGTTGTTTCGTTGTTTGTCGACCATAAAATTGGATTTAAATTACGACACTAGTTGCGCAAAGTTATACTCCATTTGAAATAAGATTAGAAATTTAAATAAACTTTTTTACAGTCCGATCAACTGATTTTGACTTCTATTTCGTAGGCATACGAATAGCATTAAAAGCAAAAACGTGGTTACAATACCAAGTCTTTATTACAGCTGCCATTTGTCATGCCACTAACGCAATAGAAGTCAAAAACGGTTGAACGGACTCTAAAAAGGTTTATTTGCTTATTTGCAATGACTAATCTTATTTCAAGTGGAGTATAGTTATTAATTGATAGTTTCTCGTGTAAATAGATAATTATTTAACTAGTTTCGTAATGTAAATGCGGCTTAACGCTACTAGACCTAGGTGTTAGGCCAAGCGCACATTACAACCGCAACGAGCATTTTTATCCAAAGAGCGTGGTGAGGCCCGGCAGTAGTAACCACATGTGACTGTTCCTAAATTACCCCAGACTGATAAAATATACGTTTTTTTCCTAATTATGTTAATATTAGTGTTAAGATTGGCTTCTTACTATGCGTTTAAAATGAAGAAGGATTTTTGCAAGGCGTTGCGTTGCGGTGCGGCCCTAATGTGCGCTAGCCCTAACATGAAGATTTATCTCTGCACGCGCACCCACTGTTCTATACAAAACCGTGTGTTGGACAATGTTTTGAAAAGAGAAGTTTCTCGAAGGTAAATAAACTTTTTATTGCTCATGTCGTACACCGTTTTATTTATTTATTTATTTATTTATTTATTTATTTATTTATTTATTTATTTATTTATTTATTTAAAACATGGAGGACTTACAGCTACTAAAAACAGACAAAAATAAAGAAACCTTAGTCACTAGAAAGCCAATTACAAATCCTCACTTATAGACTTATAATAATAAATTATGGTGTGAGCAAAACAAAAAAAAACAACACAAAAAAGCACATCGCCTTAAAATGTAAGAAGCAATATAAAACATACATAATATACATTACTTGGTTACTTGGTTTGCAATTAAATTATATAACAGAGAAAATATTATGATAAAAAAAAAAAAAAAAAAAAAAAAAAAAATAATAAACAAATAATAAACCTACTGCTACTTGAAAAATTTGAGGCTTAAGCACCTTCTGGCCGAATTCACACTAATTGTGAATGGATTTATACAGATGTTTTCTCGGCATCCGTTAGACTTATGTCTACCTACAAAAAGAGAGAAAGTAGTGATGAATGCTCGCACGGGGGAAAACCAAAAGTTTCTACGTAGGGTGTAAAAGTTGTGAGTGACTGCAATCAAACTTCTCCACATACGAATAAATACGTAAATACATAAACGTTGTGTTTACTTAAAACGGTCATCACCTGCCTAGCAATTTATGTTGGGGTCGGCTTCATGGTCTGGCAGTTTGAGTGATTTATGCGGCCTACACCACTGTCCTTTCTTTGGTATTGTTCGTCGAATCGTTGAGCTCCATAAGTTCTGAGTTGACCTGCACGATTATCGACAAATGCGTACACTGACTGCATGGATAGGTCCACTCAATATGTGTGGTTCTTTCCTCAAAAGACCATTTCAGACACCAATCTACATGGTCTTCACATGATCTGACCAAGTTTATGTCTGGAATTTAAAAGAGACTGTGACCTCTGAATTTGTTTCGGCCTTTCAAAAACGAAACGCCGCTGACGGGGACCATCACGGGACACTGCTCACTAAACAAACACTTCCACACAATAGGCATAATGGACAGCCCTCTGTGCAGGGCCTACATGGAGGCTGAAAAAACCGTTGTGCATGTGCTCTTTGACTGCACAGGCATCACCCAGATCAGAACAGAAACCCTCGGGTCACCAAGATCCTTCACAGATATCCTATGCAGACCAGAAGACCTAATCAGCTTCTGGAGGGAGGTGGGCTGGTTGGAATAAACAACTGACGGCCGCCATAGCCCACGCACAATGGCCCACATGAAAGACTTAGTGCGGAAACCAAACGCTCTAACATAGAACATAGAAGAACGAAACGCCGCCCACATCTAGTGTTTAAAATATGATTGAAGTGTAAAAGTGTTTGTACAAACTTACTTACTGAAATAAAATCATTTCATTTCATTTCTTCCAGTCTAACCGAATACAGCTGAATACCAGTATTTTACATGGAGCGACTGCCTATCTGACCTCCACAACCCAGTAACTGGGTAATACGATACCCTTTGGTAAGACTGGTTGTCAGACTTTCGGGCTTCTGACGACCCCTAACGACTAGCAAAGATCCACGAATGACAGCCGGGACCAATAGCTTAACGAACTTTCCGAGGCACGGAGGGGTCTTGGTATATAAAGATGGTCATCCATCCACCAACCGCGGTAAGCATAGCTTAACCTTATTGATTGACCCCTGCAGATGTTATTACTTAGCCACAAGCTTGTTATATTTACTACGGTAAAATATCTAAATCGAAATTCAGCTTGAAATAACAATAACAAAAACCATTTTACAAAAGAATGGCGTGCTGAAAATTAATCTCATTAATTAGATGCAAGGGTCCGCATGCCGCCGAGGTTAGGAAGGTATCCTTGTGTAACCACTGCATCGACTGCCGGGAAGATACGGCGCGGCATACGCTGGCAGAGTGTGCCGCTTGGGAGGAGCCACGCTGTGCCCTCATCTCAGGAGTAAGCAGTGACCTGTCGCTGCCGGCCGTAGTCGAGTCGATAGTGGTAGCGAGAAGTCCTGGGATGCGGCGGTATCCTTCTGCGAAACAGTCATGTCACAGAAGGAGGCTGCGGAAAGGGATTAGGAGACCTTTTCCGCTCACCCGGCCCGCAGCAGGCGCGCCGGGTGCCGGCAGAGGTCAAACAATGCCCTCTTCCGGGCTCCCTAAATGCGGATGGCCCGAGTCCATCCGCCACCCCCTATCATACACGACCCGAGGTGGTGGCGCGTAGTGTTCCACGTGCACCCCTTTCAGACGTCATGGGGGCCAAACCCCCCCCCCCAGACTTGAGGTGGCCTGCAGAGGTGGGCCAGTCGGGGATCACGGAAGTCGCACATGGTCCCATGTGCTAATGTGGGAAGGGAACACCGGGGTGGTTTTTAGTCAGTAGAAGTCTGACAGACACTTCCGTCCGCCCCAGGGCGGAGGATATCCATGAGGGTTAACACCCAGTTACAAAAAAAGGCGAGATGATCTAGATGCGTACCGCAAGGGCTGGATCGAGGCGGATCTGAAAAAAGATGCCTGGAAGGATTTGGGAGAGGACTTTGGTCAACTGTGGGACAGCTCAAGCTAACTTAAAAAAAAAACCGGGGAAGTGCATGTTGGACCACGTACAATGCAGGGCTCCGTAGTTGGGGTGAATTTATCCCAAGAAAAAATAAACGATTTACTTGAAAAAAATGTTTTCCGTACATTCCAACTGCAAATGTAAGTTTGTATGCAAAATTTTGAGTGATTTACCATGTTGTTTTAAGACCATAGACTTCTTATAAGTTTTCCTGTAATTTATAAGTATAGAATACTATTATCCGTTTGGTGCCGGACGTAAAGAATAGCACCATCCTATTTCTTCCCGTGGGTGTCGTAAAAGGCGGCTAAGGGACTTACTAGAGAATGGGCAGCAGATATGGCAAACCCCCCCTTTAGAGGAGGCTTATGTCCAGCAGTGGACGTCTTTCAGCTGAAATGATGACTATTCTCTGTACTTGTTTCAAAATTTTAGGGTCAGCCGTTTCGAAGATAAGGGAGGGTGAACCGTATTCAAAATGCATTTATTTACGTTACACGTTCGTGTTTGGGTCACAGAAATTCTTGTTTACTTTATTTCAACTTTATCGGTCCAGTAGATTCGGAGTAAATTGACTGTGACAGACGGAAAAACAGACTGATACACGAGTGAACCTATACCTCTCTTTTTTCGTTTTAAAGTACGGAACCCTAAAAAAGTGTTTACATTATATTATCTACCGATATTTACAATTATTGATACCGATATTTACAATTATTATTGATACCGATATTTACAATTATTGATAATCTGCGTGTGTTCATCGGCCTATTCATAAGTGATTTAAGTTAATTTGGTGTGTTTTGAATCCGGAACGAGGTCATCTGGCGAGAACCAAAGTTGTTGACATAGCCCACAGAATAAGTAAGCTGAAGTGGCAATGGGCCGGCCATAGTAGCCGTAGAACCGGTGACCGTTGGGGTAGACGTGTTCTTGAGTGGAGACCGCGAATCGGCAAACGTTAGGTAGGACGCCCTCAGGCTAGGTGGAGCGACGACCTTCACAGGGTGGCTGGTGGCAGCTGGATGAGATTTGCCGAGAATCGAGCTGAATGGCGTGCAATTGGAGAGGCCTATTTCCTGCAGTGGACTGCTATGGGCTGATGATGATGATGATGATGTGTGTTTTGTGAAATCCGTGAGAAATTTATTTTGCTAATACTGCTGCTCTTTAAAATACAACACTCCTACTTTTCCTGAGCCCTTGCTCTTTGAGACTAAATCCTTATACCAACGGATTGCGTCCCTCATAATACACCCACCTCTTTAAACTCCACCTCGTTCATAACACCCTGGTAAATAAGAAGCTGCGGCGCTTTAAAATTAGTTTGAAAACAGTTTTCTTTTAATTGAAGCGCGGATAATACGGCCGTAATTAATTCTGGCGCCTTATCTAGAGACGGCACGCTTCGTGGCAGTTCATAGGATACACTTGGTATCACATTCAGATTGTTATTATTTTATTTGAAAACTGGATTTGTTCAAAAAAATTATCGTAAGCAAAACTTATCAATTAAACTTAAGAAAGATCCAGGAAAGAACTTGGGGCTATACATACCTACCATATTTCTGACGGTATAATCTAACGGTTCAAAAAACCGGTGTAATTATACTTTTTTAAGTAGGTCTCTATGTGGTAACTGTTGGGTAGCTCACCAGATACAACATGGTCGGAGGATTCTCCTTTTCAATGGAGGATGAGGAACTTTGCACCCTCTACCTCATATATAAAAATATTTAAGTAATTTTCGGTAAAAGTACATATATTACAAAAATAATTAAAAACATGGCCTTTAAACCCTCAAATTAATAATTCTTAAAATTAAACGCTCACCTCATTTTCTTCACTTAAGAAACATTTAACTTACACTTTAACGCCTGGAAAGTGTGTAATTTACAGAATTTTCTACACTTCCAAGTATTTAAGTATTAGCTCTCATAAATTCTGCTTGCCTGGTACTATTTTCTGGCCAACGGTGTACAAGACAAGTAGCTACACAGTACACAGGACGTGGCATCTCTCTTTGTTTTCTGCGCGCTCTATAATTGCATCCTTCAGTTGTTCCCTGAGCACCGTCTTGAGAGCTCTCCTCGCGTATGGACTCCGAGTACTCTCGCACGGAGATTGGAATTAAGGGTGATTTATTCAGCGTGTTTTTAGGAAGCATGTTCCTTTTAGAAGTTTAAAATGCAAAATAAACCCTACTTGGAAAAGTAAATGC
Organism: Tiliacea aurago; assembly: GCA_948098905.1. Classification (NCBI taxonomy): domain Eukaryota; kingdom Metazoa; phylum Arthropoda; class Insecta; order Lepidoptera; family Noctuidae; genus Tiliacea; species Tiliacea aurago. Next base: position 19,692,334 of record OX402596.1, read on the forward strand.
TTTTTCTTTCAACTACGTAGTAATGTTATCATTAATCACTACAAAACCGATCACAAAGCACGTATTTTTTGCTTAGAACGCCTACACGTAGGGCACGCAAATTCACCCGCAGAAAAAGATAACGCCAGCTCAGTAGTCCACATAACGTGAAGCGCCCCACTATGATAAGACTAGTCGCAGAAGGAGACTTTTGTGGGTATACACCTTCTGCTTGATGGTCTTGCAGTTTTTGCTGAATGTTAAAGACCTGTCCCAAAATTTTTAGGTAAGTATTTGATTTACTGAAAAAAATATAGTGCGATGCACTATTTCAAGTTGTTATAATGTAGTTTTGCAATAATATTCAATTCAATTCAATTTAAGATCAAGTTTTAATAGATCACATAAGCCAGATTACTAAGCTTTATCAAAATGTTCTCTTAGTAACATGGGAAACGATCAGACTGATCATTACTCAGGCGTTACACTCAGACGCAAATCAGGTCAAGAGTCATGACAATGTTCCATACAATGAACCCATATTCTGTTACAGGAACCCCCTTTTCATACATGAATGGAATGATGGGTCCTTTCATGAAACTAAGGTAGCGTAAGATATTGGCCAATTCAATTTCACATTGTGTAAGCTAGTAATTAATTAGTTGGTACAGACACCGAATTAAGTCTATGAATAATTTTATATTATAAAGTTAAGCAAAGGAGGCAAATGTTATTCAAATTTATTATTGTTAGTGCTGTTCCAGATAGACATTTTCAATTTCAGTAGAAACTAATCTAAAATAAACTCAGATTGTGCTAGACTAAAATTACATTTAATGTTCACATAAAAATAACTTAGTAAATAATCTAGGTACCAAACTTTTTTTATTTTCTTTTTTTTTATTCATGTACATTTTATTATTTTAAGTCTGTTAGCGTTATTATGTAAATATTATTCATAAAATAAAACACACAGAGCTAAAAACATCTGCTCCGAGTGACTCTCACGAAGGACAACCGAATCATTCTCTGCAGGAGGACCTTCACTGTTATCGTGTTGTCTCTGTAATATTAATTACTAGCTTTTGACAATAATTTCGGGTTGTACTCTGCTTGTCCCATACAATCATGATTCGAAAGACACGTGGCGCCATCTATTATCATAAGAACGTTATTGTTGTTTTCCTCGGGAACAGTACTTTTTTTCGGGATTTAAGGTACCCTATGTCCGTTTCGGTACACCTGCTAACGTATATGCAAAACTTCAGGATGATCGGTTCAGTGGCTTAGGCGTGAAAAGGTAACAAACAAACTTACTTTCGCATTTATAATATTAGTTAGGATTATGATTTATCGTGTTTTTAAAAAAAAAGGTTGACCGCATCTGTCGTTTTGGTCTACCGAATTAAAAATAAGAGGTAATTTTCATAAACTAAACATTCAACAATTACTTTCTACGTAAAAATTATAAGCGCAAAAAAAAGAACATAATTATCTACCTTTATAACGTAGCGAATTTCTTAGAAAACTGAAGTCACTGTAAAATTATGAATTTCGTGAGGTTAATTGGGGGTAATTAGCTTCGTTACGGTCAGTCAAGCCGACCCCAGCAAAATTATGTCTTCAACATTGTTACACTGAGAAAATATTTTTTCAAATTCGATGAAGCGAACATTTTTAGGAAACAGTTCTACTTAGTGCAGAATAACTACACCATTGTATAATTATATTTCGGCTTTTTACAATGTGTCCCAGGGATAAGTGACCGCCCGGCGTTTTTTGAATATTTGTACAAAATTATTAATAATTACATTTATATTTGTGACTTAGCGGCTTTAGCTTTTTTTTATGATTTTTTATCTTTTTTTTGTAAAGACGCCGTGACGTGCTGCAGTTTTTTTACGATATTTCCTAAGTTTGTTCATCTTTTTCCATTATTTTTTTTTTACTGACTAGCCGACATCATAGTTTATCAATTTAAATCATTAAACATTTTCATTAACACACAAACAAGCACGTCACGCGTCTTTACAAAAAAAAGAAAAAAAATCATAAAAAAAATACTAAAGCCGCTAAGTCACAAATATAAATGTAATTATTAATAATTTTATACAAATATTCAAAAAACGCCGGGCGGTCACTTATCCCTGTGACACATTGTATATTATTTCCTTTTAAACTTATTCGTTGGTTAAAGGCTCTTACAGACTCATGCGATATCGCGGGCGCGACAGGCACCGACAAAGAAATTGTGCTGCCAGTGTCGCGTCGCGCCCGCGATATCGCACCAGTCAGTCCTTTAAAGGGATGATAAGATAATAAAAATTTATTTTGGAAGGTTAAAACAATCTATGTTTTTTGAGCGGTTGTTCCATGATTTGCAGCAGAGATGGATAACATGTCATGCTTACCTTTAAGGATTATTCTCAAAAAAAATCCAAAACCCAGTATGTGGGAGTCCAAGCAAAGAGGGTCCAGCATTTTCGGCATTTAGTTTCCGAGATATACGCAGTTTTGTAAAGTAGGGTGAAAATGTTTAATTTCGCGGTTTTAATTGATTAGATATTCATTAATTGATTTTTATTATTAATGCTCAATTATCTAAAAGTCCATATAGAAAATGACTTTACATGTTTCTAGGTACCAGCAATTTTAAGAGAAAAGTTTTATAATTACACTCCTTTTTGGGCAGTACTGTAAAAAGGTAGGTGCCAGTGGTAAGGATGGCAAAATGCTTTTTCTCGAATCAAGCTTTTTCAGCGTTTCAATTTCAAATGTCTGAAAAAAAAAATTGCCAGTTTTTGAATATGTTTTTATCGTTATTACCAATTGACTATTGAGATACCGAGTCTAGTCTTAACTCAATACCCCACTACTGGACCCTTTTTGCTTGGACGCCCACAAATATTAGTACAAAAGATAAGTTTGCTAACTCTATACCAAAACTTACTTACTCCATTTATGTACCCAATTCAGACCAATTCACGTAAGTTATTTAATTTTTGTAAGTGACCCATCCCTCCACACATAGAACACATGGGTTCCGCCCACGGCGCGTCACGTAACTACGGAACCCTTGATAAACTAATAACGACGTGACGCCTACGGTCAAATGGGTAAGCTTATTAATCCCTAAAAGAGTACTTTACTAACACCCATACTACGAGTACATACGGCTTATTACCTAGCATTCACACGTTGAGAGTATGTCATGCTCACTTAAATGGCTCGCTGACGGTGGCGCGTGTGTTGGATCATTCGGTTCCCTACAAAATGGTTGAGTTGGATGGTGCTGATCCTCGCGTCATGTTCGTGAACGGGTGCCGTCAGTTGAGACTGGTCTTCTCTTAACTGCCAGGGCTTATTTGTAATCTTATATTTTGTATTGTTTTTTTTTTTTAAATAAGCAATTTTTTATTTTTTACATTGTTCTCACATATAGAAGCAACAAGAATAATGTACCCAGGATTTTGTAATATCTTGATTTAAAAGAGTGTCCTTGAAGTTTCTTGCCTGTTCTTCTCCATAGAGATATACGTTTTGGAATGGGCAAATAGATTCAACTTTCTGACTAACTGACCGACTCTTTGACAATTCAAAAGTGCCTGTAATAGGTTTAATTGAAATAAATGTTTTGAGTTTGAGTTCAAGAGGTGCAAAATTTAACAAGATAAAATCTGTAACTTCTTAAAAGATTTTATATAACGACGGCGTCTCTGAGGGACCTCTCAAATTAGTGATTGATTTATCTTTAAACTTGTTCTACGTAATCTATCGTTACACTATAAATCAATCACCTCAGCTTACCAAGTTTTGTTAAGGCTCCATGCAATAAAATTTCAATCTACAAAATATTGCATCAACGCTCTAGTTGTACAAATTGCCATATACAATACATAAACACACGCCTTCTTCCCATGGGGGTGGGCAGAAACTATAGAACGTCACCTGCTACGCTCCTTACATACATACTCCTTCTGCTTCTTTTACTTTCATACTTCTAGTCATACACGCAGCCAGTTACGACTACTACGCACCTGACCTTTCTGAAGAACATCACCAATTAGGTCATATGTCCTTCTAGGGCGTCCCAGAGATTCCACTCACCTCTGCTTCGTCAATTGCCATTTACCTATAACATATCTAAGTCTCAGCGTTCATAATCATCATTTCAGCAGAAAGACGTCCACTGCTGGACATAGGCCTCCCCCAAGCACCGCCACTTCGACCGGTTCTGAACTTCCCGCATCCAGCGGATTCCTGCGGCCTTCACAAACTCATCGGTTTACCTTGTGATAGGCTTTCCAACTCCCAAAACCGGAAGACGTATCTTTCGGTACGCGGTCGCCACTCCGGAACCTTTCGGCTCCATCGTCAATCCGTTCTGCGAGTAATGTGCCCTGCCCATTGCCACTTAAGTCTGGCAATTCTTCGGGCTATAACCGACATTACCTTAGTTCTCCTGCGGCTCTCTTCATTTCTGATTCGATCACGTAGGCAAATTTCAAGCATAGCTAGCCCCCTACATTGCCCTTTGGGTGAGTTTTAGCCTTCTAATAAGGCCCATTGTGAGCGATCACGTTTTAGTGCCATAGGTCAACACTGGCCACTGGTGACTTTCATCTTGAGACACTGCGGTATGTGGGACAAGAAGATATTGCGTAGCTTCCCGAACGCAGCCCAGTCTCAACGGTGACGTCGAGGTAATTCACAGTCAGCAGCCAAGAACATGTTAGCCGTTAGTTAGGTACGTGTGTCTATATAAGAAAAAGCAAAAAAACATTGTATGATACTATAATTAAGTTTACCTCACTTCTTTTGTTAATAAGTTTCTTAGAGGTTTTGATGTATAAGCATTTGCGGTCCCAAATTAAGGGGACAATAACCAACTTTTAATGATTTTATACTAAAGATCACGTCTAAACGAGTAGTGTTAATGATGTGAAAAAAATATATGTTAAATTAGAGCATTTTTTTAATAACTAAGTATGTGAATATTTTAGATTATGTTTATATTACATAGTAAAATGAATTTGTAAAGTTGTAGCGGCATCAACATCGCCACATACGAACTACGCGTCACACTGACGTCACGCAAAATCCTGCATCGCGCATTTAGAGTTTACCACGCAACTAGCATATATACAACGTCCCGACATCAAGCGTCGGGCAGTTGCCCACCAGACACGACACCCGTCTGGTCGGAGGATCCTCCTTTTTCTATGGTGGATGAGTGAACTTTACACCCTGTTCCTCATGCCACCAAAAAGTTATGTCTAAAGCGGATAAAAAACTGAGAATGGCGCAAAATCTACCAAGCATCTTTTTCTGAAATCTTCACTAATTTAAAGATAATTTAATTATTGATATTCTAGTTAAGCGTTTTACCAATACCTTTTGGTTTGTGTATAATAAATGAATAATGCGTCAAATTGGGGACAGCGCTCCTTGGTGGGCGAGTCCTATTACTGGCTGAACGTACGACGCGTTGCGTGAGCTCAGTACAGAACACGCAAGCTAACCACTCAAGGTCACTGGCATTTATCTGGGTCTTAGGGCAAGAATCAGCGTGAGTTGTATGTTCGACCGACCAAAAACGTAACTTTTCAAGAGTGTACTTATTCTCCTTTTTCGGCGTTAAAATACATAAGGTTTCGTTCCCCGTGTTCCTTCTACTTTCGTGAGTCGTTTATCCCAAAATAAATGTAGACTTTCATTCGGACATAATTTCTGGACTTTATTTAAAAGAGACTGTGACCTCTGAGTTGGTATCGGTTTTTTTCTCAGAGTAGTCAGCTAAGAAACCCCGAGCTCATCTAAATTCAAGAACATAATTGAATTTTGACGTGTAGGAGTGATTTTTGTATCAATTTATAGAAATAAATATTTTATTTATTATCATCATTTATCATTCTGGACTAGAAACATAATGATTATCTTTACGTGGTCTCGCAGAACATACTACAACGTGGTTTAATAGGATTATCAATGTATTGTGGACATTGTGGTAAGTTTGAAATAAATAATATGTATGCCGATTCTGGGATCATAAACCTTTTAAGGCCCACTTGCGTGTCCATGGGTTATCCTAAGTAACTTGGAGTTAACAGCTAACTCAAGGTTAATCAAATAATTCATCTTGCACCACCAAGAGTTATAGGTAAACCTAGAGTTAAACTTTAACCCACTGATGTGGGAGAGGTAGTCGCTAAACTCTGGGTTAGTGTTTGTAATGTCAAAATAAATTGACGTTAACAGGTACCGTTGATAACATATTTTGTATTGTATATTGTTCGACGTTATAGTAAGGAAAAATTCTCTAATACATAATATATAATAATAAATAAGAAACTCATAAAAACATAAATACAAATGATAAAATACCTATAGAAAACAACATACAATACGAATAAAATTTAATGTCATATTATAAAATTCAAAGACAAGTATTACGCATCGTAATGTAGTGTTAAAGAGATGGGTATACAATTTCCGTCAAATACTAAGTTGGATTAATATTAATTAACCCGACTAAACGTGCAAGTGGGCCTAAAAAGTTAAAATATAAGGTAAGTTCTTACCTACATTACTTCTTTTCCACTGAAAAAGTTAGTTAACCACTAAAACCCTAATAGGAACCAGAAAATATTTTATGTTCACAAACTTTTCCTGTACTTGGGAATAAATTGAAAAAATTCGCGCAGTAACATAAAGTTTTATGAAACATTCCCTAAAATGTAAGACGATTTATCAATACACGTTGCGTTATTTAGTACAATGTCATAACCGATGCGGTAGTGAAATTACTTCGATAATAAGATTTTATTTTTCTGAGTACGTACAATAATTACTGTAATACTGACTGCACTGTATGTAAGAGGTGGGGATACCTACATTATGTAGCTACGGCCAGAAAATAAATTATCGTTGGTAAAAAAAAAAATTTGACCGTGTAGGTATTACACTTTTGAATGAAATAGCAGATTTCTTTAAAACAACCGTAAAATTTCAAATCTTTGGGTTTAGAATCATGTACAGAATTCATGGTAAGTAACAGTATATAATATAATATTTTATCACGCATCGTAAATATAATTTCGAGCTGACATCTTTGTTTTATTATACTTCTTTTTTTTTTTATTTTTGCGAATTGTGAAAGTTTGTGTATACAGGGTGTTAAAGTAATTGCGTGCCATAGCTTAGGGGTAGGTTCAGTATCGATAAAGGAACCCAGGAAAAAAAATATATTTATAAGTATAAACAAAAAATTTAACTAAATTTAAAAAAAAAATAAGTCCCTTCGTACTTTAACGGGCTTAGGACCGTCAAATAAAATAAGTTTAATTCCAAACGATTGCTATTTTAAGTTAGTAGGTACTAAATTAGGTTGATCTTGCAATTTTTTTTTTTTGTCATTTTTTTTTCCTGGGTTCCTTTATCGATAGTGAACCTACCCCTAAGCTATAGCACGCAGTCTCTTTAACACCCTGTATATGGAGGGAAATATCCGGAACCACAGCTCCAAGTTAAAAAAAAAACGAGTGCGCTTGTTTAGACCACACGACTGAAGTAAAACAGAAATCACCGTTCGCGTAACGCTAGCAAAAGATGGCGCTATATCAAAAAAGCTGCGGTCTTGTGAGTGTATAAACAGCCAGTGTGAATTTTAAAAATACTTAAGCGAGGCGGCCAGCCCGCGGCGGTGACGCGGTGTGTTCCATGTTTAAAATTTAAACAACTTCGCCTCGCCCGATCACACTTTCCGTAACGCTCTTGTGACGCATTCACCAGCTTACTCCCCAAGTCAAGCGTGCGTAAAGAGTTTTTACTTCATAAATCTGTCACCATTTCAAAGGTACATAATTCGAGATGGACATAGGCTATAATAACAATACATAATTATTATAAATTAAAGTCGCTTTTCCTGTATGTCTGTGTGACCGCGTTGGGCTTCTAAACTGTAAAGGAATTTGATGCGGTTTTGACCATCATTATAGAGCATAGATATATTCCTGAAGGCTTATTTATGTGTATAATACATTAATATGAAACTTACATAGAATGAAGAAATCTCTATGTTTTGTCAATTACTCACCATATCTGTTCTTAAACATCGAATAAAACAGTTCCGTAATACAACTGTTACAGTAAGTTAACACGTACACAATGCTCTATCTTGCCCATTGTTTATCCTGGATCTAACTCATTTGTCTCTTGCGTCGCCTGCTACCCTGGTAGCATACTACCCGAGTACCCACTAAATCTTTGAATAATACCCGCCAGACGTACATAATAAGTGTGTGGGGTAGGCAAAAAGTTTGCACAGGGATTGTGAATTACCATTAGATACTAATTTGGAATGTGCTTTTTTATTTTAAATACGTATTGAGTACAATAAAAAGAAGTTTCTTAGTAAATTATATATAGATACAGAAACTTATGTTAATTTTATTTTTAATACAATTTTAATGATTTTTTATTTGGAAATCAATAAACAATGAAAATTCACATATACTTTTCTATTCTGCTCGAAACAAATAATTTAAAACAAAAATTAACCCACAAAATGTTCATTCATTCGTGTCGTAGTTATAACATTTTGTTATTATTGTACGATCAGATCGGCTAAATGTTTCTTTAAGGAAATAGGTAGTAAAAGTTAACTAGAGGTATCTAGTACTATTATCTTCCTACAAGGTATTCTAATGCTAGAGGTAATGTACTGGAAACACGAGCACTTCTTATAGTAGAAATAACAATAATAAAGTGCTTCTAACAGTGATCTGAAAGTATATAAATAACTAAATAGATTTAAAAAAACATAGGCAGTCATATGGACTGCTGACAGATGTGAAAACTTAAACTCAAACTCAAAGCATTTATTTCAATTAAACCTATTACAGGCACTTTTGAATCGTTGAAGAGTCGGTCAGTTAGTCAGACAGTTGAAGCTATTTGCCCATTCCAAAACGTTGATCTCTATGGAGAAGAATAGGCAAGAAACTCCAACTACACTCTTTTAAATCAAGATATTACAAAATCCTGGGTACATTATTCTTGTCGCTTCTATATGTGAGAACAATGTAAAAAATAAATTATTTAAAAACTATGCATAGCTAAAGTTATACTATTAAAGTGTAAACTTTAGCATGTCGGTGACACGAACCCTTTTTGGTTGCCCCTACCAAAAATCACTCAACGCGGCTAAAGAATTATTCCCTTCAAAAACTTTTTGAATAAGACAGGCTTGAAATAAAATCCAACTCCAGTCATGTTCCGACTTACGTGTAATTTATTTCATCACCACTGCTCTCAAAACGGTGAAGGAAAACATCGTGAGGAAACCGGCATGTCCTAGAACCAAAAATTCGAAGACATGACTGTGACATCTACCAACCGGCACTGGGCCCGCGTAGTCGATTATGACCCCGTCTCAAAGAGAGTAGGCCTTTATCCCAGCAGGTGGGAACGTCATTGACTGATTATCCTACATTCATATGTAAGCATAATGCAATCATTTTTAGAGTTCCGTACCTGAAGGGTCCAAACGTCCTATTCATGTCACTCCGTCATGACATACAGCCAAACGGTTAGAGCCAGTCTTCAAATTAATTTCACAGTACAAGCATCTTCTTGACCCAAAGCTATACAAATTGTCAAAAAATATTTTTAAATGTTTATAAGGGGGGATCAAAATAAATCTTGACCTATCCCATCGAGTGGGATATTGTTGTTTAGAGCTCGTTGAGTAGATAAATACTGTATTTTACGTTTAAAAAAATATTTGAAAACAATGGAATAAGAAGCCACCAAAGTCAGCTATTTTTACAAAATATCGTTCCGAATAATTTTTTGACTTTTCATTAACCTTGAAATTTGGTGATAATGTTTATTATTTCATATATTTTACTAAAAAATACCAATTTATTGACAAATCAGATTGGAACCTCACAAAAAGTGTTACTAATGTCACTCATCTACGTTTATGAATAATTCTGCCATTCAGACGGCTTATATTCTACATTCGGTACGGAATCTTATATGTGCAAAGTCCGACACGCACCTGGCTGGTTTTTTTTTTTGGTTTAATTCATTAATTAAATTTACTTACATTTAAGTGTTAAAAGCTTTTCGATCATTGTATTTCTAATACGAACACCAATACCATGGCAGTAGAGTTTCTAAACGAACACAAAACTAAGCTAAGTATACCAATAAGTGTGACCACAAAAAAACATAGAGATTTTTTCGTCATTCTGTATTCACCTACCTACCCACGAAATCAACGAACGGAAAAAAACAAGCATTCGTTACCAACTGTCACCAACACAATTAGATTATCTGACCCTTTTAGCATACAAATCATCCCATTCCAAATTGTCGAATCAAAATTGAATACTAAGCAGTTAGAGATTCAATACGAAAGCAAAAAGCCAAATTAAACTTAGTCAGGGAAAACCTGCATTGCTAAGCTGCATTTACAGTTGGTAGCTGTACTACTTACCAAATATTAAGGCGCTGACAAGAGGTAAATGATATAAGTAGGCTTGTCTTAAACAAAAAAAAATCTATATTATAATTGTAGTACCTAATTTATTTTTCTGTATTTTATATCTCTGTATTTTGTTTTATAATTTGTAATTGTATAGATTAATTTTATTTTATCTGAAATAAACTGATTAATAATAATATATATGTAGTTTGTGGTAGCGGAAAAAATATTCTTGAACATATTTGTTAGATCTTGGTTGTTACCAAAACACGTTTAGAAAAAAAATCTCGATACAAATTAACGGTAAACTAACCCTTTACTTTGAGTTTCAATCCCAAATATCTGTATTAAATATCATTGTACGGTTGGTATTTAATTAATAACAAGAACGTCTTATTTGCATGCAGAACTTGGTTGTTTTTTATTTTCGATTACTCAACTCATTTTTGAGTAAATAAATAATTGATTCATATTTTGCAATAAATTACAAGCGTTGTGTCATCACGCTTCTCTTTCCAATAACCGACTTTTAATGATTTTATACTGAAGATCACGTCTAAACGAGTAGTGATAATGATTTGAAAAAAATATATGTTAAATTAGAGCATTTTCTAAATAACGTGACATGTGAATATTTTAGATTATTTCTATATTGCATAGTGAAATTAATTTGTAAAGTTATGTCTAATGCGTATAAAAAACTGAGAATGGCGCAAAATCTACCAAGCGTATTTTTCTGAATCTTCACCAATTTTAAGATAATTTAATAATTGATCTTTTAGTATACGCGTTTTATTAAAATACTTTTTGTTTTGTGTCTAATAAGTTAATAATGCGTCAAATTGGGGACAGCGCTCCTTGATGGCCGAGTCCTATTACTGGCTGAACGTACGACGCGTTGCGTGAGCTCAGTACAGAACACGCAAGCTCACTCAAGGTCACTGGCATATATCTGCGTCTTAAGTAGGCAACCGAAAAAGTATATAGCATAGTCAGCCTATAATGTTCCCACTGCTGGGACACAGGCCTCCTCTTTTCGAGATGGAGTGGTCTGTAATCTACCACGCATGCCCGGCGCGGGTTGGTAGATGTCACATGTCTTTGAATTTTTGCTTCTAGGACATGCCGGTTTCCTCACGATATTTTCCTTCACCGTTTTGAGACCAGCGTGCAGCGGTAACGAAATAATTTACACAAAGTAAAGTGCTTTTCAGGGTTCGAACCTACGACCTACAACTCGTACAAGTCACGGTCGTTACCACTGAACCACTACTGCTCCCTTTATTTGTACTAATGCCATGATTTTTTACACATCGCTGGTTTGCGTGAACACCGACGCAATTAAAAAATCATCGATTTTACAGTATGGCGTTTTTAAATTTAGATATTTATAAATACTTTGAAGCATAATCTCAAAATATAATATAGAACAGTAATAATCATTATTGACGATAAAATATCAGTGATTTTGGTTCGTTTTATATACTTAATTAAATTTTAAATAACTTTGAGTTGCGTCGTTGTTCTCGCAAACCAGCCACATATCCAAAAACAACCATTAAGCTGGCAGGGGGTGACACTTTACTGTAACAAAAATGAGCACTTTAAAACCTAATATTACGCAAACGGATCCCTGAATCGAAAAATGGCCTTAAAAGGCCCGCAGTATTTTTGTACGGCCCATCTAACCATACCCCACATCACGGGATAGACGATAAACAAAAATATCATCCCCAGAGTTGCACGGAGATTTTTGACTCCCAAAAAGTCAGAGATTTTCAAAAACAAAACACACACAAAACAACACATTCACAACACAAAACACACACACGAAACATTCTCTATCTTTATAGATAGAGAATGTTTGACCTCTTGAATGATCTGATTCCGACTGAGATGTTTAACCACTGTTAAGATGTTTTTCTCAAGATTTTGTTTTACCAGTTTGTCGGCGTGATTAATAATAATATAAAATAATACCCATGTCAAATTACAGCTATCTAGTACTAAGAAACCCTGAGCTAAGCTGGGGACAGACAGTCAGATGGACATGGTGAAACTATAAAGATTTCTTGTTGACTACGGAACCCTAAAAAAACAAGAAAAATTAACAAATTGACAAAACAAAGTAAAGATAAAAGTACAAACAAGAAAAAGTACAGTTCGTAGTTCAAAGTACTCGTACTTGAGGAACCACAGTTTGAAGAATTTCTGAAGAACTTAGAACGTCTAGGCAGTATACTCAGTAAAATCTTAAATTCACTCATCACACACCTAAAGGCTCGTGCAGACCGGCGCGACACCGGTAGAACAATTCCCATAAAATTTTCATAGAAATTGTTCTACCGGTGTTGCGCCGGCTTGTACGTACCTTAAATCGCTGGGCCTGAAAGCATGTAATGTTACGCAAGATTTCCATATATAACGAAGGAAGGAATTTTGAACATTCATCCTCTAAATGGGTTTAAATAGGAATGAAATTTCGTATGAAAATTCTTTATTTTTGCTGATTAGTAATCCCATTGGGCGGTCGGCTTGTATACAGGAAAAAAAAATAAAAGGTGTGCAATTTTTTTTTGGTGGCTCAGTATCAGTAATAGAACACTCCTTTATTAACTCACTTTTTTTCCAGGCTAATGAAATACCTACCTAATAGCTTACAAATCGACAATCGAGTGAGCGCACAGCTGAGGTACCTTCGAGCGTTCCACTACACTGCGCACATGCGCTGGCCGGCAAGTCACTATAAAACCAGTTTCAAAGTAAACATCTTTCGTTAACGATAACTTAATTTTTTTTGTACTAAGACATCAAAATAAAAAATACATGTTTAATAAAACTCGCTTAAGTTTACTCACACACTACACACACACACACACACACACTCTCACTTATTTTTAAGTGCCGCAGTATCATACTGAGATACGGGCCTTTTGGCCTTGTACAGGACTTTCTGTTTTTATTTTTTTTTTTACTTTGTTTTATTTTTAGTTTTGTTCTGTTTCTATGAGTGTTAAATTTTCCTGTAATCTATAGGTAAAGAACTTTTTTACCTGTATTTTTTATTTTTATTTTAGGCTCAGTAGTTTTGGAGATAAGGGGGGAATGGTCAATATTCATAATTATATTTTCTTAATTTTAAAATGATTTATTTTAAAATTATTAAAGAAAACTGAAATTCTTACAACAAGCCCTTTCATTTGTTATTCCACACGGTGCTGTTTCCAACCTTCTTTTTTTAATTTGTCCCCTAAAGTGACCCCCATATTCAAAATTCATTTATTTACGTTAGACTCCGTGTTTGACTTCAACTAAATCGGTTCAGTAGATTCGAAGCAAACTGGCTGTTACAGACAGACAGACACACGAGTGATCCTATAAAGATTCCCATTGAGGTACAGAACCCTAAAAATCAATGAGAGCAGTTTCGACGAATGGGGGACCATTTCATTCTAATGTTAGCGATTCGTCTAAATCGGCTCAGCCGTATGGGTGAACTGTATATATTAGTTATACCTATAATGGTTCGAGTAAAGAATAGCACCAACCCATTTTTTCCCGTGGGTGTCGTAAAAGGCGACTTAGGGACTTACTAGATAATGGGCAGCAGCGTTCTCTATGCATTTTAACACCATACTGCGATCGCCAACCCGCCTGCCAAGCGTGGCGATTATGACGAACCCCCCCCCCCCTTTGGGGAAGGCCTATGTCCAGCAGTGGACGGACGTCTCTCGCCTGAAATGATGATTCAGATTCAGATTACCTATAATATGTACAGGTATACTCGGAGTAGGACATTCGGAACTTACCCATTAAACGATTTAAAATCTGTATTAAACTTAACTTTGTAAAAAAGGGTACTATAAGATTTCTGATTATTTAGAGGACAAAAAAGCTTGGGATTGAGCTGCTCGCTCTGCTAGCCTTGTGATAAAACTGGAAAACTTGACATTTTAATTATTATGCATGATTTTATATACATATTGACATTGCAGAATATTGTATACAATTTTACATGAATGTTTACTTTGAAAAGTATTATATTTACTGCTTTAATTTATTGTGAATGTGAGCACTATGTGGGTCATTTTTTTTATTTTTCTTTAAATGTTTTCCTTTCTTTTCTTTTCTCAGTTAAGTTTTAATGATGGTCAGACATTTTGAGCGCTCTATGCGGCCTACCCAAATGTCCTTCTTTTGGTACTGTTCGTCGAGTCGTTGAGCTCCTTAAGTTTTGAGTTGAGCTGCACGATTACTGACAAATGCTTACACTGATTGGACAGGTCCGCTCAAATTTGCGTGGTTCTTTCCTCAAAAGACCATTTTAGACACGGATCTACATGGTCCTCACATGATCTGACCAAGATTATGTCTGGACTTTAAAAGAGACTTTGACCCCTGAGTTTGTTTCGCCATTTCTTCTCAGGGGTAGTCAGATAGGAAATGTCGGCTACATCTAGTTTTTTTTTATATATATGACGTGTAAAAGTGATTTTAATATCATATTTACAAAATGAACGATTTCATTTCACTCGAAAACGTGAATGAAAATAGAATGAGCGAGAGACTCCAAGGGACCAAAATATTTTCTGGCCTAAGGAGGTTTTTCCCTTAGTTTTCCCAAGTTTGTCACATAAACATGTGCAGGATGCAAAAAGATTTGCAAGTCAGTGTCAGGTTTTATCTTAATCACAATATGATTCACGGCTATAACAGATATTTATTTACATAATTATTATCATTAGAATCATTAATACATCTCTAAGTGCGATTTGTTCCATTGAATGACTTTTACATGAAATCATGACATTGGATATACTTAACGTGACCATTCGTCCCACTTTGGGCGGGACAGTCCCGCTTTCTGGCTGTCTGTCCCGTTGTCCCCAACCAGAGTAAAAATGTCCCGCTTCTACAAAGGGATCAATCGATAAATTCATTGAACGTATCCTCACCTACCTACGAGTATATTCATTGAATTCGAAACGCGCGGGCGATAGGCCGATTTGATGAATAAAATAAAATATGGACAAGTGACAAAACACAGTTAAGTATCCCAGTTCTGAAAGCCATTTTAATTACAAAGACTAACATCGACCAATCATGTGATAAGCTCCATTAGACCGGCATTTTGAAAATGATTTGCTCCACCGACTAATACAAAACAAATGTGTCTTCAACCACAATGTAATGTAAAAATTACATATTAATTCTTAATAATTATATTGCTTTTTAGGGTTCCGTAGTAAACAAGGAACCCTTATAGTTTCGCCATGTCCGTCTGTCTATCTGTCTGTCTGTCTGTCTGTCTGTCCGTCCGTCCGTCTGTCCCCAGCTTAGCTCAGAGACGCTTAGTCCTAGAAAACTGTAATTTGGCATGGGTATACATATTAATCATGCTGAAAAAATGGTAAAATAAAATTATGAAAAACATTTTTTTTTAGGGTACCTACCTTACACGTGAAATGGGGATGATATTTTTTTTTCTCGTCTATTCCATGGTGTTGGGTATTGTTGGATAGGCTTTTCAAAAATATTGTGGGTTTGCCAAAACCACTTTTCAATTAAGGCATCCGTTTGCGTAATATTAAGCTTTAAAGTGCTATTTTTTGTTAGAGTCAAGTGTCCCCCCCCCCCTGCCAGCTAAATGGTTGGTTTTGGATATGTGAAAAAATTCATGGCAATAGTATATATAACGAAATTAAAAGGAAAACTATCACAGCTAAGTAGGCTTCACAAGTTAACGAGTAATAGTCGACCAACTTAAATTTGCAGTTGGAGAATTGACCGTAACGTATATGGATGTATGGGAGAGCATGTTTTTCAACTACAATGTTAAGTTTGTTTTTGGGATAAATTCATCCCAACTACGGAACCCTTCATTGTGCGTGGTCCGACATGCACTTGGCCGGTTTTTCATGTCCTTTTATTTTTTTAATTAATACCTACCTAGTAAATAATTTGTTTTTTTTGTTGAATTCCGCAAGCGTCCCGCTCTGACAAAAATAATAAATGGTCCGTTAGCTATACTATCAAGAGAGATGTATTAATGATTCTAATGAAAAATTTCGGCCAACTTCTGACCAATATTATTTATTTATTTATTTAAAAATTACGTAAATAACACCATAACAACTATAATATGCCAATGCGATGCTACTACAATAAAACATACATCATACTTATACTAAATACACACACACGCCGCTGATATACTTGTAATAAATATGTTCACGTGCATTCGCTTTAAAAGGTAACCGGCTGGTTGCCGTCCTGATGTTCAGAGGGAGCGCATTCCAAAAAAGACCACTGGACAACGAAAGAAGAATAACTGAATCCAGAACGGTGCGAAGGACATCGTCGAAGACGGTTGTTGGTTGAACGAATATTTTTACTATGGGCAGAGCATAAGTATTTAATTAGGGATGTCAGGTAAGAAGGAGAAGTGGGTTTGTCGAGAATAGAGAAAGTTATTTATTCAAACTAGGCTGAGAATCAGCACTTTTCGAACGTCAAAAATTACATGAGACAGTCCCCCAAAAACGCCCACCCTTCACCACATCCTAGTGCTTTAGCTGGGAAGAAGAAGAGCCCTCAACTCTGCGCTGACGAATGGGTAACCATTTTAAAAACAGTCGGTGCGCGGATACATGGTAATACTTACGAAGATATTATTCGGCTTTCATTCATGCTTGTACCGATCAGCTGACTGTTCAACCCGACCAAGTGTCTAGCCAAGTGTCAAGCACGCGGCTCGCCTTAAAGCTCGTACAGACTGGCGCGATATTGCGGGTGCGACACGCGGTCTGTCGCGCCCACAATATCGTGGTAATCTTCACGAGCCTTTATTTTAATTAAATTTATTGCACATCTCTTAAGCAATCAAAAAGCCCGACAAAGTCGTCCATTGTTCAAGAGATATTACTCTCACTGCTGATGCCGCAATCTTCAGCGGGACATTTTTTCCAAACACTATTAAATTACATTCCCAATCCTATTAAGGCGGCATGTACACCAGTCAGTAGATGAGACAGAATATCCACCTATTGCAAAGTATCAGATTAGAAAAAAATAAATAAAAAAATATGAAACTATGTGTTCCTAAAAATGTATATGCAAAAGTGAGTTTGTTTGTTTGTTACGCTTTCACGCTAAAACGGCTAAACGGATTTGAATGAAATTTTGCACATAGATAGAACATGATTTGGATTAGGACATAGGATACTTTTTATCCCGATATTCTTACGGGATCGAGACTCATTCGGGAAAAACTGCGGGGTACAGCTAGTTTTTTATAACTCGTCCCTTGTCTGTGTGTTGGCTTGAAATTACGATAACCTTAGTCCCTTGCAGATAAATTATTATGTAAAATAAAATGTTAGCGGGTGGAATGCCCAAAAGCATAGTACAATATCGGTTCCATTTAATTACGATGATCTTGGATCGAGCTTTCCAAAGCACAGTGTCATTAAATGGAGTCAAAAGACCATACATCTATCGGCACTGCTTTTTTACATAATTATTTCAGGGAAATATTTAATTGACCCTCTACAAATTTATTCACCTTCTAATGATGTACGCTTTTTTCAATAAATTAGCCTCTTTCTGGCCTTTTCTCACATTTGGTCGCAGTATATGCTAGGGTACCCTGACCAAAGGGGTTATCATAGGTTAGAACCGTGACAAATCGCGCGCAAGCCGAGTGAACGGAGCGAGCGGTGCCAGGAGCGGCCATTGTACCCCAAGTGTAAGTTTGCAAGAGAGTAAACATACTATTTCGTTTGCGTTAAAATTTGACCGATAGATCATAATGCTAAAAGTATAAGAGTGAGAATAAAAATCCTAACGCAAACACGCTAGTTACGTTTACTCACTAGCAAAATTACACTCGGGGTACTGAGCGCTACAACACACAAATTAATCGCAGTTACTTGGCTATTAGTTATTTTTCGAACACCATAATAGGATCTACATAATATTTGAGGTTCACAAAAAGAGATTCATTACTTGAGATGAGTGTCTATTAATATTTTTTGAAAAATCAAATGGGTGTTATTTGAAGTTTGATTAAAAAATATATATCATTATTTTATACTGCTACCAATATCTGAAACTTCTGAGCCGACAGTTTTATCTGAGAATTCTGTATGTTTCTGTTTGATAAGACCACAGTGCCAACTTGATTGTCCCTGCTACCTAATGAGGGCCTTAATCTCTGTCCTCTTGGCAACGCTCCTACTGTTTCTACCGGAATTCCAGCGTTTTTGTGACTATTTTATCATTCACTCGTGTCGTATATTACGGCTCTTGTGTTATTTTCCGGAAATTAGTGATACTGTTTGACTGTAGTTGTGTAAGATGTATGCTCATGAAATGCTGTATACATAATCAGCCTATAATGTTCCCACACCTGGGACACATGCCTCCTCTCTGTGAGAGAGAACTTACAATCTTCGTCTTACAATCTTCAGCAGCTCCAACAGTATTTTCAAATGTTAATCAATTAATTGTGGTTGTGGAGCTGGACCAGCATTAAGGCAAGCATTTACATCAGCGACGTAATCCCCCAACCTATAATATGCCTGCTTGCATACTCGTAGTGTGCGTTTTAAACTAGATTTGAATTTCGTCTCATTCAGTTGAAGTATGTGGGGAGGGATTTTATTATAACATTTTTGGGAGTGGGCTGTAATCTGTGGATTACGGCCCACTAGCTCTCACAGAGCTCTTCCTAGGCCCGCGGGCCCAGTGCGGGTTGGTAAAGTCCGGTCGCGAAGCAGAAATAATTTTCACGATAGAGATAAGAAATGAGGGATCATTGTACAAAATTCTTGTTGCTTCGCGACCGGACTTTAGATGTCATAATAATTATGTCTTCGAATTTTTTATTCTAGGACATTGCGGTTTCCTCAAGATGTTTTCCTTCACCGTTTTGAGAGCAGTGGTGATGAAATAATTTACACAAAGTAAAGGGCCTGTCTGGGTTAGAACCTACGACCTTCAACTCGTAAGTCACGGCCGTTACCACTGAGACTGCTCTGAAATGCGGAATGTCAAACTTTAATTGAACAGTAAACAGTACTAACTATTATCTCTAAAATAAAACCAAACATTTACGGTTTCACTAAAGAGCAAAGGTCTGTTCTCCTATTGAGAATAAGGAGCATTGATTAAAATCAAAACGCTTGGTCACTAATACTTCAAACTATTATTTTTGGGGAATAGATTATCGTACGGTAAGTTTTAAATGAAAATTGCGACACATTCATACAACTTAATAAATCAGCGCAATCCTTTTGAAAATCCCAGGCCTACTTCTGGACTATAAATAATATTTCTGACGACAAACGCTACTCAATAACGCGAAATTCCTAAGAGCCAAAACGGAAGAGTAAAACATTTTCCCAGACTAACACGAATGAGAAATTTTGCGCCATTATTCATCACAAATCACATTTACGAATGACGTAACAATAAAAGTTTTAGCCGTTACAAAGAGCGCCATAAAAAGTAAGAAAGACCAATGATTCAAATAATCCAAGTATAGTTAATTCCTTTCATTTTATTCCCTAGGGAATAATCATGTCCTGTTGACGTTAAAGAATATCCTGGCATTAAGAATCGAAACCCTTTAGGGACTCCCTAAGGGTACGGACTTATACAACATTATTTTTAGTATATGCGAAACCTGAATATAGTTTGTTCAGAATAAGGAACTGAATCGATTTCAATAATTTTTACACCATGTTATATTTTGTTGCAAAAATATTTAAGTGTGATGGAAAATGTTATCACCATCTATTTACTCACAATACAATCGCCATACGGTTAGGTACCTACTGCCAAATTATTATCAATGATCGCAAGACGACCCTGGACGCGCGGGCGGCGCCGTTAGCATGTTTTTGTACGGACAACCCGGTAACATAACAACCTTATAACTTTGTGATTTTTCTGATACAGTTTTGAAATTTTGTACATAGATTCTTTACATAACTAATTTAGTAATTTCTAAAATACTAGACACGTGTTTTGGGTTTCGCATATACTAAAAATAATGTTGTATAAAGATGCGACAAACGCGCGGGCCTCACGCGACTTGCGCGATTCTGCTATGAAAACTTATGCATGTAAGTAGTACATTAAATGCAGTCGCTGGCGCTCTAGTCTCGCGGGTAATCCAGCAAGTGTATCATTAATTGCAGCAGCTGACTTAAATTAACGCGCGGTGCAGTCACACGAAGCGTTTCGCTTCCACGTTTATTGCACGTTCTTCAATCAAACTAGCTCCTTACTGAAGACTGTGTTTCCCGATAATTACAATCTAGAAATCCTCGTTCTGGATACCTAGCATATTATAATATACAGTATGTAACAAAAACCCTGTTGTCCCTTTTAGGGACGTATACATTTTCCTACAAGCACAATATTGGTGGAATTATAATTTAAAAAAAAAAAAGTATTGGCTAGTCGAGAAGTCAAAATCAAATAATGAAAGAGGTTAGAAATCAGTTAAACATTACAAATATTAATAATTAAATATTTATTTTAATTATTTTTGTTGAAAAGTTTTTGTAAATGACTTGCTTTATTACGTATGTTTACCGATTCTTAAAACGTAGGTAGAAGGAACAACAGGGTTTTTGTTACATTGACTAGAACCACAGGGTTTTTAGTATTTGTTAGCGAGCGTATTTTGTAGACATTTTAACAGAATGCAAGCTTTGAAAATGTCGATGCTTTGCAAATTTCGTCCCTTGAATACTGTGTGAATTTACCGCTAATGCCTATAAAACCTTCGGCACACATACATGTGTACGCAACCTAAGGGAACATTACGTTAGGCCGCCCTACAACACATCCATCATGATGAGGACAGCACTCGCCGGGTTTCCCGCAGAAAAAATATTGATAATGTCTCCCGAGACCCGATCGCAGTGTCAAGGACTTATGACGCCCTAGTACTCGACAACGGATAAACTGTCCTTAGGATGTTCGACGAATATTTTACTAACATAATTTGGTATTTGTGTTGCTATGCGAACATTGTCAACGTTTTGTTTTTTCATTGTCACTCTATTTCAATGGTCATTAATAAAGTTAAAATTAAGACGAATGTACAGAAAGATAATTTATAAAGTAAAACAGATTTAAAACACTATCTAAATCTGTGCCAAATTGCATTTTGTTCCGCAAGCAGAACCCACTCGAGAACTGTTACCGCTGCGCTGCCGAAAAGTTTGGATTGAAATATATCTCCTGAACTTTCTTTACTCCTAGTCATTCTTTAGACCGCCTCTAGATGTAACGGCTATTTGTTATCGTAGTAGATAAACTCACTTGAATAGCTGCAAAGTAACTAATTTAAGCGCCGCAGACTTGCGAACGACTGAACTTCAGTTTAAAAAGAAAGAAAATACGTTTATTTGCGGTAATCATGACGCAAAGAAAGAACATAAATACAAAAAAAACAAGTTGGGGGAATATATGCGTCACATCCACGCAAAACGGCCACCGCTCAGCATAATGCTGCGACCCTATGCGAGACAGAGCCCCAGCGCTGGTTTTCAGCGACAGCCGGCGTGATGACGTCGACCGGTGCAGCATACAGTGAGATTATAAATAAGAAACAAAATAAATACAAACTACTTAGATAATTAAGTTTATAATATTTACAATGGCAACATTTCGTTTCGTCGGCAACGAAGTACGTGCCACCAGCGTATAATCTGTGCGTACAGCAGTCAGAAAACTAAACATGAAGCTGAAACCCCAAAAATAGCAACAGTCTACTCCGAACACAAATCCGAAGTATCGGCCGAATGTTCGGCTGTTGCTTAACTACGGCTAACTATGACTGACTACGGCAAAAGAAAAAAAAAACAGTCAAAGTGATAAGCCAAAGTCAAAAATGTATCTTTAAGGGCGAATTTCACCAATGAAAACTGAACGCGCACTTAAACTACGTTTAAGAGCTGTCAGTGTCATTATTTTATTTGTTAGATTGACACTGACAGCTCTTGAATTCGGTTTTTAGGTGCTGATCGCGTTCAGTTTGATTGGTGAAATTCGCACTAAGGGCGAATTTCATCAATGAAAACTGAACGCGATCAGCACATAAACTACGTTTAAGAGCTGTCAGTGTCATTATTTTCTTTGTAATATTGACACTGACAGCTCTTGAACTCGGTTTAGATGTGTTGATCGCGTTCAGCTTGATTGGTGAAATTGGCACTAAGTCGGGTAAGGATTTAAAGTAAAAAATGAAACTATGGAAGTTATAAAATGGCCGAACATTCGGCCGATACTTCGGATTAACGCTTCGGAGGAGCCCCTCAGAACTATTATTAAAGTGCAACAAACGGGGAGAATACTTATAGTTATTATACAGGGTGTTTGGTGCATCGTGTGCCAAATTGAAATGGCCGACTGAAGGAGTCATCCGCTAGCCTTTTAGACCCTTTAACACCCCTCATGCTCTGTGGATTTTTTTTATCGACTTTTTATTGTTTTCCAAAAAAAAGACCCAAATTTTACATTCAAATACAGATTTAAAGAAAAATATAAGGCGTAGACTCTGAATTTTATGTTTATTTCGATGTGTATTGTTTAAGAATACTTTTAAATATAAAATTAGTGATATTAGTCACCTAGTTCTTTTTTAATTCACTCGCAAAGGTAAAACTTAAATTAAAGCTGTACATGTTACAGCTGTTTATAAGGCTACAAAAAAAAAATCAAAAGCGACCGGGATCTTCCAACTCCCTCATTAATTCTCCAGTTTATCCTCTTTCTAATGATGTGCCACATGCCATAAAAGTATTTTAACAACTTTGTGAATTCGCTAGAATTGTGAATCGAGTCACCTAAGGCTAATATTCAAAATTATGATTTAAAAAAAAATCTCTTAAATGATACCTGTCAAACCTATAAATCTGCTATCTCATTCTTATGGTTAGGTAAATTCGTGTCTCATATCTGTATCTTTCGTGGGATTTACTTGAAATAAAAAAACAAAATTGCATTTTTAACATTTATTTAATCATTGTTACAAATCTTGCTCAAATTGTTGGCCTCTGTTGCGAATGCAGGCCCAACACCTGTTTCGTATTTCAACAGTTGTTGTACGAAGTCGTATTTCCTCCTTAATAGTATTGAATGCCGCTTCTATGCGTTGGACTAATACCTCCCTAGTTGGAACCTCCGTGGCATATACCAACTCTTTGGCACGTCCCCAGACATAAAAGTCTAACGGAGTTAGATCTGGGGAACGTGGCGGCCATGGAATAGGGCCATCGCGTCCAATCCATGCATTGGGGAACACATTGTCGAGATATTCCCTCACAGTCAATCGCCAATGCGCGGGACAGCCGTCATTTTGAAATACAATGGGCACACGTTCATTAAATACGGGCACATCGGTCACTAATTCGGGCAGGTCATTTTGTATGAATTCCAGGTAGTCTTCGCCATTGAGATTATCGGGCAGGTAATGCGGTCCAATTACCTGATTCCCAATCACTCCTGCCCAAACGTTTACACTAAACCTTCTTTGAGAAGATTTCTGTCTTTTAACACGTGGGTTTTGCGTTTTCGTTGTCCAGTGGTGCAAATTGTGTAAATTGAGGATCCCATCCTTGATAAATTTGGATTCATCCGTCCACAGTATTCTTTTTAAAAAATCAGGATCATCCACATCCGTGTGTAAAAGAAACCGACAAAAAGCCACTCGTCTCTCAAAGTCGCCACCGTCAAGACCTGCAACAAATAAAAAACTCTTTTAAATTTCTCTTGGGCAATAAGTAATTGCACAAGAAAGGACCCGCTGTTCGTGCTAATAGATTCACTACCTGGAAGTGACGCCATACCATACCCATTACCTGCTAAACAAAGGCAAGGTCAAACAAAGCTTGCACGGGTTTAAAGTTAGTTTAAAATTACGTACCTTGCACCGGAGTGTAGTGGAATGGATGCTTTTTGTTTTGACGAAGTACTTTCCACACTTTCCATATTGAAATATCAAGATGTGATGCCACATTTCTAATGCTTCTTGTAGGGTCTTCCTCAAAAAGTGCCAGTATTCTCTCGTCTACTTCAACATTATGTCGCACAATATGGCCCCTTGGTTCATTAAAAGTAACACTGCCAGTCTCGCGTATGCGTCGGTATGTGTCTTGGAAGACTCTGCGGCCAGGTAATCGTCTACCAGGAAAGCGTTCCTGGTAAAGTCGTTGCGCTGCACGAGCGACGCCATTAGCGGCTCCGTAAGCCATCATGATGTCCGCATATTCTTCGTTAGAGAATGTCGCCATTGCAATAACAAAAAACTCAAAGTTTAACAATAACAACAAAAATTAAACAAATGTAACAAGAACCAGCAAAACTTAACGATAACAAAGTAATAAAAGAATCGCGGAGTACGGTGAACTAGCACACACGTTAGGTAGCAGAGGCAGTCATGTCTCGACTAAAAAAATGGCGGGTCGGGCGGCGCGATTTATTCAAACCGATTTAAGGTATGCAAGAAAGAGATAGAAGATAGATTTTACTGTGAAAGAGTGAGAAAACAAATTTTACCTCTTTCTCAAGTAACAGTTCCGCAATAAATATTTTTTCATTAGAATTTGGAATGTAGTTTTATGTGACTTGATTCACAATTCTAGCGAATTCACAAAGTTGTTAAAATACTTTTATGGCATGTGGCACATCATTAGAAAGAGGATAGACTGGAGAATTAATGAGGGAGTTGGAAGATCCCGGTCGCTTTTGGTTTTTTTTTTTGTAGCCTTATAAATAGCTGTAACATGTACAGCTTTAATTTAAGTTTTACCTCTGCGAGTGAATTAAAAAAAAAACTAGGTCACTCGTACCACTAATTTTGTATTTAAAAGTATTCTTAAACAATACACATCGAAATAAAATTAAAATTCAGAGTCTACGCCTTATATTTTTTTTTAAATCTGTATTTGAATGTAAAATTTGGGTCTTTTTTTTGGAAAACAATAAAAAGTCGATAAAAAAAAATCCACAGAGCATGAGGGGTGTTAAGGGGTCTGAAAGGCTAGCGGATGACCCCTTCAGTCGACCATTTTAATTTGGCACACGATGCACCAAACACCCTGTATAATCGTAAAACAAAACAAATGACATTTAAAAACATGAAACTACACTGACACAATATGAATAAACTGAGATCAAGCGTGAAGTAGTCGTCGTATATTTCGGCAAAACGAGACTTTATAGTAAATGGACTTGGCCTACATTGATATTCCCTCCGTCCATTTCAGCAATAACTCAAATTGAAGGACGAGAAATATCAAAGAATATCCCAAAGTCTCATCCAGGCCGAAATTGTAAGCGCCGCGGGGGAAACACATTTAAGGCATTCTAATAAACGTAATTTCTGCAGAACACACCAATAAAAAGTTTATTATATGGCCGCTATATACCGGTATTAACTTTATCATGTCGGAAATGTTTATTTAATTAATGTTTTCCTAGAATATTAGCGGGTAGGAAGTGACTCAATTTAATTTAGTGAATTATTGACTCCATACATTAATATTATAAAGGCTGGTTTCTTAACAGCTTGGTAATATGAAAATAAAGTACTTAGTTATATAGTTAGTTACAAGCAGATACTGTCTGAATGTATACATCCATACATAAACAAATTTAAAAAAATTAAGTGTATGTTTGTAATGTCAAAATAACAGCTTTTTACTAAATGCATATGAAGGGGACTTCTTGGCGGGAAAGTGAAGCGTCATGTTCAGCAGTTTGTTTAATTTTCCAAAATTTGTGTTTAGCCGAATATGAATGTGTAATAATGGTGGATTATTAACCATTAAGTGTTTGTGAACGTGCATTAGTGTAGGCAAATGAAACAAAACAGTGCAACTTCGCTTCAAGTTCTCTCAAGAAGTCCGCGTGAGGTCTCAGTAAAGTGCCACATCTTTACTGAAACTCAAGGGGAGTGGGCGGGGATATCATCATCATGCATTTATAATTCATTTCATCAATATTTTAAACAAGAACTAAAACTTGACATTGGCTAAAGTTTTGATATGAAGAATGAAAGATTGGTAAAGGTTAAAGCCAGAAAAAAAGAAAAAAAAAAAAAAAGTTTATACGGACCTACCGTATAAACTTTACTACTGAATAAAGAAAAAAAAGCCTGTCTGTCTGTTTGTTCCGGCTAATCTCCAAAATGGTTAGACCGATTTTGACTGGACGTTTACTGGCAGATAGCTGATGTTATATTTTGAGTAACTTAAGCTACGTTTATTTTAGAAAAAGCCGCAGGCACCAGCTAGTTTCTTATAACATTAGTGAAAACAAGATTATTTTTTTCCAGCTACAGATACACTTTTAATTTAACTTACCGTTTATATGTACCAAAATGTTTTTTTCAGACTCAACTTAAACTCAAACTCAAAGCATTTATTTTAATTAAATCAATTACAGGCACTTTTGAACTGTCAAAGAGTCGGTCAGTTAGTCAGAAAGTTGAACCTATTTGCCCATTCCAAAACGTAGATCTCTATGGAGAAGAACAGGCAAGAAACTCCAAGGACGCTCTATTAAATCAACATATTACAAAATCCTGGGTACATTATTCTTGTCGCTTCTTTAAGTCAGAACAATGTATAAAAATAAATTATTTAAAAACAATACAAAATTACAAAAAAGATTACAAATAAGCCCTGTCAGTTAAGAGATGACCAGTCTCAACTGACGGCGCCCGTTCACGAACATGACGCGTGGATCAGCACCATCCAGCTCAACCATTTTGTAGGGAACCGAATGATCCAACACACGCGCCACCATCAGCGAGGCATTTAAGTGAGCATGACATACTCTTAACTGCCAAGCTTTTTTAAGTCAACTTAAATCATAAAATAATAAACGGCTTCATGGTACTCATGTACTCACTCTGTTTTCTGATAGTTTTGGAAAAGGGTTAGGTAAATGAATTAGCAACAACCTGAGTCATTCTTCTCTAAACTATTGCATGCCTCAGACTTCCTACAAAAAAATAATGTATTCAATAACTAGGAATGAATATGACCCTAACTCCATTATTACTGTACTAATAGGTAATAGTTTTAATGTTAAAAAAGATGATATCACTGACAGTGTGACCAAACTTTTGAAGGTAAACTGTAAGAAAATAATTTTGTGTGCTTTTCCGTACTTTGAGCACTTGTCAAACAGGCAAAACAACTACATTCACATGTTAAATAATTACATGCATTTCTTAGTTAGTCACCATAGTGACAAGTTTATATTTTTTGACACCAACATTTTTGTTGATAAGCTAAGGTCGACTAGGGATACTGTGTATCTGCCCATTAGTTTTAGACGTCAAATAGCTAGGCTATTAGCTTTTAATATTAACCCAGACATAACTAGTATGTCGAAGTCTATAATTAGCACCACATTTAGTAATAGTACTAATGTTAAGGTGGTTAGTTCTAATAATTTAAACTAGTTTGTAAGACAACAGAAGGTACCACTAACAGTATAGTTACACTTAGTAACAAAAAGGTATTTTCTAGCACTAACATAGTTAACAGTAGAAAGGGAGCTAAGCAGAAATCCTTGAAGTTATTTCATCAAAATATTCAAGGTTTTTCTTCCAAACAATTGGAAATCGAATTGTTTTTAGAAAAAACAATGTTTGACATTATTTGTTTAACTGAGCATTGGCTAAAAGATTATGAAATGTTAATTAATTATGAGAATTATAGTGTGGCCAGTTGTTTTAACCGGAAATCAATGCTGCGTGGTGGTTCACTAATCTTAATTAGAAGTTGTATTAAATCAAAAACTCGTAAAGACATAGTTGAACTGTCGGTTGAACATAGCATTGAACTGTCTTGTGTTGAGCTAGATAAGCATGTTATAGTGTGCGTTTACAGACCCCCAAACTATCAAAACTACTCTCTATTCGAGTCTGTTATGGAAGATGTTTTGGCAAAACTTGTAACTGGGAATAAATCAGTAATTATCTGTGGTGACTTTAACATTAATATTTTAGAAAATAATTCAAATACCAGTAGATTGTTAAATCTGTTTAAATCATTCAATTTGTCAAATGTGTTTGTAGAACCAACTCGAATAACTACGACTACTGCTACATGTATTGATAATGTTTTTTGTTGCTGCGACTATTCAGATAAAGCTATTATTAATTATCTCCCTTCTGATCACAGTGGTCAAACCGTAACTTTTGAGTCCAACATACCAATACAAAAAGTGCAGATACAATTCAGACCAATAACATCTGTTAATTTAAATAAATTTAATAGCACTTTAATTTGTAAGTTAGGTGTTATGGACCTTTCAATGAACAGTGTTGACATTTTGTATAAAGAATTCTTTTCGGTAGTCCAAACCGAGTTCAATAATTATTTTAAAAAGAACACTAAAACTATCAGCCCTAGGTTTTTATTTAGTGACTGGGCAACTAAAGGACTCAGAAAAAGTAGGGAAAGACTTTTCGAGCTGTATGGCCATAAGCCTTATATAAACACGGAAACTTTTAATAAATATGTTGCTACTTACTCCAGAACTTTTAAAAACACTTGCAAGGCAGCTAAAGCCTTATACATTAGCAACAAGGTTAAGTCAGCAGACAATAAAATTAAAACGGTTTGGAAAATTATCAATAATGAAACGAATAGGAACAAAAAGCATGATTCTGATTACGCACTGGAGACGTCATGTGGTCTCATTTGCGATAGCAAAGAAATTGCTCAAGAATTTGTAAATTTCTTTACCAGTATCCCACTGAAAACTACAGAAACTTTAAATTCCTCGCCCTCGCTCGCTTTTGACTCTGTAAGGGCGAACGTTTCAGCCTGCTCTATTGAATTTAACTTTAAGCATATTAACCCAATAATAGTATTAAAAGCTTTTAGGCAAATCAAGATCAAATTGTCCGAAGATCTTTGGGGAATGTCCATTAAAGTCTGTACGTCCATAATTGAGACTATTGCGCCTTACTTAGCCTTAATATTTAATTTGTGTGTGGATCAAGGAGTCTTCCCGGATTTAATGAAATACAGTAAAGTAATACCACTTTTCAAATCCGGGGACAGTAAAGACACAAATAATTATAGCCCCGTATCCGTGTTGCCGGTTTTCAGCAAGGTGTTTGAAAAGGTAATGCTTAATCAAATGCTCAATCATTTCAACTCGAATAAAATCCTTCACGATCAACAGTATGGTTTCACCAAAGCACGTTGTACGACCGACGCCGGTGTAACCTTATTAAGACACATTTTTAACGCGTGGGAAGAGGCCCAAGATGCCATAGGAATCTTTTGTGACCTTTCCAAGGCATTTGATTGCGTCGATCACGAAACCTTGCTATTGAAACTTGAGCATTACGGACTTGGAAAACTTGCGCTTAGTTTAGTAAAATCTTATTTAAACGATAGACAACAGCTAGTTCAAATAAATGGTATCAATTCACTCGGTTTAAAAGTAAAAATGGGTGTTCCTCAAGGCTCGATATTGGGTCCTTTCCTCTTTTTAGTGTATATTAATGATCTACTCCATTTATTAAATAATCAACCACAAATGGTGTTATTTGCTGACGATACTTCTTTGATTTTTAAGGTAGATAGACGTGCTACAAATTTTGATGACGTAAATAACGCCTTACTGCAGGTCCAAAATTGGTTCACTGCCAATAATTTAGTATTAAATGGAAAAAAAACGAAGTGCATACGATTTTCTTTACCAAATGTAAAAAGTAGTGATTATGAGATAGTATTGAATCAAGAGAAACTAGAATTCGTCGATAAAACTGTTTTCCTGGGGATCACGCTCGACTCTAGGCTTCAATGGGGTCCTCATTTAACATCTCTTGCAGGACGGCTAAGTTCAGCAGCATATGCTGTCAGAAAAATCCGTCAATTTACTGATGTAGATACCGCGAGGCTAGTCTATTTTAGTTACTTTCATAGTATCATGTCTTACGGTATTTTACTTTGGGGACGGGCTGCAGACATCGAATCTATTTTTATTCTGCAGAAAAGAGCCATCAGAGCCATATATAATCTCCGCAGGCGCGATTCTCTTAGGGAACTGTTTAAGGATATTAACATCATGACGGTGCCTTGTCAATATATCTATGAAAACATCATGTACGTAAGAAAAAATTTACATCTTTTTAGTAAAAGAGGCGAAAGACATAATTATAGTACTAGAAGTAGGGATCTATTAGCTCAACCAGGTTTCAGACTGGCAAAAGTAGACTTATCTTTCATGGGGTACTGTTTAAAATGTTACAATAAAATCCCTCCCGTCATACTTCAACTGAATGAGACGAAATTCAAATCTTGTATAAAACGCACACTATGCAAGCAGGCATATTATAGGTTGGGGGATTACATCGCTGATAGAAATGCTTGGCTCAATGCTGGTCCAGCTCCACAACCACAACTAATTTATTAACATTTGAAAATACTGTTGGAGCTGATGAAGATTGGAAGACTATCTTTTCATTGTATAAACTCGAATATCCTTTGTATTATATAATTGCATATCACAGGTGTGAGTACTTTGTGCAATAGAGCTACCATTTACCGGGTAATTATGTCTTTCATTGACTTAAATGTACCCTGGCGGCTGAGAGTATGTCCTGCTCACTCAGATGTCTCGCTGATGGTGGCGTGTGTGTTGGATCATTTAGCTCCCTTCAAAATGGTTGAGCTGAATGGTGCTGATCCATGCGTCATGTTCGTGAACGGGCGCTGTCAGTTGGGACTGGTCATCTCTTAGCTGCCACGGCTTATTTTTAATTATTTTAGTTTTGAATTGTTATCTTTTTATCACGGACGCTTTTGACGTATTGCATCGTTCTCACATCTTTAACTTCAATATGAATGATGTAACCAATATTTTGTACCAATATTTTAATTTAAAAGAGTGCCCGTGGAGTTTCTTGCCCGTTCTTCTCCATAGGAACCTACTATTTGGAATGGGCAACTAGCTTCATATTTGTAACTGACCGACTTCTTGACAATTCAAAAGTGCCTGTCAATGGTTTAATTGAAATAAATGCTTTGAGTTTGAGTTTGAGTTTTGAGTTCACAAAATTTACAAAATTGGAAAAATCAATTTTACTAACAGGAATTTTTTTATTACCTATTGAAGTATTCAAAAAACCGGCCAAATGCGAGTCGGACTCGCGCTCGAAGGGTTCCGTACTATTATCTAAATTTCAACTGTCTAACTATCACGGTTCATGAGATACAGCCTGGTGACAGACGGACAGACAGACAGACGGCGGAGCCTTAGTAATAGCGATCCCGTTTTACCTTTGGGTACGGAACCCTAAAAATAAACCTTGATTTTGTTTTTTTCCCGTGGTGGAAAATCCTCATGGATGTCCTCCGCCCTAGGGCGGGCGGAGGGGTCTGTCAGACTATTGCTGACTAAAAAACCACCCCGGCGTTCCCTTCTCACACTTGCACCGGGGATCATGGGATCAAGCCCGCCTCTGCGGGCCACCTCAAGTCTGGGGGAGGTGTTAGACGGCGACAACTGTATCAAAACTATTACCTACTCGTAATAGCAAAGTAATTCCTGAAAAATATAGCGTGACACTGCTCACTGCCTACCAAAGAGATGGCTATAACATTTCGATCGCTAGAACAGCTTTAAAGTACCTACATTAATGTTAAGTCTAACGTATCTCGAAAGTCCTAAAAAAACCTTTATTACTCCCAACAGTACAGTTGTTTAGTACTGAACATCCGAAATTATCTTTAAACTAGTATGAAACGAGCTATTACAGCAGGCAGCGGTAACATGAGCACGACAATTTAAGAGAATTCGAGTGTATTTGTTTTTAGCCCGTTAATGAACTAGTTCGAATGGGAATAGAGTGAAATTGTACCAAATAGCGCTCGAGTTACGATCTGGGGCTAGTGGTGTTTAGAAACGTTATGTAATATAGCTATATACAGAAAATAAGGTACTGTAGCGGCATCAACATCGCCACATGCGAACTACGCCTCACACTGACGTCACGCAAAATCCGGCATCGCGTAAGCAGAGTTTACCGCGCCACTAGCAAATATACAACATCCCGACATCAACCGTCGGGCAGTTGCCCACCAGACACAACACCCGTCTGGTCGGAGGATCCTCCCTATTCTATAGAGGATGAGTGAACTTTACACCCTGTTCCTCATGCCTCTAAAGTACCTAAACAGCTGTGCACTCGCTTGATTTGCGATTTGTAGGTTTTTTTTGGTTTTTTATTAGGATTTCAAGGCAAAAAAAAGTGTTGAACAAATAATGGAAAATTAAATGTGTTCTATTACATTAAACGTTACGTTCAAAAAAAGTGTTCTATTACTATAACATTAAACGTTACGTTCAAAAAATACATTTCTTATTATTAAAATATACTTATTAATATTTAAAATAGAATCGCATAAAAAATATAATAAGCTAAAATTAAATATCATTAAAACAATTGCGGAACAGGTAATTTGGCCTAAATGACAAGAGATTATGGGAAAACTTAACACACTTCGGAAGGTAAATCTTTGTTACGCATTTGGTTTCCGAACTAGGGCCTCGATTGCAATCGGTTTTCGGTTCGTGACCACTAAATTACGTAAACTTTCAAATGAGTATTATTTAAACTAAGTAATCCCGATAGAAACAGCCCTGGTTAAAGATCAACTAGTATTAAAATGTTACCTCTGAAAGTACCTATAAATAGAGAGAATCGCAGATGACACGACTATTAAGTGTAGCACACCAAAACGGACTTGCCGGTCTTGAACTCTAAGGATTCTATGCGGCTGGTAAAAGCAACCCGAAAGTACGCAAGCCTGCTGGTGTACCCTGGAAAAGGCCGGAAGCAGCCCTTTTTAACTGATTGTACACCTACAACAAACAAAACAGGGAGTAAAACTTCCACTGAGAGGGCAAATAAGGGAAAACACATAGCAAATTAATTCGAAGATTATCACCATTCGTGCAGAGCTCAATAATATAACTTGGTTGACTGCAGATAACAACTTGAAACCTGATAAGGAAGTAAGGTAAAGTATTATAAATAAAATTTACTTAATTGGCTCAATTTAAAATTAAAGTCGAAAATATATAAAAATCGACTAGATTGAATTCCCATTCTTCAGCAACTCAAGTTTTCCAATAAAAAACTGACACTCTTGTTTACGTCTTAAACAAACTTGCAAATTTAAAAAATTATGAATATTAAAAAATGTATGAAACTGAACTGAACTAGAAAAATAATAAGTTGGAACCGGAGGTCACCGTATTGTATGATTATACAGTACAGTCAAAGGGACTGTCTGTTTAGAAAAACTATGAGTTATTTTCACGTTTCTAAGGATCAAAATAATAGTCTTCTATGTTATGCTATTGAAACTCCGTTATAATATATAATATTGGCAACAATAACAGAGTATCAGTATACCTATGTCATAAAAGAACGCTCAACAAAATATGAGGATTGTATTACTACTACTTAATATTTAGCAATCAATCGCTCTTTTTGGGTTCCGTACCAAAATGGTAAAAAGGAACCCTTATGGTGAGACTAAGTCTGTCTGTCACACCTAGATATCTCAAGAACTACTAATGCTATCAACTTGAAATTTAGAATAGTTTTAGATGTCGTTTGCCCAACTATTTTGCAAATAAGAAAGAAATTGAAAGGGGGTCTTGAAAATTTGAAGTGAGGCTACTAGGGCATGTGGGGTCATCATATGAAAGAGCGCAGTTTGCACATTCTCAAAAAAAAAAATCCCCTTGCCCTTTTTAATGTAACCAGTATTCTAGAATCTTCATTAACTCACGAACATCCCGAAATGTTCTAGCTTTCAATACAAATCAAAAGAGTCAAAGTACCTATGCAGTTTGACTTTACTGCCATGCAATGGCTTAACAGGCTCTTCAGAATGTGAAATCCTTTGTCAGACTCAATAAAACAGACGAAAATATAAAGGTTGTTAGCTGTCAAACGCCCTTAGTGACACATTCCGTAAAATAAGGAAAAAAATCCAATTCGACCTCGTTCGATTCGCAGTCTTTAGGTCAAACGATTTTTTAATCGAAAATTCAACTACGAGTATCCTATAGAATTTTTAACCGACTTCCAAAAAGGAGGAGCCTATTATGTTCGTCTGTATTTTATTTTTTATTTATGTACACCGATTACTTCGTAAATTGTGGACCGATTTTTTTTAAATTCTTTTTTTGTTTGATGGGTTACTCCTGAAGTGGACTCATTGTCACCAAGTCAGAATCTGATGAGGAAATCCCATGGAAATCGAGGGAAATCTTCAAATTTTATAGGCACACCTAAAGCGATTTGGATGTTTTTTATTCTTGAAAAGCACCATTTGTTGAAGAACTGTTGGAACTGATGATGAAAACCACAGATGGCCACCGGAACTACTTAATAATAGGAATTTCACGGGTTGCGATTCGATTAGGTACTTTAATATGGTTGCTAAGCAATTTATGCTCATCACAGTGCATATTATGGTTTTAATCGAAAATTTTCCCCGATTGTAATTAATCTAAATCATAAGTTTACTTTACTTTATACTTGAATATTTTTTCCTTTTTTTTAATCTACTATTTTATCCTCAGGATGAGTGAGACCAAATTTCTGTACGTAGTAGGCATAAGTTTTATCCTGCCATCACCACCATTACCGGCGTTAGGCTGTTCTAGCGCCTGGCACAAATCGAGACTCTAATATTGAGAAATGAATGGAAAACCCAACAGAACTGCCTGAGCTGAGGGTCGAACCCAGGACCTTACAGTGACCGTGACATTCACTCAATCCTAAAAACGCCACTCCACAGCAATCTATAGCTAAGCTGACATGTATTTAGCTTGGTTAGTATGAAAATGTAAACGAAATCGTCCACTGCGACCCACGGCCACGCGACGTGCCTGGCAAAAAATATACCCGTACAGCTAACGTGGCAAACCTCTCCGTGCATATCCTACGTAGCAGTGGACGGACGCCTTAAGACTCAGATATATGCCAGTGACCTTGAGTGGTTAGCTTGCGTGTTCTGTACTGAGCTCACGCAACACGTCGTACGTTCAGCCAGTAATAGGACTCGCCCATTAAGGCGCGCTGTTTCCAATTTGACGCATTATTAATTTATTATACACAAAACAAAAGGTATTTTAATAAAAAGCGTATACTAAAAGATCAATACTCGTAATTAAATCTTTAAATTGGTGAAGGTTTCAGAAAAATA
Source organism: Tiliacea aurago (assembly GCA_948098905.1). Taxonomy (NCBI): domain Eukaryota; kingdom Metazoa; phylum Arthropoda; class Insecta; order Lepidoptera; family Noctuidae; genus Tiliacea; species Tiliacea aurago. The sequence goes on from OX402596.1 coordinate 19,728,088, forward strand.
CGCGTGGTCGATTTTGCGCCATTCTCAGTTTTTTATCCGCGTTAGACATAACTTTACAAATTAATTTCACTATGTAATATAAACATAATCTAAAATATTCACATATTAAATTATTGAAAAAATGCTCTAATTTAACATATATTTTTTTCAAATCATTAACACTACTCGTTTAGACGTGATCTTCAGTATAAAATCATTAAAAGTCGGTTATCGTCGCCTTAACGCCATTTTTAAACATTCTGGCATACACTTTATCACGTCAAAACAAATAAGGAATAGTAACATAGTCAACAAATAAACGTTAGCTAAAAGCTTTGTCTAGCAACGCCTACGCATAAGTAAACTTTAACTCATATATAAAGGGGATGCCAACCTTTGCAAAACATTCCAACATCGACTTCGGGAACAGTGTCAGTACACCAAGAATATTTATAACAAAAATGTTTAAAATCACAGCAATTATTAGTCTTATGTTCATCGGTAAGTAAAAACATTCATTACAAAATGTATAGTTGTCAAGTCTTTTATATTTTCGTCAGTTTTCTTATTATTTCCATTATGAAGTCGGGACACGTAATAACTTTTTAAGTTAAGGCATTGAGTAGACTGTTGCATAGAAAACTGTATACATGATAAAAATAGCATACACTTTTGGCCAATGTTGACATCAACCTAAAACGTTTTTAAAGGCCAATTAGTTTCTGTCATTATAAATTATAATTAATATAAATAATAATTTATAATTGTCCTGTGAACTTGACAGTGTCTGATTTTTTATTCGATCTGAAATTTAAAGAAGATAAGTCATTCGGCGGTATTGACATATCGACGCAATATAATATAATGCTGAGTTACCAACATATAGAGCAGATAAATATTATCGTGCAATGAGCAGAAAAATATAGCAGAAGGAGATGAACATATTTTGGATGTGGCTGTACCCGGGTACAAATATGACACATAGGGCTAAACTATGTAAAACATATTTAGTAGAACTCTTTTAAATGGAACTCGTCTGGGGAACTACGAATATACGATTACTACCCTATCCAAGCGTCCCTGAGTTCCAATTTGAATAAAGGAAAATGAAAAACAAAAAAAAAGTAATGGAATAAATTGCTCACCATTGTTTGTATACATACCTACATATTTAATTTATTTGAATTGATTAATTTTATTTTGATTTAACTTATTTTTATTCTTTAATTATTTTTATAATAAATAATATAATTTGAAAGCTACAGTAATATTTTACAATAATTATTCTATTATATTGATTTGAACTGGGATGTTTTTTTTAGTAAGATGATTTAAAATATAATTTATTCATTTTGAAGTAAAACTTCGTTAGGCACGCTTGACTTGGGGAGTAAGCTGGTGAATGAGTTACGGAAGTGACGAGAGCATTACGGAAGTATAATTAGTATTACTATTTGTTTTTTTTTCAATTGTGTGGTCTAAAGTACACTCGTAATTTTTTGTTTTTGTTTTGTTTTGCAGTGCCCATACAGGGTGAATGTTTGAGTCTTTTATTCTTATTCTAACCTCTGTTTGTAATAAACTGATTTCATTTGAAGAGTTTGTCGGTGTTAAAACAGGCACATCAGACATTTCAGCTTAGTCTCTGATGCAACTTAGTCTGCATGATGGTTTGCACAAAAATAGCCTCCAGAAGTTTGTTATTGAATGGTAAACAAGCCTACTTCCCATCTGATAAGTGGTTAACGCTGCCTATCTGCAATAGACCGACTCCCTAGGGACAAGGCTAAAATGTGTTATAAGCCTGTAACCCGAACCGGAATACAGCAAATCATAGCGGCAGAAACTTCCCCGGATGAACTCCTTCACTAAGACTACCTTTTACTAGGGATTCAAGAAGTGCCAAAAAGTATATATAATAAATCGTAACAATAAAAAAAAAAAATTAAACCAATTTCAATATAACGAAAAAAACATCGATTTATCGATATATCGGTGAAATTTTTAAAAAGGCATTCGTACTTTATGAAATTCTATTTTGTTTGTTTTGTTATTCTTATACAGCCCAACCAACCAAACCAGGTTTGGTTGAACCAAACTAGGAACATAATTTCTGATGTAAAATCTTATATTAATGAAACATTGGTAAAAATAAGTTAACTTTTTTACGGCTCTGAATTCCAGCGGTTTTAGTCAGTGGTATGGTGTTGCTATTGGAAATATCGTATTTGATACATGTCCGATACTTGATATTTTATATCGATGTATCGAAATTAAAAAAAAAAAATATCCAATTTTTTTTATATTATATTGAAAAAAAAATATGTATCGATACTTACATCGATATTTTTTCTACAAGCGTCCCGATTCTACTTACTTAAAAAATCTTATTGGTTTTTAATAAATGGTTGACATCGTATAGTTTTTATTCAGTCGGCGAATTTCTTAAGAATAAACTTGTCAGTCCAGTTAGCATTTCAGGAATGCAATCTAATCAATTGTAGAACTTATGTAACTTGCTTTGTTAATTTAGTTACCTTGTTGCTTCCTACTTATCTTAATATTTATGTTATGTGTTTATTTTATTTCTTATTTTGCTTTTTGGTCCCATTTTATGCTGCACCGGTTGACGTCATGATGTCAAAGCCGCGCGCTGGCTGTAGCTAAATCCCAGCGCTGGAACTCTGTCTTGGGTGTGTCACAGCATTATGCTGAGCGATGATCGTTTGGCGTGGGTGTGACGCATATTTTCCCCCAACTAGTTCTTTATTTGTGTTTTTTCTTTGCGTCATGTTTACCGCAAAATGTATTTTTTTTCTTTCAGTGAGCTCGGTGTGGTCTGCATGTGACTCATGCGGCAGCGAGTGCTCGAGCGCGTGCGGCACGCGGCGCTTCCGAGCGTGCTGCTTCAATTACCTGAGGAAGAAGAGGGGCCCTGAAGACTTCAAGGTAACTTAGAGATAGAGGCCGATCGAAAACTGTTTTTTTTTCGGCCAATCACAAAAAAAAATTCGGCATTATTTATATTTTCGGCCAAAACCGAAAATGATAAAAATATTATTTGGTTTGTAAATAGGTTACTAAACGCAGTGTCAATCTTTCAATCATTATTTGTAACCGTTAAAACTGCAATCACATTAAACTTTATACTTTTCTGAAAGACATATCTATTAATAATTAAACAATTTTATGTTGTATGCGAGAAAAAGCTATTTTCTTTTTCTAAAAATCCGATTGTCTGCAGTCGAGTTAGTTAATTTTTATAGTGTTATATTTTTGAAATAGTCTCCTCAAGCCAAAAGGAAAAAAAAAATGTTTCTTTAATACGTTACTTATTGACGTCTCAAATCCTGTAAGTTTGTAGGTATAAATAATAGCTATTTTTTTAAAAAATGGTTTGAAAAAACAAATCATAAAATAAAATTATATTTTAAGGGATAAGCTTTAATTTAAATTTATACAAATATTATAGTTTGTCGTTTAAATATTTATTTTCAATATAGTAGTATTTTCTTATTAAAAATTGTTTTAGTAGGTACCCAGTAACTGAGTTTTGGCGTTCAGATAGGCAGTCCCCCCCAATGTAAAATACTGGTATTCAGCTAGCATTAGCTGTTGTCAGCGGTTTTATTTGCATGCTTGGTAACTTCTTTATGTATCCGGATAAAAAGTATCCTATTATGTTAATCCAGATCATAATCTACCTTTGTGCTGTTAAGGGTTGATTGAGTGACAAACCTTTGCACTTTCTTATTAAAAAAAGAAAGAATAATTATTTATTGGGACTCACACAGGAGATCACAAATTAAACTAAAACACAGTCTTAGAAACTTTAAAAACAAAACAAAAAAAAAAACAAAGTAAAATGAAAATAAAAACAAAGTCATGTACGAGGCCAAAAGGCTCCTATCTCAGCACGATGCTGCTACAATTAAAAATAAGTGCCGCAACGCTGGTATTCTGATAAGGCCCACTATGATGTCATGGATAGATACAGAAATAGTTAATAAATAAAATAAAATAATTAATAGATGTATGTAGTTAATACTACTAGTAGGATTCCTTATTTATTTAAGGATTTTTTGTGCAAAGAATCCTATATAAATTTTTCTCTTCTCTCTTTCCAGGTCTATACTCTCGGCCAGGATGTTAAAGAAACTCAGTCTAGGTCAAATCTACCCGCCGTTTTAAACGATCCCATCACCAGTAGTTTTTCAAACGAAAACTACCCATACTCTTCTGAACTTATGGTTTATAATAACTTGTACTAAACTGCTCATATGTAGGATTGTAGGTATAATTATGTACTTGACATTTTGTATTTTGGACCCCATCAATATAAGTTTTAAACTATTTTTACTGAAAAAACAATAACGTTACATAGTCAAGACTACGGCTAGCTAATTGTGTATTGTATATGGAAAACACTATAATGTAAAATGTATTATTTTAATTACCAATAAATAAGTTCATAATAATTATTGTACTTTAGATTTTTAATTTAAAACCCTGTCTATCAGTCGCACGTCAGTGGTAACACTTAAAATATAAAAACCGTAATTATACGTATTAATATAATATAAATTTATTTCATAATGGACAGGTTTTAACAAATAAGTTGTAGAGGCCGTCTTTTAAGTGTTCATTTCCGATCTCCACGCGGGCGAAGCCGCTGGCCATTTAAATAACATATAATAAATGGATGTGGCTCAGGTGAATTAAATACCGATTATCCTTAATTAATTCCCGTTTGAGTTCAAGCGCATACAGTTTCCGGTATCCTTCAGCACGCAAAAGTTATATTTCAAGGTGAGGAATTAACCTTAGACCAAGTCTTAGACGACAAATCGATTAGAATTGTTGGAGCAGGTGTGTTAAATATAATTATGCATTGTAATAAAAATATAATTGGAGAACCGGTAAGTCATTTAAATTATAAAGAAAAATTACACTGCCAAAAGACTGTAGTAATATTTGAAAGAGAGGAATCAAACCCATGCCCACGCCCTGTTCCTGATGAGTAAGATGAAGATAAGATTAGTGAGTATTATCTCATCGGTAAAGAACATAGAAAATGACGTTTTACTAATTCTTGGGAATCCCGGAGTGGGTAAGTCGACTCTACTCACCGACGTGTCTCTTAAAACGAAATAATAGGATCCAACAATTTGGATACTTAGAATTGACTTATTGGAGTACTCCAGACAATTCTGTGAGTGGCAGAAAGGTAAAACAGTCATCTCTAATATGGAAACTTTAAAATTCTTGTGTCAAGTTGCACTTAGCGAGGAAAGTAGCAAAAAGGACGATGTACAAATAAGACCCGAAGAATTGCCAAGCTTAAGTGGCAGTAGGCAGGGCACATTGCTCGCAGAACTGATGGCCGATGGGGCCGAAAGGTTCTGGAGTGGCGACCGCGTATCGGAAGACGTAGCGTTGGAAGGCCTCCTACAAGGTGGACCGATGACCTTGTGAAGGCCGCAGGTATCCGCTGGATGCGGGAAGCACAGAACCGGTTGAAGTGGCGGTGCTTGGGGGAGGCCTATGTCCAGCAGTGGACGTCTTTCGACTGAAATGATGATGATTATGATGACAAATAACTCTGGAAGAGTATAATGACACCATATATCTAAAGGATTGTACAGGTAATGAGTGGACTGCATTTGAATTGCAAATGTTCCTGAATTATTATTATAATACAAAAAACCGGTCAAGAGCGAGTCGGACTCGTGCACCGAGGGTTTCGTACGTATATAAGATGTTAATGATTTCTGAAAAACTGTGCTATTTAGAGACATCGTTTTATTTTTCCTATAATCTTTACATACACTTCTATCACATAGAATAATTTCAGATTTTATCTATGCAAACTTCGGAGACAAAGCCAACGGTATTTTTTTTTACATTTTTCATCAAAAGTCGGAAACTATGCTGCCTAAAAAAAACAAAAATGTTTGAGAATGTGCAAACAGCGTTCTTTCATATGATACCCCACATGCCCTAGTAGCCCCACTTCTCATTTTTAAGACCCCCTTTCAGTCCCTTTTGCAAAAAAAAAATATTTTTTAAAATTTCTTTCTTACTTGCAAAATAGTTGGGCAAACGTCATCTAAAACTATTCTAAATTACAAGTTGATAGCATTAGTAGTTCTTGAGATATACAGGTGTAAAAGACAGACTTAGTCTCACCATAAGGGTTCCTTTTTACCATTTTGGTTCAGAACCCTAAAAACGAATTATCTTATTCGAAGGTTTTGATGAAATCTGTCCAAACTATGCGTGTGGTTTAGTATCTTATAAGATCAATAAAAAATAATTCACAGAAACAAAATATGGATCACTAGCAGATCTTATGACAAACATAGTATGATCTGACTGGATGCACCTGAAGACCAGTTTTTTACATGGATCGATTACATATCTGCCCCCACAACCCAGCTACTTGCTAGCCAAATGTCCTGCCAAACTCCATTTCAGAACTGCTACCCGTATTCCAATTTATTGAATTTTAAGGCGACGATAACCGCCTTTTAACGATTTTATACTGAAGATCACGTCTAAATGAGCAGTGGTAATGATTTGAAAAAAATATATGTTAAATTAGAGCATTTTCTCAATAATTTAATATGTGAATATTTTAGATTATGTTTATATTACATAGTGAAATTAATTTGTAAAGTTATGTCTAACGCGGATAAAAAACTGAGGATGGCGCAAAATCTACCAAGCGTATTTTTCTGAAACCTTCACCAATTTAAAGATAATTTAATTATTGATCTATTAGTATACGCGTTTTATTAAAATACCTTTTGTTTTGTGTATAATAAATTAATAATGCGTCAAATTGGGGACAGCGCTCCTTGATGGGCGAGTCCTATTACTGGCTGAACGTACGACGCGTTGCGTGAGCTCAGTACAGAACACGCAAGCTAACTACTCAAGGTCACTGGCATATTTCTCCGTCTTAACTAAATACAACTATGTTTTTAATAAGTAGTACACTTTTAGTAAATGACTGGGAACCGTGCACCTAGCTTCTGATATTTCATAAGTGCCCATGTAGGTTTATGTGAAATAAAATATTTTGATTTTTTCGACACTTTAGCACGCTTTTATTTCGGCATTCATTTAAGAGACGGTCATGTAAGTGAAAACGAGCAGTAGAGCGTCAATCGTCACTTTCCGAGGAGTCGGCACTCCAACGTATATAATACACGAACTCAATTCAACTTTTATATTGAATTTTTAATAACGAACTTTGAAGGAGGCGCCGCGTCGCGATGGCGAAATATGAAACTGAATATTTTAATTCTTTGATCGTGTTAAATGTATTTGGGATAAGTATTTTATCAATCTCTTTTTTGATAAAAGATTTTTGTTTAAATTGATACATAGGATAATCTGTCTGTCTTCGATTGGATCGGATAATAATGTATTTTCAATCGAGCGAAGAGTTATGGTTTTTCAGCAAGAATTTCTGTGTAGTTGCCCGGACTTTGGACTTATTCCCAGCTAACGGCAATAGGCTCGCCCTCTATTTCAAGGGACATAGGTAGTATAAAACTAGCGAAATATGGATTTACTGAACTGGAAGTGAACACTAACTTAGTTGGGATCAAGCTAGGATGCCTTTGAGTTCACAGAAATGACTATAGTCCACAGTAATTTACGTGAAACTGAGTACTATGCTACGCTTATGCACAGATTTTCCGACAGAGATTTATAGTACCTTAGTATCGGTGTGCGATTAATGCAAAAGTACTCTGAAAATGTTACAGTAAGCACCAACAAATATTGTTACATTAAAACGAGCAGGAAAATCATCTACTGTACCTAATTCTTATCGAATAAATTGGCTAATCATTGGCTCATATTTTGTTCTTTAAGGTGTACTTCTTAATGCAAACCTTTCTTTCACAAACACACAATCACAACTTTCTTTACGCCAAACATAATATTTGTTCATCGCAGAACATCGCAACCATGTTTTTAAAAACAAATAACATGGTAAATATCCCGTTTTATATAACTTTAGTGACATATTAATTGTTGCAAAAAAGGCTCGCAAGCAAGGCTTGAAACCGTTTTTCCTCATTAATATTCAATAAAAGTATAATTTAATTCAAGTAACAAGACTCATAGTGTTAGTATCAAAATACTCACACACAGTCACTAACACTTACTCGTATATATCGCAGAGTTAATAATTTTATGCTAAAAACCACAGAAGCCTTTGATGGCTTATACATTGCTAGTGAGTTCGGAAATTATATATATCTATAATATAGGTATTACAAAGTAACGATTCTAAAGATACAAATAATTTTTGATACAATTGAAGTTAGCTTCAAAGATTGTTTCATCACATTGAGTTCAACATTGATTTTGTAACAAAATATTAAATAGTTAACGAAATATATTATATTCGAAAACGTTTTTAATAACGGTTGAGGTTACATAGAAAATTAACAGGTTTCCGAGCCCTGCTCGCATCAAGGCAAAAGGTGGTTTTATTTTATTTTTTCGTGATTAGTCATAGCGGTATTCCTGATTGCTCCAAAATTTTTTTTCCAATTCCACCATTTTTCGAAAGTCTTTAAAATTAGAAGATTGTGGCTTATAGCTATTCGTAGAGAAAATTTTGTAATTAAACAGAGTTTGAGGTTTTGTCGAAAACATTTAGGAGAAAGTGATTACGGGGAAAAAACAATATTAAAAGTTTTAAATTCTGACACTTTCCATGTATTATGTATATTATAGAATAGAATAGAATAGAATAGAATACTCTTTATTATGTACACCATAAAAGTTACAGATATAAATGTTTAAATTTTACATAGGGTGACACAATGGGCGGTCTTATCGCTAAAAGCGATCTTTTACAGACAACCTTTGGATGGATTCAAGGGAGCAGGAGTGACAATACTGCAGGTAGTCAGTGGTGTACCGTTAACATATACAATAGATACACACATACACAAAGCATACACTTATCTAATAAATATATATGTCGACGCAAGGCCAACGTAAACTTTAAAAACATTAATTTTAAGTTCAATTTTAATAGTTAATTATGACTGGATAGGTTTAAATTAGTTTAGTTTTGATTATTGTAGTCAGTTTGCAATTTTTCAATATAAAAAGTTGTGTTATGATTTGCCGTTACTTTAACAGCAAACCATAACTGATGGTTTATTTAAACTTAGGTTTAAAAACAAGTTATCTATTGCTGAATTCATTTCTTGATTAATAAGCGATATACGTAAGCTTTAAAATAATTTCTGTTTAATTATTGTTTAATGAATAGTTGATTGAACTACTGTGTCAAGCTAAAAATATGGCGCGCGTTTAAAATATTCAGATAAATGTTTTAAACAATAGAGAATTAATTCAATGTTAAAATCGAGTGCTAATAATAGTAAAACTAATTAACAAATCATAGCCTGTTTTTTCAATCAATGTTATCTGCAATTTGTAAAATAAAAAAGAGGTGTAATGACTTCGCAACGACGACGCCATTTTTGGTATTGAAATGGCGAACCGTTGCGAGGGCGCATTCAGAAGAAAAATTCGGTAGAAGCAAGTTGTGCTATGACCAGAATATTTTGTGAGTACGATTTTCTAATATCTGTTTAGATTTTAAGACTGTTTTAATTGTGTTTAGCCAATAATAAGAATAAACCGTGTGTAGCTAAATTGTGTGTATTCATTTTTGCAATGAGTGAGCCTAGCGGTGGAGATCGTGACGTCAGCCCCGCTGACGTCACGATTTCTAAAAATCCGAATGGTCCTGGTTCTCCGTTATATACATATATACAATAATACACATGAAACAGTGCATGAAGTGCAGGGAACTGTACTATGTAATGATGATGTTTATTTTGATTTAAAATATTAAAATCACTGAAAAGAACGAAATAGTGAAGTAAAACCAAACTCATGAACAGCACTGAATGGATGAACTGTCTTTAGTATAGTCCGGAGGGACCTAGCTATGGTCACGCCATCTACAAATAGCTTTGACCGGCCTTCCTCATAGTTTTGTGAAATATATTAAAAAATAAGATGGCAGCGTTAGTCCACGAGCCAACATAGCAATAAATTTAGTATACAGGGTTATTTTTAAAACGTCAATTACTTCTTAAGGGGTCATTGTACTCATTATTATGAAAAACTTTTATTATGGGATCAAAACTGAAATCGCGAAAAAAAAACCAGCTGTTCCCTATATTTATGTTCGAATAATTAGTTAAAATGTAGGGAACAGCTGGGTTTTTTTTCGCGATTTTAGGTTTGGTCCCATAGTAAAAGTTGTTAATAATGATAAGTATAATGACCCCTTAAGAGGTTATTGACGTTTTAAAAATAACCCTATATAATAAGATACTAAATATATGGCAGGAGCAAATCGCCCAGCCATTACACAAAGCACGCTGTCAAAAGTCCCAATGACCAAGAAAGTAATTGCACAATGTTTGTCTTGTTTTAATGGCTCCGATAGTAGAACCCTGCAGAAACCCGTATACATTTACACAACGATGATAGGCAATATGTTGTGAAAGCCGATATCAGTGCCAACAATAGCCATTGAGAACAGGATCGAGTATAGTGCGGGGAAATTATGGATAGGTTGTACGAGTATGTGAGAAACCGGTACATACATTGGCATGAGATGGCACATAGTTTTGGCACAATATCTCGTCACTAAATAGTCAATACTATTATAATAATAAACATTTATTTCTCTTTCATGCAGCGTATAATAGAAAAAATATTATATAAATATCATAATTATTTGAAAGGACTATGGGCACGTATCCAGGGCACCAATGCGCCCATGGCAATAATATCAATGCATTATTATGTAGATTCCTCACTTATAAAAAACTACCAATGAAAAGCCACCTATATTGTTGCTTTCCAATTGTTATAAGGATAGGTATATAATAAACTACCAAAATCATATACGGAACTGCCAATCAATCGTTTTAAAACAGCTTTATTCAAATGGTATATAGACAAATAATTTTATTATATGAATAAGTATCTAAACTTTAAAGATTCACATTTACATTTTATTATTATAATTGATAAATGCTTAATATACTTAATAAATAATAATTATGATTTACCGAATTTTTTTGCAAATAAATTTCATTTCAGTTTATTTCAACAACAAAATACTTACAGTACTCACTAAACAATAAAACTATGTTAGGTATTACTTTAATTGAGTCTCATACAATTCTGATAAATCTATCTTATATAATAAAAATTAATGTGTTCGCTGGGAAGCGCATCATTTGAGAACGGCTGGACCAAATGGCCATTTTTTTATTTAAAAAGGTTTTTATAAGAAAAAAAATCCCGGAAATGTTATAAATTCGAGAAATACTGGAGGTCTTTTATCTATGAGATTTTTGTATTTAAATTATTGGAATTTGGGCAGGACATCGCCTTCCAGTTAGCTAGTAAAAAAATAAATATAACTACTTAATGCTTCAAGTTGACAACACAATCAAGAGTTAATTAATGAATTTACTGCTAATTAACTGTAACGCTAAATACCAGCTACTACAGTCGCTGACAATAGTTTGGGTGACAATTAGCAGTTCCAAATAGTTTAATAGTGATATTACACGCGTTGGCTCTTCATACTCTATGACGTCATTAAATTCTGTATCTATTGTAGCGACAGCCCGCCATTACAGTTAAACATAATGGAGCTTGCTAATCTATAACTATAATATAATATAACAAAGTCAAAACTGTGCATAGAACATGTTTGAAAAAAAGTAATTGCTACGAGGTGGGGGAACGAGTCTGATGCCGTAAATATAACTTGGTCCGTTTGTCTATTTGTCTGGATGTACTCGTATGTTCCAGATTGCCGCAAAAACGGTTGAACGGATTTGGATGAAATTACATACATACATACATAAACTCACGCCTTCTTCCCATGGGGGTAGGTAGAAACAATAGAACGCCACTTGCTACGCTCCTTACATACTCCTTTTGCTTCGCCTACGTTCATACATCTGGTCATACACGCACGCCGGTTGCGAGTACTACGCACGTGACCTTTCTGAAGAACATCACCAATTTGGTCACTATATGTCCTTCTAGGGCGTTCCCTCCCGGCGTTTCCACTCACCTCTGCTTTATTAGTCTTTATTTTTTTTTTCTTTTGTTAGTCGCCTTTCACTCATCCTCTCCACATGACCAAACCATCTAAGCATACTCTTTTCAATCTTTGTCACTACATCTTCTTTTAAACTGCAAGGAATGAAATTGACATTGAATTTTTTTTTTTTAAGTTATTTCTACGAAGTGTGGGAACGAGACTGATGCTGAAAATATAGTTTGGTCCGTTTGTCTGTTTGTCTGGATGTACTCGTATGTTCCAGATTGGCGCAAAATCGGCTGAACGGATATGGATGAAATTTGGCACACAGATAGTTTACAACCGTAGTAATAATATGACATTCCTTCGACGTTGCAAAAGATGCCGAAACTAGCTTCACTCGTGTATGAAGGTAATAATATAATAATAATAATAATAAAGCCTCTTTATTCCTTAATTAAAAAAGTATAAATAAAAAGCAAATAATAAATAAAATAAAGTAATTAGTAAGGACCCCTCTTTGGGTAAAGGCCTCCTCCCTTTTTTGCCACTCCTTTCTGTCCTGTGCTGCTGCAGGCCAATTCTGGCCCGCTACTTTTTCGATTACCGTCGACCCATCGTATGAAGGTATTTTACCATAAAAATCCGAATAATTATGGAGAATCAATAGGGAGGTTGGTAGACTTATGGCCCAATCGAGGGTAAAAGTTGATAATAACATAACAGATATAAAAACCACCTTAACAAAGCCAAGAGTCACTTGTTCTGCGCGTTACTATGATAATTTACTAGGGTTCCGTACCTCAAAGGAAAAAACCATGAAAAAACGAAGCACGTAAAGGATTACTTCGTTGTCCGCCCGTCTATCCGTCTGTCTGTCTGTCAGTCAAAACCATTTTTCTCAGAAACGCGTGGAGGTATCAAATTGAAATTCATATCAAATACGTAGGTCTACCGCGGTCACTTGGAGCTCTAAAAATTAAAAAAATTGAGCCGTCACGAGGCGACTGGCAGATGTGAATCATCGCACTACACACACATTTACACACTACTACGTATAGACTGTATAGTATAGTAGCCGATCGCCACGAGGCAAGCGTCGCCCCGCCAGCAATCGGTTTTACGTCTACCTATAGATGTTTCACATCAAAAATCAAGCTACTAAGTCAACGCAATAAAAATGCGACATAATTATTATTTTGTTACTTGCAAATAAATCAAACCTATCTATGGTATGGACTTCCCATTGAATCATGAAACTTGGCAAGAAGCAAGGTCTCAGCACAAGTAAAGGATAAAGTTCGAAAATCGTTAACTTGTGGTTTTAACACGTTTTTTTTTATTTTTTTTTATTGAAAACAGTACCTATTTAAATAATATTGTTATATACTCTACTTTACATTCTCACGCGCCCTGTACTGCTTTATGCAACCTCAACAATTACAATGGAATGCACAAAAAATAACCAACAAATGCACAAAACAGCGAATTTGGGAGGAGATTAAGAATGATGATGGAGATGAGGAGAAGATGGGAGGCCGTCACCTCCTGTGAAGCAATAACGCTCGCGAAGGAGGAGGCGGAACGCGTGAGGGAGAGGCAAATTTCGCGCCCTCACGCCGCTAGTCGCTGCAGGAGACGCCCTGGGCGTCCGGAATCCCAGGCCGATTCCCGGCCACCGTAGGCGCGGGCTTGCGGACGGTGAGCAATGGGTAGCTCACCGTCTGATAAGGACCAAGCCCGGGTCGACGGCGCGTTGTGATCCACGCGCGCCTCAAAGAGATGTCAGCAAAAACTGATGGGGTCCGTCAGGGCCAACGCCTGCCAGGGTTGCGGGCTGGTCCGAAAGGGATATCGTGGCCCTGGCACACAGGCATCTGAAGGAACACGGGTGGGTTGTAGTCAGTAAAAGTCTGCCCAGAGCGGGAGAAGTTATTTGATAATATCCCACCCAAAAAAAAGACGCATATATTTATGATTTTAGTGAGTTTTAATTCTGTTATTACGTCTTCATATAATGCAAGTAAGTTACTCAAAAAAAAATTTTAAACTTAAACGCATACACATAAACATTATATAAGTGAATATTTAAGTATTGTATTAAAATACTTTATGAAATAAATTCAGGAAGTAATGTCTACGCAAAGCTTAAAAACCGGACAAGTGCGAGTCGGACTCGCGCACGAAGGGTTCCGTACCATTATCTATAAAAATTACAAAAAAATCACGTTTGTTGTATGGGAGTCACCCTTAAATATTTGTTTTATTTTAATTTAATTATTTATTTTTGAAGTGAATATATAACTAAATACCCTGTGAATATTTCGAGCATCTACCTGTTACCGTTATCAATATAGAGCAAAAACGAGCAAAAAAAATCACGTTTGTTGTATGGGAGCCCCCTTAAATATTTATTGTATTCTGCTTTTTAGTATTTTTTGTTATAGCGGCAACAGAAATACATCATCTGTGAAAATTTCAACTGTCTAACTATCACGGTTCATGAGATACAGCCTGAAGACAGACGGACAGACAGACAGACAAACAGACGGCGGAGCCTTAGTAATAGGGTTCCCGTTTTACCCTTTGGGTACGGAACCCTAAAAAACGATATTACTTTCAAAGTACTTAAGATATTTTCATGATTATTTTTAACCCCCGACGCAAAAACGACGGGGTTTTATAAGTTTGACGTGTTTGTCTGTCTGTGACATCGTAGCTCCCGAACTTTGCGAAGCAGCTTTGTGAAGAGTCGTCGTCACAGCGGGGGACGGCTAGTGAAAAGCTGGAAGTTACAGCAGCTATCCTTTCTACAATACCTTCTTTATTACAAGGTATATGCCTCGTCTGTTTGGCGTTTTCATTAGTCGTCCCCCGCCGTGACGACGCTTGGATCAAAATATTACCCACAACTTATATTAAACCTAAAGGGCTAATACATATTATTTGTTTACTTTTTAGAGGTTCTTGTTTGTGTCGAGGTTTTGTAATTTTTATTTTAACTTTTATTTACTTTTTGTATTTTATAGGCGTCATCATTCATTATTTCAGCCGAAAAACGTCTACTACTGGACACAGGCCTCCCCCAACATTTGGGGGGAGGGGGTTGCCATAATCACAACAACACACACAACACACACACCCCAACACGACTAATAACATAGTCTAAAGGCTTCTACATACCGAGGCGACTTGTCGCGCGACGCGACGCGACACAAAGGCACCGCTCGTCCCGCAACACGCGGGGCCTTTGTGCCGTGTCGCGTCGCGCGACAAGTCGCGCTGGTATGTAGAAGCCTTTAAGTATTTTTATTAACACAAGTTTTGTTTTGTTTACAACAAAAATATGTATGTTTATGTTATTAAGGTATTTATCTATGGGCCTATGTTGCCTGAAAATAAATGGATTTATTATTATTATAATCGCCGCGCTTGGGCACGCATGTTGGCGCTCGCAGTATGATGTTAAAATGCATAGAGAACGCTGCTGCCCATTCTCTAGTAAGTCCCTTAGTCGCCTTTTACGACACCTACGGGAAGAAATAAGATGGTGCTATTCTTTAAGTCCGACACCACACGGAACTCGGTTTCTTATGCGTGTCCTAAATAACATATTTTTCTAAAACATGAACTTCTATAGAACAATACCAATATAACGCCACAAGTGACCCTTAAGTCATTATCACCGATCCAATACCCCCAATAAACAGTGGGACTACCTTAACTTTTCGAAAGTTATGCCAACAAAATGATTCGTGTGTTCGACCATACGAATACGACCTTTTCTAACAAATCTAATATAGCTAAAAGGTTGAAGGGCGGTTTTGAAATAGATCTCTGCTGTGATGTTATTTATGTAAAATTATTATTTCATATTTATACGAAAGGTGGATTAAAGAATGATCACCGTGCATGTTATTCAAAAAGTTGTTGTTTTATAGTTTTTTTTTTTGGGGTGGAAAATTATCAAATAACTTACCACAGGGCTCTTCACGATCTTCACAGGGCGTGTCAGACTTTTACTGACTAAAACCCACCCGTATTCCTTCATTTGCCTGTGTGCCAGGGCCACGATATCTCTTTCGGACAAACTCGCAACCCAGGCAGGGTTTTTATAAAGTCAAAAGATAAACTTTTCACGTTATCATTCTGTTAGTCACGAGCTCCACTAATAAATAGTCAAATAAGGTTCATCATTATCATCATTTCAGCCGAATGACGTCCACTGCTGGACATAGGCCTCCTCCAAAAGAAGGGGGGTTGCCATAATCGCCACGCTCGGCAGGCGGGTTAGCGATCACAATATGGTATTAAAATGCATAGATAACGCTGCTTCTCATTCTCTAGTAAGTCCATTAGTCGCCTATTACGATACCCACAGGAAGAAATGGGATGGTGCTATTATTTAAGCCCGGCATCACACGGAACACCTCCCGCCCTACTTACCTTCTCTAAAATAAAAGTAGCTTTAGTTCCTCCTTATAACTTCAGTTATCTGCCAGTGAAATTCACGTCAATATAGGTCCAGCCGTTTCGGAGATTAAGCAGAACAAACAGACAGGCAGACAAACAAAAATTTTAAAAATTGTTTTTTTGTTATAAGTACCGTATACAGGCTGACTTTGAAAACATGCGACAAAATTTGAGGGAGTGTTCTAGCCATCAATATGAACAACTTTTATTATGGGACCAAATAAGAATTCGCAAAAAAAAAAGTCAACCTTCTTATACAAAATGGTCCCTTCGGTTATGTACCTTTATAGGAAAGTAGACTTTTTTTTTTGCGAATTCTAATTTGGTCCCATAGTAAAAGTTGTTCATATTGATGGGTAGAACACTCCCTTAAATTTTGTCGCATGTTTTCAAAGTCAGCCTGTATACTTTTATATGCATTTAGTAAAAAAATTGTTATTTTGACGTTACAAACAGACACTTCTTTGAGCACGCGGAATTTCCGTTGTAGAATTTTCGGCAGGTGTGTCGCTACGCTTAGAAGTTGCTTTCAGTCTGTCCAGATATAGCAGAACGAAAACTTTTCTGTGTTCTTTAAATTCTACTCTACAAATTGACAAAACTCCATTTCTGTAGTGTCTCCAAGCGTTCTCTTCTCACTATTTCGTAATTCAAGTTCGATTTTGTGAAAAAATCTTTCGTGAACCTCTTGTAATATGCTAAGGGTCACTTAAGTACCTCGTCAGGATATACCGGAGAAACGTAAAAGCGATTTTAAGATGCTGGCACAACTTGATGGTGGACTGATATTGTAGCTGTATAAAAATGAGCGATATTTTCATTATTTACTTTTAAGATGATTGATGTTTTTTTTTTGTCGCGATTGACTGCTGTGCTGCGTGTCGCGGGTTCGATTCCCGCACGGAACAAATATTTGTATGACCTACAAGTAGTTGTTCCGGGTCTGGCTGTTTGTGTATGTGAGTTTACATGTTTGTAAACGCACCCACAATACAGGAGAAATTCCTAAAAAATTCTCCTGTATTGTGGGTGCGTTCGGCAACGTTTTTATTAATAAAAAACAAACAAAACAAGATGAACTTTTTGTACGAAATTTAGAAATTGATTTTTTGTAAGACCTGAATGAAACTGGCAAAGACCAGGGAAGCATAGGATGAGGATTATACTTGGCAGTGGGTAGAACAAATCACAGCTATGATGATGATACAAATCTTTCTAATGGAGAAGGACAGATTGAAATGATTGAACTAAGGCACAAGACAGGTATTTTATAAATATTTATTTATGTGAAAACCAACTATGCAATCTTTTTTTTTTTTTGGGTGGGAAATTATCAAATAACTTCTCCCGCTCTGCGCGCAGCGGGAGGGCGTGTCAGACTTTTACTGGCTAAAACCCACCCGTGTTCCTTCCGTTGCCTTTGTGCTAGGGCCACGATATCCCTTTCGAACAAACTCGCAACCCTGGCAGGCATTGGTCCTAACGGACCCCGATGAACTCTCGCTCTGAACCAGGGCCGGACGAAAGAGATCGCCGCCGCCGATCGCCTCCGTGAGGACACAGCGGTGCTCCGCTCACGCCGGGCAGACCTCCACCGTATGCTCCACCGTGTCTTTTCTCGCCGTTGGACAGTTATCTTACAAGAACTTAAGTAACATAAAAAGGTAGTCAGTTAGAAGATACATACTATGCACCAATGAAATCCAACCTTTTTACATCCTAAACGAAACACATCCTTACTTCCCAATACGAAGAAATCGTTAACTTTGCAATCAATATAAGTCATGCCCTCAAGATATATATACTAGCGGCAATGTAGGTCAGCCTGATAACGCACCTTATCTAGCCCATTTCACCACAGACCGTGATTGAATTACAACGGCGTAATATTGTAGGTTCTGCCCATTGAATGGAATCGTCTTAAGGATAATTTGGACTAGGTAGATGCTTCCGTGATGATTAGGCTGCCTTTCATATTCTTTGAATTTCAAGGCTTAGCTGTTGGAAAAAGGTTCAATGATGCTAAGTTTTTAACATACATTAATACGAAAATTAAACAATCCTATTGGTTAATATCATAACATCCTTCGCTACTCAGCTTACTACCTATCTGGTGTCATCATTTCAGCCGAAAGACGTCCATTGCTGGACATGGGCCTCCCCCAAGCAACACCACTTCCCGCATCCAGCGGATACCTGCGGCCTTCACAAGGTCATCGGTCCACCTTGTAGGAGGCCTTCCAACGCTACGTCTACCGGTATGCGGCCCCATCGGCCATCAGTTCTGCGACCAATGTGCCCTGCCCACTGCCACTTAAGCTTAGCAATTCTTCGAGCTATGTTGGTTACCTTGGTTCGCCTGCGGTTTTCTGATTCGATCACGTAGGGAAGCTGCAAGCATAGCCCTCTCCATTGCCCTTTGAGTGACTTTTAGCCTTCTGATAAGGCCCATTGTGAGTGACCACATTTTAGAGCCATAGGCCATCACTGGCAACACGCACTGGTCACAGACTTTAAATTCGTCTTGAGAAACTGTGGTAGGTATGTGGGATAAGAAGTTATTGCGTATCTTCCCAAACGCTGCCCAGCCGAGTCGGATTTGACGAATCACGCTCATATCTGGTGTAAATGCAGCCTAACGCTCGTTTTACATTATTTTAGAAGTTCCCTATCTACAAATTAAGAGTGGATAAACAGTACTCATCCTATATTCTAAGCCAATTTTATTGCAGGTATTAAAGTGTCTATGTAAGTGTTATTAGACGTTTAACCGTCAAAAAATCGATGGTTAAGCAGACGTTAATCATTACTGAACTTTAAGCAACGTTTATTAATAAACCCCTACACTACATGTCTTGATAAACGCCAAATCAACACTTTAATGCATTTGTTATTTTCGTCACCACTCACAGATACCGTGAGATTTATCAGCAGATTTACTAATAGGAAACTACCAGGTTGGCAGAAACCGAAGGTTATCGTAAAAAAAATTAAGTGAGCTTTAAGTTTTATTTACTAACGCAATTGTTAATAATTATGTATACTTAGGTTAAGGTCTATAGGTCTTTGTAACCTTATAATAAATGGTTTATTATTATTATTATACTTTATTTAATGTTATACATATCAATTATATTTTTAAATATTAGAATATAAAAAAGTATATAAAAACATTTAAAAATATAAAAAATAGTTGTCCGCCGGTAGCGGGAGCAGGGTCCAAGCTACCGGTGGTTAGGGCTCCAGAGATAGAAACCTCCTCACGATGCGAGCCGTATCGAGGAGTACTGCCTTCTGAATCAGGCCCTTGATCCCTTATTATTATTATTTATACTGAGGAATTATTCAAGGAGCATGATCAGATGCGTCTTTATCCATTGATTTTGTCAATATTAGTTATCAACATACCTATGAACTATGTTTATCTAGTAGGAATGTGCCGACCGTGGTTTGTAACGAATACTAACTTACTATATTTCTTTTTGTTTCGAATGTTCGTCATTTGAACCGAATTTCGGCCGAATGCCGAAGTTTGCTTTAAACCACCGAAGTTCGGTTAAACCGAATGTGAAACGAACTTCCGCCCATCCCTATGATGTTTTAATAAATTATATCTATATTACCTTGTTTATTTGTCAGAGTTAATTGTTGCTGTCATGGTGAATGCTGACGTGATTACCTGAAACGTAATTATGATTACTGTAACACAATTCAATTTCAAACTCAAACTCAACACATTTATTTCAATTAAACCTATTACAGGCACTTTTGAATTGTTAAAGAGTCGGTCAGTTAGTCAGAAGTTGAAGCTATTTGCCCATTTCAAAACGTAGATCTCTATGGAGAAGAATAGGCAAGAAACTCCAAGGACACTCTTTTAAATCAAGATATTAGAAAATCCTAGGTACATTGAAAATCAAGTAGTAACATTTAATTCAGTTTATCAGTGTGTGTGACAACTGCGTTGAAGTTTAGAAAACTTGTTGTTTATAACAAACTAATAAGTTTTGATTTAATGAAACATGGGTTGCAGCTGAAAATCAGCGTCAGGTGGTACATGTCCTTGTGTTGTCATCTGACATTTTGCTAAGCTGAGGCCCATTTGGCATTATAATCATTGTTTTCTGTTTCTTTTTATAGTTTTAAGGTTTTTTTTGCTGTAATGCCAATTAACGCATTTTCTTTCTTTATTTGTTTACAATTACTCCAAATGAACTTGTTATGGACTTGTAGTTATGTACAGTCGAGCAATGAAAAAGTTCTTATGTAGTATATTTAAAAATAAGTGTATTAAAAATGTTGCACAAGGCACGATAAAAATTGCTTTTAAGGTGTAAGCACCTTAAGAGCAATTTTTATAGTTCTCTGTGCAACATTTTTAACACAAACGACAGTTCACATTCTTATATTTTGACATTTTCCTACACCCGATTTCTGAATTGAGAATTTGAAGACAAACTTGTCAAACTCTACATTACTCTCTAACATTACATAAGGTGATTTCTTCAAAGAATCCCGAAGAATTCAAAATTACTTATGTCTATGCAAAGAATTTCAGAATTTTGCGGGCTCCATTAAAGGAATCACTTTAAGTAAGAGTTTGTGAAGTTCTCAACTTAAATTTCTCATTTCAAGTACCTGGTTTTAGCCTTTTTATTCTGCCACCAAAAGGCAGCACAAAAAGTTGGAGTTCATTCTTCAAGTTTATTCATTGTTCCACAAACTAAGATTCATCATTAACTATATCGTAAGGCCGTTGACAAACAAAACAAAATCAAAACTCGTTTATTCTTATTAACTTTTATTATATTATCTAGGCTGAAAATTTGCACGTTTCTATCGTCAAAATTACATAAGACAGTCCCCCAAAACGCCCGCCCTTCCAGTGGGGAAGGGCGGGCGTTTCCTAGTGCTTTAGCTGGGGAGAAGGAAAAGGCTCAACAAACTCTGCAGCAGCACAGCTGTCTGTTCAGTTACAAAAACTTGATTCTATACAATAGTATGTAAAATAAATGACATTACGCAACACAAAACATTAAATTAAATTATTCGCCATATGTTAGCTAGGACACGCCACTATACCACCAAAAGCAGAAATAAAAATAAAAAACGTAAATAGAAGTTAAGACGCAGATATATGCCAGTGACCTTGAGTGGTTAGCTTGCGTGTTCTGTAACTGAGCTCACGCAACGCGTCGTACGATCAGCTAGTAATAGGAATCGCCCATCAAGGAGCGCTGTCCGATTTCTGTTCGATTGCTGTTCGATTTGACGCATTATTAACTTATTATACACAAAACAAAAGCTATTTTTATAAAACGCTAATACTAAAAGATCAATAATTAAATTATCTTTAAATTGGTGAAGGTATCAGAAAAATTCGCTTGGTAGATTTTGCGCCATTCTCAGTTTTTTATCCGTGATAGACATAACTTTACAAATTAATTTCACTATGTAATATAAACATAATCTAAAATATTCACATATTAAGTTATTGAGAAAATGCTCTAATTCAACATATATTTTTTTTCAAATCATTAACACTACTCGTTTAGACGTGATCTTCAGTATAAAATCATAAACGTGACTGCATGGTTGTCGCAGTTAGTTAAGCGATTGACTGCTGCGCTGCGTGTCGCGGGTTCGATTCCCGCACGGAACAAATATTTGTATGACCTACAAGTAGTTGTTCCGGGTCTGGCTGTTTGTGTATGTGAATTTAAATGTTCGTAAACGCACCCACAATACAGGAGAAATTCCTATTGTGGGGCAACGTTATTAAAAAAAATATATAAAAAAATTAAAGTCGGTTATCGTCGCCTTAATACGCAAGACTGGTTGTCAGACTTCCGGGCTTCTGACGACCCGTAACGACTGTCAAAGATCCACGAATGACAGCCGGGAGCAATGGTTTAACTTGCTTTCCGATGTACGGAGGAGTCTCGGTATGTAAAGACGGTCACCCATCCACGGACCAACCCCGGCGAGGGTAGCTTAACCTGCTGGATCAACCCTTGTGGCTGTTATTACTTAGCCACGAGCTCCTCAACGCTCATATCGCACGCAATAACAATCACATTACCAGAACATTTTGATACTATACTATACAAAACTATAAAAATAGAGAACAACGGTTTTGGGGACATTCGTTCAGTAGAATGCTAAGTAGAAGGCTTTATGTTGAGGGAAAAGGACCGGCCTATGTTTTTTCTGGAATTTGAATAATGCTTTTCTAAGTACTAACTTATAGCTATCGTTGCTAGCGGTTTTAGAATAGTTATTATAATTAAATCAGAAATTTACAAAAGCTATGTGTAAAGTATTGACAGAAGAGCAAGATAGACCATGCTCCGGGCTCTATAAAAAAAAAGTTTTAATACATTATACAACATATCCCGGAATTTACGCAATCCTCAAGGGGTCATATTGTACCCATCATTATGAAGAACTTTTACTATCGGACCAAACCTAAAATTGCGAAAAAAAATCAGCTGTTCCTTACATTTATGTTCGAATCGTGGAGCTGATGCGAATATTTAGTTTCTGAAGTAAGTAACGAAATAGCCAAGCCATACATTTTTTCTGATATGTAGTATTTGTGAAGTTAGGGTCGGTAGAGTTAGGCCGTGTAGATTCAGAAGCTTGGCTCTACATGAAATCTGATATCTTTTTCACAGGGCAAACCTTATGTGGTCGTCTTGGCAACATTTTACATGAAATGTTTTTGGTAGGATTTCAGTTCTTTTTGTAAGTTGCTAGGCAGTCTTTTTAGTGTTTATTTTTTTCATCTTTTTTTGGGGTGTATTTCTTGCACATCAGCAGTTTCATAGCCCATTCTCTGTCTTTGCCCTTTTCTTTGATGGTTTACTGATTACCATAAGCGATAAATCAGGGCGATATTTCACTCTTATGCGATTATATTATACTATAGCTGACTGTTGTGCTTTAATACTAGCAAAGTCTATATATTTCAGCTTTCTAGCACTTCAGGAAGTACCCTAACATTTTGAAGTCTCATACAAACTTCCACCCCCCCATTTTAGGGGATGGGGGGCGAAAGTTATAAGATTATGATTTTTTTTGTTGGTTGTATACTAAACTTAGATTACATACCCAATTTCAGCTTTCTAGCACTTCAGGAAGTAGCCAAACATTTTGATGATCATCAGTGTGTCAGTGACGAAATCAGTGTATTTTAGATATCAAAACCTAAAGTATTAGAGCTATTCAATTGAGACTTTGTATGTTTAATTAGTCTATTATTGACATCGTATCCTGAGAATATGAACTATCTGGTACATCGGAAACCAACTCTGTGAGGGTTCAAAAAAACGACGAATCACTTCGAGAAAAGGTAGGTTTGCGCTTTGCTTGGCTCGTCTTGGCGGAAGCACTACCGTGCCCCCAGATTTAGACGGAAACCAGTTAAATACCCATGTGCAGGCAGCTTCCGTAAGTAACACAGGCAATACCGTTAGGTAACAATATTACCAATACATGATACAACAATATTTTTAGTATATGTGAAACCCGAAACACGTGTCTAGTCATGAAAAATCACAAAGTTATAAGGTTGTTATGTTACTGGGTTGTCCGTACAAAAACATGCTAACGGTGCCACCGCGCCTCCAGGGTCGTCTTGCGCTCATTGATAATAATTTGGCAGTAGGTAACTAACCGTACGGCGATTGTATTGTAAGTAATTAAATGGTGATAACATTTTCCATCACACTTAAATACTTTTGGGACAAAATATAACATGGTGTAAAAATCATTGAAATCGATTCAGTTCCATATTCTGAACAAACTATATTCAGGTTTCGCATATACTAATAATAAAGTTGTTTATCCACTCCCGTGAACAATGCCGAAATTGGGACCGGAACGAAAACGCTTGATTGAACATTGCCAAAATTGGAACTTGAAAACAGCGTTCTCTTTTTTGATTTATTTGATTTTTTTAACGAAGCTGCGTGTGTCCGGCAAATGGTGGCGAAAAGCCCTTGTAACAAGCTATTATTAAAAAAAATATCTGTGTTTTATCAGGCTGTGGAAATATGAAATCTGTGGTTGAAAATGACATTGTCAGCTTCAAATGGCTTTGATTTTACACCAAATTAAAACGTTATAAACATTAGCAAACCTGCAGTAAAAATGGCTGATTTTGCTATAAAACCTTTTTTATTTTGTCCGTCTTTCTCTGTCAGTAGTATTTATTATACAGTAATCAACAACAAGAAAGCGAGTGCATCCCTCTTGATAATATTAAACGAACCGTATACGTTCTACAACGACTTCTGAGACCCATCCCTATCCGTTTGAGTGATGTACTATGTCATCTCGTAATCCGGGACTGATCCCCACGTAGGTAGTGCGTAATCACTTTACTTCTCTTTTCTGTTATCCTGGTATCCGTATTGGATTACGCTGACCGATTTTTGTTTGAAAGTTTTTAGACCAAAGAGGCTTTTGTCTAAAAAACATTGTTTTGTCGTTATTTTCATTAAAAATAATAGCAACTATTATGCAGTAGTTTTCCTTTAAATAATCACGATGTATGCTTCAGTTTGGAGTAGGTTCTTCAATATTATCAAGAACGCTGATCAAACGTGTGGCCCTGGCCAGATAGAAACCCACGTGCTTCAAGCCATTGATTACCATGTAATCAACCTTTACAGCAAAGAGTTCTTTTAAAAATCGAAATATGAACAATATTACATTTTGATACGAGTGGAGAATATTTGTTATTGCATTCGAGGTGGAATTAACACCGGAGCCATAGGCGAGGTTGTTTTTGTGCCGAGAACTGCAATAACAAATGTCCACGTGTACCAAACGACGTTTTTCAATACACTTTTGAAGAAATAAAATAAAATATTTTTGTCATTAATTATTAGGAAACTATGATTTCATTTTCATTTTTTCCGCGTTTTGCATTCGCCAGGTTGAAAGAGAGGCAAAGGTATAAAGCCGATAAACCGCCTAATATGAAAAATAGAAAATTCAAATATTTTTGAGTTTAGAACACAAATACATGTTAATTTGTTCATAAACGTTTTTTTTATTGTAATAATCATGGTATTCTATTTATAAACATTATTTAAATATTCCAATATAGAGGACAGAATAGAGGCATTGAACCAATTTGGACTAAGTGTAGGTATAACTTATCTGTGGCAATTTTTATTCCCGCACACGTGTTGGAAAATAAAAAATTGCACGCGTGTGAAATACATTGCATTGTGAACCTAATCGTAGTGCGATATGAACCCGTTTTCGAGGAAGTGTATTGAAAATTGATTTGAAAATGAGACATATTGACTATATTGAGTGGAATGAAACCTTAAACGTACCGATAAGCGTAGATTAACCTACTACACCATCAATAAATCAGACAAATGAATGCGCTTGAAATAGAATCTTCTCATCTTACGTGGTACAGATTAATTATTCCCGCATCTATATAATGGTGTGTGGCGTCAATTTGTCTGGCAAGTGGGAGGGTAAGGACAATGGTTTCATCGAAGAAGCTATTCAATGAATAAGTATTTTTATTTTCTTAGTTTCACATATAATATAACACGCCTGTAATTCCCCAAAGGGTTTGGCAGAGGTATCCCTTAGTATGTAAGTGTATTCATTAGTTTCCTTTGAGTATTTTTAGCTTTTGTGTTGCTAAGAGTCAACTAATGTATTGTACGCGAATCCTAAGTTACTTTATGTTTCTTAAAACATTTCCCTGTGGTAGATTAGTGGGGTCCAAAAGGAAAACCAGTCGTGCACAATGCGACATCAAAGACCATTCGCCTCAATGAAAAACAGTGGTGACACTTATAAGGTTCCGTGCATGAAAAAACCCCTCGTTTGTCAATTTCTTATCTAATTGTGAGAATGCTTAAAATAATTGAAACATTAAGTCTGTGTGACTATTTATGTACAGTTTGCGTGGCTCTAAATCAGGGGACTTCAACCTTTTTGAAGTCAAGTGCCGAGAATACTTTGACTTTCGGTTTCGGTGAGCAGCAACACAAGGGAAATTGACTATTTTCCATTTTAAACTTATAAATAGGTAAGTAATTACGAAACAACAATCATTACAGTTATTTATTATACAATACTACAAGGCTAGAAACAGGAAATGATTCTTATAAAATTCAATCAATGAGATGTTTGACATTGTTTACCTACTCATAACAACTTTATCAATATCTGCCCCAATAGTGGTTGTTGCAGTTCTCAAACTGTTTTCGCGCGTTAGTTAAGTACCTGTATATTTTGTTTTATTTTCTAGACATGAATAGTAATAAATAAATTAAAATTTGCCAAGCTATTGCTGGGCCGCTAAGGAAGCCAGCAGGCGGCCCGGGGGCTGTGTGAAGACCTTTGCCCTAAACCATTCATGTCAGTCACACAGCGCCTGTTTATAGTTTCATCACTTTTGCGCTCTCGAAAATGTAGTTCATTTCGGCTTTGATTTACTTAATTAAGATATATCTTCAAAAATCTTTTTTTTTTTTCAAGGATAGTGGTAGAAGGTGAAGGCTAATGTGTGATTTTTAATTTTTTGAAAGCGTTGGTAAATAATAGGAAAAAATACATTAACGATTAGATATTTTCACAAAATTGTTTTTTTTTCAACTTTTTTCTGCTACCTATATTTTGTATAGAAGTTGAAAAATGTGGTCCAGACACATGCCAGTAGACCATACAAAGAGGTTGATGAAATTTTTCATATTTAGAATCAAAAGTAGTTTACTTGTAAAACGATCATCAAACGGCAGTCTCTCGTCATTTTTCACAAATCTTGTTGCGAGTATTAGTGATTTTCCATGAATGCTTAATTTATTTGAAAAATCCCTTTCAGCCACATGCAAAGCAAAGAACTCGATATTTCAAATCACAAACAATTTTATTTAAAATATTTTTCCCTTGCTCACAACCAATGAAAATAAACCGGTCAAGAGCGAGTCAGACTCGCGCACCGAGGGTTCCGTACGTATATATAATGTTGATGATTTCTGAAAAACTATGCTATTTAGAGACACCGATTTAAGGGTACATAGATACTGATAACGGTATTTTTTTTTACATTTTTAATCAAAAGTCGGACCGAATGCTACTTAAAAAAAATTAAATATGTTTGAGAATTTGCAAACAGCTTCTTTTTTATTTTTTTCTTGTCTGCAAAACAGTTAGGGCAAACGTCATCTAAACCTATTCTAAATTTCACATAGTCTCACCATAAGGGTTCCTTTATACCATTTTGGTACGGAACCCTAAAAATTATCAAAATTAGTCGATTTCATGCACGGCCCCTGTGGTGGCCGACGAGCATAATCCCTGTAAGTACCAGGGCTTCATAAGCTGAGCCGTTTATCATAATCAAACTTTCAATAAATGGATACCAGGATGCAAGTTCTCTTCCTGTTCAGCGTATTCTTGCAAGGAAAACGTGAAGTTTACTCCGGGAAGCTAATAATATGCGAATGAAAGTCAAACAATAGCAGCGGAACTTCACCGCACATCTTACTTGATGGGTAAAAGATAAAGCAGTGTATTTAAAGTTCGTTTAAGTTATTACTTAAGGTGCTGACAAGAGGCAAATGATAAAAGTAGGCTTGTCTTAAACAACAAAATTGCCAAATCTATATAGTTTGTGGTAGCGGAAAAAAATATGTTATTCTTGAACATATTTCTCAGAACTTGGTTGTTACCAAAACACGTTTAGAAAAAAAATATGGACACAAATGAACGGTAAACTAACCCTTTACTTTGAGTTTCAATCCAAAATATCTGTATTAAATATCAACGTACGGTTGTTATTTAATTAATAACAAGAACGTCTTATTTGTATGCAGAACTTGGTTGTTTTTTTATTTTCGATTACTCAACTCATTTTTAAGTAAATCAATAATTGCCCCATCGGCCATCAGTTCTGCGAGCAATGTGCCCTGCCAACTGCCTTTGGCTATTTTTCGGGCTATTTCGGTAACCTTGGTTCGCCTGCGAGGGGCTCCGTGGCTAAGTAAAAACAGCCGCACTGGTCAATCGATCAGGTTAAGCTACGTTTGCTGCGGTTGGTCCGTGGATGGGTAACCATCTTTACATACCGTGACACTTCGTGCCTCGGAAAGCACGTTAAGCTGTTGGTCCCGGTTGTCATTTGTGGATCTTTGACAGTTCTTACGGGTCATCAGAAACCCGAAAGTCTGACAACCACTTACCAAGGGTTGCTACTCACTGGGTTGTAGAGGTCAGATAGGCCGTCGCTCCATGTAAAATACTGGTAGCTGCATCTGGTTAGACTGGAAGCTGACCCTATCAAATTTGGGAAAAGGCTGGGCAGAGAAAACACCATCATGAATCAAAAAACCTACCAGGGCTTACGGAATAGATAAACTACTAAAAAACCAGGCTGCTGAAAGTTCTTTTCTTGGCATTTCTTGAATACTAAAATAGGTACCTACAAAGCCACTATAGTAATTATTGGAAGACACTATCTAATAACCTCGACAGTTTCTAGATTGGTAGACTTGGAAGTAATTTTTAGCAGGAGTCTTCAACAATACCCAAGAGAGCCCCGAGTACCTCACTTTGATAGCATCTCATATCTCAATAGTTTATCGGCTTTAGCACATGCAGGCTTCTCACACTCAATTACACTTAAATAGACAATGGATCTCCCATAGACAAAATACCCTGGTCAGTTAAGACACATCATGCTTTAGAAAGATACTGTCGTCGCTCTACATAGTCTAAAGCCAAAGTATCTAATAGTGTGTTTTTTTTAATATGTTTTAATGGCCTGGTTGCTGAGACCTTTTAGCAAAGTCTTTATTTTGTTACAAACTTTTAAATAATGATGAAATGAATATATTCAATGCATGATGATGATATCCCCGCCCGCTCCCCTGGAGTTTCAGTAATGATGTGGCACTTTACTGAGACCTCACGCGGACTTCTTGAGAGAACTTGAAGCGAAGTTGCACTGTTTTGTTTCATTTGCCTATACTAATGCACGTTCACAAACACTTAATGGTTAATAATCCACCATTATTACACATTAATATTCATCTAAACACAAATTTTGGAAAATTAAACAAACTGCTGAACATGACGCTTCACTTTCCCGCCCAGAAGTCTGTGATTTTTGGTGATACAGTAGGTCTTATATTGTTGGGTTATAGTAACTCAAAAAACTACCCATTAGGGCGGGCATACACTATTTAACAATACAAGAATTTAAAATCAATATTACATACAAATTAACAAATATTTAAATTTTTAGAATACAATATTTTTTTTATAATAAGTTCCTATCTAGAACACAATTATTATCATTATCATTTATTTCAAGAAAATGATGAAGATGTCTTAATATTACATCAAATGTCGCAACAACATCGAATAAATTGCCATTTATTTTATTTTTGGCATGAATTCTAAATTCAAAGCGAGAAACGATCGAATAAGTTGCCAGTGTTACTAATTGACAAATTAAATAATTGTTTCAATTTTTTAAATTCTCCAGCACCTTAATTGCGTAACACACATCAATCCCAATCTGATTGATAGGAGCAAGAATATACCTAATCCATTGCTTCATAATGTTCTATAAATTTGTCTGCTCAACAACGTAAAAAACGCAATGAATGTTGTTAAGTTAAACTGTCAAAATGAAACCCATTGCTACTGATGGTGTGTTACCCAATTACCCCTCTGGCTTTGGAAAGGTTTTAAATGCATTATTCGAAAATAGTTTCAACTACATGATGATGTAAGGATGTCCGTGTGTTGCCGGACGTAAAGAATAGCACCATCCTATTTCTTCCCGTGGGTGTCGAAAAGGCGACTAAGGGACTTACTAGAGAATGGGAAGCAGCGTTCTCTATGCATCTTAACACCATACTGCGATCGCCAACCCGCCTGCCAAACGTGGCGATTATTGCAAACCCCACCTTTGGGGGAGGCCTATGTACAGCAGTGGACGTCTTTCGGCTGAAATGATGAATGATGTAAGGTATTACCGAATGTCTTTGAAATCAAGATTTATTTTTAGCTCAACCATCATGAACTGTCACATCCAATTGAAGATCTAAAGCCTCTTCACTGTGCAATTAAAGAGTCACGCAGTAGTGAATGAGAAAGACAGAAAACTTTCCGTGTGTGTGAGAGGGATGAAAACGTTTCCTAAGACGGTAAAAATAGGGTTGCCGCGGGCATACTTAGAAACAATCTGTGGAAAGGAGATTGACAAATAAGTGTAATTGAAACTCTTTAAAGGGAGACAAATTTTTGCGTAAAGATGGTGCGACGTGCGTCCTTCGCTGAGAAACATCGCTAAGTGGCATAATAATATGTATTTCTCGCGACGTGAATACATGTGCATTTAATAAAAGCTGTACTTACTTACTCGCGGACTGGTTGGTAATTTTTTTACTCCACCTACAGTCAGATTTATAAAGCTAAATAAATTTATTCTTTAGCAGTTCCTTTTTGTGCAAAATTACCTATTAATCTTTGATGTGGAAACAGAAACTGAATTATTAACAGAGTCATTTGTAGCGTATGCATTTTGCATTTTCTTGTATGACGATCATTTTAAGAGGTTAGTTTACCATTTTTTTGTATCCAGAAAACTGTTCAAAAACGTGTTTTTATTACAACTAGGTTCTCAGAAATATGTTCAAGATTAACATATATTTTTTCCGCCGTTACGAACTGTATAGATTTGGCAAAAAAATAGTTTGAAACAAGCCTACTTGGGTCTTATCAGCACTTTAACTGGTTGTAAAGAGTATGGAAATAATGAAATCGTAAATTAAAACATTTTATCTACTTTTTAATGGGGCTTGTGGTTAAGAAATAACAGCCGCACGTGCCAATCGATCAGGTTAAGTTACGCTTGCCGCGGTTCGTCAGTGGATGGGTGACCATCTTTACATACTAAGACCCCTCCGTGCCTCGGAAAACTCGTTAAGCCGTTGGTCCCGGCTGTCATTTGTAGATCTTTGAGAGTCGTTACGGGTCATCAGAAGCCCAAAAGTCTGACAACCACTCTTACCAAGGGATATCGTATTACCCAGTAACTGGGCTGTGGAGGTCAGATAGGCAGTCGTTCCATTTAAAATACTGGTATTCAGCCCGGTTAGACTGCAAGCTGACCCCAACATATTAGGAAAAAATCTAAGTTGATTTATAATTATTGGCAGCCCTAGTAAATGATAAGTATGGCGCGTGCACTTAAAACATAATTACAGCTAATTTCTAGGACCTGCCAGGGTTACGAGTTTGTCCGAAACGGATACCGTGGCTCTGGCACACAGGCAACGGAAGGAACACGGGTGGGTTTTAGTCAGTAAAAGTCTGACAAGCCCTCCCGCTTCGCCCAGAGCGGGAGAAGTTATTTGATAAATTCCCACCCAAAAAAAAAAGGTAATTTCTAGGAAACTTAATTTTAAGTTAAGAAGCAATCGTGAAGAGTCAGCCTCAAAGAAGACTCTGAAATTCTTTAGTTCATGTGATAACTGTCTCTGGGATATTTCTTAAAGTACCAGTAGTAGCACATAAATTGAAAGAGGTCATAAAATCCAGACAGCATGCAAATCCATTGAACTGCGTCCAGCGAAAATTGAGGCAGTAAATTGTAGAAAACATTAGTGAATTGTCTTCGCTCCATTTATTTGCAACTGTTCCTAGTCCCGTAGTCTTACCACCCGTGGTGCATAGGTATGAGGAGGACATAGTTTGTGTTCATATTGGCAATCGCGATCGCTGGCACCTACCCAGCGTTATTTGTAGCGCTGCAGCGCTGCTGCGGTTCGGTTTAGCGCTGTCAACCGAATTATGTGATTTATTATGCTTAAGAATGTAGCTGGAAATGATATGCAATTGTCTCCGATGTATTCAGCGGAGTTTTCAAAAGTTTTGTCCTAAAGGTTATTTTTCTATAGCGACAACTGAAATTTCTCATAAATAAAACACGAGCAACTGACATAGGATGTGTTCAAATTACTTCCAGACAAACACGTCAAATTCATAAGGTCATAACTCTGTGTTCAAGATGTAATAGATAAGATAAGATTTATTTTTCTCACCACAATATTACATGATACATTATTACAAGCTATCAGAGTCAGACAACATTTTATTATTGTGGGAGACTGGTGCCTAAACTAAGCTCGCCTGTATTTCAGATCACCAGGTCTCCGCCCTTTTACATTTTTTTTTTTATGTACTTTTACACTGACAACCTAAAAGAAAACAATATTATAAAAAAGATTTGGTGGCTCGAGTGGAAATTTTTAAACTTTATATATAAAATATACTTTTGTTAAAGGTTATTTGTGTGTATGTATGTATTTGTGTGTGTGTGTGGAGTGTCGAACGACGCGTGGTTGTGTGTGTTAGGCGCTTTTTTTTTTGCGTGCTTGACTGAATGATAGTGTTATTTTTATTATGTGACATATAGGTAAATAAGTAAATAGGTTTTTTATTTTGTAAGGATTTTAGCTTTGATACTACACCATAGAGGTAAGTAAGTTTTCAGTATCCTCCTAGTAAAGTTGTTGTAGTAAGGCAGTAACTTTCTTTTTGCACATAGTTCTAGTGAGGTTAACTATGGGTGTCATGCTGTTTATTATGTTATATAGAAAACCACCTAGGTGGCAAAAAAACCGCTTTGAAAATTGGGTAGTAGATTGGTGTTTAAGACGGCGTATATGTAATCGAATCCTGTAATATATGTCCATATGTAATTCAAAAGTAAATTGTATTTATTTCTAATAGATAAGACGTATTACTGTATCGAAGAATTTTGTAATGATAAAATATGACATTACCAGCCAACATAATTTTGACATGCATGAAAAATAAATCTTAATTTTAATAATACATTTAATTTACTTACATTATTAACATTAATGATGAAATACGACATTACTAGCCTTTTATTATAATTTACCATTGACATGCATGTAAAAATAGTTTATAATTATTTATTTGACATTATTTACTCGAACGTGACATTGTATTATATAGATTCAGTTATAATTTTATATTGCTAAAAAACGAATATATTTGTACACCAATTTAATTGGTAGGACATAGAGCTCCACTAAAATGTATAAATAAGACCTTTATTGTAATACCTATGTTCACAAATAAAGATTGATTGATGGATTGATGTACGAGTATGTATGTATGTAGGTATAAGTGATGACACTAAAGCAAATATATGTAACTATACTGCTAAGTTAAAACATGACTGTGATATAAGTAATTTAATGTAATATCTCGCATGCTCTTGTCTCCCATAGGTTTCACGCTAGGATAAATTTGGCATGCGGCCGTTCGGAACACAAGTTCGGTTTTGTAAAAAAAAAAGAAATAAAAAATACTTATTTTGCACAAACAAGACACACATTAATACAAAAAAACCGGGCAAGTGCGTGTCGGACCACGCACAATGAAGGGTTCCGTAGTTGGGATGAATTTTATTCATCCCAAAAACAAACTTGACATTGTAGTTGAAAAATATGTTCTCTCATACATCGATATACGCCACGGTCAATTCCAACTGTAAGTTTGTACTCGTAATCGCATATTTTTTTATATGATACAACCACAAATTAACGATTTTCGGACTTTTTCCTTCACTTGTGCTGTGAGACCTTGCTTCTTGCCAAATTTCATGATTTTAGGTCAACGGGAAGTATCCCATAGGTTTTGATTTATTTGAGAGATACTCGATAAATATCTTAAGGGCCCCTTTTCCCGAAAGTTTAGGCATGAGACAGCTTGCGCCCGCGTTGCACAGAAGCAGTCGCGATAGCACTATAGCACTGGCGCGGTGCGCGCGAGCCGTTTTTCACGTATTTATTAATTATAAAAAAAAATAAGTGCCATATTATAAATCTATCCAAAAATATCCCTGTCAAACCCGATTAGTAAATGAAATGTTAAATTTTCATAAAAATTGCGTTCCCCCAAGTCTCATACAACTTAAAATACTTTCAAAATCGACTTTACTTCTGATTTTTTTTTATCAAGTAAAATGTTAAATATTGTGATTTTAACCAAAAAAATTACTAGATCAGAAATGTATCTGTACTATATTTTTTTTTTTTACGAATTCAAATATGGTGATTTCTCTGGAAACAACTCAATCTAGAAACGTAACGTTCGGAAAAGGGGCCCTTAAGGTAAGTAATTATTGCGTTTCTATGCAGTGACGATGCCTTGCTAAAAACACCACCCGAAACAAAAATCAATTTGTATCAATCTGCCCAGCCTTTTCACAACTAAGCTGGGGTAAGCTTCCAGTCTGTCGGATGCAGCTGGATACCAATATTTTACATGGAGCGACTGCCTATCTGACCTCCACAACCCAGTAACTGGGTAACACAATACTCCTTGGTAGTCTTGTTACTTACACACACGTCTTACTTTTGGGCTTCAGACTTCCCATAACGACTATCAAAGATCTACAAATGAAAGCCGTGACCAACGGCTTAACATTCTTTCCGAGGCACGGAGGGGTCTCAAAATCAAAATACCGTATTTTATTTCACTTAAGCCTGCACATGGGCACTTATGAAACGTCAGAAGCTAGGTGCACTGTTCCAATTTGTCGTTTCCTATGGAGAAGAGCTGCCAAGAAACTCCACGGTTACTCTTTAAAAAAATAATTGGCTTTTACAATGTTTTCATATCAGTGTTAATAGGTATGGGCGGACAGTATAGGCCCGTCTACAAGTACCAGGTACTCAACAAAATAGAAAATGTTCTACAAATCTACAGTCTATTAAGCCTATAACGTTCTCACATTTACAAAATATTAAAACAGAATCTATCTCTATCTATATAAGGTGCTAACAAATTAGGTACCAATACTTTTAGAGCTGATAGTACTCGTCTCTAGGAGTAGACTTAAGTATGAAACATTGAAAAGTTTATGTTACTTTTTGGAGATAATTAGGGAAACAACGTTACTGCGTAAAAACACCCTGTTAATAGATAGTCAACAATCCGTGACTAAATCCTCTTTGATTATCTTATGAAACCTCTTGACTGTCATGAGTCAATGGCCACTTCACTTAAATAAACATAAAAATAAATGAACATTGACAGAAAGTGTGTCTTGTCAGTTAAAAGCACAGGATGATTATGTTTGGGCGAAATTTTAATTTATTTATTTTGTTCCGTAAATTAAAACAAAAAAATCATATAAAAAGTTTTATTAATTTCTATTTAAAGTTAATTATTTTGATGTAAAACACCCTCTGTAAAAACCTCTTAAAATATTGGTACTTAATTTGTTAGCACCTTATAAATATAAAATATTATTAAAATAATAAAAGTAACCTTGTTGAAATTAAATTGTAGTAGTCTCGATATGTTTGATGGTCACCCATCCACGAACCGACTGCAGCTAACCTTCGATCATTTGTTTATACGTATACACACGTTCCGGCAATTATTGACGTGTGCGCCAGTAATCGCCGTTCGGATCAATCGTTCTCGCATGTCGGCACTTGACAGCTAACGTCGATGGTAATGACGTGAAATATTGCGCACGAAAAATGACTACATACAGAAGTACGTACGTTTCCTGAACATAACATATGTTCCCTGGTACGTAATCCCAAGAAATAGTAGAAACGTAACAATCTAGCAAGCCAAGCGGGACGCTTTATCTTCGATCACAAACTTAACGAGTATTTTACAGCGCTGGAGCAACTATTAGTACTATGTCTAAGCTCTATATAGCGTCAATCACCACGTACTCGTGTATTGTCGAGGCTATACTTACAGGTAGGTATGTTTATACTCAAGGAAGTTGATTGTTTCATGAGTAAATGATGTTATTACTCAAATCTTGATTAGTTTAAAAAAAATATTCAGAAACGAAAAATGTTTAAGTTATACTTAAGTACAGATTAGGACGTTCTCAAATTCAAATTATCAATTCAGGAACCGGGTATCAGTAAAGGGTGCTTGATCAAAACTGACTGATTGATATTTGTTCACGAAAAAATAGAATAGAATATTATTGTTGTAAGTGGATAACGAATAAAAGTCAAAATTCTTTAAAGGTGCTAGATCAAAACTGCCTGATTGATATTTTTCACAAAAAACATAGAATAGAATTGTTTATTATTTGTTGTTTATTGTTTATTAGTGTTGTTTGTTTATTTTTGGTTATTGTTTGTTGGTCAACGTTAGTCGTTGACCACCTACAACAATAATAAACATTAGGTCAAAATAAAAAATAAAAGTATGTCTACAATTTATACTTGTAGGGTGTACAATTATTAAGAAAGTTGCTAAAACTCTGAAGCAGAGGTCACATTTTGATGATGTTACTTTTTCCAACAACGATAAAATTACTTTGGAACAAACTCTGAAACAATTATGAAAAAAGAAATCTGCAGTTCCCAACAAAAGTCAAAATGTCTGGAACAGCTGTTTTTTTTTATTTTTTTGCTGGTCACCTTGTCAAAGAGATACGGGCCTTTTGGCCTCGTACAGGACTTTCTATTTTTATTTTCTTTTTTTTACTTTGTTTTATTTTTGGTTGTGTTCTTTTTGTTTCTATGAGTGTGTTTTATTTTAATTTGTGATCTATGCGAGTCCCATTAAATGATTTTTCAGTCTTTTTTCAAAGTTGTGCCATTTCTACTACACTCCTTAAAATGTAAAAAGGACTGCCTAGTGGTCGCAAAGCACTATTTACGTATTCCCAGGTCGGGCAAAGTGTTATGTGTGTTTTTCCATCAGGAATTTCTGAGTTCCACCCCGGAGTCTGAATTTGTGCCCTGTTGGTGGCAATAGGCTCGCCCCCTATAGCATGGGACCTAAACATAACTGGTGAAATGTGGGTGTACTATAGGTTCATCTCTGGCCAACCCTTTTGGGAATACAGGCATGATGTTAAATATTTTTTTGATGACAAACAAAAATATAGCGGGATGCCCATTGCAATTGTTGAATGAAGGTTGAATGAGATGAATGTAACAGATGACACGTCAAAATAATTAGTCTTGCGGCTGACACTGGCCGGCCAGATTTAAAGTCGTTTGTTTTTAGAATATAATTTTTTTTTCGTAGAGAAACAAAAATAGACCAATTGTATTTATTTGATTCGCAAAAAAAGCTTTGTATTTTTATGCTGAAATATAAAAATGTGTGCATACTTTAAAATGCCAGTATACGTTCAAACGAAATATTTGTTATACTCATTCAAAGGGCTCATAAAAAACTCCATTTTATTTATACTAGCGACCCGCCTCGGCTTCACACGGGTGTAATTTACATGTATGTCATGTGGTATTCTCTTCACGACACGTTGCGCGTGTCGCGTGTCGTAAAAGGCGACTAAAGGACTTACTAGAGAATGGGCAGCAGCGTTCTCCATGCATTTTAATACCATACTGCGAGTGCGATCGCCAACCCGCCTGCCAAGCGTGGCGATTATGCCAACCCCCCCCCCCTTTTTGGGGGAGGCCTATGTCCAGCAGTGGACGTCTTTTGGCTGGAATTATGAATGATGACGTTGCGCAAAACGTACTAGGCTTGCATAAATTCAATATACGATTTCATTAGTATTATTAGTACTTATTTTTGAAATACTTACATAATAGCCTGTATCCATCTGGATTAAAGGATCTTTCAAATGGTGATTTTTTTTTCAAATAGAAGATGTGCTTCCTGAGATTACCCGCCGCATAATCACAAACTTAAAAAAATCGCTCTCTTTATAGATATCTCTTTTGTCCGCGGCTTCCCCCGCGTGGAAGGTCGGAAAATTATCCCACGGGAACATATTACCGAGAAAAAAGTGTCCTAACCTAACCTATGTGCCAAATTTCACTCAAATCCGTTGAACCACTTTAGCGTGAAAGCGTAACAAACAAACAAACTCACTTTCGCAATTATAATATTACTAGCTGCGCCCCGCGGTTAAACCTGCGTAAGTCTCGATCCCGTAGGAATATCGGGATAAAAAGTAAACCAAGTAATCCAGCGTGTCAGCTACCTCCATACAAAATTTTATCAAGATTGGTTTAGCCGTTTGAGCGTGAAGAAGTAACAAACACACACACACTCACAAACTTTTACCTTTATAATATTAGTGTGATATTAGTTAGAATTAGGATATTATTATAGCTGTTAGCCAATTTATCTGGAAATCAGACCAAGATGGTATGAGTCAAAAACGAACATTATTTCATTTTCAGGCTTTCCACAAAGTTTCATGAGAAAATTATCATACAAATACATTCATTACAAAATTATGAAAATGTTGAATCAAAATAAGTCTAAGTTTTAATACAGCGTCTTTTAATACATTTACTGTTTTTTAATAGCTAACAATTTGGTGTTCAAATCAATAACCATAACATTGTCCATCAATGGTCCTGAACTAAAACACATTCTTAGAAACGTAAAAAACAAATATAATAAAAAAACAAAGTCCTGGACGAGGCCAAACGGCTCATCAGTCAGCATATTCATAACATATTAACATTTTGTACGCCGAGTGAG
Source organism: Tiliacea aurago (assembly GCA_948098905.1). NCBI lineage: Eukaryota > Metazoa > Arthropoda > Insecta > Lepidoptera > Noctuidae > Tiliacea > Tiliacea aurago. The sequence continues at coordinate 19,767,212 of OX402596.1, forward strand.
ACAAAACATGTTGGTCTGGTAAAGTAATTATGTTTCCATCTATAAGTACATACGAGTATCTACATACTACAGACACTACATCATATACTTACACTTTGCATTCATTAATATTATGTATCATACTATTCTATTGGTTTTGCATTATTATTTTGCGAATCGTTCTAAAACGATTAGTTTTCTTTAATTTTCATATTTTTCAATGTTATGACACTTACGTCAGGCTGTCAAGCTGTCATTACTTTGGGCACGCCACAATTGTGGCGATAAGTCCCCTCTTTGAGGAGTGGCTAGAGAGGCGCCACGGCGTCCTCACCTTCCGCCTGACGCAGGTCCTCACCGGACATGGTTGTTTCGGGAGGTTCCTGTTCAGGATAAAGCGGGAGGAAACGCCCGGGTGTCACCACTGTGTGGATCGCCCGGAGGACACGGTGGAGCATACGGTGGAGGTCTGCCCGGCTTGGGTGGAGCACCGCCGTGTCCTCACGGAGGCGATCGGCGGCGGCGATCTCTCGCGTCCGTCCCTGGTTCGGGCCATGGTTCGGAGCGAGAGTGCATGGGAGGCCGTCACCTCCTTCTGCGAAGCAGTAATGCTTGCGAAGGAGGAGGCGGAACGCGTGAGGGAGAGGCAAGGTTCGCGCCCTCGCGCCCCTAGTCGCCGCAGGAGACGCCCCGGGCGTCGGGAGTCGCAAGCCGATTTCCGGCCGGATTTCTATTGGTTTTGCACATGTTTTGCATTATTATTTTGCGAATCTTTCTAAAACGATTAGTTTTCTTTAATTTTCATATTTTTCAATGTTATGACACTTACGTCAGGCTCTCAAGCTGATATTACTTTTTCTTCTAATTTTCTCTCATAGTTTCTTACTGGCTTAGTCCATGAAGGTTACTTTTGATTTATATAATTTAAATTATTTTTTTCAATATGTTTAGCTCAAATATTGTATTTTATAGATAATTATAATTGTTTACTGTATAATATTTGTATCCTAACTTATATTTATAATAATAATTGAAACGCTCTCAGAATTCAACAAAGAGGTTTTTGGTACGAAACGGTGTCCAGGTTCGATACGTCAGGCCTCGTCAGCTCTGAAGCATCCAGATCCGCTTCCAGTTATTTTGGTAGGTTCAACAGGCAGTGTAGAAGTCGTCAGGCCTCGTTAGCTTAGAGGCCTGAAGATCCGCTTCGCAGTATCACTGCCAGTCCAGTCCAGGTCTCTGAAGTAGTGGATGGTCCTCTTGGCAAGTATGTAGTTCCGAGAAGACTGAGTATGTTGCGAGACTTTTGTAGAGGAGATGATTCCTTGAGCGCTACCAGATCAGATCTGCCAGGAATGTGTCAGAAATCCCTTTTATATCCAAGTCTCGGGTGATTTTTTTCACATCATCTGTTTTTCTGTTCTTTACAGAATTAAATTTCAAATTCAGTATTCGAAAAAGCCAGATATATTCGTACCAAAAACCTCTTTGATGAATTCTGAGAGCGTTTCAATTATTATTATAAATGTAAGTTAAGATACAAATATTATACAGTAAACAATTATAATTGTCTATAAAATACATTATTTGAGCTAAACATATTGATAAAAATAATTTAAATTATATAAATCAAAAGTAACCTTCATGGACTAAGCCAGTAAGAAAACTATGAGAGAAAATTAGAAGAAAAAGTAATGACAGCTTTTTTTTTTTTTTTTTTTGGGTGGGAAATTATCAAATAACTTCTCCCGCTCTGGGCGGAGCGGGAGGGCGTGTCAGACTTTTACTGACTAAAACCCACCCGTATTCCTTCATTTGCCTGTGTGCCAGGGCCACGATATCCCTTTCGGACAAACTCGCAACCCTGGCAGGCATTGGCCCTAACGGACCCCGTCAGTTGCTGCTGACAACTCTTTGAGGCGCGCGTGGAATACAACGCGCCGTCGACCCGGGCCTGGTCCTTATCGGACGGTGAACTACCCATCGCTCACCGTCCGCAAGCCCGCGCCTACGGTAGCCGGAAATCGGCTTGCGACTCCCGACGCCCGGGGCGTCTCCTGCGGCGACTAGGGGCGCGAGAGCGCGAACCTTGCCTCTCCCTCACGCGTTCCGCCTCCTCCTTCGCAAGCATTACTGCTTCGCAGAAGGAGGTGACGGCCTCCCATGCACTCTCGCTCCGAACCATGGCCCGAACCAGGGACGGACGCGAGAGATCGCCGCCGCCGATCGCCTCCGTGAGGACACGGCGGTTCTCCACCCAAGCCGGGCAGACCTCCACCGTATGCTCCACCGTGTCCTCCGGGCGATCCACACAGTGGTGACACCCGGGCGTTTCCTTCCGCTTTATCCTGAACAGGAACCTCCCGAAACAACTATGTCCGGTACGGACCTGCGTCAGGCGGAAGGTGAGGACGCCGTGGCGCCTCTCTAGCCACTCCTCAAAGAGGGGACTTATCGCCACAATTGTGGCGTGCCCAAAGTAATGACAGCTTGACAGCCTGACGTAAGTGTCATAACATTGAAAAATATGAAAATTAAAGAAAACTAATCGTTTTAGAACGATTCGCAAAATAATAATGCAAAACCAATAGAAGAGTATGATACATAATATTAATGAATGCAAAGTGTAAGTATATGATGTAGTGTCTGTAGTATGTAGATACTATAATATTCATTTATCATGTTTGAGCATGGTTTGAGCAGATAAATTTATCTTTATTTTTTTTTACAAATAAAGTAACCAAGTCTTAAAAACTGCACGAAAACCCGTGCGTGCGTGCAGGGGTACTCGCTAGTTCATGATAAACAAGTAATTTAATAAGAAATTCTAAAACTGCCACTATCACTACAGGTATATAGAGTAATATGATTATATGCCTATAGAAACAATTTTCAACCAACAGATAAATCACTATCACCAAAATCGGACTATTCATAAAGTGATCCCATATTCAAATGCGCCTTTAACCAGCGATTACATTGGTTCAGCGATTACATCAAACCCCTCACGTCCAATTTACCGACCGTATCTCTGGAATTTTTAAGCAATCCCCTCCGGATTTGTTTGAGAACCAGCCCTACGGCAATTAATTTTGTCATGGCTATGAGCCGAACTTAGGTGTTGCCGAAATATCGGACAATTTATACCTGTCCGACTGTACAGGGTCAAAATTAACTAGCGAAACTCCGCAGATGGGATGGTGCTGGGTAACAATATCTAAACACTTGGATTTTTTTGGAGTCATCGACCGCTCTCGTAGTGATGTTAATTGAAGTATGAGTTGAGTTTTTTTTTTGTTTTATCGTGTTTAGATATTGAAACCCAACAAATCTGTGAAGTTTACACAAAAAAAAGAACTGGTATTTCAAGTGACTAGACTACCCGTGGATGATTACCCCAAAAAAACATCACGTCTGTGGAGTTTTGCTAGTTAATTTAACTTCACCATGTATACCTAGTCGTCGTATATCACCTACTTATAAAAGGTTTCGGCTCTTTTTCAATGAAGATTTATTGGTTTACAATGAATCAGAAAATAAAGATCTTTCTTTGACTATTTTCAGGGCCATTTTCTAAATTTTTCACAATCTTACTTTTATTACGGCTGGACAAAAACTACCTTGGGGTTTATTCATAAACGATGACTAAACTTAAGAGACGTTTGAACGTCAAAAATGTATGGTTAAACAGTTGCTAATTATTACTTAACTTTAAGCAGCGTTTATAAATAAAGGGGTATATCCTTCGATCAATTATTGATCTAAGGGTATATCTCTTCGTGTGTACGAGTATCTAAGTATCTCCTTTGGTAGGTAATTAGGAGATGTGAGGAGTATTTTGGACTGCAGCATTCCTTTTGCTCTTATAATTATTATAATAGTCCTCTTCACCGTATACGGAGACAACGACCCAGGCAACTTTTCTATCCTTTCATGAGCTCTCTGATGACTTGCAAAGCCAAATTTATTGTCTCATATCTCTTCTTTGGTACTGAAGTCACCAACCATAACTGACCATTTTAAGACTGAAAAGAGAATACTGTGTCCGTCCACATGGCCAGGCAAATGACGTCATTTTTTTACTTAACTAAAACTTTTAAAAAGATTGTAGATTTCAAAGCTCCAACAGCATCTTGCAGGTTATTGTGGAGAAATTCGATTCTCCAATTATGAAGGCGTTCGTCCGGGTTTTGATCGAATAACCTCTTAGTAGGATATTCGATCGAAACCAAAATGAATCGTCCTAAATGCGTTTTTAAATTTATAATTTTTCTATTTATGCTAAGTTCTTACTAACATAGTATTTAAGTCAAATTGTTACTAACAAAGTGGACTAAATGTCTGAAATAAAGAATTTGAATTTGAATTTGAAAAGCGCTGAAAACAAACGAAGCTCTCATTTGGAGCATACCCAATTTATATGAGAGCTAATGAATGTGGAGACTCACAAATTAAAGTGAAAGGAATCAAAATTATCTACCATACCAAATGTATAATTATGTAAATATACATAGATATTTTGGATTCAGAAAATATTAGGTACTTGAAGTTCATTAGCATGGTCGATGGGTTTGTTAGTAAAATAATAGTAAATTAGAGAGCTAACAACTATTTTGAAGGCGACAGTGCTTCTTTGAATCCAGAGCGGAGCGAGGGATTCTAAAGTGGAATCCTGAGCGCAGCGGGGAATTCAAACTCGGGTTTAAAATAGTGTTGCTCCCGAGGTGGACATTACATTTTATCATCGTCTAAGAGAAAATAAGTAAGTGCAACTTATGTATAAGAATAGTATTTATTTCATTCTCACTACCTGAGGAAGACACACTTTTTTTTTACGTAAAATCCAAAAAACTATTACGAACGAAGGCGGAATGCATTTCGCGCGTTTTTTATTTTTTTCACAAACTCTTTTTTTTTATTAGCTCGCGCGCTGTTTACTTTATCATACAGCCAACACCTGGCTGGCTGGGTGGCTTTGGTTCAAACAATGTTCGTAATTGATCTCTTTGGTGATTGGAACTTTTACTAACAATATCCACATTCCAAATTGAAATCGTTTGTACGACTAACATTAAGACTGCAATAAAAATGAAACAGAAAAGAAACATCAATAAAGTGCTTCTTTTGTTAATTCATATCACATCTTCATAATCATTATTTTCCCCTGTTCACATTTTTTACCAGGCGCACAGTAAACGATGGTGGTAAACGTAATACTTTTTTTATATTGAGTCACAAATAACGGGCCCTCAAAGTGGAGCGGTATTAGAGCACATACTCAATTTAGGAGCGACACGACGACGAAATGAATTCGGGGACCAAATTAAACCTCTCTTTCCGGGACGAAAAAATCTATATTATTATCTGCCCCAATTGGCACGAGGATTTATACTTACGGGAATTTGTCATTAGCAGTGGGTGGTTCTCTATAATATTGCTATAGTGCGTTCACTATAACTGAATTGAATTTTGCAGTCTTAATTTCAATACAAATAGAGTTCAAAATGGTGACTGATAGAACAGAACTACCAATGCTCAAAATGCTACCTATCCCGTCACGCGTAAAGTTATAGTGAACGCACTGTATGCAGATTGGTCATTGACGCCTATCGTTTATGAACATGGCCTCGATATGGCCATTTCTATCAGTGAGATATTGAATCCGGAGGTTATCAATGGGGCAACCGCATGACTTTCAACTTTATCAAATCAAATCAAAAGTCATTTATTCAAACTAGGCTGAGAATCAGTACTTTTCGAACGTCAAAAATTACATGAGACAGTCCCCAAAAACGCCACACTTCACCACTTCCTAGTGCTTTAGCTGGGAAGAAGAAGTGGTGCAACAAACTCCCCAGCAGCACAGCTGTCTGTTCATATATAAAACTTGAATCTATACAATATAGCCTCCTCCCTTTTTGGAAGTCGGTTAAAAATGTAAAATGCAACACAAAACATTAAATTAAATTATTTGCCTTATGTTAGCTAGCACACACCACTATACATGAAAATATATATATATATATATATAATGATCTTCTACAACTATACTCAAATAAAAATAACGTAAACACATAATGGGCGTGCCTGCTTAAATAAAGCTATATCTATAATATAAATATATATACAACGTGTTTTTTTGATATCCCATAACTCTAGGGTATGATTGAGGCCATATCAAAGAGTCAACTGGCATATGAGTTACGTTCCAATCCTTCGTTATTTTATTTTTTTATTTTTCATACAAAATAATTCGGTAAAGTCACGATTATTAATGTAAAACACCCTTACGTGAAATATGACAACGTCGACAAGGTAGCTTTCCCTTCACTAGCTGCCGCCGGGAAGCCCCGATACCAACATACCTACATATTTTATTTTACTATTTATTTTACTACACTACTGCGAAGTTTGGCAACCTCGCAAAAGTAAAGATTCGTCATACTGGTGACAATTTTTGACCTAATTTAATTATGATTGATGATATCTCCGAAACGATGCATTTTTGGACCACCTATTCTAGGAGTTTTAGTATTATTTTTACCTACAGAATATAACCCTAGAGTTATAGGATATCAAAAAAATCAGGTTGTATGACATTTCTGCAAGAAGGATTTTTCAGCCAGTAAAGATACCCACTGAAACAAGCAAGTTCCTCCTAGTGGGACATTGGTTTATAATGACTTGTCAATCAATACGAAAAAGCATTATTTCGACTTTCAAGCGTAGATATGTCCCATGGCGGCCTATCCAAACGTACTTTCTTTGGTATTGCTCGTCGAGTCATTGAGTTCCTGCTGAGCGTGGCCATGGCCTGGCACGTGTCGGCCGCGTAGCGCTCCGTCTGCAGGCGGCCCAGGCGCAGCGCGGCCACGGCCGGCGTTAAGTTCTGAGTTGAACTACACGAATACTGACAAATGCGTGCACTGACTGGACAGGTCTACTCAAATCTGTGTGGTTCTTTCCTCATAAGATCATTTCAGACACGAATCTACATATTCCTCACATGGTCTGACTACTCATGAGTTTATTTCACCAGTTCTTCTTAGTAGTCAGATAGGATTTGTCGACTTCATCTCATCTACCTTATTAATATTATTTATTATTTTTATTTTTATGATGTGTATTATTTTAAGGGTTCCGTTGTTTCTTCCAGACGCGATGAAACAACGGAACCCTTATAGGATCACTAGCGTGTATGTGTGACTGTCTGTCCGTCTGTCACAGCTGTTTTGCTTCGAATCTAAAGGACTGATTAAGTTGAAAGGTACACATATGAATTTCTGTGACCGAATCACGGTCGTGTAACGTAAATAAATGAGTTTTGAATGGGGTCACTTTACGGAGACAAATAAAAAAGTTAAGCAAATTATACCGTGTGACATTAAATGAAAGGGCTTACTATGAGAGTCTCCAATATTTTTTATTATAATTTAAAAATAAATATTTTGAAAGCTATTAAAGAAAATTTATGAAATTTTTCCATTTTCTTTGAAACTACTGAGGCAATTTTCTTAACACAAAAAAATATTCTACTCTTATAGATTACAGAAAAACCTATAAGAAGTCTATGGTTTAAAAATAACATGTGCGTACAAACATACATTTGCAGTTGGAATGTATCAGAGAATATGTTTTTCAACTACAATGTGAAGTTTGTTCTTGGGATAAATTCATCTCGCCTAACTACACAAGCAATGAAGGATTCATTGTGCGTGGTCCGACACGGACTTGGCCAGTTTTTTATATGACGTGTAAATGTGATTCCGATTCCGATATCCTATTTACAAAATAAACAATTTAATTTAATTGTTTAGAAGCATAAAACTTTTCCAGAACAAGAGAGAATACACATCGTGCATTTAAAATCAACTTAAAAACAGTTGAATTTCGCCAGTAACACCCATACACTCTCTACAAAATGTATAGCACCAGTAACGGGTAACGATCTAAAAGTCGTGTCCTAATTAAGCTGACATCAAGTGTACTTACTGGAAATAATTTATTGCTATTATTTTTGGCGTAAATATCAATTAGGAAATGAAGGTTTAAAATGTTTTGAAAACAAGCATTTTACACGTGAGTGTTGAGTAGTTGTATTGTTTTAAAAAGTCATTAACTGACATAATATTTTATTTATGAAGTTTGCCAGAATTAGATAGGTCATTTTGTTGTATTCTTAGCTAAATAGCACTAAACAGATTAAAAAAAAGATAACAAAAAGGTGTTTTTTTTTTTACAATTAAAATTATCACAGTAAAAAAAACGAGTGTGCTTTAGACCACACGTCTGAAGTAAAACAGAAATCACCGTTCACTAGCAAAAGAAGTTTTACTTTAAAAAAAAGCTGCGGTCTTGTGAGTGTATAAACAGCCAGTGTGAAATTAAAAAAATACCTATTAAGCAGGACAGCCCGCGGCGTTGACGCGATGTGTTCCATGTTTAAAATTTAAACAACTTCCGTAGCCTCTTTCCGTAACACTTTCGTTACTTCCGTAACGCTCTCGTCATGCATTCACCAGCTTACTCCCCAAGTCAAGTTCAAAAGAAAACTAAATAAACAGAACAACATTAAAGTAGCCGCAAAATTAAAGCAGAATTAGCTATCCTAACGGGCAGAGATTCCTCTTGTCATGTTGACTCCACAGCAAAAAAGAAGAGCCGAAAAAGAGCGTCCAGCGACTTATACACCATGTCCCGGAAGTAACGCATAACCTCTTCAGGGGTCATTGTGAAAAAACATCAACTGCTCCTAGGCATTTTGACGAGTTATGAGAACAAAAATGTAGGGAACAACAGATTGTTTTAGGATTCCGTACCCAAAGGGTAAAACGGGAGCCCTATTACTAAGGCTCCGCCGTCTGTCTGTCTGTCTGTTTGTCCGTCTGTCACCAGGCTGTATCTCATGAACCGTGATAGTTAGACAGTTGAAATTTTCACAGATTATGCATTTCTGTAGCCGCTATAACAAAACATACAAAAAAAATAGAATAAAATAAATATTTAAGAGGGCTCCCATACAACAAACGTGATTTTTTTTGCTTGTTTTTGCTCTATATTGATAACAGAAACAGGTAGATGCTGTAAATATTCACAGAATATTTAGTTATATATTCACTTTAAAAATAAATAATTAAATTAAAATAAAACAAATATTTAAGGGAGGCTCCCATACAACAAACGTGATTTTTTTGCCATTTTTATAGATAATGGTACGGAACCCCTCGTGCGCGAGTCCGACTCGCACTTGGCCGGTTTTTTTTTGCTATTTCAGGTTTGGATTGGTCCCATAGTTGTTCATAACGGTGAGTACACTGACCCCTTAAGAGGTTGTGCGGTAATTCAGGGACATGTTATATAGGCGTGCGGTCGGCATCGTTCCCTTCTTGCAACGGCTTGACAATGACTTTTCCGCTAACAGTATAATGATTTCATTCTTGCCTAAGCGTTGAAGAATTAGTGAGATAACATTTGTTTCGTAACACATAACACTTATTTCTAAAACCGCAAAAAACCGATGATATTATCGACGCAATTATAACATAAGACCCGTCAAACATATTATATTACACAGCTTTTTGGGCACTTTTTCTGTTGACAGCGATGCGGACGAGTTTTTTGATGCCTTATGATTATTTCCCCTCCTTTGTAGGGTTCCGTACCTCAAAAAGAAAAAACGGAACCTTTATATGATCACTCGTGTCTGTCTGTTTGGCTGGCTGTCTGTTCGTCTGTTTGTCCGTCTGTCACAGCTGATTTGCTCCGAACCTACTCCTGAATTTCTGTGACGCAAACACGGACGTGTAACGTAAATAAATGAATTTTGAATGTGAGGGTCACTTTTAGGGGAAAAATCAGAAAATTAAAAAACAAAGTTTTGCTAAGTGTACCATGTGACATTACTGAAAGGGCTTGTTGTGAGGGTCTAAAATATGTATTTTTAATAATTTTAAAATAAATCGTTTTAAAGTTATTTAAGTAAATAGATGAAAATTTACCATTTGGGCCTTATCTCCGAAACTACTGAACCGAAAATGTAGAAAAAAATACACAAAATAAATCTTTACTTGTAGACGGAAAATCTATAAGAAATATATGGTTTTAAAATAACATGGTAAATCTCTCAATATTGTGCATACAAACTTACATTAGCAGTTGGAATGTATGAGAGAACATGTTTTTCAACTACAATGTTAAGTTTTGTTCTTGGGATAAAACACATGGTAGATAACATATTCATTGTACGGAACCCTCACCATGCGATTTCAACTCGCACGTATCTGGATTTTATATACATGTACAGGTAGACATAATTATTTTTAGACTGTCGACACCACAATGATAATGTTTACATTATCTTCCTTGAAAATAATTACAGATAGGTAATTATATTAATTATAACCTCCCGATAAAAATGTAAACAACCAAGCTTCAACGAAGTTTCAAAGGAAATAATCAAAGGTAATAATTAAACAGAGTGTATCAGATTCAGCATCTGAATGATTATTGCTGTGTTATTAAAAGTTATCAAGTATTGCCAAGTATCCAATACTGTTGTGCTAAGAGAGTATGAATAAGACAAGCTGAACAACAAACGGTGGTGTAAGGTGGATCCGCAACTGTTGCTGCCGAATTTCAATTTCTTTAACGTTTTTTGGAATTTGCAGGTCGGTGTCACTGATCTTAAAACGGTGAAGGAAAACATCGTCGTGGGGAAACCGGCATGTCCTAGAACCAAAAAAAATCTGGCCAAGTGCGAGTCGGACTCGCGCACGAAGGGTGCCGTACCATTATTTATAAAAATGGCAAAAAAAAAACCCGTTTGTTGTATGGGAGCCCCCCTTAAATATTTGTTTTATTTTAATTTAATTATTTATTTTTAAAGTTAATATACAGGGTGTTTGGTGCATCGTGTGCCAAATCGAAATGGTCGACTGAAGGAGTCATCCGCTAGCCTTTTAGACCCTTTAACACCCCTCATGCTCTGTGGATTTTTTTTTATCGACTTTTTATTGTTTTCCAAAAAAAAGACCCAAATTTTACATTCAAATACAGATTTAAAAAAAAATATAAGGCCTACGCCTTATATTTTTTTTTAACTCTGAATTTTATTTTTATTTTGATGTGTATTGTTTAAGAATACTTTTAAATACAAAATTAGTGATATTAGTCACCTAGTTCTTTTTTAATTCACTCGCAAAGGTAAAACTTAAATTAAAGCTGTACATGTTACAGCTGCTTATAAGGCTACAAAAAAAAAATCAAAAGCGACCGGGATCTTCCAACTCCCTCATTAATTCTCCAGTCTATCCTCTTTCTAATGATGTGCCACATGCCATAAAAGTATTTTAACAACTTTGTGAATTCGCTAGAATTGTGAATCGAGTCACCTAAGGCTAATATTCAAAATTATGATTTAAAAAAAAATCTCTTAAATGATACCTGTCAAACCTATAAATCTGCTATCTCATTCTTATGGTTAGGTAAGTTTGTGTCTCATATCTGTATCTTTCGTGGGATTTACTTGAAATAAAAAAACAAAATTGCATTTTTAACATTTATTTAATCATTGTTACAAATCTTGCTCAAATTGTTGGCCTCTGTTGCGAATGCAGGCCCGACACCTGTTTCGTATTTCAACAGTTGTTGTACGAAGTCGTATTTCCTCCTTAATAGTATTGAATGCCGCTTCTATGCGTTGGACTAATACCTCCCTAGTTGGAACCTCCGTGGCATATACCAACTCTTTGGCACGTCCCCAGACATAAAAGTCTAACGGAGTTAGATCTGGGGAACGTGGCGGCCATGGAATAGGGCCATCGCGTCCAATCCATACATTGGGGAACACATTGTCGAGATATTCCCTCACAGTCAATCTCCAATGCGCGGGACAACCATCATTTTGAAATACAATGGGCACACGTTCATTAAATACGGGCACATCGGTCACTAATTCGGGCAGGTCATTTTGTAGGAATTCCAGATAGTCTTCGCCATTGAGATTATCGGGCAGGTAATGCGGTCCAATTACCTGATTCCCAATCACTCCTGCCCAAACGTTTACACTAAACCTTCTTTGAGAAGATTTCTGTCTTTTATCACGTGGGTTTTGCGTTTTCGTTGTCCAGTGGTGCAAATTGTGTAAATTGAGGATCCCATCAGTGGTAAATTTGGATTCATCCGTCCACAGTATTCTTTTTAAAAAATCAGGATCATCCACATCCGTGTGTAAAAGAAACCGACAAAAAGCCACTCGTCTCTCAAAGTCGCCACCCTCAAGACCTGCAACAAACAAAAAACTCTTTTAAATTTCTCTTGGGCAATAAGTAATTGCACAAGAAAGGACCCGCTGTTCGTGCTAATAGATTCACTACCTGGAAGTGACGCCATACCATACCCATTACCTGCTAAACAAAGGCAAGGTCAAACAAAGCTTGCACAGGTTTAAAGTTAGTTTAAAATTACGTACCTTGCACCGGAGTGTAGTGGAATGGATGCTTTTTGTTTTGACGAAGTACTTTCCACACTTTCCATATTGAAATATCAAGATGTGATGCCACATTTCTAATGCTTCTTGTAGGGTCTTCCTCAAAAAGTGCCAGTATTCTCTCGTCTACTTCAACATTATGTCGCACAATATGGCCCCTTGGTTCATTAAAAGTAACACTGCCAGTCTCGCGTATGCGTCGGTATGTGTCTTGGAAGACTCTGCGGCCAGGTAATCGTCTACCAGGAAAGCGTTCCTGGTAAAGTCGTTGCGCTGCACGAGCGACGCCATTAGCGGCTCCGTAAGCCATCATGATGTCCGCATATTCTTCGTTAGAGAATGTCGCCATTGCACTAACAAAAAACTCAAAGTTTAACAATAACAACAAAAATTAAACAAATGTAACAAGAACCAGCAAAACTTAACGATAACAAAGTAATAAAAGAATCGCGGAGTATGGTGAACTAGCACACATGTTAGGTAGCAGAGGCAGTCATGTCTCGACTAAAAAAATGGCGTGTCGGGCGGCGCGATTTGTTCAAACCGATTTAAGGTATGCAAGAAAGGGATAGAAGATAGATTTTACTGTGAAAGAGTGAGAAAACAAATTTTACCTCTTTCTCAAGTAACAGTTCCGCAATAAATATTTTTTCATTAGAATTTGGAATGTAGTTTTATGTGACTTGATTCACAATTCTAGCGAATTCACAAAGTTGTTAAAATACTTTTATGGCATGTGGCACATCATTAGAAAGAGGATAGACTGGAGAATTAATGAGGGAGTTGGAAGATCCCGGTCGCTTTTGGTTTTTTTTTTGTAGCCTTATAAACAGCTGTAACATGTACAGCTTTAATTTAAGTTTTACCTTTGCGAGTGAATTAAAAAAGAACTAGGTGACTAATATCACTAATTTTGTATTTAAAAGTATTCTTAAACAATACACATCGAAATAAAATTAAAATTCAGAGTCTACGCCTTATATTTTTTTTTAAATCTGTATTTGAATGTAAAATTTGGGTCTTTTTTTTGGAAAACAATAAAAAGTCGATAAAAAAAATCCACAGAGCATGAGGGGTGTTAAGGGGTCTGAAAGGCTAGCGGATGACCCCTTCAGTCGACCATTTTAATTTGGCACACGATGCACCAAACACCCTGTATAACTAAATATTCTGTGAAGATTTCAAGCGTCTACCTGTTGCCGTTATCAATATCGAGCAAAAAAAGCACGTTTGTTGTATGGGAGCCCCCTTAAATATTTATATAATTCTATTTATTTGTTGATAAAGCGGCAACAGAAATACATCATCTGTGAAAATTTCAACTGTTTAACTATCACGGTTCATGAGATACAGCCTGGTGACAGACGGACAGACAGACAGACAGACAGACGGCGGAGCCTTAGTAATAGGGTTCCCGTTTTACCCTTTGGGTACGGAACCCTAAAAACGAACACATGTGACATCTACCAAGCCCGTACAGGGCCCGCGTGGTGGATTACAGCCCACTCCCTTGAGAGGACGTTTGCGTCCCAGCAATAATAATAATAAAAATCTTTATTGATACAAAAACCTTTGACATTGCTTAAGACTACGAGTAATAACTTGGTTAACTAAAGGTCATACGGATAAGGTAAACCCTGACTCCTAAACTAGGTGATCCTGTGACTTCTGCTGTCAAAGCCTTTTAAGTTGTGTTCTAAAATTACAAAAATAGTCATTGACATTGAAGGTTACAATTTAAAGAATGTATATTAAAATTAACAACGTACTAAGGGATACTGGAAACGACGTTTAATGTGTATAATTATGTGTGTGTATATTAGAGTGAGGGTGTGTATGTTGGAGTGAGGGTGTGTATGTTAGAATGAGTGTGTGTATGTGAGGGTGTGTTTGTAGAAGTGTGTGTAGTAGTGTTAAATGGGAACTTTATAGGCTGATTATCAATTATCCTATGTTGTTCACAGCTCTCTATTTTGTGCATGCTGTTATTTTATGGGCCAGAACAAACATAAGGTGAAACGATAATTAGGTGATAGGCTACATATGAATCCACAACACATTTAAAATGAATCATTGCAAACATGTACATATTTGGGAGTATAACTATCATACATGTCCCTATTTGTATTCTTTTTAACAGCAGTGATAGCCAATATGTGTGACCGTCGGACTAGCAAGTCATAGGTCTTGATTTCGAACCTAAGACACGCCTGACTTTTCGGATTCATGTGCGTATTGTATAATTATCACTTGATTAAAAAAACCGGTTAAGAGCGAATCGGACTCGCGCACCGAGGGTTCCGTACGTATATATATGATGTTGATGATTTCTGAAAAACTGTGCTATTTAGAGACATCGTTTTATTTTTCCTGTAATCTTTACATAAACTTCTATCACATAGAATAATTTCAGATTTTTATCTATGCAAACGTCGGAGATAAGGGAGGGGAACGGTATTTTTTTTTTACATTTTTCATCAAAAGTCAGAAACTATGTTGCCTAAAAAAATTAAATAAAATGTTTGAGAATGTGCAAACAACAGCGCTCTTTTATATGATACCCCACATGCCCTAGTAGCCCCACTTCAATTTTTTAAGACCCCCTTTCAGCCCCTTTTGCAAAAAATAAATATTTTTTTAATTTCTTTCTTATTTGCAAAATAGTTGGGCAAACGTCATCTAAACCTATTCTAAATTTCAAGTTGATAGCATTAGTAAGTTCTTGAGATATTCAGGTGTGACAGACAGACAAACAGACAGACAGACAGACTTAGTCTCACCATAAGGGTTCCTTTTTACCATTTTGGTATGGAACCCTAAAAACGGGGAAGGAAAACATCATTATTCCTGAGAGATATTTCTCGACGGCATATGAAATCAGAGGCCCATGGGCAGCATACAAATTCTGACACCAGATTAGTCAATAACCACTCGAAAAAGAAGAACAATTAATTCTTTCTGCCTATTTCAGCCATCTATTTCTTATTCATACTCTAACTAAAAGTATGAAAGCTTGGATATCTCGATGATTGGCAAAGTTATCTGCCTGGAAAATAGAAAAACTTTACTACTTTACTCTGCAAAGACTTCAAATTATATAGAAATACTAGAAATAATAACAAATGAACTCAGAATATTTTCCTTTATTGTTATAGTACTGATTTGATATTTTATATTGAAAGTACGAAGGTTAATTTTGCTGTGTCATCCTAATAAGTTCTCACTCTCAACATTTACACCTATTTACAAACTACACTTACCGTCAAAACGAAGTACCCAGAGCAACATTTTCATACAAACGAGGTAATTTCGAAGCCTCGGTTCTCCGTCGGGTAAAGACTCGGATGAGATCTGAAGGCCAATTCTCGTACTTAAAAACGTTCAAATTCAAGTTGCAATCTCATCTCAACGACAATCAATGTCAAATACTTGTCAAAAATGTAGGGAAATTAGAGGATTATTTGACAGATTGACACTGAGATTAGAATGCGAACGTTCTTAAAATTACGGGAATTGCCCCTCTGGTAGTAGCTTTTCAGCGGTCTAATTGCGTAACACACTATCAGTAGGAATCGGTTTCAATTTGACAGTTTGTGGAACTGTCAAATTGAAACGCGTTATTTAAGTTGTTGAGCAGACAATTTTTTCTAACTTATGAAGCAATGGATTAGCAATATACTTCAATATCATTCCGATTCGGATTCAAACTGTGTTACACAATTAGGGTGCAGGTTACGGGCCGGCTGGAGGAGGTCTTGAGCGCCTAAGGCGCCCAACTGATCAAACCGACATTTCATACCGGAGTTGTTCATGAAACAAAAAACCTCAAAAATAGCATCATAATCTATAGAAATCCGACACTCAGAACTCTACACACTCTCTGGTGCCAATGGCTTGTCTGATCAGTTGGGTGCCTTAGGCGCTCTAGATCTCCTCCATCCGTATTCTGGAGAGCTGCTATCAGATCTCATCTGAATCGTTACCTGACGCAGAACCAAGGTTTCGAAATAACTTCGTTTGTATGGAAATGTTGCTCTGGGTTTTGACGGTAAGTGTAGTTTCAAGTGTTTATCCTTTAGAGGTGTGAGGAACAGGGTGTAAAGTTCACTCATCCTCCATAGAAAAGGGAGGATCCTCCGACCAGATGGGTGTTGTGTCTGGTGGGCAACTGCCCGACGGATGATGTCGGGATGTTGTATGCAACATTAGTTTCTGTTTACCCTAAACCCGTAAGGGGGTCGTTGTACTCATCATTTTGAAAAAAAAATTCTATCGGTCCAACCTTGAAATCGTGAAAAAATTTGTATTGACAAAATATGTAAGTAGTATGGAACAGCAGATTTTTTTTTCGCGATATCAAGGTTGGTCTCATAGAAAAAGTTGTTCAAAATAATGAGTACAATGACCCCTTTTCGTGTTTAGGGTAAACAAAACTAATGTTGTATTTATGCTAGTTGCGTGGTAAACTCTGCTTGCGCGATGCAGGATTTTGCGTGACGTCAGTGTGACGCGTTGTTCGCATGTGGCGATGTTGATGCCGCTATAATCCTATTGAAAATAAGTTTTCTTTTCTGTGAAGGAGCTTGGGCTTTTATATTCTCGTTATTTTAAACCTACAATAATCGGTCACGAAAACGGGGACACAATTATATTATAATTGTGTCCCCGTTTTCACGATCGCTATAACAGTCCTCTCAAACAGTATTTTACTCTGTTGAAAAAACAACTTACCCAACTTAACAAAATTATAAATCTAAACTTAACTAAAACTATTCACAAACTTAAATCTGGCGTGGAAAAATTCATCCGCATCGCTGTCGACTAGTAATGTCTCCAAGAGACTGGCGGCATGACCACGTTGTATGGCAATGCTTAGTCTCTGGCCAAGGAAATAATCATCCATTTTTTTAAGTATGAAGCAACACGGTGGAAAGTTCTTTCATCCTCCATAGAAAAGGGAGGATCCTCCAACCAGGGTGTGGTGTCTGGTGGGCTACTGCCCGACAGTTAGTGTCGGGATTTTGTATACAAGGTGTATCATAAATAACGCAAAACCTCATATGGGGTCATTGTTGTCATCATTATGAACAGCTTTTACTTTGGGATCCGACCAAAAATCGCGAAAAAAAAATCAGCTGTTCCCTACATTTTGACGAGTTCAGTTCAGTTGTAAACAGCTGTTTTTTTTTGACTACCAA
This sequence comes from Tiliacea aurago, assembly GCA_948098905.1. NCBI lineage: Eukaryota > Metazoa > Arthropoda > Insecta > Lepidoptera > Noctuidae > Tiliacea > Tiliacea aurago. The sequence continues at coordinate 19,784,876 of OX402596.1, forward strand.
ACACAATATCGACAAACTGTTACTGGTGGACAAGATTAATTTCGACAATATGGAACTCCCATATGTTTGCGATTTCGTGTTTTGTCCCATAGTAAAAGTTGTTCATAATGATGAGTACAATGACATCTTAAGAGATTGTACGTTATTTATGTTACATCTCGTATAGGCCAGTCGCTCTGTAAACTCTGCTTGCGAGATGCAGGATTTGAGTGACGTCAGGTCTTTGATGCGTACTATGCGTAGTTCACAAGTGGCGTTGTAGATGCCGCCACAGTTTCATGATATTTTCATCTTTATAAAGGGCCACAGTTTTCCTCAGTTAATCTCCCCGGTAATCTATATTATATCTATAAATATTATAAAACAAGGTCACATTCCTGTTTGTCTGATCGTGTTGTTCTTCTAAACTAAGTAAAGTATTGTGATGCGGTTTTCACCATCATTTAGAGCATATATTTCGGAAGGCTTAAGGCTCCCGCAGATAGGCGCAACACGACGGTGCGAGGAGACTTTGGTAGAACAATTTTCATGAAGTTTTCATAAAACTTGTTCTACTAGAGTCAAGTTGCGCTGTCGCGTCGCAATACATTAATATTAAACTAACATACCTACTTAATTATAATAAAATAATCTAGATAAACTATACCTAAAATAATAATCATTATCGAATAAAGAGGCAAATATAAACACTTTATTAAAATAATAAATAACACTCGTTATGGCTTGTGAAACATAAAAGCTCGAGTGAAATAAAAATGGTTGAAACAGGCAAAATTTATTCCACGACTTACCAATTCAAGAGGTTACATTCAATTACCATTTCTGATCCCGACTCTGTAATATTTTAGGTAGGTATAAATATAATGTGTATACAGGGTGTTAAAGAAACTGCGTGCCATAGCTTTGGGGTAGGTTCAGTATCGACAAAGGAACACAGGAACAAAAAAAAAAAAAACATACAACATAAAAAGTATATAAAAATAAGTCTCTTCGTACTTTAACGGGCTTAGGACCGTCAAATGAAATAATTTTAATTCTAAATATTAATTATTTTAATTGCTATTTTAAGTTAGTAGGTACCTACTAAATTAGGTTGATCTTGCAATATTTTTTTGTGTTTTTTTTTTTCCTAGACTTCGGCGCGCAGTTACTAACACCTTGTATGTATTACTATCGACCCGCCCCTGCTTCACATGGTTTTTACGACTTGGCAAAACATCAAGATTTCTTCATAATAATGTAAGTTTAATATGAATGTATTGTAGACATAAATATTACGGAATACATTCTCTAAAAGATGGTGAAAACCGCATCTAAGTTTTGATGCGGTTTTCACCATCTTTTAGTTTAGAAGTACAACGTGGTCACACAGACAGATACCAAAAGCAACTTTATTTTATAACTAGCTGCTGCCCGCGGCTTCGTCCGCATGGCTTTTTCTCAATAAAAGTAGTCAAAATTACTCCATATAACATCAGCTGCTATCTGCCAGTGAAAGTCCCGTCACCGTCCGTTCACTGGCTGATGATGATTCTCCAAAACGGCGCGGCGGTTCGTTTCGGAAATTAGCCGGAATAAAAATACTGACAAATTTTTTTTAATTGTTTTTTGCTAGAAGTACTTTCCGTATATACTTTCCTATTACATTTAGTAAAAAGCTGTTATTTTCACATTACAATCATACCCCAATTTTATTTTTTTGTATAATGTATATAGATGTATATAATATACTAGATATGCAATAGATATAGACAACCACTTTATGCCAATAGCGTTTACCCAAGTTTTGATGTAATAGAAACATTAGGTAGAATGATGTTATTAAGACTTTGGAAAATAAACCACAGAGCGTTTACACCTTACAGCCTTTCTTACAAACTTTCAAGCCCTTGTTTTTCGAAATGACTGAACCGATTTTAATGAAACTTCATACGCATAAGCAGGATGCAATGGTCTAAAAAGTTATTGCGCGAGCGCGACGGCATGGGCAATACAATTCTATTGCCGTCGCGCTCGCGCATTTTAAGGCGACGATAACCGACTTTTAATGATTTTATAGTAAAGATCACGTCTAAACGAGTAGTATATTGATTTGAAAATATATGTTAAATTAGGGCATTTTCTCAATAACTTATTATGTGAATATTTTACATTATGTTTATATTACATAGTGAAATTAATTTGTAAAGTTATGTCTAACGCGGATAAAAAACTGAGAATGGCGCAAAATCTACCAAGCGTATTTTTCTGAAACCTTCACCAATTTAAAGATAATTTAATTATTGATCTTTTAGTATACGCGTTTTATAAAAATACCTTTTGTTTTGTATATAATAAATTAATAATGCGTCAAATTGGGGACAGCGCTTCTTGATGGGCGAGTCCTATTACTGGCTGAACGTACGACGCGTTGCGTGAGCTCAATACAGAACGCGCAAGCTAACTACTCAAGGTCACTGGCATATATCTCCGTCTTAAGGTCCTTCTAATGTGCGAGTGCGACGGCAATACAATTATGCGCGAGCGATAGAGATAAGTAATGAGGGGTCATTGAACGAAATTCTTTCTGTTTCGCGACCGGACTTTACCATTCAGAGTTCAAGGGATAAGCCGTACATACGTCTATAGTGGAAAGCCTATGTAAACACGTTGAGTGGTGCAAAATCGCTTAAGAACCATTTGGAACGAAATACAATGGAATTTGCACACACTGTTTAGACAACGTCACGACTCTAACCCCCTTATTACAAAACAAGGTTTATCTTCAGACTCAGGTTTAAAACAATGGAGCCATTATTGAATTTCGAATTTTATTCCGACTATGGTAAAGTTCCTAAACATAAAACTGACAACTTAGTACCGAACTAAGTTTTCAGTTTTGTATAAAGAACGGTATTTCAATCAGTTACGTTCTTATTACAGAAACTGGCTGCATGGTTTAAGCCATGTCAAAATATAGATCTTGTTTTGTAATAAGGCGGAATCTGTCTGCCTTTTCCCATCTATGTTGGGGTCGGCTTCCAGTCTAACCGGAAGCAGATAAATACTAGTATTTTACATGCAGCGACTGCCTATCTGACCTCCACAACGCAGTTACTGAGTAACACGATTCCTTTTGGTAAGACAGCTTGTCAGATTTTTGGGCTTCTGACTACCCGTGACGACTGCCAAAGATCTACAAATGTCAGCTGGGACCAACGGCAAACTCAAACTCAAATCATTTATTTCAATTAAAACATTTATTGTCAAAAAGTCGGTCAGTTACAAATATGAAGCTAGTTGCCCATTCCAAATAGTAGGTTCCTATGGAGAAGAACGGGCAAGAAACTCCACGGACACTCTTTTAAATAAAAATATAAATGGGTACAATGTATTGATTACATCATTCATATTAAAATTATACAAGTGAGAACGATGCAAAACGTCAGAAGCGTCCGTGATAAAAATATTAAAAACAAAAAAAAAACAATTCAAAACTAAAATAATTAAATATAAGCCGTGGCAGCTTAAAGATGATCAGTCCCAACTGGCAGCGCCCGTTCACGAACATGACGCATGAATCAGCACCATTCAGCTCAACCATTGTGAAGGGAGCTAAATGATCCAACACACATGCCACCACCATCAGCGAAACATCTGAGTGAGCATGACATACTCTGACCCGCCAGGGCACATTAAGTCAATGAAAGACATAGATCGGCTTAACGTGCTTTCCTAGGCACGGAGGAGTCTCGATATTTAATGGATGGTCACCCATCCATGAACTGACCGCGGCAAACGTAGCTTAACCTTCGCTCAACCCGTGTGGCTGTTATTATTTAGCCACTAGCCCCCCTCCCCCCCACATACAATTACATCACGACTGTATTCCGAGAGTTTGTACTCACGCGGATGTCCTTCTGCGAAACAGTCGTGTCGCAGAAGGAGGCTACGTAATTGGAGCGGGAGATCTCCTCCACTCACCCGGCCCGCAGCAGGCGCGCCGGGCGTCATAATGCCCTCCTAAATAAGTCAAGGGACGGTGGACTTGGGGACGTCTGCCGCCCCCTATCATACTGGACGCGAGGTGGCGGTGCGTTGTGTTCCACGCGTGCCCCTTTCAACATGGCGAGGGGGTCAGGTGGCCCGCAGAGGTGGGCCGGTACTAGCCGAGGATCGCAAAAGTCGCACTTGATCCCAAGATTCCCGGTGCAAGTGTGGGAAGGGAGCACTGGGGTGGTTTTTAGCCAGTAAGAGTCTGACAGACCCCTCCACACCCGCCCCAGGGTGGAGAGCCATGAACATTTTCCACCCCGGAAGCAAAAAGGAATTTAGTACTCGCACCCACATTTCTCTATTTATGTTTCAAAAAAAAGAAAAACAAAAGTCATTTATTCACACTAGGCTGAGAATCAGCACTTTTCGAACGTCAAAAATTACATGAGACAGTCCCTCAAAAACGCCCACCCTTCACCACTTCCTGGAGTTCCTGGTGCTTTAGCTGGGAAGAAGTGGGGCAACAAACTCCCCAGCAGCACAGCTGTCTGTTCACATATAAAACTTGAATCTATAATTGTTTAAGTTAGATGTAGGTTATAGAGGGCGAGCTTTTAAGCCTTTACATAATCAGCTTATAATGTACCAACTGCTGGGACACACGCCTCCTCTCTTCGAGAGGGAGTGACCTGTAATCTACCACACGAGCCCAGTGCGAGTTGGTAGATGTCAAATAAATCTTGAAATTGTTGGTTCTAGGACGGCTTCCTAATGATGTTTTCTTTCACCGTTTTAGCCTTTAACCGGGCACAAATCCTAACTCCAAGCTGCTACCGAGATATACTCTAATAAGACTTTGCCCGACTTGGGAGTAGAATCCGGGATTACATGCTGCACAGTGGTCACGATTACGACCATTAGATCAACTACTCTGCCAAGCACGGTTTGAATAACAAAACATCACGCCAGTATTCCTCGAAGGGTTAGGCAGGGGTGTACATATAGTACACCCTTATTTCGCCAGTTATGTTTAAGCCCCATGTAATAGGAGTGAGCATTTGGCCATCAACCGGGCAGACTCTGTGATGCTACTGAGAAATTCCAGATGTATCAATTAATCTAACCCAGGACTTATGATCATCAATAGCGCTTGCGACCAACAAGACCAACGATGGTTTAGATTAAAAACTAAAAAAAGCTCTCAACCAGCAACCAGCTCACATTTAATTTTGATCGAGTTTTTTGGGAAAACCTATGTCAGATGTCGAACAAGTAAAAGTTGAAAACATATCGGGGACGGAATTAATTATTTAAACCGAACTAAATTCTGAAGGCTGAAGTGTAATGAATTAACGATTCATTTTAACATTGATTTTTTAAACGTCAACTAACACTTTGTCATTTAATGTGTGATTTCGTTTGTTTTCGAATTGAATGCCGAATGTTCCTGAATACTAATATTGTTGTTGAAGTGTAAACTTCTTTAAGCGCTTTGAGCGTTTTTTGGTAGGGGGAAATACCGACATGCATGTTAACAGTATATCTGTAGCTATGCATAGTTTTTTTTTTTACCGATGTGGAAGACTTCGTGAAAAAGGGACGTGCGCCAAAGGCGCCGAGAGTGCAGCTGCTGCAGTCGCATTGCAACGTCAACTTTATATCAAGGCGTTTGTGCTGCGCATACCAACGTGCTACCTGCATCTGGTGATGAAGGAAAGCTTTTGGCCTCAGGATGTGTATTCCGCCGCTTTCGCGGTCAAGTGCCACCAGAACACACAAAGACTTAGTGCATCTAAATGATACTAACATAGCTTTAAGTTTGATTTACTAACGCAATTGTTAAAATATGTTACTTAGATTAAGGTATTCATCTATGGGTTTTTGTAACCTGAAAATAAATGGTGTATTAATATAATTTATATCAGGCATAAATAGGCCATAAATTATATTTATAGCATTCAGAAATAATGTAGCTTTCTTTCTACAAGTGAAAAAAATATTAGAATTGGATCATTCGTTCCGGAGATTACCCCCTACATACAAACTTACAAACAAACAAAGAAACTTACCTCCTTTAACCTAACTTTTACCTCTTTATAATATTAGTATAGATTTACGACAAGCCGTGCGCCCGATAAGATTTATCACCGACGAAAATGACGAACATAATAATATACAGATTTTCGTCCCCTAGCTGACCCCTTTAGGGGATGGATTTTCAAAAATCTTTCCTCAGTGATCATATGTCATCAGTATGGAACTTTTGTGTTCATTTTCTTATTTCTAGATCCAACGGCCTTGCAAGCTGGTTGTAAAATGATGATATATTATAATATTTTCGAATAACACAGCCATTTCCTCGAAATAAAGTAAAATAGCATCTAAAACCAGCCAAAAACAGAATCAAGTTTAAATTTAGAACAGAATATGTGACGTAGCTACAGAATTCTTCACAAAATAGATGTTTTGTGACGTGACTACATGTTTAGCAGATGAGAAACGAGATTGGAATCTGCGATACGCCAAAGTTACCATTTAGATGGTAATTTGTATAAATACAATTTTCAGGGAGTGAGATGTGCGTGGGAATTGAGAGAATTTGGCGTGGCTTTGCATATTTATCTTATAGTTGGGAATGGCATCAAAAACTTTACCAAAAAAAAAAGGAAAATAAAAAAAACTAAAAACCCGAAACAAGATTTATAATAATAATTTTATCATGCTTATAATAATATTATTGTTATTAGCCGAGCTATTACAACTTATTAGGTCGCAAGTTGGAAAGAATTTCTGAGCAGTAACCCAGTAAAAAGTATTAGGCTTGCATAAATTTGCGATAGTATTTCAATGATTATTACTATACATCTAAATAGGATTTGGATAAAATTTGGCACACAGCAGATAGTTTATAACCTGGAATAACACTTATGATACTTTTTATTCCGGTAGTACATTTTCGTCGGATAATATCCAACCTCCTCGCGGGAAAAGCCGCTGACAAAAGCTAGTAACAAATAAAACAATGAATACAATACTCACTCCATCATGAACCATTGTAGACACCCCCCTCCATACATATCTAACCACTGTCTTACGCAAACTGACTTCACCACCACTGTATGCGTATACAAGCGTTCCATTACAGTAGCTAGTAATCTATCAATGGACACTGAAGTGTGGTCAACATCGTCCACTGTGGACAGACGCCAGATCTCTTTGTGCAAAGGCTCAACATACCATTATGCAGAGATCGTTGTACTAGGACATTATAAATCGATGGCTGTTAAACGGCGGTGGATACTCGTGAATTAGGCGGGAGAAATCTTAGCTGGAAAAACTGCCATGATTTTAAAGGCATGTATTTTATCGAACGTCTAATAATTCCGAATTTGCGCTCCTAAAAATATGATTAACCACTCTAATAGAATGATTGCGCCTCTTTTTGTGAACCTTAAATACTTCCTATTTTGGAGTCCTAAAAATACTAAATAGCCAAATAACTGCAATCAGCTTCGAAGTAGCGCTTACCAGCCGCTCCGGCAGTTTCGCACGGCTCGCGCGCGGTTGGTCACAGTTTTATTCTAAACTTTTTGTCCCGGGGTGGAGAATCCTCATGGATGTCCTCCGCCCTGGGGCGGGTGGAGGGGTCTGTGTCAGTGTCTTACCTAGCTTAACCCATTTGGTCGGGGTGCCCTACCTTCGTTACTGCAACCAATTCGGCTAGCGCATGGTTGGTCACAGTTACAACCTAACCTTTCCCATTTGGTCGGGGTACCATAGCTTAGTTACTGCGACCAACTGTGAGAAAAGACCAGAAAGGTAAAAAGAGGATATATTGAATAAAATGAGAAGTGCCAAAGAATTCTTGACGCACAGTCTAATATTTCCTGATTTGAAATCCCAAAAGAGACCTTAGCCAAACAGTACGATGTTACACACTAATAGTAAGTACATAGATAATTCAACAAATGCTATTTAAATAACACATTTAACAAAGACAATTTAAAGAAATAGTAAAACCGACTTAGTGAAGCCAAAGCCTATCGGATAGATTTTGAAAACTTTTTGCACGAAGAGCCGTGCCAAGTCTCATAATGAAACTTCACTTGAAAACGGTTTATTCGTTTCCAAGTTATTCCTGACCTTATGCCAGACCTAAAGTCTATCTAGCAGTTTCACCTAAATTATGCAATATGTAGCATATAATTATTCAAGAACTGTGGCCAATTTAATAATTGGATTTGAGACCAGTCTCACTATATTATCATCCAAATTTATTTGAGGTCAACGCAGCACGCTCTTTTTTCCATACAACTCTGTGGCGGCTTCTACAACGCAACATGCGAACTAAACATCAAAGACCTGACGTCACACAAATCCTGCATCGCGCAAGCAGAGTTTACCGCGCTACTAGCATTTATACTTAACGCATTCGTCTCGCTTTGGGCGGGCCAGTCCCGCTTTCAGGCTGTCTGTCCCGTTGTCCCCAACCACAGCAAAAATGTCCCGCTTTTACAAAGGGATCAAACGATAAATTCATTAAATTAGTCTATAATGCGAACTTGACGTAATAAAATATGGACAAGTAACAAACACATTTAAGGCTTCTACATACCGGCGCGATACGCGACGCGACACAAAGGCCCCGCGTGTCGCGCGACGAGCGGTGCCATTGTGTCGCGTCGCGAGTCGTGCCGGTCTGTAGAAGCCTTTAGGTGTCCCATTTCTGAAAGACATCGACAAATCATGTGATAAGCTCCATTCCTACTTAAAAACTAGACCCAACATTTTAAAACCAATTTGCTCCACCTAATCTATATATACAGGGTGTTTGGTGCATCGTGTGCCAAATGAAAATGGTCGACTGAAGGGGTCATCCGCTAGCCTTTCAGACCCCTTAACACCCCTCATGCTCTGTGGATTTTTTTTTATCGACTTTTTATTGTTTTCCAAAAAAAAGACCCAAATTTTACATTCAAATACAGATTTAAAAAAAAATATAAGGCGTAGACTCTGAATTTTAATTTTATTTCGATGTGTATTGTTTAAGAATACTTTTAAATACAAAATTAGTGATATTAGTCACCTAGTTTTTTTTTAATTCACTCGCAAAGGTAAAACTTAAATTAAAGCTGTACATGTTACAGCTATTTATAAGGCTACAAAAAAAAAACCAAAAGCGACCGGGATCTTCCAACTCCCTCATTAATTCTCCAGTCTATCCTCTTTCTAATGATGTGCCACATGCCATAAAAGTATTTTAACAACTTTGTGAATTCGCTAGAACTGTGAATCAAGTCACATAAAACTACATTCCAAATTCTAATGAAAAAATATTTATTGCGGAACTGTTACTTGAGAAAGAGGTAAAATTTGTTTTCTCACTCTTTCACAGTAAAATCTATCTTCTATCTCTTTCTTGCATACCTTAAATCGGTTTGAACAAATCGCGCCGCCCGACCCGCCATTTTTTTAGTCGAGACATGACTGCCTCTGCTACCTAACGTGTGTGCTAGTTCACCATACTCCGCGATTCTTTTATTACTTTGTTATCGTTAAGTTTTGCTGGTTTTTGTTACATTTGTTTAATTTTTGTTGTTATTGTTAAACTTTGAGTTTTTTGTTATTGCAATGGCGACATTCTCTAACGAAGAATATGCGGACATCATGATGGCTTACGGAGCCGCTAATGGCGTCGCTCGTGCAGCGCAACGACTTTACCAGGAACGCTTTCCTGGTAGACGATTACCTGGCCGCAGAGTCTTCCAAGACACATACCGACGCATACGCGAGACTGGCAGTGTTACTTTTAATGAACCAAGGGGCCATATTGTGCGACATAATGTTGAAGTAGACGAGAGAATACTGGCACTTTTTGAGGAAGACCCTACAAGAAGCATTAGAAATGTGGCATCACATCTTGATATTTCAATATGGAAAGTGTGGAAAGTACTTCGTCAAAACAAAAAGCATCCATTCCACTACACTCCGGTGCAAGGTACGTAATTTTAAACTAACTTTAAACCCGTGCAAGCTTTGTTTGACTTTGCCTTTGTTTAGCAGGTAATGGGTATGGTATGGCGTCAATTCCAGGTAGTGAATCTATTAGCACGAACAGCGGGTCCTTTACTTATTGCCCAAGAGAAATTTAAAAGAGTTTTTTGTTTGTTGCAGGTCTTGAGGGTGGCGACTTTGAGAGACGAGTGGCTTTTTGTCGGTTTCTTTTACACACGGATGTGGATGATCCTGATTTTTTAAAAAGAATACTGTGGACGGATGAATCCAAATTTACCAAGGATGGGATCCTCAATTTACACAATTTGCACCACTGGACAACGAAAACGCAAAACCCACGTGTTAAAAGACAGAAATCTTCTCAAAGAAGGTTTAGTGTAAACGTTTGGGCAGGAGTGATTGGGAATCAGGTAATTGGACCGCATTACCTGCCCGATAATCTCAATGGCGAAGACTACCTGGAATTCCTACAAAATGACCTGCCCGAATTAGTGACCGATGTGCCCGTATTTAATGAACGTGTGCCCATTGTATTTCAAAATGACGGCTGTCCCGCGCATTGGCGATTGACTGTGAGGGAATATCTCGTCAATGTGTTCCCCAATGCATGGATTGGACGCGATGGCCCTATTCCATGGCCGCCACGTTCCCCAGATCTAACTCCGTTAGACTTTTATGTCTGGGGACGTGCCAAAGAGTTGGTATATGCCACGGAGGTTCCAACTAGGGAGGTATTAGTACAACGCATAGAAGCGGCATTCAATACTATTAAGGAGGAAATACGACTTCGTACAACAACTGTTGAAATACGAAACAGGTGTCGGGCCTGCATTCGCAACAGAGGCCAACAATTTGAGCAAGATTTGTAACAATGATTCAATAAATGTTAAAAATGCAATTTTGTTTTTTTATTTCAAGTAAATCCCACGAAAGATACAGATATGAGACACGAATTTACCTAACCATAAGAATGAGATAGCAGATTTATAGGTTTGACAGGTATCATTTAAGAGATTTTTTTTTAAATCATAATTTTGAATATTAACCTTAGGTGACTCGATTCACAATTCTAGCGAATTCACAAAGTTGTTAAAATACTTTTATGGCATGTGGCACATCATTAGAAAGAGGATAGACTGGAGAATTAATAAGGGAGTTGGAAGATCCCGGTCGCTTTTGATTTTTTTTTTGTAGCTTTATAAACAGCTGTAACATGTACAGCTTTAATTTAAGTTTTACTTTTGCGAGTGAATTAAAAAAGAACTAGGTGACTAATATCACTAATTTTGTATTTAAAAGTATTCTTAAACAATACACATCGAAATAAAAATAAAATTCAGAGTCTACGCCTTATATTTTTTTTTAAATCTGTATTTGAATGTAAAATTTGGGTCTTTTTTTTGGAAAACAATATAAAGTCGATAAAAAAAAATCCACAGAGCATGAGGGGTGTTAAAGGGTCTAAAAGGCTAGCGGATGACTCCTTCAGTCGACCATTTAAATTTGGCACACGATGCACCAAACACCCTGTATAAAAGAGAAGTCCACTCACTGACCACTCATCAAGAAATCTCGGAAACTACTGGGCCGTGAGGTCTAAAATTTGGCACAAGCACTCTCTATGAGGTGCAGGCGCGCACTAAGAAAGGATTTTTATAAATTCGCACCTTAAGGGGTTGAAAATGCGTGTCAAAGTTTGTATGAAAGTTCTATGTTTTTAAAGTTAGAGACATGAATGTTGGCCTGATTGTTCCTTTCGGCTTCTAGGTGCTCACTGAGAAAGGATTTTACAAAATTCGGCCCATAAGGGTGTTAATAAGGGTGTTTAATATTTGTATGAAAAATGTACCAAATCCAGTTAAGATCCAATCTTACGGCAACGCGTTATTGCATACTTTACATTGAAATTAGAATTCGGAGGCCGATAAAGATCCAAATTGAATTTTACGACAACGTGTTAATGCATATGTTACATTGAAATAATATTTTTCGAAAGTCATGTACAATTCGCACGTCTTGCCGAGTCCAATCCACATCAAAGGGTCGCTTCTCGAAGTTGTGAAGGAGTACGTCTACCTAGGGCAAGTTTTCCAGCTTGATAGGCACAACTTTGAGAAAGAAGCCGACAGAAGGATCCGGTTGGGTTGGGCAGCGTTTGGAAAACTTCATCAAGTCTTCTCGTCACCAATCCCGCAGTGTTTGAAGACTAAGGTCTTCAACCAGTGCGTCCTGCCCGTTATGACGTACGGTGCCGAAACGTGGACACTGACAGTCGGGCTGGTTCACAAATTCAAGGTCACTCAGCGTGCTATGGAGCGGGCTATGCTCGAAGTTTCTCTGAAGGATAAGATCAGAAATGAAGTTATCCGGAAGAGAACCGGAGTTACCGACATAGCCTGCAGAGTAAGCAAGCTGAAGTGGCAGTGGGCTGGCCATGTTTGTCGAAGGACCGATGGCCGGTGGAGCAGACAAGTCCTGGAGTGGAGACCGCGTATCGGCAAGCGTAGTGTGGGACGCCCCCCAGCTAGATGGACCGACGACCTTAAAAAGGTGGCTGGGACAGACTGGATGCGGAAGGTGGAGGACAGGGTGTTGTGGCGCAGCCTGGGAGAGGCCTATGTCCAGCAGTGGACTGCTATAGGCTGAGTGGATTGATTGAATATTTTTTGGAAGTTCCTTGAGGTTTATTTATCTTTAGTTTTTGCCAAATGCCAATTTATAGGTGGCCAGTATGTTTCAGTAATACGCAGGCGTGATAACGTTCTAAAGTTTTATGCCAATTTATAAATGGCCAGTATTTTTCAATAGGCAGGCGTCTGCTAAAAGATTATGAAATGAGGTTCTAATTGGTATTCAGGTAATTTGAACGTTGCAGTTATAGCAATACTCGTAAAGTCGAGAATGCAAAGGGGTAAACTTCACAATGTATAAAAAAATGTCGCGGCATGCAAGCCGATCGTTTCAAAAAACGAAGTCATGTATCAATCACAGAATACAAAATACTGTAAAACCTGAAGTTACCTAAGCGATACAAGTTCAAGCTATTTTTACCGAAATTTCTGTTCTGCGATATTTTGTTATTACTACTAATTTGCTTTAAAATAATTTTCATCGGGAGTTTCCTGTTCAGGATAAAGCGGCAGGAAACGCCCGGCTGTCACCACTGTGTGGATCGCCCGGAGGACACGGTGGAGCATACGTCGGAGGTCTGCCCGGCTTGGACGGAGCACCGCCGTGTCCTCATGGAGGCGATCGGCGGCAGCGATCTGCGAGAGTGCATGGGAGACCGTCACCTCCTTCTGCGAAGCATTAATGCTCGTGAAGGAGGAGGCGGAACGCGTGAGGATGAGGCAGGGTTCGCGCCCTCACGCCCTTAACCGCCGCAGGAGACGCCCCGGGCGTCGGGAGTCGCAAGCTGATTTCCGGCCACCGTAAGCGCGGGCCTGCGGACGGTGAGCGATGGATAGCTCGCCGTCCGATAAGGACCAGGCCCGGGTCGACGGCGCGTTGTGTTTCACGCGCGCCTCAAAGAGATGTCAGCACCAACTGACGGGGTCCGTTAGGGCCAATGCCTGCCAGGGTTGCGAGTTTGTCCGAAAGGGATATCGTGGCCCAGGCACACAGGCAACGGAAGGAACACGGATGGGTTTTCGTCAGTAAAAGTCTGACACGCCCTCTCGCTCAGCCCAGAGTGGGAGAAGTTATTTGATAATTTCCCACCCAAACAAAAAGGATGGTTCAGGAGCTGTTTATGGTTCAAAGCGTGAATACGTCGCTGAAATGTCTTGTAATGGCACCTACGGAACCACCTGTGAACTCATGGCAGTGGGAGAACTATTCCCATTTGAGTTCCAGGTGTTTCAAGATGGTATTACTATTGCTCATTTTGGGGAAGCACAACAGGGAGTAAAAATAATCCGATTCTCAGGAAACTTCAATTAAGGTCATTTTGATGTTTTAATTCCGTTAGCCAATTTAAATAATCAAAATGATCTTTTGACCTCTCATGCAGGCAAAATTGAAGAATCACCGACTTTCACTGAATCAGCGGAATGTGTGCAGTTGAATTCACAATCCCAGTCCCAATTCACTGCCATTTATTGTGTCGAGAAGTCACAAATTATCACTTGTAATGGAGCGCAAATTCTTCGCAAAATAGTAAATATACCTGGTGATGGCGCATGCTTATCCTATATTTGGTGAACGGTAACGTGGCAATGGCTTCTCAAATTCGAGCCAGCATTGTGAGCCACGTGTCTAACAACTGGGAAAGGTTTCAACCTTTCACCCAGGAGCGGTCAGGAGCTGTTTATGGTTCGAAGCGTAAATACGTTGCTGAAATATCTTGCCATGGCACCTACGGAACCACCTGTGAACTCATGGCAGCGGGAGAACTATTCCCATTTGAGTTCCAGGTGTTTCAGGATGGTACTTTTATTGCTGGTTTTTCGGGAAGCACGGCAGGGAGTCAAAATAATCCGATTCTCAGGAAACTTTAGTGAAAGTCATTTTTATGTTTTAATTCCGTTGGGTAATTTAAACTTTCACACTAAATCTCATAAACACCAACTTATGAAACACGCGAGTGAAACCGCGCGGGTACAGCTAGTATATATATAAAATACAAAACAAATACGTCTTCAACCACAATGTAATGTAAAAATTACTTAAAAATATTCTTATTACTTATATTGTTTTTTCATGTCCTTTTCTTTTTTTTAATAGATACAGTAGTAACATAAGTAGGTAGGTTTTTTTGTTGAATTCCGCAAGCGTCCCGCTCTGACAAAAAATATAAATGGTCACGTTATATATACAACATCCCGACATCAACCGTTCCCTTACAACACCAACACAACTGACACAAATCACACCACCATGCTTAAATAATCAGCCTATAATGTTCCCACTGCTCGGACACAGGCCTCCTGTTTCTGTGTGAGCGGGCAGTCTGTAGCCTCATGTAATATAAACAAAATGTAAAATATTTACATATTAAATTATTGAGAAAATGCTCTAATTTAACATATATTTTTTTCAAATCATTAACACTACTCGTTTAGACGTGATCTTCAGTATAAAAAAATCATTAAAAGTCGGTTATCGTCGCCTTAAACTTGACTTCCTTTCTTATAGCCATAATTTTATCTTGCACATTTGCACAACACATTAAGTTATACATTGCCTCGTTGATCCAGTGGTCACAAGCGCTACTGCTGAACATGGGGTGTTGGGTTCGATTCCCAGGTCGGGTAGTGTTATTGGGTTTTTCCATCAGGAATTTCTCAGAGTCTGGATTGGTAATAGGCTCGCATTTGTGATATGTGACTTAAACATAACTTCCAAAATGTTGGTGTACTATAGGTAGACCTCTGCCACACCCTTCGGGAATTACAGGCGTGATGTTATATGATCTGTTACGTAATAAGTAGATATTATTAAGTAAGTTTATTAGCACCGGGCCATTTCAACCGTTTCGTTACTATGACGTCAAAGGTAGTTGTCCACTAAAGTATTTCATTAAACGGGTGCTTTTGTATGCCTCACAATGGCGTCTCGTCATCCCGCCACAATACTGATCGGAGATAGATAGCCTACCTGTACCGATGCCCGCGCTTTTTATGGCTCCATGCAATTCCACGTAACCTTTTAAAAGGCATTCCACTTTTTTTACCTTTTACTCTTTGAAGTTTATGCGATCCTGGTACATTTAACCACACATCAGTGGTAACTCTTGCACTACGAAAATCACCCTTACAGCTAAGACATAAAGCTATCAATGTCACATTGGTACCACTGATGTGCGGTAGACTAAATGACAGAACTTATTTGAAATATTCTTCAGTTAAAATTTTATTTTTGTAAGGTTTAATTTTTCATTTATCAATAACTCATCTGTCTTTATGTGATCCTAGTACTTCTTTGATATTTTATGGTTCGATTTTATAACAGGAAATTAAAATGAAGCCGGATTTGATAATATTCCGCGCCCACCCGGACTAAGTTTTACTTTTAATTTTCGCCTTTCATTTTTCAGGCTTCTTGTAGTATGAAAAGAAAAATTGCGATCATAATTTCATTGGTTAAATGGTTAAATGTCAACTTTGCTTTTTATGTTAAAATTAATAGTACTTATACTGAATGATATTTTAACGATATTGTACCTACCTATTTTTTTTTATTCGGGGGATAACAAAATAAAAATATTTTCTTATAACCTCATGCTAGTAGAAACAGATTCATTTTAGAAAATTGGTACAGAATATGTTAAAGCGTCAGTTCCACCACCGTTGGCTCAAGTTACCTCGGTGCAATTATTAGACAGTAAGACATTAACTATAAGTATTTTATCAGGCGTTTATCTTTCTGTACATACAATCCTTTTTGAATGTGAGGTTGTTGAAGAAAAAAACAAATATATAAGTGGTTCTCTGCGTGCTACGTCCTGAGTGTTTTATTCCCGAAAATCCATAGAAGTTCCTCCAGTTTTATACATGGTCCATACGAACTGGATAATTTATTATATATACATACTAGCAAAGTCGAATAAGCTGGAATTGGATATTTTGGAAATTTGGATTAATGAGTACCGGAGTGAAGAGGTGACGAACACGTTTTTGGAAGATAAGTGAATCGGACATTAAGTGAAATAAAACAGGAAGTGTTTAAGCATTATAATATTAATTAAATTCACCCAACACTCATTAATACTAAATCAGGTAAAATAAAAAATAGGAGTAAGTATTGTTAATAAGAACTTAAATAAGGTTAGTAACATATTTTTATATCAGATATTTACAAAATTATCTACTTATTTTTATTCTTTTGTGTATACATATGTAAAAGGAATTATTTACAGAGCATTAGGTTAGATCACATTTGTAAAATATAGTTAACGCGTACTTAAAATACAGTACAGTAGTGTTATTGTTAACCTGCATTAGTTAGCTATTTATTTTTCGTTATACAAATATCATTTTCTAATTTTAACCTTTAAAATTAATTGTTGCTTTGTAAACCATTTAACAGGTAGATAATTAAATTGTTTGTTACGTTATTTCTTTGGAATAGTAAACCTTAAATACTTTCCTACGGTTGTTATTATCATTTGCAGAGATACATCTTAAAAGTCAAACTTGTACAATAATTAATAACTTAGGCTAATTTTGCTTACAGTCTCATTAGTCACGTATTGTTTTTAGAAACATTTTTGTCATATAACATTATAATTGTATAATTACAGGGTCTACGACACTCTCCTTTCGACATGACTGAGATTAAAGAACTTAAAAAGAAGCGAAGCAGTTATAAAGGAAGATTAACAGTATTTGGAACCTATTTAAGTAATCTAAAAGATGCCGAGGTAACACCCTTTCAGGTAATGGAGTTGCAATTGCGAATCACCAAATTAGATGATGTTTTTAATGAATTTAACGAGGTTCAATTGAAATTAGAATGCATGTGTGATAATATTGATACTGAGACACTCGAAAGAACTACAATTGAATCTCAATATTATGGGTTAGTAGCTCAAGCTAAGATTATGTTAGGTAACTTTACAAAAGCTGAGCAAGATGAAGTAAAATCGAATTGCAGTAATGGTAAGCGTCAGTTCGTCAAGTTGCCTACTATCCAATTACCCAAATTCACAGGATCATATGATAACTGGCTTGAATTTCGCGATACCTTCGCAAGTCTCATTCATGGCAATGACGACATAGACGAGATTAATAAATTCCATTACCTGAGGTCATCATTAGCAGAATCTGCTGCCGTCGTGATCCAGTCAATTGAGTTTTCTGCTCAAAACTACAATGTGGCATGGGAGCTTCTTTGTGAGCGATTCGATAATGAAAGATTATTAATTGAGAATCACGTTACAGCGTTGTTCAATGTCGAGTCAATCACTAAGGAGTCCTCAACTGCATTAAAAAGTATTGTAGACAATGTAAACAAAAATATCAGAGCGTTAAAAACATTAGGCGAACCTGTTTATAGTTGGGACACATTACTTATCCATATAATTCGACAAAAACTTGATACTACAACATTCCGAGAATGGGAGGAATACAAAGGGCGTATCGATAAATCTAAACGAATCACTTTTGATCAGTTCATTGAATTTATGCGTAATCGCGCTGATTTAATAGAAACACTGGAAAAGTCACGTCATTCTACAACTAACTTAAAACATAACACTAAAATAAAAGCTTTTGTTACAACAAAAACCACTAGTAGTTCTTCATCACATAGTTGTCCAAAATGTAAAAGTGATCACAACCTCAATTCATGTCCACAGTTTCTATCATTAAGCGTCAACGATAGAATGTCTTTAATACCTAGCTATAAGGTATGTTATAATTGTTTACGTCACGGTCACTATCCCAATAATTGTAAGAAACCAGGGTGTACAATATGTAAACGCAAGCACCACACGCTTATTCATACACAGATTTTAAATCACAACCTGTGTCAAGCAAATCAGCTGACGGCACGACCGATAAGGCTACGGGTGAGTCATCCTCCACTGCCGGCTCAAACAATAGTCACGTTGCACTCTCAGCTAATTTCTCTGCGCATTCGCATACGAGCAGTACAGGCGACAGCCTGTTGTCAACTGCGTTAGTTAGGTGCTACGATGTCAATAATAAAGAACACATCGCTCGAGCTCTTCTCGATTCTGGTAGTTCGTCGTGTTTAATGACAGAGAATTTATTTAATAAGCTGAATCTGCCCCATTTAAACACAGACAAATCTATACAAGGCAAAAATAAGTCTCTTTCGCGTGTGGAGAAATTGTGCCGTGTGCACATTAAATCGTTGCATGAATCGTACGCTAATGACTTAATGTGTTTTGTCTTGCCCACGATAACTGATAACGTTCCCGCTAGACAGGTAGATGTAAATATACCGTCAAATATTAAGTTAGCAGATCCGTATTTCCACACACCCGCTTCTATTGATATTATTATAGGAGCAGACATATTCTGGAGTTTATTAGGATCTAATAAGATTTTACTAGGTGATGGGAAACCTACACTTTATCAAACTAGACTTGGTTGGCTAGTTTGCGGCCCAATAAACGGCGGCTATAGTAATAATTCATTTCAGTTTTCATCAATTAAATGTAATTTTACTAATGTTAACGATTACTATGAAGGTTCTTCCATTTCGCCTGAGTTAGATGACATCCGAAACCAATTGGCGCGTTTCTGGCAGCTCGAGGAAGTTTGTCATGAGTCATCGATTGGTCTTTCATTAAATACAATACAGATGGTGGGGCCTACCATTCAGGACGATCTGACTGCAATCCTTCTTAGATTTAGAATTCATAAGTATGTCCTCTCTGCTGACGTAGAGAAAATGTACAGGCAGGTGTCTGTACACCCATCAGATAGGCACCTGCAGCAAATTGTTTGGCGTGATGATGCTTCTAGTCCTCTTAAAGCATACCAATTGCATACAGTTACTTACGGCACGGCTAGTGCACCTTTTCTCGCTACTAGGTGCCTCAAACAGGTCGGTCTTGAATGTCAGGATCAAAGGGTCGCTGAAGTTATCCTTCATGACTTTTACGTGGATGACCTTTTGACCGGTGCAGACGTGTTTGAGGAGGCTCTAATGCTGCGTCATGAGGTGACTGATGCTCTTGCTTCTGCTTGCATGCCTTTAAGGAAGTGGAAATCCAATGAACCTAGTTTAATTTCAGAACCATCAAGTGATCCTTATTTTGAATTCCACAAGGAAAGTGATGTCGTCAATAAAACGCTTGGTCTTAGGTGGCAAACTGACACAGATGATCTGTGTTTTCCTATTTATATTCCTGAACGCATAGAAAATACTAAGCGTGGCATGTTAGCAGTAATCGCGCGAATATTTGATCCTCTAGGTTTGTTGGCACCGTGTGTCGTGACCATGAAGATGTTGCTTCAGAAACTTTGGCTAGACGGGTTAAAGTGGGATGACCAGTTGTCACCTGAATTTGAAACAATATGGGCGAACATAATTAAAGCTTTGCCTTGCCTTCATAATTTACGTGTTTCACGTCGTGTGGTCTGTGACGAATACAAACAGGTTGAATTTCATATTTTTACTGATGCTTCGGAGCGAGCTTACGGCGCTTGTTTGTATATTCGCAGTATCAATGAGCAGGGTGACGTCGACGTGCGTTTATTAATAGCTAAAAGTCGCGTAACTCCTATTAAACCTTTAACAATACCGCAACTTGAGCTCTGCGCTGCTGTGCTTGGTGCACGTTTGTATCAAAAGGTTGCTAGTTCCATGCGCATTAAACCATTTAGTGTAGTCTTTTGGACTGACTCCATGATAGTGCTGGGTTGGTTAAAAATGTTACCTATTAAATTAAATACTTTTGTTCGCAACCGTGTTGCCGAAGTATTAGAATTATCCGGTGCAAACACCTGGAAACATGTGTCGACACACGACAATCCAGCTGATTTGATAACCCGTGGAGCGGAACCTACCGCTATGCAATCACTGGATTTGTGGTGGTTCAGCCCATGCTTTTTAAAGCGTGACGATGCTGCATGGCCATCTCCTGCAAATTCCATTCCAGGAATCTTACCAGACATTAAATCTAGTATTTTAATTAATTTAGCCCAAGATCATGATAACGAAGATTTATTTAAAGCATTCATCGAGTTTAATCGTTTTTCCAATGTTATTAGATTACAACGTTCTATCTGTTACGTTTTTCGTTTTATTAATGCATGTAAAAGGCGTCCAGAAAATACGTCTTATTTGAATGCTCAAGAAATACAAAATTCGTTAAACTTTATTATTATTCAGTCTCAAAAGGAGTCTTTTCCTGAATACAACTTAATATTAAATAATAAAAAATTACCACATAAAAATCAATTATTAAGCCTAAATGTGTGTTCTAGATGAAAATAAAATTATTCGTATAAGTGGTAGATTACACAATTCCGAATATTCATTTGAAAAGAAACACCCAATATTAATACAGTCCACTCATCACTTTTCTAAACTTTTATTTAGATTTGAGCATATCAGATTTATGCACGCAGGTCCTCAGTTATTACTAAGTACAATTAGAGAGACTTACTGGCCACTTGGTGGTCGCAATTTAGCCAGAGCCTGTTATCGTCAGTGCGTTCGATGCCGTCGTCTAAAACCACAGGCAATTGTCCCTCAGATGGGTAATCTCCCATTGAGCATACTCTCACCAGCCGACTTTCCCTTTCAAAGCGTAGGAGTTGACTACGCAGGCCCTATGACCTCGTCTAGTCGTCAAGGTCGTGGATGTAGATTAGTTAAGGTATACATCGTAATTTTCGTGTGCTTCACTACAAAGGCCATTCATTTAGAGTTGGTGGGTGACTTGACGAGCAGTAATTATTTACAGGCTTTACGTCGGTTTATGTCTCGAAGAGGAAAACCTCTCAACATCTACTCCGATAACGGAACTTCGTTTGTAGGAGCCTACAATGAGATATCTGATTTCTTGAAACGCAATTGTGACTCCATAACTGATGGTGCGGCTCAAGATGGTATTACATTCCATTTTATTCTTGCTTACGCTCCACATTTTGGTGGTCTTTGGGAGGTGGGTGTCAAATCGACCAAATTTTATTTGTCCCGAGTGTTGGGCAATTGTAATTTAACATACGAGGAGCTTAACTCCGTTTTGATTCAAATTGAAGGCATTTTAAATTCTCGACCGCTCACACCGTTATCGTCAAATCCAGAAGACCTGTTGCCTCTCACTCCGGGTCATTTCTTAATTGGACGACCTCTCACGTCTCTTCCTGTAAAGGATATCCGGGACTACTCCACTCATCACTTGACGCACCATCAACGTATCGAGCAGCTGCGGCAGCATTTCTGGTCGAGATGGAGCAAGGAGTATGTCTCCGAGCTTCAGCAGCGAGTAAAGTGGCATACCGGCAACGACAGCCTGAACCTGGACTCCCTCGTTGTCGTAAAGGAGGTCAACCAGCCACCGATGAACTGGAAGTTGGGCCGCGTTGTTGGTCTTCATCCTGGCACAGATGGCATAAGCAGAGTTGCCGACATCAGGACTTCAACTGGGACTATCAGACGAGCATTCTCCAAGATTTGCCCGTTACTGGAAGATAACTGTTGAAAGGCGAGCTTCCAACGGCCGGGGGCATGTTAAAGCGTCAGTTCCACCACCATTGGCTCAAGTTACCTCGGTGCAATTATTAGACAGTAAGACATTAACTATAAGTATTTTATCAGGCGTTTATCTTTCTGTACATACAATCCTTTTTGAATGTGAGGTTGTTGAAGAAAAAAACAAATATATAAGTGGTTCTCTGCGTGCTACGTCCTGAGTTTTTTTATTCCCGAAAATCCATAGAAGTTCCTCCAGTTTTATACAGAATATTTTTGGTGTTTTGCTCAATTGCAGACCAAAAGAAACAAAACCTAACACAAAGTTAATTTATCTTTCGAGGAATATTACTAGAACATGAGCCTGCAAGGTTAATAAGTTATTCTATTCGTTTTAAGTAAGGACTGTGAGTATTTATCTTTTATTCAATATTCATATTCATATTCATCATTTATTATATCCATGTAGTTTACAAGTTGTTACAAGTTTAGGTACAGGTTTCATACATGAACCCTGTACAGCAATATAAAAAGTTGAATTTACTACAGTGTCACAATATTAAAAGCACTGTGCTAAAAAACACTAATTTCAACATGCTTATCAGATTTCCAGCATTTGTCATTTAAATAAATACTGTCATGTCAAAATACAGGATAGGGTAAGAATAATTAATCGGTGATTATTTCCGTTCATAAATTAAAATAAGATAGTAAAATTCAATTAAAACAAATAGCGATAACAATAATAATCATGCAACAACTTAACATAACATAGGTATAGGTCAAAATTGTAGGTGCTGTGTGTATTATTCCTTCTTTTAGAAAAATAAATGTCTAACTACTCGTATATCCGTAATAATTCAAACTTTAGCAACTATCATAAAGTTACGGATGGATTATCACGAACAAGAACATTAATAAGATAAGGCTCCTACTCCTATATGTTTTCCTAGTATCAACCACATCCATAAATGAGCGAAAATAAGTTTCACCGACTTTCGTCGGAACAGCAAAATTACTGAATAAATAGTGTAATTTTTCGGACAGGTATTTTGGTTGGTTTGACCCTATCATGACTAAAACCACACTGTTCCTTCGACTCATGGTAGTAGAAGGAAGTATCCAGGGGTAAAGTTGGTAGGAGTCCGACATAACTCTCCGTTCACCCCAGACGGAGGGTATGCATGAGGATTTCCCCTCGGGCAAATAGTCCTGATGGCTTGTCTTGGCGTATAGTATAGTGCACCTCTGCCTAACTCTTCGAGGAAAACCAGGTGTGATGTTATGATAAATAAGGTTTGCTTTATAACTGAAACTAAATCTACAGTGTTATTCTAAAAAATTAAAACAAAAATTTTTGTTGGCGCCACCATATTGACAGTAATTCAGATGACAACTACGTGCATTCGAAGAGGCAACACTGGCCTTGGCGTCTGCCATTTTATATTAGATGTCAAACTAATGTCAATTCATTACTTGAAATTTTTCATCCATGTTGAACAGGACTAATTAATCAATTAAAAGCCGATAATATTGTTACAAGTTACAACACATTGTTCACCATTTCATTTAATTCTACATCCCCAACACTAGTAAACATTAAACCAGTTTAAACGATTACTTTTGTTAAAAGCTTCATCCATACAATTTATTAGTCTTTGTAATACCTCGGAGACCTGCGATAGATCTGCTGGTTTATTAGAAGCATTGTATAGGACGCTGATTGCAACGGTTTCTTTGTGATCAAACGGTTTGTATCGGTGTCGATTCTATTGAGCACCCGGTTGGTACGACGGAACAATATTGTAACTAATCTTTTAGTTGTAGTTAAAATAAATAGGTACCTAAGTATTTTTTTAGCCTATGTTTTCCTACTGTAGGGCAAATTCCTACCCTTCTCCTTTCCACTTTAGATTCAGATTCATTTATTTGCAAAAACATTTGTAGATAATAACATGGTATGATGCTTATTATACGTGTTACAAGGTATTTTTTAGCTCAACTTGTTTGACCATGGTTGGTGTACAAATTAGGTCGAAAGACAATTTAATTTGAAAATAAAGATACAAAGGATAATAATAAAGATAAATCAAAAATTAACATTAATATTTTATTAAAAAATTTGGTCAATAGTCATGCGATTCAAATGAAATAAAATAGATTTAGTCGGTATCTTCATAGCGATTTACTTATCATTTGAAAATTCATAAACATTATATTAGGCTTTTTATTTATTTATTTATTTAATACTTTAAGCACAGAAATGTACAGAGGCGGGCTTTTTCTGTCAGTATTTTTTTTATGTTTTCTTAAACTGGTTTGTATTTAATTTCTTAATACACTTCTCTCTGTTTTGAGCTAGTGTGGACCAATCCTGTGTGTAGGCCTATCCCAAGCTCATCCCGTGATGTTCTCCTGGGTCTACCTCGATGTCACCGGACGTGTCCTGGGACCCACACTGTAGTCCCACTGTAGTAGATTTTGCCCACGTCTCATTCAACATGCAGTGCAAACGTGTCCGGCCTAGTCCCACTGAAGGTTGGCTGCTTTTTGGGTGACTACGGTGATTTATGTTTTGGAGTGAAAGTTAATGTTATTGGTGGCTGTAACATAATGTTGAACTATAATTATAGTGCGCTGACTATTCGTTATTATAACAACTTATAAAATTATTTTTATATATTAATTATTATTATTAACTAGCTGCGCCCCGCGGTTTCACCCGCGTAAGTCTCGATCCGGTGGGAATATAGGGATAAAAAGTAGCTTATATGTTAATCCAGGGTGTCAACTGGTCCAGCATCAAAATTGGTCCAGCCGTTTTTACGTGAAACAGTAACAAACATCCATCCATCCATCCATACTCACAAATTGTCGCGTTTATAATATTAGTAGGATAAATATGAATAATTATTATGAATTATAATAATTGTTATTAATTATAATAATTATTAGAAAATTACGTGACGTTCGTTTGATAAAGAAATAAAGAAAGAAAAATGAGTCAGTTGAATGGTTGGGTAGTAGTCTGTTTACATAATAGTCTTACATATCTTACAAAAAAACTTAATACAAAGCGATATGACAGTAGTCTACAGTCCCGCTAGAAATCAACGAAGCACAAAGTTATCAACTTATGATATCATGATAGTTATAACGTGTTGTTTGTAGTTGGGAGCAATATCGCCGCACCTCGTGGCAGCAAAGAACGGGTAGGATAAAACACGTGCACACAGTTCTACGAACTTTGTGGAGGATTTGTTGGAAATACTTAATGAAAATGACCATTGAATAGGATGTATTGATTATAATGCTCATGCTATAACTACGTGGAACAAAAATGTATCTTTTGAATAACAACCAGTTATTTTTTTTTCTTATGGAACGTTACAATTTTGATTGCCTTATGCTAGCATCTTATTAATCATGCAGTACTAGCACAGTAAAGCTGTAGCCAAACCGAGACGAATTCCGCGCGGGATGTGGTATGAAATTCGCTCGCGACGATTGTGTCAACTAACATGTTCACTCTGGCGCGAATAGTCGTGGCACTTCCTCTTACAATATGTGACGTCAGTCAGACGTTCAGCGTCAACGTTCCGATCGACGTCTGAACGCAACGCACAGTGTCGGCGGTCATACGTCCGCAGTGAACGACGACGCTTCAGTTGTTGCTCGCGAGTGTCCAACAATTAACACGTTGAAACATTGCAGCTCCACAACGTCTGAATCTGGCGCTGCAATGTTTCGAAATAACTAGAGTTTGAATGCCGCGTACGACGTCAAGACGCTGACGTCGACGTGTGAAAAAGACCACAACAGTAGGAACATTTCTATAGTAAGCATCGTGACGCGGCGACGTACGGCGCGGCGGCGGCGGCGTGACGCTGTAAGTGGCCGACAGAGCTATAGAAGACCATAGCCTATAAAACAATTATGCGGGCAGTCGCGTCCCGCGGATTTGCCTCAGTGTAGCCAGAGCTCACTGTGTCATTGGCTAACCCTGGCAACTTCGGGAGATGACTGCCAAAGAAAATATCCATTAATATTGTTAGCCTACCAACGATCCCGTATGTCACTAAAGTAATGTAGGCATTGTTTACTTTTAGGGATTCAGGTCAGGTGTGATCGTTCGTGGTTTATTGTCATGCAAAAAGCGACACAACCTTGTTTTAAGAGATTAGCGAATTTAACCAACTTAAACCGTATCGTTTTATTTATTTTTATTCAGCACCCTAAGTAAATTATTGCGCATCGCAGTTTGAATCACAATCGGAATGATTTTGAATACTCCATAAGTTAGAAAAATGTATCCGCTCAACAACGTAAATAAAGGTGCGTACAGACTGGTGCGATATCGCGGGCGCGACGCGACACTAGTAGCACAATATCTATGTCGCTGCCTGTCGCGCCCGCGATATCGCGTGAGTCTGTAATAGCCTTAACCTAGTGAATGTTGTCGAAAGGTCAAATTGAAACTGATTGCTACTGATAGTGTGTTACGCAATTAGCCCACAGGTCTTACCTTCCATCTTGCACCGCATGCCGTCACCTGCACACATCATCAGCATTTCAGCAGAAAGACGTCCACTGCTGGACATAGGCCTCCCCCAAAAAGGGGGGGGGGGGTGATTTGCCTTTAATCGCCACGCTTAGCAGGTGGGTTGGCGATCGCAGTATGGTTTTAAAAATGCATAGAGAACGCTGCTGCCCATTCTCTAGTAAGTCCCTTAGTCGCCTTTTACGACACCCACAGGAAGAAATGGGACACCTGCACTCGTGCGGACCTAATGGCTGCATCAGCAAACGGTAGGTATTCGCGTTACTGGATATTGGAATTTATTTGGTTGTTAATGTTATTTTGGGTTTTTGTCTGTTTGGATAGTTTGTATGGTCAATTTCTATTAATTTTTGTTTGGTTATGGGTGTAATTTACTTGAAATAAATGAATTTATTTATTTTTATTTATTGGTCCTAACAAATTAAAAAAAACTATCGCTATATTTTTGCCTACGACACGCTAAGAAGATTCAGGTAAACGTGCTGCGTCGACCCCAAGCAACATGGAAGTGGAACAAATACAGAAGACGATAATGATGAAGACACAAAAAAAAGTCTTAGAAGAGGTTTGGAAAGAGAAAGGGGAGATATTTGTCCACCAGCGGGACACTAGGTAAGATAACAAACCCAAAGAGGTGAAAACTTAAGACTATAATATGCATAGATACAGTTATACTAGGTATTGACATTAGCATATCGGTGACAGCATGTAGATGACGCGAACCCTTAAGTTTTACCCCTTCCAAAAACCCCTTAACGCGCCTAAAAAAGTTTTCATTTCAAAAACTCCATGAGAAAAAGACTAACAAAAAAAAACGAGTGTGTTTTAGATCACACGTCTGAAGTAAAACAGAAATCACCGTTCGCTAGCAAAATAAGTTTTACTTAAAAAAAAACTGCGGTCTTGTGAGTACGTATAAACAGCCAGTGTGAATTTAAAAAAATACCTATTAAGCGGGATGGCCCGCAGCGGTGACGCGGTGTGTTCCATGTTTAAAATTTAAACAACTTCCGTTTGCCTCTTTCCGTAACGCTCACGTCATGCATTCACCAGCCTACTCCCTAAGTTAAGCGTGCGTAAAGAAGTTTTACTTCAAAAATATACACATAATCAGCCTATAATGTTCCCACTGCTGGCACACAAGCCTCCTCTCTTCAAGAGGGAGTGGGCTGCGGATCTACCACGCAGGCCAGTGCGGGTTAGTAGATGTTACTGTCTTCGAATTTTTGGTTCTAGGACATGCCGGTTTCCTCACGATGTTTTCCTTCACCGTTTTGAGAGCAGTGGTGATGAAATTATTTACACAAAGTAAAGCGCCTGCTTGGGTTCGTACCATAGGACCTACAACTCGTAAGTCGGGGCCGTAGGACACCAATGCTTTCAAAACGACACAACAACCACAAAAACTTTATAATTATCGTGCTTCCCTGCAACGTCGGAACCACAGAATACAAGAATATTGAGCATAAACAATACAGATTCCTTAATCAACTCAGCCTGTTGTAATCCATGTTGCAGGCTTCTCCCAAGTTGACACTCTTTAGGGCCAAAAATCTGAACTAAGGAAGATATTTTTATTCAGAGCAGAAATCTATAGGATTACACCTTTGAAAATTGTCAGCCAGATTTTAGAACCACTTGATCCTTGTAGACCAAATTTCATCAAAAGCACCCTACTTAGTTAGATTTCAAGAGTAACCACACAATTATATATAAGGTTCAAATGACAGTTCAATATTACATTCTTGGCATTTCGATAATATCTGAGTACCCAGTATCAATATGGAGGTATACGTCACTAGGTATTTTCTTTGACTTTCAAAACCACCTGGGTATAACATAGCAGATATTAACTTGTTATTCATCATCAGCATAAAGCAGTGGACATAGGCCTCTCCAATTGCACGCTATTCAGCTCGATTCTCGGCAACTCTCATCCAGCTGCTACCAGCCACCCTGCGAAGATCATCGCTCTACCTAAACAGGGCGTCCTACCTTCCGTTTGCCGCGGTTTCCGGTCAAGAACACATCTAACCCAACGGTCATCGGTTTTACGGCTAATATGGCCGGCCCATTGCCACTCCAGCATGTTTAGCATAACGCTTTCTATTTCTACTCTAATATAGAATAGAAATAGCTTGTCTACCGAAAATGTTCTACTGTCTACACTAAACGTCATTTGTGTCTACACTTCCGTCGACAAAACGCTTCTACGGTTCTCGTGCTAACACTGCAGCTTGCTTATTCTGTGAGCTATGCCGTTACTAGTTATTAACAATATTAATTTCCATTAGTCTGCAGATAAGCTACACATTCGAACTAAATTAATTTCATAATTTTCAGGTGCAATTTCAACGTTCCCGTTAAATACTAAATATTGCGCTGCAATCTTTCAAACAAGCGACTAATAAATTAGTTCCACTAATTCCATGATCCCCAATTTCAGAGTCACAGTTGAATAATTTTAATCTAAACTGATACGAGTATTATGGATGTTTCCATGAAGTATTTGTTATTATTTCCTTTGCACAATCTGATTTGGCGGAAAACTAGAACAGTATCTATTCTTGAAATTTCTGTTGTAGAATTCTTCTTACAAAATTGTAATAACTTAATTTTGGCATGATGATAATTTATTCCCACATAATATCTACAAAATCAGCCTTTTTGAATATACAAAATTTACATAAGCAAATTTTAGGTAAGTATTATATTCATGAATCTATCCCTCAAATTGTTCACCATAACATAAAATTGCACCTATAAAAGAAAATACTGCAAAACTTGATAGCACAAAAAGGAAATTTTACCATCGCGGTAAAAACAAACTATAAGCATTCCAGAGACTGTTTGTCCGTTTGTCCCATTGAGCAGAACGATCGAAGTTTTTACCATTTTATGATAGCATCTTTATAGATTCAGATCAAAGAAAACATTGGAATAGATATTCTCGCTAGTTTTATAGATATCTCACATTTCCTATGAGAATGGTCAAGTTATTTGCGGTCTCTTTGATGCAAACTAGCTCAATAATTAATTAGGTAAATTGGAGAGACCTGCACCCTAATTGCGTATCAATCACAACCTGACTGATTTTGAAGGAATGAAGCTAATCCATTGTTTCATATATTCGAAAAATTTGTCTGCTCAACAACGCAAATAACGCAATGAATGTTGTTGAAATGTCAAAATGAAACCCATTGGTACTGTTAAGGCGCTGACAAGAGGCAAAAACCAAAAAAAAGCCAAATTTATATAGTTTTTGGTAGCAGAAAAAATGCAATTATGTTATTCTTGAACATATTTCTCAGAACGTGGTTGTTACCAACACACGTTTAGAGAAAAAAAAACATGAAACTAACCCTTTACTTTGAGTTTCAATCCAAAATATCTGTATTAAATATCAACGTACGGTTGTTATTTAATTAATAACAAGAACGTCATAATTGTATGCAGAACTTGGTTGTTTTTAGGGTTCCGTACCCAAAGGGTATAACGGGAACCCTATTACTAGAGCTCCGCCGTCTGTCTGTCTGTCTGTCCGTCTGTCACCAGACTGTATCTCATGTACCGTGATAGTTAGACAGTTGAAATTTTCACAGATGATGTATTTCTGTTGCCGCTATAACAACAAATACAAAAAAAAAACAGAGTAAAACAAATATTTAAGACGGCTTCCATACAACCAACGTGATTTTTTTACTCGTTTTTGCTCTATATTGATAACGAAAACAGGTAGACGCTTGAAATATTCACAGAATATTTAGTTATATATTCACTTTAAAAATAAATAATTAAATTAAAATAAAATAAATATTTAAGGGGGGCTCCCATACAACAAACATGATTTTTTGGCCATGTTTAGAGATGATAGTACGGAACCCTTCGTGCGCGAGTCCAACTCGCACTTGGCCGGTTTCTTTTTTTTTTTCGATTACTTAACTCAATTTTTAGTAATTGCTTCATAATTTGCAATAAATTACAAGCGTTGTGTCATCGCGCTTCTCTTTCTTTTGTATGCAGTCTGACAGTGACCGTGGTTTAGCTGTTGTCAGCGTCTTAATGTGTTACGCAATTACCCCGCTATGTCCATCAATTTGGCAGCAGGCTGTATTAAATAATATTTGCATGATAGGTAGGTTAACATCATATTCTTTTATTTTATGAACGGTATTATGAAAACATGTAACGTTTATAAGGAAACTTACGATGGATTTATTTCATAGGTTTGCATGAAATGTCACATAACAAGACGAATTTGTTTCAACGTGTGTTACATTTCATGTTGCATTGCGTAATTATTATATTTGGTTATATATGTTCGTTTCAACGTATGTTACATTTTATGTTTTACATACGTGCCCCCCACCATTTCTACAATAAACGCTCGTTAAATTTACGGAAATGAGCAGGTTTGGCAGAAAACTCTTGAAATAATTACGTCGTCGACAGCCAGAGCGCGGTTAGCCTATTCCTAACTTATTAACGAGGTTAAATGTTAATAAAGTCAAATTATTTATTATTATTATTATTTTCATGTTGCATTGCGTAATTATTATATTTGGTTATATATGTTCGTTTCAACGTATGTTACATTTAATGTTTTACATACGTGCCCCCCACCATTTCTACAATAAACGCTCGTTAAATTTACGGAAATGAGCAGGTTTGGCAGAAAACTCTTGAAATAATTACGTCGTCGACAGCCAGAGCGCGGTTAGCCTATTCCTAACTTAATAAACGAGGTTAAATGTTAATAAAGTCAAATTATTGCTCAACCCCTCGCCTTTCGACGGGTACGTCAACTTTCTCTCGGAAGAATGAAACCAAACCTAATTATTTAACAATTTGTTTGTCTTAACCACTTGGCAGAAGACAATATTTTTACACCGAAAAATTCTGAAGGAAATTAATAATCACCAAGAATTCTTGAAAAAGACAATGAATTTACTTTATTTTACTTTTTTTCTCATTTCCGGGAATGTTTACCATCTTTCTGGTATTTTTGATAATTTATTCTTCAATATTTGGTACCAGAGCCGCATAAACGTATCGAGGTTACAGATTCAGATCGCATACATCGGGAGATCGCTAGTCTATATTTATACGAGCAGCGCAGCGTGGCAGCCCATTTCCCTCCTAATCAGCTTATGAAGGAACGGAATTACGTGATTCAACTTACCGTTCTCGTTCTTTCCTTTTCTGAAGAGTCATTTAATTTAATTTTCTCCAATTTCTGTTTGTAAGCAATTAGATATGCTTTTATAGATGTAAGCTTTATAAGGTAAGGTAAGGTCTCACTCAGAGAAGATTTTTTCTTCTTGAAAGACGTTTATCCCTGCAATTACGAATTTAATTTGATATTACATAATCAGCCTATAATGTTCCCACTGCTGGGACATAGGCCTCCCCCGTATGGGGAGTTTGCCATAATCGCCACGCTTGGCAGGCGGGTTGGCTATCGCAGTATGATGTTAAAAAGCATTGAGAACGCTGCTGCCCATTCTCTAGTAAGTCCCTTAGTCGCCTTCTACGACACTCACGGGAAGAAATAGGGTGGCTATTCTTTACGTCCAGGACCACAAAGACTGACATACAGAATTGAATATTACAATAACCTTATTTTTAACAGTAAAGTATGGGAGTCAATATTTTTTCCGAGTTTTATCCTTATTTCATAACCCTATTAAAGCCAAAATTCTTAATAAAATTTATCCCAGTCCCAGTGGTACAAGTTAATCAGTTTAATAATTAAACGCCGATACGAAGTATGTGCCGGATGGGGCGATGAGTAATGGGCCAAGTCGAGAACTTCTGTAATTTATCGTGCGAACGTGACGGCTCTTGAATTCTTACAACACACTTATAAGGGATGGACCTTTGTATAGATAGCTATTGATAGTCATGTTGTCTTGGTAAACATGGAATCAGGAGTGCAATATATTGGATGGATATCTATTTATTGGGAGAACTTTATAGGTAGTGTAATTCCGATGTGTCGAAGATTAAAAGTAGATCTATTGGAGTAAAAGTCATAGCTTAGGTATACGATACGGTTACCACGCTATTCATCTCCTACGAACAATTTAAATTACTTTTAAAAGTATATTTAAAGGACCAGCCGAAAGACTGCCCATTTTTAAGTTAAGTAAATAAGATACAAGATATTAAAATTTAGAGATATTATAATCAGTATTAAAGACCGATATGATCGCTGCAGTAATTACTGCACATCATTGGTAACAATCGCAAAACCGCTGTTTCTAAACAAATTCTTGGTTTTCTTTCTCCCCAATATTCAAATATCTTTCGCGAGACGTGGTGGACCAAAAGCAATGCATCCAGGTCGTTCCATTGCCAAGAAATGGGATATATTTATACGTTCCTGTCATGTTTTAAACACGATGCATTGTTGTTTCTCTTTAGTGAGAGTTTCTAGTCAAAACTTTGTTGTATTTACTGATTATCTGAGAAACTAAGCCAAGAAACTGTCAATATTTAAATGAGTGTGCCCTTCGGGCAAAGAATCAGCATCGCCATACAACGTGGCAATGCTGCCAGCCTTTTGGGCACTTTTCCTGATGACAGCGATGTGGACGAATTTTTTGATGCCCTATTATTCTGTCCCCTTCCTTTTTTTATATACATGTACATAAACTATTATTTTATATACTCGTATTATTATTTTAAGTCGGTTAGTTTTTAGATGATGTAAATATTTTAGAATCAATATAATATTGTTAGCGGAGAATCCCGACATTGATGGCGCGGCGACCGAATGATGTCACGAGGCGCAAGAGTGGGGCAGACGGACAGCTACAGCGGCGCGGCGAGCTCATTCCCTCAGTCATTTCATTTTTGGGCGCTTAGAGTGATAGGACGGGTTTTAGCTAGACGTATTTAGTTATTTGTGTTTAAATTAAGATCTATTTTTGTTAATTATTGGTTTAAGAATTATAACTTTTATTTTGTGGTCGTTATCTTTTAGTTTTAATTCTAACTTGTTCACTCTGCTTACATCAGAAGTGGGATAGCTCTCATAGCTGTCTACACTGAGATTTGGCATTTTGACGAGTTATTGCATTTTTAGTTTTAATTGTAGTAGTGACCTCCACGGGTACATTCTGCAGTTCGAATATTGTACTGGCAGAATGCCCAAACGGAGTAAAAGTAAATCCAGCAGACGCAGCAAAACGCGGGACCGTATACCAGATTTAGATTTGCAACAAACTCTTCAAGTTATGTTGACCCGTATTAATTCATTAGAGCAAAATGTGGGTAGCAATCAAAGTAGTAACGGTCTCGAGCGCGGGGAATCGTGCGACGGCGGGCGCTCCGCCTTGTCGCCAAGCGCCGGCGCGCGGGTGCCGATGCCCGTCATAGCGGCGCCTGCGCCGTCGCTACTCGGCGTCTCAACTACCGACCTGTCGGTTCCTACACCTGAAAGCTCGCCTGGTTGTAACGACACGATGGGTAAAATGACCGACCGTATTGTAAGTGCGATTGGCAAGCTGAGCGCGGTAAGATCAAACCATATTTATATTTCTAATTTTGACCCTGCTATTAATGATATTGATGTTTGGTGTAACGAAGTCGATCATGTGTGATGATCGAGAATGCTTAGCTAGAATAGGAAATTGTTTAAAAGGAGACGCGAGAGAGTGGCTAAATGAGTGGGTCACGAATGATCGGAGTTGGTCAAACTTTAAACGGGAGTTTAAGCCGTTGTGTCCGCGTAAGGTAGATGTAGCAAACATTTTATTTCAAGTCATGAGTACAAATTCCGACCATTACACTACGTATGCAGATTATGCACGACGATCCTTATTACGTCTTCGAATAGTAGGCGGATTAAGTGACGAACTTATGGCTGCTATAGTTATACGCGGTATAGCCGATCCACAAATACGTGCCGTCGCGACCAATGCCAAACTGAAACCAGAAGATTTAGTCAGCTTTCTCTCGATGTTAAGCCTGCTACATCGGCTCCTAATTATAAACCTAATCAACGTTCAACTAATACCGACGTTAGTCCCCATAATGGTGAGCATCGCAAACATGATCATGGTGACACTAGGTCAAAATGCTTTTCCTGTGGTAGTTTCGGTCACAAACAATATTCTTGTACCAAACGTATAAAAACGGACGAACAAGCTCGTACAGAGTATTCGCAATCTACTCCCAGTACCAATAATAACAATTCAACTTCAAATAATAGTGCCAACAAACCTATATGTTCCTTTTGCAAAAAATCGGGTCACAGCGTAGAGGAGTGTTTTACAAAGCAACGGTCAGGTTAAGCCGAGCCGTTATAATAGTTGAAGTTAGCTTAAGAAATGAAAAGTGGTCAGATGTATTAGGCAAATTACAGCTCACTCTGACCATTAGCATGAATCTGAGTACTCAATATTCACCTATGAATTTATTATCCGGCAGCCAAGCTACGACACCCGTCCTACGCTCTATTGTGCGCGATGTGGCCCTGAATGGCACGAGTGCCAACAGGGAGTCGCTGCGTGAGCTGGACAGACAGCGCGCCTCCGAACTTCTGGACGAAAACAGAGTTCGACAAGACGCCCTGAATGAAAAATGGCAGCCGCCGCGCAGTTTCACTGTTCATGACGTCGTTTTTGTGCACAAGGGCAGCCAAGGGCAAGTTAGACGCATGCATGCGTGGCCATACAAATATATTAAGGTGTTGCCTCATGCACGTTATAAAATGAAACTTATAGCGGATTCGTATGGTAAAACCACGCAAGCGGCCGCAGAGTACATAACTTTGTGGCGTGGAGAATGGTCGCCTGATGTGTGCAGTGCATTTTTTTGATAGTAAGCAGCTTACCTACTTATTTCTTGTTTGAGACATGTCAACCTCTGTTTCATGCATGAAATAATTTTGGTACTTAATTGAATTGGGACATGCCGAGGCCTCTGTCATGTGAGTTTCAAAAGGGCTTTGGCATCCTGAGGGCTCTGCCTGAATGATTACAAGTTGAGATCCTCATCTGATCGAGGATTTGGTGACTCTTACTTAGCATTTGGACATCCTGAGGGCTTTGTCTTAGTGTCCACAGTAATCAGTACTTGTACTTGATGTGAGTTAGTAACATCCCGAGGGCTCTGTTTCTGATAAATGGCTAACGATTACGATACGGCTCTTCTATCCAACAGCATTACTGTACTGAAGCACGCTGAGGCGTCTGTTTCCTTCATTTATGTGGCTGAAATTGGATGTAGAACTAATGCAAACAATATAACTGTTTCAGGCACTAATGAAAATGGTTGTGAAGATGTTGCTTCAGGACCACCAGGGTACAGCTCCAGTGAGGCTACTCCATCACTAAATCAAGCGGGCGAGGACGCACCGCTGTCAGGAGAGGCCGTGTTAGCGGAGAATCCTGACATTGATGGCGCGGCGACCGAATGATGTCACGAGGCGCAAGAGTGGGGCAGACGGACAGCTACAGCGGCGCGGCGAGCTCATTCCCTCAGTCATTTCATTTTTGGGCGCTTAGAGTGATAGGACGGGTTTTAGCTAGACGTATTTAGTTATTTGTGTTTAAATTAAGATCTATTTTTGTTAATTATTGGTTTAAGAATTATAACTTTTATTTTGTGGTCGTTATCTTTTATTTTTAATTCTAACTTGTTCACTCTGCTTACAATATAATAATTAAATACAAAAAAAAACTAACGATTAATAAGAAAAATTACGACATTCCTTGTTCAAAAGAAATGATTGTACTGCAGAGATATCACACTAAAGATTTTCTACTAAAAAACACGACATCTTTTAGGTTTATTTCTTCCGAGAATTTTGCTGGTCCTGCTCCACAACCACAACTAACTGATTAACATTTGAAAATACTGTTGGAGCTGCTGAAGATTGTAAGACTATATTTGCATTGTATAAACTCCATCTCCTTTGTACTATGTACTATAGAGGTACCATTTACCGGGTAATCTGTCTTTCATTTACTTGAATTGGCCATGGCGGCTGAGAGTAATATTTAGCTCCCTTCAAAATGGTTAAGCTGAATGGTCCCAGTGTACGACTAAACGCCGACAGACACTACGCCGACAGACTGAACACCGACAAGACTACTTCGACGGGACTCTTCGCCGACAGGACACTTCGCCGACAGGGCTCATCAGCGACGCAATTTATCTCCGATAATCAGATACTTACTTTGGAAATCGATTTTTCTTGTAAGTATCAATTTAAAAAAAAAAAAATATTTTGCATTGGTTATTAGTGTAGGTACATCTCTTCTTATACATACATATGTTACCGGCCAAACCCAATTTCAGGACAAACTAGTTTAGCCTAGGCCAAACCAGTTCTCCCTACACGCGATAGGATTAACTAGTATAGCCTAGGCTAAACTAGTTTGTCCTAAGCCCGATAGGATAAACCAGTTTAGCCTAGGTCGAATCGGTTTATCCTAGTTAGAATTTACATGCTTTAGGATAAAATGGTACGTCCTAATCTGAAATCTGATTGAGCGTACTGCGGGAGCGGCGTGACAGAAACGAATCGCAGCAAAACCGACTCCACGTAGTCTTGTCTGCCCTACCCCTAGAGTGTTATTTAAATTCGCGTAGGCGCGTAGGGGCAAGGCGGCCCGCGAGCTGAGGAGCAGGTGGTTTCAACGCTAGCCGCCGCGGCTGAGGCTGGCCGGTGAAGCCGGCCAGCAAGCCGAAGCCTCGGTGGTGAGCGTGAAACACATCTGTGACGATAAGCTCGCATGGGACCGCTGGAGCCCTGCAGCACCGGAGCCGTGACAGAAAACATGCCTGCTGCTAAGATACAAACTAAGTGAAATTCGACCTAGGCTAAACTGGTTTATCCTATCGGGCTTAAATAAAAATAAATAAATGGCGATGGGGCTTTAATAAATTGCGTCGCTGATGAGCCCTGTCGGCGAAGAGTCCTGTCGGCGAAGTGTCCTGTCGGCGAAGAGTCCCTTCGAAGTAAAGTCTTGTCGGTGTTCAGTCTGTCGGCGTAGTGTCTGTCGGCGTTTAGTCGTACACTCGAATGGTCCTGCTCCATGCGTAATATTCGGGAATGGGTGCTGGCAGTAGGGACTGGTCATCTTATAGTTGACACGGCTTATATAAAAATAAAAATTTATTTATTTGCTGTACTCTGGACGCTTTTAACGTGCACGTTTTTTGTTTACATCGTTCTCACAGTCATATAAATTCTACATTGATGATGTAACAAATATTTAGCAACCATATAATTTAAAAGAATGTCCGTGGAGTTTCTTGTCCGTTTTTTTCCATAGGTACCTACTACGCTTAGGAATGGGCTACTGCTTCATATTTCTGACTGACCGACTCCTTGACAGTTCAAAAGTGCCTGCAAATGGTTTAATTTAAATAAATGCATTGAGTTTGAGTTTGATTTACCCGCAAATTTCGACGACTGGCTTAAAGCTCTGATAATTATGTGACTGAGCTATCAATTTGCTTTTGCACGAAATTCAGGGAATCGCAATAGCATTGCACTTTAAACAATACGTTTCTCGGAATACATTATTTCAAAGTAAGTAAAAGATTGCTGCCAGAACTGTTTTTTACGAAGTGCCAGAAAGCAAGAACATCCATCTTCCATTTTCACGTAGTAATGAATAACATGTACCAAGAGTACATAGAGCGCAAGATAAACAAATACATCGTACATCATGTACCGTCGCTTCGAGGCACTCACACGCTCGTTTACTTTATTACATTGTATAAAAACATACTAAAACAAGTTACAAATCCTATTACGGAACCCTACAGCGCGGGTCGTTTAACCTCACGTAATATACAATAGGTATAATATCACAGCTAGATAAATATCGCTTATAAGGACGTTTTCCAGCTAAATTAAACCATTTACATGCACCGATAGAGGCAATAAAATTTCTTTAGGGGCTACTTTGCTCCTCATGATTATGATATCCTATGCCCTGGTAGAAGATTGAGCTCTTTTGTCGTCAAGGCTGTTTCTAGGTAATGATTGCATAAAAAAATATGATTATTAAATTTGTTTACCAAATTACTTGGAAAAATACTACAAGATGAATCCGTAGAAAACGACATTATGTTGTTTTTCAAGTGATGACTACTTAGAATAATCGACCTAGAAAAAGTCAGGTCATTAATAAAATGGCAGTTATTTTGACCCACAAAATCTTGTGAAAACAGTTATCAGAAATAGAATCCAACTCTCAAACTCATCAAAATTAAAGTACTAGGTCAATAGAAACCTCTAAGAGCTGGAGAAACTCGACGGTTGTTTATGGCAAGATAGACGTAAGTCGTCAATTCAATCAATAGCAAATAATCTATTTCCGTGGTGCAGTCGTCGAGGCAATCTCAGGGGGACGTTGGAAAATGAGAAATCTACCGAGCTATCACCGAACTACTGCGGGCTATGCGCCCCTGGTGCTGTAAAGCAAATGATTGATTGTGAAATTGAGTTTTATACTTGTCCTTTTTGGTGGACCGTAATTATTAAACTGCATCACAGATAATATAATACTAGGACTGCATCCATAAAGATGTGCCGTGTGGTGCCGGACGTAAATAACAGCATCATCCTATTTCTTCCCGTGGGTGTCGTAAAAGGCGACTAAGAGGCTTACTAGAGAATGGGTAGCAGCGTTCTCTAGGCATTTTAACACCATACTGCGATCGCCAACCTGCCTGCCAAGCGTGGCGATTATGGCAACCTTTTTGGGGAGGCCTATGTCCAGCAGTAGTCGTCTTTCAGCTGAAATTATGATTAATATAGAACAAAACATTTTGATAACTTACTTAAAATAATTGGTTTATATATTTGTATGTTTTACTAAAATAAGCACTGACCTATCATTGATGTAAAATTAATTTACACGACCTAAACAGACAAATTATGGACTGTACATAAACCACCAATTTTTACTAATGATACACAATTATTTTCTGCAAATAAATAATTCTTAATTCTTGATACAAAATACCCAAAATTCGCTTAAAAAATACCTACTAACATTTTCATACGATCCATTTTTGCTACCCCGTATCTGAAAACTGCAAACGAATCAAAGTTGAGCATATTTCCACCACGTGCGGGCTTCAACTAAAACTTTGACATATCGGATAGCGAGACCGACGGAAAATAAACAAGGTTTTATATGCGTAAACAACAGAGCAATCTGTTTTATGAATATGATATCGAAGTACTAGGTTTTGTTCCGGATTTGGTCCACGTGGACCTTTACATTCTGCATCGGGATTAAAAGTACACAATTGTGTTATTTCCTTAGGTATTTTTAATAGTATTAGTCAACTAGAACTAGTCGAAAAAGTTTTTTTTTTTTGCATTTGATACGTAGCCCAATTCTTGAGGAAGGTTCTAAGCTATTTAACATCACGCTAAGACCTTTAGGAGCAAAGGAGAAAGACGTCCACTGCTGGACATAGGCCTCCCCCAAAAAGAAGGGGGAGGGATTGCCATAATCGCCACGCTTGGCAGGCGGGTTGACGATGCATAAAGAACGCTGCTTCCCATCCTCTAGTAAGTCCCTTAGTCGCCTTTTACGACACCCACGGGAAGAAATAGAATGATGCTGTTATTTACGTCCGGCACCACACGGAACATTTACT
This sequence comes from Tiliacea aurago, assembly GCA_948098905.1. NCBI lineage: Eukaryota > Metazoa > Arthropoda > Insecta > Lepidoptera > Noctuidae > Tiliacea > Tiliacea aurago. Next base: position 19,825,185 of record OX402596.1, read on the forward strand.
GTTCTACACATCAATAATTTGCTCGAGCAACTTATTTGTTTTAATTTAATTATATTTATTAGGTAATGAGCAATGAAAGAAAAGCGGTTCGCCCTTCATCTATATTTATACCTTCCTACTCAGTTTTATTAATTGTGGTGAGTGTTTGAAGTTGTGGCTTCAACGCCTACTGACTGAAATGAAAAGGTGAATTAAATGGAATACCTAGTGGGCATACCTATAATTGCCAAGCGTGGCGATTATGGCAACCCCCCCACCCCCCTTTTGTGGGAAGCCTACGTCCAGCAGTGGACGTCTTTCGGCTGGAATGATGATGATGATAATACTCGTACTTGCAATTGACAACATTGTCAAACTTTTAACTTTTAAGGTTTTGAATACTAGGCTTTTAGCAATTATTATTTATTATTTTTCTTATTTTATTTCTGGTTATTTTATATAAACTTCATAGTCTTAAAATATGATTGCAATTTGGCTACTTGTATTAGAGTGTGTTTTCGTCAATTTGTATTTTATTTTTGTAATGTGTGTTTTGTTTGTGCAGAATAAACAATTTTTCTTTCTTTTTCTTTCTACTTACCTCTAATTAGACGCTTATTATTTTTTTTAAGTACAGATTATTTCCCACCGGAGTAGGCAGAAACAACAGAACGCCACCTGCTACGATACTTACGTACTCCTTTTGCTTCGTTTACGTTCATAAAACCCACTAAGCCAATGCTTAGTGGTTGTTATCAGACAAATTAAGCGCGGCCTTTAGGTACACGTGTGGGTAAGCGTAAAAACATAAAATTAACTAGATAAGAAGATAAAGACATTTTACGAGTCAATGAAGCTAACTAACTATAGTTTTATACAAGAATAATTTAAATAACAGAATACCTCTTAAGAGGTCATTGTACTTACCAGCGATCTAATCGATTTCCACTTTGATTCTCTGACTAAGCAGAAATCTAAAATCTTGAGTTGTTTATCCGAGGTGTTGTAAAGCATTCATTATTTTGTTACTTACTTCTAACTTTAGCAATCAAATTCAAAACTAAATCTTTATTTACGCTACATATTTTTTCTTCAGTTTTAAGTTGGCTTGTAAACTATACATGTACCTAGGCTTACAAATTAGCATAATTTTAGTTCATGTGGTGTTTACCTTTAAGTAATTGTTACACTGTTCAAAGTCTGTTTTTCAGACCTTATTTTTATCAAGATGATAATGTAAACAATTGTTGGTGAACAGAATAAATAAATAAATAATGCACAACTTTTACAATGAGACCAAAACTGAAATTGCGAAAGTTTTTAGAAATGGCTGGTTAGAAATAAATCCAATGAAAAAATAATTTGAATCTCGAATTTAGAACTCTTTGGTATCGTGATGATGTATATTGAATTCATCTTTATTCCTATAAATTGGCGGCAATTTGAAAAGGGTGTGTAGCGCAATCTGTAGCGTCGACCATAATAATATGAGCAAAAGATGTTAAACCGCTCGAATGCTCCTTGGGAACTTTGTTCCCAAAATAAATATACCGTTGAGTGATGATTCAAATTTTCTTACGTTTTTGCAATTTACAGGTCAGTGTCAGGTTTTATCTTGATTAATATAATTATGATTCGCGACTATAGCAGATATGTATTTACATAATTATTATCATTAGAATCAATAATACATCTCTCTAAGTTAGATTTAAAATGTGCGGGCCCACTGTTTCTCTCAGTGGTTCAATGGGACATTATGGCTTAGAAAGGAATGGAGAATATTTCGAAAAAAAACAGAAAGGTATTACGAACTTAATGCTTCATTCAGTATTTTATTTTCTAAGAACTTTCAGTGTGTACCACGTATGTTCGCATAACTCGAAAAAACGTAGGAAACAGCTGATTTTTCCGCGATTTCATGCTTGTGTAGTACAATGACTCGCTGGCGACCGACGAGAAGCGAGTATAGCTTGCAACTAAAAACGAGTTGGCGAGCAACGAGCAATGAGTGCATGACGGTGACGCGCGATTTCTCGCTGTACGCGTATGCACCTAGCGTGATTCTCTTAGCGAGTGTTAAGCCCACCAAGCGAGCGTCGCTGAGCGAGCATTCTTTTTGATAGCTCTTGGCGCTGTGACAGACGAGTACACTGGCCGGCGGTATGAACAGTCAGCGATCAACTATAAATATATCTGTCGGGACAGGAGGCAGAATAATCGGCTGGAATCTTCACCGTTGAGCATTTTACTAGGCGTAGATGTGTGTTGCAGGGGAGAAGAAAAGAAAGAAGTTGAGTTTAGGTTTTATTTGAGCTTATTAAAATGAACAAAACGAAACGTTAGACATTTTCTAGGCACTTGTTGTCCGCATGGAGTCCGATGGTCAAGAAGAACTCCTGCCGCTGTAGCGCTTTCGTCGACTCGCACGAACGTCAGGCTAGACTCTGTGTGCATGGGAGGCCGTCACCTCCTTCTTCGAAGCAGTAAAGGCTTCTACATACCAGCGCGACTTGTCGCGCGACGCGACATGGCACAAAGGCCCCGCGTGTCGCGGGATGAGCGGTGCCTTTGTGTCGCGTCGCGTCGCGCGACAAGTCGCCCCGGTATGTACTCGTAGAAGCCTTTATGCTTGCGAAAGAGGAGGCGGAACGCGTGAGGGAGAGGCAAGGTTCGCGCCCTCGCGCCCCTAGTCGCCACAGGAGACGACCCGGGCGTCGGGAGTCGCAAGCCGATTTCCGGCCACCGTAGGCACGGGCCTGCGGACGGTGAACGATGGGTAACTCACCGTCCGATAAGTACCAGGCCCGGGTCGACGGCGCGTCGTATTCCACGCGTGCCTCAAAGAGTTGTCAGCACCAACTGGCGGGGTCCGATAGGGCCAATGCCTGCCAGGGTTGCGAGTTTGTCCGAAAGGGATATCGTGAAGTACAGTAGTCAGTAAAAGTCTGACACGCCCTCCCGCTCAGCCCAGAGCGGGAGAAGTTATTTGATAATTTCCCAACCAAAAAAAAAAAAATGGCTAGACTCTGTCGAAGCGCGCCAACGTCACACTTGCGTTCGTTGTCAACTGACATCCCGTATTAATGACCCTTTATCTCTTTTACTTACACTGGACCTTCAATCTTTTGTACGTTTCTTGAGCGAAAAAATCTTGATAGATAGTCGCTTGCTCGTCGGCAGCGTAGCAGTGGTGGGACAGGTACCAAAGAGGTTTCCAGTTATTTAAATACCTTGTATAGCTGGACGCTGATAAGCAATACAATGTCACACGGACTTAATTTTGAGAAAATGGCGTCCAAAGATGTCATACTACTTTAATAAACTACGTGCTACTAAGTACCTATACGTGATTTCCTATTTGACTTATGATTTAGATGATTTTTTTCGTACACACGGCTACACATCAAGCTATACATTTCCAGTATAAGCTGCTCTCGCATTGTATAGGATTTCCGTACGGTGCGAGATCAGCGTAAACTGGAAATGTATATCTTGATGTGTAGCCGTGTGTACTTATTTGATTTAAGTGACTTGAAACTCTCTTGCTTAATGTATTAATTTTTATTTGAACTTTTATGATAATTTTGTTTTAAAATTTTTGTTTTTAATTTTTAATTTCTGATCTTAATTTTGTTTTTAGTTTTTAATTTTGATCTTAATGTTGATTTTAATTTTGTTTTTAATTTTGATTTTAATTCTATAAGTTTGTGATTTAATTTTTTTTTATTTTGTATTATGACATGAAAAATTTCTGAATTAAATGATTTGATTCGATTTGATAATGTTAAATACGGGATGCATTATCAGAATACATCAGTATCTCCGAATTTGAATTTTTGTGGGTTGACACATTATTGCTTATCATCATCCGCTGAAAGAGCGTTATCCGAGCAGAGTATCTTTAGTCGACCAAAGTGTGGTGACTAAAACAGGCAAGGATTTTCCGGTAAATTAGTAATTGCTACCGCATTACTTACGCTTTCAATAAATTTTCAGTGTACCTATACAATACACCTTTTCACCAGACTGCCCCGAAAAGAGATTAATGTTTTTAGCTTAACCATTGAGGGATAGAGGCCGTCGTTTTAATAAATTCTCTTAAAAAAACCAGTAAAACGTGGCGAACTTTTGAACAAAAGATCTTCACAATTTTATTTTGACGGATAACTTACCTCCTGTCGGGGGGAGCCATAACGATTGTTTCATAAGTAAACTTAGCAACAGAAATATAATGTCCTTAAAAATAACCACCGGTCCCGGACTCCCAACTTTATTCGTGATTCTGTCTCGACTTTACCTGCACGTTGTAAACATCATTGTTGTTCACCGTTCTCTGATTATTCTCTGTGTGTGTGTCTGTAAGAGTTTTTTTTACATAAGTAATTTTTTCATGTTATTTATTATCAATTATATTTAAATTTATTTCATAAAAACGTAACTCTTTTCAAATTCAGGATTACATGATTATTGCATATAACTGATTTGATTTCGTGTGAAAAGAATCTCATAATTTGTCACGAATTTCAGCTGACAAGTCTCACGATTTTATAAAGCGCACTGTTTCAGCTCAGTCTTTGCTAGACGGGATGGATGCATCCTAAGTAGGCAGTTCCGCTACCAATCTTACTAACTGGCTAATCTTTTGAAATTAAATGAAATGACGTTTCGTTTCGTTCCGCTATCAACCTTACTAACTGTCTAATCTTTTGAAATTAAATGAAATGACGTTTCGTTTCGTTCCGCTATCAACCTTACTAACTGGCTAATCTTTTGAAATTAAATGAAATGACGTTTCGTTTCGTTTCGTTTCTGTAATTAGATCTCAGACACGTTTACACGTAAATCTTTGGTCAATAATTTAAAAATGCCGAAACAAATTCTTTTTGTATTGTTGTCATTAATTAATAAAAACAGGTTATATTTTGATTTAAAGTTGTTCTTACGATCTTCCTTTATTATCAGGTAGCGCTATATTGACGTGTGTTAATGACAGCTGTCAAAACATTGCCGCAATGCAATATTTTACCAGTGAGTTTTTTTAATTTTTTATTCTTACATTTGCAGTAACCATCTCCAGTCTCAGTGCTCAATCATAATAAAAACAACAACACACAATCTCGTACCGACTTAAAGATCGAAGAATTACGTAACAACCTCTACGATTTAAAGGGCTCTAGTCTAAATTTATTATTCAATCAATCAACAACCGTCAGTGCAACACGCGATGTACTGAGCCCTACCATAATCATTGCAAGGCAGGTGATGTGCAGGGCAGGTTAAGGTGATAATTTATATTTGATAGGCTGTGTAGTGTAACCCGGCTCAGTGGTGGTGTACAGAAATGATCAGAAATTCTGGATGTTGTACATTTCCTTGTGGTTGTACACTCACAACCGTGCTAAAGTAAATTTATAGGTATAAGCTGTTGGGGAAAGATTTAATTAAACAAGTAGGTGTGAAGGTAGGCAGGAGAAATCTTACTACAATAAATCAGTCTTTGCTCAACCACCGTTTTTCAATGCTGTGACCCGTACTCCCAACATAACATGGTGCAGCCGGTAGCTAAATAAGTTAGTTAGCCGTTTTAAAACCTAGAAGTGAAATAAAAGGAAAACGTACGAGGTCGAGGTCAGATAGGCATTCGCTCCATGTAAAATACTGGTATTCAACTGCTTCTGGTTAGATTGGAAGCCGACCCGAACATAGCTCGGAAATGGTTAGGGAGATTGATTGGCCTATAGTCCGCGCGCAAGTGCTAGTCACCGGCTAAGGTAGAGAGAGAGACGGGGGAGGGCTCGCCGCCCGATTGACAAGATGGGCAGACTAAGTTACCTTTGCCTTATTTTTTTTAAAACGTTGAAACTAGGAATTTCTCCTGTATTGTGGGTGCGTTTACTCACATACACAAACAGCCAGACCCGGAACAACTACTTGTAGGTCATACAAATATTTTTTCCGTGCGGGAATCGAACCCGCGCCACTCAGCGCAGCAGTCAATCGCTTAACCACTGCAACTGTTTCGTCTTTGTCTACCTCCCCCGTCTCACCGCTCACTTACCTCAGGCAGTGATTAGCAGGCGCGCGTGGACTATAATACAAGAGTGTATGGTACAGGCAATGATGTATTATCTTTATGTTTAGGTGCGTTACCCGCGTTCAATAATGGCAAAGTAAAAGCAAGGCAATTGCCCGACTTGGAATTAGTCGTGTGCCAGCCAGTGACGCGGCTACACTTCATAATCACTCGCAATTCTCAGCAATTATTTGTGAAGCGATGTACAGCCATTTTTTCTGACTGTTGCGACCGACGCGTACGCGCCAATGTTCATGCAGCAGCTAGTGACGTAACTAAATATGTATCTTCATCTCTTTCTAACGACAGTTATCGGTATAGGTCTTTCCTTTTCTTCGCGCACTGTATGATTGTACGCAAGTATGTAGCTACAATCATGGCTAACGCTGTTTTTGAGTGCACTAATATTCGTGTATGACGCGTCTGTTTATAATACGTCTTTGGGTACAGCGGGTTTCTGTACCTGTTAGATTACCCACCCTACTACGCACAGTTTTAAAGACTTGCGAAAACTTCAAGATGTCTTCATTATATGTAAGTTTAAAACCAGGGACCATTTTGGTTACCCATTGAAAGAGTTTTCGATAGGGTTTTTCTAAGCGGTTAAACAAAAACCCATACGATATGGGTAATCCTTATGAACGGCTTAAATTAAATTTTGGTAACCCATTGAAAGGGTTTTCGATAAAAACCCATATGGTGTGGGTAACCCTTTTGAACGGCTTAATTTAAGCCATTCAAAATTACCCACACCGTATGGGTTTTTGATTAACTGCTTAGAAAAACCCTATCGAAAACCCTTTCCATTGAAAGGGTTTTGATAGGGTTTTTCTAAAATGGTAACCAAAATGGTCCCTGGGTAGAGTATAGATAGAATTGGTCATGCTACGCGTGCTGGGCGGATATCGAAATAACATATGATTTTTTTCATGTTACTGGGTTTCAAGTAGGTATAGAACCCATTGAATGGGTTATCATGTAACCCTTTCAATGGGTTGCTAGTATAAAACCCTTTCAATGGGTTACATCATGACAAAGGTAACCCATTGAATGGGTTACCCCTTCGAAAGGCTTATCTCTTAACCGGGGTTGTACGGTCCCTGTTTAAAACACACATAACATAACATCACGCCTGTAATCCCCGAAGGGTTAGACAGAGGTTTACCTATAGTACACCTAGATTTTGCCAGTTATGTTGTGTTGTGAATATTGTGTAAGTAAAATATAAATGTATTAGGTATACCTACATATAAACCCTTCGGAATAAATTCTCTAAATGATGGTGAAAACCGCATTAAAATCGGTTACAGTAGTACCCAATTGATATGGCTTACCGATGTACCTGCGCAGAAGGTGAATTTTAAAAGTGCGGGAAATGCTATTGACCAATCGGCACGTTCCACGCACCGCGGTTCTTTTTCCTGTACCGCTATTGGTCGGCAGCTGCCGCCATGTTAGCGCGCGCCGCGTGGCATGTTTGTCAGCCGCCATACTTCTGATCGAGTGCACGCTAGCAGCTCCAGTGTATTATGAACCTTATAATAGTGACCTAAGGTTGATTGTAAGTTTTAAGCATTCTTTCGTTAATCTTCGGGGCCATACTTTCGTTTCTGTGCGAACGAAGATTCACGACGCGCCTTATCAATTGGGTACCACTGTACGTAGTTTAGAAGTACACCGCCGTCACAGATAGACACGAAAAGCGACTTTAATTGGTAAGTCTATATATTATATCTTCATATATCTATCATATGTAAACTTTTTCAAAGTCAAAAGTCAAATTGTTTATTTCAAATAGGCACATTTATGGCACTTTTGAACGTCAATATTAACAAAAAAAATTGAATTGATTCTAGTCGCCCCTTCCAAAAGGTAGTTTCGTATGGAAAAGAATGGGCAAGAAACACACATTCTACAAAAATCTGACGGGTGACAATAATGTAGAACACGATAAAGATGGATTTGGCTCCGAACCTGATTTTGAGTTAGAGAATGAAGCCGAGGAAATCGATTTTACATAAATTGGAAACCCAACCAGTGATTGTCTAATCTTTTTTTTAGTATAGTTTTTATCTCAAAGCGTATTTAACAAGAATTTGAATTATTTTTGTCATTAAACCGTTTTTATATTAGTATAGATTAATATAATAGACTTTAATTCATAATATTTCTATGGAAAAAGAACGTGTACCATGTTCGTTTAAAATTAAAAATAACTTGACCTTCCCTCTTCACGTTCTATTTTTACCCGACTATGGCGAAACAAAAAGGAGGGTTATTGCAACCTACGCAGTTGGAGACTACTGATAAAAAATATTTCAAAGAATCTCCATTCTCAAGACGATGGTCCTTAGGCACGGGCTGTAGGATCGGATCTCTTTACTTTTTGGTCTCAGTTTCAAAGTCTCGAACGAAGTTACCCGTAAAATTCCAAATTTTACTACTTCTATTAAACTTTTTCAATTTTATCATAAAATAGAACAAAGTTTGGTTTAATTCCGTCATAAAACTAAATTTTTGTTTTAGGTAACAGTTTCTTGATACTTTACAGATTGTTAATTTATAATTATGTTAATTGTACTTCAATTTTAATATTTCTACACCGGCAACGGTAGTATATTATGTGAAGCTGTCTATTAATATTAAGATATTAATGTACCATATACTCAGAAATAAATTCTATTCAAATACGTGTGTCGACCGACGGGTTTAACAACGCATTTAATTACTAGGTCTACTGGGACCGCATATTACAAAAAAAAACAACCGACTTCCAAAAAAAAACTACTGTAATGTGAAAAATAACTTTAACTTCGGAAGTCGGTGTCTTTGGATTTGTATTTTATTTTTGTGCACCGACTTCCGAAATGAAAATTATTTTTTCACTTAGTAGTGTTTTTTTTTAAAGTTGGTTGTTTTTTTTTTAGTAAAAAGTTTTTATTTTTCCCTTTTTGGTTATGGTACCTACCCTACACCAATTCGTATACCACTACTACTTGCTATGTAAACAACAGTGATAGGCAGTATTATAACATCATCAAAATACACAAAGTGGATTAAATACGTATTATCGAAGCTAACTCAAAAACTACCCAAGCAAAGTTAATAAAATTTACATGGGAACAACGCGCAAGCTTCCTCTACCAAATGAAAAAAGAATTTTCAAAATCTTAATATTAAAAATGTGAAAGTGAGTTTGTTTTTTACACTTTCACGCTAAAACAGCTGAACAAAGACAAACACATTTCCATGACCTAGGTTAGGAAATAGTGTAGGAAATTACGTTACGGGCGTAAATAAAAAGCAGTACTATGAATTTAAAAAATAAAAAACCGGCCATGTGCGAGTCGGACTCGCGCACGAAGGGTTCCGTACCATTATCTATAAAAACTGCAAAAAAAAATACGTTTGTTGTACGGGAGCCCCCCTTAAATATTTGTTTTATTTTAATTTAATTATTTATTTTTGAAGTGAATATTAACTAAAGATTCTGGGAATATTTCAAGCGTCTACCTGTTGCCGTTATCAATATCGAGCAAAAATGAGAAAAAAAAATCACGTTTGTTGTAAGGAAGCCCCCTTAAATATTTATTTTATTCTGTCTTTTAGTATTTTTTGTTATACCGGCAACAGAAATACATAATTTGTGAAAATTTCAACTGTCTAACTATCACGGTTCATGAGATACAGCCTGGTGACAGACGGACAGACAGACAGATAGACAGACAGACAGACGGCGGAGCCTTAGTAATAGGGTTCCCGTTTTACCCTTTGGGTACGGAACCCTAAAAATGGTCAATTATATTGAACGTTTCACAGGGAAAGAATTATGTCTGATTCCTATCGCAGCAAATCTAAAAAGAGAAACTAACTGAGGACAGTTGTCGGTTTTATATTAAACATTGAGTAACAGTAATGACACTGTTGCCATTATCAGAAAGTAAGATTCGATTCATTTTTGTCACAATCACAGTCAAATCGACTAAATACCAACACATAGGATACTATTATTATATTTTATCCCGGTAGTCCGTTCATCATTCATCATTTCAGCCGAAAGACGTCCACTGCTGGACATAGGCCTCAAGCACCGCCACTTCGACCGGTTCTGTGCTTCCCGCATCCAGCGGATACCTGCGGCCTTCACAAGGTCATCGGTCCACCTTGTTAGGAGGCCTTCTAACGCTACGTCTTCCGGTACGCGATCGCAACTCCAGAACCTTTCGGCCCCATTAGCCATCGGCTCTGCGAGCAATGTGCCCTGCCCACTGCCACTTAAGCTTGGCAATTCTTCGGGCTATGTCGGTTACCTTGGTTCGCCTGCGGATCTTTCATTTCTGATTCGATCACGTAGGGAAACTCCAAGCATAGCCCTCTCCATTGCCCTTTGAGTGTCTGTTAGCCTAAGGCCCATTGTGAGCGACCACGTTTCAGTGCCATAGGTCATCACTGGCAACACGTACTGGTCAAAGACTTTCGTCTTGAGACACTGCGGTATGTGGGATGAGAAGATATTGCGGAGCTACCCGAACGCTGCCCAGCTGACTCGAATTCGACGATTGACCTGTTTCTTGAAGTTGGACCTACCTAACTGGACAGTTTGTCCGAGAAAAACATACTCGTCCACAACTTCGAGTGTAGCGTCGCCGATCTTCATGAGAGTGGGTGTTACATGGGCATTTGACATGACCTTTGTCTTGTCCATGTTCATTTTAAGACCCACTCTTTCTCTGTAGTACGTTCCCATGGGATAATTTCCGACCTCCACGCAGGCAAAGCCGTGGGCAAAAGCTAGTTGGTTCATAATTGACGAAAATATCGATGAACATCATCATTATCATGTCATCATTTTCTTTCTTTTTTTTTTTAAATTACCTATTAACTTCTCCCGCTCTGGGCGGAGCTAGGGCGTGTCAGACTTTTACTGAGTAAAACCCACCCATGTTCCTTCATTTGCCTGTGTGCCAGGGGCCACGATATCCCTTTCGGACAAGTACCCATATATGCAAAATGAATATGTTTTATCTGAATAGCTTATAAATGAATAGCTTATTTTTGTGTTTATGTTCTTTGTTGCGTCATGTTTACCGCAAATAAACGTATTTTCTTTCTTTCTTTCTTATCTTTATCATCTTTTCAACAAAATATATATAACTAGCTTATGCCCGCGGTTTCGCCCGCGTGGTGGTCGGAAATTATACCACGAAAACGTATAACCGAGATAAAAAAGTATTCTATGTGTTAATCCAGGTTATAAACTATGTGACTTCCGGGAGGACTTGGCGCGGCATACGCTGGCAGAGTGTGCCGCTTGGGAGGAGCCACGCTGTCATCTCAGGAGTAGACAGTGACCTATCGCTGCCGGCAGTGGTCGAGTCGATGGTCGGCAGCGAGGAGTCCTGGGACGCGCTGATATCCTTCTGCGAAACAGTCGGGTTGCAGAAGGAGGCTGCGAAAACCCGGCCCGCACCAGGCACACCAGGCGTCGGCTGAGGGCAGACAATGCCCTCTTCCGGCTCCCCAAATGGGACTCGGGGACATCCGCCAGCCTCTATCATACTGGACCCGAGGTGGTGGCGCGTAAAAACGCCCACCCTTCACCACTTCCTAGTGCTTTAGCGGGCAGAAGAAGTGGCGCAACAAACTCCCCAGTAGCTGGGATGTTTCGGTCAACTTCTGACGAGCATGTTCACGGGCCTTCACTTTAAAAGATAATCGGCTGGTTGCCGTACTTATGTCGTTAATGTATGCTTGGCATAAATTTACAATTATTTCTACCAGGTGGTGAGAGCAGTGATGGCCCAGTGGTGATGGTCCCTGACTTGTAGGTCGTGGACTCGCACCCAAGCAGGCGCTTTCATCATTCCAGCCCAAAGACGTCCTCCCCCAAATGGGGGGGTTTGCCATAACCGCCACGCTTGGCAGGCGGGTTGGCGATCGCAGTATGGTGTTAAAATGCATAGAGAACGCTGGTGCCCATTCTCTAGTAAGTCCCTTAGTTGCCTTTTACGACACCCACGGGAAGAAATAGGGTGGTGCTATTCTTTACGTCCGGCACCACACAGACAATCATGCAACGTACTACCGAGATGAAAGTATCCTATGCCCTAAAGTCCATATGGTCTACTCATGTGCCAAATGTCATCCAAATCTGTTCAGCCGTTTTAGCGTTTAAACAAACACACTCACTTTCGCATTTATAACATTAATTAGGATTTGTTGTACGTAAACAAGTCCCCAAACATTACCTTCTACGAAATAGCAAATTGCCTTCACAAGGACCAAATCACATTCAATCACCAGGAGCACATATTACGTAGGAGGTTGTACTCTAACACCGTGTAACAGATTATCAGGCCTATGCTGCGTTGGGTGAATGGTCGTAATTAGAGGCTTGTAGACGCAGTCTGGTGGTAACACGATTACGTTGAAGCCGTATATATGGCGGCAATTATCGGCAGGTGCGAGTTCCTTAGACACGAGTTTGTACTATCGATCATGGGTTCATGTTTGTTTCTTGTAAGGCGGGTTGTTTGTGGGTGGATAATTCTGCAATAGTGTTTGTTGAATTAAATTATAGAAATACTAGCTGCGCCCCGCGGTTTCACCCGCGTAAGACTCGATCCCGTGGGAAAGCCACCCTTAACACTTAGGGGTATAAAAAATAGTAGCCGATTCTCAGACCTACTGAATATGCATATAAAATTTCATAAGAATCGGTCAAGCCGTTTCGGAGGAGTAGGTATGGTAACTAACATTGTGACACGAGAATTTTATATATAAGATTTTTGTATTTATTTTCTACTTGTCTCTTAGAGAAAACTGAGAGCAAACTTAATATTGTATGCATAACAATTATATGGCCCAATTTTGTCTACGAGCTACAATATAGCGTAACCATAAAAATATTTAGGAGAGCGTTTTTGGAACGAAGTTCCTTGACGCGGCTTGCGGTAGGAATTGACTGGCATAAATCGTCATGTTAGGAAAAAGCGTAATTATGTTCTCCATGCGACTTTCTCTTTCTATTATATACGAGTGTGTGTGTGTGTATGTTCAAAAATTCACCCCCGACCGTACACGTAATCATTTTTTTTATTTCTATGCATACATTATCTTAATATCATCCGCAAATAAAATAAAAAACCGGTCAAGAGCGAGTCGGACTCGCGCACCGAGGGTTCCGTACGTATATTATGATGTTGATGATTTCTGAAAGTGCTATTTAGAGACATTGTTTTATTGTTTCTGTAATCTTTACATAAACTTCTACCACAGAATAATTTCAGATTTTATCTATGCAAACTTCGGAGATAAGGGGTAGGGAACAGTATTTTTTTTTTTAATTTTTCGACAAAAGTCGAAACAATGCCTAAAAAAAAATTTTTTTGAGAATGTGCAAACAGCGTTCTTTCATTATGATACCCCACATGGCCTAGTAGCCCCACTTCAAATATTAAAGACCCCCTTTCAGTCCCTTTTGCAAAAAAGATATTTTTTTTTAAATTTCTTTCTTGTTTGCAAAATAGTTGGGCAAATGTCATCTAAAACTATTCTAAATTTCAAGTTGATATCATTAGTAGTTCTTGAGATATCCGGGTGTGACGGACAGACAGACTTAGTCTCACCATAAGGGTTCCTTTTTACCATTTTGGTACGGAACCCTAATAAAATCATGCTTAAAAGCGAAGGCCCGAAGTATCTTGTGTATCAAAACATTTCATTTTAAAAACAAGAAAAACTCAGTACGTCACGTCTCATCTTTATAACTATCAAGATACAGAACCAATTTTGGTAAAATTCATTTCTTTGAGAAAATACTTGAACAGCAAAAGATTTTAGTAACACAACGTAGGGCTTTAGAACCAGCGGAGGCATGAGCTGTTTGTATTTTACCAAAGGTCACGTGCAGCAACATAAATGTTACTTGAATAGGAAAACGAATAATATATTCCTATTTTCACATGATACAAAGACTTCTTCTTCTTCATCTTTTTACGACATCTTTAAGATTTTTCTGGTAGATTTTAAGTACGTATGTTCTCATAACTCGTGAAAATGTAGCCAATGTTTTTTTCGCGATTGAATAGTAAAAGTTGTTCGTAATGATGAGTACAATGACCCCTTAAGAGGTTTTGCGTTAATTCTGGGACACGTTGTATAAAGGGTCAAGTTAAATTAGCTAGCGAAACTCCGCAGACGTGATGGGTATCGATATCTAAACATAATAAAACAAAAAAATAATGTAATTTGATGTTTTTTTTTTAAGTCATCAACCACTGCTAGCGGTTGCTAGGGGCGGTTGATGATTTAAAAAAAAACTTATACAGTACAGTCACTTGAAATATCAGTTTTTTTATTTTTGTTTAAACTTCACATACGCGATGGGTATCAATAACTAAACACGATATAACAGGTTTTCTCAACTCATACTTCCAGTAACAAACAGCACTACCAGCGGTTGATGACCCAAAAAAAAAACAAATCTTATTAATTTTAATTTTTTCGCGTTTATCGATATCCATCAAGTCGGCGGAGTTTCTTTAGTTAATTTAATTTAACCCTGTATATATAATATATTATGTATAAAGAAAGAAAGAAAATACATTTATTTAGCACAGACTAAAAGACACACAACACTATATTATACTACAAGTAAAAAAAAAAAACGAGTGTGCTTTAGACCACACGACTGAAATAAAACATAAATCACCGTTCGCGTAACGCTAGCAAAATAAGTTTTACTTCAAATCTCCCTCTCAACTTCCGTTCGCCTCGCCTGATCACACTTTTCGTCACGCACTCACCATCTTACTCCCCAAGTCAAGCGTGCGTAAAGAAGTTTTACTTCAAAAAAAGTTTAAAATTTTTAAGATATTTGCAGGAAAGTGTGCCTCGCGGCTGCACCGTCGGGCATCTTTGCTGAACCGGTCAGTTAGTGCCTGACGCTGGTTTCCAACTGAACCTGACTATATAGCAGTTCGAGTAACCTTAAATATTTGTAAAGAAACATGGACGCTGCTCCTATAGCCATGAGACTTTTAAACCTGTCTTGGTAACAAAACAGATCAGCTTATTTAAGGGCGTCGTAAAATTGTCTCGGAATCGCCCAGAGGCCAGTTTATGTCAAACACTCGATTAACATTTTCATTAAAACGAATCATCTCGTTCGACATGTGTTATATCATTATGTTGTTACACAGTGTAAAATATACAGGCTGAGGCCAGGAAGCTCATTAGGGAGATAGGGCACAAGCTCCGGTTAAAAACGGGTGACTACCGCGCCGGCTCGTTCTTGGTGCAAAGGTTAGCCATTGCACCAAAAACGAGCGTGTTTTTTGATTAAGATTTTTGACGTGTTGTTGTGAGCAATATAAATAAATTATTTAAACAAAAACAATAATTAAAACTGCAAAATAATAGTTACATTCGATTAAATATACAGTTGGACAAATATATAAGTATGTAGGATCGTCTGGATTTACTCCGTTAGATTCGGACATCATGTGGGCAGAAGATGGGTTTCGTGCAATGAAAACACACTGGGTGCAATACACAGCGTTTATTGAAATCACAAATTGACACAATCACTACTAATTATAATCACCACAATAACTGAGCACAACGAATCGAGTACCGTTCCGCGACGTCTTAACTCCGATGCGATCAGACACTGAATGTCCTCCTCGCCATGGGCTCAAAACATCACAACCAATCACAACTCTGTAGAAGCGCGCTTTAGGGGTGGGTAGATCACGTGATGTCGCCAGTGGCGCGCTTTCGATTCGTTTCGTGTCCATACTTATGACCAGATCCGACAAGATACATTTATAGTCCGTTTGGCACGAAAAAATATTGAAGTGAAAACTTTTTTAGGCGCATTGAGCACTTTTTGGGTCCTGAGCTCATTAGCGAGAAGCTTATGCCTTTTAACTTCTAAAAGGACTCTATCCTTTCCGTACTGGAGTACCGAAGATATTTATATTTATTTTGTAGATGGATTTAGATTTTGTGTCATTATCGAAATCAAATTCAAAAGATATAAAACATGTTACCTCGTATGTTTCCAATCCAATTTTTATAGTGAAGCAAATTCATTTTTCATCAGAAATTAGTTTCACATTTTTTTTATAACAAAATAAAAGATCATGTAGGTACTTTTTATAAAAACAACAGGCAGCAGTAAATATTATTCCTTTGTTCTCTTTACACTGTGGTTTATTAAAATGAACGGTGAATTGTATAGGGTTATAAAACAACATTGGGTACGCTGTTTATGACTACACTGTGACGAGTTCACAATCACAGTCAATGTTACATACTAATTGTTTTTAATCTGCATAATATTATTAATTTCATGAAAATATTTTTTGGAAATTGCAAACCGAAAGCCAGCACATTCATTTTGGTCGATGCAAATATGATGATAATTGAAAAATATTTATCAATAGTAATAGTCCATTTATTTGTAAGAATATTGTTACAGACTAGTTACATAGTTTTAAAATTTCATAATACCGCCCATTGTGTCAGCCTATGTAAAATTTTAACATTTATATCTGTAACTTTTATGGTGTAAGAATAGAATAGAATACTCTTTATTATGTACATAATAAAGAGTATTCTATTCTAATATTCTGCTGTGTCCGGCGTACAAATACATTTTCAAGATTTTGGTTAGTTTATTAGATAATACATTGAATTAAATAAATTATGACACCATTCGAATTGCAAATTAGTCAAATATTAGGTATGGAAATGTCTAAAAGATTAAAATACCAAGTCAAAGAGATATTAAGAAGAGAACATAATTATTTCATAATATACAACTTTTCATACATAAAATAACTAGGCGAGTAGTAGCATTTACTTATGAGATAAAATATGAATTATCATGCTGTATTTTTAACTGTGGACGCTTACTGTTGTATGTTTGGAATTGTATCATTCATCATCATTTTGGTTTTGCTAATATTAATGTGAACATTATTTTGTTTCAGCCATGTGATCATTTTATGTAGTTTTTTGTTTATTTCGGTCTGCTACTCACCTAAAATTACTATCTGGGATTAAAAATGAGCTTTACGTCATAATTATTGTTTAAAATGCAGATGGTGCAATCGTCAGCATGCAGCGTCAGTATGCAAATTAATTAGCATACAGCAAAGAAAACGTGGTCCCAGTATGGTTCCTTCGGAACACCACAGTTATTTTCCCGATAGGGAAATCTGCAGGCGATTTTTTAGTGCCCTGTTGGTCTCGAGATCTCAACACATTGTTATCGATGGGTGAGGGAGCCATTATAACGTGTTTGCTCTAATACCGTACCGATCTAATTTGTTGACAAAATCGAAAGCCTTGGACATATTTAAAAAACAGAGGCAATAGGTATTTTATCATTAAGAATTTTGGTTAACAATTTAAATAAAGCAAAACAAGCAAGTTCATGTACCTATACTTTTCAATGAAACAGGGTTTGTTCCTAAAAATCATCAATCATCTCATCTTTCTGACTGATCGACCCCTTGACAATTCAAAAGTACCTGTAAATGGTTCATTTGGAATAAATGCTTTGAGTTTGAGTTTTAAATAAACAGGCAGAAAATATGTAGATTTATTATTTTGGTCCTTAAAAAAAGAATGTATGTTTCAAAAATAACTTCACTGGCTGCATAAAAGCAAAGTTAAAAGAAAAACATGACACGATTATTCCATAATTTAAAACCAAAAAGGTGACCCCGAAAATAACTGTTGTGAAATAAATTCTAATCGCGAGAGAAGAAATAGGGACTAAGGAAAAAAGGCGGAATGGCGCGAATACCAAGATATTGCTTTTGTAGTTTATAAGTATGGATTGATAATACTCCTTTTGGGATTTTTCTTTCAGTATTAGAAAGCGTAGTTTTCTCATTTGTATTGTGAACTTATTTGTCCCGAAGACCCGTATTCTGTAACGATCGTAAATCTCGAGTGAACGTTTCACATTCAAAAATCTATACTCTGGGTTAAAAACAATAAAATATATAAAACCTAAGGTTATATGCCTACCATAATAAGTCTATGTTTTTAAGAGGTCTGGTAGTATTTTATAATAGTAAAAAAAACTGTGTGTAAAGTTCCAGCGTTATTCAGTTGTTATTTTTACAATTTCATTACCTCTGTCAAAATCATATAGAAAAATAAAATGAAAGCATATAAATAGAAAAAAGGTCTTATCACAAAAATAAATGTCAGGAACACTACGACTAGAACAAGTATTAACAAAATAATAACGGATTTGAACATATTTTTCTCTAAATTGACAGCGAGCAATTTAGCTGAAAATCTTTAGAGACGAAATGTGTTGACCAGCCATTAGCTATGACCACGTCTCCTGTGTCTTTTATAACAAAACAGGACCAATTTAAGGACAACATTTTCGAAATCAGAGACAGGTCAAAAACCGTTAATAAATCAACAATGTCTATTATAGTTAGTATAGAAAAATCATTGGTCTAAAGAAAAAGAACGTGCTCAATTTTTATAACAGTGTCTGATTTAGTGCAGGGCATTTTCCCCAGAGGTCGTTCGGGGGTTTAATTAAGGCCCTTTATGACCAAAGAGTGGGTTCAATCATCCGAACAAGGGAACTGTGTTTTAGGCTTAAGATTGTGATCAACTTTGATCTCATATAGATTGGGAAGCGAGTAGGTTAGGTCGGAAAGTGTGCATTTGCAGTACTGCTAATTATTTGACTGTGGAAAAGCAAGCTTCGTGGCATAAGAATCGGTTAATAGTCCATATGATATGAATCTGGAACCAAAGAGGCGTTACAAGATTCAGGTTATAACTCTCTTCTTCGTCGTTCCCTCAATGCTAAGGATCGCGACCACATACGACGCGTCTCCAAGCTCCTCGGTCCTCTGCAGTGTGGACCGCACGGGAAACACTACCTCCAACAGCCTTCTTGATCGCGTCTGACCATCTTGACGGTCCTCTGCCTTGGCCGCGATTTCCTTCCACCCGGCCCAGTATCATAAGCCTTTCCAGACCATCCTTAGGTGAACGCAAAATATGTCCGAAAAAGCTGAGGTCACGCTCCTGGCATATTGTAGATAGCTGCTTGGTAATTTAAAGTTATCAGTATTTAATGAAAATCAAGTCATCCTCATTTCAGCCGAAATACTTCCAAGCACCGCCACATATACCGGTTTAATGCATCTCGCATCCAGCAGTTTCCTGCGGTCTTGACCAGGTGATCTCGAAAATCAAGGCACTACAATTCAAGCACTTTGGATTCCAAGTAAACAACTATGGGACAAAAACCCCAGGTAAAAGTATACATTCCAAAGAGATACTTTGGATTATCATAGAATTTGATTTAAATACAACAAACCGAGAAAATCAGCTACCTTTATCTGGCATGCAAACAGGCTAACGTCGACTCAACTGCAGAGACTAGGTACTTCCCGGTAAATTCCCAGCTACTGCAACCACTTTATGGAGAAACTAAACCGGTGCAGCAGTGGTTAGTCAGCTCAGCTATACCGCAGTCGTCTGCACGTTGCATCGGCTGTAACAACCGCAATACGACTGTCGCATTGAATCACGCGCTTGGATGCACTGCTGTGTGTCTTAGGGTACTTGCATAAAGAAGCGGGTTTTCGGGCCCGACTCAAGGTGCTGGCAGCCTAATCCCTAAGTCCGTCATCGAAGATACGGGCCCGTCCGAAAATAGTTCGAAACTTTGGACCGAACCCTACTACCGATTAATTAACATTTTTGGACGGGCAAAAACACATCGGGAGTAAGGACAACTGTCAAATCGAGATATCATTCATTCTTAGTTCGGCTCCCAAACTAATCTTATGTTAGTAGACGATATGGAGTAGAAAATGCCCGTATCTTCGGTCAAAACTACGGATTTGGTGCGTAGAGAGTAGACCTCCAGATCGCTTCAGGTTGATCTTCGAGAAAATAGTTACATGTTTTAGCTGTTCCTTTATAAGTGAGTGCATAAGTTAAGACGGGTCTGTTTTACCCGGACCGTTCGGTACCGACTTGTCTAAATCGGAAACCCGCTTCTATAAACATCACCCATTGCTTACTCTTCATGTTGTAGTTTTAGTCTTTTAGTACGGAATTTTGATAATAGGCGATAAGTTGAATTTAGGATCAGCGATTGGAATAAATCAAAATGGTTTCTGAATATTATGAAACTAGAAAAATAAAAGAAATAATAATTTTTTTAATACACTTCCTCGAAAACTGGTTCATATCGCACTACGATTAGGTTCACAATGCAAGGTATTTCACACGCGTGCGATTTTTATTTTCCAACACGTGTGCGGGAATAAAAATTGCCACAGATAACTGTTATCTATACTTAGTCCATTTCAATGCCTATATTCACACCGTCTTGTGCCAGAGACGGTCATCTCTATTCGGAGGAGATTTTTTTTTTAAATCTCGGCAAAGATGCGTCTTTACGGCGGCGGCGTTCATATTTTTGGAATATTTAAATAATGTTTATAAATAGAATACCATGATTATTACAATAAAAAAAGGTTTATGAACAAAATAACATTTATTTGTGTTCTAAACTCAAAAATATTTGAATTTTCTATTTTATTCGAAAGCAAAGCGCGGAAAAAAAAGAAAATTAAATCATAGTTTCCTAATAATTCATGACGGACTTCTTGGCGGGAAAGTGAAGCGTCATGTTCAGCAGTTTGTTTAATTTTCCAAAATTAGTGTTTAGCCGAATATTAATGTGTAATAATGATGGATTATTAACCATTAAGTGTTTGTGAACGTGCATTAGTGTAGACAAATGAAACAAAACAGTGCAACTTCGCTTCAAGTTCTCTCAAGAAGTCCGCGTGAGGACTCAGTAAAGTGCCACATCTTTACTGAAACTCAAGGGGAGTGGGCGGGGATATCATCATCATGCATTTATAATTCATTTCATCAATATTTTAAACAAGAACTAAAACTTGACATTGGCTAAATGCACAAACCGTGCGAAGCCAGAAGGAAAAAAAAAAAAAAAAATAATTCATGACAAAAATATTTTTCGTTATTTTTATTTTATTTCTTCAAAAGTGTATTGAAAAACATTGTTTGATACACGTGAACATTTTTTATTGCAGTTCTCGGCTCAAAAACAACCTCTATCAATAACAAACATTCTACACTTGTATCAAAATGACTATACTACTCGTATTTCCCCTTTGCAATAAAAAGAAGTTTTACAGAACAATTACTTTTTTGTTAACGAATCAGATAAGTCAAAAAACAAATTATTAAGAAACATAACCCGACTGCAAAAAAAATGAACTGAAAAGATGGAAACAAGAAGAAAAGAAAACCAGTATCCTTTAAGTATCAAAAATAAATAAATGCAGTCGGAGGCATCTAGGATGTTACGAACGCTTTAAAATTTGCCTCCGACTGCATTTATTTATTTTTGATACTTAAATGATACTGGTTTTCTTTTCTTGTTGTTTCCATCTTTTCAGTTCATTTTTTTTGCAGTCGGGTTATTTTTTTTAAATAATTTATTTTATTTAAAGCTTTTTAGTGTTATTAATGAACATATTGTTTAGTTAAGTATTGGTAAGTTAAGAAGCTATACGACTTAGCAAGATAAGATAGGATAGGTTTTAGAAAAGCTAGCTTCTGCCCGCGACTTGGCGTGGAAGTAGTAGAATAGCCACATTTTTATAGAACGGCCTCGTTGGACTAGTGGTCGGAAGCGCTAATGTTGAGCATGAGGTCCTGGGTTCGATTCCCGGGTCAGGCAAAGTGTTATTGGGTTTTCATCTGAAATTTCTCAGAAACAGTCCGAAGTCTGAGTGTGTGCCCGGTTAGTGGCAATAAGCTCGCCCCCTATTACATGGGACCTAAACATAACTGGTGAAATGTGGATGTACTATACGGTACACTTCTGCCTAACCCTTATACAGGCGTGATGTTATGTTATTTTTTATAAAAATTCCCTGTATACTACGTTTGTAGTTTTGAGCTCAGCAGCCAAAACACACACGAGACTCAAGACTGGTGATGCAGGAGCAAGTGACGTAGGTACAGTTGTCCGTGTGAGAACCAGTTTTAGTCCTGAGGTCGTCTCCGCAGTCTTCAGTGGCAATTCCCCATTGCTTGCCAATGCCAAAAGGGTCTTGACAGACAGACAGACGGACAGACGGACGGACAACGAAATGATCCTTGAAGGGTTCCATTTTTTCTTCGACAACATCATGCATTTTGATTTTGATTCCATTATCGTCATCAGCGCCCTCAAAACCATGAAAACGACACCTATGACAAAAAAATCTCAAATTTTCGGGAACGCCATTTTAAATTTTGATTTTGACCCCAGTTTTGTTATCAAAGACCTCGAAAACGATAAAAACGACACCCATGACGAAAAATCATCACAAAATCACTACATGTTTTCGCGCAAGTGGGGTCGCGCAAGCGTAGCAGAAATGTCATTCGCGCAAGTGTACCAAATCCGATGTATCGAATCTTAGTTGGTCTACCCTCTCATATGAAACAGGATCAATTGGCATAAAAAAGTGAAAATTGCTCGTTTTCTGGCTGACTGTAATTTAGTTTTTAAATTTGTGAATGCAGATCAAATGTCTCAAAATTTTAAGGACAGTCTCCTAAGACCAATTTTGTGTAGCTACAACGGTTAAGACCATCTTTACTTTCCATCTTAAAAATCCACCCTGCATAAATGCCATGATGATTGACTGCTTAGTGCTTAGCCCCATAAAGATATAACGTGATGATAATCAGTTAAAAGGTTAAATCTGTAACAATCTGCAATGTTCTAACCGTTTGGCTCGTCTTTTTACAATTTGCTGTAAACCATAGAGGGATACAAACAATTCAATATTGCTCATCCCCCATAGTAAGTAGCGTGATAATATATGACCTATCGGTTAAACAGACATATAGGGAATATATATGCAAAATTTGAACAGAATGTATCCGAACAGAATTTAAGTGATGCTGGAACATACATTCTGACTGACAGACAAGAATTCTAAAAACTATATTTCCGGCATTAGAACGACCTCAGACTTCCAACCAATAACTTTTTTTCAAAAATATTAAATGTACAATTTTAACTTCACTTTGATTTTATTATTAAAGAAAATGTAGGTACTTTTTTGTAGTTTGTGACAAAATACGAGTAGTAGCTTAAAAGTGTTATAAAATATATATATTTGGAATTCGCTATTTACGAGCTTTTATTTGATACCCATATTAATAAAATCGTAAAATATTTTTTTTTTATTCTCCCTCTCTTTTTTGATTCGCAAATGCCGTAGTAAAATTTTATAGCCTATGTCACTCCCGCAATTAAAACGAATCTAAGGATACCTCATATGTTAAAATCCATCAAGCCGTTTAGCCTATGGAGCGTGCCAAAGAAATGGACATACATACATACATACACTCGAAAAACATAACCCTCCTTCTGAAGCAGTCGGGTAAAAAGACCCCCTTTGGTAAGTCGGTAAGGTAATACTAGGGCAACATACAAAGCTTAGAAGCAGTCGAGCAAGACTTACAACAGATTTAGCCTCAAAATAATCGTTTTGCAATTAGCGCTAACACAGATTATATTTTACGGAAGAAGAGGAACCAACAAAAATATTTACTCTAGTTTCCTCTATTATATAGAATGCTTTTCAATTAATTGTATTTACTACTTCGTGGCACCAAAGAAAATCCGTCAATTCGATACGTTGAAAGTTTAAAACTTGGTAATTCATTGGCTTGCCGTCGCCTCGTAACATAAAAGTAATTAGGATAAAACTCAGGCCCCCTTATTCCAAAACAAGGTTTATCTTCAGACCCAGGTTTAAAACATGGAGCCATTATTGAATTTCGAACTTTATTCCGACTATGGTAAAGTTCGTAAACACCAAACTGACAACTTACTACCGAACTAAGTTTTCAGTTTTGTATAAAGAACGGTATTTCAATAACTGTTACGTTCTTATTACAAAAACTGGCTCCATGGTTTAAGCCATGTCAAAATATAAATCTTGTTTTGTAATAAGGCGGTTTATGTCAGAAATACCAGAACATGAGTAGGTAGGTCTTCTTATCTCTAGCCAAACATTGCTTCGACGCAGTTTTGTTTTCCCTAACTTTGTTTCGTGAGCTGCGAACTGACGACTACAGCACGTGTAGGATTTCAGAGATATAAAATATCGCGAGTCTTATGGAAATTTAAAATGTCGGGAGAGTTTATCTTATATGTTTTTTGTTTATTTTGTTGAAAACTCAGCAAAACGCAGATTTTAATTAAAGACATTTCTTTCTTTCGAAAATTATTGCGCAAAATGCCTGACTGGGTGTGGCTGTCAATAGGACGATAAATAGGGAATTCTAACAAAATGAAAATAATGACACATTGTATGCAATACCAATCGGTAATCATTTAGTCCATTTCAGCTGTAGGTTATTCAATTTCTATATTTTATTCAGATTTTAGATATAACAAAGTTTCGAAACGAACTTAAAAGACGAGCGAACTCTGTTTTTAAGGTTCCGTAATCGACAAGGAATCATAAAGTTCTGCCATGTCCGTCTGTCTGTCTGTCTGTCTGTCCCTGGCTTAGCTCAGTGATTCTTAGTACTAGAAAGCTGTAATTTGGCATGGGAAAATATATTAATCACACCGACAAAGTGGTCAAACAAATCTTGAAAAAAATATTTTTTTTTGGGTTACCTCCTTTGCACATAAAGTGGGGATGATATTTTTTTTTCCACCTATCTCATATGGTGTGGGGTATCGTTGGACAGGGCGTTCAAAAATATTGTGTGACTGTAAAAACCTTTTTTCAATTCAGTGATCCGTTTGCGTAATATTAAGGGGCTGCGCAGACGACAGACTTTTTGTGCGAAGGAGTCTGCGGCACACACCAATGTGATTACATTTTCTTCGCCATTAGGCGCAGATTGGTTTGTGCCGCAGACTCCTTCGCACAAAAAGTCTGTCGTCTGCGCAGCCCCTAAACTTTAAAGTGCTAATTTTTGTTAGAGTCAAGTGTGTCTGCAAGCTAAATGGATGTTTTTGGACATGTGGAAAAAGTCATGGCAGAAGCAAAATTAAAAGGCTTTACAAATTAACGAGTAATAGTCGACCAACTTACATTTGTAGTTGGAGAAACGACCGTTATCTCGATGTATAGGCGAACATGTTTTTCAACTACAATGTTAAGTTTGTTTTTGGGATAAATTCATCCCAACTACGGAACCCTTCATTGAGCGTGGTCCGTCACGCACTAGTTCTTTGTAAAATTATCGGTCTGTTTTAAAGAAGTTAAATTACTTATTCTACAAGTTTCATTAGGTTTAAATAAATCTTTACGCCTGAGTTACAGCTGGCAATTGATTGTTATTTAAAATGCCTTCTTCGAATCTGAACGAGGGTAATAAATTTGTGTCATGTCAAAATTCCAAATTGATTTCGACGAAATATTTAATAAAGTTTAAAACTATTCAATGAGGAATTTAAATATTACATCCGTATTTCCATCTTACCCGGAAATCCGGAATTCATCAATTTCGTTGCGATTGAATCCAATATTCTTTTTTTTTTGTTTATCGGATTATTGAGTATTTTTTTAAACTGTTAAAATCATGTTTTAAAAGTAGATTTTTATTGTAATAATTAGGTGTTATGAGTTCACCCCTTGGGTAATTAAGATTTCATTCCGAGATTTTATATTATGAAAGCCTTTTCCTTCATAAAACGAGGAACCATTAGGTACCTACTTCTCTCACAAAAATATATTCAAATTCATAACCATACTAAAAACAATACAATAATCATACCAAAATAGGTACTAATAATACCTACCTATTAGTATTGTATGTTTTATATTGCCTATGGCCCAAATCGTACAAACATACGTGAGCACGAACCCATTCGATTAGTTTTTCGACATCCATTTTTGTAAAAACAAAGCAAAATTACATTCACGCTCCGTCCCGTCCGACGCGACGTGTTCACGCCCCGCCGACAGTGTGACTGCTACCACAGAGCATATAACTTTAACTGCTACATACGTAAACCATACAACACAAATCATCAGCGTCGTGCGCGCGCTACGCTCACGTCCCGCCACGCCCCGCCCCGCCGCCGCGCCGCTTCTGAAATTGTATTTACGCTCGGCGCGGTGTCTGCAAGGCGGGACGGTTACCATCGCGTCGAGCGGGACGGCTCTGTGTGGCGTCGTCCGTAATATCTAGTACATTACAACTACTCAGCGTCGCGTCGCCGTCCCGCCCCGCCGCGCTGCGCCCGCTGTGTGCAGAGAACCCAGACGAACCCAGGTGGGCGGGTTCGAACCCAAGACATACATACAACTTCAGGGCCGATACCACTAGGCCATCACTGCTCACATTTTTCTGCTCGTTTTTAATTAAATCGGCATGGGATATGTATTATTTAAAAAACTGACTTAATTTCCCAGTTTTGATTTTATAAAACTGAAACACGGTCGTTCTCACTAATAATTTCGATAAAGATACCAGGATATCAGAAACCACGTAGATGTGAGCCCAGCCAATAACGCACGTCGGCTCGCGTGATACAATAAAACACGATACAATTTGTGTTCGCTACTGGAATCCGATATATTTCTGATGTAAACCGTTTCATACTGGATTTGAAAGATTGACACTCGTATAATGTAGCTATTCGTACAATCTTAGGAAAAATACTCACGCATGATAACTGTGATGATTTAGATTAAGTTATAATCAAAATTAGGCTACATTTTACGTCATTTTTGATCTGGCAAGCTTGAATTGTGCTAATTCTGAAGGTACTCATACAATATATGGGTAGGTAGGTCGGTACTACAAGTACAGATTTTCATTTATACCTTTTTAAAGCAATCGTTGTCATTTGCGCTTAAAAAAATAATCTGTAAACTTATTTGGCTGATTCTATTTAATTCTCATGTAAGTGATGTAATGTCCTGATAAAGATATTCCGAGATAGAAAATGAAAATCTTCGACCGTATAAATGCGTGCTTCTCGATTTCCGCGTAGTTATATTCAGAACAGTTGATTGTATCCCGACATACGTATGAATATCAAAGGATTTAGATCATGATCGTGCGAACTGACACAGGTATCCTATAGGTAGTGGAAACATTTTTTTCATCCCTGCGTTACTTATGCGATTCCGGTAATCGTACAGAATTCGCCTGAATTTCAGATTTCCTTACTGATGATCATGTTAGTTTAAATTAACCCAATTTTTTACATACGTAGATAAGTTGTTATTGAGTTTAATTAGGCCAGTCATCGTAGACACAAAAATCTCCTTAGGTCGCAAAAAATTGCACTGTAAGTTCTGACTTTTTGGGGTGTTGTTACCAGTAGTGTAAAACCACGTTTGTAGCTTCGAAAGACCTGTGCTAACTGCATGGTGCTTGAAATACCTCAAAATTTTCGGAAATCTTTCAG
This sequence comes from Tiliacea aurago, assembly GCA_948098905.1. Taxonomy (NCBI): domain Eukaryota; kingdom Metazoa; phylum Arthropoda; class Insecta; order Lepidoptera; family Noctuidae; genus Tiliacea; species Tiliacea aurago. Next base: position 19,852,727 of record OX402596.1, read on the forward strand.
TTTTTGACTTATGACTTCTAACAGGAGCATCCTTCGGAAAAAAACATCATTACATTTTTAAAGTATACATTTGATAGAATTTCAGTTTAGCCGTCGTTCTGTAGATCCAAGTGAACCTAAGATACAGTATTTCAAACATAGGCTATTTTTCAAAAAAACGAGAGAATCACAATTGGATCAAGATACAACCTACACGGACTTGTAAATAGCAAAAAACGTACGAAATTTTAAATTTCGCGCGCTACAGCAGCGGATCCATCTTAATATCAATCAACTACTTAATAAACCAGCAGCAGAACATTCAGCCGTGGAGCCGTCCACGGCTGAATGTTCATCGGACGCACCAACATGGACCATTGTGTACAAACGGTAGAGCCAACTAGAAAAGAGTAGATTATCGAGGACAGGCCAGCAAACACTACTGGCCTATTTGCACGAGATTTTTGTAACATTTTTGTGTACCTACGCTATAGAGGTAAGTACTTGAGTTTGCAGGCGTAATTAAAAGTATTAAAAGGGCTCAACTAATCGTAATAAAATACAATGTGCTTGTGGTCTTTAGAACTTTACAGTTTCGGCACTTATGAATTTAAAGATCTGTCTAAAATTTTCAGAAAACAAAGTATTTTTTTATGTTTTTTGGCTTCCATTTAACTTAAAAAAGATTAATAAATGTAGAGAAAGTAAAATTACATCAATAAAGAGGAGTCAAACTCTTGGAACTCACTTTTGGGACGTTGTAAATTCGCTGCATTATTGAGGTGAACCTCCTCTATATTAACAATTAAAGGATTTTTCTAAAATAAAAGTAAGTTACTCCTTATGGCATGAGCTATCCGCCAGTGAAAGTCCCGTCAAAATCAGTCCAGCCGTTTCGGAGATTACCCGGATCAAACAGAACGGACCGACGCGACGGACGAAAACATTTTAAAATTGTTTGTTTGTTTTTTGTTATAAGTACCTACCGTATATATGTATAATTCATATGCATTTAGTAAAAAAAATAGTATTAATAGTATAGTAGTATGGTAAATTTTGAAATAGAGATATCAGTCCAGCCGTTTCGGAGATTAGCCGGATCAAACAGAACGGACCGACACACAAAAACATTTTAAATTTGTTTTTTTTTTGTTATAAGTACCGTATGTATAATTCATATGCATGTACTAAAAAGCTGTTATTGTGACATTACAAACAGACACTTTAACTTTATTTATTTGTATAGAATTTTGAAATATACGTATTGTAAAAAATATTGTTACAGCTACAAATAATTAATATTGCTAACAAGCTTTAAAAACAAAGACCTACGTCAGAAGGATCATTTATACTAATAATTTTCCACTAAACACTTTTAGATTAATTTATTCAATAACTCAGTAATAAAATATTTACATCATATAAAAACTAACCGACTTAAAATAATAATATATAAGATAAACGCTAACAGACTTAACATAATACTATATGTACATGTAAAAAAAAAAAAAAAAAAAAAAAAAAAAAAAAAAAAAAAAAAAAAAAAATTCGTCCGCATCGCTGTCAACAGGAAAGGTGCCCAGAAGGCTGGCAGCATTGCCACGTTGTATGGCGATGCTGATTCTTTGTCCGAAAAATAGACCAGCCCTCTGGTCACGTGAAGAGTCGACCAACCGCTTGACGATATCTTGAAAAACCAAGCGGGCACTCGGACCCCATGGCCCTAAACACTTGAAAATGTTATTCAAAATACCGTTGGAAACAGTATCGTAATACACTTAAGATGGTACATAAATATAATGTCAAAGAAATGAGTGAAGCCTCCACCGTGCCGTGCTCTACTTTCAAGAATCGCTCTCTTAGCAAGACATTCAAAGACATACCTAACGAATTCAATGATATGCAGATAAATACGACGTTTTATAACTATTGCTGTCATCATTTCTTTTACAATATTTGTTATGGGACTTTTAAAGTCAACGAGGTCGGAAAAATCTTTGACGTTTACGGTTTTCAACCTCAAACGGCGCAAATACTCTAATGATATTGGGACTTATAGATTATTTTCCCTCCTTTTTAGGGTTCCGTACCCAAAGGGTAAAACGGGAAACCTATTACTAAGGCTCCGCCGTCTGTCTGTCCGTCTGTCACCAGGCTGTATCTCATAAACCGAGATAGTTAGACAGTTCAAATTTTCACAGATGATGTTTTTCTGTTGCTGCTAAATAATAACCGACTACCAAACATAACACTACAAAGTGAAAAATAACTTTAATTTCGGAAGTCGGTGGCCAAAAACTCAAATACAGATCCAAAGACACCGACTTCCGAAATTAAAGTTATTTTTCACTTTGTAGTGTTATGTTTGGTAGTCGGTTATTATTTTATTACAACAAATACTAAAAAACAGAATAAAATAAATATTTGAGGGGGCTTCCATACAACAAACGTGATTTTTTTGCTCGATATTGATAACGGCAACAGGTAGATGCTTGAAATATTCACAGAATCTTTAGTTATATATTTAATTTAAAAATAAATAATTAAATTAAAATAAAAAAAATATTTAAGAGGGGCTCCCATACAGCAAACGTGATTTTTTTGGCGTTTTTATAGATAATGGTATGGAACCCTTCATGGGCGAGTCCAACTCGCACATGGCCGCTTTTTTTATACTTTTACTTATTATTATTTTAGCTTTTAAATTATGTAAATATTATCTTGGAAATTGAAATAAATATCATGGTAAATAGAGATCATGATAAATAGTAGACTAATGTGAGTGAGTGAGTGTTTGCTTTTAGCAACTGTAGTTGCACATAGCAAGGTAAATAAATACCATCGTCACAGAAAACAGAGTGACTGTCACATAAATGTGTCCACATTTTTGTAGTTCCTGTATACAACGCTTTGCATAACCGTGATGCAATTCAAATGCAGCACGTTGTTTAGATTTATGATGCCCTAATAGCAGGCGAACTATTTTGAGTAAATTTGTGTTCGGTCGATGACAAAACTGAAAAAAAAAATGATATTTGAATTTTATAAACCGTATGTTTTACTAAAACCATATTTTTTTTAGTTATAGGATAGTTGTATTTACTCCGTGGTATAAAGATCTTTTGATCTTTAAGATGAGTTTCCAAAGTATTGCTTTCTCAGACCTAGACGGTTTCGAAGAACCAATTAGCGTAATAACGATTGCTAACAGCGACTGCAAGCAACTCACTACGTGGGATTTGTTAGCAATAAAGTACTAGGTATACATAAACTGCAAGGAGAAAGGTACTACTTGTTATTACAAAAGTTTAAGAGTAAACAGACAGTGTCCACGCATGCAGTATGTCGTTAATTAAACACTGCTTTGATATCAAGTTGAAATGGCCTCGTATACACAGGCTTATGTTATTTATATGGTAAAGATGTTCTCAACTAACTTTTTAGACCTTTGTATCTTGCTTATTATGCGAATGAAGTTTCATTAAAATCGGTACAGTCATTTCGGAAAACAAGGGCTTGAAAGTTTGTATGAAATGCCGTAAGGTGTAAATGCTCTTAACAATGTCAGGCAAAAAATGATAAGCAATTTCAGGCGTTTGGTTTTTTTGTACAAAAACACCAAAATATGTACCGAATAAAGTACTGATGAGTTCATTGAAAACTATTTTCGGGGATCAGGTAAATATATTTGTTTGTACTTTTTTGGTGCCTATAATGATGGTGTGATAATGATAAGTCAAACCTTTTCACGCCTAAACCACTGAACCGATTGGTATGCAATTTGACAGATAGATAGCCTGGGACCTTGGGAAGGACATTATAAAGGCTACTTTTCATCTTGGGTGTTTATATGAAAATTAGATAAGATAAATGATTTTATTTCTGTAAGTAGCTTTGTACAAACACTTTTATACGTCAACTATATTAAAGATGAGGGGTTATTATATTATAAATATTATAGTATTTATTGATCACGTGATCTCGGTGGTATCTCTTATTTGAAGGTAAGTATGTGTTTTTTGCATGCTGAATTAAGTAAGAGAGCAAAATCTCTCATATCCTCTGTACAAACTGTCGTTTTTCATCGCCCAATTTCTCCAAACAGTAATTGTACTTCATCCGTTGTTTTCTCTTAAGATTGTCTGTCTCTTAAGATACAGGATACCCTAGTTTAAGGCAACGATATCCGACTTTTAATGATTTTATACTGATTATCACGTCTAAACGAGTAGTGTTATTGATTTAAAAATAATATAATATGTTAAATTAGAGCATTTTCTCAATAATTTAATATGTGAATATTTTAGATTATGTTTGTATAACGTAGTGAAATTAATTTGTAAACTTATGTCTAACGCGGATAAAAAACTGAGAATGGCGCAAAATCTACCAAGCGTATTTTTCTGAAACCTTCACCAATTTAAAGATAATTTAATTATTAATCTTTTAGTATACGCGTTTTATTAAAATACCTCTTGTTTTGTGTATAATAAATAAATAATGCGTCAAATTGGGGACAGCGCTCCTTGATGGGCGAGTCCTATTACTGGCTGAACGTACGATGCGTTGCGAGAGCTCAGTACAGAACATGCAAGCTAATTACTCAAGGTCACTGGCATAATTCTGAGTCTCAAGAGACAGAGTTTAATAGATTAAACTCTAAACTCTAAACACAATAGATTGTGTACAGATTACTGCAGGATCCAAATGTTTTACGTTTATGTGAATGTTCGCTACCATAATTTCAAAATTGTAAACGTATCGTACAATCTGTATGTGTTATTGGGAAATAAAGATAATTTATTATTTATTTATTATTATTTTACAATGCCAATTACGGAAATCTATCGTAAGATATCGCTTATTTTGCGTAAACACATTGCGTTATTTTATGTTGTGAAGCAGTCACATTTTTCGAACATATGAAGCAATGGATTATTAGCAATATAGTTCAACCATTCAGATTATGATTGATAGTGTATTAACCAATTAAGGTGCAGAACTTTGTACGTGTTTAAATTAGGTAGGTACTTTCAACTGATAACTCAAACTTCACGTTATGACCTTCAAACAATAACACTAAAAAATCACAACACGAAAGCGGCACGAAATGTTAATAATAATAGTCTAAATAAAATAATCCAATTGTTTTTAGGGTTCCGTACCCAAGGGGTGCCATCGGGACCCTATTACTAAGACTCCGCTGTCGGTCCGTCTGTCATAGGGCTGTATCTTTTGAACCGTGATAAGTAGACACTTGAAATTTTGGGTTATTCCCTGAGAACCCTGATCCCCGATCCCCATCCCGGAGGACCCTGATTTATTTTTATCTCGAAAAACTCAATTAAAAGTCAGTTTAACTTAAAAGTACCGTCAGCAGATGATATGTTAAATTTAATTTTATTACTTACTAAAATAATAATACTTAACTTTATGGATCAGGAAAAAATTATAATGTCTTGCTTGGTGGAGGTAAATATTATAAATAGAGAATACTTTAGTAATTAACGTACAAAATCAAAATCAGTGTAAGGTCAAATCATTCTTCACACAGTAATTCGATAATTATAAATAATTAACATAAGAAAAAAAATATTTAAAACAAAATATTAACAACTTTAGTCAGTTTTTTAGACGTTATGAGCACGATTTTACTAACGTCTTCTAAAAACTTAGTTAATGCAATATTTACGTCTTTGTTCATAGTTCCTTGCCAGTTTTGCGATAGCTTTTTCGTTGACTTCTGCGCTTCTTTTTGGTGATGGGTTTCGCTTTGAACCGCAATCTTTCTTGTGCCGTACCGTAGCTTCATTGTCTCTATTCATTATCATTTGTAAAAAAAATAACAAAGTGGGGTTTGAACCTAAATGGCATTTCAATCTGTTATTCCATGCCTCTACTAAATTAGTGCTCCTGTCATTTAGCACTTTTTATGTCGACCGTACAAGTTGAAAACAATAGAAAAAAAAAACATATTTATCGTATTCGGGGTCCTCTGGGACGGGGGCCTCGGGGATTGGGGTACTCAGGGAATAACCCGAAATTTTCACGGATTGTGTAAACACTGTTTGTTTTTAATAATTACTATGGCCGCTAAACAACAAAATAATAATAAAAAAAAAGTTAAAAATTAAAGGAATATGAAGAAATTGAAATTAAAAAGAAACAATGTAGTGTTAAATATTGTACGGTGGTATGCGGAACCATTCGTGTGCGAATCCGAGTCGCACCTGGCAGTTTTTTTTATTAGACACCTCGAAAGTGAGGCATAACTTTGAGGTACTAATATCCAAGATGGCGGCCTCCGGAGGGTGCTAAGTAGGTACAGTCGGCCGCTCATCAGAGGTAACAATACCAGTACGAGTATAATAATAATAAACATTTTATTTCAGAAACAAACATAATTTGTTAGTAAACATTAATCTTAACAACTATGTTAGTAAACATGCAGGTTGGACAAATACGAGCGGGCAATCAAATTTTCCGCAATGACACTCAGGAGACTGTTCGGGCTGCCCCGAACCCTCTGCAGCAGCGACGCGGCACGCTTACGTCTGATCGCTGCGAAGCCATCAGTGTGCGCATCAGCAAACATTCCCGACGCACTGCAGAAGCGTGGCAGCCCCAGCAGCATCCTGAATGCATTGTTGTACTGGCAACTGGCTGTATAAGCTGGCCTCGTCAAGCTGCCTAAGCTTTTCCCAACTATGTTAGGGTCAGCTTCTAGTCTTACCGGATGATGCAGCTAAATACCAGTATTTTACATGGAGCGACTGCCTATCTGACTTCCACTACCCAGTTTCTGGGTAATACTGTACCCCTTGGTAAGACTGGTTGTCTGACTTCTCCACGAATGACAGCCACGAACTACGGCCCAGTTACTGGGTAACATGATAAGCCCTTTGATAAGACTGGATGTCAGAATGTTGGGCTTCTAAGGATAACGACTGTCAAAGTTCTAGAAATGACAGCCGGGACCAACGGCTTAACCTGCTTTCCGAGGCACGCAGGGGTCTCGATGTATAATGGGTGTTCACCCATCCATGAACCGAACGTGACAAGAGTAGCTTAACCTTCGATTGATACACGTGGCTGTTATAATTAATAAAATAAAAATAATATAATTAATAAAATAAACAAGTAAATAATAGTAGTAGTTAATATTTATATACTATACAGGGTGTTAAAGTAACTGCGTGCTAAAGCTCAGGGGTAGGTTCAGTATCGATAACGGAACCCAGGAAAAATAAAAAACCGAAACAAAAATGAAAACAAAAAAAATATTGTATAACTTAAAATAGCAATCGTTTAGAATTAAAATTATTTTATTTGACGGTCCTAAGCCCGTTAAAGTACGAAGAGACTTTTTTTTTAATGAAATTTTTTGTTTGTTTTTTTTTTCTGGGTTCTTTTATCGATACTGAACCTACCCCTAAGCTATGGCACGCGGTTACTTTAACACCCTGTATATAAATTATTAATATGTAATAATTTTGCTACAAGCCCGAATTATAAGCTGGCTTCCTATTCTATTGAAACTGTGTACTACGCTAGGCCAGCTCAACGTCAAAGTGTTACACCACCGTGCAGTCGATTGTACGACTTTCAACGAAGAAGGGTAGAAGTTACAAGTTTCGTATTATTTCTCTCACCCCCATTTCTTTTGATATAGTAAGTTTATTAACAGATTTTCTTGATAAGATAGGCTCTATATTTCGAGTACTTTAGTTTGTCTTAGAACCTTAATAGACTATCATAGAAATATGATCAGAGATGTATGAGTAATTTTAGTAAGAAGAACCTATGACGGTATAATATCTACATATGATTAAAATTGTCTATGATCATAGATACCCCTATCCTATTTGACAGCAAGTACAAATATGATCATTTCCGTCTAACCTTAAAAATTGCGTCAAAATGCAAGGATTTCGACTGGACTATCGAAACAACAAAAATATTAATAAACCTTTACGAGGAAAACGAGTATTTTTTTTACAAATTTTTAACCGTTTTATCTTATTTTTCAATCCAATTAATAAAATTGCACTCATAGCAACGGAAAACACGGCTCAATCGTTATCCATGTTGATTAAGTGTGACGTTTATATGATCATTTAACTATGATCATAGAATTTGACAGATATGAAATCACATTTGTGTGATAAATATAATTAGGATAGTATAATTGGGGCCTTAGAAAATATGGCAAAAGTCGACGCTACAAAAATATTTAAATGGTTTGTTTTGGAAAATGCTTACTTTTTTGAAGTGAAAACTTCTTTCGGCGCGTTGACCGATTTTTCGTAGGGGGAAAACTTATGATTCGCGTCACCGAATTGCCCGCGCCGACATGCTGTAGTAGCAGTAAGTGAAGTTAAATTGACCACGTGAAAAGTTAAATTTGTGTATACCGTGCATTGTTTAAATTGTGTTTTAGACAAACAACATTGTTTTATTGAAGTGACAATTTCTTTAGGCGCGTTGTGCAACAAGTTTTACTTCTGTCGGTAGTCCCAATGATTGCCTATGTTTTTTTTCAGTGGTTGTGTTTGGCAACCCCCAGCTCAGAAGTCCGTCTCTTTTATATTTATTTCGCAGTTTAAGTTATATTTAGATTACATAATAGCGAATAGGCTATATTGTAATGTGAATAAAGTGCCAACAACCGTGAGAGGCATTAAAAAAAAAAAACCGTCTCGTCCGCAGTATAATTATCTTGACTTGACGGACGTTTGTATGTGGGCCAAGTTAAATTAGACCTTATGGGAGTTGAGAATCTCTCGTGAAACTGGAAAAATCAAATAACGGGATTTTTAAAGCAATTATTTTGTCAGAACCTTTTGTAGTAGTTTGTATAGGGAGGAATATATATAACATAACATCACGCCGGTATTCCTCGAAGTGTTAGGTAGAGAGAGGTACCTATAGTACACTACATTTCGCTAGTTATGTTTAAGGCCCATGTAATAATTTTTATAAATGTGGAAGCTTGTAATTAGCAATTGTCAGTTGCTACTATTTTGTTACCATTTACGTGTAAGTATTAGTCTGTAAGCTTTCTTTAAAATTGTAAAAATAAAATTAATTAATAATAATAGGGGGCGAGCCTATTGCCATCACCCGGGCACAAATCAAGTCTCCGTGCTGCTACTGAGAAATTCCAGATAGAAATATCCAATAACACTTTGCCCCACCTGGGAATCGAACCCAGGACCTCATGCTCAGCACTAGCGCTTGCGACCACTAGACCAACGAGACCAACAAGGAATATACACAGTAGTAATTGCTAGGCTTGCTATTGACATCTGTGAGTTCCAAATTAAATTAGTTTCGATTGGTTTTCAAATGAGTGTTAAATGAAAGGGTAATTTTGACACTTCAAGCTTCATTCGATTAATTTAAATATTCAGACCCGTACGTTTTTCACAATTAATCAGCACGTTTACGGATCGCCCGTTTATCATGTGAGGCTCTAAAGTTCGGAAAAAAATATGAAATATCACAAGTGGAGATGGGGGTACAGTGAGATATCACGTGTAATATTTTTTTCGTTGAACCCACGATTTCTGAACTGAAAAGCGGTGCGTGACCTTGACTCACCGTTGCTAGGCAAGGATTTCCCCGCCCGCCACGACAATCGCCCGGCTCGGCTTGCCAGTCGCCAGTAAGATACTTAACAAACGTTGTACCAAAAAAATACACGTGTTTCACGTGGGCGGAGTTAGTCTAACAACTCATCACGTATCAACATAGGAGGGGGGAGATCAAAAAGTTTCTAACAAATATCACGAGATTAATGAACGACCCCTTATGAAATAAAATGTTATAAGTACCTAGTTAATTTGATAAGGTACAAATCGTTATCCTGCAACCAATTATGTGTTACCTTTAGATGCGTTACCTGCGGTCAATAATGGCAAAGTAAATGCCAGGCAATTGCCTGACATTTACAATAATAATTATTATTATTACGTACGCGCCAATGAACATGCAGCAGCTAGTGATGTAACTAAATATGTATGTTCATCTCTTTCTACAGATATCGGTATAGGTCTTTCCTTTTCTTCACGCGCTGTATGATTGTATGCAAGTTTGTAGCTACAATCATGGCTTACGCTGTTTTTGAGTGCACTAATGTTCGTGTATGACGCGACGTGTATGATTGCCTGCAACCTATTTCCACAACTCCTGACATTCTGACATTAGGAACAGACCATAAGAACAACCAATAGAAATATAAAAGAATATAACGGCGCAGGCTAGCCTTTACCAGAAGTGATCATCGTATTACTGGTTCAGCAGCTTCAATATCATCAGGATTGTGCCGGAATATAGCAGTTCGTCGTGGACGTGGTAGGAACTCTGTCATCAGAAGACAGCTACCACGTGACTGCCACCAGGCAGTGTCACTCTTAACCGACCTTTTTGGTGACTCCAGTAACTTTGTAACAAAACTAGACGGTGCCACTTACTGCGCTGTCAAATGCGTAAACTCATGCCTTCTTCCAATAGGGGTAGGCAGAAACAACAGAATGCCACCTGCTACAATCCTTACATACTCGTTTTGCTTTTCTTTATCCAATTTGTAGTAGGTACTATGGGACCAAACCTGAAACGCGAAAAAAAAATCAGCTGTTCCCTACATTTTAACGAATTATTCGAACATAAATGTAGGGAACAGCTGGTTTTTTTTCGCGATTTCGGTTTTGGTCCCATAGTAAAAGTTGTTCATAATGATGAGTAAAATGACCCCTTAAGAGGTTATTGACGTTTTAAAAATAACCCTGTATATTATATGGTACACTGAGTAATAAGCTTGGGCTGTATTCTAACAAAAATTAAATAAACAACCGAAGTAAATAAACAGCGTTTATAAAATATGATGTTTACCAAAGATTTAAATAAAACATAAACACATGTCGCATGTAGACTGTTTCTATTCTACTGTGCGAAAACCGTGTGCATCCCTGGGCTGCGTCCCAGGGATGCACACGGATTCGCACAGTGGTTCGGGCTAGCTCCAGCGGCATCCTGAGGATATTCGCGCAGAGGTTCGATTGCCAGTACCTGAACCATTGCTGTATGGTTCACATACTGAGCAATCAAAGTCTGTAATATGTCTATTATAGTTGGTCCTTATAATATTGTGATTTTATTTTTATTTTGTAATTTTTTGTGCCTATGATCCTTGTGTTGGTCGAAATAAACTTTTTTTTTGTTTTTTATAAACATAACATCACGCTTGTAATCCCCGAAGGGTTAGGCAGAGGTGTACCTAATATCACCATATTTATGTCACGCGAAAAGTGTCATTACTGAGAAGAGTACGCCTACGCATCCCGTATGTGGCGCTTTTATGACAGATTGCGACATTGTGTGTGTCAGAGGCATCATAGCGAAATAGAAACGCGACTATCTATTGAGTTGGTAGAATAGAATTAGATTTCTCTTTTTCTTTTTTTTTTTCTTTATTTCGTTTTCTTTTTTACTTTCTTTTTATTTTTTTATTTCTTTCTCTTTTCTTTCTTCTTTTGCTTCTTTTATTTTCTTTTTTTTATTATGCAGGAGCTCGTGGCAAGGCAATAACAGCCGCATGGGTCGATGTCGTGGGGGTTGGTCCGTGGATGGCTGACCATCTTTACATGCCGAGACCCCTCTGTGCCTCGGAAAGCACGTTAAGCCGTTAGTCCCGGCTGAAATTCGTAGATCTTTGACAGTCGTTAGGGGTAGTCAGAAGCCCAAAAGTCTAACATCCAGTCTTACGAAGGGGTGCCGTATTACCCAGTTACTGGGTTGTGGAGGTCAGATAGGCAGCTCCATGTAAAATACTGGTATTTAGCTTCATCAGGTTAGACTGGAAGCCAACCCCAACGAGGTTGGGATAAGGCGGGCAGATTGATTGATTATTACACCATAAAAATTAAAGATACAAATGTCGAGCGATGGGAGCGGTAGGGCGAATCTAACGATTCAAATCATTGATGTTCACCATAATTTATGAATATCTAATAATTAAAATCAATAGAAAATGCAAATCATTTGATGTTATTAGTAGCGACGCCCGCCTACATGTATGTAGAGATAACTCAAGGTAACGTTGATATTTGCGTCACTGATCAAGAGGTTTACGGAAGGAGGGGCTCGTGGCTAAATGATAACAGGCGCACGGGTCGATCCATCAGGTTATGCTACGCTTGCCAGGGTTAGTCCATGGATGGGTGATTGTGGCGATCCTCTAAAATTGTGACCCCGAGTATGAACGTCCCGAGTAACAACTACTTCAGCGTGACGTCATAATCATCATCACTTCCTCAAGCTTTCGTGCGGCGAGTCACACAGCTAGCCAGCACCCACGGCTTCAACGGGTATCCTGAACACCAGCATGCAGCGGACGCGCATTTTGAATCAATGTTTTAATTTAAAAGAATGTCCGCGGAGTTTCTTGTCCGTTCTTCTCCATATGAAATTTCTACTCTTTGTAATGATCTCTTAATGTTCCGTGTGGTGTTTCTAACTGACTGACTCCTTGACAATTCAAAAGTGCCTGTAAACGGCTATATCTACGTAAGCACTCCTTCAATTAAATTGTTGCTATTTATAATTGATATAAATGCTTTGAGTTTGAGATTAGCAAACTGTAGCTTAACTTACAACTTACTACAAATAATGCTAGCCTCCTATTTGGATACGTTCCTAGAATGGAGAGTGGCTGGATAATTTATTTTAAAATCAGCCCTTAGATAGCTAATAGCAATGGAAACTTTCAAGTTTGGAATGTGCATGTTCCAACTTGAAACTTATATTATGTGCTTAAAAGTTTAACGTTGAAGTTTATATAGGGACATCTTATCCGAAACAAACATTAGTAAAAGTTAGTACCAAAGTAATCCATATCACATCAAATCCTTCCGGCTGAAGTTCGACCACGATGGCCAATCTCAACGGAGATTAGGCAAGTACGCAGGAGATATTAAGGCGACGATAACCGACTTTTAATGATTTTATACTGAAGATCACTCAGTAGTTTTAATCAAATCATTAAAACTACTCGTTTAGATGTGATCTTTAGTATAAAATCATTAAAAGTCGGTTATCGTCGCTTTAAAGAACTGTAGCGCTGAGGTCATTAGCCGGGGTCATGGATCATAACATTGCATCAATGAAATTAAAGCGAATAACGTGCAAGGAGTAGGCAATTGAAGGAAGGAGAGCTTTATTATTTAGTTTGTTTTATATTTTTTATTTTTCAATTCATAAATTATTTATCTTATTATAATTTTTGATTACTGGCCACTAGCCCTACCCGTGGGCCGTGTGTTAAATTTTAATGTCGCGCCATGTAGCGGCACGTTGTATGATGTACTAACCGTCATATCATATCGCGCTATCGTACGTGCTAAGAATCCGATACCTCGCACACTCACCCCTTGAATGAACTCTTGGATTCTAATCCAAATCAATATCTGTTTGCAGATGAATGGACCAAGATTTTGTAAGTATCTTTGTCAGGAGTATATTAAAAGGGATTGTATGTCAGAACTTTGTGAAAAGGATGGCAACGAAAGTTGCATTGCAGTAGGTTCATATTTTTGGAATAGTTGTAATTGATCAGTCTCGCAGACCGTAGAATAAAATAAAAAATAGGTATTGTAGAATAGTCGACAACGGCTCAAGTAAAGTCATTAAAAACCGGTGAAGTGCGTGTCGGATCATACACAATGAAGGATTCCATAGTGGGGATTCATTTACCTTAAGAACAAACTTAACATTGTAGTTGAAAAACATGTTCCCTCATACATTCCAACTGCAAATTAATGTAAGTTTGTACGAACAATATTGAGAGATTTACCATGTTATTTTAAGATTCATGTTATATTAAGACTTCTTATAGGTTTTCCTGTAATCTATAAGTAAATAAAAAATGTCTGTATTTTTTTTTTATTTTAGGTTCAGTAGTTTCAGAGATAATGGAGGAATTGTCAATTTACATCTATTTTCTTAAATAATTTTAAAATTATAAAAACAATATCTGAAATCGTTACAACAAGCTCTTTCATTTGATGTGTCACACAAAAATCCTAAACTTTCTCCACCATTTTTAGGGTTCCGTAACCCATATAAGCCAATATATGGGCCACAACCGGCCCGCGGGCCGGATCCGGCCCGCTGTAAGATATTATCCGGCCCGCGAGACATTTTGAAAAAACCTAATTTAAAAAATATTACATTAGGTACTTATACTCACGGGATAATCGCCGCCACTCGGCTTGCTCGATCAAATTCATTGAGGTTTGCCGCCTCACGGGCGACACATCAAAAGATTTATTGCTTCTCAATTATTCTAAACTAGTTTATTCCAGATTATTCCTTCATTTTGCCTATATAAGTGGGTGGATGGCCCAAACGTTAGTTCAGTTCTATTTGAGCTACCGAGGTGATAACTTAGACAAGCGATATCCTAGCGAACTGCTCGAGCCGTCAACATGCTTTGCAAACTGTACTGTGCGACCCTCTGTATCTACTTTTCGTTTCTTTCCACCAGACATCATTTTTGTTTACTTTTCGTTCAATAAACTTAATAACAAACTATAGTTAGTAACCACTCAACATGGTCAAAATTAATTGGAGTATGCACTCATGGTGCACCTTCTATGGTCGGCTTAAGTAAAGGTTTCATCGGAATTTTGAATGAAAAAGCAACAGAATTAAATGTGCAAAAAGATGATTTGATAGGTCTTCATTGCATTATCCACCAACAGAACTTGTGTTCTAAGTCCATTCGACTCCAGAATGTTATGAATGTGGTAGTAAAAACCATCAACTTTATTCGATCCCGAGGGCTTAACCATCGTCAGTTCAAGGCGTTTTTGGATGAAATATCAGCTGAATATAACGACGTAACATATTATTGTGAAGTCAGATGGCTGAGCAAAGGAAAAACGTTGAAACGGTTTTACGAAATTAGAAATGAGATAGTAGACTTTATGAAAATAAAAGATAAACTACTATCTGAATGAAGTGACCCAAAATGGATATGTGACTTAACATTTCTGGTCGGTTATTTGAATGATTTAAATTTTAAACTTCAAAAACAAGGACAGTTAGTAAATGATTTGTACAGCCATTTAAAAGCGTTTCAGATCAAACTACGCTTGTGGGAGTCACAGATGCTGTCTGGTAATAGTTACCATTTCAACACGCTCTCTGCGTATGAAAATATTGCTTATGCTCAATATGCTGAAGAACTCAAGTTACTGTCGGAACAATTTTCGAACAGATTTAGCGACTTCAAAAACATGGAAGACTGTTTCAGTTTATTTGCTACTCCTACAAAATGTAATGTACAAAATGCTCCAATACACTTACAAATGGAGTTGATCTAGATTCAAGAAAACTCACTCCTAAAATCCAAATTTGAAGACGTAGAGTTGTGCGATTTCTACAAAAAATACCTAGAAGAAGACAATTTTCCGCAGCTTAGAAAATTTGCAAGAAGATTGATTTGTGCGTTTGGCAGTACTAATAAATGCGAACAGTTCTTTTCATTGATTAAAGTTAATAAATCAACACATCGTACAGACGCCAGCAGGTCAAGCTACCCGAAACTGTCAAATTTCCTCTATCAACCTTGAACCTTATACTGTAGGGATAAAGTTGAAAATCTATTTAAAAAAATTGACAGATTGTAGTAGGTTGATGTGCTGGCGTCTGTACAAGACTCTGAAAATTCTTTACGTCTTTGTATCAGTGGAATTAATCCAAATATCGATGGATTAGTTTCCCAAATTCAAGCTCAAGTGTCTCATTGATTTCGGTGTATTTAACTTTCGTAGTTTGTAACAATTGCTAATTTAACGATTTAATTATAATGTACCATTTTTTTTAATTTCATTTTGTTATTTTAATAAATTGCACTATAATAACATTGTCGTATTATTTCATGTCTAATATCTATCGCAAAAAATATTATCACTACTTAAAAATGCACTAAGTACTTTTAAACGCGGCCCGCGAACGTATTTGCACGCTAAAGTTTGGCCCTCAACATGTCAAAGGTTGCCCATACCTGTTTATAGGATGACTCGTGTGTCTGTCAGTTTGCTCCGAATCTACTGGGCCGATTAAGTTGAAATTTGGTTCACATATGAATTTCTGTGACTTAAACATGAACGTGTAACGTAAATAAATTAATTTTGAATGTGGGTATCACTTTTGGGGAAAAACTTGATAATTAAAAAAAAAGGTTTGGCACACCGACCGTGTGACATATCAAATGAAAGGAATTGTTACGAGAATTTCGTATTTTTATTTTTTTTAATTTTTTAATAATGAGATTTAAAAATAAATTGATGAATATTGACCCCTTATCTCCTTATTCCGCGTGGTGCTGGACATAAAGAACAGCACTAAACCATTTCTTCCCGTGGGTGTCGTAAAAGGCAAACTAATTACTAGAGAATGGGCAGCAGTGTTCTCTATGTATTTTAATACCATACAGCGAACGCCAACCCGCCTACCAAGCGTGGCAATTATGGCAAACCTCCCCTTTGGGGGAGGCCTATGTCCAACAGTGGACGTCATTTGGTTAAAATGATGATGATGATGAAATGATCTCCGAAACTGGTGAGCCTAAATAAAATATTGAAAAAAATACCGAGAATAGTTATACGTATACTAATAGATTACAGGAAAACTTATAAGGAGTCTATAGTCTTAAAATAACATGGTAAATCACTCAATATTGTGCGTACAAACTTACAATTGCAGTTGAAATGTATGGAGAAACATGTTTTTCAACTATAATGTTAATTTTCTCATCCCAACTAAAGAAAAGAAAAAGAAAGAAAAATAATTTTATTTGTCACAGAAAAAACGTGCGTACGAAAACATAATAAGTATGTAATAAACTTGAAGGTTACACAAAACAGACCTAAGTACTATAACAAACAAACAAATAGTCGGAAGCTGCACGTCATGATTGTGACAAGAAGGCTTGCACTCAGCATGATGCACCACGAACTACGGAACTCTTCATTGTGCTTGGTCTGACTCGTACTTGGCCGGTTTTATAAGTTGTGTTACAAATTAGCGCCGACATGATATTAATGTTTGCCCTTATCAAACGCTCGCTACATGTTATTTCAGACTGAAATGGGAAATGTTGGAGCAGTGACTTGAAATTTTCTTCTCTTTGTTTAGTAAGTGGGGAGTTTGTTGCGCCACTTCTTCTTCCTTAACGAAAGATATAATTAATGAAAGATATAATTATAGCGAAAGTTATACAGTATGTAACAAAAACCCTGTTGTTCCTTTTAGGGACGTATACATTAACCTACAAGCACAACGTTGGTGGAATTATAATTTAAAAAATTAAACATTGGCTAGTCGAGAAGTCAAAATCAAAGAACTAAAGAGGTAAGAAATCAGTTAAACATTACAAATATTAATAATTAAATATTAATTTTAATTATTTTTGTTGAACAGTTTTTACAAATGACTTGCTTTACTACGTTTATATACCGATTCTTAAAACGTAGGTAGAAGGAACAACAGGGTTTTCGTTACATATTGTATAATTTTGACGTTCAGAAAGTGCTGATTCTCAGCCTAGTTTGAATAAATAAATAACTTTTGAGTTTTTATTGTTGTTTTTTATTATTTATTTATTTTATTTATTAAAAACAAATTTTATAAATAATATTTGAGTTTTTATTGTTGTTTATTATTATTTATTTTATTTATTAAAATAAATAAATAAAATAAAAACTTTTATTTCAGACATGAACACTAAACTTACATGATCAGTCCATAGATTGTTTAGTGATGGGTTAGTAACAGAAAGTAGTTATCCTAACTAATATTATAAATGCGAAAGTAAGTTTGTTTGTTACCTTTTCACGCCTAAACCACTGAACCGATCATCCTGAAATTTCACATATACGTTGTCAGGTTTACAGAAACGGACATAGGGTACCATTCATCCCAAAAAAAAATCTGTTCCCGAGGAGAACAATAATAACGTTCTTATGATAATAGATGGCGCTGCGTGTTATGAATGAATCATGATTGAATTATATTATTATAGAAACTTTAATAGTGTGTTAAGAGATTTTTACCGCCAAACACCAAGCAACAAGCAGTGTACAACCCGAATTTATTGTCAAATTCTAAATTAACGCGAGTGAAGCCGCGGGCAAAAGCTAGTAGTCTATATTAGTATTGTTAGTAAGGAAACAAGTGCATGCCTCCAGGCTCAGTATGGGGAGCTACCATACTGAGCCTCGAGGGCGGGATAGATAGGTACATCTACGCCTCTGCCCAACTCTTCAAGAATCACAGGGGACGTTATGTGATGAAATAACTATCTACGTTTGCCTATAGCTACTTCTACCCAGTGCCGTTGTATAGGACAGTCTCACCTGTTAACAATCATTTTCAGGATGCCGTTCCGAGTGTTACGCAAGCGCTGTAGCAAGAAAGCCGCTTTTTTACGCATGATAGCGTGAAATCCATCTGTGTGTGCACTACAACGCCGCGGCAGCCGCAACAGCATCCTGAACGCGTTATTATATTGAACGTTATTAAATTATATTGATTAATTTACACTTATTGCACTTATAAAGTAACTAACAATAATATCCTATATTTTAAGCATGGAAAGTAAATAAAGGAAATATCTTAACTTATATCAAATTACTTACCTCTTATAAAAATACTTAATTACTTATCTGCTCTCCCCCAATAACCTACAAACCATTATCCTAAGAGCATCATTTACAAACTCCTGAAAAAGAACTGCTTAAGTAACTTGGCAAATTTACCTTTTATTTCCTGACTTTACCTATATATAATTTATCGAGTTTTGCGTAATGTAGGTACAAAAAGATGAAAAGCGTTGAAATACGGCAAAAGAATGCACCATTGTGCTTTTGCGTGCTTTAGTTGATTATATTATTCTACATATCTCTGCAGCCGTGTGAGTGACAAACATCCGAACACACAAACAGGCAAACATTTAAATAAAAGAAAAAAAAAAGAAAGAAAATACGTTTATTTGCGGTAAACATGACGCAAAGAAAGGACATAAATACAAAAAGAACAAGATGGGGGAAAATATGCGTCACATCCGCAAAACGGCCACCGCTCAGCATGCTGCGACCCTATGCGAGACAGAGCCCCAGCGCTGGTTTTCAGCGACAGCCGGCGTTGACGTGATGACGTCGACCGGTGCAGCATACAGTGAGATTATAAAAAAGAAACAAAATAAATACAAACTACTTAAATAATTAAGTTTATAATCCTATCCTATCCTACTAATATTATAAACGCGAAAGTTTGTAAGTACGGATGGATGGATGGATGGATGTTTGTTACTCTTTCACGTAAAAACGGCTGGACCAATTTTGATAAAACTTTGTATCGAGGTAGCTGACAACCTTTTTTTTTTTTTTTTGGGTGGGAAATTATCAAATAACTTCTCCCGCTCTGGGTGGAGCGGGAGGGCGTGTCAGACTTTTACTGACTAAAAGCCACCCGTATTCCTTCATTTGCCTGTGTGCCCAGGCCACGATATCCCTTTCGGACAAACTCGCAACCCTGGCAGGCATTGGCCCTAGCGGACCCCGTCAGCCCTTCAGGTAGCCCCGTCAGGTAGCTGATACCCTGGATTAACATATAAGCTACTTTTTATCCCTATATTCCCACGGGATCAAGACTTACGTGGGTGAAACCGCGGGGCACAGCTAGTAAATAATATTTACAATGACAACATTTCGTTTCGTCGGTAACGACGTTCGCAACGTAGAAATAGTAGTAATAGTAGCTATATCCTACTGTACTCGCTCGTGAGGTTCTGGGTTCAATTCCTGGTTCGGTCAGAAGTGTTATTGGGTTTTTTCCATCTAGAATTTCTCAGTAGGAGCCCAGATTCTGGATTTGTGCCCAGATGATGGCAATAGGCCCTTATTACATGGGACGTAAACACAACCGGCAAAATGTGGGTGTACTTATAGATACACCTCTCTGTCTAACCCTTCGGGGAATTCGGGCGTAGTGTTGTGTTAGTAACTATATCTAATCTAATGGCAGAATAGGATTCTGTTAATATAACTCCTGACTACAGGATCATGATTAGTTATTGGTCTGAACTGTAATTAGCATTAGTTCGTGTACCAGGCTATCATAATAATGCGCATACTCTGCAGTTAACAAGTTAAACAGCTGCTCTTCTGCCTACAAATTACAGTAGCGCCATTATTTCGACCAAACACTTAATTTAGTTAATTATCAGGGCTTGTTACAACGTGTAATGACAATGTATTGACCTTTTATAAGTTCTATAATGAAAAATTTAAAGCAGTAGAATATGACATGGTTTAGTCCTCTCTTTTAATACTAAAGCTTAAACTCGCAAGTATTATTCTCCTTAAAATCTTATGTGAAACATCAGTTTGAAGTAAATTAGTCTGTTAGACGTAAATACGTAGGAATGTTAGATGCATCATCACCTCAAAATCAGCATGGAACAAATATTGTATGACCTACAAGTAGTTGTTCCAGGTCTGGCTGTTTATGTATGTGAGTTTAAATGTATGTAAACGCACTCACAATACAGGAGAAATTCCTAGTGTGGGGCAACGTTTTTAAAATTAAAATAAATAAATAAATCCCTTCTCACAACAATGAAGTAACTCGTAATACCCACACACTCACTCACACAGACACGCACGTGCATATACACACACAAACACTAGTTCAGACTTTTATTAGTTTATCAATTTGTTCTAAATTGTTTATTAATCATTATGGAACAGTCTAAGCAATACTTTTGTCCCATTTTTCGGTAAATGAGGGCTCCTTGACACTGGCTACTAAGTAACCTACCTAGGACATCAGATCGTAAAATTGTATTGTTACCTAACAGACTGTACCTCTTTTTATGAAATAAATTACTATTAAATATTAATATTAAAAGTCACTTATTGAAATTAGGCTGAGAATCAGCACTTACGACCGCGCTGGTGACCTTAAATAAAGGTTTTTATATAAACCTACTTCAGGCACCAGTCTCTGACAAAGTTAGCTCCTTGTCACTATTGACAAAGATTAGCTTTAAGTACATAACTTGTGTGGAGAAAATAAATGTTTTATATTATTATTATATTCTTACATATTGGACGTCAACATTACACACGACGGTTTCCCAAAACGTCCGCCCTTCTCCACTTCTTAGTGCGTTAGCTGGGAAGAAGAAGTGGCGCAACAAATTCCCCAGCAGCACAGCTGTCTATTCAGTTAGACAAACACTTAATGCATTTAGTCTTTTTTAATTGACTTTAAACAAGGAAAAAGATTGCCTATGATAATAATCATAAATTAATCAAACGAATCACACACACATTTAATTTTAGCCTTTTGCAGAAACTTCTGGACTAAGGTCTCTCTATCCGACAACAGAAAAGTTAAAACATCTCTGTATTTCTACGATTATTATTTATTTATTTGACATAAATTTACACAGATACAGAGTGACACTTAATTTAAGCGTGGAAATAGTCTGGTATAAAATAAATTGCTATTACCATGTTAGGAACAACTTGTGTTACACGGCTGTAAGCCACAAAACTCATCATGGGCTTTCGAAATAACATCAAACTCAAAACTATACACAAACACAATATATTCCTTTTAACAAAAACAGTAACTTCAAACACATAGCATTATGAACACACGTACAAAGAGATATCATAACGAGTTTCTCTCAACTTAAAGCGACATCGGATGTCATGACACTGATTACCATGTCTGTGAGTGGAATATTGCATTTCCCAGATTGAGTCGTAGCTTGGTTTTGAAAAAATAATTTCCTGTATTCCTTGCCACAATCATGAGTTTTGAAAGTGTCATGGCGCTTTGTGAACTAATTTAGATTCGAAACGCAGTGTTCTGAACGTAGCAACGCAATTCCCCAATTTATGCGGGCAATTTTTTTTTTTTTTTGTACTCTTGGCTTATTCTAGGTTTAAAAATATACAAAGTATAATTATACCTAGTAAACATTCGGTCAGTAGACATAGAGTTAATAAAAGAGCAATGATAGATTAAAGTTTTTAAAATTGTACGGAGATGACGGGATGAGCTAGCTGCTTCAACAAAGACTGGTTCCTAGTCGCCTTACATCGACAGAAGTGGGCATAGAGTAGAGAGGCTTTTACAATAATAATATATTAAATCAATGCTTCAATACTAATTCTGATTTTACTATAAAACAAAGCTAACTTCGTTTCGAATGGCTGAACAGTACGCACACCGCAAGCTACGCCGTAGCACAGCGCATGCTACGTCGTAGCACGGCGCCTAGCGTGTGGCGTAGCAAGAGACGCGCCAACACATCACGAATAAAGTTAGTGTAATTTACCTGTCGAAATTCTCGTGTATTATGAATTATCCAAAGCATGCAGCTTTGTATATGTATGTAGCAATTTCTAACGTATAATTGTAAAATGAGGTGATAAGGCAACGGTGCAGTTTAAAAGAAGATGTAGTGACAAAGACTGAAAAGAGTATGCTTAAATGGTTTGGTCATGTGGAGAGGATGAGTGAAAGGCGACTAACAAAAGGTATTTATAAAGCAGAGGTGAGTGGAAACGCCGGGACGGAACGCCCTAGAAGGACATATAGTGACCAAATTGGTGATGTTTTTCAGAAAGGTCAGGTGCGTAGTACTCGCAACCGGCTGCGTGTATGACCAGATGTATGAATGTAGGCGAAGCAAAAGGAGTATGTAAGGAGCGTAGCAAGTGGCGTTCTATAGTTTCTGCCTACCCCCATGGGAAGAAGGCGTGAGTTTATGTATGTGTGTATGTAGCAACATATTTCTCTTTATTTCTACACGAGACTGAAAAACGAAACTGAATAGTTGTAATTAGGGGGGCACGCGCGTTCATTGCAGCTCTGTTTTGGCTGTCATGTTTAGCAGTGAATGTTTACAAACTGGTAACATTATTCCCCTGAGATACCTAGCTGTACACAATAGATCGGTTGGACATTTGACAAATGTAAATTCTCATGTGCCGTGTTTTGCCAGACGTAAAGAATAGCACCATCCTATTCCTTCCCATAGGTGTCGTAAAAAGCGACTAAGGGACTTATTAGAGAATGGGCCGCTGCGATCTCTATGCATTTTAACACCATACTGCGATCGCCAACCCGCCTGCCAAGCGTGGCGATTATGGCAAACCCGTCTTTGGGCAGACCTATGTCCAGCAGTGGTCGTTTGGGTTGAAATGATGGATGAATGATGATGATGACATTCTCAAAAAGATGGATACATCGACCAGAATTAATTTGATTCTCTACAATTTCTGTTCCATATTACTCTGTCAATGAGAAGCTGAGCACTGAAGATGCCAAATTCGTAACCAAATTCAGGGCCGACGCTATATTGCCATCGAACGCTAACGAAGAATATTAAGGCGCTGACAAGAGGCAAATGATAAAAGTAGGCTTGTCTTAAACAAAAAAATAGCCAAATCTATATAGTTTGTGGTGCGGAAAAAATAGATGTCATTCTTGAACATATTTCTCAGAACATGGTTGTTACCAAAACACGTTTAGAAAAAAAATCTCGATACAAATTAACGGTAAACTAACCCTTTCAATCCATAATATCTGTATTAAATATCAACGTATGGTTGATATTTAATTAATATCAAGAACGTCTTATTTGTATGCAGAACTTGGTTGTTTTTTATTTTCGATTACCCAACTCATTTTTGAGTAAATAAATAATTACTTCGTATTTTACAATAAATTACAAGCGTTGTGTCATCGCGCTGCTCTTTCTTTTGTATGTAGTCTCACGGTGACAGCGGTTTACCTGTTGTCAGCGTCTTAAGTAGGTACCCAATGTGTAAAATGATTTGTGGCTACACATTGATACAATTTTGTGGGACAAAGATTGTCGATAATTAAACGGTTTTTTGTGGATGTTTTTGAGGTGTACTGTAGCTGTTGCT
Organism: Tiliacea aurago; assembly: GCA_948098905.1. Lineage (NCBI taxonomy): Eukaryota > Metazoa > Arthropoda > Insecta > Lepidoptera > Noctuidae > Tiliacea > Tiliacea aurago. The sequence continues at coordinate 19,876,726 of OX402596.1, forward strand.
GAAGCCCAAAGCAAACTTCACTGGGAACGAAATACTGGCCTAGCTCGTAACAGTGAAATGAATAAAATATAAACTTGTTTCTATTTTCTGTTTGTTCTATCGATCTTTTATGATTGGCCGTTATTACGTAAAAGTACTGGGTAATTACGACTGTTTGTTTGAGTGAAAGAAAGTGTGTTTACAAGTGTTAGATGATTTTTTAAGTTAAATTTTTCAGTAGTTACCTAAATTGTTGTGGTTTGACTTCGTTTACCATTTCTTGAGCTTAAGGTTCAGGTCAGTGCGTCCTGCCCGTTATGACATACGGTGCCGAAACGTGGACACTGACAGTCGGGCTGGTCCACAAATTCAAGGTCACTCAGCGTGCTATAGAGCGGGCTATGCTCGGAGTTTCTCTGAAGGATAAGATCAGAAATTAAGTTATCCGGAAGAGAACCGGAGTTACCGACATAGCATGCAGAGTAAGCAAGCTGAAGTGGCAGTGGGCTGGCCATGTTTGTCGAAGGACCGGCGGCCGGTGGAGCAGACGAGTTCTGGAGTGGAGACCGCGTATCGGCAAGCGTAGTGTGGGACGCCCCGCAGCTAGATGGACCGACGACCTTAAAAAGGTGGCTGGGACAGACTGGATGCGGAAGGCGGGGGATAGGGTGTTGTGGCGCAGCCTAGGAGAGGCCTATGTCCAGCAGTGGACTGCTATAGGCTGAGTTAATTGATTGATTGAGCTTAAGGTTATAAGCTTAAAACCTTTTAAGTATCTTTTTAATTGAAAAATTCACCGTACGTATCGTGAAAATTACAGTGAAAATGTTTTCCTTTGTCAGAAAATCTTTGTCTGAAAAACTTAATAAACTGAAATCGTCAAAACGCAATCAGTTTTTTGGTCAATACTTGAGCCTTCCCGATATCATGTAACACATTTGCCAGGCTAATTAATGTATTATTCGAATTACAATATAACCGACAGCATAACCTAGAATATGAAAATACATAACCATGTTCCAAAAACCATTCTATAATACTGAACATATCTAATAGATTGTTACAGCATAATGGGTAACTGACAAAGGAGCCTCAAGCTATATTCCAACTTAATATTAGTTTCTGGTGGCACCTCCTTGGGGAACCGACTTCCAAGTAAACGGCTGATCTTGGGAGGTTTGGGAGGCAAAGCTCACTGCATACTATACTGTAGTGAGTGATAGAACATTGTAGGTATTCCTTATGCTGAGACTAAGGCCCGTATTTATAGAACGTTACTCAGTATTCAAGCATTACTTAAGACTAGATTCAAACCAATCATCATCATCATTTCAGCCGAAAGATGGCGAGGATGAGGGGGGGGTGATTTGCCATAATCGCCACTCTTGGCAGGCGGGTTGGCGATCGCAGTATGGTTTTAAAAATGCATAGAGAACGCTGCTGCCCATTCTCTAGTAAGTCCCTTAGTCGCCTTTACGACACCCACGGGAAGAAATGGGATGGAGCTATTCTTTACGTCCGGCAACAAACGGAACAAAATCCATTGAATTGGTTGAATTTAGTCTTAAGTAATGCTTGAGTACTGAGAAACGTTCTATAAATACGGGCCTTTAGTGTTATATTCTAAGCAGTATAAATTTTGACCTAAAGTCGGTAGGCTCGGTAATTACATCACTTATTGATGAAGGTTTGATATGAGTCTGATAGAAATTATGTGTTTGGGATCTTGAGGTTCAACCAGACTTGATTTAGGAATATTCCGTAAAAAATTATCTCATCTGTTTGGGGTCTAGAGTTAGAATAGACTTGATTTAGGCGCACTCCATACAATTACAGTAAAGAACATTTTCGAAATGTCTTATTTCAAAACAGTTACCTGGAAATCTCTGTTTCTATGGAAAATTAAAATCGGTCTAATTTGGTTGAAACACAATTTTTCGAAAATGTTCTTTACTTACTTTTTAGACCTTTATATCCTGCTTATGCGTATGAAGTTGTCACTACATAAAGCGTACCTAAATAAAACGTTTAAGGAGGATGATATTCTCATAGCATGTATGTCTATTTTTATTAATATTTCTGTTTAGTTTATTCTACCACTTATTTTTATTATTATATTATTTTTCTTTATCTATGATCCTATCCTAATTGTTGCTGCACCGTACGACGTCATACGTCGGCGCCGGCTGTCGCTGAAAACCAGCGCTGGGGCTCTGTCTTGCATAGGGTCGTAGTATAATGCTGAGCGATAGCCGTTTTGCGTGGATGTGACGCATGTTTCTCCCAACCTTTTCTTATTTTTGTGTTTATGTTCTTTGTTGCGTCATGTTTACCGCAAATAAACGTATTTTCTTTCTTTTTTTCTTCTTTCTAAGTTTCATTAAAATCGGTTCAGTCATTTCGAAAAACAAGAGCTTAAAATTTTGTATGAAATGCTGTAAGGTGTAAACGCTCTTATCAGTAAACAAACTGTGTGTGTTAACTTTAACACTAACTATATAAACTGAACCTATGCATCGTTTTAAATGTCCTAAGATACGCTGGTCAATTAAAGTTAATTAGATATTGATTACTTTTAAGTTACGTCTCTGAGTGCAGCAGTTTTTTAATAAATCGTTATGCAATCTAGTCCAAAAATTTTACTTATATTCTTAAGTGGCTATCTCTTAAGAGTCAGAATATATCACGTGTCAGTTGCTTTGCCAAATCTGAAATCAGTTCTCGTAGCAAGCATTAAAATCTTTTTCATTTTCTAGAAAAGTTTACAGGCCATTGTTTTTAGACAGTTTATATTGAAGTCTACTTTGAAACGTACCCGTAGTGACTGCAGACAAACACAAAATAAGTAATTTTAGGTACCATCGCGAAAGTTCCCGTTCAATCACTTTTCAACCTTATTACTATGGGCATAAAGGCGGAAAGTGGTCGACTGAGAACGTTCGCGGTGGTACTTATATCATCGCGGGTTGTCTCCTCTATACCATTCGAGCATAGAAATACATAGCAAGGAAGAAAGAAATATTGACCCAGTTTAAATGACGAATTATAAAACACAGCAATTCGATTTTAACACAAAGAAACAGGAAATTCGCTACGTATTTCATCAATAGGGCAGAAATATTGAAAAGTCATTTTAAAAAAAAACCTAATTTACTGTAACAAATTGCCATTTAAAAGTAATGAAATCTCAAAGGATATTCCGATGAAAGCCTCCCGAAAATTATAACTACACACTGAAAAAAAAAAAGTGTTTGCTTTAACAAAAAAATTGTTTAATTTGATCACGCATCTTCACTCCATACGAGCCTAACTAGATCTTGACGTCTGAAGCTAGGAGAACTTTGTTAAATAACATAGTTCCGTCAACTAAGTAATTAATTAGTTTAATTACGGGTAGTTATTTAATTTAACTCAAATGTTGGCCAGTTTAAGAATGATATAATGCTAACAAGTTGCTTGTTACCATCAACTTGAATTATTATTTGATATACAAAAGTGAAGAAGTAAAATCAAACAAAGCATGTATGATGTAACAAAGACCAGTAATTATTCTGTAGCTGTCACATTGTCGATATAAATAAAATGAATTTGTTCTGGTAAATATGCTATCTTGTTTATAGTAAATAAATAAATAATGGTTTCAAACATTTTAATGCAAACTAAGAGAAAATGTATCTTAGCTCGCATTTTTTTCAGTGCATGAAATCTGAAATAATACCTGACATTATTAAAAATTCTGCGAAAAACAGTCATTGTTTCGTTTCGTAGAATTAATTAGTTCTGCGAGCGTTAAAAAATGTGATTATTGGCCGATTTTCACTGAAGTCAAGTTATCTGTAATTGGCGATTGTGTAACTTCGAAGCAATTATTGCCTTGTATTATTGACTTAAGACAGAGATATATGCCAGTGACCTTGAGTGGTTAGCTTGTGTTTTCTGTACCTTGTACGTTCAGCCAGTAATATGACTCGCCTATCAAGGAGCGCTATCCCCAATTTGACGCATTATTAATTCATTATACACAAAACAAAGAGTATTTTAATAAAACGCGTATACTATAAGATCAATAATTAAATTATCTTTAAATTGGTGAATGTTTCAGAAAAATACGCTTGGTAGATTTTGCGCCATTCTCAGTTTTTTATCCGCGTTAGACATAATTTTACAAATTAATTTCACTACGTAATATAAACATATTCCGCCTTATTACAAAACAAGATTTATATTTTGACATGACTTAAACCATGCAGCCAGTTTTTGTAATAAGAACGTAACAGTGATTGAAATACCGTTCTTTATACAAAACTGAAAACTTAGTTCGGTACTAAGTTGTCAGTTTTGTGTTTAGGGACTTTACTATAGTTGGAATAAAGTTCGAAATTCAATAATGGCTCCATGTTTTAAACCTGGGTCTGAAGATAAAACTTGTTTTGTAATAAGAGGGATTAAGTTATTGGAAAAATGCTCTAATTTAGCATATATTTTTTTCAAATCATTAACACTACTCGTTTACGACGTGATCTTCAGTATAAAATCATTAAAAGTCGGTTATTGTCGCCTTAAGATATATTGCAGCGTAACCTCTGTGGTTTCAACCTATCTATTTATTTTTTCTAATTTATATAACGGGCCCGTTATCAATTTTTTATTACATTTTTTTCTAATTTACAAAAAAAAAGAGCAAGGCAAGGCTATAAATTTTTGTATAAAAAAAACTTTAGTCGTAGAAAAATGGGAGTTGAATCCAGTCGATTTTATAAATTTTGGACTTTGAATGTCAAGTGAATTTTATTGATTATACTTTACCTTGATTCCTAATCAAGTTTAGTAGTCGTAGAATTAATTAGTTCTGCGAGCGTTCAAAAAATGTGACTATTGGCCGATTTTCACTGAAGTCAAGTTATCTGTAATTGGCGATTGTGTAACTCCGAAGCCATTATTGCCTTGACTTAAGATATATTGCAGCGTAACCTCTGCTATTTCAACCTATCAATTTATTTTTTCTAATTTATATAACTGGCCATCAATTTTTTATTATATTTTTTTCTAATTTACAGACTAAGACGTAAACAAGGCTATAAATTGTTGTATGATAAAAACTTCAGTCGCAGAAAAATGGGAGTTGAATCCCAAAGATTATATAAATTTTGGACTTTGAATGTCAAGTGAATTTTATTGAATATACTTTACCTTGATTTCTAATCAAGTTTCAGGTTCAGGTCAACCAAGTTATTTTGTTGAATTTTGCACAAATGGTGTAAGATATTCTTCGAATTTGGTATGTACTTTCCCTTATTTGCTCTCTCAGTGGAAGGTTTAGCCTTTTTTTCTGTTGTAATACCCAATTTTATTTGTCGTAGGTGTAGAACCAGTTGAAAAGGGCCACTTCTGGCCTTTTCCGGATACCGGACTATTCATCAGGCTTGCGTGCTTCCGGTTTGCTTTTAGCAGCCGCATAGAATCCTTGGAGTTCGAGACCGGCAAGTCCGTTTTGGTGCGTGACACATAATCGTCGTGTCACCTACGATTCTGTCGAGGCGGGCTTCGCTTTGAGGTTTCAGTTCATCAGGATCTACTTGTTATTTAAAAAATCACATTTAACTATTATGGTTATAAGTATTGTCGGGTATAACATTTTAGATTGGTATATTTTTTTTTTATCAGTTGGTAATATTTGGTAGACTGTCTATCGGGATAACTTAGGTTCATCTTTATAAGATAATATTCATTTGAAAGTTTACCGATTGCAATCGATTCTAGGGAATCGATTGCAATCGGTGATCGGGGGACAAAGATTTACCATCCGATGCACCTTAATGTTTCTCATAATCTCTTTTAAATTACCCGTTCCGCGACCGTTTTAATGATATTTAATTCTAGGCTATTATATTTTTTGATTCGATTCTATTTTAAATATTAATTAATTATAATACGTGTTAAAGTGGTTAATTTTTATTTCGCTACAATCTGTATTATACATATATAGATGGAGACAAATACGACAATGAAATAAACTGCTTACATCTAATGATATTCGCAGTCTGCTTCCAAAAAGTCAATCAAATATATCCGATCGTTTAGTCACTATGGCTAGTCAAAGATTGGCAGAATCCCATAATCGGCCCGCCACCACAATTTAGTTTGTTAGAAATATCAGTTTTTTAACTACAATGTTAGGATTTATTTAATAACTAGCTTTTGCCCGCAGCTAGGAACGCGTGGATATCGTAAAATATCCCATGAGAACGTACTACCGGGATTAAAAGTACCCATACCCCCTTATTACAAAACAAGGTTTATCTTCAGACCCAGGTTTAAAACATGGAGCCATTATTGATTTTCGAACTTTATTCCGACTATAGTAAAGTTCCTAAACACAAAACTGACAACTTAGTACCGAACTAAGTTTTGTATAAAGAACGGTATTTCAATCACTGTTACGTTCTTATTACAAAAACTGGCTCCATGGTTTAAGCCATGTCAAAATATAAATCTTGTTTTGTAATAATAAAAATTACAATTTTCCATACAAACTTTCATCCCCTATTTAACTCCTTTAGGGGTTGTCCTCGTCTAAATTATAAAGGAAACCGCTGTGCAAAATTTCAGTTTTCTAGGTCCAAGGGTTTGGCCTTGGCGTTGATGAGTCAGTCAGATAGTCAGTCAGGACTTTTCTTTTTATTTATATTTTTAACTACAATGTTAGGATTTATTTAATAACAATTCCTATTTAATACTCGTACTACAAATTTAATAGAATTGGGACGTTCGCCAGCTAGATGGACCGACGACCTTAAGAAGGTGGCTGGGTCAGACTGGATGCGGAAGGCGGAGGACAGGGTGTTGTGGCGCAGCCTGGGAGAGGCCTATGTCCAGCAGTGGACTGTGGGCTGAATTGATTGATTGAATAGAATTGCATGTAATGTTTATTTCTTGTGTTGTTAAATTAATAATGTATGCTCTAATTGCTGCCACGGGCCAGAGTATGGCGGCAATGGTCACGCCCCGTAGCATCAAATTCAATAGAAACTATATGGAGCAATATCCACACAGCGATATCATCGCGGCGAGAATTTGATGGCCCGGTGAGACTATCGCTGCGATTCTCTTGCCCGTGGAGATAAGTAGCGAGTTAGTGAGACTTCAGAATGAAAAACTGTCACTTTTGGACTCACGTTTGACCACATATGTAACTTGCTACTTGAACTAAGAAAGAAAGAATAAATTTTATTTGGACACATTTCGTGAAACACAAAAAACAGATAACAAAATAAAATAGTGAAAATAATGTTTTAACAACAATATTGTGTGCCTCACGGCTGCGCCAAAAAGGTTTATTATTTTGTTTGTTACTCTTCAGCATTAATGCCAGACTGATGTTAAACTCACCACTTAACAAAAGCAAATGTAAATCAGTCATAATAGATAGATTTTTAAGTCACGGCTGCGCTAAAAAGGTTTATTTCAGCATTAATGCCAGACAGATGCTAAACTTGCCACTTCATCACTTCAGCCGAAAGACATAGGCTGGACATAGGCCTCTCCCAAAAGGGGGGGAATTGCCATAATCGCCACGCTTGGCAGGTGGGTTGGCGATCGCAGTATGGTGTGCATAGAAAACGCTGCTGCCCATTCTCTAGTAAGTACCTTAGTCGCCTTTTACGACACCCGTGGGATGAATTGCTGAGGTGCTATTAATGCGCCTTTACGTACGGCACCACTCAAACACTTGCCACTTAACTAAAACAAATCTAAATCAGCTATAACGGGTAGATTTTTAAATCACCATGGAATAAGTTTCAGAACTAAATATATATGACTATATAACTTTGAGTTTGTGATAGAATACAATGAATTAACTACTGTCATAGAATTGAAATCTCGTAATCGAAAACATCTGTCTTCTGGAAAACAATTTATACTGTATTGTTTTCTAGAACGCAGATGTTTACGATTCCACTAAATTGAAATGTATCGGGAAAGAAAACAAGAGGAATTGTTCGTCCGGTCACCTTCCAGCATAAAACATATACGCATACCCCTAAGGCCCTCTGCATAAACACATAGTTATTTGGTCGAGTAACGGATGTCGCCTATGTTGTAAAGAAATATGCAATTAAGGCGACGATAACCGACTTTTAATGATTTTATACTGAAGATCACGTCTAAACGAGTAGTGTTAATGATTCGAAAAAAGATATTATTATGTTAAATTACAGCATTTTCTAAATAATTTAATATGTGAATATTTTGGATTATGTTTATATTACATAGTGAAATTAATTTGTAAAGTTATGTCTAACGCGGATAAAAACTGAGAATGGCGCTAAATCTACCAAGCGTATTTTTCTGAAAACTTCACCAATTTAAAGATAATTTAAATTTGATCTTTTAGTATACGCGTTTTATTAAAATACCTTTTGTTTTGTGTACCTATAATAAATTAATAATGCGTCAAATTGGGGACAGCATTCCTTGATGGGCGAGTTCTATTACTGGCTGAACGTACGACGCGTTGCGTGAGCTCAGTACAGAACACGCAAGCTAACCACTCAAGGTCACTGGCATATATCTGCGTCTTAGAGGAAAGTTTCGAAAATGGCAGCTTAAAATACGACTTTAAGACAGCTATCAGTTGTGTACTTTATCCGCGTGCTTTTTGTTATAGTATTTTTTTTTAATAAGTTAAGTTACTCTTGGTTTAACAAAAACATAAAGTCAAAGTCAAAATTATTTATTTCAAATAGGCACATAAAAGGCTCTTTTGAGGCTCATATCAACACAAATCACAGCAGTTTTTAAATTATATATTCGTTTTGTTTTAAGGCCAGTGCACACTGCCGCGTTATCGCGGGCGCGACGCGACACTAGTAACCCAATTTCTTTGTCACTGCCTGTCGCGCCAGCGATATCGCACCAGTCTGTACGAGCCTTAAAGTGCTAAGTAGGTATTCAAGTTAACTTTTGTTTTTATATGCACGAGTTTCTGTGTCAAAACAAACATATTTTTCTTTCAGTCTACTAAACAAAGTACCTAAAACGAATAAGGGTAATATTCACGAACCTTCGCAAACAGGTCAAAATCACACACATAGTTTTTTTTTCAAAATAAGTATCTACAAGTTCGTCTTCGATACTTTGCAATGAAAGGATACTTGGGCTTAAGACTTCGTGCACGAAAAACCCGTTTTTCGTCAATTTCTTATCTAATTGTGAGAAAGCTTGAAATAATTGAAACATTAAGTCTGTGTAACTATAAAAATACAGTTTTCGTGGTGGTAGTCTCAGCACCTGTTAATAGTTTCATCACTTTTGCGCTCTCGAAAATATAGTTTATTTCGTCTTTGATTTACTTAATTAAGATATTGTATAATCATAAAATAAAATTTTGATTTTATCTCAAGGATAGCTGTATCCGATTGTGTGATTTTTAAATTTCATGATATGGTTTGCTGAATAATAGGAAAAAATACCTTATACCGGGTTTTTTTATAAAGATAAGTTTTTTCAACATAATTTTTCTGCTATATCTTGTATGGAAGTTGAAAAAAGTGCTTCAGCCACATGCAAGTAGACCATAAAATGATGTTGATGATATTATTTAATGTTTAAAATCAAAAGTAGTTTCTTGTAAAATAAATATCAAACGTCAGTCCCGCGTCATTTTTCGGAAAACTTGTTGCGAATATTAGTGATTTTCCATAAATACTTAATTTATTTCAAAAATGATTTCCAGTCACATTCAAAACAAAGAACTCGACTTTTCAAATCACATTTTTTTTTTTAATTCTATTACCCTTTCTCACAACCAATTAACAAAATTGATCAAAATAAGCCGATTCGTGCACGGCCCCTTAATCTGTTAGTTAAAGGACAAAATATACTAAAAATATAATTGTACAAAAATATCACGTTACGTATCCAATTTACCCCATCCCAGCCAGAGCTTGGAATCCTCAATATTATAATTGGAAAATAATAAAATGGTATAAATGTAACGGCTATGCTTATATTCCTATTAAACCCACGCGGCGTCACCACCCACTTAATTTTGATTCGAGCTGGAACAAATGATATTAATCAAGTATCATGAATTTTGTGACATAATACTAAATAATGTGTTGATGTCATTTTGGTCAGGATTTATTAGTACCTAATCGGATTTTTGGAAACGAAATGTTATTATTATTTTGATAATTATGTATATTTGGATGACGCGTTCTAGCCAAAGTTATCCTGCCAGTCTAAACAGGGGTATATAATAACTGTGGGTTTTAGAGGTCAGATAGGCAGTCGCTCCATGTGAAATCATTTTACATACATACATAATCTCAGACTTTCTTCCCATGGGGGTAGGCAGAAATTAAAGAACGCCACCTGATAAAATAGGCTTACATACTCCTTTTGCTTCGTTAAAATGCATACAGTGGTCCTACAAGCACGCCGGTTACGAGTACTGACCTGTTCCTGACCTATCTGAGGAACATCACCAATTTGGTCACTATATTTCCTCCTAGGGTGTCCCCGGCATTGCCACTCACACATCTGCCTTGAAAATACCTTTTGTGAAATCATCCCTTTTTTAAACAATTCAAGTGAAAACTTAATTATTCTCGCAAACGTCTTGAATAGCTAAACTTGCGCAACAAAGTACTCAACTTTAGTTGAAAATCTTATAGAAACGCTGATTCTGACTTGAACAGTATTCGTAGGAGTCGTAGGTAATGCTAGTATTCCCCCCTAGGGTACCATTAACTTATACGTTTCCTAGTCGAGTAGTTGAAGTACTTGTATTAATTTCTTGTTAACGATCTAAACGAAGTTTTGAGGTGAATATGCAATTACTGAAGATTTATGTATAATGAACAAAGTGATTAATAGATTTTTATTAAATGATTTGTTGAAGAAGACATGTGATATCTGCTAACCCGCATGGGCCCGCGTCGTGGATTACGGCCCACTCCCTTTCACCGAGAGGATATGATTATGATTCGTTGAAATTTATATACTTCTAATGAAAATATACATATTATAAGAAATATAATTAAAATCAAATTATACAGTATTAGTTTTAGTATATGCGAAACCCGAAACACGTGTCTAGTATTTTCATGTAAAGAATGTATATACAAAATTTCAAAACTGTATCATGAAAAATCACAAAGTTATAAGGTTGTTATGTTACCGAGTTGTCCGTACGAAGACATGCCAACGGCGCCCCCGCGCCGCCAGGGTCGTCTTGCGCTCATTGATAATAATTTGGCAGTAGGTACCTAACCGTACGGCGATTGTATTGTAAGTAATTAAATGGTGATAACATTTTCCATCACACTTAAATTTTTTTGGGACAAAATATTACATGGTATAAAATTATTGAAAACGATTCAGTTCCTTATTCTGAACAAACTATATTCAGGTTTCGCTATATTCATATTAAATAACCAATCACAGTACATAATTACAGTAATTAACACTAATAACGCTATTTGATAGCGTCATTAGTATTTAAAAACCGGTCAAGAGCGAGTCGGACTCACGCACCGAGGGTTCCGTACGTATATATGATGTTAATGATTTCTGAAAAACTGTGCTATTTAGAGACATCGTTTTATTTTTCTGTAATCTTTACATAAACTTCTATCACATAGAATAATTTCAGATTTTTATCTATGCAAACTTCCGAGATAAGGGCGGGGGAACGGTTTTTTTTTTTTTTTCATCAAAAGTCGGAAACTATGCTGCCTAAAAAGAAAAAAAAATGTTTGAGAATGTGCAAACAGCGTTCTTTGATATAATACCCCACATGCCCTAGTAGCCCCACTTCAAAATTTTAAGACCCTCTTTCAGTCTCTTTTGCAAAAAAGGGATTTCTTTTATTTTTTCTTGTTTGCAAAATAGTTGGGCAAACGTCATCTAAAACAATTCTAAATTTCGAGTTGATAGCATTAGTAGTTCTTGAGATATCTAGGTGTGACAGACAGACATACAGACTTAGTCTCACCATAAAGGTTCCTTTTTACGATTTTGGTACGGAACCTTAAAAGCATTCAATTATAGCAAGTTCATTCAATCCTCCATTCATGAATGTTACGTGTGACGTAACATCCTAGAGTCATTCTCCAACAACGTATTTTTTATATCAAATCGAATGTAGATACAAGAAGCGTTCTTAAATTAAATAACAGTACTTAATAATGAAGTTAATGAAGTTTCATGGCGAACGTTTAGATGAGAGCGTAATCCTGATTTAATCGCGTGCTTAAGACTTCGTAAGACACCAGGACGCCAGGATCTTGAAGAAACAGCTTAGTCAAAACTGTTCATACATTAAATATTCTTCCTCCATTTAAGAATGAATATCGGCAAAATTAAAGCCGTCATCAATCGCAATAAACCGGCTATTAAGTCTCGAAATATCTTCAAATAGCGTCAATTTAAATGAAGTAAGTAACTGTTAAATGGTTTCATTAATTAGTTTCGCTTACAAATTAAACTTAATTATGGGCCGTTTATAGGAAATTACTCGATTAAATAGGAGCGTAAGTACGTCTGCTTAAATTTCTTAATCTCTGTAATCTTTAAAAAACTTAAATATTGCAGAAATCAAGGAATTTTAATATTATACATATTAAAAGTACACGGAAAAATCCTGTTATTAGGAGCCAAATCTCAATTATAATTATTTCCACAGGAATATCTAATTCGATTTTTTCTTAAGAAGATCTAGATACTCCTAAGTAGATAACTCCCGCTATATTTAATAAACGACAAAAAAGAATACATGCTGGTTCCTTTCTGTAATATATCGATAACAATAATAATATAGTTATCTAAAGACCAAAAACATACTAAAGGAAACCTTCAAATATCAAAACCAGTCAAAAAGTTTCATAACTTTTCCATAGCAGGAAGGACAAACCTGAAAATAAATCTCACTTACCTTATGAGAAACTTCCATAACGGCCAGGAAACACAATTCAGTTCTTTAACAGTAACTTTCACATATTAATTTGCTTTCCAAAAAAAAAATCAACCAATCACCGAACAGTTTTTTTAATTGTTCGTTAAACTAACACAGCCCTAATCAAACAGAAAATAAAATAATTTTTCAAGGAATTTTATTACACATTTTTGTTGCTGGCACAGTATTTTTATTTTTTTAAAGAATGAAATTTGAATTTTCCTTTGGCGGGCTTGGGTCGCGGAGCGCGCGCTTCAGTCCGCCCGTCCCGATCATTTTATCACACTGAACATTGGTGAAATCTGCTATTAGGGACGTACCGAGATCTCGACTTTTATTGTTCGCAATAATGCTCACTATCGAAAACAGTATCTTACGTTCTCGCGGAACAAATAAACACTGCAATAAACGCCTTGCAGTGTTTTTTACGGATATAATGTTTTTTATTGCTAAAAAAGTGTGTAGTAAAATGGAAGGGTTATCTTATAGAGTCGGTTTATGTTTTACTCATGAATCGGCGAGCAATTTGGCTCGATAACAACAGATTTACGATATTCAGAAAACCATTGTGACTTTCTTTAGCAAAAAAATTGGCACCATACCAAATTTTATGTTGGTAGTCACCGATCAACTTAGCCTTTCACTGGCCCTTGATAGACAAAATCTTTTCCCATATTCTACCACAAGGCCGAGTCAACGCCTGCCAGATACAGTCCACTATTTTATCCATACATCTAAACAAACAATCATTACAACCGTTAAAAAAATCTAAAGACACAACAAAAAAAAATATCTTATCAATCATCGACTCGATAGTATCGACAATGACCCTCCCTACGGCATCTCGAGCGCCCGTCACGCACTGTCCATGGTACGGGAACAACATTGGTCGAGTTCGCGCATGCGCCCTACATGTTTTTCTCAACTCAACTTGAATATCAGTTCGTCTGTATTCGGCCTATAAATCTTAGGGATGAGACGAAGCGGCTCATTTGCGAGTAGTACAGGTTTTAGTAAACATCTACTTAGGTTGAACAAACTTGAGTTGAAAGCCTCTGACATTGCTTAGAAATGACTTTTGAATGTACATAGAATTGTATCACATCTATTCAAAGAGCTACATTATTTTTCGTAAACAGGGACTAACATAGCTATTTAATCCCTAGGGGCTAAAATAGCCACGCGAAAACCAATTAAAAAATAAAAGTTTGTTGAAAAAATTAAATCCCACCAAAAACATTTCATGTAAAATGTTGCCAAGACGACCACATAAGGTTTGCCCTGTGAAAAAGATTATCAGATCTCATGTAGAGCCAAGCTTCTGAATCTACACGGCCTAACTCTACCGACCCTAACTTCACAAATTCTACATATCAGTAAAAATGTATGGCTTCGCCGTTTCGCTACCGTCGTGGAGGTGATGCAAATATTTAGTTTCTGAAACAGCCAGAGTTACGTAACAACACTCGTCTTTAAAATAGTTGTTTGCTCCCTAGTCAAACAATCTACTATTTGTTTCATTTTTTAAGAGAAAAAAGTTATAGGCTATCGGATTTTTTAAAGGAGTATTTTTTTGTTTTCCAAAGGGAAATAGTTTTAGTGGTGTGGGGTTTATAACTCGGAATGGTAAGTTATTTTTGGATTCGAAAGAAAAACAGTAAATAACAATTGTACAAAACTATAGCAGCAATTTAAACAACATCATCCCGTTTGCATGTGTAACAAGATTTATACTCGTCAGAAACCGCGAATCCCTTAATTGTTCTTTTTTAAATTACTTTTTTTACTTTCTGAGTTTATCTTGGACATTACTGAGATCGTTGAAAGAAAAACATCGTGAGGAAACCTGTACATAGAGGATAGTTAATATAAATCTGAACCGGCCCGCCAACCCGTGTTGGGCAAGAGTGGTGATCAAAGTCAAGGTCAAATTATTTATTTCAAAAGGTACATAAGAGGCACTTTTGAACGTCAAGATTTACAAAAAAATAGAATTGGTTCTAGTTGCCCCTTCCAAGAGGTAGTTTCGTATGGAAAATAATGGGCAAGAAACTCCACCGTTACTCTTTTAAAATGTTTTTTATACATTAATTCGATATTTATATGTGAAGACGATGCACCTAGAATAATCATCAATACATCACAATAGGTTAAAATAATTAAAAATTAAGCAATGACAGAAAGTTTATTGATTCAAAAATATACATAGACACAGGTTGTATACTGGTTTACTAGTTACATGCTAAGACTTAATCAACTAGCAATGGACACAAGTGGAAAAAATAAAAAATATTGCTTATATTAACAAAAAAAAATCATCCTGTCTCCTAAACTAGGGATGGCTTGTATCTTAGGAGACAGTGATTCGACCGAGCTGAACGTAAATGATGGACCTTAGGTTTCGAGTGTCGATGCCAATTCTACCATGAAACAAAAATGTGAGTTAGCTGAGTAAGTAATTTTAGATTTATTTGAGCACTAGATTTTGCCCGCGGCTTCAATTCAATTCAATTTATTTATTTTCAAGTAACCAAGACTCATTTGCTAGTAAAAAACGTATCCTACGTTAGTAATTAAGATAATTTTATTCACATATAAAAGTACACCTACTATTGACAGCGGCAGCACTGTCCGACGCTTCACCGCGGCCACACCATTCCATGGGAAATGGCGCAGCAGCGATTCACGTACGGACAGTCCAGCCTACTCGAAATTAGAGACAGGATGCTGTTGTTGCTGCCCCACACCCCACGCACAAGGGACGCACAGCGCTTACGCATCGTGGCAAAGAAACAATCCACATGAGAGTCCGCGAACATCCCTGATGCGCTGCAGTAGCGGGGCAGCCTCAACAGCACCCTGAACGCGTTGTTGTATTGCACGCGGAGGGCATTGTACGACTTTTGAGTATACGTTTGTATCTAGCCCACACGCTACTCATTTAAAACGTAGTGCAGTATGCTCTGAAAAGAGTAATTTTAACGCTCACTGAACAACGAGCAAACCTGCGAGCCAGCATGTTCGCTCTAACCGACAAGACCCACCGCGCCCGTTCAACGGCGTCATCGTCCCTGAGATCAGGGGTAAGTACGTGGCCAAGATATCTAAATTTGTACGCCCTCTCTAATGGCATACCATTAAGGTAAACTGGTGGTACATAAACAGGATACCTACCCCCGGCCCCAAAGACCATGACTTCACTTTTTTTACAATTGTAAATTAGGCTCCTCACGAATGGCACAAGCTTTCTGAGGCCACAGACTGACGCACTCAGTAGCACCATGTCGTCCGCGTAGCTGATATTATTAACGCAGACTCCATCTATATGACAACCGACCCTGGTGCTGCTGAGCCTGCCAATCAGCTCGTCTACTTATAGGTTAAAGAGCGTTGGTGAGCTAAACCCCCCTGTCTCACCCCGCACTCCAACTCATACGGATCAGACAAAGCCCCTGCCCACCGCACATTGTTGACCTGGTTTCTATACCAAAATTTAAAGATGTTGATTATTTCAGGTAGAACGAGAGCTTTTTCAAGTTTATCCCATAGGATATCATAAGAAACCAGTTCAAATGCTTTGGACAGGTCCAGGAAGTAGGTGTAAATGGGAGTGCTGCGGTCGGTGTAGTATGTGACAGCATGCTTCGCTCGCGTTAATTTAGAATTTGACAATAATTTCGAATTGTACTCTGCTTACCCTCTAATATAATTCAATCATGATTCGAAACACACGTGGCGGCATCTATTCTCATAAGAACATTATTGTTGTTTTCCTCGGGAACAGTACTTTTTTTCGGGATTTAAGGTTCCCTATGTCCATTTCTCTATACCTGCCAACGTATATGCAAAATTTCAGGATGATCGTTTCAGTGGTTTAGGCGTGAAAAGGTAACAAACAAACTTACTTTCGCATTTATAATATTAGTTAGGATTAGGATGGATGGGTGGATGCAGGTATGGAGAAAGAGTGGGGGCGTGAATAGGAGTGAGGTGTGTGTGTTCGTGTTCGTGAGTGTAATGTTAGTTGTGTTGTATGGGTGTGTGTGTTGTGTGTTATGAGGTGTTTGTTTGTGTGTAGTGTTTTGTTAGTGTGATTGTAATTATGTGATAGATACATGGCTCTATCATCTAGATTACTAAACCTTATTAAAATCGGAAAATCATTTTGATTTGACGATGTTTTTTTTGTCCTGAAATTTACAAAAAGAAAACTTTTTTTTTTTACTTTTTGATGTATAAAATCTTTCGTCTCGCTTTCTGTGGGAGTGATTTCGTGAGAAGGGACAGAATTGTGTACGAGGAAGTGACAGCTTGAGCATGGAATAAATAAGTACTTTTTAATAGCATGGAATTAGTACGTTCTTTATTTTAGCATGGAATTAGTAAGTACTATACAACAGGTCCCAGAAACCTGAAAGCACGAAAAAAAAACCGGCTGTTCCCTACATTTTGGCGAATTATTCGAACATAAATGTAGGGAACAGCAGATTTTTTTGTCTCGATTTCAGGTTTGGTCCCATAATAAAAGTTGTTCATAGTGATGAGTACAATGACCCCTTAAGAGGTTGTGCGTTAATTCCGGGACATGTTGTATAGGTTGTTAGTAGAAGGGGTCTAATTTCAACCAGTGGGCGGCCACTAATAAAGAATAAATATTTTAGTATTTAGTTTTTTTTAGATTTCGAGGTTAATTTCTGTCGCTGCTCAGTAGCTTATTAACAAGGTGAGATGTCAGATGTTACACATCTTATGCGACTACAAGGCTCGCAAGGCTTAAGCTCAAGGTTTTAAATTCGTACTCCAAGCAACGCTTAAATATCACTCAACAATAAAAAAAACGGCTAGACTATAGCGACATAATAAACAAGCGTGTCTTCAGAGTACCCATACCAAATGCCAAATCCGAACTAGCTAGACGATGTACCAATTTTTCCCATGCCAACACTTACAATAAAGTTAGCAAACTCTTCGATCTAAAGGACTGCTCAATTACGACCTGTAAGAAAACCCTAACTTCAGCTCTTTTAAAATTATCATACAACGACACGGAAGCCTTGATATAGCACCTACACACTCACACGCACACACACATACACACACGCACGCATACATGCACTCACACACACCACAGCACAAGCCCAACCTTGATCATTGCTCTTTTATTTTGTGTTCAGAACCGCACAATTATTATTTAATTTAATTGTACTCTAACCTATCTGTTTTTATATAAAAAATACTAACATCCTCAACTCGTAA
Source organism: Tiliacea aurago (assembly GCA_948098905.1). NCBI lineage: Eukaryota > Metazoa > Arthropoda > Insecta > Lepidoptera > Noctuidae > Tiliacea > Tiliacea aurago. The sequence goes on from OX402596.1 coordinate 19,894,922, forward strand.
TGTAATTAACTTTGTAAAATTCGCACTCCAGAGCCACAAGATACAAGCAATGCTTAGTTTGTGGCTCACCGAATATGTCTTTTTGTATTGTTACTTTTTTGATGAATAACTTATTTTAATTTAATTTTGTTTTTTTATTTTTTTATGTTTATCACGGACGCTTTTGACGTTTTGCATCGTTCTCACATGTATAATTTAGAAAGAAAAGAAAAAAGTAAAATATTTTATTTGGGACACGCACAAGAAATACAAATATAGCATTTAAAACTAACAACATGAATGATGATGATGTATTTCAACATGAATGATGTAACCAATATTTTATTACCAGAATATGTTAATTTAAAAGAGTGTCCGTGGAGTTTCTTGCCCGTTCTTCTCCATAGGTACTACTAAGCTTTGGAATGGGCAACTAGCTTCATCTTTCTGATTGACCGACCCATTGATAATTCAAAAGTACCTGTAACTGGTTTATTTAAAATAAATGCTTTAAGTTTGAGTTTATTTATATTTAAACCGCAAGTTTACCACTTTCGACTTTAGTTCACCCGCCCCTGCTTCACTTCGCTTGTTTACTTGGTAAAACTTCGAGTTTTCTTCAAAATCATCATCATTATTTCAGCCGAAAGACGTCCACTGCTGGACATTGCATATAGAACGCTGCTGCCCATTCCCTAGTAAGTCCTTTAGTCGCCTTTTACGACACCCACGGGAAGAAATTTCTTCTTTCTTTTTTTTAAAAAAACGTTGCCCCACACTAGGAACTTCTCCTGTATTGTGGGTGCGTTTACAAACATTTAAACTCACATACACAAACAGCAAAACCCGGAACAACTACTTGTAGGTCATGCAAATATTTGTTCCGTGCGGGAATCGAACCCGCGACACGCAGTGCAGCAGTCAATCGCTTAACTAACTGCGCCAACCGTGCCGTCACAACGTGCGTGTCGTCGTCAAAATGGGATGGTCGTATTCTTTACGTGCGGCACCAAACGGAACTCCGGCAAATAAGAGAATATGAGAATAAAAAATTACATGAGACAGTCCCCCAAAAACGCCCACCCTTCACCACTTCCTAGTGCTTTAGCTGGGAAGGAGAAGTGGCGCAACAAACTCCCCAGCAGCACAGCTGTCGGTTCATATATAAAACTTGAATCTATACAATAAAATATAAAATGCAACACAAAACAATTAATTAAATTATTTGCCTTATGTTAGCTAGCACACACCACTACACAAAATTAAAAAAAAATAATAATAATCGTCGAAAACTATACTCAAGCAGAAATAACGTAAACAAAGCGTATCTAAACAAAAGCCTCCAGGCATAATGGGCGTGCCCGCTTAAATAAAGCTACAGCTATAACTCGAAGTCACAAATGATAAACTAGCACCATCGAAGTAAAATAAAAAACAGTTAATTATTAATAACAATAATATTGACATAACGGTCCCTCATTACGGGAACCTCGTGTAAGCCGAGAAAGATAAACAAATCAAGTATCTTGACTTGGCTCGCGAGGTTGTCGACATGTGGGATGTGGACTCAGCAATCATTGTGCCGATAGTTGTATCAGCCAATGGCTTAATTGCCAAGAGCCTCGACCAACACCTAAGGAGGCCCTCGTTGGGCAGCTGGATTAAGGGCCTGATTCAGAGAGCGGTACTTCTGGACACGGCTCGCATTGTTAGGAGGTTCCTGTCTCTGGAACCCTGACCGTCGGTAGCTTGGACCCTGTTCCCGATACTGGTGGGCTACAATTTTTTTTATATTTTTGAATTCTAATATTAAAAAATATAATTTATATGTATTTAATGAAATAAAGGAAATAATAATAAAGCCTCATTATTCCTTAATTTAAAAAAATTACAAAGTATAAATAAAAAGTAAATAAAATAAGGTAATTAGTTGAGAACCCCTCTTTGGGTAAAGAGTAAAGAGAATATATTATTAACATCAAATAAAATTATTATTAAAACTGCACGGCCGCGACCCAAAAGCACAATTCTCCTGGCCGCGTAGGCGCGTAGGCCGGCGTAGCACGTAGGTCTACGAGCCAATGCTACGCCGATTTGGCAGAACATTATAATTCAATTAGTTTATCAGCTCCTACGAATCCGGGACAAAGAAATATATCTAAATGGTCCATAGAACATGAATTTATGTCCCGAATTTACATATTGTAATAAGAAACGGGTAATATATAGGTTTGTATACTTCGTGCCTGTTTGATTTAAAGAAAGAAAGATTTACTGTGACGTATGCAAAGTTGAGAACTAACAGAATTTCTAAAACAGGAGATTGCAGTTAGGTTGAAGTATACCGCGTTTTGATTTCAGAGAAATAAGCCACTAAAGGCTAAGGACACGGACCATTACCCACCCAGGACCATTAACCATATATATTCCACGCGCGCCTCAAAGAGTTGTCAGCAGCAACTGACGGGGTTCGTTAGGGCCAATGCCTGCCAGGGTTGCGAGTTTGTCCGAAAGGGATATCGTGGCCCTGGCACACAAGGAAATGAAGGAATACGGGTGGGTTTTAGTCAGTAAAAGTCTGACACGCCCTCCCGCTCCGCCCAGAGCGGGAGAAGTTATTTGATAATTTCCCACCCAAAAAAAAAAAAGAAAAAAAAGGAATACGGTACAATCGATGTTACAATGTTGGTTCCAGCATACCCTGCCATAGTATGGCGTACAAATATCTTTATACAAAAACAAAGCCCATATTACTAACCTATTCATAATTAGATGGGTGGATAACTTTTAGCAGATTGACTGAGACTCGCAGAGACCGGGGAAGCATGACACAAAAGCAGGTCAGACTCAGCAGTAGGTGGAACAAGGCATCCAAGGAAAATAGTAATGCAGTTCAATTTTTTTCTTCTGTTCTTTGACTAAGTAATAATATAATAAAATAAATAATATTATGTTAAGTTAAGCTTTTTTGTCACGATTTATTTCTGTTATATTTTTAGTGCAGACACTACTGTAATAAAGAAATACACTCACGCTGACAACAGCCAAAGCGCGGTCACTGTCGGAATGCATAGAAAAGAAAGAGAAGCGCGATGATACAACGCTTGTAATTTATTCCAAATTTGCTCAATACTCTTATTTACTTAAATTGTTGAGTAATTGAAAATAAAAAACAAACATTCAAATATGACGTTCTTCTTATTAAAAAATACCTACGTACGTTGATGTTTATCACAGATATTTTGGATTGGAAGTAGTAGCAAGGTACTTTTACCTCAACGAAACTCTTTAAAAAAACTTGATTTGTAACCGCCAAGTTTTGAGAAATATATTCAAGATTAACGCATATTTTCCCCCTTAACACAAACTAATTATAGTTTAGGCAATTTTGTATGACAAGCCTTAATATAATATCAATCAATTTGCCTTCCCTTTCCCTACTAAGTTGGGTCAGCTTCCAGTCTAACCGGATGTAGCTGAATACCAGTATTTTACATACTGCCTAACTGACCTCCACAACCCAGTAACTGGGTAATTCGGTACTCCTTGATAAGAGTGGTTGTCAGACTTTCGAACTTCTGACGACCTGTAACGACTATCAAAGATCTGAGAATGTCAGCCGGGACGGCTTGACGTGCTTACTGCGGCACGGAGGAGTCTCGGTATGTAAAGATGGTCACCCATCCACGGACCAACCCCGGCAAGCGTAGCTTAACCTGATGGATCGACCCATGCGGCTGTTACTTAGCCACGAGCTCATCCTTAATATAATGGATAATGGAAATATCGAATCTGATTTTTGCAAAAGACTCAGTCATGGAACTCATGACGTGCAGTTTTTTGTGCTCGTGATTATATTGTAGATGTGTTTTGTGTAATTTTGATTTACTCGAGTTTATGTTTTCGTATACACGTGTTTCTGTGACGAATAAAATTATTATTCTTTCTTTTTTTTGAGCTGCAGAAATGATTTTTGCACTTTCGCCAATGAATCGTCCTTGCAATTGAAATTGAATGATCCTTTGCTTACATTTTCACTAAACATAACCCCCAAATAAAATACCAACCACGCCAAACTTAAACGAATGCCCCAAATTTATTTTCACCCAAATAATTGTGACCTTGCAAGATCCTGTAACCCAAATATGTCACTGCTCATAATAATTTCTTCTCCATTATACGTAGGGTTGCCAACTTTTTGTACAAGAAATAAAGTACTTATATTATGGTCAGAGAGGGAAATTAAACAGTATTTCTGAAAAATAAACAGAGTTTTATGTATTATTTCATAATGTAATAAAATTAAGGCTGGCTACAACACACGTTCATGCCCCGTTGCATGATGCACGATGTTCTACGCACTAAATGGAACTATTTATTTGTAGTTCTAGCTAATAGTGAAAACAGTATATTCGTATACTTAATTTTTGTTGAATAATGAACACTATTTCCCTATTTGTTGAATAATGAATACCGAGAGGTCCACACTGCTGAAGACCGCATAGCTTGGAGTCGCGTCTATGTGGTCGCGATCCTCAGCATTGAGGGAACGACGAAGACGAAGAGAGTGAAAAACAAAATCAAAATCAAAATATTTTATTTCACGTAAACCCCAAAACATGGGCACTTATAAAACGTCAGAAGCTAGGTGCACGGTTCCAATTGGTCGTTTCAGTAAAGAAAGTATAACAGTTTTAATAATATGGTTGGCAACCCTAATTATACGTCGCTTAGAGTAAGTGATTGATGACGGGCTATTGGAGCGCAAAGGTGGATGTTACAGATCCTGCGCGAATTTGCTTTCGCACGGGATTTGGGAGATAAGACATGGATTTGTGATGTCTTTAATCATGTTATGGGTTTGGAATCAATATATCTTGTGCCTGAGAAGCATATATACAGGTTCAAATTTAATTAGCTAGCGAAACTCTGCAGACGTGGTGGGTATCGATATCTAAACACGATAAAAAAAATAAAAAAAGATGATTTTTTTTGGGGTCAATGATCACTGGTTGTAAAGATTTATTTTTCAGTTTTTCTTTTTCTTTTACCGTGTTTAGATATCGATCATAGTACCCATCATGTCTGTGAAATTTACAACAAAAAAAACTGATTTTGAAACTGATATTTCAAGTAACTACAGTCGTTGACCCCAAAGAAACAGCAATGAACCCTTTTTTTGGTAATTAAGAAAGTCAGTTTTTTTTTTGTTTTATCGTATTTAGATAACAATACCCATCACATCTGCGAAGTTTCGCTGGCTAATTTAACATGACCCGGTATAACTGTAAGCACCAAAATCGAACTTTACAGGAGAAGGTTTTTTCTCAAAAATAACTGACAATCTTGACTTTAAGGAGCTTGTGAAATAAAATGAGCCAACATTTTGAAGGAAATTTTTTATTAGGCAATTACTACACTATTAAACTTTAATTAGGTAATAATATTGAGATTAATTTGACAGTATATTGGTTCTTTATTTAGGGAAATAAAAAAATCTGTATCACATACAATGATATTAGATCGCTGAGTCGTGCGCACGTCATCGAAAGCGTAGCGGCAAACCAGTGTACCTACCTAACTACGTAGAGTTGTTTCGGGTATTATGGCCTAGCCGGTCAATATGGCCTGCCCTGCTTTTTCTGAAACGGCGTGAGTATGTCGTATAGTCGCGGCTCTTCCCTCGACCCCCTCAGTCGATCCCTGCGTTGCGGCGAGTGCGCGTGTGTTCTACAGAACACACGCGCACTCGCCGCAACGACGATCGAAAATTATCGTTTTTATGTTATTTTTTGGTAAGTTTTACTCATTGTATTTCGTCAAATAATCGTTATTTTTATATTAATAGTGCATAGTTTTGAAGATAAACTTTTATACTATATTGTGGTGGAATTTTTGAAGCACATTATTAGCACTTTTTAGGTTAAATGTTTTATTAATCAAAAACGTCCCTGCGGCCATTATGGCTCACTAGGCAGGTGGCCAATATGGACATCCAGTATGTCCATATTGGCCACCTGCCTAGTGAGCCTACCGTAACGTTATTTTTCTACATGTTGTTTTTTTTTCTACAATTCAATGGCTTCATGAAAACCAATTTCGCAAAGACAACGGCAAACCTGGTGCAAAGAGTCAATGAAAAAAGCGATCGAAGATGTGCGAAGTAGGAAAATGGGCTTTTTAAAAGCTTCCAAACTGTACAAAGTACCCCGAACAACTCTAAGACGTTTGGCTGCTAAATCAGATGTACCAGCTGAGGAAGCGACTTGTGTGAAACTAGGAAGAAGACCAACATCAGATTTTTTTAAATAATTACTTAAGATAAAAAAAAAACGTTAATTAAAGCTATGTTTCGATGTATCTTAAATTTATAATTTTGGATTACTATTAAGTTCAAAGAACTGATTTAAGCAATAAAGACAGTTTGATCTCATAAATCTTGTCATTTATTTCCAAAAAAGCTTATGATGTGCCATAATACCCGAAGTTACTCTACATACAGTAAAATGCAAATAAAATTATCATGATATTCATCGAAATGTAGCGAAAATTCAATGTAACTCCGTACATACAGTAACATTTTAATGATATATTATCGTGGTAGTTTAGCGTAATCACTTAAAATATTATGCTTTAGAATGTTTCCCAGAAATACATTATAATACAATTTAGAAACTCTTACGTAAAGTTGATTTTATTATTTACAGTATTGTGGCTTTGTAGAGGACACAAAAAAACTTTATACAAATAAAAAACAACCGACTTCCAAAAAATAACACTAAAAAGTGAAAAATAACCGACTTCCAAAATTACATTACTTAAATATAATATTAAATGTGGGTGTACTACAGGTACCTACACCTCTGCCCAACCCTTCGGGAAACAAGGCGTGATGTTATGTTTTATGTGCTTCCGAAAATTAAAGTTATTTTTCACTTTCACACTGCCTCCCAAGATACAGGATTTTCCTAGTTTGGGAGACAGGGTACCTATTCCTTTTGGACTTTCGACTTCATTGCAGTCACTAACCTTTTGTATCCATTCATTGTGTACTCGTAATTTTACTCAAGTCTGTATACCCTTCTGTGTTATTTTCAAAGTTTGTTTTTTTGTGAATAAAAAATAAAAAATTGCTTAATTTACTTTTTAGTGTTATTTTTTGGAAGTCGGTTGTTTTATTTTTGTAAAAAGTTTTTTTTTTCACTTTTTAGTAGAGGTACCTACCCCACACAAATTGTAATCAAACATTTTTTTTAAATGACAATTCCAATAAGACCAAACACGGGTAGGATACTTTATTTTATAACGGAGTTCCAGTGCCTACCTTCCGGCTCCATCATCAAATCAGTTTGATGGTACCATTTTGATCAGAACTATTTATTTAAATTTGCTTCGCTTAACTATCTTAATCCAGATATCTCATCGCCACCCGTGAAATACGTATCATTGAGAAGTTCCGGTGGCCATCTGTGGCCTTCTTCATCAGTTCTACTTCACCAAATTATACGTTCTGAATGCAAATGATTGACTTGTTGATGAAAATATAAAAATCGCTATATGTATGCCCATAATATTTGAGGAGTATCCTCAATTACTCATGGATCCCAACATCAGAACTGGATTTTGAAAGTATATCCTTTCAATTAAAAAAAATATTTTCCAAATCAGTTCATAAACGACGGAGTTCTGAGGTAACAAAGATTAAAAAAAAAAAACAGACGACTTGAGAACCTCCTCCTTTTTGTGAAGTCGGTTAAAAATAAGATAGTGTGTTAAACTCAAAATCGTAAAAAACGGAGTTACAGTGTTGTGCTTCTCAGGCACAAATTCATGGGGCTTGGGCTTAGTAATAACAGCCGCACGCGTTGATCGATCAGGTTAAGCTACGCTTGCCGCGGTTGATCCGTGGATGGGTCCTCGGAAAGCAGGTTAAGCCGGTGCTCCCGGCTGTCATTCGTGGATCTTTTGGTAGTCGTTATATACGAGTAGGTCGTCAGAAGCGCAAGTCTGACAACCAATATTAACAAGTGGTATAGTATTACGCAGAAACTGGATTGTAAATGTCAAATAGGCAGCCGCTCTATGTCAAATAGTGGTACCTATTCAGCCGTAATATTGTTCAAATCAAATCAAATTATTTTATTTCTCATAAACCTACATGGGGACTTATTTTCCTAAGTGTCCGTGCACCTAGCTTCTGACGTTTTCGTCAGAAGCTAGGTGCATGCACGGTTCCAATTGGTCGTGTCCTATGGAGAAGAGCCGGCAAGAAACTCCACAGTTACTCTCGGTTCTTATTGATCTACTAGTACTTATAATATATTACGTTAGCATAATATTATCTTATTTTAGCAAAATTTAAGTAACTACTCCAAATTATCAGATTTGTTTGGCTTAGTACCTAATATGTCCAAATTATTAGTAGGACCAATTTTATGTTTTGATAAACTGTTTTGCTGTCGTTGATACGTTCGTTGTTACATTATTTCGAGGCCGCGTAATTAGGTGTGAAGTTATTCGTTGTAACGCAATGATGTATTGTATTGTATACCTTTAGATGGAATGACAAAGTAAATGCCATGCAATTGCCTGAATTTACAATTATAATCATTATTAATACATACGCGCCAATGAACATGCAACAGCTAGTGACGTAACTAAATATGTATGTTCATCTCTTTCTAACAACAGATATCGGTATAGGTCTTTCCTTTTCTTCACGCGCTGTATAATTATATGCAAGTATGTAGCTACAATAATAGCTGACGCTGTTTTTGAGTGCACTAATGTTCGTGTATGACGCGTCTATTTATAATACGTCATTGTTATAACGTGCATTCGTTGTTCCAGGATTCGTTGTCAAATGTTTTCGTTGGCACGATATTCGTTGCTTCGTACTTTCGTCATTACATTATTCGTTATTGCAAACTTTCAGCACTGCGTTATTCGACGAAGCATATTTCGAAGACACGTAGCGGACTCCTTTAAAACTGATGAAGGACAACCTTACAGGAAAATAACAAGATTTGGTTGACAATAGGTTAAGCGATGAGGGCATGTTTTGAATTCGGTGTACCTCAGGGCAGCATACTCGGCCCAACGTTGTTCTTGGTGTATTTCAACAGCCTCTGCCAACTCCAGCTCCTCAAGGACAGTTTTTACCTTTGCTTATGATACTGCCCTCTTTTTTAGTAGACAGAGCTGGGTGCTCACACCAGGACAGTTGGTTACTCCTCAGCTGTTCAATCACAGGCGAAGGTATTAGGGAAAACAAAACCAAACAACTGTTTCATAGGCATGTCTTTATTATTTAAAAGTTACAAACTAAGCGTAGATACGAGGGCTGTATTCATATCACAGCGCGGAAATACTACCACGTATCAAGATACTATTATTGCTACGTACATTGAACTCTAATTTAATAGATTTTTTTTTTGCTAGGTACACTCGGCTACATAACAAGCTATACATTTCCAGTATCAGCTTATCTCGCATTGTATAGGATTTCTGTACAAAGAGAAGTCAGCTTTTACTGGCTTTTATGACTTCAAAGCTGCAATCTGAGGCGTAACATGGAAATAAGGCATACAATTTCGTTAGGGGGAAACCCTCCCACTCCAATGATTGAAAACTAAAAACGCCCTTGTGTACCTAATCTAATAAAGGCGGAATTCCATTGCTGCGTAGGATGTCCACGGAGAGGTTACACACGTGACACGTTGGGTGCACGAATTTATTTGTTTGCTAGCCACGCATCCATAGCTAGCGTAGCCATGTGTAGCAGTGGATGATCATGCCAACATTTTCATACAAAGTAACGCTAAGTGCGTAGCTTAGCATACGTGCATAGCTTAGGGTCGATTCATACAAACGCAGAGTCGAAGCGCAGTGAAGCGTCAATCTAAAACATAACATAGCAAATTGACCCTTATCTCTACAGCGTAATCCACATATTTTTATCGAGATAAAAGAAGACTAATTGTTACTGCTCTTAGACTTACATTTGGACACATTCCATGCAAAAAATTTGCCTTCATGATGAAGAAAGTCGCTTCACCCAATTGTGAGGAGTGTGGAGTTGTCGAGGAACTACAACATTTATTGATGGAATGTGTCCAATATGAGTCCAGTAGAAATAATTTTGTAAGGTCCCTGAATTTGAACAAAACTGATGTAGGCATGTTCCATACAATTCTATCCCAACCAAATGGCGACGATGCGAAGGGTTTGTTCAAATTCATGGCCCACGTGGTGTGAAATACTTACTATTGTGTAAAAGCCCCTTTAAATAAATAAAGAAAAAAAGAAGACACGCGCAATCTTCAGAATTCGCGCGTCTGCGAGTGACCAGCGGTGATTGGTGCGCGTAGGTCACAGATAAGGGTGAATTTGCTATGCTATCGTTTAGATTAACGCTTCGCCGCGCTTCGACTCTGCGCTAGTACGAATCGACCCTTGTGCAGCAATAGAACTGCGCCTTAATTCTTGAAAAGTTCTCTCGTTCAAAAGCAAAGGTTGTGATCAAGCAACCTCAGTGACAAAATTGTTCAAAAAAAGATTGGGTTACATAGCACCCTACTCTAAAATAGAGAGCAACTAAAACAGTAAACAAAACTAAATCAGATCGAATTATTTTAAAAACATCTATTACCTCATGGTAATATTAGAAAATGTTTCATTTAGCCCAGAGGGTCTACTCTGAAGCGATAATCCAATGTATCGGCCCAACGTTCGCCCGTTTCTTGACTTCCAACGTTTCCTCTTTGAGTCCTTATCCGACTTCAAGTCACTTTTTGACTTTTCTTTTTTTTTCTTTCTTTCGCCGTAATTAGCCATAGTCAGCCGTAACTTCAGATTTATCTTCGGAGTAGACCTGGTTCGCACGGATGTATTTTTTTCGCGCACAGGATTTTCACCGCTCTGCTTAGCGCCGAAAGTTCAAAATCTAACAGTGTGTATTCTTGACGCGCTAGCATGCGCTCTGTTAGATTCTAAGGGCGAATTACACTAATGAAACTGAACGCGATCAGCACATCTAAACCGAGTTCAAGAGCTGTCAGTGTCAATATTACAAAGAAAATAATGACACTGACAGCTCTTAAACGTGGTTTATGTGCTGATCGCGTTCAGTTTCATTGGTGAAATTGGCACTAAATGCTCGGCTCAATACCGAGAAATTGAAACCTAGTGCATAAAAAAAAATTGCCCGTGCGAACCTGGGTTAGCGACTAATCACACTTATTCAGCTCTGTTCAGCTTTTGTCCATAGAAAACAACGATTTTGTATGGAGATGCGTACGCATTCGTTGAACTTTCCGCGTCTAATTCAGTTTTCGCGGAAAACAGGTATAAAATGAGGACAAATGTGATTTTATCATGCGAATGCTATAGATTCAGTTCAGCGCTGTTCCGCCACGTTCAGGGCTGTACATGGTCGCAACTCGTAACTTGTCGACGAGGAGTCGGGAACAGTCAACGTTCAGCGCCGAACGTAGCGGAACAGCGCTGAACGCTATGACGGCTTTTCAAAACAAAAACTACAAACAAATTAAAAATATCTTAAAAGCCTACTTTACTGTGGGGAAGTATGGAATAGAGGATGTCAGCGTGTAGGTTCTCAGCCATAAAAAGTGAGCAACTATTTAAATAAGCTTATAGCACACATAATCTTATTGTATGTAGATTAAGCGCTATATATGTAAACAAGTACCTATGAAAAGTTTGATGAAATAAAGTTTTTTTTTTTTTACAATCTTACGATGCTGTACGCGGCTGATAGAAACAAAACTGTATAAGTGTGACCAAAATCGTTCAGCGAAACGCGAATGGAGCTGAATAAATATAGTTAGTCCCTTATTCTTATGAAGTAAAGTCGCACGTAGTCACGGAGTTCCAATCACGTGCGGTAGACTGTACGAGCGACCATTTTAAAGTAAGAAATAGCAAAACATACACTAACTTATTTTAAACCAAGACCTTACAGCGAAGAAAGTTATTATTAATCACATAAAGTTATTATTAATCACATAAAGTTATTATCAACCAGAGTCTAATTTAAAGTCAACTAAAAAACGTAGATTTTAAAAGGAATCTCTTTAAATGCATATTGTAATCTTATTTAAAGTGGATCCGCAGCGGTAGGTAACCCGCAAAATTCAGATTTTCTTACATTTTTTTGCAATTTACGGGTCAGCGCCCAGGTTGTATCTTGATATATTAAAATATGATTCGTGAACAAACACACAAACATTGACTCTTGAACACATTAATTCACATCAATTTTAATTAGGCCTATACAACATTAGTTTTTGTTTATACTAAACCTCTTAAGGGGTCATTGTACTCATCATTATGAACAACTTTTACTATGGGACCAACCTTGAAATCGCGAAAAAAAATCAGCTGTTCCCTACATTTAAGTTCGCTGAACTCGTCAAAATGTAGGGAACAGCTGATAATTTTTTCGCGATTTCAACCTTGGTTCCCGTAGTAAAAGTTGTTCATAATTATGAATACAATGACCCCTTAAGAGGTTTAGTATAAACAAAAACTAATGTTGTATATGTATTGTTTCTGCATGTGATAATTTTATTAATATGTAATGTTCAACACAATGTTAATTGTTAAATGAATAAATAAATAAAATGAAATAACAAAACAAATATAACGTATTTACAGAATTATAATCATTAATAATCTCAATTAGTTAAGATTTGTTCCATAGGAACAAATAAGGAAAAATTCGTAAGGAAACAATAAAGAGGATGGACGCAAGAAAATTTGAATTTCGCGGGCTACCACTGCGGATCCACCTTAATTCGAATAAGGCCCGGCGCTCATTGGCGGCACGGGATGGCAAGGTATTTTTAGACGACGAATAAAAATATAACTTAAAATTATAGAAATAAAGTTGCAATTTCAATGTTCAACTTTATTTCCATACAATTAAGTTATATTTTTATTCGTCGCCTATAAATACCTTGCCATGCCGTGCCGTCAATAGCCGGGCTTAAGAATACCATGTCGAATAATTTGCTTTATTTTTGGAACGTAGGTCCTTAATCGCACGTTATCCTCTGCACACCACAAAAGTGTAATATTTTGGCCGTCACGACACTTTTTCTATAATACGGTCACAGAGTGTTTGTGATCAAGATGAGATATTATTTGCACCTCTAAAAAGTTTGATTTAAATGTCATTTTTAGGATTTCGTATCCGAAGGGTGCCAAACGGAACCCTAATACTAAGCCTCCGCTGTCCGTCCATCTGTCCGTCAGCGGGCTGTATCTCATGAACCGTAATAGGTACGACAGTTGAAATTTTCATGGATTGTGTATTTCTATTGCCGCTATTACAACAAATTTAATAAAAGTAAAAATTAATGGGGTCCGCATACAAAAAACTTTTGATATTGTATTTTTTTTAATCTTTATATAAATTGTTATAGCGCCTCTCTTGTTTCTTTTACAAAAGTATTTAAAAAATACACAGTGTTAAATCTTGTACGATATGGAAAGGAACCCTTCGTGTGCAAGTTCGACTCGCACTTGGCCCGTTTTTACTTTTTGAGCGATGTGCCAAATAAATCAACGGAAAAGTAAGTACTAAAACTAACATTATCTAAATGATATAGAAGCGTTCTCATAGGCCTGCGGACACTTAGGGCGACTTGCAGCTTTTCCTTAAATCTCGATTTAAACTCGACTTAGGCTTAAACTTAATTTAACGACTTCCATGTCATCGATTTAGCTTAAATCTCGATTTAAATAAACGTCAAAGTTAAACCGGCATCTAGGTCGGTTTAGAGTTGTTAAATCTCGATTTTATAGACAGACAATACAGTGGTATTTTAAATTCCTGTTTTTATTTGTGAAAATGGATTTCATTTCGCTTAATCATGATGATTTGTTATCGGACGATGACGAGGAGATCGTACAATATTTAGACACTCCGTTTTTCTCTCGTAGAGTGTACATTAGAAGCGATTTATTTAATACATTACGAGATGACGAATTTTTGAAACGGTTCTGCTTATGTAAACAGAGTACAAAGCTCCTTTATGATGAAATTATCCTTAAGTTTCCAAGTGATTTTAACAGGTAGGTATTTATGTTCTTTCTTTGCGTCATGTTCACCGCAAATAAACGTATTTTCTTTTCTTTCTTTCTAGGTAAGCTTTCTTCAGTTATGCACATAGCACAGAGCAAGATTTATTACTGGTACGCTAACGAAAACTAGAAAATAACACGAGACTACAACCAATGTGATGTCGATGTTTCACATCTGCCAGGCGTCCCGTAAACTAGATTTTTTTTTTCTCTCTATACGCAGAACTGAGTTGCCATCACTTTTTATTTGAAAACTGAACGCAAAGAATGAATGGTGAATGTAATAATGACTAATCTCAGTTTAGTTAAATCGAATATGAAATATGACTGTGCAATACATGCCTTATAAGATTTTTTGTTTTTTACTGTAATTTGGTCTTTGAGAAATAAATGTCTTTAAACCGAAGTTAAGTCGAGTTTGTTTGTATCATTTTGCTGCAAGTGGCCCTTAGTACTTACCTATAAATATATATGCCTTAAGCCTGAATCGTAATTTGCGTACCATATTTGTGTGTGTAACCCAGTAACTGGGTTGTGGAGGTCAGTTAGGCAGTTGCTCCATGTAAAAACTACTGGTATTCAGCTGCAACGGTCGGCTTCCAGTCTAACCGACCCGGGAAAAACTTGTCTTTCGTAGGCAAGGATTTTTATACTCATGCGATAATAACTATCTACGTATTTAAATCTTACAATTAGGTACATAAAGTTTTAAAAAGAATATAAAATAGCCGTGTCCACTAGCAAATGTCATGTTGGGAAAATTATTTCTCACTACGAAAATGGTAAACACTAAGCTTGTAAACTAAATTATTTCCTGATCTTTAATATATCTCATCTGATGTCTAGAAGTAATTATTCTCTCGGGAATTGAAGACTAAGGCAGCGCAGACAGAGCAGAAAAATGCTGGACTGGTTTTTCATTGTTAACTTGATAATGAACTAAATGACAATTACAATAGAGTTCAAAATAGCGTACAAGAGATGATTCCATGTGGTGAGTGTAAGAACATGCTCCTGCATTTGTCATTTAAACCTCGACAGTAAAGAACATGCTCGAGCATTATGCTGGCTCGTATCTGCACCGACCTTAGTTGGTAAAACTTCAGTGTCCCAAAAGATATCTGTACCAGGGATGTATAACATCAAGGAGTTGCTATTCGCAACCAAAAACATATAAAGGGTCAAATTAAATTAGCTAGCGAAACTCCGCAGACGTGACGGATATCGATATCTAAACATGATAAAATAAAAAAGAATTTAATTTCATGAGTTTTTTTTTGTCATCAACTGCCCGTAGTCTCTTAAAAAATCTGTTTTTGTCTTGTGTAAACTTTACAGACAAGGATAACTAAACACGATAAAATAAAAATTAACAGATTTTCTCAACGCATACTTCCAGTAGAAACATTACCAGCTGTCGATGACTCCAAAAATAATGTATCTCATCTTTTTCTTTTTTCGTGTTTAGATGAGATACCCATCACGCCTGCGGAGTTTCGCTAGCTAATTTAATTAGACCCTGTATAACATCATAAATTACTAAGTTACAAATGCCATGTCATGTTTTTCAGCAGCAGAAATTACATACAGTAGAAGCTACAAATTGTCACATCAATAAAAAAAATATTATTATAACAGGGATATAAAAAAAAAACCTATAACTATTGTCTACAGCTAGAGGACACCGCAGTTTCTCCCATGGACGCAGGCCGATTAAATCTTTTTCCTTCTCTTTTCCGGGGTAGTTTGGAAGAGGGCTTCGTCGGCGCGAATCAGCCGGTTGACAGCGCGATTCAACGACACATCTGTCACCAAAAACAAACATCAACTCATTTAGTCGATTTTCTATTTAGTATTTATTGAGTATGGCAATACTAATTTTCAAGATGGTGTTCTTCTATTGAAAGGACGCAGTCTTCGGCAAGAAATATTGGCGGTTTGTAATTTTAAAATGAGGTAAGTACATTTTATCGTATAAGCAATTAAATAATTATTTTAGGAATTAAATAAGTAACAATGAAAGGCCAGAGCACACAGTTCTAACGACCAGTAACTAAAAAACTAGACTAAAAATATTAAACTAAAAACTGGACGAAAATATATTAAATCGTCGCTTTTCACCTTTTCCCTTAATATACTTCTTCGAAGAATTTACAGTCGTAAAAATAAGCAATTATAAAATAACATAGTATTGCCATATTCTAATATTCTAGTAATGGTAAGCAGATTGTGTCAATTGAATCACCCATTGCGAACAAAATATTAGGTTAGTTATCAAAATGAGGTAAAAAAATGAAACAAAAGTGATTTGGAAAATTCCTCTTTAATGTGATAGAATTTTAACAGTCCACTTACTTTCTTATTACATTACATGAACATGTAAAAACTGCACAAAAAAATAGTCGCACAAATAAATAATTTAAATTAAATATTCACTTTGTTTTTTGGCAGTGAATGTACTTGGGTTGTACGCTATTTTTTCGTGCAAATTTTACTTAAAAATGCTATATTGCATCTATTATGAAATTGTACTCATGAAAGGCATCAATACGTTTACATTAATTATTTTATTGAACAATGTTGTATATTGTAAAATTAACTAGAAAATACTTGAGAAAAACTGTCACCATGACTATAATTTTCATATTAACACTTTGACTGCTTAGAAAAGCGTCTGTCAGTCTTAAACTATGGAGCTAGAAATAAATAACAGAAGTCTTTGAATAATTAAGGATATTTTAACGTAACACCACGCCCCGAAGGGTTAGGCAGAGGTGCGCCCACATTTCGCCAGTTATGTTTAAGCCTTGTAATAAGGGGCGAGCCTATTGCCATCAACGACTCCAGGCTGCTACAGAGAAATTCCTGATGGAAAAACCCAATAACACTTTGCCCGACCCGGGAATCGAACCCAGGACCTCACACTGAGCAGTAGCGCTTGCGACTGCTAGACCAACGAGGCAGTCACAATGTAGTAAGGATATTTTAATTATTTGTAAGTACTGATTTTACGGAAGACAACGAAATAAGCTCTAATTGAATGTATCTTTCTATCTATCAGTAATTTTAGAATGGCCTTTATAAGCAGTCAGTATGTAATAACATTTAATACCTCAGTCCACATTTATAATATTAATACTTATAATTAATTAAATATTTTAAAACTGATTTGACTGTAACTTGCAAACAAAGATAGCCTCAAAAACGCGTAGTTCGTCTAATATATTATTTTTAATATTCAATAATATTTCATTCAAATTCCAAATTTTATTTAATTCATCTATTTAAATAATATATTAATAAAATTAATATAATATAAATTAATATTAATATAATTTTTATTTTATTCGCCATTTTATTGACCGTATGCAAGCAACGGTCAATAAAATGGCGTCTTGTAACTTCAAAGTTAATAATATTTAGAACTGAAAACAAGATTCTGTGAAAAATTATATTAGTATTTTCATGATTAACATATCAATTAACTTTTACTAACAAAATTAACGAACGCAGCTATTTATGTGAATAGCGGCAAAATAGCTGCCGTTGCGTTTTGAATCGATTATTCGAATCAATTGACTACATTCAACTCGACTATTAATTACTTTGTAATTACAACACCGCATTTATTTGTATCGCACTGGCAACACTAAATATATCTCTTTAGGAAGACCAGTGTATTTTTTTAATAAATTTGATTATGAGGCAGCTCTGTTTATCAAGATCCTTATCACTAAAGGTGCCTACAGCCTTGATAGATTAAAAAAATCGAATATGTCATTCAACCAATGATTTATTGAGCCTAGCTTCCGATTTACAAATTCTCTCACATGTGTAGGCACGTTAACATTGCAAATTACAGATTTTTTGACGGTCGATACTTTTAAAAAGTACGCAAATCCACCGAGTATAATTCGGCATATAATAAATAATAAAGCCTCAGCGCTAATAAAAAATATCGTACGACAAAAAAACTGCAATTTACGACAATTCTAACTAAACATTGTAGCATCTATTTAAGTACCGTACGCAAAAATATTTGTTTAAATTAATAACAATCCCTAGCTAACAGAAATCTCGTCAAAACTTGTATAATGTATAGTGATTTCATGCAAATTCTACTAACTTGTTAATAATGTAAATATTCTCATCATCACCGTTATGTGATTAATGTAAAAGTGTATATTTATGTACTTCTTGATTTTCTAGATTCTTCGATAATGTTACGGAAAATTGTGGATATGTCAGACATAAGAAAACGAGTGTTTTGTGTTGGGTTAGCTGAAAATATGAAATTATGGCTCAATTTATACTAAACTTCGTTTCATTTATTTTATTTCAAAATCTACAAATGAGACGGCTACCTAAATAGAACAAACTAACTCCTGAAATTTATTTTTGTTCCCCCAAATCACCGCGCCGCATCGCATCACCCGCCCGCGCTTTTACTTCAGCTTAGCATACCATTCTTTCTGACTGTTTGCTCAGCTCCTAAGGGTCGTAGCGTGATGTTAAATAGCCTTTAGCCTTCCTTGAGAATTTAGCTATCAAAAGCATAAAGATTGAACTTTTTGTAATTGAGACCGACTGAAAATTCCAGATATTAGCGCGTTCAAACAAACTCTTTCCGCCTTATTACAACTTAGTACAACACAAGATTTATATTTTGACATGGCTTAAACCATGGAACTAGTTTTTGTAATAAGAACGTAACAGTGATTGAAATACCGTTCTTTATACAAAACTGAAAACTTAGTTCGGTACTAAGTTGTCAGTTTTGTGTTTAGGAACTTTACCATAGTCGGAATAAAGTTCGAAATTCAATAATGGCTCCATGTTTTCAACCTGGGTCTGAAGATAAACCTTGTTTTGTAATAAGGGCTTTAGGTGTATGTGCATTCTTATCATCATCAAATTTTGTGCCATATCTAATTAGTCATGGAGCCCTGTATCTTGGGGGTTCAAATTTCGAACCGCATAAGAATCACAACACTGCGCGCCAAAACCAGGATCACTGACGTTACCCAGAGAGCTGCTAAGCTTAATTGGGACTGGGCCGGACATGTCTGCCGCATGTCAGATGACAAATGGGCTAATAGGCTTCTTGGCGGGAAAGTGAAGCGTCATGTTCAGCAGTTTGTTTTATTTTCCAAAATTTGTGTTTAGCCGAATACTAATGTGTAATAATGGTGGATTATTAACCATTAAGTGTTTGTGAACGTGCATTAGTGTAGGCAAATGAAACAAAACAGTGCAACTTCGCTTCAAGTTCTCTCAAGAAGTCCGCGTGAGGACTCAGTAAAGTGCCACATCTTTACTGAAACTCAAGGGGAGTGGGCGGGGATATCATCATCATGCATTTATAATTCATTTCATCAATATTAGACAAGAACTAAAACTTGACATTGGCTAAATGCACAAACCGTGCGAAGCCAGAAGGAAAAGTAAAAAAAAAAAAAAATGGGCTAATGGAACCACGACATCGCGGCAGATAAGACGAAGATGGCGGATCGAGCTTGACTCATACCGAAATGAAAGACTAGAAAAAGACTGAATTGTTTGGAAAAGGGAGAGGGAGGCCTTTGTCCTGCAGTGGGACAATACAGGCTAATTAGATTAGATTAGATTTTTTATGGCAATTCTCACTTCCATACGGAGAAATATTGACATTTTTCTAACATTAGACTAGTTTATAGGGCAATTCTCGCTTTCATACGGAGAAAGAATGAATATTTTTTTAATATTAGGATAGATTGTATAGGGCAATGCTCACTTTCATACGGAGAAAGGATGACGATTTTTCTAACATTATATTAGATGTTATAGGGCAATTCTCGCTTTCATACGGGAAAAAAATACGAATTTTCTAACATATCCACATTTCTCTAATGTATAATTGTATACTTTATGTACTTTTACGTTTGCTTAACCTACCCGAGTGAAGTGTTAGTGAGCCGTCGCATGCTGTATGTGATACATTCCTATCACCTATATCTGACTTATTCTATGGAACTTCCACACAGTTCCTGGATGAGCACTCCAGGATCTAGGCTTTTCGGCTCTGCGTTTTAGTACGTCAGAGCATGCTCCGTAATACTGAGGCCCTGACGGCCCGGATTTGGGTGATCAAGTTCATACAAAACGTACGCAAGCAATAATTTTATTTGCCCTGAAGGGATAGTGAACCCAGACAGCAAGGTGACTGGAGAGCCCTGACCCTGATCTGCGTGGATAGACCCATTATCCAACATATTTACCCATTCCATATAACTATGCAGAAGACCTCTGCTTACCCACAGATTATAACTGTTGCATTTTACGATAACCTTACGATATAAGGTACAATTTCGTGAAATGCAACAATCACAAGGCGTCCAGTATATTTTGGTCCTTCACAGCGCTGCTTGCAAACACAATTAATATAAACCAAACGCCAAATTCAGTACTTTTAATTTTAGTATTCTACATCGCCATATGTCAAGATATACTGGACATAGTATATTTCTGACTTCAATGGGCAGTATACTTTTGTATCCAAGAATTGCATTTCACGAGGACACACCGTGTCTTCATGAAATACAATAAAAATAATGTAGACTTCAAAGTTGTGTTTCAATTGTGTATGTAACTTGCACACTGGCTTGGAAGTATCTCTGTCAGCACAAGTCATGATCATAACTCTTTTATACTGTGCCTCTGCATGACATACCTCTGTGCAAGTTACTTGCACAATAAAATAAGACCGAGTAAATATCCGAGGAACCAAACTTCATACATTACTCTACAATTTGCACACATTGTGCGTGTTACGGGTGTGAACGAGCAGTTTCATGCGCTCTTTATAAACATTTTGAAATAGGAAGGATATAGTGGAGAGAAAAAACTTGTGAAATATATAGTTTCCAAGTTTTTAAATCATTATCTAGATGGAGACAATTTGGAGATCATAGCCCACTAACGCCATAGTATCTCCGTGCAGTACAATGTTCGTCCATTGTATGTTTTGTACTGTTTAATTTATTTTTTGTTATGTATTTTTCTGGTATAAGTACAAGTTTAAACAGGGTGTTAAAGAAATTGCGTGCTATAGCTTAGGGGTAGGTTCAGTATCGATAAAGGAACACAGGAAAAAAACAAAAACATACAAAAAAATATTTTAAGATCAACCTAATTTAGTACCTACTAACTTAGTAATTAAAGCATTTAAACAAATAAAATAATTTTAATTCTAAACGATTGCTATTTGAAGTTAGTAGGTACGAAATTAGGTTGATATTGCAATATTTTTTTTATGTTTTTATTTTAAATTTTATTATTTTGATTTTGTTATTTTTCCTGGGTTCCTTTATTGATACTGAGCCGACCCCTAAGCTACGGCACGCAATTTCTTTAACAGCCTGTATATACTTGTCGTACTTATACCAGAAAAATACGTAACAAAAAATAAATTAAACACTAGCTAGTCTTATCTTTTTTATTTTTCTGTTAAATTTTCAATTAAACCCTTGTATTTTTTTTAAATATCTGTAGCTCAGTCTCTTAGATACCTCCTCAGGCACCGCAACCTTGGCATATAAAGCAGTATAGTTCATGTACATAGGTAAGTGCATGTCTACCAACCGGGCGTGGTGTTGGCCAGGCGTCGCATGCGGCGCGTGTTGCGGTCCTGGTCGCGGATCTTTTTCTCCATCTCGGCGTTGGTCAGAGTCTCGAGGTGCGGCGCCCATTGTTCCGCTTCTGATGGTTGACGGTATGGCGTCTGTGGGAGAAAAGAGGAAATTATTAATGAAGCTATTTGACAGGGTTGTAACACATCACCTAAGGTCAGCTTCCACTCTAACCGGACGCAGCTCAATAAAAACAAAATAAAAAACCGGCCAAGTGCGAGTCGGACTCGCGCACGAAGGGTTCCTAACCATTATCTATAAAAATGGCAAAAAAATCACGTTTGTTGTATGGGTGCCGCTCTTAAATATTTGTTTTATTTTAATTTAATTATTTATTTTTGAAGTGAATATATAACTAAATATTCTGGGAATATTTCAAGCGTCTACCTTTGCCGTTATCAATATCGAGCAAAAAAATCACGTTTGTTGTATGGGAGCCCCCTTTAAATATTTATTTTATTCTGTTTTTTAGTATTTGTTGTTATAGCGGTAACAGAAATACATCATCTGTGAAAATTTCAACTGTCTAACTGTCACGGTTCATGAGATACAGCCTGGTGACAGACAGACGGACGGACAGACAGACAGACAGACAGACAGACAGACAGACAGACGGCGGAGCCTTAGTAATAGGGTTCCCGTTTTACCCTTTGGGTACGGAACCCTAAAAGCAGTATTATACATGGAGCGACTGCCTATCTGACCTCCACAACGCAGTTACTTGGTAAGACGATACCCCTTGGTAAGACTGGTTGTCAGACTTTCGGGCTTCTGACGACCCGTAACGACTGCCAAAGATCCACGAATGACAGCCGGGACCAACGGCTTAACGTGCTTTCCGAGGCACGGACGGTTTTTTTTTTTCTTAAGCTTCCTTCTAATGGAAGTTGTAGCTTCGCTACTGTCGCACAGTCGAAGAAACGTTTTTGAGAGACGTTTCAGGAACTGCTGGACGGTGGCCATATAATTGAACTACCAAATCAATTCATTAATTTTTGCCAACATGGGTAGGGGTACAGATGTTATACAAGGTTTGATAGTGTTCTCCATACTCTGCCGTTACTTGGGCATGCAAAATTTACACATAAATTACAATCTACTATCAAAATACAAAATTATTCAATTGGAAAATCATTTTATCTTTCAAGGTCAAGAAGTATCTAGTAGTCAATAATTAAATAAATGTCATATTAAATTGTGAAATAAATGAAAGTCATTGTGAGTATGTGTATTGCCATGTCATTTCATTGAATAACTGATCAATATTATTGGCCATAAGGATTCCCTTTTAGATACTCCTTCACACTGTAATACACTTTAACAGTTAGAAGTTCCTTTAACTTCCGCTTAAATATGTGCAAGTTGTCAATGTCTGTAATATGACATGGCAATTTATTATAAATCTTAGATGTCATGCAATATACACTGGAATCCATTAAATATGTTCTGCATATTACTTTTGACAAAGACTGATATTTCATAAATATATAGGCTAGGTAAGGTAAGAATCTTAAGTTTTTAGGGTTCCGTACCCAAAGGGTAAAACGTGAACTCTATTACTAAGGCTCCGCCGTCTGTCTTTCTGTCTGTCTGTCTGTCCGTCTGTCTGTCCCCAGGCTGTATCTCATAAACCGTGATAAGACAGTTGAAATTTTCACAGATTATGTATATCTGTTGCCGCTATAACAACAAATACAAAAAAATAGAATAAAATAAATATTTAAGGGGGCTCCCATACAACAAACGTGTTTTTTGCCATATTTATAGATAATGGTAGGGAAAACTTCGTGCGCGAGTCCGACTCGCACTTGGCCGGTTTTTTTTAAATATGTTTCACAGCTATCAGTGGTCTTAAGTTTATACATTGCCCATAAGCTCTTTTTTTGGGTTTTAAAAACAGACTCCCATTCCGTAGAGTTCCCCTAGAAAATTACACCAATTATCATCACTCAATCTTTATAGTCAACATAGAGCCTCTTACCTCAACAACAGGCAGTGGCGCCTCACTGAAGGCATACGTCCTCTGATGCCAGCTCAGTTGTCCTCGTACACTATACGCGATGCCCGTCACAAACTCGCCGCCTAAACCGAGTTCAGCACACAGTTTCATCGCAAACTGTTCAGGGTTATTCTCCTTTTCTGACATGTCCCATTCCACCTGGAAATAAAAAAAATTGCATTAAGTAATGTGGTGGGAGCTTGGCAACAAATTGCTGTCCCTTCCGCTAAATATGGGTGTTGTAAATGGCGATTAATTCCGTAAAGGTGATGAGTAGAGATCGGATATTCGGATGCATATTCACCTAAAGTTTGAGAGTTGACTAGTATGAAGTGCGCTTCGGTACGGGAAAGTGTCGGTTTCCAGGACTGACAAGTTTTTAAGAACTACTCTTTTGTACTGTTTATCCCCGAATAAATATATTTAATTTTAGAACAAAAGGTTTTGAAGAAATATTAATAGTGTTTTTTAAATGTGTTATATTTTCCACAAAATTCTTGCCTAGTTCTACATAGATAAGAAATATTTGTTAATAACGTAGGAATACAAAATTGTATACTTACACACTGTTATTAATGAAACCCCGCGATCCCGGAATAAAGATATATTTTAAGAAGCCGTTTCCATAATTTGTATCATTTGCCGGGAAAAAAACGATGAGTCTTCATTCTTCCCATGGGGGTAGGCAGAAACTATACGTCACCTGCTACGCTCCTTACATACTCCTTTTGCTTCGCCTTCGTTCGTACGTCTGGTCATACACGCAGCCGGTTGCGAGTACCACGCACCTGAAGGCCAATTCTCGTAATTTAAAACGTTCAAAATCTAGTCGCAATCTCATCTTGGCGACAAACAAACGTCAAAAAATTTACAAAATGTAGGGAAATAAGAGGTATTTTTGACAGATTGAGACTGAGATCAGACTGTGAACGTTCTTAAAATTAGTAGAATTGCCCCTCTGACCTTTCTGAAGAACATCACCAATTAGATCACTATATTATGTCCTCCTAGGGCGTCCCGTCCCGGCATTTCCACCTCTGCTTTGTAAATACCTCATAGTCGCCTTTCATTCATCCTTTCAACATGACCAAACAATCTAAGCATACTCTTTTCAATTTTTGTCACTACATTTTCTTTTTTACACCGTTGCCTTACCAGCTACCACATCATTTTTCAGCCTATTATTCATAGTCACGTCAGACATACTTCGCAAGTTATTCCACTTTCATGCAGTTTTCTAATGACTACATTGACAGTGATCATTATTTTGTCTGCCAAGTGTAGTCAATGATCACAACCCTTCGGTCCACCTACTTCCCTGGTACCTATATCCTCTAAACACGCCACATGTATATTGAGTTTGATTTGAACGATTTAATCTAGTCTTTTTTTTTTTTTTTAAACATTGCCCCACACTAGGAATTTCTCCTGTATCGTGGGTGCGTTTACAAACATTTAAACTCACATACACAAACAGCCAGACCCGGAACAACTACTTGTAGGTCATACAAATATTTGTTCCGTGCGGGAATCGAACCCGCGACACACAGCGCAGCAGTCAATCGCTTAACCACTGCGTCAACCGTGTCGTCAAAAGTCTGCAATTGATAAAAGGATACAGCGGATCACTAGGTAACGACGCAGCTGACGAACTAGCAAGCAGATGTTCGAAACTGACCAGGAGACAGAATCATCTTCTGGAGGGAGGCGGGCTGTTGAGCTACACGATTACTGACATATGCTTACACTGATTGGACAGGTCCACTCAAATTTGTGTGGTTCTTTCCTCAAAAGACCATTTCAGACACGGATCTACATGGTCCTCACAAGATCTGACCAAGATTATGTCTGGACTTTAAAAGAGACTTTGACCCCTGAGTTTGTTTCGCCATTTCTTCTCAGGGGTAGTCAGATAGGAAATGTCGGCTACATCTAGATTATTTATTTTTATTTTTTATATGACGTGTAAAAGTGATTCTAATATCCTATTTACAGAATAAACGATTTCATTTGGAATAACCACCGACGGCCGCCATGGCCCACCCGAAGGACTAAGTGCGGAAACCAAACCCTCTAACATAGAACATAGAAGATAATCAAATTCCACACTAACCTGATCAACAAGTGATGTGTTCCCCACATGAATATTGAGTTTGATGACAACTCTTTGGTCTGGCTGCTCCTCTAGTATCGCGGGCGGTTCGCTTGGGTACGCGTCTGTTTGCTGCCTGATGGACGACGCAATAGCAGGGATGAAGGTACTGGTGTTCAGCTCTAAGTCATCACATAACACTTCTGCAAACTGCTCTGGTGTTATTATTGACTCTGAAATAATGCAAAATATTTTATGTATTAGGACATTCCAAAGTATTAAGAGCCAACTAGTCGCGGGCTCGAACTCACTGGCGGGCGCGGCCAAAAAGCACGCTGTCTCACTTAACATCGTGTCCGACAGAGATAGCACCAGTGATGAGCAGTTTGAAGCTAGTCTACACGCATAACGTCTAGTCGCACGCACACAAACACAGTGCACGATCATCCATACTAAACCACGCGCGTAAAAAAATACGAAAACTCCTTTGGAAGGTGGGGTTTTATGAAAAAACTACTGCATAAATCAATTACGAATAAAGTTTATTATAATCTTCGACAATTGAGCTTTGTCGGAACGAGCTTTGTTTTCGACATTTTACACTTCTTTTATTACTTATTTACGCCCAAAGTTGCGTTAAAATTAGCAGGAAAAACGAACCTTTGTTGGCTCATAACTTTTGAATGCCTTTTTTTTTTACTATTCTGCTTCTGTACAGACAAAATTAATAATAAGACAAAACGATATCATGTTTTACTTTAGATGTACAATGTGTAACAGTGGAGTAAAACCCCCCCGAAATTTGTATGGAAAAAGTATCGACTAGTTGCGCCTTAATACGATTTACACTCCTACCTAAAGGTTTGGGCTCTAATTGCAAGAGAGAGTGAAAAATGGAAAGACGAACGGGATGCCTTTGCCCTGCAATGTCCCACAACAGGCTCAAAAATAAAATATAATCCGGCCAAGTGCGAGTCGCACACGAAGGGTTCCGTACCGTATTAAGATCGAGCAAATCACGCCGAAATAAACACGTTTCTTGTATGGGAATCCCCTTTAATTATTAATTTTATTTATTTGTTGCTATAGCGGCAATAGAAATACGCAATCTGTGAAAAT
Source organism: Tiliacea aurago (assembly GCA_948098905.1). NCBI lineage: Eukaryota > Metazoa > Arthropoda > Insecta > Lepidoptera > Noctuidae > Tiliacea > Tiliacea aurago. Next base: position 19,921,887 of record OX402596.1, read on the forward strand.
TTCAACTAGCTGACAGACAGACGGACGGACGGACGAACGGATGGACTGCGGAGGCTTAGTGTTAGGCGTTTGGTACCCTTCGGATACGGAACCCTAAAAAGTATTAATTAAGGCATAAAATAGGTAAGTAAATGAGTAAATAAATGGCTGCTACAAAAGTCAAGCAGCTGCTACAAAAGTCGTATGCAAAAGTGACTATTCAGTCTGCTCTCAGACTGAATAGTCACTTTTGCATAGTTTCTTATTTCTTTCTCTGATATTTTATTCTAACACTGAAATTTTAAATCAGGACAGTCCAAGTTAGAATCTTATAATTCTGAACTATCTGCAACAGTAAGATTACTTTTAGCAATAGGGCCCATTGTGTCACCATATTATGTAAAATTCTACTTTTATTAGGGTTCCATACCTCGAAAGTAAAAAAAGGAACCCATATAGGATCACTTGTGTGTCTGTCTGTCTGTTTTGTATTTTTTATGGTGTACATAATAAAGAGTATTCTATCTATCTAAGACTAGTTACCATTTTTGTTCCAAGTGAATGTATCCCTCAGTTTCTGTCCTTCAATCTCCATGTCCAGTCTGATTGGCACCAGGATCTGCTTCTGTGAGGAGTTCTCGAGCATGGCTGTCATGTCCGTGTCATCAAAACACAAAGGAAATGTGCGGACCTGGAAAATATTGGAAGATCATCCATCAAAAAAAAAATTGTTACTAAACATTTTTCATTTTTTTCATAATTAATTTTATAAGACTATTTTAGTACTTTTCGCCTGAAACACAAGATTACCTAGTTCAGGCACATAATTCATGAGAATATAATTTACATTTAAGCAAAACTGTAACAATTTTATACCTTGTAATTTTTTAATAAAATATAATATTATAATTTATTTTTTTTATTTGAAAGCCTGCCATAAATGCAATAAACTGAGTTAATAAACAATTATTATCTTGAATGACATTAAACTAGGTTTTTATCATAGTAAAATATAGGTCTATTAATAAGGGAGAGATGAAGGGGGAGGAGCTCATGGCTTAGCAATAACAGCCACACGGGTCGACCCATCAGGTTAAGCTACGCTTGCCAGGGTTAGTCCGTGAATGGGTGACCATGTTTACATACCGAGACTCCTCCATGCCTCAGAAAGCACGTTAAGCCATTGGTCCCGGCTGTCATTCGTGGATCTTTGACAGTTGTTAAGGGTCATCAGAAGCCCAAAAGTCTGACAACCAGTCTTATCAAGGAGTACCGAATTACCCAGTTACTGGGTTGTGGAGGTCAGTTAGGCAGTCGCTCTATGTAAAATACTGGTATTCAGCTACATCTGGTTACACTGGAAGCTAACCCCCAACATAGTTGGAAAAAGGCTAAGCACATTGATTGAATAAGGGAGAAAGGAAAAAGGGTTAAGATACTCGTACCTTCTTATTATGCACCCTAGTCCTGCTAATCTGTGTAGCTTGCGGTACTGCATCCAAGTGCGAAGAGTTGGGCATAACTGGCAGCCATGATTGGTTGTGAGGCTTCTTGCTCTTGCTTTCCCTCGGTGTTGCCAACTCTTGGCTAACTGACACGGCTTTGTACCTGATTATGAAGAGCTAATGTCAGTTGAGCAGCTCAAGTGGCTTTTGACATGTTAGTGGTAATTGAATGTAACCAAAACCTGTAGATATACTGCGACACCACATACACCAAGATGTTTTTATTTTGAAGTTTTCTTATGGCCACATAACCTTTGGTTAATATGATAGACATTTAGTGATTAAAAAACACCATAAACATATAAGATATAATAATGAAAACATGAAGATCCACAACCCTGATGAATATTATGATGTTATAATGTAATACACATGAAAATGATTTCATCTTAGGAAAAAGCAGGACAGAAAACTGTAGTACCGAAATGGTTCCCAACTGATGTTGAAGTAGAAAATCTTGGTTACATAGTACAGTGAAGGTTTGAATGATGATGTTAATGATAGAAGACCATCTCCATTTATCACTCACCAATGTTTTCTCAAACATCATCAAGATACTGATTCAGAATCAAAATTCCTAAAATAGAAAATAATTATTGTAAAACGTACACATACTTATCATCGTTGCCCTCTATAATATCTTCCACCTCGGAAGCCTTGAGGAGTGATACCGAACTGGATAGCACATGAGCTCCTAGTCCGTTGTCAATGAGACGTTTCCTTTCGTCATTGGTAAGGGTACGCCGGGCCATGCCCGGGTACTTCTTGTAGAGAGATCCACGGAATAACCGTAGGTAGTTGCCAACCTGAATGGGCAAATAAGTTATGTTGTATTCCAAATACTAAACAGAAAATTATGTGCGTAAGGGATATAGTATCAAAATAATTTGGATATGTACTTATTATGAAAGCAAGGAACTTCTGCACCATGGTAACCGGAATTTGTAGTATGGTCATGGGTTTGTTGCATTTACTGACTTAAAGAAGGTATTTCAGATTAAGCTTCGGCTGAAGTAAAGGTGAAAACTTCGGTAGTAAAATTGTTTGTAGAGTTAAAACTCAATGTGCATCAAATAACGAAAAAATATGCCACCAACCTCTGAGCCAACGCAATAAAATTCTCCTCCCTCTTCTATTTGGAAACTTATCGGCTTATCGCCGTAAGTTCTCAACGCCATTTTCACTGTTTTTCTTAGTTTCCGACTAAAAATAAACTAAATAATACTGTTTAATTTCACTAAATTGATAACACCATTTGCTAGTTTTGCTACGCTATCTTTTCGTTAAGATGAAGTTGAATGACATTGAATGATTGAATGAAGTACAGAATGAAGTAACTAAGGCCGCATTCCGAATTAAGACCATAATCAGTTTAGCGCGCTAAAATCGATTACAGTGTTTATAGTCTTAATTCGGAATGCGGCCTAAGAAGTGAATGACAAAAAGAGACGTCAAACTCAAAACTAATAGCGTTCTAATATCGTCACATCAAAAAATATTTTAGTCGATTTTGATTGAATGAACCCTGAATCATTGGCATTCTGAACGCAATAGCTGTACGATTTGACTGTCCCTTTAAGAAGCAGTAGGTCATGTCTTGTTTATCAATTATGTGTAGCGAGGAGTATAAATATCAAAGGTAGCGAGTCATAGCAAATAAAAATGTATTAGGTTATGGTTTATATGGGTCTATGCCACAGCTATGTAAGAGAAGATGCCACCCGAAATAAAGTGTTTTATTATTATTATTGGGAAATCTATAAGTTGACGCTGGCTACACTTTTTAAGTTTGCCTGTCTCCCACGATATTTCAAAACATTTTCCCATTAGTTTAAAAATCTTTGCCAAAGGAGGAAGTCGACGCAGCCGCTGTCGTAAACGACAAGTGCCTAAAAAGAAATAGTTATGTCTAACAGACCACTAGCATTCAAAAATCCATTCTCTAGGCCATGGATGTCGGAAACTGGCGCGGCGGCTGCGGCTGGCGAGAAAGCTAAAGGCTTGAAAGGTGTTGTAGCCGGCGGAATAACTGGTGGCATTGAAATTTGTATAACATTCCCGACGGAATACGTGAAAACACAGCTGCAATTAGACGAAAAAGGTTAGTTTACTCTTCTCTTTCCACGAATAGCTCAGTTTCATTCACCAATCGATATTTCCGTATCGCTTCGCTTCCCGTGTCTTATTTTGTAAACATCGCACTTAGAAAAACCTTTCGGCTAAAAATACTGCAGTTCGGGCGTCATTCACAATTTTTTTTTCATCCTTACATCTCATTCTGTTTCTGGGTGTAAACTTTCAATCGAACACTCAATTAGATCATAATTGGACTGCAATATTAATAAATTAAGTATTCTAGGTTAGGTGTTTACCTTGGGGTTTAGGGATGCGATCTTTCGCTCGATAACTTCGCTATAAATGTTTTGTTTTGTCCAACTCTATGAATATTGGACTTTGATCCGGTTCCAGTGTTATGTCAGAGAACAGACAAATAAAAATATATTATTATCAAGGCCTTTTCCTTCGGAACGATACGCGAATGACCACTAATGAATACTTATTATTATTGTATGAAATCTATTTTGTTGATCATTTGGTACCTGTAGATCGATAGAATACGATTTTATAATTATATTATTAGCTACTCCCATAACTTTTATTGCACTGAAACCAAATAGAATCTAAGGTGTTAATTAATGAAATTTGATCTTAATTAATGAAATGAATTCAATCATTCAGGCAAATATTGTGGTCAGTGAGACGTGGCTTAGGGGAGATTAAACAACTTAATTCTTTTTTTTTTGTTATTATAAAACAAAGTTTCAAATACACCATGTTAACAATAATTAACTATTTAGGTACAATATTCTAATTAGAAAATAATTGCCTTTGAAAGCCAGGCAATTATTTTCTAATTAGAATATTGAATTAATAGAATAACATGTTCTTGCACTAATAATTGATATTCAAATAAAGTCTTTATTGTGTAAAAAATAAAGAATAAAATCAAATGTCTTAGAACATATTTTGATTTAAATGCCTAGGTATTAAAATTGAAGTGGATAGAATGAACTCACAATAATGTTCTACACAAGTTTAAGTACTTACATACCTGAGTACTTAATGTGCATGACTTTGTTCTCCAAATTTTTTTTAACGGGCAATAATCATGAACTGAAGATTGCAAACATAATTGTTAACTATAAGTGTTTATTTTATCATGGAAAAAAATAATATGAATAAATTAATTTTAATAGGAGAAAAATATTATTTAAGCACACAATCAAAATATTTTAAAAATGAACTGGAATCTTTCCAAACATGATAATGATCATTGAAAATTATCATTCACCTGTCAAATTCATAAATGTACAAAAGTTTATTAGCATCCTGTTAACACCTGTCCAAAACAGGCAAGTTCTATCCAGCAGCAACAGTCAACAATAAGGAAACAACATGTACAGTATTGAAATTGTTACTGTACCGAAATCATATTTATAATTATGTCTATAAATTTGCCACATTTGTGTCATTAACAAATGCACTACACATGCCTAGCTGTAAATTATCCAAATGTTATAAAATAAATAAATATTAAGTATTCATTACATTCATAAGTTTAGATAAGAAAGAGAAGAGAGAAATCATCATCAGCCTAGCCTTGTCGAACTATGTTGGGGTCAGCTTCCAGTCTAACCACGAGCGACTGCCTATCTGACCTCCACAACCCAGTTTCTGGGTAATACGATACCCCTTGGTAAGACTGATTGACAGACTTTCGGGCTTCTGACGACCCGAAACGTGTGTCAAAGATCCACGAATGACAGCCGGGACCAAAGGCATAACGTGCTTTCCGAGGCACGGAGAGGTCTTGATATGTAAAGATAGTCACGCATCCACGGACCAACCTGATGTGGCTGTTATTACTTAGCCACAAGCCCCTTGAGAGATGAGAGAAGTATGGAAGCATAAGACGTGTTGTGCCAACCTCAAATAAAATGGTTTTTTTTTTTTGGTGGGAAATTATTAAATAACTTCTCCCGCTCTGGGCGGAGCTGGAGGGCGTGTCAGATTTTTACTAACTAAAACCCACCCCGCCTTATTACAAAACAAGATTTATATTTTGACATGGCCTACACCATGGAGCCAGTTTTTGTAATAAGAACGTAACAGTGATTGAAATACCGTTCTTTATACAAAACTGAAAACTCAGTTCGGTACTAAGTTGTCAGTTTTGTGTTTAGGAACTTTACCTTAGTCGGAATAAAGTTCTAAATTGAATAATGGCCCCATGTTTTAAACCTGGGTCTGAAGATAAACCTTGTTTTGTAATAAGGGGGTATGTGTTCCTTCAAATGCCTGTGTGCCAGGGCCACGATATCCCTTTCGAACAGACTCGTAACCCTAAGAGCAGGGAATGATGATGATTCATAAGTTTACATAATTATGTATACAATTAATTGATGTAAATTTTCTTAACCATTCATAACAACGAACATGAGTTTTAACTGATGTTTAACGGACGGACATGTTGCGCCGATCACAAATAAATTGGAATAAGGGCAGAAAGAAAAAAATATTGAAAGAAAATACGTTTATTTGCGGTAAACATAACGTAAACAAAAAAAAAACGGTCAAGAGCGAGTCGGACTCGTGCACCGAGGATTCCGTACGAATATATGATGTTGATGATTTCTGAAAAACTGTGCTATTTAGAGACATCGTTTTATTTTTCCTTAAATACATAAGCTTCTATCATATAGAATAATTTCAGATTTTTATCTCTGCAAACTTCGGAGATAAGGGAACGGTATTTTTTTTTCACATTTTTTTTTAGGCAGCATAGTTTCTGACTTTTGATGAAAGCTCAGAAACAATGCTGCCTAAAAAAAAAAATGTTTGAGAATTTACAAACAGCGTTCTTTCATATGATACCCCACATGCTTTAGTAGCCCTAATTAAAATTTTTAAGACCCCCTTTCAGTCCCTTTTGCAAAAAAATTCTTTCTTGCTTGCTAAATAGTTGGGCATACGTCATCTAAAACTATTCTAAATTTCAAGTTGATAGCATTAGTAGTTATTGAGATATCCAGGTGTGACAGACAGACTTAGTCTCACCATAAGGGTTTCTTTTTACCATTTTGGTTCGGAACCCTAAAAACACAAACACGAAAGAACAAGTTGAGGGAAAATATGCGTCACATTCACGCAAAAAGGCCATCGCTCAGCATAATGCTGCGACCCTATGTGAGACAGAGCCCCAGCGCTGGTTTTCAGCGACAGCCGGCGTTGACGTGATGACGTCAAACCGGTGCAGCATTAAATGAGGTAAAAATGCAGGAGAATGATGTCCTCCAAAACGAACAATAAATCGCTCTCAAATTAGATCATGAAACTTTGCGTAATAAAATAACTGAACTAAATCTATAGCAGCTACCTACTATGTTTTTATTTTTTCTTAAAATTCTTTACGCCGTAAAAGAAATTACATAAACTATCGGCGCCTTGGAGTCTTCGTGTGACTGCGAGCAGTCGTATGCAAGCGAGATAAAGAGTGAGGTGGCACTGAGGTATTATGAACTCTTAAATCAGTGTTTCTGTCGATCACACTTCTTCCTCGGGTCTAGGCCCGAGTGCTCATTGTCTTTTTAATGAAATCTCGAAACGACTGGTTGACACTTCCCGTGACCTAATGCCTGGCTTTTACCTTGTCCAGAGGCTAAGCATTGCCATACAACGTGGCAATGCTGCCAGTCTCTTTGGTACACACGCCAGCACATCAAGCTACTACAATCTGTCAAATTTCTGTAATAGATTTTCAACTTTATGCATACGACATAAGGTTCAAGGTTGATTGGGAAAATTTGACAGTTTCGGGTAGCTTGACCTGCTGGCGTCTGTACATTACCAGTCGACAGTGATGTGGATGAATTTTTCAACGCCATACTCGTATTTTAGTGTGTGCATAGTTTTAGTTAGGATATAGTTTTGTTATTTTTAATAATTAATTGGGTATAAGTTGTTATTTATTCAAAGAATGTGTCTAAGGGCCTGTGCACACCACGTTTTTTAAACGCGCCGTTGACGAGCGTTTGTAGCGATACAGACTCGATACGAACGCGAGTCAGACGCAGTCTGTAGACCTTTGTATGATAAAAACGCGCCGTCGACGCACGTTTCTAAAACGCGCGTCGACGGCGCGTTTAAAAAACGTGGTGTGCACAGGCCCTAAGAACCATAATATTAAACTTATAAATACGAGCAATCTGGGTCCGGAGCATTCAAATAAACTAATAATAAATAAATTGTTACTAAGGCTAACAGCAAACCTAACCTAACCTTAATTGATCTGGTAAAACTTGACCTATAAAAGTCATTGTCAACCGACCACGTATTACGTGATTTTCTACTCAACCTGCTATATCTAAAATTCTAAAGTAAATGATTGAAATATTTTTCCTTTATTAGGGTTCCGTGCCTCAAAGGAAAAACATGGAACCCTTATAGTATCACTCCTGTGTCTGTCTATCTGTCCGTCTGTGACAGCCGATTTGCTCCGAATCTACTGGACCGTTGAAATTTGGTACACATGAATTTCTGTGACCCAAACACGGACGTGTAACGTAATTAAATGAATTTTGAATATGGACCCCCATATTATATTATATATTATTATACCCCATAAACTGTAGGTATCGAGTGACATATCAAATGAAAGAGCTTGTAAGGATTTCAGATATTTTTATTTTAATACATATAAGTTTAAAAGAAATACTTTTAAAGTTATTTAAGAAAATAGATGAAAATTTACCATATCTCCGACTCTACTGATCCTAAAATTTTGAAGAAAAAAAAAAATTAAAGTAGTTCTTTACTTATAGATTACAGGAAAACCTACAAGAAGTCTAATATCTTAAAATAATATGGTAAATCTCTCAGTATTGTGCGTACAATACTACTTACATAATAATAATATGGGATGTATGAGGGATCATGTTCTTTAACTACATTGTTAAGTTTGTTCTTGGGATAAATTCATCCCAACTACGGAACCCTTCATTGTGCAAAGCACTTGGCCGGTTGTTTTCCAAATAATAATAATGTTTTATATCCTGTAACATCTATAATTAGGTACTACAGGAAATTAGTAGTCAGCAAAATAGCGAAACATCATACATTAAATCTTTATTATTCTTAAGAAAAATAACAGATGTAGTCAAACCGCCTCGGTGCAATTAGACGTCAGCAAAACAGTAAAAAATAGAAGACGTTTAAAAAAGTACGCTTCTCGAAAGTTCGAGGTGCATTCGATTTGCCTCCCACTCGAACTTATTTTTATACACTTCTCACGAGGAAGTTGGTACCGAAAATAACCGAAAATATTTTTATGCATGCAGCAACTGCTATCTTAGTGGTAAAATGATCGACGATGATTTAAAAGTATTCTCAATTTTTTTTTGTTCCTATTTTTGTCTAATATGTAACTAATCTCTAAACCAGACTTGGTTTCCGTACGCCGTTTTCGGGTGACCACTGAAAATCAGCGCTCTGCTGTGGGCAATAAATCTGTATTGTTTTATGTTTTTTATTTGAATTATCATATCTCTTTGTATGCACGTGTTTCTGTGACAACTAAATCTATTTTTCTTTTTCTTTTACATTATCACGAGCTCAAAGATGGTACACATTAGGAAAACCTCTTGAAGGAAACCTTAGGGCCTGTGCACACCACGTTCACGTCAGGCTGGTCCGAGGATACCGCACGGTCTCCCGTGAGGCGGCGAGCCTCCTTGCCGGACTACCGCCATGGGATCTGGAAAGTCCTCGCGCACGTCTGGGAGTGGCGCGAGGAGGCGAAACGCCGGGGTGAAACTCCGCTGCCGCGAGAAATCACGGCACAGCGGACAGAGCTCCGGCGGGATCTTATGGCGCATGGAGAGTGCGATTGTCGCAACCCAGCGCTGGGCACGCCACAATTGTGGCGATAAGTCCCCTCTTTGAAGAGTGGCTAGAGAGGCGCCACGGCGTCCTCACTACCGCCTGACGCAGGTCCTCACCGGACATGGTTGTTTTGGGAGGTTTCTGTTCAGGATAAAGCGGGAGGAAACGCCCGGGTGTCACCACTGTGTGGATCGCCCGGAGGACACGGTGGAGCATACGGTGGAGGTCTGCCCAGCTTGGGCGGAGCACCACCGTGTCCTCACGGGGGCGTTCGGCGGCGGCGATCTCTCGCGTCCGGCCCTGGTTCAGGCCATGGTTCGGAGCGAGAGTGCATGGGAGGCCGTCACCTCCTTCTGCGAATTAGTAATGCTTGCGAAGGAGGAGGCGGAACGCGTGAGGGAGAGGCAAGGTTCGCGCCCTCGCGCCCCTAGTCGCCGCAGGAGACGCCCCGGGTGTCGGGAGTCGCAAGCCGATTTCCGGCCACCGTAGGCGCGGGCCTGTGGACGGTGAGCGATGGGTAGCTCACCATCCGATAAGGACCAGGCCCGGGTCGACGGCGCGTCGTATTCCACGCGCGCCTCAAAGAGTTGTCAGCACCAACTGACGGGGTCCGCTAGGGCCAATGCCTGCCAGGGTTGCGAGTTTATCCGAAAGGGATATCGTGGCCCTGGCACACAGGCAAATGAAGGAATACGGGTGGGTTTTAGTCAGTAAAAGTCTGACACGCCCTCCCGCTCCGCCCAGAGCGGGAGAAGTTATTTGATAATTTCCCAACCAAAAAAAAAGGGCCTGTGCACACCACGTTTTTTAAACGCGCCGTTGACGCGAGTTTGTAGCGATACAGACGCGATTCGCACGCGAGGCAGTCTGTTCTGTAGGATAAATGCGCGCCGTCGACGCACGTTTCTAAAACGCGCGTCAACGGCGCGTTTAAAAAACGTGGTGTGCACAGGCCCTTAGTTAGACATCGTTGTCTCAAACCGCCAACGCTCAGTGAGCTAGCGTAGTTATGGTGAATATGGTGATCCATCCCACTGTATTAGAAAACTAGCTTTTGGCCGCGTGTAGATCGGAAGTTTTCCCACGGGAACGTAAACATACTACCGTAAAAAATATCCTTTATCCTTATCCAGGGCATAATCTATCTGTGTGCCTTCATCCAAGTCCGTCCCATAACATACAGTTACCCAAGCAGCACGCAAGCGTTTTAAATAAAATATTATTAATAAAGTGAGGAAGGGATCAAAGTCATCTTGGGCTCGGGGTTTTTTATTTCTTTTAAGTAACTCTAATGAGCATTATAACTTATGTATAGAGAACTGATATACAGCCTAAGTATTAAAAATATTCTATTATAAAGCTGATTAAAAGCCAATAGCTGTCTATTAACCGGTCAGACCCTACTGGTACCTAAAAGGTGCCGGAAGTAGTTTCCCGAAAAAACGCTCACCCTTAACGGAAAGTGCCGTTGACAGCTGTCAGTTGACGAAACTGACAGTTGGCAGTTGACTTGACGTAATTAAATGCTGTCCACTCGTATCGATAGATGATATCGATGATGTGATTTAAAAATATGAAATAGGTTTTTCAGGTTTGCGAACCTCTCGATCGATGTGTCTTGATTAGTGAAAGCCCTTTATGAAGCCCCCAAAAAGTGTTATTTTTGCTCTATCTCGCTTCCTTCAAAGATATAGCGGTTTTTGTGTTTTTTTTTTTTGAGGAATCTTGGTACAAATTTTTTATTTTGAAATTGAAACATCGTTTTATCGATAACATTGTTTTATTGATACGACAGGACAGCATGTATAAATGTCAAAACAACTGTCACCTGTCAACGGGGCTGACGTTAAGGAGGAGCACTCTATCAGACTATATCCGGTTTAACAGGCCAGGGTCTGAGAGGTATATAATTTACTTAGTACAGCTACTCAGACTATAACACTCTCCAAATACCGTTTAGGCTGTTTAGCAAATTGTCGCCTTTTTCGAATGTATAAAAACAATTTTTTTTGTTAATTAAATGAATATTTTACAACAGCTAAATCCATATGATGATTATCAGCTTGAATAATGACCACGGTGCCCGCACAACTTTTTTTTTTCTAACCTTAAAAACAAACACCGTGTTTGTATTTTTCTTTATGTCATGTGTCAGCTCGATTATTTTGTTGGCGCGTGAATATTTTGACGGAAAACATACATAGGTTTACAATAAATTTGAATCTGCACTTTTAATTCACCATTTAACACCATTAGATATCCAAGTCCAAGAATAGAATAGAATACTTTTTATTTATATCTGTAACTTTTATGTACACCATAAAAGTTACAGATATAAATGTTGAAATTTTACAAAGGGTGACACAATGGGTGGTCAAGATTATCTTTTATACTAATAAATATTATATAAAGAACAATTTCGCCATTCAGTACATATCTATTACACGTGTCATAGCAAATAGTTCGTTTAATTTTTATTATTTTGTAATTGTCTTCAAGAACCTATATAAAACACTTTTCATTACAAGATACCTATAAGATTATATTTGTAGTGTAATGGTTCCGTTGTTCACCGAATAACAGCTCCAATACAGCTATTGTCAGCTTCTCTTTAGGTTCTACAGCTACTATACAGGTCTACTAAGTACTATAATGCTACTTGGATACTTTCGTATTAATAATATTAGTATGGATGCCTTAGCCCTTAACAGGCTGATTATCACAACCAAAAATTTCTCTATTTTCCAGGAGGTGCCAAGAAGTACAAGGGCATTGGGGACTGTGTGAGAAAGACCGTCAAGTCACATGGAGTGTTCGGGCTCTACAGAGGACTCAGTGTTCTCGTCTATGGATCGATTCCCAAATCCGCCGTCAGGTAATAGCCATTTGCTTTCTTTTTTTGTGGGAATTTATCAAATCACTTCTCCCGCTCTGCGTGGAGCGGGAGGGCGTGTCAGACTTTTACTGACCCAACCCATCCGTGTTTTTTCCTGCCTGTGTGCCAGGGCCACGATATCCCTTTCAGACAAACCAGCAACCCTGGCAGGGTGAAGCTTAATAAGTGGGTACGGTAATTACGAAAGTTTATTTGTAGCCAGTAGATGATTTCATCATACACGTGTGACGTGATGTAGGTAATACGGAATTTGATTAAAACGCCGTGTAAATCTCTGTCCTACTCTTCAGGGTTTACGGGCGCGTGTCTATAATTTACAGCAGTAGGTAGATATCGTTAAGGGGACGATAACCGACTTTTAATGATTTTAAACTGAAAATCACGTCTAAACGAGTAGTGTTAATGATTAAAAAAAAATATATGACAAATAAGAGCATTTTCTCAATAACGCAATATGTGAATATTTTAGATTATGTTTTTATTACATAGTGAAATTAATTTGTAAAGTTGTGTCTAACGCGGATAAAAAACTGAGAATGGCGCAAAATCTACCAAGCGTATTTTTCTGAAACCTTCACCAATTTAAAGGTAATTTAATTATTGATCTTTTAGTATACGCGTTTTATTAAAATACCTTTTGTGTATAATAAATTAATAATGCGTCAAAATGGGGACAGCGCTCCTTAATGGGCAAGTCCTATTACTGGCTGAACGTACGACGCGTTGCGTGAGCTCAGTACAGAACACGCAAGCTAACCACTCAAGGTCACTGGCATATATCTGCGTCTTAAGGAGTCAGTTGTCATATTAATTAGTAAGCTTTATATGTTTGACTAGCTTTTGTTAGCGGCTTCGCTCGCGTTCAGTGTCTATCCCTCAGTTACAGTATTTTTTTTATTTGAGATTAAAGTTTCCTATGACCTTTTCTGTACCCGTGACAAAAATTTCACGAGAATATTGAGGAGTTAAGACTTGAAAGCGTATAAACAAGCTCACTTTCGCATTAATAATATTAAGTTAGGATTCAATTAAATACCAGCACAGCAACTAAATATCGATAAGATTCAGACTTTAAAGATTTCGTGAATTAGCTAGGGAGGGTCACAGAGTAACCCATAGCAGCGTAACCATAAAAACACCGGCCAAGTGCGAGTCGGACTCGCGCACACAGTGTTCCGTACCAATAACTATAAAAACGACAAAAAAATCATGTCTGTTGTATGGGAGTCCCCTTAAATATTTATTTTATTATGTTTTTTAGTATTTGTTGTTAAAGCAGCAACAAACATATATCATCTGTGAAAATTTCAACTGTCTATGTATCACGGTTCATGAGATACAGCCTGGTGACCGACGAACGGACAGCGGAGTCTTAGTAATAGGGGTCCCGTTGTACCCTTTGGGTACGGAACCCTAAAAACAATTTAAAGATTATAATAAGCCATGGCAGCTAAGAGATGACCCCTACTGACGGCGCCTGTTTACGAACATCACGCATGGATTAGCACCATTCCGGTCAACCATTTTGAAGGGAGCTAAATGATTCAACACACGCGCCGCCATCAGCGAGACTAATTAGAGTGAGCATGACATATTCTCAGCCGCCAAGGCACATGGAATGGCGGTTTTGAGGACCAGTAGTAACTAATAAGTAATAAGGGGCTGATATCTGCAACTCGTCGTCCAAGGTTCATGAGATACAGCCTGGTGACCGACGAACGGACAGCGGAGTCTTAGTAATAGGGGTGCCGTTTTACCCTTTGGGTACGGAACCCTAAAAAGAAATAATATAGTAGTTTTCGCCTCAAACTGGATAAAAAAACCTGTTGAAGTAGGTAGTTATGTGGAAAAATTTAACAGATTACTACAGCACGCGATAACGTTCGCTGCATTCCAGTGACCTTGAGTGGTTAGCTTGCGTGTTCTGTACTGAGCTCACGCAACGCGTCATACGTTCAGCCAGTAATAGGACTCGCCCATCAAGGAGCGCTGTCCCCAATTTGACGCATTATTAATTTAACACAAAACATAAGGTATTTTAATAAAACGCGTATACCAAAAGATCAATAATTAAATTATCTTTAAATTGGTGAAGGTTTCAGAAAAGTACGTTTGGTAGATTTTGCGCCGTTCTCAGTTTTTTGTCCGCGTTAGACATAACTTAACAAATTAATTTCACTATGTAATATAAACATAATCTAAAATATTTACATACTTATTGAGAAAATGCTCAGAAGAAGAGAAAAATCATATTTTTTTTAACTAATCATTAACACTACTCGTTTGGACGTGATCTTCAGTATAAAATCATTAAAAGTCGGTTATCGTCCCCTTAAGCGGCAAAACAACAGCGTCTCCAAAACTGATATACGGGTTTCGTATTGACACAGATAGAGTATGCTAGATACCACACGCCGTCCGACCAAGCGTGCCCCGAAGTTTGATGTGCTCAAACACCACAAACTTCGGGCATTATTGCGACTTCCTATTGCATGTCAAATGAAAAAATGTCAACGTACTTCCACTCCTGACGAAGTCTATTAGCTCACAGACGCGTTTAGCGACTGAGATTAAAATGATTCTGTTTACGTTGAGCACATCACTAATTGGCTGGAGTGACGTCATCGTAGGTATAAAAAAACCGGCCAAGTGCGTGTCGGACCACCCACAATGAAGGGTTCCGTAGTTGGGATGAATTTATCCCCAGAACAAACTTAACATTGTAGTTGAAAAACATGATCCCCCATACATTCGAACTGCACATGTAAGTTTGTACGCACAATATTGAGTGATTTACCATGTCATTTTAAGATAACAGACTTTTTATAGGTTTTCCTGTAATCTATAAGTAAAGAACTATTTTCTGTATTTTTATCCAAATTTTAGGCTCACTAGTTTCGGAGATAAGGGGGGGGAATGGTAATGTTTCATCTATTTTCTTATAATTTCAAAAGTGTGTATTTTAAAATAAAAAAAAAATATATATGAAATCCTTAAAACAAGCCCTTTGATTTGATATGTCACACGGTACAGCCAGCAAAACTTTTTTTTATTTTTTTTCTAATTTGCCCCCCAAAAGTGACCTCCATATTCAAAATTTATTTATTTATGAAACACAGCCGTGTTTGGGTCACGGAGTGTGTGTACCTTTCCACTTAATCGGCCCAGTAGATTCGGAGCAAATCAGCTGTGACAGACGGACAGACAGACAGACACGCGAGTGATCCTATTTGGGTTCCTTTTTTCCTTTTGAGGTACGGAACCCAAAAAGATGACACGCTCGGTTTTCATACTATCTAATGAACATGCGGTATCTAGCCTACTCTAAATCTGTGGGCATCGATATCAAAGCATGGTAAAGCAAAAAAAATTGGTGTTTTTTTTTGGGGTCATCAACCGCAGTGTAGTTGAAACATCAGTTTAAAAAATCAGTTTTTTAATGTAAACATCACAGACTTGATGGGTATCGATATCTTAACACGATAAAAACAAAAAAAAAAGATTTCTGAACTCATACTTCAAGTAACAAAACTGCAAGCGCTCATTGACTCCAAAGAAAAATCAATTTTTTTTTTATATATATTTTGTCCTGTTTGCCCCGTCACGTCTGCGGAGTTTTGCTAGCTAATTTAAGTTGACCCTGTATAGTGATCTTAAGACGCAGATATATGCCACTGACCTTGAGTGGTTAGCTTGCGTGTTCTGTACTGAGCTCACGCAACGCGTCGTACGTTCAGCCAGTAATAGGACTCGCCCATCAAGGAGCGCTGTCCCCAATTTGACGCATTATTAATTTAACACAAAACATAAGGTATTTTAATAAAACGCGTATACCAAAAGATCAATAATTAAATTATCTTTAAATTGGTGAAGGTTTCAGAAAAGTACGTTTGGTAGATTTTGCGCCATTCTCAGTTTTTTGTCCACGTTAGACATAACTTAACAAATTAATTTCACTATGTAATATAAACATAATCTAAAATATTTACATACTTATTAAGAAAATGCTCAGAAGAAGAGAACAATCATATTTTTTTTTACTAATCATTAACACTACTCGTTTGGACGTGATCTTCAGTATAAAATCATTAAAAGTCCGTTATCGTCCCCTTAAGTATTTTAATAATAGGTAGGTATTGAATGTACAGTCGGCGACCTGCGTTACCTACAAAGAAAAATACTGGAAGTGGGGTCAGGTTATGCAGGTCACCGACTGTACCACACGTAGGTCTTATGACCTGGATTATAACCGACGAAAAAAAAGGAGGAAGTTCTTGAGTCGAAGCGTATATTTTTTGGAATAATAAACGTATCAGTGTGGAGCAGTGGTGGCCCAGTGGTAACCAACGGTGGTGGTGGCCGACTTACGAGTTGTAGGTCGTGGGTTCGAACCCAGGCAGGCGCTTTACTTTGTTTAAATGATTTAATTACCACTGCTCTCATAACGGTGAAGGAAAACATCGTGAGGAAACCGGCATGTCCTAGAACCAAACATTCGAAGACATGTGACATCCACCAACCCACACTGGGCCCGCGTGGTGGATTACGGCCCACTCCCTCTCGAAGAGAGGAGGTCTGTGTCCCAGCAGTGGGAACATTATAGGCTGATTATGAAACGTATCAACTCTCAAGCATCCTAAATGCCAGATTCCCATTATGCAGTTTTATTATTTAGTTACACAAATACGCAAAGATTATGAAATACATAGTTAAGATAATTTAGAAGTTTGTTTGACAAGCAAGCGCTCGAGATAAGATTGGCTTGGATTACAGCATTCTGTTTTTGTTATTCGTGAATTTTCATTTCTAAAACCATCTCTCGACCTAAATTGATTGCGTGGTGTTGTTTTGAAATGTGTCTACTCAATAATATTCTTGAATTAATTCTTACACGGACAGACACAGGACACAGCGGTCAGCCTAAACTGGGTCTAATTTTACACCAGAGAGAGTTCCTTATACAAGAGGTAACATAAATAACGCACAACCTCATAAGGGGTCATTATACTCATCATTATGCACAACTTGTAGTATGGGACCAAACCTGAAATCGAGAAAAAAAATCTGCTGTTCCCATACACATTCCGTATACATTTATGAAA
The DNA here is from genome assembly GCA_948098905.1 of Tiliacea aurago. Lineage (NCBI taxonomy): Eukaryota > Metazoa > Arthropoda > Insecta > Lepidoptera > Noctuidae > Tiliacea > Tiliacea aurago. Next base: position 19,939,310 of record OX402596.1, read on the forward strand.
GAAAGAAAGAAAAAACTTATTGTGGGACTCGCACAGATCACAAATGATGATGATTATGTTCGCATCATCATCATTATTTCAGCCGAAAGACGCCCACTGCTGGACATAGGCCTCCCCAAGGGGGGGGGGGGGGTTTGCCATAATGGCCATGCTTGGGAGGCGGGTTGGCGATCGCAGTATATGTTCGCATAACTCATCAAAATACAGTACAGCTGATTTTTTTTCACGATTTCAGGTTTGGTCCCATATTAAGTTGCTCATAATGATGAGTACAAAGAACCCATATGAGTTTGTGCGTTATTTATGTTACGCTTTGTATAGTGAAAGTGAGTAGTAAGAAAGGATTTTTGAAAACCAAAAAAGGGGATGACAGTTTGTATGGGAGCTCGTAATTTTTGTCGATAAGAAATCCCATCAGGCGTGGCTTGTTAAATGATAACTTACAATTCATAGCTTGAAAGATGCACTAAATTCCTCTTTCATCAAGTCGTTATCATTACATAATCTGCCGGTTCATATACAAGAAGTACGGGTACTACCCGTTTCTTTATCCCTCGCTCTTTGTAACAGGTATGCTTGGACTCGAAACTCTAGAGCTGCGAAGGAGCTCGCAGGCAATCATACACTTTTACCATTTGCTCAATAACAAAATCGACAATCCATCAGCACTGATAGATATAGGCCTAAACGTCCCTATGGGAGCCATGCGGGGTGCGGGGGAGCGTGCTTTGGACCTATTTACTGATAGACTGAACAAAAAAATGCAAATGTTCACCTCACGCACTGTCATAGAAGTTAAATCATGACATCGACGTAACTAGGCCAATCTGTATTCAGCACAAGTTAGTAGTTAAATAGAATAGAATAGAATAGAAACTTTTTTTTCAGACACATAGTCCATAAATTACACAACATTACAATATAAAAACACAAAACACATCAAATAAAATAACATGCACGTTAAATAAAATAAACACAAATATAAATAAAATTATTTAAGGCACTGGAATGACGCTCTGTGAGTCGTCATCCAATGCCACATTATGGGGCTGTCCATCCTGCTGGCCACAGTAGCCAAAATACTGTTGGGACTATCGCGCACTCGCCGCATCAGGGACGCTATACGCAGACGCATCAGCGCGTAAAAATCCGGCACGCCGGTTTCCGCGAACATCCCCGACGCACTGCAAAAGCGCGGTAGTCCCAACATCACCCTGAAGGCATTGTTATATTGGACTCGCAGAGCACTGTACGAGTTTTTTGTATAACTGACCCATAGGGCGCACGTGTACAGAGACTGGCAAAGAGTGTAATTTTTACCTCTTCTGTATATCGAGCAAACCTACGGGCCAGCATGTTACATCTAACTGCCAATGCTCTGCGTTCCCTCTCCAAATCCATATCATCGGACAAAGCGTCAGTCACCCAGTGTCCCAGGTACTTGAACCGTGTCACTCTGGTAAGCGGGACGTCCCCTAAGGTGACCGATGGGACTGTGTCATAACATTTGTTACCCGCCTTAAAGACCAAGAGCTCACTCTTGGTTGCATTGTACCTGAGACCATGGGCCACCGCATAGTCCTCACAGATACGGAGAAGCCTTCTCAGGGCACTGATCGATGGGCTCAGCAACACCATATCGTCCGCGTAGCTGATGTTATTAATACTGTGTCCATCGATGGAGCATCCGATATTGGTGTTGCTGAGCTCACATATCAGTTGGTTTACATACAGGTTGAAAACCTTGGGTGAGCTGAGTCCCCCCTGCCTCACCCCGCATTCCAACCTGTATGCGTCTGACAGGACACCCGCCCATTTCACATAATTGTACTGGTTGTTATACCAGTACTTCAGAATATCAACCAGATCCCTTGGAAGGTTGGTGTCATGCGATAGTTTCCTCCATAGGCAGTCGTAGGACACTAGGTCAAAGGCCTTGGAAAGGTCAAGAAAACATGCATACACCGGTGTTTTCCTACTTGCATAGTATTGGACAGTATGTTTGAGACAGAGGATAGCTGTTTCTGTTGATAAATGTTGCTTAAACCCAAATTGGGCGTCATGTATTGTTAAATGCGTATCCAGCTGCCGATCAATCAGTCCGTCCAACACCTTTGCAATTATAGTCGCCAAGGAAATAGGCCTGTAGTTGTTTGTGTCACTCGAATCACCAGTCTTGTTCTTTAATATAGGTACAACTATAGTTTTAACTAAGTCGGCTGGTAGATAAGAGTGACTCGTACAAAAACTAAATAGCATTGCTAAGACCCGAGGTAAGTGCTTGCCTGCATATCGCAAATGCTCTATGCTCATGCTATCATGCCCCGGTGACTTACCCCTTTTTAAGCATTTTATGACAGTAGCTATATCCTTAGCCGCAAACCTAGTAGGCATATCTCCGGATCCCCCCACATTTTCTGACCCACCAGATGTTGGACCCAGGGGAGATTCAATCTTAAAGGATCTACTAAATAAGTTAGCGATTTCATTAGGGTCACCCCGCCCACACACCCGCTACACTCACGGGCAGGTTTGACTTGGGATTTAAACTGTTCGTGCTTTTCCAGAAACTACTGAAATTTTTCGTGTCATGATGACAAGCAATGTTAAAAAATTGTAACTGTACGTAAGTATACAGGAAAAGTTTTTAACCAGTGCGCAAATTTTTTTTGGTGGTTCAATATCAGTAATAGAACACATTTCCATTATTTATTCAATACTTTTTTTAAAATTTTTATCCTACTTTAACCCCACGGTCCCTAATGAAAGGACCATTTTAGCGGCCACTCAAATGCTGCTTGATCACGGACAGTTCAGAACCCCGAATCATGCACGAGGGTCTGGCAGACCCCGACTGGCGATCGAAATCGAAGAAGCCATCCTAAGCCCATTAAAGTATGAAGGAAAATTGGAATTACTCTTCAAATAACTTCAGGTCACGGTCTAAACATAAAAAAGTCTAGTTCGAACCAGATAAAATTAGCGATCAGTACATTGTAACCCACGTAAATACCTACGCCGGCGAATCGAGCGAGCGCACAGCTGATAGGTAGGTACTTTCGCGCGTTCCGCTTCGCCTCGCGCCGCCAGGTAGCCATACAACCACTTTTAAAGTAAACATCTTTCGTTAACGATATTTTTTGTTTTTTGTACTAAGACGTATCAAAATAAAAAATATATGTTTAATAAAACTCGTTTAAGTTTAATTTTTCAAAATTTGCGCAGTGGATTAACACTTTTCCTGTATATTGCGAAAATGGAACTTTGTCTACAAAAAGTTTAATAATATAATATAGTTCCTTGCTCTTGTTTCATGTTTTTTGACACATATGACAGGGCATATCACCCAGTCACTCTACATATAATATGTATATATGTTACCGGCCAAACCCAATTTTCGGATGAACTAGTTTCGCCTAGGCCAAACCAGTTCTCCCTACACGCGATAGGACAAACTAGTATAGCCTAGGCCAAACTCGATCATCCTGTTACCGATAGGATAAACCAGTTTAGCCTAGGTCGAATCGGTTTATCCTAGTTAGAATTTACATGCTTTAGGATAAACTGGTACGTCCTAGTCTGAACTAATTTCACTTTGTTTGTATCTTCTATAAACTTCTTTTCAAAGTAAACTGAATAAAAGAATACAATTAAAATGGTAAGTAATATTTGATATAATTACAAAATCTCTAATATTTACAAGATATAACAACTGAATCTATAATTGTGTTTGATATAATAATCAGTTAATATAATAAACGATTGATATAATTTTAAAGCAACTAATTTTTATAAGCATATCATACATTGAATATAAAATCGTTTGATATACCACTCAAAAGACATAAAACCTATTTAGTCTAATATGATAAACGTGCAAGCAAGCATGCAGCAGGCATGTTTTCTGTTACGGCTCCGGCGCTGCAGGGCTCCAGCGGTCCCATGCGAGCTTATCGTCACACATGTGTTTCACGCTCACCATCGAGGCTTCGGCTTGCTGACCGGCTCTGCCGGCCAGCCTCAGCCGTGGTGGGAAGCGTTGAAACCACCTGCTCCTCAGCTCGCGGGCCGCCTCGCCCCTACGCGCCTACGTGATTTTAAATAACACTCTAGCCAGTTTGGTTCCCGCAAGGGGCGCTCTACGGTGGATGCCATCATGCGCGTTCGAGCCCTCACGACAGGGGATGCTGTTGCCCGGGGTGGGGTCGTCTTGGCGGTGTCTCTTGACATCGCCAATGCCTTCAAAACCCTGCCCTGGAGTTGCATTAGGGAGGCACTTCGGTATCACCGGATGCCGACCTACCTCTGTCGCGTGGTCGAGGCCTATTTGACGGACAGGGCCGTCATCTACCCCGGTCACCAAGGAGAGTGGAACCGGCGAGAGAGGTCGTGCGGTGTCCCACAGGGATCGGTCATGGGGCCGCATCTGTGGGACATCGGGTACGACTGGGTGCTGCGAGCCGACCTCCCTAGCGGCGTCAGCGTAGTCTGCTACGCTGACGACACGCTGGTCCTGGCGCAAGGGAGGCCGCATGAGGCGGCGGCTGAACTGGCGGCACGTGGGGTTGTGACAATCGTCGATAGGATCCGGCAATTGGGACTCGAGGTGGCCTTGCACAAGTCCGAGGCCATGTGTTTTTATGGTCCTCAGAACCCGCCACTGTCGGGTTCCCAGATAACGGCGGGAGGAGTTCACATCGATGTCGAGTCGACGATGAAGTACTTGGGACTCGTCCTCGACAGCCGCTGGAACTTCGTGGTGCACTTCCGACGTTTGGCTCTCAGACTGGAGAGGCACTGCTTTGAAGCGGCTTCTGCCCAATCTAGGGGGTCCAAACGCCTCCTGCTGGAGGCTCTAAGCAGGGATCGTGCGGTCCATGGCCCTTTACGGGGCACCGGTGTGGGCGCGTTCTCTGAGGCTGCGACCAGCCCAGCGGTTGAACGCGTCCCAAAGGGTCATGGCCATCAGGCTGGTACGGGGCTACCGCACGGTCTCCCGTGAGGCGGCGAGCCTCCTTGCCGGACTGCCGCCGTGGGATCTGGAGGCAAAAGTCCTCGCGCACATTTGGGAGTGGCGCGAGGAGGTGAAACGCCGGGGTGAAACTCCGCTGCCGCGAGAAATCGTGGCACAGCGGACGGAGCTCCGGCGGGATCTCATGGCGGCATGGAGAGTGCGATTGTGGCAACCCAGCGCTGGGCACGCTACAATTGTGGCGATAAGTTTTCAGATAAGAACACTTTGAGGAGTGGCTAGAGAGGCGCCACGGCGTCCTCACCTTCCGCCTGACGCAGGTCCTCACCGGACACGGTTGTTTCGGGAGGTTCCTGTTCAGGATAAAGCGGGAGGAAACGCCCGGGTGTCACCACTGTGTGGATCGCCCGGAGGACACGGTGGCTCCACCGTGTCCTCCGGGCGATCCACACAGTGGAGGTCTGCCCGGCTTGGGCGGAGCACCGCCGTGTCCTCACGGAGGCGATCGGCGGCGCCGATCTCTCGCGTCCAGCCCTGGTTCAGGCCATGGTTCGGAGCGAGAGTGCATGGGAGGCCGTCACCTCCTTCTGCGAAGCAGTAATGCTCGCGAAGGTGGAGGCGGAACGCGTGAGGGTGAGGCAGGGTTCGCGCCCTCACGCTCTTAGCCACCGCAGGAGACGCGTCGGGAGTCGCAAGCTGATTTCCGGCCACCGTAGGCGCGGGCCTGCGGACGGTGAGCGATGGGTAGCTCGCCCGATAAGGACCAGGCCCGGGTCGACGGCGCGTTGTGTTTCACGCGCGGCTCAAAGAGATGTCAGCACCAACTGACGGGGTCCGTTAGGGCCAATGCCCGCCAGGGTTGCGAGTTTGTCCGAAAGGGATATCGTGGCCCTGGCACACAGGCAACGGAAGGAACACGGGTGGGTTTTAGTCAGTAAAAGTCTGACACGCCCTCCCGCTCAGCCCAGAGCGGGAGAAGTTATTTGATAATTTCCCACCCAAAAAAAAAAAAAAAAAGGGGTAGGGCAGACAAGACTACGTGGAGTCGGTTTTGCTGCGATTCGTTTCGGTCACGCCGCTCCCGCAGCACGCTCAATCAGATTTCAGATTAGAACGTAACAGTTTATCCTAAAGCATGTAAATTCTAACTAGGATAAACCGATTCGACCTAGGCTAAACTGGTTTATCCTATCGGTAACAGGATGAACGAGTTTGGCCTAGGCGATACTAGTGTGTCCTATCGTGTGTAGAGAGAACTGGTTTGGCCTAGGCGAAACTAGTTCATCCGAAAACCGGGTTTGGCCGGTAACATAATTATACATACAATACACCCACCCAATCATTAACATTAATTTGTTCTCTTCAATTTTGGCCAGTTTTGGGTCAAATCGATATAGAGCGAATGATACACGCGACGATGGAGAGAAACCTTTTTGGGTAAACCACAATTATTCAAACAAACATTAGGCACTTTCGATGAAACCGCATTTTCGTTTCAATTTTATCATGTTTTGGTTATCTTATCAAATTCAGAGATATGCCGTTATGTCTTGTCAAATAATAATGACTAACATCATTTGAGTCTACATTAAACTGGAAGGCATCGCTAGGCTACATATTGTTCCTGCCAGGGTTGCGAGTTTGTCCGAAAGGGATATCGTGGCCCTGGCACACAGGCAAATGAATGGTTTTAGTCAGTAAAAGTCTGACACGCCCTCCCGCTCCACCCAGAGCGGGAGAAGTTGTTTGATAATTGGCCATCCAAAAAAAAAAAAATGTTAGGTACAGTCGGTGACCTGCATAACCCGACCTGCTATTTTAATTGTATAATTTATTATTTTTATGACAGTTATTTTAAATTCTGTGATTACCTTAACTCACACTGATATTGTAATTTTTTAGGAAAACGTCTTTTTTTTTACAATATTTGTAAATATGTGAGCACCATGTATCTATCACATAATTAATTTATCTGTCATTGCTTCATTCTTAACTCTTTTTATTACCTATAAATTGTGGTATAGTAATTTTATTCTATGTGCATCGTCTTTACTGTATTCAATATTGTACAGGATTTTAAAAGAGTAACGGTGGAGTTTCTTGCCCATTCTTCTCCATACGAAACTACCTTTTGGAAGGGGCGACTAGAAATATTTCAATTATTTTTGTAAATATTGACGTTCAAAAGTGCCGTATGTTTGAAATAAACATTTTGACATTGACCCCCCTTCCTCTCTTCTTTATAATCGGGGTCAGGGTCAGGTAATGCAGAGCACTGACCGTACTATTTAATTAAAGAGATTACGAAACTATAGAAGATGTAACATAAATAACGCACAACCTCGTAAGGGGTCATGTATTCAACATTATTAACAACTTTTACTATGGGACCAAACATGAAATCGCGATAACAAAATCTGCTTTTCCCTACATTTATGTTCGCTTATCTCGTCAGAATGTAGGGGACAGCTGATTTTTTTTCGCGTTTTCACGTTTTTTCCATAGTAAAAGTTGTACATAATGATGAGTACAATGACCCCTTACGAGGTTGTGCGTTATTTAAGTTTTTTTTTTCGTCCCGCCATGTCCTATGTGGTCTGCCGCGACCCCGTCGCACTTTTTCAGGGCACCAATTCTGTGCCATTTGGGCCCATAGTTGGTCGCGTTTATCTTAATATACAAGCGGCGTGCGGCAGACATGGCAGACATGTCCTGCCCAGTCCCATTCAAGTTGAGCAGCCTTTTTTTGTTGTTGTTCTTGTTTCTTTGTATTTATGTTTACCTTGTATATTAAGATAAAATGCTATTTGTGCAAAATATGTTAAATTATGCTGTAGTAATTACAGCACAGAATAATAGTACTGACGATTACACGCTTAGGATTTTGCGACATCTACATTCGAAGAAATAATTTAAATGTTAATGTGATGAATATAAATGCTGAGCGCGAGGAAAGCCAAAGAAAACATAGATGGATTGTGTGAGGAATGATAAGAAAGAGAAGGCAGTGAATGATAAATGATTTATTTCTGTAAGTAGGTTTGTACAAACACTTTTACATGTCAATCATATTTTAAAAACTAGATGGGTTATATAACATAAAAAATAAAATAACTACTTATGCTTAATAAATAAATACTTATTGACACGATTTTACATTCATAATTTCAATAATTTGGTGTTACTCATTCAAATAATAATATATACACATTTTTATAATTCAATAATAATATAAATATACACTTTTTTATTAATTCGATCACTTCGTTATTTTATTTAGAATAGGAAGTACTGTGTGAAAAAATCATAATATTATGTTATTTCGATATCCGCCAGCACGCGTAGCATGACCAATTCTATCTCTATTCTACCCAGGGACAATTTTGGTTACCATTTTAGAAAAACCCTATCGAAAACCCTTCCAATGGGTAACCAAAATGGTCCCTGAAAAATACACACGTACCACCCCGTTACGAGTTAAGCCTTTCGATGGAATAACCCATTCAATGGGTTACCTTTATCATGATGTAACCCATTGAAAGGGTTTTATACTAGAATGAAAGGGTTTTCGATAGGGTTTTTCTAAGCAGTTAATCAAAAACCCATACGGTGTGGGTAATTTTGTATGGCTTAAATTAAGCCGTCCAAAAGGGTTACCCACACCGTATGGGATTTTATCGAAAACCCTTTCAATGTTCAGTTACTAAAATTGAATTTAAGCCGTTCATAAAGGTTCCCCATATCGTATGAGTTTTTGTTTAACCGCTTAGAGAAACGCTATCGAAAACCCTTTCATTGGGGAACCAAAATGGTCCCTGATACAAAGTAGCCAAAAGCCTCGTATTCAATACACTAAATATTTTGACAATCGTGTCCATTAGTTCCTTCGTCTCAGAAGATTAGATAGAAATTCTGCTGTATAGTTTCATGGTGCAACCTATCTGCGGGGTCAATTTAATGTAGCTAGCGAAACGCAAATGATCAAACAAAAAATATATTAATTTGATGAGTTATTTTTGGGGTCATCAACCACATAGTGAAGTCACTTGAAATATCAGTTTATTTTTTTAAACTTCACAGACGTTATAGGTATATCGATATCTAAACACGATAAAACAAAAAAACTAATTTTCTCAACTCATACTTCAAGTAAAAAAATTATTTGACTATAAAAACAGATTAAATTCAGAAGGCTTGTTACCGAGAAATCTCCGAAAGCCAATATGGTACAAACTAGACAAGATATTTGATTTCTCGTTCCTCATCTCTTCGTCCTTATCAAATTAAGCTCAAGCTTTTCTGTCAGTCAAATCAGTTCATAGCGGCTTGCGGCAACTGACAACAGGATCAGCGTCTATCATGTTTGTTTGTATACTGATAAAGTTATACTGTGACATCAGACAATTTTGTCTGCAAAAGAAAAAATACATAAACACAATACAATAAACACGTGATCTTGCTATATCGCTTGCAGTAGACCGAAAAAATGTCACTAAATACTAACATAAGCCTGTTTTACCGCTTACGGAGAAATATCCGATGGCGTTTAACTTATCTAGGAAATCATTTTCTATTTTTTATTAATTTCCTGGTAGATAGTTCCTATCCGGGCACTTTCAGGTCCATGTAGATTGTAGCGTGCGATTTTCACAACATTACAATAGTACTTGTAGGCACTTCCCTACGCAACAGCTAGATATCAAATTGCCGCTGATATTGATACTTATTTATTACCTTGACCTTTTGTTAACTTTGCTACTTTGTGCTCTATTTGTGACACAATTGATAATAATTAATATTTCTTTAGCAATAGATAGTACAACTCTGTAACAAAATAACTCCACCCCCCCCCCCCCCCCCCACCTTGGTTGGTCTAGTTGTCTAAGCGTGGGGTCCTTCCTGTGTTCGATTCCCGTGTTGGGAAAAGTGATGATAGGTGTTTTCTTTAGAGAAATTCTCAGATGTACCTAATTAAAATTGCAATTAATTAACGGATGTATTGTGTATTACGAAATGTATCATTAAACAAAACAAATAGTAGTAGAACACGCTGAAAACATGCAACTGGACGTCCTTGACCATAAGCGAATACAAGTGTCTTAAATCCATCAGACTAACGACCAAGTACCAGGGTTACATAACTCGACAGTAGTTGTCGCATTTCTATATAATCTATCCAAGTGTAAACTCGACACGTATATCTCACGTTACCGCAAAGTGGAGCATTAATGACTGATAACAACAGTTCATTGTGTCACTTAGCCGAAGGTTGATGCAGATAAACAGACTCAATGACATTCAGGGCATTGCGTTGCGAGGAGAATTTTCACGGATTTAATTTGTCTTTACAAATTTTACCGTCTGCTATTTCTGCTAGATATTCAGATGTCGCTTGCACTAAATAGCCTTTTTAAGAGTTCATAGTGTCCGTTTGGTGCCGGACGTAAAATAGTACCATCCCATTTCTTCCCGTGGGTGTCGTAAAAGGCGACTAAGGGACTTACTAGGGAATGGGCAGCAGCATTCTCTATGCATTTTAACACCATACTGCGATTGCCAACCCGCCTGCCAAGCGTGGCGATTATGGCAAACCTCCCCTTGGGGGAGGCCTATGTCCAGCAGTGGACACATCTTTCGGCTGAAATGATGATGATGATGAAGAGTCCATAGTACCTCAGCGCCACCTCACTCTTTATCTCGCTCGCACACTCACGCGAGCAAGCGAGACGTGTTCAAGGCGCCGATAGTTTAGGTAATTCTTTCTTACGATGAAAATAATGGTAATTAAAAAAAAAACATTATTATTACCTGCTTTTATTTAGTTCAGTTATTATGCAAAGTTTCATGATCTAATTTGAAGTATTTTTTGAATACTAGCAGTTTATTGTTCTGTTTGAAGGTAACTTTGTATTTTTTTTTATGTCGAGTAAATTGTATGGAATTTTGTTTTCGTCAAACAGTACTTTACATAAAAAAATTAAAGTACTTTACATTAATCCTCAACTTGACCATTGACCAAAATTAATGCTGCAGTATTTTCGATGTAACGGAAGATCAAGCTAAGCAATTTGAGGTATTGTAGACTCTTAAGTGTCAAGTAGTATGTCCTTTTTGCCATTCATGGCTCGGCGCATTAGTGCTCCGTGCACTAGAAAAGTGTCAGGGCAAAACAATAATTTTACCTTGATTCATAGGTCGAGCTGAGTATACAAGAGTCATTCCCTCTGTCTTGGACGCCAAAATAAAACGAATTTACTGCTTGATTTCGAATGCCATATGCCCGATGGCTAATTCCCCGAAGTCATCAGATGAACTTCCGAATTGCCGAAAATCCATAGCATCGATGTACCACAATTTTGAATAGTCATTAGATTGAGCGTCCGTTTCGCCGAAAAGCCATTGTAACGTAGTCCTATCCATCGAATGTCTATTGGCTCAACGTGCCCAATAAATCGAAAACTATTCTACTTAGAATATTCAAGAAGAGCAAAAGAAGGAATGTAAAATGACGGTTTTGTCTGTCTCTAGTAATCTCCAGCATAAGCATAAGCATAATCAGCCTATAATGTTCCCACTGCTGGGACACAGTCCTCCTCTCTTCGAGAGGGACTGGGCTGTAATCTACCACGCGGGCCCAATCTCCAGTTGGTCACCTAAATAAAATGCTTTATAATTGTCTTTCTTTGTAAACTGAAATACTTACAAAAATTAAAAAAATATTGCTGTATTGTTACTTAGTGTGTCGTTTTCTCATACTTGTAACCGCACTCTTGAGATGTCACGTGCTGGAGATTCTAAAACAAATGACTCGAAGATACATCAAATTCCTGTCCATGAAATGGCAATAAATTAAAATGCTAAAAACATGAAAACTGTACCAACCAACACTGGAAACTGGTAGGCTTGAAACTTTCCACGAAAGTATCTGTACTATATAGGCAATCATAGATTATTAGTGAGTATGGCTAAAAAACAGCAATTAGTACTCGCGGAGTACAATCTTAACGCATTGGTCACGTGAAATACTAGCTATAATAAACCGGATAGGAACAATGATCGAATAGGTATTTTAGTACTTACCATAATTCAAATAGTAGCTGTCGTCGAACGCTTCTTTTCCCTAAAATATGATGTAAATAGATTGTTGAAATACAAGTCAATGTGCTAACTGACGGCCAAAACAAACTCAAGGCCAAACATTATGATATTACATCATAGCGAGCCTTCCCGAAATCCCAACCGATGTATTGCATAAGCAAGTCATCGATCGAGCAGCTCAACCCTATTTTAGGGAGCTACATATACGTATGACCTCAATCTCTACGCTCCCATGTATAGGGTTTCCCAAATTGAATGAAACAGTTGTCTAACCTCCCTTGTCTCATTTTAGTGTGTTATTTAGAATCCAGTTATAGGTATTTCAATTTAGCTGTTACTCGCCACTTCGTGTAGGTACCTACGTGTATTTTTAATGCAAATAACCAGGATTAAAGTAGGCTATATCCTTCTCCAGATCCCAGGCTAACTATCTGTAAAATTTCATAACGATCGGTTCAATGGTTTAGGCATGAAAGGGTAAAGACAGACAGTTACTTTCGCGTTTTTAATACACTCCCGGACTCCTAAATCGAGCCACCCTGTATTTTTATGTTTATAAAAATAACTTTCGCGTTTTTAATACACTCCCGGACTCCTAAATCGAGCCACCCTGTATTTTTATGTTTATAAAAATACAGGGTGGTCGTTTCCTATGGAGAACGGCCGGCAAGAACTCCACGGTTACTCTTCTTCTTCTATATTATAAAGCTGAAGAATTTGTTTGGTTGAACGCGCTAATCTCAGGAACGAAGAGGTTCGAATTGAAATAATATTTGTGTGTTGGATAGGATTTTGGCTTTGTTCGGACTATTTATGTTAGGAGATGGTTTACATGTTTTTTTTTTTTTAGATAGGTAGGTAGGGTAGGCAGGTAGGGTAGGTAGGTAGGCTAGGCAGGTTGGAAAGGTAGGGTAGATACTTAGCGCTACCCGTGCGTAGCCGGGCCGGGAAAGGTAATAATATTATAAATGCGACAGATTGTGAGGATGGATAGATGTTTTTTACGCTTTCACGCAAAAACGACTGTACGGATTTAGATGAAATTTGGCACAGATATAGTTTATAACCAGGATTAACAGTTTTTATTCCGATATTCCCACGGGATCGAAACTTATGCGGGTGAAACCGCGGGGCGATGCTAGTTTAAAAATAATGAGCTTTTACAATGTTTTCAAGTTAGTGTTAATAGGTATGGGAGGACAGTGTAGGCCCGTCAACAAGAACTTAACAAAATAGAAAATGGTTTACAAAGCTACAGTATCTAAAGCCAGCACAGCTTCGAGACTTTCATGGACTTTGTTTTGTAATTTATGAAATTGAAATTGTATCATTTTAATGATGAATTTTGCATGCCTGAATTGGTACTTCACAGTGGACTGCGCATTCACTTGACATCAGAAGGCCAATTCTCGTAATTTAAAACGTTCAAAATCTAGTCGCAATCTCATCTTGGCGACAAACAAACGTCAAAAAATTGTCAAAATGTAGGGAAATAAGAGGTATTTTTGACAGATTGAGACTGAGATCAGACTGTGAATGTTCTTAAAATTAGTAGAATTACCCCTCTGGAAATGTATTATTATGTACTGTGTTGAGCAATACATTTTTGAATTTGGACTGACTGTTTTCGCTCGAACTGTTAAGAGACTCGAAGAATGTGGCATTGAGGTTATAATAAATAATACAATTCTTTATTGACATAAAAAATGTGTACAAACAAAGTGAAGCCCTGACTCCTGCGCTAGGTAAAAAATGTGTACAAACAAAGTGAAGCCCTGACTCCTGCGCTAGGTAAAAAATGTGTACTACAAACAAAGTGAAGCCCTGACTCCTGCGCTAGGTAAAAAATGTGTACAAAGTGAAGCCCTGACTCCTGCGCTAGGTAAAAAACCTGTGTTACAGGAGCCAGTGTCTTCTTCCAAACAATAGGTTCTGGATTTTATGCAATATACATCGTTTGAATTTACTTACGACAAACAAAAGTAATAATTAAAATAGCAAAATAGTAGTTACATTCATAATTAAAAAATAATAATTTATGATTAAAATAGTTATTAGGTAAATACAGTCATTTGGTCCAGTCCGACGGTTGTGACGGGACCACGGCTAGTACCACTAAATAACGACCGATACATTATCATCAATGCCTCGGTGCTCATGTGATGTCTTATGCGGAGTTGGCCAAGATTTCATTTTATGCATGATAATTGATAATGCAAGAGCGCACACTGCAAGAGTTGTTCGAGAATACCTGCATGACGTTAGTATTGCAGTAATGAAATTTCCAGCAAGCCCTAATACTGTTCTTATAGTCGCAGTTTCACGAAACTGAAGAAAACGGAGCCTAACGAACAACGATGTCCACAGGTGTGAAACCTGTCACCTATAATACTACGAGTATGCGATAACAATCTTACACCACAATACTATTGTTAAACATGGCCTCGTTATCACTAGTATTCAAATGATGGCGGTCAGTGTACTTGTAACGAGGAAAATATTATGCAGTCCGGAATTGTGTGACACGATCTACAGAATACGGGACAATTTATGCCACGAAAACGCTACTTACGCTACATTAATGACATCGCATTTAGTCAAAGTCAAATTATTTATCACAAAAGGCACTTTTGAACGTTAAAATTTATTTAAAAAAGAAATAGCATTGATTCTAGTCACCGCTTCCAAAAGGTATTATCGTATGGAGAAGAATGAGCAAGGAACTCCACCTTTTTTAAAATGTCTTACAATTTATTGTGTACTAGCTTTTGCCCGCGGCTTCGTTCGCGTACTTTAGAATTTGACAATCATTTCGGGTTGTACTTTGCTTTTTGAAATTTAAAGTGCTATTAAATACATCCCCTAACATAATTCAATCATGATTCGAAAGACACGTGGCGCCATCTATTATGATAAGAACGTTATTGTTGTTTTCCTCGGGAACAGTACTTTTTCGGGATGAAAGGTACCCTATGTCCGTTTCTGTACACCTGACAACGTATATGCAAAATTTCAGGATGATCGGTTTAATGGTTTAGGCGTGAAAAGGTAACAAACAAACATACTTTCGCATTTATAATATAACTAGCTGCGCCCCGCGGTTTCACCCGCGTAAGTCTCGATCCCGTGGGAAAGCCACCCTTAAAAATAGATAGTAGCCGATTCTCAGACCTACTGAATATGCATATAAAATTTCATCAAAATCGGTCAAGCCGTTTCGGTGGAGTATGGTAACTAACATTGTGACACGAGAATTTTCTATACAGGCTGACTTTGAAAACATGCGACAAAATTTAAGGGAGTGTTCTACCCATCAATATGAACAACTTTTACTATGGGACCAAATTAGAATTCGCAAAAAAAAAAGTCGACTCTCCTATAAAGGTACATAACCGAATGGACCATTTTGTATAAGAAGGTTGACTTTTTTTTTTTCGAATTCTTATTTGGTCCCATAATAAAAGTTGTTCATATTGATGGCTAGAACACTCCCTCAAATTTTGTCGCATGTTTTCAAAGTCAGCCTGTATAAGATAATAAAAGTTAGGATAGGTACATTAACTATTTAATTATAATACAATTATATGTGAAGACGATGTACCTAGATTAAAATTATTATACCACAATAGGTAAAAAGAATTAAAAAACCGGCCTAGTGCATGTCGGACCACGCACAATGAAGGGTTCCGTAGTTGGGATGATTTTATCCCAAAAACAAACTTAACATCGTAGTTGAAAAACATGTTCTCCCATACATCGATATACGTTACGGTCAATTCTCCAACTGCAAATTTAAGTTGGTCGACTATTACTCGTTAACTTGTGAAGCCTACTTAGCTGTGATAGTTTTCCTTTTAATTTCGTTATATATACTATTGCCATGAATTTTTTCATATATCCAAAACCAACCATTTAGCTGGCAGGGGGGGGGACACTTGACTCTAACAAAAAATAGCACTTTAAAGCTTAATATTACGCAAACGGATCCCTTAATTGAAAAATGGTTTTGCCAAACCCACAATATTTGTCAACGTCCTATCCAACGATACCCCACACCATGGAATAGACGAGAAAAAAAAATATCATCCCCATTTCACGTGTAAGGGAGGTACCCTAAAAAAAAATGTTTTTCATAATTTTATTTTACCATTTTTTCGGCATGATTAATATGTATACCCATGCCAAATTACAGCATTCTAGGACTAAGCGTCTCTGAGCTAAGCTGGGGACAGACGGACGGACGGACAGACAGACAGACGGACATGATAAGGGTTCCTTGTTTATTACGGAACCCTAAAAAGGAAGCAATGAGAAATAAATTAAATAGGTGATAGATACATGTTAAGGTGCTCACATATTTACAAACATTGTCCCCCTTATTACAAAACAAGGTTTATCTTCAGACCCAGGTTTAAATCATGGAGTCATTATTGAATTTCGAACTTTATTCCGACTATGGTAAAGTTCCTAAACACAAAACTGACAACTTAGTACTGACCTAAGTTTTCAGTTTGGTAAAAAGAACGGTATTTCAATCACTGTTACGTTCTTATTTCAAAAACTGGCTCCATGGTTTAAGCCATGTCAAATATAAATCTTGTTTTGTAATAAGGCGGTGTATGTTTTCCAAAACAAAAAAAAATACCTAAGTAATAAGGTTAGTGTGTGAGAAGGTAATCACAGAAATCTGAATGTAAAATAACTGTCATAAAAAAAATTTCATTGTACAATTAAAATACCAGTTTGATTTTGTTTATGAGATTAGCCAGTCTGCTTAATTGGTAGTGGGATGGGTTGGGGATTGGGATGCTGACTTTTCTGGATGCATGCATAGCGTTACTGCGACGTCTACTTCAGTATCTGGCGGAGGCTCTGTTCATGCACCCCAGCATACCGATTAATAATGAAGATCTTTTTAAGGCAACGATAACCGACTATTAATTATTTTATACTGAAGATCACGTCTAAGCGAGTAGTGTTAATGATTTGAAAAAAAAAATGTTAAATTAGAGCATTCTTCCAATAATATATGTCTAACGCGGATAAAAAACTGAGAATGGCGCAAAATCTACCAAGCGTATTTTTCTGAAACCTTCACCAATTTAAAGATAATTTAATTATTCATCTTTTAGTATACGCGTTTTATTAAAATACCATTTTTTTGTGTATATTAAATTAATAATGTGTCAAATTGGGGACAGCGCTCCTTGATGGGCGAGTCCTAATTACTGGGTGAACGTACGGCGCGTTGCGTGAGCTCAGTACAGAACACGCAAGCTAACCTCTCGAGGTCACTGGCATATATCTGAATCTTAAACATGTTGATTTGTGACTAGTTAGTGGTCCAGTAAAAATTTATCTAAGTAACAATAGCCTAATGTCAACTGCTCATCACTTTTTACAACAATATGTGCTTTTCCCGTTGCAGGGACGTTAATTGTTGAGGAGTTCTTCTGGTAAGAACCATCAGCTCAACCATCAACTTCGCCTTATGCATTGTGACGAGCATAGGTACATTATTCAGCAACCATATTAAAGTACCTACTACCTAATCGAATCGCAACCCGTGAAATACTTATTATTAAGTAGTTCCGGAGGCCATCTGTGGTCTTCATAATCAGTTCCACTTCGCTAAATGGTGGTTTCCAAGAGCAAGTGCACGACTTCATCATCATTCATCTTTCCAGCCGAAAGACGTCCACTGCTGGACATAGGGCCTCTCCCAAAAGGGGGGGGTTGCCATAATCGCCGGGCTTGGCATTTGGGTTGGCGTTCGCAGTATGGTGTTAAAAGGCATAGAGAACGCTGCCACCCATTCTCTAGTAAGTCCCTTAGTCGCCTTTTACGACACCCACGGGAAGAAATCGGATGATGCTATTCTTTACGTCCGGCACCACACGGAGCACGGAGTGTACGACTTACTTTACAAAATACCCAAATCGCTTTATGTGTGCCTATAAAATTTGAGGATTTCCCTCGATTTTCATGGGATCCTCTCATCAGATTCTGACTTGGTGACAAAGGGACCACCTCGAGACCATACCCTTTCAAACAAAAAAATCGTTTTCGAAATCGGTCGACGATTGACAGAGAAATAGGTGAACCACTGAACATACATGTACAAATAAATAATAAAAAAAACCATAAGTACAGACTAACATTATAACCTCCTCCTTTTTGGAAGTCGGTTAACACTTAAAAAGATACTTAACACCTCAGATTATAGAAAAGAAGCAGATAGACCGCGCGGAACAATAAAGTGAGGCCCGTTTGTAGACATGTGTGCGTTACAGCCACGTGACAGCACTATAAGAACAGGTGCCTCTATGTGTGTGTACGGTTGCCAGGAAAATGAAAAAATTTGCCATAATATTTCATTACATGAAAAAAAAAAAGCTTTTTTTTTCTTAAATCAGTTATTTTTATTAACAGTATACGTCAAATTAACAATACCCATATATACGATACATTTGCGATATATTTTTATTTTGAGACACCATCATTTTATTGTTTTTGGTAGCTATATTTACTTTCTGGTGACGTCATATAACCCATGATATAGCAAATCGACTGATGTAATAAGTATTATAGAATCCATTAACTAGTTACACTTACGAAGACACATACATACTTATTTATTTATAAACATACTAACCAGAAAAGGCGATAAATAAAACACTATTATTGACATAAATATTTTTGTAAATCGATACTCCTTTAGCCTATACTTATTTCCTAACTTAGGGGTAAATGTTTCAATATAAACTAGCAACACCGAATGATTTTTGTTAAGGTTTTGTGTTTCAAGATGTCACTAACAATAAACACGTAAAATAAATCCAAATAGACAAATAATCAATATTTTACGTATGAAAGATACTCCATCTTATTTCTTTTGTTTTTGGGAACAGTTTTCACAATGTTTAAAAATACAAGACGGCATCATTCTGAAATTATCTGTTAGAGCCCGTGACGTACTAACGATGCGACGCTTCGTGCTGTACTGAATCGAGAGTGTATTCGCTTTTGAATTTGTATTTGCTTTGTTGGCCGCACTCTCGGTGTTTCGCGCGGTCTATCTGCTTCTTTTCTATAATCTGAGCTTAACACTTATTAAAATACTTCATTCTCCCCAGACAGAGGTTTTCCATGCGAATGTTTTACCACAGAAATTACTTATCGGACAAAAACTTACCTACTAATTCTTCTTCCTCAGATTTGGTGTGTTTGAACAAGCTCGGATGTACATGGTAACAGAAGATGGCACCCTATCGGCGACCGGCAAGCTGGCTTGCGGTCTGGCGGCCGGAGTCTCCGAGGCTATCTTCGCGGTCACCCCCATGGAGACCGTCAAAGTCAAGTTCATCAATGATTTGAGGCTCGAGAAGCCGAGGTTCAGAGGATTCTTCCATGGAGTCAGGACTATTGTTAGGGAGGATGGTGAGTATCTCAAATTTATAACCTAACTAGCTGTTGTCCGCGACTTCGTCTGCGATGCAGGATGAAAAGTAGCCTTCTCCATATCATGGTCTACCCATGTGCCAAATTTCATCCAAATCTGTTCAGCCGTTTTAGCGTTAAAGCGCAACAAACAAACAAAATCACTTTCGCATTTATAATATTAGTTAGAATTCATTGTAGAAAATGGCAGTGTGCTGGAAAAAAAACCGGCCAAGTGCGTGTTGGACCACGCACAATGAAGGGTTCCGTAGTTAGGTTGAATTTATCCTAAAAACAAACTTAACATTGTAGTTGAAGAACATGTTCTCCCATACATCGATATACGTCACAGTCAATTCTCCAACTGCAACTACAAGTTTGTAATCGCAAAAAAAAAAACTTTTTTTTGTGATAAAACTACAAATTTATAATTTTAGGACTTTTTCCTATACTTGTGCTGTGAGACCTTGCTTCTTGCCAAATTTCATGATTCTAGGCCAACGGAAAGTACCCTTAGGTTTTGATTTATTTGCGAGTATCGAAATAATATGTCGCATAAAACGCCTTATTTTTTTATTGCGTTAACTTAGAAGCTTGATTTTTTTAGAGCTCCAAGGGACCATGGACTTACGTATTTGATATTAATTTCAACTTGATACACGCGTTCCTGAGAAAAAGGGTCTTGACAGACTGATAGACAGACAGACAGACGGACAACGAAGTGATCCTATAAGGGTTCCGTTTTTTTCCACTTGAGGTACGGAACCCTAAAAACACCAAGCAATTACCCATGCCACGAAATAATTGGAGGTCATAGGGGGAGGTCGCCCAGTAGTGGGGTGATAGAGGTCCACAGACACTGTAACTTTATTTATCTGAATGCATTCAAGGGCAGTCTAGGGGACCGCACGCAAAATACGCGCTTGGACGTGGAGTTGCAGATATCAGCCCCATTACTATACTACTGGTCCTCAATACCGCCACTTCATATGCCTTTAGAAATAAATAAAAGAGTGTCCGTAGAGTTTCTTGCCCGTTCTTCTCCATAGGTACAAAAAAAATTACCTACTACGCTTTGGAATGGGCAAATAGCTTAATCTTACTGACTGACCGACCCCTTACAATTCAAAAGTGCCTGTAATTGGTTTATTGAAATCCTTTGACTTTGACCGCCTTATTACAAAACAAGATTTATATTTTGACATGACTTAAACCATGGAGCCAGTTTTTGTAATAAGAACGTAACTGTGATTGAAATACCGTTCTTTATACAAAACTGAGAACTTAGTTCGGTACTAAGTTGTCAGTTTTGTGTTTAGGAACTTTATCATAGTCGGAATAAAGTTCGAAATTCAATAACGGCTCCATGTTTTAAACCTGGGTCTGAAGATAAACCTTGTTTTGGAATAAGGGGGTGAGAGTTTGATTCACTAACAGATGGTCGAACTAGCAGTTCTGTTGGTCTTCTTAACATGTTAAGAATGTCTGAACAACCTCAACCGGTTGGGCTTGCGACACTTTACGACAGCAGTGCGTCAAAATCAAAATTATTCAAACTAGGCTGATAAATAAATGTCCGTGTGGTGCCGGAAGTAAAGAATAGCACTAACCCATTTCTTCCCGTGGGTGTCGTAAAAGGCGACTAAGGGACTAATTACTACAGAATGGGCAGCAGCGTTCTCTATGCATTTTAACACCATACTGCGATCGCCAACCCGCCCTCCCTTTAGAGGAGGCCTATGTCCAGCAGTTGACGTCTCTCGGCTGAAATGATGATGAATGATGATGACGGCACGGTTGGCGCAGTGGTTAAGCGATTGACTGCTGCGCTGCGTGTCGCGGGTTCGATTCCCGCACGGAACAAATATTTGTATGACCTACAAGTAGTTGTTCCGGGTCTGGCTGTTTGTGTATGTGAATTTAAATGTTTGTAAACGCACCCACGATACAGGAGAAATTCCTAGTGTGGGGCAACGTTTTTTTTTTTTAAATAATCAACAGTTTTGGAACGTTAAAATTACCATAAGACAGTCCCCCAAAACGCCCGCCCTCGACCACTTCCTAGTGCTTTAGCTGGGAAGAAGTGGCGCAACAAACTCCCCAGCAGCACAGCTGTCTGTTAATAAGGTTTTCAACTGTAATTTCATAAATCTACTTCATTTCCCAGGTGTCGGAGGCCTATACAAGGGCGTAACAGCGACAGTGATGAAGCAAGGCAGCAACCAAGCCATCAGGTTCTTTGTGATGGAGTCACTGAGGGACTGGTACAAGGGAGGCGACCGGGACAAGCATGTGCCCAAGTACATTGTGGCGCTTTTCGGTGGCATGGCTGGTAAGATCTTACAATTTTTCCTTCAATAATTGTGTACCTACTTATCAAACTATTACTTGGTCAAAAACTTTAAAAAAATATCACACTTGTCCAGTATTCTTCGTGCTTTAAACACCTAAGATTTTTGATGCGACCCAATGAAGGTTTGATATAATTATAACATATTTTAGACTAGCTTTTCCCCGCGGCTTCGCTCGCGTTCTTTATAAATTATATCCTGTGTTATTTTGATATTTATGCTATATTACTGTAATGTTTCTGTTTTTGCGTGAAAGAGTAACAAACATACATACCATCCATCCACTCCATTGATGTATTAAATAGGAAGATATGGTACGCGCTCCTCGATGTGGACCGCATGAATTAGGGGAAAAGACACAATCGACCTGCATTACTCTCGGTTTGCGGGGAATACCCGAATCGTAGTTTGTTTCCGAGTTGTTATGGGTACGTAACAGTGACAATTATTGCTATCTCGTTCCCGCTATAGCCCGCGTAATATGTCTCTCTATTTCGGTTGTCGAGCACATGACGCACGACATCGGATTCATTTAATATTTACGTGATGTTAGAGTGGCCTATCTTCCTATTTAATACATCAATTCATCAATTATAATAGCAGTATTTTAGCACATTTATAGTCTGCCATTTTTTTTTTTGGGTGAGAAATTATCAAATAACTTCTCCCGCTCTGGGCGGAGCGGGAGGGGGGCGTGTCAGACTTTTACTGACTAAAACCCACCGTGTTCCTTCAAATGCCTGTGTGCCAGGGCCACGATATCCCTTTCGGACAGACTCGTAACCCTGGCAGGCATTGGCCCTTTCGGACCCCGTCAATTGGTGCTGACATCTCTTTGAGGCGCGCGTGGAACACAACGCGCCGTCGACCCGGGCCTGGTCCTTATCGGACGGCGAGCTACCCATCCCTCACCGTCCGCAAGCCCGCGCCTACGGTGGCCGGGAATCGGAGATTATGTAGACCTAGGTTTTGTAATATTATTTTGAACTGCTCTAATAACTTCCCCATTTACTCTTACAGGTGCTGCATCAGTATTCGGCAACACACCAATAGACGTGGTCAAAACTAGAATGCAAGGTCTCGAAGCAGCCAAATACAAGAACACCTGGGACTGTTTTATCAAGACCTGGAAGGCAGAAGGTCCCCTCGCGTTCTACAAGGGAACGGTACCCAGGCTATCTCGAGTAGTGTTTGATGTAGCGATTACTTTCACTATTTACGACTCAATCATGGATCTTTTTAACTATGCGTGGAAGTAGAGGTTGAGCAACCATCTTTATTTGTAGGCATTAATTTTCGAATGAGTTGGTTCTTATAAAGTCGTGGTGACAGGAAAATCACGAACGATAGTATAAGGGCCTCATCATACTAGCGGTTTGGAAGCGGCTGCGGGGCGGAGCGGACGCGCAGCGCATGCGTCGCGAACACGCCGCGGCTGCGCAGCGAGGACGTCGCGGATGTGAGGAAGAAGAAAGTGAGGCGGGGCGGCCGGGCTGGCGTTTGTACGAGACAGTATTCACGGCGATCTTGTTGCGCGTCCGCTACGAATTCGCTGCGCAGCCGCGGCGTGTTCGTTGCGCACCCGTAACCTATTCGTTGCGCGCCCGCTCCCTTTTGAGGACGCTCGCAATTCGCTAGTATGATAACGCTCTAATTTACGACACGGCAGAAAAACTTGAGAATTTTCAGGATAAAAATGTTGTCAGTCTATGTTTGATCAGGCAGGCTAACATCGACAGGCGACAGAATTTTGCAGTCGCATTATCTCGCGCGGAAATAAGATACACCCGAAATAGGTACATCTAACTAAATCCATTCTAAAACACAAGTTAAGGCGCTGACAAGAGGCAAATGATCTAAGTAGGCTTGTCTTAAACAAAAAAAAATGTCAAATCTATACAGTTTGTGGTAGCGGAAAAAATATATGTTATTCTTGAATATATTTCTCAGAACTTGGTTGTTACCAAAACACGTTAAGAAAAAAAACTCTATAAATTAACGAACTAACCTTTTGGTTTGAGTTCCAATCCAAAATATCTGTCAACGTACGGTTGGTATAATAATAAGAACGTCTTATTTGAATGCAGAACTTGGTTGTTTTTTTAATTACTCAACAATTTTTTTGACTAAATAGATAATTACTTCATATTTTGCAATATATTACAAGCGTTGTGTCATCGCGCTTCACTTTATTTTGTACGCAGTCTGACAGTGACAGCGCTTTAGCTGTTGTCAGCGTCTTAAGACAAATTTTCTTCAGCACGTCTTAGTAAGAACTGGCTCCTATATACAATGTATAGGTAATGTGGCGGTAGGCTATCTATATGTATTTTTATGCTACGCTCGAAATACCAAAGTAGAGCTAGTATGCAACCAATGTTGTGTTGTATACAAACTCCCGATACCTCGTATTATACAGGGTCAAATTAAACGTGATGGATATCAATATCTAAACAAGAGGGGGGCATCAACCGGTAACATGAAATAACTAACAGTTTAAAAAAAAAACTGTGTTTTAGTGTAAAAAAAGTGACTTGTACAAAATGGCATCGCAAAAATCATAAGACTTGTTTAGATCATACCGTCACATTAAACCTATGTTATAGACTCATTTCGTGTAGATGTATAAATAATAAAATAATGGAGCTGCGTTTGCAATCAATATTGTAATTTTAAGTTCCACTTTTTTATTTTAAGTGTGTAGCTTGAGGCCATCACAGATTTCGCTATAATAGTAAATATTATTAATCTGCTAAAACAAATATTATTATACAAAATAAAGGTGGAATAAACTCTTCCTTTTTGAAAGTCGGTTAAAATATACAGTAATTTTTTTTTTTTATTATTGTTCCCTGTAGGAGAATACGCTTTTGCCGTTCAAAAGGGCAATTTACAGGGTGAATCCAATACTATAGATTATGTTGGGATGTTTTTTTCCTGGGCCTTTGACTGCTTTTAAGTAAATCAAAACTATATTTTTGTAGGACTTACATTATAGTAAGCTATTGTTTTTGTGTTGTTTAATATAATGTGTCATTCAGCGATTGCAAGCGCAGCTTTCATGAGGTCCTGGGTTCTATTCCCGGGTCGGGCACTATTAGCCTGAATATCATGAATTAGCTAAATGTGGGTGCATCGTGATACACCTATGCCATTTGTGCAAGTAGTTACAGTAAGCTCAAGGGTCGGCGGAGAGCAGTTTGGTAAGCTCGTTCCGGGTTGAAAGAACTATTGTTACTTCATACAAAATATGCAAATGCTTTCCCCATTAGGGATGTATTAAAATAGTGTAGTTTGTTGACATGAACCAGGGTTTTTATATGTATGTTTATTGTAATTTATATTTAATTTCGTAAATAATTATCAGCGAAGTGGGATTATGTATTTACTGGGTTTTTTAAGGCTGTATTATTTATTTTTATTTGTTTCTGGATGATTTTTATGCGATTTATTGCAATGGCCAATTCTTTCTAGTTGTTATGAAGTAGAGCCAAAACTTTTTTATATATTGTTACTGTACAAAGTAGATTTTCTACCATATTTTTATATACCTGAATAAACCAATGTTTGTATAAATTTTCTATATGAAGTGTACTGGTATAATTATTATTTTGGAATAGATTGTTATCATGTTTTCCACGTAGTTACGTGATACTTATAAAAAATAAAATCTTACCATGTAATCACTAGAAAGTAAAATTAATATAACTATTGCCTCATGCCCGATTTTTATATGTGGATATCACAAATGACGATCTGCTTTTACATATAGATATCGGATTATCTAACGTTTATGTTCCAAATAATGCATTTCACTATTTTTCTTTTTAAGGATCCTGTTTAAGGTCCCTTTTGGAGTAGGCTGTATGGTATTAGGCCTATGTGGACTTCAAACCTTAAGATATCTTAAAAAGACATTCCAGAACTTCCACATTGACGCTAAATAATGAGTTTGTTAATTATTTTGTATCGTTTCAGTTTTATCGATGTTGACATATTTATTATTTATTTATATTTTCATTTAATAAAATTGTCAGGCAATTTGAAGATTTGTTTTTATTTTTGGCTTTAAAATACCCACCAAAAACTAATGAAAAATAAACGAAGTTAGAAAACATTCTTTTAATCAAAACTCCCAATTAAAACTCAAATATAATTATGTAAAATTCAACAGGAAATATACAGTATGTATTGCATTACAATATTATGTATTCCTTACGTAATAATATCACATTTATTGTTCCCAAACCTTGAGCAAAGAATAGCCCAGAATACCCACACTATAACAAAATTTATACATTTTTAAAAGGATAGTTTTTCAATCCCTTGAAGGCAGTGGCAGGAACACACCTATGATCAATATTGAAACTATCTACTAATGCCATCTCAGTGTCTGTCAGTTCAAAGTCGAATAAGTTCAGGTTTTCTGCGATACGCGATTTTGTGAAAGATTTTGGGATCACCGGGATTCCGCGTTGTACCTGAAATTAAATACATTCGTCTTATTAATAATTAATCTAGATTTTATACAGGTTCAAATTAAATTAGTTAGCGAAACTACGCAGACGTGATAGGTATCCATATCTAAATTAGGGATGCATCCGATACCGATATATCTGTAATCTTCAGGTTTGCCGTAATTTTATGGCCGATTCAACGATACTTTTCAAATTTCGAGCTTTAAAAATGTAATATAAACGCGCGTGTTGTCTCGTCTAGTCGAGAGTAACAGTGGAGTTACTTGACGGCTCTTCTCCATAGGAAACGACAAATGCACCTAGCTTCTGACGTTTCGTAAGTGCCCATGTAGGCTTATGTGAAATAAAATATTTTGAAGTTACTTAAAATATCCGGTCGGTCGTACCAGTGGTCGTTGACCCAAAAAATTTTTTTTTTTTTAATCGTATATAAGTTTAGTTTTAGTATACAGGATGGAAACTTTCAGCGGGGCAGTAAGGGGAAGTACCTTATCCGTTGCAGCTACGCGAAAATGGTCTTTAACTTTTTCCATACATTTCGTAGGAAATGAGACTCCAAGTTAGTTTTTATCCAAGTTGTATTTCCAACAAGATGACGCTCCGCCACACAACAGCCGCCATTCCCGTTCTAATTTGAACCGGCAATTCCCAAGGCAGTGTATAGGAACATAATTATGGTCCTATACCGTGGCCACCTCCTGAACTCATATTTCTTGATTTTTTTATACGACGAAAATACGACAATGTTCAGGAACTCAAAGATTCACTTACCACAATTCTCTATGGAATGAATCCTAGCACATTATCAGCTGCTACCCACTCTGTAGTAAAGAGAGTAAACCTGTGCCTACGTCAAAACGGCTACCATTTTGAACACCTCATATCTTAGAGCAAAAGTAAAATTTCTAGGAGTCCAAATGTAAAGTGTCAAGTTTTTTATTTTAAGGTAAAATAATACCCAAAAGTAAAAGTTATTGTATTTGATTTGTTTTTCGAACAGTATTTTTTGTAGCGGCCAGTTTATCTATGGTAAAGAATTTAAGTTGGAGTTTTTTGCGATTTCTGACTTTTCTAGTACTCAAACCTCAGTTGGTCTAATAGAGGTTTTTGATCCTTATAAGAAACCGGATCGATTGGCATAACAAAAAGTTTTTGTGAAAACTGCCCATTTTCCTGCTGACTGTACATTTTTTTGAAAATCTGTGAATGGGGATCAAAATTCCATAAAAAATTATGGATAGTCTCTTAAGACCATTTTCGCGTAGCTGCAACGGATAAGGTACTTCCCCTTACTGCCCCGCTGAAAGTTTCCACCCTGTATAATATCCAAACCTGAATAGTTTGTTCAGAATAAGTAACTGAATCGATTCCAATCATGGTATATTCACCATGATATATTTTGTCCCAAAAATATTTAAAAAAGGTTAACAGTTGGATACCGAACGACACTAAGTACCTATCCGCAATCATATGGTCACGGCAGGTCATACCGGCACAAGACGGCGCACAGCGGGGCGGGGGGAAAACAACCCCTTCAGTCGCCCGGATGCTCAAAAGTCTAGAAAAGTGCTGATTCTCATCAAAATCCGTTGCATAGTTTAGTTAGAAGAACAACGCGGTCACAGACAGACACGAAAAGCGACTTTAATTTATTATATGTATAGGCTTAGAAATAATAATAATAATTTCACAATGATTATTCAAAATCAGAAGTCATTTATTCAAACTAGGCTGAGAATCAGCACTTTTCGAACGTCAACAATTACATGAGACAGTCCCCCAAAAACGCCCACCCTTCATCACTTCCTAGTGCTTTAGCTGGGAAGAAGTGGCGCAACAACAACTCCCATTGATTTACTAACGCGATCGACTAAATCGACTTTAAAACAAAATTGAGTGCATTTAACAGTGTTAAAAACAATCATTACGTTTTAAGTAAATTAAATAGAAATTTGCGTAAGAGCGACCGTTTCGTGCATAAAACAAAGAGTGAGACATTTCGAACAATTGTTACGATGTTTGAGTAGGGAGTGATTAGTAAGACATTGTAAATAGTGATTACGTCAATTATTGTAAATGTGATGATTTACATTTTTAAACACGCCAAGATGGATATTTGTAGGAAGTTCTTATTAGTACCTACAGCCTGCTGTGGATGTGCATGTAATGCGATGTTTAACACATAAGGTGCAACAAATTACATTTGAACTACATTTGATCACTTACGGCTGCATTTAAGGTCTCTGCACACAGCGCGGCGGGACGGGACGGCGACGCGACGCTGAGCAGTTGTAATGTACTAGATATTACGGACGACGCCACACAGAGCCGTCCCGCTCGACGCGACGGTAACGGTCACCACGCCGCCGCCGCGGGCCGCGCCGAGCGGGAATACACAAGTCAGAAGCGGCGGCGGGGCGGGGCGTGGCGGGACGCGAGCGCAGCGCCGGCCGGCAGGACGCCGACGATTTGTGTTGTATGGTTTACGTATGTATCAGTCACACTGCCGGCGGGACGTGAACACGTCGCGTCGGACGGGACGGAGGGTGAATGTGCTTTTGTATTGTTTTACAAAAATGGATGTCGAGAAACGAATCGAAAGTTTTTGTGCTCACGTGTTTTTGTACGATTTGGGCCATAGGCAATATAAAACACTGTTCTGAATAAATCGCATCGCGACACGGTCGGCGTGACGGGGCGCGGCGGGACGGGACGTGATCGCGCCCACTGCTGCCGCGCCAGCGCATCGTCGCCGCCCCGCCACGCCAAGTCCCGCCACGCCAAGTCCCGCCACGCCCCATCACGCCGACCGTGTCGCGATGCGATTTATTCAGAACAACACGAACAAAGTACATAATAATATCTACCTACACTTGACCATTACGACAGTCCAAAGCCTGCAAAGATGGAAAATGTTCTCACCATTTAATTACAATACAATCGCCGTACGGTTAGGTACCTACTGCCAAATTATTATCAATGAGCGCAAGACGACCCTGGCGGCGCGGTGGCAGGCGCCGTACCCGCTCGGTGAGCTTTTTTTTGTACGGAACATAACAACCTTATAACATTGTGATTTTTCATGATAGTTTTGAAATTTTGTACATAGATTCTTTCATAAAAATACTAGACACGTGTTTCGGGTTTCGCATATACTAAAACTGGCGTTGTATAGATACCGATACCCATCAGGACTGCATAGTTTCGCTAGCTAATTTAATTTGACCCTGCAGTTCATGGGCATTATTTTATCTAAAAGCAAGCAATTGGATAAACAGAAAATATCAATAACAGTTTATTGTAAGCCAAACTAAACACTGTCCTTTACATGACAACTAGGAGAGTCCTTTTCTTTTTTTTTGGGTTGGAAATTATCAATAACTTCTCCCGCTCTGGGCGGAGCGGGAGGGCGTGTCAGACTTTTACTGACTAAAACCCACCCGTGTTCCTTCCCGTTGCCTGTGTGCCGCCAGGGCTACGGTATTCCTTTCGGAAAAACCCGCAACTCTGGCAGGAACTAGGAGAGTCCTTTTTTTTGGGGTGGGAAATTATCAAATAACTTCTCCCGCTCTAGGCGGAGCGGGAGGGCGTGTCAGACTTTTACTGACTAAAACCCACCCGTGTTCCTTCAGATGCCTGAGCCAGGGCCACGATATCCCTTTCGGACAAACTCGCAACCCTGTCCTAATTCCGACAGACGACTTTGAGCCATCTTTGCTTACAGTTAAGAACACACAACAATAAATGTATCCTTACCAAATATCTCAACGCAATCTGCGCGCGAGTTTTCCCATACTTCTCAGCTAAAGCACTAAGTTTTGGTTCAGTCTTGATCACATCCTTCCCGATAAACTCCGGTCGCGCGTCAGATATGAGGCCCAAAGGAGTGTATGCTACAGGCACCACCGAGTGTTGCTTGCAGAAGTCCACCAGTTTGTGCTGCGTTAGGGTTGGGCTTATCTGCAAATAGTTTTATGGCTTAGAAGTGCATATGTATGGTAAAAAGAAGTCCACGCCACAAAGGGTCAATACGCGATTTATTTGTAAAGAAAAATAAGGCTTACTTGACCAAAAGACGCATAAGAAAATAGCATTGTCTAGTAAGGATTTATTTTTTCAGAGATGCGCAGATTTTGCCTTAGGCGGCAGTATCGCTCAGAATACTTATGACTATTTCAATTTGGCTATTTTTTCAATAAGGTGATCGGCACGAATCTTGAGAGCTTGATGAAAGAGTGGGGAGTTTTAATATCTTAGGTTTACAATACGCAATGCGATCTCCACTCTTTCGAGCGCTCAAGATGCGTGCCAGTCACTGAACTCACAATATCTCTGATAATTTTTACCAACTTAACATATCAAAATAAAAGTCTATCATGGTCTGACGAGATATAACCCTCATAATGACGTTTCCAAGTATCTATACTTATTGTTTTTCTTTCCTTTGCGTTTGAAATCACGAAAAAGCATCCTGAATAGTTTTATACGAGTTCAAATACGAACACAAATTATTATTTATTTATTACTAGCTGCGCCCCGCGGTTTCACCCGCATATGTCTCGAGCTCGTGGGAATATCGGGATAAAAAGTATCCTATGTCCCAGGTCATGGTCTACCTATGTGCCAAATTTCATCCAAATCCGTTCAGCCGTTTTAGCGTGAAAGCGTAACAAACAATCAAATTCACTTTCGCATATAAAATATTATAGGATTTTGTTCTTAGTTACCTCAAACTGATTAATAACAGGTTTAATAGTTGAATTCTTCAGCAACCTCTCAAGCTGCTCCTCATTGAAGTTGGACACTCCAATAGACTTGGCCAGGCCAAGCTTCACAGCCTGTTCCATACCCCTCCAGGTTTCCAGGTAATCTATGTTAGCATCCTCGCCTTTATCCTAGAATAATATATTTTTATCTAGGGAGGATTTAGGTACATTTATTTTAACTCAAATTGATTCTAACTGGGACCGACGACCTTAAAAAGGTGGCTCGGGCAGACTGGATGTGGAAGGTAGAGGACAGGGTGGTGTGACACAGCCTGGGAGAGGCTTATGTCCGGCAGCGGACGACGATAGGCTGAGTTGATTGATTGAAGTTGATTCTAATAAGTTCAAATGGCATGCTAACTGTAGTCTCTTAGAAAATGGCAGTTGCCAGTCAAAAACTTTTCATAAGTATATTATAATTCAATTTACATATTATTATATATTATGGTAAACGTTTTTGACTAACACGCGGTATCTGAATTGGAGACGTTGAAGTTGAGAACTTAGTAGAATTTAAAGTTGAGAACTTAGTAGAATTTGAAGATGAGAACTTAGTAGAATTTGAAGTTGAGAACTTAGTAGAATTTGAAGATGAGAACTTAGTAGAATTTGAAGTTGAGAACTTATTAGAATTTGAAATTTGTTTGAAATCTTCAAGCTGTTTAGCATAATTTGTCACATAAAAAGACCACATGTATTGAAAAAGTTTAACGAAAATAATAGCATCATACATTAACTGAGAATGGCCAATGAACAAGGTATAAATCAACATAATCTAGCTTGAATCTTGCTAAGGACTCCTTCAGTGATGGCACTACCTCCCCTTCTGCATGCTGGTCATTCCAAATCTGAAAAATGTATCGGAAAACATATAAATGAATACTGTTTCGGTACGCTATTTTGTATAGAAGTTTCTTTGAGTACAGTCAGCCCCTAATAAATGATAAATGATTTATTTTCTGTAAGTAGGTTTGTACAATAGATGTATACCCGTGTATACATATAATAGGGGCTGACTGTACTTAAAAGATGTTCTTTAAAGAAAAAGATAAAAATAACGAGCCCTGGTTCCTTGTCACGGATAAGGAACCAAGGCTCGTTATTATTATCTTTTTCTATCCATGTACAATGCAGTTACGTAATTGAAATATTTTGCCTGATTAATTTTTTATTCGAAAATCACAGCCAAATCTACTGGACAAATTAACTTGGTACAAATATGATTTTTTGTGATCCAAACACAGACGTGTAACGTAAATAAATGAATTTTGAATAAGGGGGTCACTTTTGGGGGATGATGAGAAAATTTTAGAAAAAGTTTTGCTAACGATACCGTGTGACACATCAAATGAAAGGACCTGTTGTAAAAATTTCCGTTTTTTTTTTATAATTTTAAAGTTATTAGATAATAGATGAAAATTGGCCATTTACCCCAAAACATTATTTATTATCTCCAAAACTACTTACTGAGATTGTGAAAAATAATACTGAAACCAGTTCTTTACTAATAGATTACACAGCAAAACCTATAAGAAGTCTGTGGTCTTAAAGTAACATAGTAAATCACTCAATATTGTGCGTACAAACTTAAATTTGCATTTGGAATGTATGAGGGAATATGTTTTTCAACTATAATGTTAAGTTTGGTCTTGGGATAAGTTCATCCCAACCACGAAACCCTTCATTGTGAGTTGCCCCACACGCACTTGGCCGTTTTTTTTTTAAATTCATGTTTTACTACATCATTTCCATACGTTTTTTCATGTATTTTTATTTGTTATGTAATACCAAACAAAAATTGTATTTTTTTTAAATTATTTTATTGTTATTCATGGCTTTTTAAATTATCGACATTCATTTCTTAATATTTTGTCTCTGTCCCAACACTAGTGTTACATTCTATTAATTAATAAAAATAGCTACTCTTATCTTTCTTAAATATTTACTAAATAAATCTACAAGTAGTGTATGTGTACCTATTCCCATCTTATATTGCTATCTTTCCTCATATTTCTTAGAATAGTTCTTGTAACTACTGTTGTTTTTTTTTTTCTTTTTCTTTATAATTTCTCATTTCACAGGTCTGCTGGAAAAAATTTCTGAAGAACTAAGCAGTGTACCTTTGTACTCAAATGTTTTAAGTCATATCTCTTTATGTAGGTATTTAACTGAGTGTACATAAATAATATTTAACAGAGCAGTGGTGGCACAGTAGAAACGGCCACAACTTACAAGTTGTAGGTTGTAGGTTTGAACCCAAACAGGCGCTTTACTTTTTGTAAAGCGCCTGTAAAGAATCAACTCTTCTAAAAAGAAATAAAAATTACCTTAGTCGTTACAAACAGTTGGTCTCTGTTAACTAATCCTGCTTTAATCTTGTTGTTGATTCCTTCTCCAACTTCCTCCTCATTACCATAAAAAGATGCTGTGTCTATATGTCTGTACCCTGCCTCTATGCCCCATTCCACTGCCTGCCTGAACTGTCCAGGGTCGGCTTTTCTCTGAAATCAATTTTTCGATTCATGTAAAGGGTTGTAATCATTCATACCACTTTGGTGTTTTAACTTCCAACAGATATGATGATGAGTGGGATGTTATCTACTTATCATAACTATGATTACCTATAAATACTCACAGCGTATGTGCCAAGGCCAACCATGGGCATTTCTCGTCCACTCGAAAGTTTAATGGACAGAACCTTAGACACCATCTTTTGAATAAAATGTAGTAACTATCAGCAGTAACGAAAAAAACAGTATATTGATTAACCGCAGAAAGTTATGCAAATTAAAAGTTTCTTTCACTATCTTATCAAAAAAGTTCAAGTTCAACAAATGCACAGATTAACCCTTTCAGACCTGGCGTCCACAATTGAGGACATAAAATATAATTAAATATAAAAGTATTACATTCGTTAATTTGTACAGAAAAACGGTTGTATTCATTTGGTCACATAAAAAGTCAAGAAAAACACTACAAGTACCGCCATCTAGTATCGTATTTTAACGTCTTTTCGTCAAGTTTCATCCAGTGATCGTGTATGTTTCGAACCGCTCAGGTAAGCTGCTATTTTTATTCCTAAATACTATGATTTTGCGAAAAATTTGAATGTACTTAAATATTTATCAATAAGTTATATTACTAAGATTATGTATGATTTATTTTATGTGTCATTTATTGTTTGTTTGTACCAAAATAATAGATTTTTCGATTTGTCCTCAAATGTGCCCATCAGGTGTCAACTGTCTTTTCTGCGTAATATTCAAATAGTGTAACGATATTTGAAAAGAAATATGTTTATTTTATATAAATGTAGTTTTACGTTGTTTTTGCAACATATTTTTATCAGGAAAACATTATCTAACATTTCTTTATACGTATTTTTCAGAATAAGTCTACAACGAATAATGTTTTCACGAAATGCCTTGGATCTTCTTCGTGATGGAAATCTCTCAGACTTGGAGTTATCTTCAGATGACGACGATGGGAATGGAGGTAGTTTTGCTCGAGAATCTCGGTCTGTTCGATTCGGTGCAGATGCAGTTAACCAAAATCAAAGGGAGATCTTCCCCCCAGACTCTGATGAAGATGAAATGGATAATATTTCTGTAGACAACATGTTCGTCCAACCGGCTCCTATACATGAAGTTCCTGACATTTTTGATGAAGTATTTGAGAGTCAACCAGGAGCAGCCTCTTCAAATGAAGATATTTTTGAGAATCTGACACCAAAGGCGAGAATTAGGTGGAGGCACAGAGAGCTGGAAAACACTATCCCATCAGACTGGTGTCCACCAATAGCTATTGACCCCATAGTCGAAGCTCCTGTCGATTATTATCACAGGTACGTTCCGCAACAGTTGTTTCACAGTATGGCTGAAATGACGAATTTATACGCAGTGCAATCACACAGGCCTAGATTTAGGCCTACTAATGCAAAAGAATTGGAAGTTTTGTTTGGATTACATTTGGCTACTGGAGTATTTAGTTACCCTTGCTTGAAAATGTATTGGGAATCTAATATTAGCATCCCCCTTTTCTCAGAACATATGTCGAGGGATCGATTTTTCGAGCTCCGCAACAATTTACACCTTGTCGACAATACAAACATACCGACAAACTGCCAAGATGCATTCTACAAAGTACGACCGATCTATGATACCATCAAGAGAAGATGTTTGGAACTACCACTCGAGAAAGAACTTTGTGTTGATGAGCAGATGGTTCCTTTTACCGGGAAACATGTGGCGAAGCAATATATAAAAGGGAAACCTTGTCCTTGGGGCCTGAAATTATTCTTTTTATGCGGTAAGCACGGTCAGGCCTATGATTTTATTCTTTACCAAAGTTCGTCTCCAGAATTAGACAATAACATTGTAAAGAAAATCGGTTATGGTGCATCTGTAGTGTTACAGCTTGCAAAGCGAATTGGAGAAAGCAAAGGCCACGAGCTGTACTATGATAACTACTTCTCATCATACCATCTTCTACAAATTTTGAAACAGAAAGGCATCATGGCTGCATGTACAGCTCGCGTCAACAGATTCTCAAGTCCATCATTTCTAACTGATAAAGAAACCAACAAGAAACCGAGGGGCTTTGTACAAGAAATAAGTAGTCATGATGGCGATGTCACAGTAGTCAAGTGGTTGGATAACAAAATTACCCACCTGGCTTCCAATTTTATTGGTATTGGGCAAAAGGATTTAGTGAGAAGATGGTGTAAAAAGGAGAGGCGATTTGTTGAAGTTGAAAGGCCAGAAATTGTGAAGAAGTACAATCATGCGATGGGAGGAGTTGACTTGCTTGATCAACTCATGAGCTATTATAGGACATTCATAAAATCCAAAAAATGGCCTCTACGCATGATTTTCCACGCATCAGATCTTGCAGTTGTTCAAGCTTTCCGGGAATACCAGACTGACAATGAATTACTCGGAGTCCCGATAAACAAACGATTCACTTTGCTACACTTTCGTCGTAGATTAGCAGAAAGCTTAGTTTTGCGAAATAAACAGATTAGTGTCGCTAAAAGAGGCCGTCCAAGTGGCAGTAGCCCGACGCCATCCGTAATTATTCCCCGAAGACCAGGAGAAGTTCGCCCTGCGACTGAAATAGCTCGTGACGGGGTTGGACACCTTCCTGCACATGATGACGGGGCTGGAACACGCTGCAAAATGGTAGGATGCAAGGGAAAATCCCGTGTAAAGTGCATCAAGTGTAAAGTGCATTTATGCCTAACAAAGGATAAAAATTGCTTTTTGGCATTCCACACATAGGATTTTCTATTTCTAGTATTTTTTTATTTATATAATAACGATACCATAGGATGATCTGATTTAATTTTTATTTACTTCATTGTTTTTTCTAATAAAACTATAGTATATCAACAGTGTTTATTGATGAAAAATCCCCTGTACATTAACCGTAATTATAATTAAAGCCGGATGGCCACATTTGTGCACATAAAGAAAAACAAATTTTTCCGAAAAACTTGACCTCCAGGATTTTTATTATTATTTTTTTCCTACTTCTTAATACCTATTATAACTCTGAAAATTTACTCAAATCCGTAGGAGAAAATCAAAAAAGTCAGGTCTGAAAGGGTTAAGTAGTACTAACAAATGCCAATACTGTAGGAGTGTAGTACTTTGCCAGTATATTATAGTAGTCTTTGGTAGTACTTGTACTACTGTACTACCAGCATTGACATAGTTTTCCTATCTCAATGTCTACCAGTCAGTACTAATAGCAAGCAAATGATACTCTCGTTAAAGAGTAGTATAGTCCTTGCAAATGATGAAAATTAAATGACTTCAAAATCAAAAGTCAATACAAGTCAAACAAATGGGCAGATGAGTGGTAAACTGACTGTTATCACAAAACCGCAAACTCGAGAATGTCACCACGATTTTTAATCGACTAAAGTTTACAAATCACAACCTTAGAGATCACAACACAACCGCAGCACTATGAACGAATGATAGAATGCTAAAAAAACTCCGTGTCAATTTGACTTTGACGTTTTTAATAACAACAAGTGCATGCTTGAAATAAAAAAATAAATTTATTGATTTAACTATTAATTCATAATACAAAAACAAACCCAAAATGTCAGCAGAAGAAACTTTTAACAAAGGCGCCGCTGAAGCAATAGTTGGCTTCCTAAAATCCAACGTATCAAAATCAGGACAACAAAACATGGACACCGAATTGAAAACAGATTTTGTTCTTGCCAAGAAAAGGGGTAAAGGACAGAAAAGAAAACCAAAGAAGAAGAGAGTACGCTGTCTTACAAAAGTAGAGAAGAAATCTTTAGGATTTTATGCAATACCAAGGAAAGGAGTGAAATACAATGATGTCTTGCCTTTAAACAAATTGTGGCTAAATTATATCAGTAATGTGCTAGAATTAGACAAACCCATTCCAGATTGTATGAGCAAAGCTTGGGAAACCTTTACTCAAAGTCTATTCAAGGCAGATTTTCATGGAAGCATCTTAAATGTAATCAGATCAAAATGTCCGAGCTATGTTGGTAAAAGAGGAATTTGTATTATGGATACAAGAAACACATTTAAAATTGTATCTCAAGACAATGTAACAACTACAATACCTAAAAGAGACTGTGCCTTTGAAATGTATTTTGCGAAAAGTAAAGTAACTTTGTTTGGTAAACATTTATGTATACGGCCTGCAGAAAGGTCTACTAAGAAAATAAAGGGACATAATCATCCAGATTTATAAAAAACATTGTTTTATTTATTGTTTTATTAACTTAATTAAATTTTATTTATTGTTTTTATTACACCTATTGACTGTCTGTGACAATGAGTATTGTGGTTTAATTAATTCTCTTTGGTCTGTGAAAACAGAAATGATGACTACCAAACTCAATTTCGACAAACTGTAATACGACAAGATTTAATTTCGACAGTTGGAACTCCGATTCCGACACGTCTTAATTTCGACAATACTTATGTTCGATACGTCTTAATTTCGACAATACTTAAGTTCGACATACCTTATCCGATATACCTTGTCCGATACTACTATTCTTCGACATGACTTAACTAGGAAACGATGCTACTTCGGCCGCGTATTTCTTCGACAACTATGCTAGTCCGACATGAGTCAATTTTATTATAGTAGTCTACTCCGGCATGCTATACTTCGACAATATCGACGTGATACTTTTGAGACACAATGCTACTTCGAAATTATTAGTAACTTTGTTATTATTATTATTAAGTATTTAGTATTATTATTAGTTTTAGAGATTACTGAAGCATGCTGGAGTAGACTATGACGAAATTGACTCATGTCGGACTAGCATAGTTGTCGAAGAAATATGCGGCCGAAGTTGCATCGTTTCCTAGTTAAGTCATGTCGAAGAAACGCCTTGTCACAGTTCAGTAGTATCGGACTTAAGGTATGTCGAACTTAAGTATTGTCGAAATTAAGACGTATCGAACATAAGTATTGTCGAAATTAAGACGTATCGGAGTTCCATACTGTCGAAATTAAATCTTGTCGTATTACAGTTTGTCGAAATTGAGTTTGGTAGTCAGAAATGATGAATTTCTTATTTATCAGTTTTTATGGCAGCAATAATGATTTTTTTACTATTAGGTACTTGTTTTTTTTAGAAATCATTTATAAAACAAAAGCAGAATCTTCATAGATGTTTATTTTTGTAATTTTGGTTTTGCAGTCTCGAAGAAGCTAACTGGTTCAACATCAACTATCGCCAATATCGACAAAGAAAAAAAAGAATCAAAATGTTATTTATAATCGTGCCCAAGATACAGGTTATGCCTAGTTTGGGACCAAGGCTTTCTTAATATTGTAATTATAATATTAAAAACGATTAATCGTTTTATATTGTCTTACCGGAAACGCTCTTTTGCCGTAAACGCCCGATTCGGCAACCGACGCGTGGGATATAGTGCTCTGTGCGCGCGGGGTTTTCGCGAGAATTCGCGACTGGCTAGGTGGCTAGAGGTTAAAAAATCAGGTTCCAGACAATGAAAAAAAAATTAAAATGTCAAATTGACAAGCATTCAGCATTCAATTCTTGTGTCAATGTAAAATGTCAATTGTCAAATAAATTGTCATTCGGCGAAATAATCAGCTCACGAATTGTGGAAAAATCGACATAATCGGGTAAACAAAAATAAAAATCATCTGCGCTAAACGTATTTCAGGTTATTTAAATTAATAAGCAATGGCCAACACAAAGGACGAGCCAGTCATTCTCGCACACGAGTGTTATGTAAAGAAGGATTACACAGGAGCATTACAACACCTCAATGAATTGGAAACTTTGGTTGGCTCCAGCAATAAGAGAGTGCAGCACAACAAAGCAGTGGTTGAGTTCATGATCAGTGACATGAAAAACGTGGATAAGTTAAAGAAAGCCATCGCACAGTTAACGGGCCTCGCATTTCCGGACATCGATATAAAAGACCTCAGTTCCCCTTTCTTGCTATACAATTATGCAGTGTTATTGTACCATTCGAGATACTACTATCAATGTACTGTGCTCCTAGAGAGATTACTTGGTTGTAAGAATGTTAAAGACAATAAATTATTTCAGCAAATTCTCCTACTGTTGCTAGAGGCTTCTCTGTGCAGAAGAACCTATGAGAAAACATTGGACATAGCAAAGACACATGGTGACCCACTAAAAGCAAACAATGAAGTGAGTGAGCTCTTTGAAAGGCTTGTCAGTAGGGCTCAGTTGTTATTAGGACAGAAAGTAAAGTTAAATCTCAAACCTGACTCGATAGAAAATGTATTTATTGTAGCTCAACAGCAATATCTCAATGGAGATGTCAAAGATGCAGCAACTACACTAGGGCAATACAAAACACTCAAATATAATTATGATTTGAAAACTCAGGGGGAAGACATATGGGCAGCCATCAACAATAACCTTGGAGTCATATATTTATCAATAAAGAAACCATTTTTAGCATCAAAATATTTCCAACATGCAGTCAAAGAACACTTCAAAGCAATGGAATGTGAGGACAGTGAAAAGTTAATAGCTTGTAGAGACAGACCTCTGTATGTGTTCAACTTGGGGCTAGCGTTACTTGCCGCTAACAATTCAGAAGGTGCCTTTGAGTGTTTAGTTGAGGCAGCCCGGCACTACCCCAACAACCCTCGCATATGGCTGCACTTAGCAGAATGTTGTGTGAAAAAGTGTTGCAGTGAAGAAGCACAACAGTACACAGTAAAGAAACTTGGCAGTGGTCCACACACACGCATCTTATTGTC
The DNA here is from genome assembly GCA_948098905.1 of Tiliacea aurago. Classification (NCBI taxonomy): domain Eukaryota; kingdom Metazoa; phylum Arthropoda; class Insecta; order Lepidoptera; family Noctuidae; genus Tiliacea; species Tiliacea aurago. Next base: position 19,979,697 of record OX402596.1, read on the forward strand.
AAAAGAAGGGAAAGAAAAATATTCCACGTCAGGAGAATCATTCGCCATCCCATCATTATCATTAGAATTTGCGGCATTATGTTTAAGAAATGCAATAACCTTACTACCTAATCAGGAAGCGCCAACTGATGTAACTGCACCTATTATTCAAGCACCTCCGGGCCCACCAATCAACTGGAAACAGAGGTGTGAACTGAAAAACTCCACATTTGTGCTCCAGAGTTATGTGTTACTTCATCTACAGGATCCATTGTCTGCTTTGATGAGTGCAAATGAATTGTTAAGTCAAACTGAAGCATCTAGTAGCCACAAAGCATGGGCACACATATATGCAGCTGAAGCTCTCATAAATTTGGACCGAATAGCAGATGCGGTGGAGCATTTACACCCACCAATGATTCACGACCTTGTATCAGTGTTGCCTTATCAAATGAGAGATATGATAGCAGTCAGTGTGTGGGCAAAGGCAGCAGTTTGTCATATTTTGAGAGGTGATTTAGTCACTGCCAGAAAGATACTTTTGCAAATAAATTCGCCGAGAGTGTTGCCATTGCAAATGTATTTAGAAATATGTACAGGGAATATAGAGAACTGTCACACGTTACTAAGAAAACTTAGGTTTACTAACTTATCACAATGAATTGTTTTTTTTTATAATAAAATGTTTATATACCGAATCTAAAACTGGTTTTGTGTTCTTAAGTTAATCCCAAAAATCGTGTATTCAATACAAGTGTATGCACTGTGTGTAAACAGAAGAAAATAAAACAGAAACATTACAGATGCCTCCAAAAAATTAATCAAAGCTGCTACATAAAATAACATCACGCCTTTGTTCTAAGGGTGAGCAGAGGTGTAACTGCACCTAAATGTTGCCATTGATGGGTCAGATGTAATAAGAGGGTTAGCATACCGCCATGAATCCGGCACAACCCAGACTTCGCGATGCTACTGAGCTGTCTTCTAGTTGTTTTAAATACCTACGTTAAATTCGCTTTTTAGCAGGCGTGCATGCATAGAGTATAGTAATAGATTGGCGTGATTGTAACCATTAGAATAGGCCCTGTGTAGTACAAGGACAATAGAGGAGGACCAGTTACATTATATATGTAGTTCTCTCATATTATGAAAAAGTGAAATACCTAATAGAGCGGCGATACTTAAACTAAATGAAAATATGGGCCGGGCCCCGGAATATTAGGCTTGCTAACCACTACCAGTAACTGCTAAATATAAAATTTCTACTAATTTAATCATAATTTTCTTACGGCAACATAAACAGCACAAAAATAACGCCTGTCAAAATTTTCTGTCCATACAAAGTTACGATATTTACCAAAATTTCAAAAAACAGGTGCTTAAATATAAAAAAAAAACTGAAAACAATCTAGTTATGTACTACATCTAATATGAAAATTAAAAATCAATGTTAGTTTCTACCTGTCATTGTAAAAACAACATGTTATCGAAATCAAAACACAAAGTGGGCAGGTGCACAATAATCGCGAAATCATGAATCAAAAAAATGTTTATTCTAAAGAGAATTGAGTTAAAATTAGCAGCTATGTCGCGAAGATCGATATTTTTCCTTGCGGCTGCAGTGGTTATGTTATATTTCTCGATAATACTGTTTATGTTGAGCCCTTTGCATGGTTCGCGAGGTGGTTACTACGGGGGCGGGTATATGAATAACTTCGCGTTTCGTCATGACCCGCCTGTGAACTGGTGCAGTGAGCTCAGGTGGCGGTCACCACCGTCACCAGACGTGGTCGCTTTGGTGTCGTACCCTGGCAGTGGCAACACATGGCTCAGATACCTGCTGCAACAAGTTACAGGTAAATAAATACATGAAGTTGTGTCACGTGAGCTAGCAACAGTGAAGCGAGAGTTTACCTTATGTCTGTATTTTCTTAACAGATTAGGCTCAATATGCTACTCATAGAAATATTGTTTATCAAGGAGTAGTTATTTCAAATTAACCCTGCTTTACCTAAATACCTATTGCATTGAAAACAGTTTAATGGTATGAATGTATCTGTTTCTGGGATTGCTAATTACTTTATTTAGACAAGCCAGTCTTTTCTGTAAATAAACTCTACCCACTTAGCTATTTATCGCTATTGAGAATTGTAACAGACAGCTTACAGCAACATGGTTATTTGAAAAGTGGGAAATTGTCAGTTTATTAAGTCTATAGTTCATCTAAACAAAATTATTTACTTTGTTAACTACCCAAAATTATTTTTTTATTATTGTTGGGCCTAATATGGCTAGATTAGTTTAAGTGTAGCTATTATATAAGCATTTTTTTTAAACTCCATTAAATATTTTCAGGCATAGTAACCGGTTCCATATACATGGACTATGGATTGAGAGTACATGGTTTCCCTGCGGAGAATGTCACGGATGGCTCAGTGCTTGTGGTCAAGACTCATGCAGTCCCAATGGATTCTGACAAGTTCCGATCTGCTATACTACTGATACGGAACCCGAGAGATGCTATATTGGTAAGCAAGGAGGTTTAATGTCAAATTTTGAGCAGATTTTTTAAAGTTTGGTACTTTGTTCTTTTTAATTTAATAAAAATCTGTCTAATTAAATAATTTGATATTTGATTAGACAGATTTTTATTAAATTGTACATAATTTGAGTTCTTGTAGTTAGTTGACTATTATAATTTATATCAGTCGTAATAAAACTTGTTTCATGTAAATTATTGTGACCTTATTTCAAGGTTTTATTGATTAGAGGATCATATTGAAAATACAGATAGTTTGGATTTGAGTATGACGGATTTGGTGGATGTGTGTTAGGCGGCCTGCACCTACATGCGCTAATATTTATACTGCACAATAACATTGACAGCCCCTTTGCATCACAAGCGTTGCAAGTCTCGTGCGAGCAAGACCAGCGCAATTTTTATCCTACACGTTGCAATAAAAATTAAACTGGCTCAAACTTAGACATAACATAAATGGTTAAATAACCAAAAGTCACAACATTCACCGCTAGTTGCACGTAAGTCCATTAAATTTAATTCCCCATTAAAAGTAATGCTGTCTTTCTCTAACGGAAAGTATCAGAAAGTGACCGCATTACATTTAATGGGGCATAAAATTTAATGGACTTACGTGCAAATGGCGGTGACAACACTTTTTCACAACCATGAAAGCAACCTCACAAGCAAATTAAACATGTAAATAACAAATGAAAATATTTGCTTTAGGTACCATTGTTTACCTAATCATGAATGGAATGCAAAAATGGTTGGAACTTTGGAAGAAGATGTTGTTATGAAACTTTCCTGATTTTTTATGTGAAACATCTATATGCGCATTGCGCACGTAAAACCGATTGCTGGCGGGGCAACGCATGCCGCGTGGCGATCCGCCACTATACAGTCGTGTGTAAATTAAATGAGTGCATAGTGCGATGTTTCACATATCTGCCAGTTAGTGCCGTGACGGCACAATTTTTATGAATAGTTAAGTAAGAGTATGATTCATTGATGTATTAAATAGGAAGATATGGTACGCGCTCCCCGATGTGGACCGCATAAATTAGGGGAAAGGACACAATCCACCTACAATACTGTTTGCGAGTTGTTATGGGTACACGAACAGTCACAATAATTGCGATCTCGTTCCCGCTATAGCCCGCGTAATAATTATGTCTATCTATAATATTTCGGTTTTCGAGCACATGACGCACTTTAATAATTACGTGATGTTAGAGAGTGGCCTATCTTCCTATTTAATACATCAATCCTAAAAAGTAAGGGTACTTATGATTTATCAAAATTGAATTGTAATAAATAAAATGCATGTATGAACGTAAATGAAGCAAAATGTGTATGAAAGCAAGTGGAGTTCTGTAGTTTCTGCGTACCCCGCTTTTTTTTTTTGGGTGGGGAATTATCAAATAACTAACTTCTCCCGCTCTGGGCGGCGCGGGAGGGCGTGTCAGACTTTTACTGACTAAAACCCACCCGTGTTCCTTCCGTTGCCTGTGTGCCAGGGCCACGATATCACTTTCGGACAAACTCGCAACCCTGGCAGGTTCTGCCTACCCCCATGAGTAGAAACTAGAAAGCGTGAGTTTATGTATGTAGAGTCATGATGTTTTTTCAAATATTTTTGTTTTGTGAATTCAATTAGGTAATGAATGGTTTAGTATTGGCTATGGGCCTGAATAAAGGTGTTATGTGATTGGTTAAAGATGTTACGTTAGAGAACATTGTGAGTTATGGTAATTGGTGAAAGATTAAGAATGGTGGTGATTGGTTGATGGTTGGAGGGGATAACGATAACCTCCTCCCTTTAGCTCCTATTGGTTTGGTATGTAGGTACTTTATACTCTGAGCTCCAGTTTCTCTAACGAAAATTAAAGGCTCGTACAGACTGGTGCGATATCGCGGGCGCGATGCGAGACTAGTAGCACAATTTCTTTGTCGGTGACTGTCCCGCCCGTGATATCGCACCAGTCTGTACGAGCCTTAATGTGAAAGATTTTCAAGCGCGCATAAGCTGCTGTGATTGGCTGTTGATAAATAATTCAACCAATCACAAAGCTTTACGCGCGCTTGACAATTTGTCACATTAATTTTGCGATAAAAATAATAGTTTTCGTTCAAGAAAATGGTCTTTAATATATTTCAAAACGACATAATATAATAATTGACATAGTTTCTGTAACTTAAAAATAATTTTATTAATTACTACCCCCATTAATAATTATTAAAGCTTTTTTCTATTTGTGTATATTTTCAGTTTGTGTTTGCGGCTGTTTGAATGAAATGCCTTGTTTTTAACAATATTATTTGCACTCACACTCACTCACTCTCATATTGCTTCATGTGCTCTTACCAGGCCTACCAGGGCGACAGAGCCACAGGAGAGGTTCTTGGTAATGGTAATTATTATTGTTTTGCATTAATTTGTAAAAAGTGGACAATATTCATTCTGTCTTTGCTTATCTTTGAGCAATATCAATAAAATTGATGTGATTATTATTTGTTCACTCATTTTTATTAATTCTGTTTAAGCTATTTCATTTACAAATATAATGCTTAAAAGTAAGTTCAGTTTAATTATATCATAAAATATTGTTTGAATGCTTTCAGGCTGATTTCCATAGACTTCACAGAGGGCACATAGGAACGGCACCAAAATCCGCATTCAAAAAGAAATCTCATGAACATAAGAAATCAGGTACTTAATTCATAATAATAATGTATATAGAAAGAAAAAAAGAAAAGAAAGAAAATACGTTTATTTGCGGTAAACATGACGATTGTTGCACCAAGCGCAAAGTGAATTATTAATCCACGAGTGTTTTGTTGGTGCCCGAGCGCATGCGAGGGCACTAAATTAGCACGAGTGCATTAATTACTCACGCAGCTTTAGCAAGGTGTGTAATCTACTTTTCTTTCAACTACCAATCTACCTACCGTGATAAAATATACCTACTCAAAATAAAAACTCAAGTTAATGAAAACAAAGTTTATCACCAAGTCGGTTTTATTCAGCCGATTTTTATTTTCAGCCAGTATCTTTTTGATCTAATGCATACATTCTCTATTAAACTTAATGTAAATTTATATCTAAATAAAAACAGTGTAGAAATGTTGTACGAAATCTCATTGTTGCACTGAAAAACAGCAAACTATATATTTCATACAACATTTCTGCACTGTTTTGGTTCTAAGCAGAAAATACGTGACTTCAAACATAACTGGCGAACGTGGATATACTATAGGTGTACCTCTGCCTAACCCTTCAGGGAATACAGGCGTGATGTTATGAAAAAAGCAAGCTACAAATAATTTGTCTTTCAACTACGAAGTAATGTTATCATTAATCACTACAAAACCGATCACAAAGCACGTACTTTTTCCTTAGAACCAAAACAGTGAAGAAATGTTGTATGAAATCTCATTGTTGCACTGTTTTTCAGTGCAACAATGAGATTTCATACAACATTTCTGCACTGTTTTTATTTTTTATTTAGATATAAATTTACCACAGGTTTAATGTCTCCCATTCAATTAATATAAAATTTATGCAATTCAATTCAATTTATTTATTTTTCAAGTAACCAAGACTCATTTGTTAGTATAAACTTATCCTACGTTAGTAATTAAGATAATTTTATTCACATATAAAAGTATACCTACTATTGACAGCGGCAGCACTGTCCGACGCTTCACCGCGGCCACACCATTCCATGGGAAATGGCGCAGCAGCGATTTACGTACGGACAGTCCAGCCTGCTCGAAATTAGAGACAGGGTGCTGTTGTTGCTGCCCCACACCCCACGCACAAGGGACGCACAGCACTTACGCATCGTGGCAAAGAAACAATCCACATGAGCGTCCGAGAACATCCCTGATACGCTGCAGTAATTTATGCATTAGATGAAAAAGATATTGGCTGAAATAAACGGCTGAATAAAACTGACTTGGGAAAATTTTGTTTTCATTAACTTGAGTTTTTATTTTGAGTAGGTATATTTTATCATGGTAGATAGATTGGTAGTTGAAAGAAAAGTAGATTACGCACCTTGCTATAGTGAGTAGGTAAGTAATACACTCGTGCTAATTTAGTGGCCTCGCATGCGCTGACGCTCGGGCACCAACAAAACACTCGTGCATTAATAACTCACTTTGTGCTTGGTGCAACAATCTACTATAATCAAATGCAGGCTGTATCTGTTTCTAAGCGAATAATCCAATTTCATGTAGGTAAAGTAACATTGCTCAGACCCGTTAATTGACTGATGGCCAAATGAGCTATTTTTATCGTGATTGTTTAAATACTGTGTGTTTTTTATAGCGCTTCGTTTCGTTCACGTGGTACTTATTTTATCACAATATAACTGAAAGTTGTCTAAATACGGTCGGCTTTACAATAAAACATTCTTATGTACTGAAAAAAAGCCGACATCCAGCAGGTAGTGGTATTCAAATTTGTGTGGGTTAGGTACCACAACTAAAAAGGGAAAAAAACATGTATTAACTTATTTTTCACTTTGTAGTGTTGTAAGTCGGTTATTGTTTTTGTTACAAGCTTTTTATGTTTTTTTCACATTCGAATACTTACCACTATCTGCTATGTAAATGACAGTGACAGGAAGTTATCATAAGAGCATCCATAGAGACTTGAGTGCGGAAAATACGTAATATTGAAGTAACTCGAAAATTACTCAAGCAAAATTAATAAAAAAAAAAATGTGACCACCGCGCAAGCTTCCTCAACCTAATCAAAATCCGTCCACAATTGACGGAGAAATCGGTGAACATACATCATACAGTCAAACACAGAACCTCCTCCTTTTTTGAAGTCGGTTAATAACCTATTGCCTATTCTCAGATTGGGCCACATACGTGTCGACTCAGCTGACGGCGTGGGAGACCCTGCATGAGCTGTGGCTGACTAGGTTCCCCGGGCCGCTACACATCGTGTTCTATGAGGTCCTGGTACGCGACACCAGGCACGCGCTGCAAGGAATAATGGACTTTTTGAGTTACAATGTTACTGAGGTTAGTTAATTGGTAATTACTTTCTATACGAAACACCTACCCCCTTATTCCAAAACAAGGTTTATCTTCAGACCCAGGTTTAAAACATGGAGCCATTATTGAATTTCGAACTTTATTCCGACTATGGTAAAGTTATAAAGAAGGGACTATTTTATAAAGAAAAAACTGCCTCCGCCTTATTACAAAACAAGATTTATATTTTGACATGGCTTAAACGATGCAGCCAGTTTTTGTAATAAGAACATAACAGTGTTTGAAATACTATTCTATTACAAAACTGAAAACTTAGTTCGGTACTAAGTTGTCAGTTTTGTGTTTAGTAACTTTACCATAGTCGGAATAAAGTTCCAAATTCAATAACGGCTCCATGTTTTAAACCTGGGTCTGAAGATAAACCTTGTTTTGTAATAAGGGGGCTAGGGTTTCTTCCTCCCTGCTTATAAAAAAAATCATTTGGACTATTTTATAAAGAAAAAACTGCCTAGGTTTTCTACTGTATCCCTAAACTGTGAGGAATAAAAAAATCATATGGGAGGAGCTACCAAAAGGGCGATGTTTGTTTGGTGTAGGAATCTGGGGGTTTGTTGTGATGGGTTTGCACCGTTTGCATAGAAGCAACTTAGCTACTACTGAAATCGTAATTGCCGCCATCCATAATCATCTGAATTTCAAAATCCAATCCAAAATCGACCTAGATTTTGGTCCTTTCGGAAATTTTCTTATCGGTTTCAAACTAGCTTGTTATATAAAGTTGAATTATTTATTTACAAACTAGGCTGACATGAACTGCGCGATTGCAAACAAAGAAGGCATCTACAGACGGAAGAAAAAGCACCAAGACTTCGAACCGTTTACAGCAGATATGTACAAAGCGCTGGATCAGGTGAGGAACAAAGTGCTCAGTATGGTCATGGACTATAAGAAGAGACATCACGAACCGCAGACGGTAGGTTAAGAAAGTTGTTATGTAACTTTAAGACACGAAGTAAATAGGTACAGAGAATTTATTAGTGCTATTATGCGATTCCTAATTTAAATATGTAGGTTTTTATTTCTTCAATTCAATAATTTTACTGTTGAAAAACAAAAATAAGTTGTGTAATTATAAAGCCGCGGTATACCTTATTGTAACGGCCTAAATAAAAGGTAAAATAAATAGATTTTAACCCCGAACTATTTTATAAGGCGAATTTTGATTTTTTTGTACTGGCTACCCTTAGTTGCAGTTTGTGGCAACAATTTTGTTCCCATAAGGAGGTTATGTGTAATATCGAGTATTGTTTTAAATAAATCTTCTGTATCCTATAAATTTTGTGTAAAACTAAGATCATAGCTTTATAATATCAGTATTTTTATATTATAGATCAGATTTATGTAGATGAAGTGTAAAGAATTGGTAAAATAATTATGTTGTGTTGTCCTTTTCCGTACTTGCTCCTTTAATGAACTGGCTCAAACGTTAATTATGAAGCTTTTCTAGTTAATTGTGTAATTAATAAGAATCTAGCCAAGGTAGGTTTAACAAAATATACAAATGTATTGATTCATTGTGTGTTGTGATGTGATTGGATGTATTTATATCAAGTTATTGATGTGGAAAATGATCTTTATATTAATTCCGGCTGCATCGCGTGTTCGACACACTGCAATTTAAAGGGATGCTCGATTTTCCGCAATCTATCGATATTGTCGATATCGACATACATACAATACTGGACGTTAGTTTACATAAAGAATCTGTTTTTACGTACTTCTACTTATAACTAAATCATACGAGATTTGTTACATTATTTCGGAGTAGTAATACATATTTTTTAAGATATTCTCATGTACCAAGATTGGCACATTAGACCATCGATAAAAAATATCTAGATTATCACTCTGTGTTGTATCGATAAATAAAGTATGTTTGCGTATCCGTGCATAAATTACATTAGACATTCATTCAGTGCAAACTTGTTACCGTAAGCCCAGGTACGCACGGGCAATTTTTTATCGCGGCGAATTTTTTTGCGCTCTCGACTTTCAACGCACCGAGAGTTGAAAATCCAACAGTGTTTTTTTGACGCGCTGGGGTGAGCCCTGTTGGATTCTCAATCCTCGGCTCAGTACCGAGAATTGAAAATCCAAAGCGCGAAAAAAAATCGCCAATTAATAAAATCACGCGTGCGAACCTGGGCAAAGTGGATCGTCTTATTATTGAGTTCTAAATACTTATAAGACTTGAGTCTTGTGTCTGTTATGATTGAGGGTCTAACTAAACTATGAAGCTATATATTCTGTTGGTTTTACGATTATTATAATGCATTTTTAAGGTACCGTACCTCAAAAGGAAAAAAACGGAACCCTTAAGCGCGGGCCACACCGCCAGCTGGCGGGCGGGCGTTAATATCAAATGCGTAAGTCTACGGTCCCTTGGAGCTCTAAAAAAGTCAAGTTTCTAAGTCAACGCAATAAAAATATACAGCCATTTAAGCGACATATTTTGATACACGCAAATAAAATCAAAACCTATAGGGTACTGCCCGTTGACCTAGAATTACGAAATTTGGCAAAAAGCAAGGTCTCACAGCACATGTAAAGGAAAAGGTCCGAAAACCGGTAATTGTAGGTTTATCATATAATTTTTTATTTTGCGATTTCAAACTTTCATTTGCAGTTGGAAAATTGACCGTTGCGTATATCGATGTATGGGAGAACATGTTTTTCAACTACAATGTTAAGTTTGTTTTTGGGATAGATTTATCCCAACTACGGAACCCATCATTGTGCGTGGTCCGACACGCACTTGGCCGGTTTTTTTATGAAATAACTTTGTTATACGGGTTTCACATAGATCTGCAAAAAGGGTCTTATTATTGGTAAACTTTGAACAGTGTTTCAGCTTGTTCAACAATACCAAAGAAAATGCCTATTTATTTGTATTTATGTTAAGTCTATAATGTATTGGACAACTTTATTAGCTCTATCTAGATACTTAATTGTTCCTAATTTAAGGCCTAACTTTTTATTTTTTTATTAGTGAATACTAAATAGTTTACGGACTAGTCAAACCTTAGTCAAGTTAACACTGTACTTATGTTGTTATTATTAAAAATACTAGGATAGCCTTCGTGTGCATTATGCACACGAAGGCTGCACAGGTACTTACATACCTAGATATTTTATAAGCAAGAGAAATTCAACGAAATTCACATTCAAAGTTCAAAAGAAGCCTAATAAAATGCACTTGGTTAAAATATGCACTGTATCCCCCTTATTACAAAACAAGGTTTATCTTCAGACCCAGGTTTAATAAATGGAGCCATTATTGAATTTCAAACTTTATTCCGACTATGGTAAAGTTCCTAAACACAAAACTGACAACTTAGTACCAAACGAAGTTTTCAGTTTTGTTTATAGAACGGTATTTCAATCACTGTTACGTTCTTATTACAAAAACTGGCTCCTTGGTTTAAACCATGTCAAAATATAAATCTTGTTTTGTAATAAGGTTTCAATCACTTACGTTCTTATTACAAAAACTGGCTCCTTGGTTTAAACCATGTCAAAATATAAATGTTGTTTTGTAATAAGGCGGTATAAGTTTATTAGGATTACCTACCTATTGTTTTAGAAATTGTTGTTAGAACAAATTAAAAAACATATTGCATATTAATATTTTTTTAGTAGATATGATTTACAAAGCTTTATTTTATTAGCTATATTTTTTTAAATACTATATAGATGACTAACAATTTTGTTTATAGAAAGAAGCACGGTGCTTTTTGAGTGGCACTATATTTTTCATTTGAAGTTTTTTATACATAACTATTATCAAAACAAAAATAATATTTTTTAATCCAGTTATCCATTGCATGGTGTTTATACAATCAAAGATCTGATTAATGTTAATTATATGTAAAAATATGTTACGTAGCATGATAGCAATATCCATGTTATTCCATAATAGCCATTTTATATTGTTAAACAGTAATAAATAAAGTATTATTTACATTCTGCTTTACTAACATCTACCTACAAAACGCTATTCCCAATTAAAAAGGGAGTCGCTTTTTAAACATTTTAAAATTATTATTTTATGACAAAAGTGGCATTGCTGCTAATGCTTACGTACCTTTGTATGGTAGATTAGCCGATTACCGCATTTATTTATTGTCAATGTTGATTAGTTGTAAGCACTACTGAGATTGATGTTAATGGATGCTGAGAATAAATGACTTTCCAATAACATTCTAGTTTGATTTATACGTACATGCAGGGCCGGATTTAGGGCAGGGCAACAGGGGCTCTAGCCCTGGGCCTCCACAAAGAAGGGGCCTCCACATTTGATTTTTTTAGATAAGAAAGAAAATACATCCTTTGTAGGGATGGGTCGTTGATGGTTTTTCCGTTAACGAAACGTTAACGTCGATTTACATTCGTCAACTCGTCGCGTCGACGACTGGACGTTCCACGAGTCTCCTTTGTGAATCAAAGAAAAAAAAGCCCAAAAGTCTGACAACCAGTCTTACCCAAGGGGTATCCGTATTGTGGGGGTCAGATAGGCGGTCGCTCCATGTAAATACTGGTTCATCTACATCCGGTTAGACTGGAAGCCGACCCCAACATAGTTGGGAAAAGGCTGGCAGATTTATTGTGTGTATCAAAGAAAAAAACATTCAGGAGGTACCTTTTTAAATTGTTTATTTTTTTGTCTGTTCTCAATAAATGTTTGAGGCCTACACTTTTTGTTGCGCCAGGGCCTCCACACTTCTAAATCCGGCCCTGCGTACATGGTTTGGGGCTAATGCGTTGATTTTTCCAACGTCCTAGGAATAATGATATTTTTTTAGTTTATATTCATGACGTCAATTTTATTCCGCGAAAGATACATATCTGACGATGGTAAGTTAAGGCATCCGATAAGGACCAGGCTCGGGTCGACGGCGCGTCGTATTCCACGCGCGCCTCAAAGAGTTGTCAGCACCAACTGACGGGGCCCGATAGGGCCAATGCCTGCCAGGGTTGCGAGTTTGTCCGAAAGAGATATCGTGGCCCTGGCAAACAGGCAAATGAAGGAACACGGGTGGGTTTTAGTCAGTAAAAGTCTGACACGCCCTCCCGCTCCGCCCAGAGCGGGAGAAGTTATTTGATAATTTCCCACCAAAAAAAAAAAAAAAGCCCTTACCCAAACGAAAGCGACAGTCACTCGAATGCGCGATCGTTTAATTGAAGAATGGCGTTCATACATGACTTGAGTAATCGCTCGAGTACGCCGTATTCATACTTATAACAGAACGCGGCGATAGCATTCTCGCGCGATGTTCGTTTTGTTTTCCGTTAGGACGCGACCTGAGACGACCACTTTATTCGATGCGTATCAGTTCGAAATTAGAGAAAACCAGATTTTGTGTCACGAAAGTTACGATTTAGGCTTCCATAGGCTACAATAAACCCTTATAGTTACGCCATGCCCGTCTGTCCGCGGCTTAGGTCAGAGACTCTTAGTACTAGAAAACTGTAATTTGGCATGGGTATACATATAATCACGCCAAAAAGTGGTAAAAAAAATTTGGTAGGGAGTAATAGGTAATACGGGCTGGTGTCTGCACGTCAATATGCGCGTATTTTGCGTACGTGTGGGAAAATCGATTATTCGGTCCACCCCAGCTCCTCAAAAAAGGTCAGCAACGCCCTGGTGTTACTGACAAACTCACGGAACGTACCTGCGTTAACGAAGTACTTTGCCCTGTATGTGGCGACCACCGGGCAGTTAGTAGCACAATGCTGCTGTCTCATCCTCGATGCAGGCCCTGCACAGCGAACTGTCTGTGACTCCTATCATCCTATGACAAAGAGGTATTTGTTAAATGACCCGTGGCCAGTTATAACTGCTGTAACTGTACGCAGCTGTAGTTTAGTTAGTCGGAGAACCTGTTTCGTGAGGCAGCCCCAATATATTACTTTCCTCTATGGGCAGCCCTCAATAAATTGTGGGTAGGGAGTGCTGCCTTATTCTGCCTGCACTCACCTTGGTCCGACCATCGTTTGTGATGTTGGTCCCTGGTGTGTTTCCTTACCACAGTGCGGGGGCGATGGGTTCAGGTCCCACTGGTGCCATGCTCGACCCCCTCGACCCCCTTCTGGCAAGTTCTTCGGCTGCGTCGTTGCCTAGCGACATTGACAGTGTCCTTTGATCCATTGATTAATGGTTATGTTGTTGAGGCTACCTGGTTGAGGCGCTGGTGGCTCGTATTTTGTTTTCTTTTTATTTATTGTAGGTGTTGTTTTATTTATTTTTATTACCCTAGTGGCATTTATGCGTATCCGTAGGTGAGTCCGTGGCATCACAGCGGGCCCTATCAGAATACCAGCGCTGCGGTATTTATTTTTTAAATATCGCGGCATTATGCTGAGATAGGGGACCTTTTTGGCATCGCACAAGTTTTGGTTGTTTTTATTGCAAGTTAGTTTTAAATGCTATACCTATTTGTATTTCTTGTGCGTGTCCCGAATAAAATATTTTTCTTTCTTTCTATTAATATACGCGCCAAGCAGTCGCAGCGCTTGCAGGACAGCCATCCTATCTGATAGTATGCGGATCGAGTGGTCCTTAACTTCCCTGGCCATGATGGCTGAAGCGGCTAGAGAAATACCTATCCATTCGGCCTGGAACACTGTGTTATGGACCCCCAATGGTGTGGCTATGTGTATGTTGAAGTCCTCCGGGAAGATTTCAGCACCTGTGCCACTACTTGTTTTGGATCCATCTGTGAAGATGCACAGCTCTGCAGGGGGCAACCCCTCGCATCGGCGATCCTTGTGAAGTTAGATTCTGTATTTTTTATCAAAGATAATTGTTTGGGTGCCCGGTCATTTATGGATTTCATAATGAGGAACTCTTTATTACCCCAGAGATCTAGTGCATTTAGACGTACCGCCGCCATTGTCGCTTCCTGCTGTATGAACAGGTGAAGCTGTGGTAGTCCCAGCATGGCTTCGACTGCTGCAGTCGGTGTAGTCATCATGCAGCCCATGGTCGCCATGCCGGCTAGTCTTTGCATGCGTAGTAGTTTGTTAGAGGCTGTACCTAGCTCAGTGCGGGGCCACCAGACCACGGCGGCACGGCCCCGTAGATGATCATGGGGCGGATCACCGCCGTGTACAGCCACAGTATAATTTTGGGAGATAGGCCCCACATCGTACCTAAAATTTTCTTGCACTGCCAGAAGCTGATGATAGCCCTGTTTAGTTTGTTGTCAAGTGACTTCTCCAGTTTAACTTATGGTTTAGAATGACCCCAAGGTACCTTCTTGACTTCTTTGGCCAACTGAAGTTTTGTATTGAACAGTTTTGGTAGGCGGAAAGGGCCTAATCCTCGTTTTACAATATGCTAAGCAATTTATGCTCCCCACTATGCATACCTATGGTGAAGTCACTATCAGTTCCATTTCTCCTGGTTCTTACCAGGAGAACTCCTCAACAATTAATACCCCTGCATCGGGAAAAGCAATATTTTGTAAAAGGTGATGAGCATTTGACATTAGGCTATTGTAACTTAGATAAATTACATACTGACCCACTAAAAACTGAAAAACAAAATCTTTTTACAAAAAAAAAACACCAGGCTTCCAAAAAAACAGTACAAAATGAATAATAGGTAGGTAAGTCGGTGGCAAAAAACTAAAATAGACTACTAAGATCCAAAGACACCGACTTCCAAATTTAAAGTTATTATTCACTTTGTAGTGTTTTTTTGGAAGTCCGTTGTTTTTTTCAACCATAATGTTAAGTTTGTTCTTAGGATAACATCATCCCAACTACGGATCCCCACTTGGCCGGTTTTGTAGGGATGAATGTCCGTGACTACCGCGGCCCCACCAACGCCAATCGCTTCCATATTTGGGAAATAATTAGTGCTCAATTGGTGCTAATTAGTGCTCGAACAACAGAATTGGTGCCTTAGTAGTTTTCTAGATAATCGACTTTAAATGTGGTCCTGCGGTAGTCACGCTCCCTTCAGCAGGACCACCATGAGCGCCGAAAAAGGGGGCACGCTACAGCTATTCTAAGTATACAAATAATTAGTGCTCTTAAATGTGATTCATTTCGTAACAAAAAAAGAACTGAAACATTTGTATTTACCGAGAAATCAGCGATGATAACTTTCGCGCGCTCGTTCAGCAGGACCACGACTTTGAGTGTTGATTCCAAGTTTCAGGAGCTAGTCGCTTTCCTCAAACCTACATAGAAAATTAGTGCTCTGCGAGATAAAATTGATACCCAAAATTCAAAATTACTACTCCAGTAGTTTACGAGATATACCATACCATTGGTGGGGTGGCGGTAGTCACGGTGTTAAATTTTCATTTGAAGATTTCCCTATTAAAAACTATGTGATTTCTTCCCAAATTTATACAAAAATTAGTGCTCCTAAAGAAGTTATAGTGACCAAAAATTCAGATTCCCAAGTGTTGTATTTTAAGAGAAATTAGCTTTCATTACTTTTCCATACTAAATGTCCGCATATAACCCGACCAAATTAAGTTGTCAATGGTATTGAGCTGTCTATGAGATGTACACTCGTGCACATAAATTGATGGATGTCGGAATAGTAATAACAACAGTTCAATATCTATAATTTTTATACAAACTGTGTACCTGGGTACATATTTGTAAAAAAAAATAACCTGTCGTTACCCATGGCCTGTGATACCTTTATTAATGACATGGGTAGGTAGGTATTCAAATAATTATTTTTCTGTATTGTAAGTACCTACCTGTTGTGTTGTTATATGAATATAAGAGCGATAGTTATTTCTTATTTATTTCTTTCCTACTAATTTAACGTTGCTGCAATCAGTACCTAAGTATTAAAAATCTAATTTGTTGCATTAAAAAAACCTGTAATTTTGAAATAGTTTTAATAATGATTAATATAATAGTATATAATTTAATAATGATTAATTTAAAATGGTATATAATTTAATAATAAATAACTCACTAACAATAGATAATAATTTGATGTAAATGAAATGATATAAAAATTATAGATATTGAACTGTTGTTATTACTATTCCGACATCCATCAATTTATGTGCACGAGTGTATATCTCATAGACAGCTCAATACCATTGACAACTTAATTTGGTCAGGTTTTAAGCAGACATTTAGTATGGAAATGAAAGCTAATTTCTCTTAAAATACAACACTTGGGAATCTGAATTTTTGGTCATTATAACTTCTGTAGGAGCACTAATTTTTGTATAAATTTGGGAAGAAATCACATAGTTTTTAATAGGGAAATCTTCAAATGAAAATTTAACACCGTGATTACCGCCACCCCACTAATGGTATGGTATATCTCGTAAACTACTGGAGTAGTAATTTTGAATTTTGGGTATCAATTTTATCTCGCAGAGCACTAATTTTCTATGTAGGTTTGAGGAAAGCGACTAGCTCCTGAAACTTGGAATCAACACTCAAAGTCGTGGTCCTGCTGAACGAGCGCGCGAAAGTTATCATCGTTGATTTCTCGGTAAATACAAATGTTTCAGTTCTTTTTTTGTTACTAAATGAATCACATTTAAGAGCACTAATTATTTGTATACTTAGAATAGCTGTAGCATGCCCCCTTTTTCGGCGCTCATGGTGGTCCTGCTGAAGGGAGCGTGACTACCGCAGGACCACATTCAAAGTCGATTATCTCAAAAACTACTAAGGCACCAATTCTGTTGTTCGAGCACTAATTAGCACCAATTGAGCACTAATTATTTGCCAAATATGGAAGCGATTGGCGTTGGTGGGGCGGCGGTAGTCACGGACATTAGGGATGAACTGAAAACCAATGCTGTGTTATACCTTGTCCAGAAAGGACGAATTCGCCGCGAAACGTTTCGAGCGAATTCATTAGCGCGTTAGCGAGACACTAGGCGCCAGTACATTGCGTCCACAAGCATCGCGCGAGTTCAAAATACGCGCGTAAATCGCGAGCACTTCGCCAGACTCTCGACTCGCGCGTATTGCGTGCGAGTCGAGATACTAGAGACGCCTTGTTGCGTCCAGTTAACGCGCGAACTCCAGAGCATTTGCACATATCGAGGGAAATGGAGCGCCAAAATTTTGATACGGAAATGTTTATAGACGCGCGTTGGTACGCTCCTTCTGGATGCAACAGTCGCGCGTGATACGCGCTAGAGAATCGCGGTGAATTCGCCTTTTCTGGACAAGCTCTTAAAGTGAGTCCGCGTATCACTGGTCAGTTTCCCTCACTCGTCAGTTTAATTCCACAGTTTCGTTGATTAGTCAGTTACGCTGATTGGTCAGTTTTGCGGATTAGACAGTCGCGTCAATTCGACGGTTTCCAATGTTCGCCAGATTCGTAGATTCGTCGAAAAATAAAAGATATAATTCATAAAACTAAATATGCTTTATTTCACATCGTGTCAATATTCATTGGTCACAAACAAGTTTTGCACTTCGACAATACTTACACGTTACTCCGAGCTTTTCGTTTACAATATAAAATATATGCAGTTAACAACAATCCCCTCAGTTTACGAATAAATTACAAAATCATTTTTATTTATTATATACGAAGCAGATACGCTGTCGCGCGGCCCTCAGCGACATGCGGGTTTAACAGTATTATATCAATGTATAAAAAAAGTATTAAGAAAATAATATCTATGGGAGAAGAATCATTTTTCTATAAAGTATATTATTATTTAGTAAGTATAGAGCTGATGTGTCTGTCGGTACACTAAGCCGCACGTCGCTGTACGGAAGCCGGGCCGCGCTAGGCACTTGTCTCACTCGAAGCATGTCTATAATATAGTTGACACCACATGGACATGTGCTCCTAGTGTATTCGACACCAGCAAAATCAACGCACCGCGGGGGTTAAAATAATCACCAGTAAAATTTAACTTCTAACAACATGTTATTAAACTCTTAATCATTATACAAAATTATCATCACAATATCACAAATAAAATACAGAACTCTTGACGCTCTACTCTAACGAAATTATTACGGTGTGAAAATTTAGTACACAATATAAATGTATCAACGTAATTATAAAGCTTAGTATGGATTTTATAAATCAATATGTCCAATATAGACATCTATTCTTATCCATAAGCAAATTCAGTCGAATATTTAATAGTATAAAGAAATGTATTTTATACATTTGAAATTAATGGAAAATGTCGAATATACAAATTAAGTCTTATATAAGGTTATCGGTCTCTCGGTCAGATGACGGCGAGCAGTCATCTGACCGGAGACTTCCCAGTGTCTGACCAAGTGTGAAACAAAACCTTACTGTACAAAAATAATAATAGAACAAATAAAACACTATAATACAAAATAAAAAGAAAAAAACAAGTTTATACAAAGTGATACCTACGTGTCCGTATTCACACCAGTTGGGTCCGTTACAACCATCGCTCTCTCGACTAACAAAAGAAAAGGAAAATAAATCGAAAAAAAAAAGAAAATCTTTTAGTGAATTTATTTATAGAGACCGAAAAAAACAGTCGTAGAAAAAAGTTTAAATATTAATCGTAGAAAGTCAGCCTTCGTGTAACAATTCACTATACCATTTCCTAACTACATTACCACGACCAGCCATCCCACAGCGCCACACCACACACCACGAAAGACTAGATCCTCTCCAATGTTCGCACACAATCTGTTACACGTTACGTTGCAGTATCAAACAGTTCGGTACGGTCGGTCAATGTCGTTAGCACATTTAACATTTGAACAAAAATAATGAAACAATAATGTCATGGTGATATTAATGAAAATAAAGATGACAATCAATTTGAATTCTCATACGTAATTCGTAGACAAATAGCGTTTTGAAAACTTTTCACAAGCTAGTTATCGAAGCGGCATGACTAGTTTTAAACGTAAAACTGTTTAGACGTAACCATATACTTTACTATTGCTTTTACAATGTTATAGGAACGCTAATCTAGTAAGATCGGCCGGTAGGGACGCGGGGGTCGGTCTAAACAGTTTTCGCACTCGCGCAGTCGTGGGGCGGGCGGCCGGCTGACGTCACCGCAGCGCGCGGCAGCGGCGGCACACGCGCATGCTGCCGCAGTCGCCCCACGAGCTCATCTCCGAGCACGACCCGCAGAATATTCCGCCACACCGTCTGCGACAAAAGAACAACTGCTTAACTATGATAGTCTACCGTTGCTTTACGTGGTTAGGGGGAGCCTGTAGACTAATCTTCGGCAGTTATGCGGTCCTGGTGCTTACCTGCAGTGGTGCCTACGCCTGGCCAGCCAGAAGTGGTTCCTGCAGTACTGGCAGCGCGGCGCGGCGCTGTCCGGGAGCCACACGACGCCGCGCGCCTCCTCGCCCACCTCTACTTCGGACGCGCTGCCGCTGCTGCTGCCGCTGCCTCGCACGGACCCACTGCCGCTGCTTGTTTTCTGTACCAGGAGAATATGAGATTAGAGAGGTCTTGAACAATGTTTTGGGAAAAAGCAAGCAAATGTGTCTGGGAGAAGGTAGTTGATTTACCATGGGAGAGTGAGATATAACGTCAATGAGAGTTTTCTGAAATGACGTTCACTAGGTGGCAGCACTGAGACGTCAGGTCCGGGCACCTGTCAAAACTGTCAAAGCGCCTTTAAATCATATATTTTATATTCATTGTCGAAATGGAAGACATCTTGCCAAAGTGTCGTCCACAGATAGCCTGAATTTTCATGAAAACCCTCATTTCTCAACTCATACAGGCCTTTCACATCATCATCTGCTCAGCCTTTTCCCAGCTTTGTTGGGGTCGGCTTCCAGTCTAACCGGATGAAGCTGAATACCAGCATTTTACATGGAGTGACACGACTCGATACCCCTTGGTAAGACTGGTTGTCAGACTGTCGGGCTTCTGACTACCCATAACGACTGTCAAAGATCTATAAATGACAGCCGGGACCAACGGCTTAACGTGCTTTCAGAGGCACGGAAGGGTCTCTCTCTATGTAATGGATGATCACCGATCCACGGACTGATACAGGCCTTCAAAATCGTGGTAAATCTAGCTGGCGACGTTCTACTTGAGGAACGAAAGACCAAGTTTTTGAATGGGTATTCAAATGTACCAGAGCAATACGAGTCGTGAGGAGGGCATGTAACGGTGTGTGTATGTATGTCGTCGTACTTGCGTGGGCGTGGCCGCGTGCGGGGCGGAGGGCGGGGCGGGTGCGGGTGGGGACGACAGACGCAAGGCCTCGCGTGCTTCGCGCAGTTGACCGCTTAGCTCCTCAACTACTTTCTGTAATATTGAAATTAGATTGAAACTTCTTCATATTTTTGTATTTATTGCCAAGACACGTAGTTATTTTTATCATAATAATTATCCTCCCCTAACCCACTTTTTTTGGGGTCGGTCCAAACAAACTCTATTAACCGTCATCCGGTAATTTTATAAGCGTATTAATAATATATACTATGTGAAACTATTAAAAAATACTGAATGAAAAACTGCATTTCAAGCTGTGGTTATTGGATGAAATCACTACGACGGCAATGCAACTCCAATCAACGAACTGCATGCTACTTGCAGTCTACTTGAGTCGAAAGTACCAGGCTAGCATAAAATACAAAGCAGTGCGCTTACCTTCTGGTACAGTATGATCTGGTGCAACCGTGCCTGCAGCGGGTCGAGCGCGGGCGGCAAGCCGTCGAGCGGGTCGGCGCGCGGCGGCGCGGGCGCGCTGCTGGCGGGCGCGGACGCGCCGCACACGCAGCGCACGCGGGCGCCGCCCAGCGCGCCCCCGCATACGCCGCACCAGCACACTTCAGAGCTGCCGCCTGACTCTCCTGATGTTTCGATCCCACCTGGAAAATACACTAGGTTAATTAATATAAGACATTCAGATGCGACCTTTTCTGGATTTTAGTGGGACAAAATTAGAAAAGGGAAACCAAATGAGACAGCATATTTTTTTCTTAAAATTCGTGGGATAAAAGGTTGCGAACATGCCGCACACTACAATAGCATTTTCTAGAAGTACTAGGCTATCATAAATAGAGATCGGGTATTCGGATGCATAGACCTAAAGTTTGAGAGTTGAACTAGTATGGAGTGCGCTTCGGTACGGGAAAACGTGTCGGTTTCCAGGACTGACAAGTTTTTAAGAACTACTTTTTGTACTGTGTATCCCCGAATAAATATATTTCATTTTAGAATAAAAGGTTTTGATGAAATATTAATAGTGTTTTTTAAACGTGTTAAATTTTCCACAAAATTATTGCCTAGTTCTAAATATTTGTTATACTTAAGAATACAAAATTGTTTACATAAACTCTGTTATTAAACCCCTCGATCCCGCAATAAAAATATATTTTAAGAAGCCGTTTCCATACTTTGTATCCTTTGCTGGAAAAAAAACGTACTTTAGGTAAATATGCATCCGAATATCCGATCTCTAATCATAAATCACTGGAAATGTTAATCTTGGAACTGTGGTGGCCGATGAAGCGAGTTAGCTCTCTTGACGCGGACAAGTATTAGTATAACAACTACCAGGCTGTCATAAAACACAAAGAGGTTGTACTCACTGGTAGTGCTAGTTCTCCTAGAACAGTGGCAGCAAGCAATACGTCGTGGTGAAGTAGGACACAATGTGAGTTGGCTCGCGACGCGCGTGCGAGTGTGATTGTGAGCTGTCCGCCTAGGCTGTGTGTGTGCCTCGCCTTCGCTTTCCGAACTTATACTGCTTGAAGTTGCTCCTCCTGAACCAAAGAAGAAAATAACTAAAATATTATTATTTTAATTTTGAATGATAGTTTTAAAAGTACAATGAAAAAACTATCTCACCATTCAGATCGACTTCAAGAAACTTAGTAGCTACATCATCGATCCCGTTCATAGTTCCATTAGTCGTCACACCATTCTCTCTTGTATGGTTGTTATCGGTAACCACATTGTGGTTGGTCCTATCTTCTGTGGTGTGGTTGTCGAGGGGTGAGGAGTCGTGGGATGTATTTCTGGAAGCAGGTGGTTCTGCCCGACCCTCGTTGATCTCGAAGCCGGTGGACGATTGGTTGCTTGACTCTGATATGGAGCGCCAGGTTATGCTGATATTGCGGGTGCGGGCTGATTCTCTTGCGGCCTGTAATGACAAATTAAGAATTATTAGAGATAGGTATATTTTATTGACCAATATTTTCAAAAACGTATTATTTATATCTGTTTCTGAGAAAGGATAGGTTTAACTTTTTCCGTTGCATTTGAATTTCAAGTACCAGACAAACATAAAAACAAAAGAAGTTACACGAAACCCACCTCAGCCATCCCAATAACATCAGTGTAAGTATCACAGACGAACACGGGCGGTTCTTCAGGCGTTTCCACGTCAGGGGAAGCCACGCTGGTGACCACGTCAGCCACACTATCAGCCACGGTATCGTTGACCTGACTGTTATCCGACGCGGTCAGGTCATCTGAGTGGTCGATGACCTGGTCGGGTATGAGTTTGTCGGAGAGCACGCCGCCTAACTCTCGTTCTAATGAGGAGGAGCCGCTTGCAAGGTCTCGGGGAAGACGCATGCTGTTCTCAAAGTGGTCGGGGTGGAGGCCGTCGACCTGGCGGGAAGAAAATAAGGTTACACATAGAATAAACATTTATTTGCGGTAAACATAACGCAAAAAAAAAAAACACAAACACGAAACAACAAGTTGGGGGAAAATATGCGTCACATCCATGCAAAACGGCCATCGGTCAGCATAATGTTGCGACCTTATGCGAGACAGAGCCCCAGCGCTGGTTTACAGCGACAGCCGGCGTTGACGTGATGACGTCAACCGGTGCAGCATTTAATGAGATAAAAATAATAAAATAAGAAATAAAATAGTAAGTACTACATGTATATGTACAACATACCGTAAGTCAGAATTTGAACAGAACTGATGTAGGCATGTTCCATACAATTCTATCCCAACCAAATGGCGAGGATGCGAAGGGTTTGTTCAAATTCATGGCCCACGTGTTGTGAAAGTATAATTGTTTAGCATACGATGGGACTGACATACGCTATGCGTAAAATCCCCCATAAACAAATAAAGAAAAAAACACCGTATTATGTCTGACTATAATTTATATTACGTAAAGAAAACTGAGTGTGTGCGGCGTAACACTCACGACAGTTTTCACACTCGCTATCTAGGTACAGTGGTACCCAATTGATAAGGCGCGTCGTGAACCTTCGTTCGCACAGAAAACAAAGTATGGCCCCGAAGATTAACGAAAGAATGCTTAAAACTTACAATCAACCTTAGGTCACTATTATAAGGTTCATAATACACTGGAGCTGCTAGCGTGCACTCGATCAGAAGTATGGCGGCTGACAAACATGCCACGCGGCCCGCGCTAACATGGCGGCAGCTGCCGACCAATAGCGGTACAGAAAAAAGAACCGCGGTGCGTGGAGCGTGCCGATTGGTCAATAGAATTTCCCGCACTTTTAAAATTCACCTTCTGCGCAGGTACATCAGTAACCCATATCAGTTGGGTACTACTGTACTAGAGATAAACTACGATAACATAGCTCGCCCTTCCAAATTACTGTTACAATGTGTGTAGTCACATCCTTACGAAAGAGTTTGTATGTAGTAGTAAATACTCGTAATATTTCTTTTATTACCAGATTTGTTGGACAACGTGTCGTTTTCATAGAGTACGTCAGTGCAGCACCATGTCCGGCCGCATTTTAAGGTCCTTCTCATGTGCGAGTGCAACGGCAATACAATTGTGCGCGAGCGATCGAGGTAAGTAATAAGGGGTCATTGTACGAAATCCTTTCTGCTTCGCGACCGGACTTTAATAATAATGAGCGATTAATGACGTCACTAGTCGAGCAACAAATCCGTAGATTTGTTTTTGTTTGACGGCCGTCTCATTACGCACACATGCGTTGTGAGTCTCGGTGGCGCTTTGTAAATACTTTCACAAATATTTTCAAACGTTTTGAATTTTGTAGTGTCCGGCCATATTATCATAGTTAATCTCTACATCTATATTTTGATACATTAACATTGTAATTATTGTTTTAATTACTATTTTTGCCTTGTTTTTATTTTATTTTATTTTTTAAATTATTTACATCACCTAAATTTATTTAAAAATGTTTGCATTACTTGGTAACTGACTGGACCGCACAACACAGGGAATCCTAGTGTGGGGTTCAGGGAATTTGTGAAATCTAGCATTTATGGCTCTTGTGTAACCTATTACTATTTTTTTTTTTATGATGTGCCGTGTTTTTAACTGAATAAAGTTTATTTTTATTTCTTATAATTATGGTACCCTGGTACTGACCGTGTCGTGACAGTTGTCGCTGGCGAGCGGTAGTACGGGCAGCTCGTCAACACAACTGTCGGTGAGCGCGGCGCGACACTCGCGACGGTTCTCACACTCGCTGTTCACCACCATTGAAAGTTTCCTGCAAATAAACAGAGTAAATAAGTATTAGTACACACACAGACATCGTTGGAAATAAAACAGATACAACACTTGCATCACATAAATCCAGTAATCATAAGGCCTGTGCACACCACGTTTTTTAAATGCGCAGTTGACGCGAGTTTTAGGAACGTGCGTCGATGGTTCTCCTCCTCTATCTCCACCTCTATAGCACAAGGTTCAAGGTTGATTGGGAAAATTTGACAGTTTCGGGTAGCTTGACCTGCTAGCGTCTGTACATAAAAGTCATGAGACCCGTGTTCGTAATTTACAAGGAAAAATAAGGTAAAATTTGTCCTCTTGAAATCATTTGCAGAATTACTAAAAACGCATTACATAATGATAAGAACAGTTAACTTACATAACATCAGGTGCCAAACTGGGGTCACTACACCTTCTCTGCGCCGTTCGCTTCTCTCCCTCACTCAGCAGGTTTTCACATGATCTCGTCTTTGTCATCAGGCCTGAAACAGATCAACCAATGCAATGAGCAACTAATAGAGAATCTCAGTATTTGTTGATTCAATTCACTTTACTTTTTTGATTGACTTTATTGTTCCTTTAAAGCAAAAGCGATCACACATTTTTTTTAAATCAATATCACATTATTTTAATGGCCTGGTTGCTGGGAACTTTTAGCCAAGTCTTTATATATTCATGAAATGAATTATATTCAATGCATAATGATGATATCCGCGCCCGCTCCCCATGAGTTTCAGTAAAGATGTGGCACTTTACTGAGACCTCACGCGGACTTCTTGAGAGAACTTGATGCGATGTTGCACTGTTTTGTTTCATTTGCCTACACTAATGCATGTTCACAAACAATGGTTAATAATCCACCATTATTACACATTATTATTCGGCTAAACACAAATTTTGGAAAATAAAACAACACTGCTGAACATGACGCTTCACTTTCCCGCTAAGAAGTCCACTGTTATCTCTTTATCACTATCAGTGAATCTGATTGATTGAACAAAATACATTTTTTTTGCTATTTCTTATGTGCTTTCGGAAAACTAACTTTAATGCCTATACATAAACTTTAGTTTCCGCTTTACTATTTTTATGAAAAACTTTTAAGCACGTTGAGCGTTATGGGTAAATTTTTTTTTTTTAAAAGTAACAAAAAAAAATAAAAACAAAACAACAACAACTTAAAAACTTAACTTATGGGTTCGCTTCATCGACATTCCCGCGCCGACAGCAAGTGAAGTTAAATTGACCACGTGATACGTTTAATTTGTGTATACTGTACAGTCCCCGGCACGTAACTTGGCAAGAGTAGTTAGATGCGCAGAAGTCAAGCGGGACGCGGGGAATGAGGGAGCAACTTTCCGAGTGATTGGTCGTTAGTTGACACTCGCCTCCCGCACCTCGACCCGCGTTCCTTTCGCTACCGATTACACTTGCGTACACTAAAATTATACCCTTTGTTTTTGTTGAGTTTTTGTTAATTTTAGTTACGAATTGTTGTTACTATTTTAAATTAAGTTTATTTTACGAGTGATTTTTGCGGCAGCTACTAATGAAGCTTGTTGACCTTTAGTTCTCGTTAAAATTGTTTTTTGAAAGGCCACAAAAATATTTTATTATGTGTTTTATTTATAACACATAATAAACTTCACGAATTCCTTTCCTTTATTTAAGTTTCTTCTAAACAGACATGCTTAAAATAAATGATGGCAATAAACATAGAATAATGAAAAACAATAAAAGTGACAATTTTTTGTTGCATAAGTGTACTATATAACTTACCTCCACTACCTCAAAACCTTGCCAAGTTACATGCCGGCGGCGATTATACATTGTTTAAAATGTGTTTTAGATAATCATTATTTTATTGAAATGAAAACTTCTCAGGCGCGTTGAGCTATAAAATTGCACTTTCCGTCTGCAGTCCCAATAACTATCTATGTTTTTTTATATATCTTTTTTTTTAAGTTTTATCTTGGTTTTCAGAAATTGTAAGGCTGTATGAAGTATAGATTTCACTTACCGTTATGATTTTGTGTGCTATGCAAAAATTGCACTTTCCGTCTGCAGTCCCAATAACTATCTATGTTTTTTAATATATCTTTTTTTTTAAGTTTTATCTTGGTTTTCAGAAATTGTAAGGCTGTATGAAGTATAGATTTCACTTACCGTTATGATTTTGTGTGCTATGCAACTGTTGTGCGGGTAGGTCAGGCTTATGTTCCGAGCGCGGTTCGTCGCGCGGACTCTGCGCGCAGAACATTCCGCTCCAAACGCACATCGTACGCACTGAGTACTCCGGCCAGATCGCCTGCTGATAAATTAGTATTGGAGGTTTATTTTAAATCCTATTGGTCCTTGGAGTCGCTTAAACTTAAAAAAAAAACATGGCTTGCTTGATATCCTTCTCTGATTAAAAAAACCCATTTAGAAACTCCTCTTGAAATGTTGGCAATATCTCATAGCGATGCGTTAACGTCGGAATCGTGGGATGCTAATCTAAATTATTTGGCTTTATCGTTATAATATACAATATTATGTAACAAAAACCCTGTTGTTCCTTCTACCTACGTTTTAAGAATCGGTATACATACGTAATAAAGCAAGTCATTTATAAAAAGGAGGAGCGTAGCAAGTGGCGTTCTATAGTTTCTGCCTACCCCCATGGGAAGAAGGCGTGAGTTTATGTATGTGTGTATTTATTTATAAATACTGTTCAACAAAAATAATTAAAATAAATATTTAATTATTAATTGTAATGTTTAACTGATTTCTAACCTCTTTCATTCTTTGATTTTGAGTTCTCGACTAGTCAATACTTAATTTTTTTAAATTATAATTCCACCAATGTTGTGCTTGTAGGTAAATTTATACGTCCCTAAACAACAGGGTTTTTGTTACATACTGTATAACCAAAAATGTCACGAAAGACCAAAAAATAGGCCATTATCTTTCGCCTTGTACCGTTTTCGATGCCAAGAACCCAGCATATGGGTCTAAAAATAATTCGGTCGTATGCCCACAACCCGCATCCGAGTTGTCGCTATACGTAGCATGCTTGTAGCTGGGCATGAACAGTAGTCATGCCCAGCATGCTATTTGTCGAACCATATGCTGGGTTCTTGGCATCGAAAGCATGTAAAATCATGAATATGTTAAAACAGTGTGTGCTGGTTTAAAAGTTTGGGTGCCAACTTTCTCTCTTAGTTTTGAATCGCAACGTGCGTGACGGTACGTATCATGGCACGCGGTTGGAATAGACGGGAAGCAGAAGGCTAAGAGATTAGATTCTTTATTTATTCTAATACTAGCCGCACGCCAGTTTCAACCGCTAAAGTGTCAATCCCGTTGGAATATCGGCTAGCTTAGCTACCGAAACTCCGTGGACGTGTTGGGTAGCGATATCTAAATACGATAAAAAGAAAAAAAGAAAGATTTGATGGTTTTTTTTCTGGTGTCAATGACCACTGGCAGTGAAGTTACTTGAAGTAGTAAGTTTTTGTTTTATCGTGTTACTTCTCGATACCCATCACATCTGTAAAGTTAACACAGAAAAAATAAACTGATTTTGAAACTCATATTTCAAGTAACTAGTCGTTGACACCAAAAAAAAAATACAATTTTTTTTTGCTTTTTTTGGTTTTACGGTATTTAGATATCGATACCCAACCCGTCTGCGGTGTTTCGCTAGCTAATTTAATTTGACACATTATGTCCTAACCCAGATTGTGGTCTACCCATGTGCCAATTTTTTTAATTTGGTTAACCAATGCCGCGTGGGTAGGCGCACTTTTTTATTACCGGCCAGGACTTTATCGAAGCGAATTGCGTTCAAACTTTTTAATTAAATAGGGTTCCAAATTCAAAAGTCATTTCGTCACTGTTATAAAGTGCGCGGGAATGACCCATTTTGCTCGCACTTATCGAGGAACCCTTCGACTATTTTCGAATAGATGGGATGAAAAATAAATTTCCACCTTTTTTCTAGTAAATAAAGAGATCAATTTATCAAAAACCGGGTGTAAGTACACGACTTGGGAGAGGCTTATGTCCAGCAGTCGACTGTATTTTATTTTCTTATTTTAGATTTAAAAACGTGCCCCACACTAGGAATTGCTCCTGTATTGTGGGTGCGTTTACAAACATTTAAACTCACATACACAAACAGCCAGACCTGGATCAACTACTTGTAGATCATACAAATATTTGTTCCGTGACCCGCGACACGCAGGGCAGTAGTCAATCGCTTAACCACTGCGCCAACCGTGCCGACAAACGTTTTGTTGAAAACGGAACTGTGCCTACGGAAGGATCTTCATCTTTTCTATCAATAAACCAACCTGTTCAAGATGATGCGGGGAGTACAGATGGTTCCTATAGGCCGGGGCCCGCAGTAGATGCCAGACGTGCGGCGTGACGTCACTGGTCCGGCTCTCGCTCCGCTCGCGGCCCGTGTTGCACAGGAACGTGCCGAACATGCACGAGTGCACGTGTGTGCCCAGCTTTATCTGCGTACACGTTACACGGTCTTATAACATCTCACACCATCTATGGAGATAGGGACAGAGGTGTTAGTTTGAGGTGGGATTTGGTGGTGCCCAGTTGGTTGGTTAGACTTGCAGTTGGCTTTCCATAATTGTGGGCTCTTGTTTCTTTCCAATGATTATTTAGAGAAACGTAAAACGAAGAATAGTAAGGCTGCAAAGAACGATCACGGCATTTTCGAAGTCCATAAGATCCATTTTCGGGTGAACAGAGAGAAAAGTCGTACCAGACGCAATTTAATTAAGTTATAGATATAGGTTATGGAATCAGAAGGAAGGGAATGAACACTAAGCTCATAACTGATAGAAATGTACCCAGACAAGAAAAAGCCGTCTGTCTCTGATCCCAAATAAATTGGTATTTACGGCGGTTATGAACTTATGATGATGATTTCAATTCCTACTTACCAAGTAAGCCTCATTAAACTCGAAGCTGCAAGGAAACTGCAGCATCATCTGGTGAACGACGTCGAGCCATTGAAGGAAGATGGGTGACCGCTCGTTAGGGTCCTCTGGACCGAACTGGTGCCCGCACCGGTCCGCGAATTTGTGCCCGAAGTCCAGCCATTCACGTTCGATTAGTATACGGAAGCCCTGAGGAAGAGATAAATTAATTAACTGATGTCGCTGTGCGTATTTTTGTAAAAGATACTCTCGGAACGAACTCTAGCATTAGTTTGCTCCCCTGGTAGCAGCTGGCCGAATATTTTCTTTTGCATATAGTATCACGGGACTTATTTGATTCATTAGGGAGGAGGACGTTGACCTCAAGTTAAGTTAATATTCGGGGCACCACTTTCACATCATGCTTCCCTGGTTTCAGAGTCAGTAATAGTACCATTCACGTCTTGAAAGTAAAGGCTAGTTAGGCCTTCGCTCTTCACGGCAGTGCCACATGTGATGTAACCCTATCTCCCTTTGAATTGCAGCCCTGGTACTTCTTCTAAAGACAAACTTATCTTATTACCTAGATCCAGTTTGAGTTGAGCTGCGGCCACGATCTGCATCGTGTGACCATCCGTCTAAGCACTGAACTATCTTCTAATTATGCATTCCTAGTACTTCTTTCAAGAAAAACTCACCTCTAAAGTTCTGTAATATGGATCCAGTATGAGTTGAGCTGCGGCCACGATTTGTGGCGTCCTGTCCCAGCCATCGGAACAGTGCACGAGCACAGGCCGGGCCGCGGCCACTGCGCGTGCTACCACGCACGACGCGCGCACCACGCCCGACACGTACTGCAGCCATAGTGTGCGCTCCAGATTGCTGTGCCAACTGGGTCAACAGAAAAGTAAAGATATGAATTGGCCATTCTTCGACTAATCTTGTATTTAGTACCAGCGTGCTATCATAATAGCACATTATCGGAATAATAGTGCATTATCGGAACACTATATAAATAAAGAAATCGTCAGGCTGCTACAGACAAATTGGCAGCCACTTTGTACGAACTGGGGATCGAATCCAGGCGATACTCTCAGCAGTCGCGCATGCGACTTTTGAACCAACGAACAAGGCAGTCAATTAAGCAGGTTTTATAGCGGAAATTGTCATCCGTCGCTATAAATGAAGAATCTTTTTGGTCAGCCTCACAAATCACATTTCAACAAGAGTATTTTCATTTTTACTTGAAAAATCACGTGCAGTCTTAAATAAATTTCTTTTAGTAATATGTTGGCCAGCGCAATGTTTCCGGAAGAGATATTGCGAGTATTTGCGAGCCGAGGTTCAAAGCAATGAGTTCATTCGGGCACAATGCCAACTGACACAAAAAATCCGCTGTAATACTACCTAGGTCCGCGTAACGTAAACAATGCCTAATTAGTGCAGAGAGACTGCCTCGTTGGCGTAGACAAGACCTAGGTTCACTTGCCAGGTCGAGCATAATTTTACTGGGAGTTAGCCGTGTGCCAGATAAAATTTCCCATCCCCCAAAATGAAGAACTCCCTACAAACTTTCATAAACTATTTAAACCCGTTAGGGCAGGGGCCGGCAACCTTTTGGGACGGAGGAAAAAGTGTGTGGGGCCAAAAGTTACAATTTACCAAATGTCCCAGTTTTTAAAGAGCCACTAAAAATTTGGTTTAATATTATAGTAAGTATTTGCATGGGAAAAGGTCTATTTTTCGGCCAAAGAATTAGCATCGCCATACAAGTGGCAATGCTGCCAGCCTTTTGGGCACTTTTCCTGTTGACAGCGATGCGGACGAATTTTTTGATGATTTATGATTCTGTCCCTCTCCTTTTTTTGTATACAAGTACATATTATTATTTTAAGTCTATTAGCGTATATATTATGTAAATAATATGTTTCAAGGAATTCATTAATATATTTGCTTAAATATTTTTGATTTAAAATAAACGACTTTAAATACGAAATAATATTTATTCATATAAAACCATATGTCTCAGCAAAAAACTTGTTAAAGTATTTTAGCTAGCTGCTAGAATAATAAAATTTTATAAAATAATACTTAATCCAATAATATAACTACAGTTATTGAATAATAATTATTTTTTGCGTATGGAACTGGATTACTGGAGAGCCACAACTTTACATCTAAAGAGCCGCATTTATGGCCCGCGAGCCGCAGGTTGCCGACCCCTGCGTTAGGGGATGATTTTTTAAAGATCCTTCCTTAGTGATCACTTTAGCTATTTATGGAACAGCGGTTTATGCTGCGCGTTGGCTGTGAATGAATGAATGCATTTAAGATTATTATTAAGTAGATGTCCATCAAGAATTTATTGGTAGGAACCCGGAGTTTAAATTCTTGCCCGGTTAATGGCAAGAGGAATTTTTCTTCATTGGAATAAATTATAATTGCAAAATTATGGGGTGTTTTTCATCTCTGTTTACTCCTTCGGGGAATAAAAGCGTGATTTTATTAATGCAGGAAGTAATTAAACTACTACTAAACCGCCAGAGGAAATGAATTGTAAAGTTAAACTCAACTATTAACTCGATAACCGTCCTAGTTGGGCTGGTAAGTGCATTACGGCTCGCCTTAAATGCGCCACCCACATCCAATAACATCCTGCTATTGATTATACTACGCAGTCATCTAGTTACGTCTATATTATGCCATCAGGATAATGGCCTTGACCTCATCGGTACTAACTTCATTCAGTGAAATTGCCTGACGTTAGTTTGATAGGTAATACATCAAAACATGGCGACAGATAGACTTCCTATCGTTATTGATCCATAAACATTATAAAACACAACGTCTATCTGTGCATCCGTTAGTGCGCTTATTAAGAACTAATCCGATTCACATGATTATTGTTGTAGTTCATAGGCATATTCTCCAGAAGTACTCATAATAAGTGCACTCAAGGGGCACATGGCATGTGTACAAATAAATAAAATTAAAGTGTCTGTTTGTAATGTCACAATAACTAACACCTTTTACTATAATTATGATGAAATTATATACAGTCCTCATAAAAAAAAAAACTGTATGTTTGTTCCGGCTCATCTCCAAAACGGCTGAACCGATTTTGATTGGACTTTCACTGGCAGGTAGCTGATGTGATAAGAAGTAATTATTTTGGAAAAAGCCACGCGGGTGAAGTCGCTTAAGTCTCGATCCCGTGAGAATATCGGAATATAAATTATCTTACGTGCTAACTCAGGTCATGGTATACCCGTGTGTTTAAATTTAACCAAATTCGTTCAGCCGTTTGAGCGTGAAACCGTAACAAACAAACATACAAAAAAATCTAATCTTTTCTCTTTATAATATTAGTTTAGACTAGAGTTTTTTTTTGCATTCGGCATAAAATAATATGCAAGTAGGCGTAAATTTAAACCTCCTTATTACAAAACAAGGTTTATCTTCAGACCCAGGTTTAAAACATGGAGCCATTATTGAATTTCGAACTTTATTCCGACTATTGTAAAGTTCCTAAACACAAAACTGACAACTTAGTACCGTATTAATTTTTCAGTTTTGTATAAAGAACGGTATTTCAATCACTATTACGTTCTTATTACAAAACTGGCTCCATGGTTTAAGCCATGTCAAAATATAAATCTTGTTTTGTAATAAGGCGGAAAGAGTTGGTGACTTATCTGACTTTATGAGGTTACTAGCTGCGCCCCGCGGTTTCACCCGCGAAAGTCTCGATCCCGGGGCAATATCGGGATAAAAAGTAGCCTATATATTAATCCAGGGTGTCAGCTACCTCCACACAAAGTTTTATTAAAATTGGTCCAGCCGTTTGAGCGTGAAGAAGTAACAAACACACACACACACACACAAACTTTCGCTTTTATAATATTAGTGTGATTAACTATTACCAGTACCTATGTTGTGATAACTGAATACGTGGGCGTAGTATATATAGGTACCTATAGTTTTAAATAAATATTGTTATCGGAGCTGATCAGGCCCTGACATTAACTTATTGATTTACGCAGTGGGACGAGCTAATACCTAATTATTGTCACCAAGCAGCAGTCGCGTTGATTAATACAGTTTTAATAGTTCTGGCCGTTTTCACAAAAATGTAATGACATGAAATCGTTTATTCTGTAAATAGGATATTAGAATCACTTTTAACGCGTCAAAAAAAACAAAAAACTAGATGTAGCCGACATTTCCTATCTGACTGAGAAGAAATGGCAAAACAAACTCAGGGGTCAAAGTCTCTTTTAAAGTCCAGACATAATCTTGGTCAGATCATGTGAGGACCATGTAGATCCGTGTCTGAAATGGTCTTTTGAGGAAAGAACCACACAAATTTGAGTGGGCCTGTACAATCAGTGTAAGCATTTGTCAGTAATCGTGCAGCTCAATAATTACTTATTAATACTAAACAACTAAAACTATTCTTACTTCTCTTCTCCAAGTAAACACAACATATTATACAACGTGTTTTTTTTTGATATCCCATAACTCTAGGGTATGATTGAGGCCATATCAAAGAATCAACTGGCATATGAGTTATGTTCCAATCCTTCGTTCTTTTTTTTTTTTTCATTTTTCATACAAAATAATTCGGCAGTCACGATTATTAATGTAAAACACCCTTACGTGAAATATTACATGTCGACAAGGTAGCTTTCCCTTCACTAGCTGCCGCCGGGAAGCCCCGATACCAACATATCTACATATTTTATTTTACTATTTATTTTACTACACTACTGCGAAGTTTGGGAACCTCGCAAAAGTAAAGATTCGTCATACTGGTGACAATTTTTGACCTAATTTAATTATGATTGATGATATCTCCGAAACGATGCATTTTTGGACCACCTATTCCAGGAGTTTTAGTATTATTTTTACCTACAGAATATAACCCTAGAGTTATGGGATATAAAAAAAAACAGGTTGTATATCGGGCTACTGATAACTGATTGATACTTTCCATAGACACATCCATCCATCCGTGGTAGTGGTCTATCGATAACACTAAAACTTCAAGTCAGTCACATCGGCTTTGAACAAGAGGGTTGGGTGACAACTGTTGGTAAAAAAAAATCGTTTTACAAAAAAGTAATAACCAACTACCAAAAATAACACTACAAAGTGAAAAATAACTTTAATTTCGGAAGTCGGTGTCTTTGGATCTGTATTTGAGTTTTTTGCCACCGACTTCCGAAATTAAAGTTATTTTTCACTTTGTAGTGTTATTTTTGGTAGTCGGTTATCATTTTTTTGTAAAATGTTTTTTATTTTTCACTTTTTAGTGGGTGAGTTTTGAATTTATCTAAGTTACAATAGCCTAATGTTAACTTTCCACCCCGGAACAAAAAAAAAGATGGTTTTACATCTAAACCCATTCGATGCCACCTTGAATTAGAAAATGGATGACAGGACCCACCAGAAAAAGATAAAAGAAAAAAAATGGTAATGAAACGCTATGAAAAACTATACTTTTGTAAAACATGCACAAAACGCATACGATGCGTTGTAGGCACACAAATAAAAAACACTAAAACGCACACGGGTGCGTTGCACATGTTTTACAAAAGTATAGTTTTTTCAAGTGCGTTTCAATACCAATATTTTTTTTTGTCTTTTTCTGGTGGATCCTGTCTACAATTTTCTAATTCAAGGTGGCATCGAATGCGTTAAGACATAATCATTGTGGACCATGTTGGGCACAACAAAGTAGGAGAGAGGAAGATGTCTAATTAGTTGATGTTTGTTGTAGTTCTGTTTTACTTACTTGGTCTGGTCGCTGGGCTCGGCCGCCAGCGCCCTCATCTGCTGGAAGCTCCTGCGCACGTGGTGTATGTTGGGCAGGCACATGAACTGTATGTCGGCGGCGGGGTAGTACTGCTGACACTCGCAGCCGCCGCCGCGCGCACGGTTTGTCACCGCAGACGCGTATGATCGCGCGTCTACGATCAGCAGCTTTAGTTGCTGTAACAAAAGAAATATACTTTTTAATACCCTGTTATTGTCGCAATGCAGATCACGACGCTTGCATAAGACGACGATAACCGACTTTTAATGATTTTATACTGAAGATCACGTCTAAACGAGTAGTGTTAATGATTTGAAAATGAAATATATTAAATTAGAACATTTTCTCAATAACTTAATATTTGAATATTTTGGATTATATTTATATAACATAGTGAAATTAATTTGTAAAGTTATGTCTAACGCGGATAAACTGAGAATGGCGCAAAATCTACCAAGCGTATTTTTCTGAAACCTTCACCAATTTAAAAATAATTTCATTATTGATCTTTTAGTATACGCGTTTTATTAGTGTATAAATTAATAATGCGTCAAATTGGGGACAGCGCTCCTTGATGGGCGAGTCCTATTACTGGCTGAACGTACAACGCGTAGCGTGAGCTCAGTACAGAACACGCAAGCTAACCACTCAAAGTCACTGGCATATATCTGCGTCTTAAGAAGCTGACAACAGCTAAACCATTCAAAACAATATATTTGGGAACCTAGATATTCTGTATTCCAACCGGAATAAAGACGCACTACCATAAGAATATGTTTGATTTACAAATTATTTTGGTATGACGTTTGTATGAACTACGCATCTATCGCCGGCCTCTTAAGGTGGATTTGTAGTGGTAACACGCGAAATTAAAATTTTCTTACGTTTTTTCAAGTTTGCAGGTCTGTGTTAGGTTGTATCTTGATCGAAATATGATTCGCGACTATAATAAATATGTATTTACCAAATTATAATCATTAGAATCATTAATACATCTCTCTTAGTTAGATTTTTTCCATAACAACAAAACTCTTCTGGAAAAGTTCTCATGGAACAAATCTAACTTAGATCCACCATAAGGAACTTCGTTCCAATAAGAAATGGACGATTGCACCATCAAGGTGCTTCCCGGTAGGTACTATTGCCATTATGATGATGATAAAGTTATATTTGAGGCATCACTCGAGTCTGACAAAACCATTTCATTTTAAACCTTATTTAACAGTCATAAGGTTCAAATTTGTTAGATGAGGCTTATGTTAATTGAATCTTAGGTTTACATAGCACCATTATAAACTTGTTGAATAAAGTTTCCTGTATCGTAACTTATGTATTACGGACAGATACTGAGTGGGCAGTACGACTAAGTAATAAGCATTATGCTATAAATATCACAAGTACTTCCTGACATCAGAGTTCTATTTATAGTGTTATCAACTCTCATAGCGTAAAATTAGAATTATAAACTTCAAAACAAGTTTATATTGACATATACATATATTAACACTTTATCTCTAACAAAATAATGTTAAAAACAATTTTTTTACCATTACGTTATAGGGCAAATCTAAGAAGTTAATATCACCAAGGAGTTTCCATCAATATTTTTTTTCTAATGGAACGCATACTACGGGGCGCGCCATTTTATAAAACTTGAGTAATTATTATAAGCAACTAGCTGCTTCCCGCGGCTTCGCCCGCGTGGCATTTACTAAACATATAAACCTTCCTCTTGAATCACTCTATCTACTAAAAACTAAAAAAAAACCGGCCAAGTGCATGTCGGACCACGCACAATGAAGGGTTCCGTAGTTGGGATGAATTTATCCCAAAAACAAACTTAACATTGTAGTTGAAAAACATGCTCTCCCATACATCGATATACGTTACGGTCAATTCTCCAACTGCAAATTTAAGTTGGTCGACTATTACTCGTTAACTTGTGAAGCCTACTTAGCTGTGATAGTTTTCCTTTTAATTTCGTTATATATACTATTGCCATGAATTTTTTCACATATCAAAACCAACCATTTAGCTGGCAGGGGGGGGGACACACTTGACTCTAACAAAAAATAGCACTGTAAAGCTTAATATTACGCAAACGGATCCCTTAATTGAAAAATGGTTTTAACAAACCCTCAATATTTTTGAACGGCCTATCCAAAGATACCCCACACTATGGAATAGACGAGAAAAAAAAATATCATCCCCATTTCACGTGTAAGGGAGGTACCCTAAAAAAAAATGTTTTTCATAATTTTATTTTACGATTTTTTCGGCATGATTAATATGTATATCCATGCCAAATGACAGCTTTCTAGGACTAAGCATCTCTGAGCTAAGCTGGGGACAGACGGACGGACGGACAGACAGACAGACGGACATGGCGAAACTATAAGGGTTCCTTGTTTACTACGGAACCCTAAAAACGCATCAAAATCCGTTGCGAAGTTTTAAAGATCTAAGCATACAGGGACAGGCAGGAAGCGGGAAGCGACTTTGTTTTATACTATGTAGTGATAAACTATTTCTTACTCTTTTAACTTTGATCTTTTATTTAGTAGGGTCAATCCCAATGTATGAGAGTAGATGAAGTAGTGTATGAAACTACACATGATTAGGTATTAAAACACTCGTGTTTTAATAAGTACCCTTCTAATGAGGGGTAGTACAACACGAGTGTTTCGCAACAGTGTTGTTCAGTGTTGTGTGTAATCGCAACAGTTTCATAAACTACTATTGTCGGAACTGCTTAATGTATCATGAGCCGATTAATATTGATGGTACCAGGGGGACATTATGTAATGCTCGCGAAGGAGGAGGCGGAACGCGTGACGGTGAGGCAGGGTTCGCGCCCTTAGTCTTAGTCGCCGCAGGAGACGCCCTGGGCGTCGGGAATTGCAGGCCGATTCCCGGCCACCGTAGGCGCGGGCTTGCGGACGGTGAGCGATGGGTAGCTCGCCGTCCGATAAGGACCAGGCCCGGGTCGACGGCGCGTTGTGTTCCACGCGCACCTCAAAGAGATGTCAGCACCAATTGACGGGGTCCGAAAGGGCCAATGCCTGCCAGGGTTACGAGTCTGTCCGAAAGGGATATCGTGGACCTGACACACAGACAACGGAAGAAACACGGGTGGGTTTTAGTCAGTAAAAGTCTGACACGCCCTCAGCTCAGCCCAGAGCGGGAGAAGTTATTTGATAATTTCCCAACCAAAAAAAAAACAAAAAAAGGGGGACATTATATAATTAGCGATAGCGAGGAAGTTAGATGGATTTATTATGCTAATGTAGCTTACTATTATTTTGTAATTGCAATACAAAGTCAGCTTCTGTTTTATATGTTGTACCGGACGTAATATTAATAAATATTAGCTTCTTACTTCACCGCTTTTGATAAAATAAAGAGCACAACAAGATTTCAAGCCTTTTTATGTACGGTCTGCAGCAGATCAGGTCATACCAAAATGTAAAATTTCTCCAAATGATTTTAAACCTTAAAATGTTGATGGTTAAGTTCAAAATCGAATGAGAAAATTTGACAGTTTGTGGTAACTTAATGTGCCGACTGTACAAAATTTTGTACAAATTATTTAAAAAGCTGTGCTGTGTCTACATAACATAATACATACATAAACTCACGCCTTCTTCCCATGGGGGTAGGTAGATACTATCGATCGGTCAGCTGCGTAGTACTCGGAAACGGCTTGTGTGTATGTACGACGTATGTATGATGTATGAACATAAACGAAGCAAAAGGAGTAAGTAGCGTAGCAGGTGGCGTTCTATAGTTTCTGTCCACATAAAATAATAGCTTCAAATAAATATATTTTAAATTTAAAATGAAAATGGTGAAATGCTGTCATTATTGATTGCTAGCCAATTCTTATGCCAATTACGTGAGTCGTCGCATCACAGTTGCCATCACCACATGGATTAGATCGGCCCATCTTTGATTATGCCGAGCTCCTGCTCCAGTTTCAACCAGGTTAGACCCTCAATCGTAGCATTACCATAGCATAGCATAATCAGCCTATAATGAATAATGCTGGGACACAGGCCTTCTCTCTGTGAGAAGGAGTAGGCTACAATCAACCACGCGGGCCCAGTGCGGGTTGGTGGATGTCACATGTCTTTGAATTTTCGGTTCTAGGACATGCAGGTTTCCTCACGATAACATTACCATACTTGTTAATAATTATTAAGACCTGCGCAAGTGGAGACTAGCAGATGACTCCGTCCAGGAGTATAAATGTGGTGCTGTTCCATAAACAATAGGACACTTCTTAATATCGTGTGCAGCTGGTCCAGTTACAGGAACTGACGGACGCTACTAAAGGTGCCAGATTCGTAGCCAAATTCAGGGCCGACTCTATTCAGATCGCCATCGACGAGAAGAAGAATAATGATTACCTTATTATTATTCGGCGGCTGCATGCCCCGGTCCTGGTTGCAGGCGCTGACGAAGGCCGCCAGCAGGCGCTCGTCCTCGCTGGAGCGCCAGCCCAGCCAGCCCACCTCGGGCTGCGACGAGCGCGCGATCACGGCTCCGTTCGCGCGGTGCCGCCACACTACGGCCGGCACGCGGCGCATGGCACGGAACCTGGGGACGAAAACAATTTAACTACACGAAAGATATCTTGGCTAATGAACTGTCCCAAAATTGCATATAAGAGCAGATGAATGTCAGTCAGCATCTCAAGATCGCCGTATGACAATTTTGGGACGTGTCCAAGCAAAGCATTGATTTATTTTGTATCAATTCTTTGCTATATAAGTCATCGGATAGAAGAGTATCATTGGGTTAGTGGTCACGATAGTAGATCTGAGACTGACGAGGATCTAACAAGTAACAACCAAAACGGTTTAACCGCCCTCTGTGCATCCGTTAATACCAAAGAATGGTAGCGCGAAAAACCGTAAGCGGTAGAAAACACTAACTGCAGTTATTATAGTATAACGTAACTCACGTCCAAACACGTACTTTGCAATCGATCAGTTTAGAAACATTGAGTAGACTTAAATATTCCATTGTCTTACCTCGCAACCGAGTCGAGATCTTCATCACAGATAGACGCGGGGACAACGATGAGGGGTGGGTACGAGGGGCACAACTTGTACTCCGCGTTAGCTGCCGTGACCCGCCACGCGCTCTTCGAGGTGAAGCCTAATCGCTCCACCTGTGGGTAAGCAACAGGTTAATATAGCTGGAAAGGGAAGAAATAAAACGGTACGAAGGGGGAAACGTACTACAAGTTAATTAAAGAAAGGAATACAAAACGGTACGCCTGTTCCCATCGCTCATTGAGTATGTGTGCAAACGAGAGACATGATTCTTTATTTGCGCGCGCTGAGACTTTCTCAAAATGTCCTTCCGTCATAATCTTCACTGACTTTGACGGAAAGTGGGGATTAATCAGCGATGGCTGCCTAAGGGCTGTTAAAAAAATCTGCCCTAAATAATAACCAAAACTGGAGTCGCTTACCTAGCCCAGACTAGTGGTTATATTTTGTTTTCGATAGACTATCAGTTTGCTTAGTTAAAATCATAAGCATAACCCCCTTTGGCTTTGCTGTAGTCGGGTTAAAGTGAAAGAAAGTACTTCGCGTAAAATTACCAGGTAACAAAGAGTAATGAGATTACATGCACTGAGTGGACTAAGTAAAAAGATAACAAACATATATGGGAGATAAAGAGAAATTTTAACGCATAAAAGTACCAGGTTTACAGAAGACACGAAGAGTTACTTACTTCTGGACCAAACCAATGCCTTTGTGGAGACTGTGACGCCCTCATCAGTGCTCTGTGCACTGACGTGGGCGGCTGTTCCTTGGCCCACGCCGCGTACGCTGCGGCGAAGGTCTCTTGAACGGATCCTATAGGGGCGAGCGCGGTGTTCAACCGCCTCCACCATTCTATACATTGATCCCCTGTGTTGAATGAGCATCTAGAACAACAGGGATAATCTCTATGATGTTTTCATCGGCATGTAACATCATAATATTAAAGAACGACAAATAAGTCATGTCAAAACATTAACTTAATAATTTTCCCACACGAAGTGCGTAAGTGAGATACGCATAAATACTGCGACTGATCCCGAGCTGATTCGGGTACCCCCGAAAACATGTGTATGACTGTAACCGTATCAGCTATTTATAAAAATATTGTAGTTCACGAGTAGGTAGCAACTAAGATAATAACCATTAGTTTCAACAACTTTATCTTATTATTGAAGGAAAATTTACATGTCCGCTTTCTTTAGTCGCTATGTGATTAACAATTTATCAGCCAGTACCCTCATTTTAGTGTCACGGTAATCGAAAATAAAATCAACATTGCTTTCGGCATTCAATAATATCCGTTCAGTAGTAAATAATGTGGGCCCCTTCGCTGACCCACAAACTGGGCGGATGCTGGTTGATAAATGAAATAGAAAAATATGTTGTTCCAAGAGTGCTATTTACTTTAGCGGAGCTAGAGCTGAACTGACTGTTTGATCTGAACTGACTTAATTTTTTTTAACGCCTTTTAGTTGACTTTGGAGGTCGTCACTACTTAACCGGACAATCCTGTGGGTGCCTTAAGCTAGATTAAAGCCTCCAGTTAGGGGCGAATTTCTTATATTACTAAGCGACTGCACGCTAAGGTCACCCCCTGTGGGGTACGAACCTCGGCATAGGGCATCGCTGGGACGAGGACAACAAAATGGGACAGACTGGATCAGATCTGGATAATTATTATTATCGGGGGTGCTTTATTTTGACAAGCACCTTTTATAGGCGCCAGTGGCGGCAGTTTCACCATACCATTTCCACATTTTGATTATGATTTCACGAGTATTTTTAGAATATAAAATATTAAAACTGTATTTAATTAAAGCTTATTGAATAATAACTATACTGAACTAGAACATGATATTTAATAATATTGATTAATGTATCAATTTCATTTTTAATCAATAGATTAGTCCAGTCTTAAAAGTATGTAATGAACGAGAAAGAAAGAGCTGCTCTTTCTTTATCTTTCATAATCATTGTCACTGCCCGTCGTTGTCATGTCATTTATGCTTTGCACACGGCCTTTATCTAACATAGAGGAAAGCATTAAGACGCAGATATATGCCAGTGCCTTGAGTGGTTAGCTTGCGAGTTCTGTACTGAGCTCACGCAACGCGTCGTACGTTCAGCCAGTAATAGGACCCGCCCATCAAGGAGCGCTGTCCCCAATTTGACGCATTATTAATTTATTATATCCAAAACAAAAGGTATTTTAATAAAACTCGTATACTAAAAGATCAATAAATTAATTATCTTTAAATTGGTGAAAGTTTCAGAAAAATACGCTTGGTAGATTTTGCGCCATTCTCAGTTTTTTATCCGCATTAGACATAACTTTACAAATTAATTTCATTATAAACATAATCTAAAATATTCACATATTAAGTTATTGAGAAAATGCTCTAAATTAACACTACTCGTTTAGACGTGATCTTCAGTATAAAATCATTAAAAGTCGGCTATCGTCGCCTTAAATGATAACCAATGCAACCTAAAATTTTATTTTTCTTTACGAAACATTATGTGTGTT
Organism: Tiliacea aurago; assembly: GCA_948098905.1. Taxonomy (NCBI): domain Eukaryota; kingdom Metazoa; phylum Arthropoda; class Insecta; order Lepidoptera; family Noctuidae; genus Tiliacea; species Tiliacea aurago. The sequence continues at coordinate 20,023,020 of OX402596.1, forward strand.
AGAAAGAGTACGTTTTAGTACTTATAAAATTATGCCATTCGTTATTTTTTGACGTGGACACTCGTGGAAGATTCCTAAAAAATTACTTATGAATGACTGAGTGATTGTTACACTGTTGCATATTACCTGTATCATAAAACCAGTGTAAAATTAACAGTTGGTGAACCAATAAAAATAAATGAATGACCCTGGTGACCCCAGGGTCATAACTTTGGAGTCGTCTCCTCGAGCCCCTTATTTTGACGTACTAACCACTTTTTTCACGACTTTACCTAATTAATGGGTTCTAAAGTCCGCCATGTTGATTTTTGTAAATCGTCACCATTCACATAATGGATTAGGAATTCCCTTCCAAATCCTTCGGATTGCGATTGAAAATGAAGTGCGTTACGCTGGCCGGTCACCACAAACTTAACGACATGTAAATCATTAAATTGCATCCAGACGTCTGGAATCTGGATGCTACGAGAGTATAAATAATCTTTTCTTCTTTTTTTTTAAACGTTGCCCCACACTAGGAATTTCTCCTGTATTGTGGGTGCGTTTACAAACATTTAAATTCACATACACAAACAGCCAGACCCGGAACAACTACTTGTAGGTCATACAAATATTTGTTCCGTGCGGGAATCGAACCCGCGACACGCAGCGCAGCAGTCAATCGCTTAACTAACTGCGCCAACCGTGCCGTCCGAATCCTACATACATAGGGCATAATTATGTACCATACAAATACATGTGCCAAAAACATAACCCTTCTTGTCAGTCGGGTCTGTCTTTGACGATTTCTATTTTATTTTTAACTCTATGGTGCTGCATGTGACAGCACCTCGAATGATTTGTTGGGATTTCTTGTGATTTGTTCAAAAATATCATTGGCTGTGTTTCTGGTTATTTTTTTTGCATTTCTTAGTAACCTCGCCTTTCTTGCTTTCTTGGACTGTGGACCTTCGCATTACAGTTTACCTGAGCTACAATAACAATACCTATAGGTATAACTCACATCTCGGACCACTCTGATTTTGCCTGGTTTCCAACGGAGCTCCAACGTTCTATTAACTGGGGCATAGCTAATGAATCATTTGGGATACAGTCGTTAGATTTGAGTGAAATTCAATCTGCTGCAAGACAGTGGCTTACTCCGCGATCGTCAGGTATGAATAATTTTTTTGAAGTCATCAAATTTGAGAAGAATCTAAAAAGTTTTACGACGAACAAAAATATACAGGGCTATAAAACACTAATATAGCTTCTTAAAACATGCATCTATTCAGAAAAGCATTTGAACATCGCTATAAAATGATTAGACATGAATTATGTGTTCGACCATCAAAGACCGTCTTGATGCACAAAAGCACACTGCATGGCCCCAAAAATATTTAATAAATTACCAAATGGAATTAAGGACTTAAATATTATTCAATTAAAAAAAAAATTAAGACATTTATTATTGGTAAAATGTTATTATACTATTGACGAATTCCTTATTGATAAAATGTAGGTAAGTTATTTGACATTGATATTTATTTAATATTTGACAATCAACAACAATTTGACATCATTATTTCCATTCATTATGTTTTGCTTGTTTTTTTTTTCTGTCTTAAGTTATGTTGTGTTTCATATTTTATTTTAATATGTTGATTATTCTTTTGTATAATAATTACTAGAAAAAGTAGAAAGGTAGATTAAGGCCTTTAAGGTAGATTTCTGAGGAACAAAAAATTTATTATTAAGATATCTCATGTAAAATGTACCAAAAATCACACTAATAAATGAATTTTGAATTTGAAAAAAAAAAAAAAACGTTTTGTTTTATTTGTGTTTATTTCTGGGCCAAACTTGTATGGGACCGTTATCCATCTCCATTGATCCGGATAACAATTCCCGCGCAAAAAGATACAACAAAATATTAAATGCACATTTGTGAGAAGCAATAATCTACGACAATAATACTATCAATAACAAAACATTTAAAATTAATAAAACAATGAATTTTAGCTACGACGCTCGGCCATATAGCAAATACAATCATGACCGAAACTTCCAGAGCGCCGCGCCGTAGTTTCCCTAACATCTGTCTAAATCCGCTACGTACTTTTATTCGTACACAAGCGAATTACACAAACACCGAGAGCTTTCATATTGGTCGTAAAATAAGGGTGTGTTAACTGCAGGCGGGTTTTTCCCTAGCGCTATTTTACTAACATTAATGATAAACAAATCTACGATTCTATAGTGGCGAACAAATAATTATGGACTTTTGTACTTGTTAAACATAGACAAAATGACTTCATAGAAGAGACAAAATAAAGTGTCAATAAAAAATAAAAAATGAATATTTTAGCATGTTATTTTGTTCAAACAAGATAATTTTTACATGTTTTTAACGTGGCATATTTACCTATTTGAATATCTCATTACTTTGTATATAAACAAGCACTAGATAAGTACAATCATTATAAAATACTTTAAGAACTACCTATCTAATCAGTACTTGAACAAGCGTGTTGTACTCGTATGCCACTAAATTAAAATGATGCCTATATGTAGAACAGAAGTTAGCTGATTATCCTTGATTGACTTGATAACTTTCTCTTGAACTGGGAATTGAATCCAAGGGCTAGAGAAAGCCTCAGAAGCTTCTTAGGGCACCTTTTCCGAAATTTACGTTTCTAGATCGAGTTGTTTTCAGAGAAATCACCATAGATATATATTCGTAAAAATATATAGTACAGATACATGTTTGATCTAGCAAAACACGATATTTAACATTTTTCTTAGTAAAAAAAAATCAGAAGTAAAGTCGATTTTGAAAGTATTTTAAGTTGTATGTGACTTGGGGGACGCAGTTTTTATGAAAATTTAACATTTAATTTACTAATCGGGTTTGACAGGGATATTATTGGATAGATTTATAATATGAAAACACTTATGTACCCTTTAACGTCACCATCGCCCCAGAGGCAAATATTGTATAGTATATGAAGAAACTTTGTATCTCATTATAAGTGAACTGTTTGTTATTCATAAGTTCTTATGAGAAATAAATATCTTTAAACCTATATGGCACTTATTGTTTTTTATATTAAATAAATACGCCAAAACGGCTCGCGCGCAATAGTGCTATCGCGACTGCTCCTGTGCAACGCGGGCGCAAGCCGTCTCATGCCTAAACTTTCGGGAAAAGGGGCCCTTAATTTTTTTTAGTTAGTTAGGATCAATAATATAAAAAGCAGAAACAGACAGAGAGAAAGAGAGAAAGTCGCATGGAGGGGGCATAATGCTTTTTCGTTACGTGACGATTTATACCAGTCTACTCCTACCGGAAGCCCCGCTAAGGAACTTCGTTCCAAAAATGATAGGTCTGGCTGTGTACCAGGGCACCATAAACACACAAGGATACTAACTTGAGTTGTCTTCCATTTTTGCAGAGCACGATCAAGTGCAGCAGGTCCCGAATCTCTAGTGCGTCGATGAGACGGAGCGGGATGGACGCGCCCGGTCCGTTCCTTCGACGAGGCTGGACGTGCAGACGGTAGTTGGACATTGCGATAGTTCCACCGTCCGCTGTTCGACCCACCCACTGTCAACAAAATGATAAGATTCAAGCTACATGCTTAATAAATACCACATAATTATTTTGGAAGACGAAAATACCGGTGTTTAATAATACAGTAGTTAATTTAAGATCTAACTAAACTTTATGAATGATGAATGAATGAAATGCACCGATCCCAGCCTGGTTGTACCAGACTCAATTGCTTGAATGAACCCAAAGATTCACCCTAGCCCCTGAAGCCTCATGTTTCATGGGACTACAGAAACCATTGTATATCAGAGAGTAGACCGGGGGGTGCGATAATGGTAGGGAAGACGTGCCCTTGGGATACGGAAGGATTATTTCAGCCTACCGGATATGCATCTTTGATATTAAATTAACTGTTACCGTTACAGACCTATAACTACAGTTGAAGTATACCGGGTTTCTACTCCGAAGCGTTAATCCGAAGTAACGGCCGAACATTCGGCCGTTACTTCGGATTTATGTTCGGAGTAGACCCCGTGAGCCTTTATTTCTGATAATTCATACTTAGACTAACGATACTGTTATCACATTCTCAGCACGAGAGATTTTGATAACTTTTACTCCTGTCATGCCCCACTTAAATAAGCACATGCATAGTACTATTTTCGCAAAGCTGCAGTTTCTTCCGTCATAAGTGCATGCTTTGGGCTGATAACACGCAGTCAACGACCTACCAGGAATGCAGAACTAGAACGCGCGAACGGAGCTAAACATTATCGGAACGTCATTGCGGTGCGTTCAACCCGATGCATGCGACCTGCTGACCTTTTAGGCCATCAGCCGTATTAGTTACTTAATATGTGCGTATTTTATCTGTTTGTTACTATTTTGCTAATTAATTATTGAAACGGACTTTGGACTAGGAAATACAGTTGTTTACAGACGTGTTCGTAGCACATTTGTCATGGAATCATTAAGACGTCATGTCTATTGAAGAGGTTGCGGCAACCGTGTAATTATGTTGGGGAAACAATAGCGTACACAGCTTAGGTATACGGTATGAAGGTAACAAAACGTACTATTAAACTACGATTACTACAATTTTCATTTCAAATTGCCTAATTCGTAGTTTCCCGTAAACAAGCTGTTATTACCAAAAAAGTGCCTACAAATGGTTGAAATTGCGTGATGATTGAGTAGGTCTGCCGTCATATTGCGACAATGTCTGCCTGCATTCAAGGCGATTATAAAATAATAATCCCCTATAAAAATACTATACCTATTTGCAGTTTTCCCTGTAGATATTTACAATTTTATTGCAAATTGGTTATAAATACATTTAATTTATCGCTAGAAATATCCTCGAATGTCTCCGTGCCGCAAATAGAGACAAAACGGAGAGCACTATTGCCTAGAAAAAAAGCACTAAAAAGTGTAATATTGTCTTTGAGATGGGCGCACACAATGACCTTTAGATACGTTACCCGCGCTTAATATTGGCAAAGTAAATACCAGGCAATCGCCTGACATGAAATTAGTCGCGCACCATCCAGTGACGCGGCTAAACGTCACAATCACTCGCAATTCTCAGCAATTGTTTGTGAAGAAAATGCCTTCCCGTGTCTATACACGATGTACAAATTACACTACTACTGTAGGAGTACAGAAAACCGTCTCATTTCATGCATAAGTACTCAATGTATTTTTTTATTTTAAGAAAACGTTGTTTAGTTTTGTACTTGTACACACGGCTACACATCAAGCTATACATTTCCAGTTTATGCAGATCTCGCACTGTACGGAAATCATAATACCTACAATGCGAGACCAGCTTATACTGGAAATGTATAGCTTGATGTGTAGCTGTCTGTACAGCCAGTCAGCCATTTTTCCTGACTGCTGCGACCGATGCGTACGCGCCAATAAACATACAGCAGCTAGTGACGTAACTAAATATGTATGTTCAACTCTTTCTAACAACAGTTATTGGTATAGGTCTATCCTTTTCTTCACGCACTGTATGATTGTACGCAAATATGTTACATTCATGGCTTAAGCTGTTTTTAAGTGCACTAATGTTCGTGTATGACGCGTCTATTTATAATACGTCATTGGGCGCACATCCGAAAATGAACGAAACTACGTCACTACTTGCAATCCTGTTTGACAAGCTATCGTCCGTGATGCCTGTATTTAGGCTCCAGCATGACCAATCATCATAATTCTCTTGACTTTATGCCAATTTATTTGGGATAGGCGCAACATGTCGATTCTTCCATACTTCGCATTAAGGCTTCTACATAACAGCGCGACTTGTCGCGCGACGCGACACGGCACAAAGGCCCCGCGTGTCGCGGGACGGGCGGTACCTTTGTGTCGCGTCGCGTCGCGCGACAAGTCGCCCCGGTATGTAGAAGCCTTTAGTCGTCGTCTCCAGCATGACCAATCATAGGCGTGAATATAATAATACGCACTATGGAGTAAACCTCAGCTTCCCGACTTCATATAATCCTAGTACCTCACCTGCACAAACTCCCCACATATAGGCGTGAACCCTGCATCCAGGCCGGGCTCATCGTAGTGTGTTCGCAAGCGCGGGTACAGATCAGCAGCACGCACTCGGTGCGGCGGCGGCTCGGGCTGCGGCGGCGCGCGGTACCGCTCGCGGTCACCCATTTCGCTTGTCGATGGCACTACCACCTGGGAACAAAAGAAAACAAGTATTAGAAGAGATAACATAAGTACATAACCTTGACATCACGCCTATAATCCCCGAAGGGTTAGGCAGTGGTATACCTATGGTGCACCCACATTTTTCATTTACTTTTGAAAAGAGAAGAGAGAGTGAGTTATTAGAAGAGGTTGTTTCAGAAAAATCGCCTTGTAGTAAAGTCACGAAAACCAAAATTCATCATCATCATTCTTCTGTCCTAAATTCCTAATCACAATTTATTTGAGAGCGATGCATTCTTATTCCACACATCTAATTAATAGTTCCAAACGTATAGTATACACGTGCAAGATGCCAACTACATACCTAAATTTATTTCTAGACAAATTGGACAGACAAATGGTCCGTAAACACTTCATTGTAATCGCAATCCCAACAGCTCCATTGAACAAAGTCATTTCCTACCATCGTTAACGCTTAGAAAATCCAACAAAATATTATGGGGTTCGCCAGTTTTGGATAATGCTTTTGGACAGTGACAAAAAACTTCTAACGCGTTAATGAAAGCAGAAATATTTTTTTATGACGTGCTGGAGAGTTTTATTTTAAAATAAAGAAACATTAAATTACTCTCCATCCGCATAATACCTCGAGAAGGCCAGAGATATTGAGACACGTCACATCCGACATAGACACGTAGATATTCATATTCAGACAGATTTCGACAAACTCTCTCGTAACAACGTATCTATTGAACAAATAATTAATGAACAATCGTTTATAAATTGTGCACACAATGGGCCACAAGGTCGAATTAAAATTCAACACGAACAAAAATATAAACGGAACAAATTATTTACTAACAAAGTATTGGTCGGAACGCGTTCACTTTTGTATTAGGCTATTGTCTAACTGTTACTATAATTTGATAACAACTCCTTCCAGGCAGCAAGATGCTCCTAAGGATACGACAAGTGCAAGCGGGATGCCAAGACACTTTCTCTTTCTGTATTTGTTTATTGATACGGTATCTACAAACAGGGACCCTTGTATTTCCCAGAACTGTATGTACCTTATCAAGAAATGTTTGTCCGTTGTTGAAATATGATCAGAACTTTCCTGTTTACGGACGAGCAGAACCGACGCCGATATAACATGTGCGTGTGGATTGAGAGATCTTTTCGAAAAACTCTTCCAATCCCAACCAAATTATAAGAGGATTTAGGAAATAATTGTGAAAACTTCATGTTAAGGTATAAAATTTGTGTTGCCCTACTCTAAATCCGGCCCTGGCAACATAGGAAAAATACGGTTTCTATATAAAATGCTTTAGTATAAGGGTTAAAGATACTGCATAAGTAAAAGTGACAGATTTCCACTTAATCGCTTATTTATGCAATATCACAATAGCTTTTCCTTTAGTTGCCTCTTACAACTTACACAAGATGAAAAACAAACTTTGAAAATACTTAAGGTCGCTGTTCATATTTAGCTATCATTCGGGATCATCATGGAACAATACCCCATTCTAAGCTTCGATAGTTTTCCTTGAAAATATAAAGCGAACATTTTCAAACGACAAACTATTACGAAGAGGTTATTTAAAAAAAATAAAACCGACTTAAAAAAAAAAACACTACACGAAAAAAGTTTATGTATTTTTCATTTTTTAGTAGGTCAATTTACATTTATCTAAGTTACAATAGCCTAATTTCAACTGCTCATCACCTTTTACAAAATATTGCTTTTCCCGATGGAAGGGCGTTAATAGTTGAGGAATTCTCCTGGTGCGAACCAGGAGAACTGATGGTGACTTCATCCTACGCATTGTGACGAGCATAAATTGCTTAGCAATCATATTAAAGTGACTTATCGAATCGCAACAGTGACATACTTATTAGTAAGTAGTTCCGGTGGCCATCTGTGGTCTTCATCATCAGTTCCACTTCACGAAACGGTGCTTTCCGAGTGCAAGTGCATGAGTTACTATAAAAAATACTGTAATCGAAATAGGTGTGCCTATAAAATTTGAGGATTGCCCTCGATTTCCATAGAATTACCTCATCAGATTGTGACTTGTTGACAATGGGACCACCTCGCGAGCATACCCTCGGTCAAAAAAAAAAAAAATACAGCAGAACATATAACCTCCTCCTTTTTGGAAGTCGGTAAAAAATCAGGAGTGTCTCCTAAAATTTGATTCTTCAACAAACAATCCTTATATAATGACCTGCACTGTTTCGATGCAGTCAACTGCCTAAATCCATAACCAACACAGATATTATGTAAAAGGCGCTGTACGTGAAGTTATGCTGCCTCGGTATCGTTTATCGCCGGTATATAATAATCAAAACACTCAGTAATTGACTCGAATCATAAATAATGATCTTGCGTGCTTATGATTCACTGGTGGCGATGGCGCTTCGAAACCTCTTGGTGGAATGTGGTGGGGTTTAATTTAATAACATGCGTAGAAAAACCTGTCTCGTTACTTAGTTGGCTAATTGGTGATTGTTGTAGTAACTTCAGACAGCAGACAACTTAATTGATCCAGCAGATAATATGAGAAAAGTATCAAGGTGGTCGTTAGCAGGGCTGATGAAAAAATAAGGAGCTTGTTCGGGAGCAAAAAATGGTCCTTCGAGCCGGATATTGAGGAATCAGCAAGGAATAAGCCTGAAGAGATTTGTATCAAACAAAAATCTTGTTTGAAAATTACGCGTATGACTTTCTCTTTTTTTTTTTTTGTTTAAAGTTGGCTACCGAATCGGCCCTTAAGTACCAAATAATTCAACATACGTGATGGAGATTTTAAAAGTAAAGAAAACCCACCGTTTCCAGCCATTGCACATACTATAAGGCAATTCACACTCGACTCACGCCCATACTGCATGCCTGTCCCTCGTTGGATACTACAGAACACGTTAGAAAGCGACCTTGCGTTACCTAAGTTGCCACTCATGCGCATTACATACTTATACGTACTTTTAAATGCTTGTTAGTTCTACAGGATAGCTATCAAGGACGGAATTCAAAGGTTAAAATTTGCATTTCTTTATTCATCATTGGAATGCTGCATACTTCCTCGAGAACATACCATAGCATTATTATTTAACTTCAATATTATTGGAATTTACGAGGTTGTTGATGAGGCCGTATTTTTTTCAATTCTGTTTGTGTAGGAGATTCATGAATTACACTTTGAAAATCAGTCTTATCACCTCCAACTTCGCCTTTAGCAATGGTACATTTATTATTGCTGGATGTATGTTTGTCTTTATTTTTGCTATGCCAAAATAAAGACACGTTTCGTCCAACGTTTCTTCCAATTAGTACGTTGCACTAAGTTGCACACACTAACATTTGATAGTTACCTACTCGTACAAGCAACGCCTAAGTAGATACGTGTACTACTAGTACTAGTACATACTATGAATAGTTAAAATAACTATGTTTTATGACTATAATATCTCCCGTGTAGATGGCTAGTCTCCGTTGAGATTGGTCCCCACGGCCGAAATATGGCCTGGAGGACTATATGAATGGTTCACACAAAAGGAATTATAATAATAATAAGACCACAGAGAATGTATCATGTAGTACAGTAGTTCATTATGCATTGAATACTATTTTAAGGCTCAAACACAAACTTATGTGATACAACATTTAAATACATAAGTTTGAAGTATGTAAGAAATACAAAACGCCGGTACCTACTGACATTTTAAAAGTACCGACACAATATTTGTTTTACTTCGTACACACGCATGTACTTTGGCATGGGCTCATACCTCCAAGTAAGTACCAGGAAAGCATACTAAACAGCGGTTTCTAAACAATATTGCAAGAACAGTCAAGTTTCTCCTCTGAATTCCTACAAACTAGTTGTTTAGTAATTTATAAAGTGATACAAGCTATGATGTCTCTTTTAGGCTCGATTGAGGCTTTAAGTTATTTATACTATAGGTGCACTTCTGCCTAACCCTTCGGGAAATACAAGCGTGAATATGTTATGTTATTTAGGGTGACAACATCATCTTTTCCCTGTCAATCTTTAAGATGCAAGCCAGTGCATTCCTGTACCCTGAGCCTGTACCTACTAACAGTTTAATGTAACCTACATGATGATTCAAGTACATTATACTCAGTTACCAAAACTTAATATTCCTTTTTTTTCACTGCACGGTAATGGCAAAGGTCACTTGTCATAACAGAAGCGAAAACTAATGTCCTGAAATGGACATTAGTTTTCGCTTCTGTTATGACAATGATGTTATTACGTAAGAAGTCCCGCGGAAATAAGTGGAACTAATTATTATTATACGCTAAGTTAGCAACATTCCTAAAATAACCCATGCCTGCAGCGCCACGTCTGCGGGACTTCTTTCGTGAAATGGACTTTATATTTACATTAGAAATAAACAGGTAATACCACTGCAACATTCCGTGTTTTGTTATTTTAATAACCAAATACACCAATTGATAAAGAATACAGCACAAAAGGAAATAATAACGAAAGGTAATTAGTGGTTAATTGATAATGTATGCTATGACAGCGATAGCAATAGCAACGGCGGTAATTGACCTAATTTGACCACAACTATTTTTGTTTAAAAGCAATTAAATTTGACGTATAATACACATGGAAATCGAGACTACCGTAGCCAAGAGTTTGTTATTAATTGATCCATTAAAAACTCTTAAAACAGAGGCACAACGTACCTAATGCACAAATAAAAACAAGACACTTTTTAATATGAACATTAATGAATACGTACGTATGTATAGGAAAAACGTATTTGCATTTACATCTCATACACACAAGTTATCATTTATACTTCGTTAGATCTAACCTCCACTTTCCATCATATGTAATTGGTGCAGCATTCCATAGTAATGACGTAATCTCCCGCGGCGGTTCACATAAAGCTCAGCATAGAATATACACTTACATAGCCATGACTATGATTCATTTCGAGCGATTGCCTATTAAAGCCTATGGGCTATCAGTTAAGCTGGCATCCTCAAGTTTTGTACCTGGATGACTTACTTTCTTTATGGAATGCTCCTGTAGAACATGATTTTATAAGGGTTGAAGTATAAAATACAATGAGTAATGAAACATTGAGTAATGAAACATTGCCTAATGAGGAATGGTGACATTAAAATATTAGGCGATCGTGGGTGTGCGCCCACGGTCCTTTTAGCACATTCACCCACTGCAGTTCAATGAACACAGACTTTTGCGCAACAACGGAGACAGACATCCAAAAAACTAAAAAGCTTTTTGTTAGCACGAACCAAACGTGACGAACTACGCCATTCCAGACTTGCCTGACGTTACATATAAAAAAAATAGCGAACATTCTTGCGAGATGAGATAATCAAGTGTGTTGTCGACCGTATGACTAAAAAACTAGATCGAAATCGGAGCAGTATTTTTTGTTGAACCAAACGTAACGTTAGACGATTTTATTATTGCCTTTTACGGCGCTGAATCAGAATTTCAGATAAAACAGACAGATACATTAAAATTAGAGTACGGATACTTTTTATAAACCGTAGTGTAAATAAACAAAGCTTACTGTTCATAACAGAAGCAAACTCTGTTCTAAAGCATGGTCGTAATCATTAAAACAGTCATCAAAGCCGCGCGGGTGGGTGGGCGGCTAGAGCTGACTACTACCGAATGACTAACCAACCAACTAGGAAAGCCCGACTGGTTAATATAAACTTCCATTGAACGAGGATCCCCACACATATGGTTGGGTTAATTGTTGAATTTGAAGCGTGGGTCGTTCACCTCGTGTGTCGATGTATGTTAAACATTAAAAAAAAAACCTGCCGAGTCTGAGGAGCACCAAAATATATTCTAGAACGTTTCACACAGGTACTTACTTCTAAAGTTAATTAAAACAAAACAGGATCTTGCTTAAATGTTTTTCATTGTGTCCTTGAAGTAATCTCTTTTGTATCAAAATCTAACAACGTAGTACCGAGGTCGATTTTCTTTTATCATAAAAAGCTTTTTAGGTGTTTACAAATTATCATCAGGGAAATGTATGTTTTTGGCACTTCTACGCTCCAACCGCATTTTTTGGAGAACATAAAGTTCTACAAAACTAGGCTTTTAAAAATTTAAGCCATTTGTTTTAAGATTTGGCTGACACAATTTGTTCATTGTTATTTGCGCTTGTAAAGTCAGCCGCGTCTTTTCTTTCTTTGTGAGAATTTCCAACAGTATATAAACTGAGCTTGAAGGCTCGTCCAGACTGGACCGATATCGCGGGCGCGACAAGGTGCAAGGGTCGCGCTGCCTGTCGCGCCCGCGATATCGCTCCAGTCTGTAAAATAGCGACAGCATAACGATTCGTTGGTGTGAAATTATGAATGAAATGGCGGCGCAGGCAGGCAGTACAATTCAGAAATGTTTACGGCAGGAAAGAATAAATCTTTGAAACAATATGGCTTTATTGATAACATTCTAGTTCCACATAAATTGACCAAGACGAATTGATTACAAATAATATGTACTTATTTAGTTACATCATAGAGTTAACTTATTTTTTGTGTTCACGGTCACGTGTGAAGACCTGTTTTTTTAACATAAATAACGTTTATTCAAATGAGTAAGTTATTTACAGAATTTTAAACAAAGCATTGAAAAGACGTCATTACGAGTAAGAAATACAAAATATTCTCCAAAACGTAATAAACAATGGCACATACATATTGAGATTATTTTAATTTTGACAGGTTTCCTGACTTCTGAGTAGTTCTAAGCTTGAAACGTAGGCAGATACAGCATGACTTGTTAAAAGACTTGTGCAGTGCAGTGCTTCATCTATGGTGCGACACGGATCATAATGAACGTGTTGAAATAAATAATGAACAAGTTTATTTGACAGATTTCTGACATTCATTTACAAAGATGACTGTCTGACTATATTTACGTCAGTTCTGCTATTATAGCTAGCTCCCGCCTCCCCGACGCTATCAAAGCGTAGCATTAGGCAACAGCATCTGCGGAAGGGGCAAGCCTTCGCTTGCATAACGTAAAGCGTGACTAACGCAACTGTAGTGTGCGTAGAAGATATAATAAGGTCGTTTGAGGTTAACATGTGAACATCATCAGCTAACGTCCGCGTGTTGCAGAACGATATGTATATAATGATCACACTACTGGTAGCTATACCTTGAGGAATATAGCTGCATATTCATATGATAAGCCTTGCAAAAAGACAATTATATTATTACCATTACTTGTAGCAGGTACTCCGAGCAGTGTGTGAAACAAAGGCGCAACACAAAGACTCGTAAGGAGACGGAATCTTACCTAATTCAGAACACTAATAAATTGAGTATCATGGCTTCTCTTTGTTTTAAACGTGTTCGCAACTTCACAAGTTGGAGGTATACGAGCTCAGATTATAGAAAGAAGCAGATAGACCGCGCGGAACACCGAGAGTGCGGCCAACAAAGCAAATACAAATTCAAAAGCGAATACAATCTCGATTCAGTACAGCACGAAGCGTCGTATCGTTAGTACGTCACGGGCTCTAACAGATAATTTCAGAATACTGCCGTCTTGTATTTTTAAACATTGTAAAAACTGTTCCCAAAAACAAAAGAAATAAGATGGAGTATCTTTCATATGTAAAATATTGATTATTTGTCTATTTGGATTTATTTTACGTGTTTATTGTTAGTGACATCTTGAAACACAAAACCTTAACAAAAATCATTCGGTGTTGCTAGTTTATATTGAAACATTTACCCCTAAGTTAGGAAATAAGTATAGAATACAGGAGTATCGATTTACAAAAACGTTTATTTTGATAATAGTGTTTTATTTATCGCCTTTTCTGGTTGGTATGTCTATAAATAAATAAGTATGTACGTTACTGGTTAATGGATTTTATAATACTTATTACATCAGTCGATTTGCTACCTATATCATGGGTTAAATTATGTCACCATAAAGCAACCATAGCCATACCATATAGCTACCAAAAACAATAAAATGTTGGTGTCTCAAAATAAAAATATATCGCAAATGAATCGTATAAATGGGTATTGTTAATTTGACGTATACAGTTAATAAAAACAACAGATTTAAGAAAAAACAAACTTTTTTTTTATCATGTAATGAAATATCATGGCTAAATTTTTCATTATCCTGGCAACCGTACACACACATAGAGACACCTGTTCTTATAGTGCTGTCACGTGGCTGTAACGCACACTTGTCTACAAACGGGCCTCACTTTATTGTTCCGCGCGGTCTATCTGCTTCTTTCTATAATCTGAGTATACGAGTTACTGTTGAAATAAATAGGTTGTGATGAGGTTGTGATAGTGATAAAGATAGTGAATGAATGAAAGGAGCGTTCATTACCAACACTCAATCATTCATGTCATTCAACCCTGCTCGAGGCCGTGTGTTGCATTGAAAGGCCCATTCAAGGTTTAGTTTAGTACTGACATTTTGTAGGTATGTTATGAACTCCTGGTACAAAATACAAACACGTGAAGGAGATAGAAGATGCGTAGTAGCTTTATTTATGTAGCCGCGGCAGAGGAGTGATCTGCAGACTTTTGTGTGTCACTCTTCATTGCAAACAACAATGGATCAAAAAACTTCCGGTGTGTGCAACTATGGGCAGTATTATCTGTTTGTGCTCATGTGATCCTGGTTGACTGCATCTGTGACGTCAGTGACGTAATGCCAAATTGCTTGGCAAGATGTTCAATAATAAATAACATTGAAAATTAATATGTAGCTCTAAAATTAACTACTAACCAAACGTTTCGTAATACATAATTTTTTAAATCAACATTTTACCACTCACTGTATCAAATATTTTTGGAACAGTACGTGTTTGTCTTTACAGCATTGAGTTTTACGATATCTTTAAGTCAGACGGTGATAACTAATTAACAGAGTCCAAATTAGGATCACACACAACACAACATGTGTTCAACAATGACAGTAGCGAGGGAACATATTTCTGTAATGAGTCACGAGCGTGGCTCATTACGGTGCATCTGACTTTGTACCGACCATTACTGTTCATGTAACCCTCCCATTAGCTTCAATTGATAAATTACGATTTTGACTGCGTCTTAGGGAAACTTTTAATTCAGGCTGATAGGTTGCCAGTAGTAATTATTGTCCAAACATGTATTTTTAATGGATGACTTAAGGATATTGTTGATTGTAAACTTATTCCGCCTTATTACAAAACAAGATTTATATTTTGACATGACTTAAACCATGGAGCCAGTTTTTGTAATAAGAACGTAACAGTGATTGAAATACCGTTCTTTATACAAAACTGAAAACTTAGTTCGGTACTAAGTTGTCAGTTTTGTGTTTAGGAACTTAACTGTAGTTGGAATAAAGTTCGAAATTGATGGTCTGAAGATAAGCCTTGTTTTGTAATAAGGGGGTTAGTGATTTAGTGATTGTTTTCGGTGAAAATGCAATCATACCAATATGTTTTCATAATTTTATAATCCTTACACAAAATCAAAATGAACTACACAATCTTAGAGCTTCCCAAGACAAAACAAACACAAAAATCCACATTCAACGCTACTAAATTCCCTACTCACACACTTCAGTCATAACAAAGTACAGGAAAGTTATAAATATCAAAAGTCAAAAGCTTCTTCGAAAAGTTCCAATTAGTCAGCGTGAAGCCCTGCAAGTAATCATAGGTTGATAGTACTCTCGTCCTTCCTCCCCCGCTGAATGAACGGACGAGACTGGGGATGGGGGGAAGGGCGTCGACGTATACACAATTATTAGTCTCAAGGTGAAGGACTCGTCGTATACCGTTACTTTTCCTCGCTTGGTCAATATTTAACTACCTGCACTTTACATCACGAAGTACTAACGTAGCGTAGTTTTTTTTTTCTAAGCTTTTTTGCCGTGGCGCTTACTAAGGAAGTATCAAGTTTTTATTGCAAGGCGATATTCAAGAGATATTTTATTTTGTGTATTAATTTCTGTATTCTTGCGTAAATCTCGGGTCAATAAATCGTTTTCACAACAAGTATCGATTACATAGCTGAGAATATAACTAATAGTTATGTAATTAATGATAATTTATAGGTACTTATAACATAATTTAGAATCAATTTTTAGTAGACTGTTGTTCAGAAATAAAACTTTATTGGATAATACCTACTAAAGTTTTATTTCTGTAAAAGATTGGTCATTTTGTTTGTTTAGTGACAGTGTATCTTTGGTTCTACTACTTGACCATAGATGGCGATAAATTAAGAAAAGGAAAGGAATGACTGAGTTTTTTGAGGTATTAAATTTTGATGTTATCTTGAGTTTTTGAAAATGAACAATTTAACTTTTTAACTTAAAAGCCTTTCCTTAATATTTAGGAAAATGAATTCCTACTTCTCACCAAACATATTAATACAATTAAATAAATACATTAAATTGAAAATTGTAAGTACATTAATATAAAAACAACATTAAAATTAAAATAATATCTTAACATTAGTCAGTACGTGAACCGTGCAGCAATGGTTCACGTACTGACAATCAAAACGTTTAGCGAAAGCGTTCAGGATACTGTTGCAGCTGGCCCGCACCCTATTCACGGGATGTGCACCGCTTATGCATGATTGTGTGGAAACAATCCACACGCGCCTCGGCGAACATCCCCGACGCGCTACAGAAGCAAGGCAGCCCCAAGAGCACCCATATGCCAGATAGTTTTGGCACTAATTTACCAGGCTTCCATAAAAATGAGGAGGTGTATTCTGCACAAACCTGTGAGTATTCTGGCGAGGGCGGTCTCGGCGGGTACTTGGAGGCCATGCGCGCGCCGGCACCACAGCCCTGCACGGCCGCAGGCTCATCCTCCGGATAATACAAGTGCACGAAATCCTCCGTGTCCAAAAACGTATTGATCAGCATAATCCACACGATATAAACACTAACTAATAAATAATTTAACGCAGTCTAACAGATCAGACTTTACGACCACTATGCACTAGTTTAAATTTAAATCACTGTTGTAGGAAGCACGCCATCGTAACGCATCGGATTTGTAACGTTCCATGTTTTGGGTCCTCATAATAATATATCTGGATATGTTAAATAATAAATAAGTTAATACATTCACTACACTTGTATAAATATAAATTCACATTTGCACCGTTCAACCGCACATTTATCTGGTAAAAATTGTGATATTTGGTTATTTTTATGTTGTCATCGGTTTTGACACTACTATTATGGTTGTTATCGCAATTGAAAACGAGGCCTTTCGGTCGCTTATCGGTGACGATACAGCTGTTTAAAGGCCACCAGCGAATGTAGGGGCGTGAACACTGCTTATCTTTGAAAAGTGATAAAAAATATCTATGAGAATAATTTTAGGATACACCACCGAGCTACTAACACTTAAGTATATAGCAAGAGCTTGATGAACACTTTGCTACTGGTACACATTGTTTTATTAACCAAACTGAGCCTTATCAACACGTAAAACGATTGTAACACGAGAATATTTCGAAAACATTATTTTAATATAAGCACTTGTAACTTAATACGTGTTATTACTGAAGAAATTCGATGTAATATGGCGCTCAACAATAATTATGTTACAGAGGATATTAATAAAATTACTAGCAGATAAAACGGCATAGTAACAAAATGCGCTTTTGATAAATGTTCAGTAATTTAAATACGTATGAAGCACACTTTACGTAATGCAATTACAGTGTTATTGGAAAGGACAATGATAGCGCAGAACTGCGGAATTTTACTGACACCCAAAATTGGACAACAGGCATTTTTATTAGCACGTAAAGCCGTTGGTCCCGGCTGTCATACGTAGATCTTTGACAGTCGTTACGGGTAGTCAGAAGACCAAATGTCTGACAGTCTTATCAAGCGGTATCGTGTTACCCATAAACTGGGTTGTGGAGTCGCACCATGTAAAATACTGGTATTCAGCTGTATCCGGTAAGACTGCAAGCCCACCCCAACATGTAGATATTATTTATTCATCACCAACTGTCAGTTGTCATGTTGATAAGAAACCTATTATAGTAATGGGAAATTCCGGAGTGACTTGACAAATCGTTTCGTCTTTAGGTATTCCCTAAGATAAGTGTTCTTGGAAGACAAAGAGCATGGTTTTGATTAATTTTGACCTAATAATATTTATATCTACTTGGCTTCCAGAATTCTAGTGGCGAAAGTACTCATGGATATGAGCAACTTCGACTATGGGACCAAAATCTGTAATTGAGATTCTTTTTGATATTTCAGAGTTGGTCCCATCGCAAAAGTTGAGCTGAAATATTGCATATAAATTAAAAGCATATTTTTAATACGCTTATTGCTCATACTGGAGATGAGCAAGAACGCCAAAGAAATAGTGGCAGCTGATGTTAAAACAATATTGTACCAGGAGCACACAACAGTTCAGGAGGTCGCCAAGTAAAATTTGAATCCAGCCTTGTTTACTGCTAATAGTAGTGTCAGAAACTTAGTAATTAATAACTGTATGATAGGCACATATTTTAGGTCATGCGTCCGATCGTGCGGGTATGAAGGTTCAATTGACGTCATTCATAATAATGTGGCGCTTGTTTATAGAAAACTGTCTGCGTTGTAATGCGAGATTGTTATTATTTCTCGGTAAATGAACATAATTAAAACCTCAAGTGAAGGATTTTCAGATAGGTTAAGGAGTCTGATATGCATATTTATCGAAGCATGGTCGAGTACAATGGATGGTCGTACTTAGTGAAAGTTTACCACATACCGTCTTGTCATCAATGTAGATTATTTACTATAAATTATTTTTATATTAGAAACAATATCTATTTTAAAATCAGGAAAACGCAATAGGAATATCAAATCATCCAAGTATTAAAGATCGTGCAACAAAACAGGTAGACACTGCATGTAGTCATCGTTTCTAAGAAGAGATACGACTTTATCACGCATAGACCATTCGTAAAGTCGTAAAACTAACCGTATAGACCTTCGATCAAGTACAACAAACAAGTACTAATATTGATCGAAGGTATGACAATTTAAAAAAGCTGACAGACAGAATTCGAGTTGCTTGATTATCTCAACCCAAAACACTTGCTTTTCTTATTGTTCCAAGTATCTTTTGTTTATTGTCATTGAACAGTATTATTTTGTTATCGCGAGCAAATAACGCATGCGTTATTGACACAATTTAAAGTCAGCTTGGTTCATTGACCCCGACGGATATGGGATCATCCATTCCAACAACTACTTGTGTCAATTCTAGAATGGGCAATTTCCACAACCTAATAGCTAAGCTGTTCCAAATCCAAATATTGGTTTAGCTATTTGTCACTAGTATGATACTCGTAATGTGTTTAGTGATAACATTCCCGACCAGCAAATAAATAAGAATGTATTACACAATATTTAAATACCAAAAATTTCAGAGGATGGCAAACGTAAAATGACTGACCACACCGACTATACCTATGTAGAAGAATTTGAGTACCATCTAAGGACTAGACAGTAGACACTTTCTAATTAGTCTGAGTTTGATGCTGATTATAATAATTTAAAAAAGTAATGTGAAGATGTAAGAAAAAGTAAAGAAAGGTAAAGTTTTAGGAACCGTAAAAATTATCATAGAAGTGTAGCTTGTAAGTAAATAATTTGAGGCGTGCGGTCCCCTATGTTAAAAAAAATACATATGTATATGAGAAAACATCAATAGAAAGCAAATCAGTTATCAATATCATACAATTAGAACTTTCATTGTAACTAGATTTCGATACATATCTAAATCCATTATACATGACAGTTTTAACAGTGGGACATTTGATTTCCATTCAATAAAGGTAATGGTCACTTTTTCCTTCACTTCCATTGTTTGCAGTAAATCTGATGAATGTCAACGAAGAAGATTATCATTTAAATCGAAAACTGCACAGTATCGAATTTCCTTTTGCATACATAAAGCCCTTTTAAAATATATGTAAGTACTAGGATCCGTGAAGAATATCGAGAACTATGGTATTGCAAATCTTATAAACGTTGAACGGATGCTTGCTCCACTTTCGATACGCTGCGACGACGTAAAGAATGCGGTCACCGGCGCCTACAGAGTGATAGACACATCTGTAAAACTTTACTGTCCTGGTACACTATGACGTAGATAAGACAATAAGACGATAACAATAGCACTACAATAGCAATTGTTTAAAAGGCAAAAAACAAGGTTCTGTTAAAAAAAAGTATCAATGAAAATGTAAATCACGCTGAACGACACGAATCTAAGATAATAGATCTCCGTGAATTCAATTAAAAGAACCTAAGTACCAACTTCAGCAAAGAAACTAAGTACCAACTTCAGCAAGGCCTTTTGACAGACTTAACAGCAATTATTCCAAGATTGGTTTTTTTACTGAACAATCCGAATTTCTTGCGCGAATTACAACATCAAATTGCGTGAATAATTCTACTGAAGAAGTAAGCTTGCGCTGTCAGTGATTACAAAACACTAAAGTGAGGTCAGTAAAAACATTTATCGACACTTTCCGTATGTAGTAATTAAACAATAATAATTGGTAAACGCAGCCACACGCAGCCAAACATTCTTGTGCAATTGTAATGAGAGGGGAGTTTTAGAAAGGGCACCATAGAATTTCTGAAACCAACGATTTAAGAAGGAAATAAAGAGATTCACAAAGAGCATTATATTCAATTATTATTATAATTAAATCAATAGAAATACGCCAGCAAAGCGGCCGCGTATCACATTCCTGGACCGCAAACTAGCGTAGTTGTCGCCGCTCGCCAGCATTCTTATGTTACTTACGACAAACATGTTTTTACACCAAACAAATTAAATTTTCGCACGAAATCCACTCTTACGCCTTAGAAAACACGGTATTTTAAGTCGGAAAACTTACTTGGATGTATGTAAAGATATTTTTGTTGCGGTCTGTTTTACGGTTGTAAGTAACACGATCCACAACGTTCGAATTGACATGTAGTTTTGTACTCGCGTATTGCGTAACATGTGTATTTTTTGCAACCAGGAAAACGTAGGTAATAATACTGATATATACAATATTAGATGTCTGAGGAACGAAAAGTGGAAAACTGGATACACAAGAACAAGGAGCTATCATTCATGACTTTAAGAAAACTTCAAACAAAATGTGACTCAATCCTTGAAGTTGCTAATCAAAAGTAATTAAGTCAGAAGGAAAACAAGGAAGCAGTATGACAAGTATATACGATATGGAATGATAAAAGTAAATATTTATTGCAAGAAAGATCCAAGTCATAATTATTCGTCATTAGTGGGCCAAGGTCTACTTCCGCCAAACCGCGTCTAGAATATGGAAATGGCGACAAGACTGAATAGAAAACCATGTGAACAGAATCAAACATTTGATGATGTCGCGTTTTACAGGTAGTTACGATTTACAGAAATAAATGATAAATAAACACAAACACGAGCGAGTTCGACATCGAACGCTGTTTATTATGGCTTGACGACCTTCTCGCACATGATTCAAACAATCCACTGATGGATGATCAAATTGATTGGACCTTTCATTACACACGGACCGTGGCAATCGTTCGTCACAATTCACAACTCACGAACTGTAATGACAAACATTCGGTACTCTTTGTATCTTTACATTTACACAAGCTCCTTCAAAGTGACTTGCAAATTGTATATTTAGATTCTCTTCAAATTGTGTGTAGACTTGCTTTGTGTAATGATTCTGGCTACTTGCAGCGAAGATTTTGCGCAATGTTTCAATTCCAACGGCTCTAATAGCCAAGTATCGCGTGCTTAAGTGTTAAATTTCCACCAAGTGTCAACTCAGTCCAATCAGGCGTGACAATACAAGACAAACAAACAGTTATTATTGGCTAAATCGAATCGAGCCGGTCGTTAGAAAAATTATAAACATCCTTGATAGTTGTTTACCGCGATAAATGGACTTTTTAGTAGGTATTAAGAAGGATAAGAACCTCTATTTCGCAATTATAGCACAATATATTACGTTCATTACATTTATCTAAATCGAAAGAAATACTATTACTCAGTAATTACGTTTCAATTCGAAGAGAAATTATGACTTCAATAATTGCTAGAGAACCAATAATATTACAATTACCCATGCCTTGAATCACCAGCGTTTTATTGAATTGTCGTCAGTTTCATAGCAGTTTTCGTCTGATAAATAGTCAATATATCAAAAGCTATTAAAGATAATGTTATTCTATTGCTTTGCCCAGAGGTAATAGAAGTGTCAAGTGTTAACACTAGACATAAATGGAATGAAACATAAGATCGTTCCGGTACAATGTCTTTAAATGCATTATCTAGGCAATTAATTTTCCTCGCTGAATAGTCTAGACGTATGGCCCACTAGATGGTGAATTATCACCATAGCATCCATAATCGTCGTGTAATTTCTCTCGCAGTGGGGTTCTCTCAAGTAAAAGCTTCTCATTATTTGCAATTATTCGCAGACAGCGATGTTTTCCAGTTGGCAGTTAGAGCTTTTATATCTCCTCCTGTGGGTGTCATAAAAGAAGACGAAGATTTATTTATTTCTTCAATGTTTAATGCACGATGTCCGTGCTTAAGGCAGGCTTGTTGTTTGTATTCTGAAAATGGCCGCCCATTTATTCTAATATCATGATTTGTTTACAATAGAAGATCAGCAATATCTTGTTCTGTCTGAAGCTGAACTTTAATCAAATATTATATATCCTCAGCCGGGACTTCGGGAGCAGAGATAATACCTTCAATCCCGACACTCTGAACAACAAGCGTACGACTGTTTATTTTAAACAAAGAGTAAATCGTTCCAAAAAAATATTTGTTCAGCAGCAGCTGTAAGACCTACAACGAATTAAAGTAAACATTATCGTACAAGAAATAATTCCAACCTTCTTATAACTCACTAACAAGACAGCAGTTAAGCTTAAGTTAAGTTAAATTCAAACCAGTACTTTACCGGCAAGGTGTAAATTATATCCATTCTGCGCTCAATATCAACAGCAGAAAGTTGTCGGTTAGAACTACACTTAAATAAACTACCGTTATCGGATATGATACAAGGAGAATAAATCAAGTCAATTTTCACCTTAATCTGTCTAAGGACAAAGCACAGACCTTATTCAATGAGGCTATATTATTCACCTTTCCCCAAGTGCTTACGGCTGGAAATCTAGTCTCGATACAACACAAGCGAACCGTAAAATAGTTATTTATGGTTTATTGCAGCATAACCAGTAACAGCTACATAAAATATGAGGAAATGACAGACGAGATTTTCTCAGTGTTTTATGACATTAAACAGAATTTAGTATGCATTGTCGTATAGAAAGATCAGTATCTCTTAAACATATTATTAAAGAATAAACGGACGGAAGTATCCAAATGACATTAAAATAAATGTCAAGGCTTTTAAGCAGATTAGATCTCCTGAAAAAGTAGACAAAAATAGGTTAGAGTAGATTGTTAGAGAGTTGGAACCTCTTGGTTTACGCTTTGCAATTATTGAAGCTGTTTCCAAACAGTATTGCACGAGCTGTGAAAACTGAGGCTAAAGTAAACTGAGAAGAAAGCTCTTGTTGACAGATAACCTATTAGACATATAAGACAGTTTAAAACGTGAACCTGATCGAAATGTTTAGAGAACAAGGAAAGACGTGACTGCAGCAACGCTTTCCAGTCATATTGCTTCAATTAAACTTAACCGCCCTGAACTTTCAAGAGGTCCAGAGAACGTGCATGACTTCAATAAGTTTATTATATGCATTTATATTCTAATTACACACAAAACAAGAAACGATCAAGTTCCGTACGAAGATGGAATATTATTATAATGAATGAAACAATATTAAAAATATAAACACAGATGATTACAACGATGAGTAAATTATAATGTTCAATGAGACAATACATCCCAAACATCGAGATACCAAACAATGATTAGTCATCGTTGAAAAAGCCAGCCCCGGTACAAACATATGTCAATTGTGATTAACTCAAATATAGATCCGACTACATGACTTAAGTAATAAGAGCAAGGTCTTTCCCAGGCGGCCTATAAAAACGACCTTGCCGTACACTTGTCAGATTCCAATGCGACAACAGCTGAAAAATCACCTGGATAAGGAACTCTAAGTCTTATCAGGTCTCATGAAAATACCTTCTAGGTCATCGAATATGTTAAATTCTAAAAAGAACATTACGTCTATTTTTCTAAATAAATTTATTAATAGACAATAGACTTGTCCTATTATAGCGGAAGACTTATCAATGAATAAGCACTGCATGGTTTCTAGGAATGGAACGGAAATACTGAATGAAATTCAATCCATGTTATTGTTTCTAAGGTTAGTAAAAAATAAAACGCTTTGAATTTTACGCATAAATAGTAAATACATTTTTATGTAATAGTCAGTTACAAACGCATGACCAAATTAAGATACTACGACAAAGTGCATACAGATATAGCTTGTTACTCGCACTAGGAGCGGAGATACTAGCATTTATGTAACGAGGTTCGTGAAAGCCGACCAATCGCGTTCGAACACGCCGTCCGCGTTGTGAACGCCGCACATACAAACAACAAGTCATGTGAGCGACTGATCGCTGCGTCCAGGCGCCGAGCTCGACCATGACCTTCACCTGTGCACGTCGATGAATCGCTGTAAACGCAATTACTATGTACACAAACCAAACACTAGTAAGAGCACAACAAAGGGCTATAAATAAAACGAGAAAAAAATAAAAGATCCCTGCCGTCGGCATTACGCTGCAATTTGCACAATGTATTGAACGGAAGTTTAAATCTTCAGTCAGACAATGAGCCAAGTGACGTTATGGCGGTATTTCAATTTGCAAATAAAGTCATAATTTCAAGTACATTATGAGGAATGCACGAATTCAAATGTTTGTGAAAAGCAAATGATATCACAAGGTTTTCAATTTTAGACCAAGGAGATTTAATAGAGATGATAACTTTGATGATGATAATGATGGAGAGGGCCAAAATAAAAGAAACTAATTATACAAATCTTGGAAGCGGCTGAATATTGAATTCACGAGGGGCTTCCGCGTTAGATGCAAACGCTTCCGTGATGCAACAAGATGGTAGTTAAATTCTTACCGAGTTAGCGAATGTGAAAGTTGACTCTCTGTAAATGACATTAAACGTGTTAATACATGTGGCATTAATTGAAGCGGACGTAGAGCTGACATTCTCCACTAACGGCAAGGTCGTCTAGACATGACCGATCAAGGTCGCACTCTCAAAACAAGACAAACTTAAAATCTAGATATATATAAATAGAATGAGAACAAACAGTGCCTCAAAGTGTTATGCATGATTGCATTATCTGGTGTGCATGGTCTCCGCATTCAAATTTATATGTTAAAATCCTTTGTGATGCCAAACTTTCTTCTGCAGATTCTCGGCTATATTTCGCTAGAGCCATATGAGTGGTACTATAAAGGGGGTTTTTCAGAGTGAATATTTAATCAACACATATAATGTACCTATTCAATTATTATTCTACTGAGCACGTAACTAATGGGGGATTCCCCAGAATCACGACGCCAGAATGTTTGACAGGGTTTTATTTTGTTGTTACAAATTCATTTTCTAGAAGTTGTTGGTCTACTTACTCTCAGCTTACTATGTTTATAACTCATTATATCTATGGTGAATTTATAGACTTGGGTGCATCGGGAGAGAAAGTCGACTTGGCAGACACAAAGATCACAAGCGAAAAGGAAATGCACGATATACTCGTAGTAGGTACATACTGAAATTGAAATAAGTCACGTGAAACTCGATAAAGGTCGGGCTGTACACGTCTTGGCACTGATACTTATGCAGTTTAATAACAAAGTCTCATGAATATAGAAGGGTCATTGCCATGCCATCAAATAGTGCACCAGGCACTATTTGATGGCATCGATCGAAGAATAAGAAAAAAACTTCATGGATCATTAAATATTTTACTGGACGTCTAAGCAAAAGAGAAAGATGGTGATAAAATTCCCTGAAATGAAGCACGCGATGTTTTCGTGGCGACCCCGACCTAAAAACATAACGATAAAACGATGAACTTTACGATTGAAGTTGGAGACCAACTTCCAGACGATACTCGAAGTGATTAAAAATATTAATTTAGCCTTTAGCCTCAGAATAACTTCAGAGAAGTACACTTATCAGAAGTTTCTACCAAATGACCAGAATATTAAACTAAAAGGGGTTAGGATAAAAGCATATATTTCAAATAATGGCCCTTTACCAAAGTTTTAATATTGTCATATAGAAACTCAGGTTCGAATTTACTTTCAGAACGTTATTCTTGTACGTTTTACCAAATTTAAAAATGTCAAGTCGTATCTATCGTCCAATATACAAATATTTTTTTATCAATATCAGCGATTACAATATTAATAATCTCAAGCTAATTGGAGCACACATGGGCTTGGATGGATAAAACTGATTAAGATTCCCAAATATTTTGTATACATAATTCGTTTTGTAATCTAATCTAACTATTAATAAAAGTGTAACATTATGTAGGAAAAGAAAACAATAACAGTGAGTAAAGCTTGACACCATAAAATAAATAGGGATTTATTAATTGAAGCGAAAGATGTGAAACCAATGAAAAAATAATTCTTAAATAACGGTGAGATTTTTCGACATACCACGTGACGGAAAGTGGGTGCGTTGGACGATGGTAACGATTTTCTCAGAACACAGCTGAGACGAGGTTGTGGACTTGCGCACTGGAGTCTTCATCCACGTGGCTACTCCATAAATTTTTAATTGGAATCATAACCAACAAATCCTACGCAGAAAGAGGATTCTAAGAATGTGACAGGACTTAACAGGACCCAGATATTATATTTTTTCATGACCAGCCTATGTCGCAAACTGAAGTCATAATTATCAGAAATAAATCCAAACCTTTATTCAACATTTCCTTCATGAAAAAGTAATTAAAAATAATAAAACGACACAGCATCCAGAATGCTACTTACTCTATGTCTAGAATATAGTTGCAATGTCATGGATCTATCTCCCAGGCATGCGCAGAACGAAGGGTAGTGCCACGTGGCAATCTCCCGTTGCATAACCTTTCTATTGCGGTGATGTCTGCCCCAGTATTCCAAGCCCGAAATATAATTTAAAAAAAAATTGGATAAGTAGTCCAAATTAATATTAAGGCCTCCGTTATTTCTAGTTTCGAAAACATCATTGATACTTTCAGAATATAATTTCATGGATATATGGTACCTGCCCTAATTATAACTATGATTGACAATTGTTTATTCAAAGAAGCAGAAGAGAGAGAGAGAATGGTTTGGCATATAACAAGTTTCAGATCCACAAAGTGTCACGCTAGTCGTATTTATTCTAATTAAGTTAATTAGAATGTTTCGCGTGTCATGAATAATTAGCATATCATCGTTATTGCGGGTAAACGAACCTAAGTTTATTTAGCTACTATACAATAAGTGAGATTCTTCACTTCGAAATCTATTCACACATATTGAATAATTTTTGAACCTATTTTAAAACTTAGAGATCAATCGAAATAAGGTATTTGTAAAATTGACGCAGTTTGTTCAATCTCAACGAGTTCAAGTACCAGGAACTCAGGAATCGGAGAATGTCTCTGACTACGCTTACAGTACCCTATTAGTTAGTAGTAGTACTATGGCATGTTGCAGCCACGTTGCACTGCTGTGACTGTGCGCACACATGCACAGTTTTAAGACCCATACAGGTGCAAGTTCTGCAGAATGACTGCGGAATTCACCCGCCATTTTAGACAGAACAACAACACGAATTTGGAATCGATGGCAAGTTATTCACAAGTGCATTAGTGGGGAGGATATTTGAGGTTTAATGTAAAAAGCAAATGCCAATTGAAAAAATAATTCCCATTCAATTTAAATAAGGTTTAAGAAGCTTGATATTAGTTGTATAGATTCGTGCGATTCATTCAGTGGTGCGAAATGATTAGCCAACGTTTTCTTGAGCCAGTGACCTCGGGCGAAATCGCACTATGAAGTCTGAACAAAGCAATAAATAATGTTCTCTTTGCTTGAAGAATTCTAGACACGCATTACAACAATACCACTTCCAGTTTTGAAAACATAATGTCACCCATACCTAAACATTTTTACTAAACTGTATCATACATAATCATTGTATTCTTCATCATAAATATCATTTCTGATTGGCGTTTATTTGGTGCAAATTGTATAGCTAAAAGATTCTTACATACGAGTATACGTACAACATTGTCAGAAAGCGAAAACCCGCCATAATGTAACGTGGACGCCACGAGTACCTACGCCATGCTGCGACGCAACCAATCCTTGAATGTAATTAAAAGAAGTATTTCTTTCTAACTAAAACAGACACAATATTTACACTCTCGCTTTACCGCCACACAGACAGTTGTAAATCCTGACGTAATTTCCGCAAGCACCATATTATTATGAAGCCATGTGCCGAACACGTCGGCGCTACGGTTTGCCATATTAGAAATTTCAATGCGGACCTTATAAAACTAATAGTTTCTTGTGGCACTTTACAATATAATCCATTTATATTTGTCAAAGACTTCGCAGAACCACAAATAAGCGAACTGGATGTTGATAAGAACGCGGATTTGCTGTATATCCATATTACGGTAGAAGGATAGCGGGGTCGCATGGAGTATGCGACGGACGCGCGCGGCAGCTGCGGGGCAACTAAGGCGCGCTGACGGGTGTGGTGCTGCGGGGGGAAGAACGGCGTGCCGGCGCGCGACGTGCATGGGGGCGGGGGGGAGAGCAGGCGGCGTCTGAACCGCGTCTCTAGTTCGCTAGTAGAGGCCCGCCGTGAATTGTGCAACGTCAGCAGGCGCGTGCGTACAGCCCGACTTCGCAACAAAAACCTCGATAACAACACTTGCCTGGGCGATTATGAGCCATCAAGTTTTCACACAAACTCGTTATACTATATACCCCGATGTTACTTTATAATTATCGTGAGATACGAGTCGCTTCCATTAACAGTTTTTCGTTACTCCCGTCAAGGCTGGCGTTGTTTTTATCATATTGATGACTGCCTAATTTTTATCATATTGACTTGTAAACATGTTGCAAGTTCGTATGAACACAAAGTTATTTGCAGTCTGCGGTTTATACTTAAAGAGGAAATTCTTAGCAAATATGAAACTGAAGACTTGAACAATGTAGGTAATCAAACAAATCCTTAGAATTGTTACCAAAACTAGTCTCCGGTGACAACCTGAATCGAAGAATCAGTTGAAAAACAAAGTTTCCTTTATCATCAGAATGGGTAGTTGGCGATGGAAAATCCAGTCACAGCAATAACTTCACGAGTCTCAATCGTGACAAGGATACGAATTTCTGATTGTATGATGATGTACGTATAGAATATACTAATATTTGAATATGTAATTTGAATGGAGGAAAGAGTAAACAAAAATGCATTAGATTCAAATATGAGATTTCTTGTTCACATGTCGAAGGATGACATTACGTCTATGATGGTGGATGACGTGATGCTACCGGAGAAGTGCATGCAGCATGATGAAGTCAAAATAAACATACATTTCAGAGTACTACTAGAGAAAAATAAGTAACATATACTCGTATATAAAAAGACTTTATCGATGATTGTTATCTTAATAGAGAAAAATTACATGTTACAGAAGTTTACAGAACTAAAATCTGGGCCCCAAGTCTGCTATTTTTATAAATTCAGTTATTCCAACACGATCCCATTGTAATTTTGCTAAAAGTTCGTAATCTGCTAAATTCATAATGGTCGGTCAATGTTCTCGTAATACAATTGTGTTACTTATAATGGCATTGTCGTATTGCCATTATTACAAAACCCATTAGTAGAAATGTCATTCATTTGTCATTATGTACGAGATTACCAAAAAATGCAATTTATTTCAATGTAGTGTCAGTGGCCGGCCATTGGAAAGTCATATTGGCGCCATTATAATAGTAGATTACCAAACTTGTCAAAATCAACAATTATGAAATCAATGATCGACCATTCTGACACTATTGTATTAGAAGACCTGTTATATTGAGGGCCTGTTTCAATTAAACAGCAGGTACACATAACAATAGTCCTACTACTCAGGAGTTGGTAGCTAACAATGATAATGTACTAGGCGATCACGATATTGTGGAGTCTTTTTATTATTTACTAACTAACCATCAAGGTGTAAGTCATCTTTGCTCATATATATAAGAATCCTTTCAAATTTTTAGGCATGTTTCCACAAAAATATATTAACATTTCATTTCGTATGCATGCATGCAGCCCAACCATCGCGTTCAGACTTATATTTCCGGTCATAAAACATACTCATAAGACTTTAAAAAAAGCAGTTTCTTGCTAACTAAATCGACATAAACCTTGTAACTAGTGGAAAATTTAATATTTAACCGGGCAATTAAAATTATGGAACTTTATGGAAAACGCACGACTTTTAAGGGACGTTAATGGATACTGCATGATTTTTGTAGCTATGGCAATTTTTTAAAAGAAACAATCAAGAAGTTCCGAATTTCCAAAACGATAAAATTTAAACCTTGGTAACATTTTTACAGCACCATGTCCATGTAAAGGTACAAGTTAATGTAGCCAACAGCGATTGCAGATAATACCAATAAAAGTCAAGTGAAGAATTTAATCAATGATCTCATGATTCTTTTCACTTTCTTATTTAGCATACTTTCGCATTTTGGTGGAGCTTTTCTTAATAATGCATCTAATAATGCGTACTGCTTAATAATGCATGTAAGAACCTGTTGCAATATCGACCATAGGTGACACTTGAATAATGAATTAATAAACAAAACTGAAGAATTAATCAATTTGAGAAGAAAAGTATGATATCAAACAGGTGCAGAGTGCCAAGGTGAAGTTATACAACAGCGAAAGAATGTTAATACAATTAGAAACGACGATAAGAAGTAGCGTGATGAAAAATCAATGGCGGACATTTCCTGCAATTGTCGACAGACTCGGCTATGGGGTTTATTGTCGATTATAGCGTATCATGGCGTTCATCATGCGTTACTTGGTGGCTACTGGCGAAATGCAAAATACCTGTTGATCGTTATCCTTCTGTCCTTATTATATTTTGTTTACTGCAGAATGTCGTTTCCTTAAAATACTTGCTGAAATGGTAATTATATCATTGAGGTAAATACCGAAGATATAATAAGCCTGTGGATTTTTCGGGAGTAATTTTCTCCGTTTGTGTTGGTCTTTATCTTAAAGGGTTGCAAATCCAAACACCTGCTTTTGTATTTCTTTCAATTAACTCTACTTTCAAAAGGATAACAGCTAGATAATTTTTTTAACTGTTAGGGTAGTAACCTGTATATATTTATATTTCTTTTCACCGATCACTAGTTGGCGAATTAGTTCCAACTCAGTCAAATACGTTGTGTTAAATTAAGGCTATGTTAGTCGTTATCAGGGCTGCAGAAGGTCAAGGAAGAGTACACGTGGAAAGCGCAGTCGCTATAGAGACTAGTTATGACCGTTGCATACATAGCACAATGAGACCGATAACGGAGATATTTTTATTGCTTTTCGCTCACACTGAGTTACAACTGCCAATAAAACGATCTCAACGTTACTAGTTTCTTGGCTCAATTCGCTAGACTTAGTTTACCAAAATTAGGAAATAATAGTCTTAATTTAAATAATAGGTAACAACAAACATGTTAAAGAATAATACAAAACAGATAATGATTTTTATCTGATAATTAAATATTCAGAGACACACCTGACACACCTGCTTAGTAACAATATCAAATAGCTTCTCTTAAACATAATGAGAATCCAAATGGATTAAAAAACTATATACCTACGTATAGCAGCGACACAAAATAATGAATGAAAGAAGTTTGGCCGAAATCTTTGCAAAGCTGTTGAACAAGTTTTAGTCACAATGCATTGGTCCAATCCCGGCTTAGGTTCGTTAGTGGTGATAAAAAACATCGGACAAAAGGACAGAGGACCTTGGCACAAAGCTACAAAACAGACAGACGCCAACAATAATGGAACAACTGGGTTTTCAGTATCGTACAAGATAGGTTTTAACACAAATACTTGGGACATGATTCGAGAATCGCTAACTTCAGCTACGAATGCTGGTTTTGAGAGTGTAAGATAGACACAAGATGAAAAGGGAGAAGCGTTGGATGCAGTATATTGCAAAGACTCAGTTCCTTGTAAACTCCTCGTGTTCTGTCCGGAGGAGTGGTGGGCGGTGGTGCAATTCCCCGCCCACATATTTCGCCCACAGTCGGGCGCCACTGAAATATATTGTGACGTTTCGCATTTGATAATGCCGACATAGTTACTCGAACTATTTTAAGTGACCTCGTTTTCATTTGCAAAGAAAATTTTCCGAAGCATCGGCTGATTAAAATGGCATATCGATTTTTATTTATGCTTTGGTTGACCTCTACGTTTTAATGTTTGCCAACAGTGACAAGTTTTTTTGAAAAAATACATAATTTAAATCGCGGAAGCACGTCAATGCTAAATGATGAACTCGTCTCCTTTTCAAATCATCCTTGGCTTTCCACATAATTTCACGTCTATAGACAGGAGCGCTTTTAACAAGAGCCAAAGTTATTTTGATTCAGCTTTGAATATAAACATGCTTGTATCAAGAGGTTTATTTCTAACGACCACTCAGTGGATATCTAATGTTGTTTTTGCAAAATATGACAAGAGGTTATCTGGTGATATAAGTAATGAAATTTGTTCAAATAAATAATCCTATGTTAATTATATCTGACGTATTTATAATCATCATGATACAAATTATGCACTTTGTAATAGCGATAGTGTATGTAATATGTATCAATCGATACGATTAAATTTTCCAAAGAATCCAACGTTGAAATTTATGAATATTAATTATCTGTAAGTGTGTCATGGAATTAAAATAAAAAATGACAACCTTGAACCCCGATACAAATAGGACAAATCAAGCGTTTGCTTGATATGTCCTATTTTTTTTCTTTTTTTTTACTAACCAAGTAACCAGCATAACTAGGCCAAAAATAACTTTTTATATCAGGTAAATTGCTAGTGTAACAAGTTTTCATGCTCCATGCAATTTAGCTAACTCCATTCCATTATAAGTACGACAATCGCAAATCCAACACGCCCAAAGTTGTCTAGACGTACTCAGGAGAGAATTAGGCCACGAAAATCGATAGAACCAGAATCCAACGTTAAACTCGTAGTAGAGTTTACTATAACGCTGAAAACAATACTATTGTAATTGTGAACCAAGTTCACAGGTTTACACTTTTCTATTTTTAACCGACTTCCAAAAAGGAGGAGGTTATATGTTCGGCAGTATGTTTTTTTTTTTTATGTTTGTTCACCGATATCTCCGTCAATTATGGGCCGATTTTGAAAATATTTTTTTGTTTGAAAGGGTATGCTCCCGAGGTGGTCCCATTGCCACCAAATCAGAATCTGATGAGGGGATCTCATGGACATTGAGGGAAACCCTCGAATTTTATAGGCAAACCTATAGCGATTTGGGTATTTTTTATAGTAACTTGTGCATTTGCTCCCGAAAATCACCATTTGGTGAAGTGGAACTGATGATGGAAACCACAGATGGCCACCGGAACAACATAATAATAAGTATTTAACGGGTTGCGATTCGATTAGGTACTTTAATATGGTTGCTAAGCAATTTATGCTCGTCACAATGCATACGGTGAGTGGCACTTCTCCTGGTTCTTACCAGGAGAACTCCTTAACAATTAACGTCCCAGCATCGGGAAAAGCAATATTTTGTAAAAGGTGATGAGCAGTTGACTTTAGGCTATTGTAACTTAGATCAATTAAAAACTGACCCACTAAAGAGTGAAAAATAAAAAACTTTTTGTAAAAAATAATAACCGACTTCCAAAAAACACTACAAAGTGAAAAAT
Organism: Tiliacea aurago; assembly: GCA_948098905.1. NCBI lineage: Eukaryota > Metazoa > Arthropoda > Insecta > Lepidoptera > Noctuidae > Tiliacea > Tiliacea aurago. The sequence goes on from OX402596.1 coordinate 20,057,290, forward strand.
AACTTTAATTTCGGAAGTCGGTGGCAAAAAACTAAAATACAGATCCAAAGACACCGACTTCCGAAATTAAAGTTATTTTTCACGTTGTAGTGTTTTTTTGGAAGTCGGTTATTTTTTTTTACAAAAAGTTTTTTGATAATAGGTTTATGCGTGACCTAATCGTGTATGAGGCTTAGTATTTCGTATGGGTGTGTAACGGTTGATATAATAACAAAAAATCTAACGTTCACTTGACCTAATTTCAGTTAATATACTTTTGTTTAATATAACGATCAGTTGAGATAATGAATTGTTGATATAATTTCATTTTATCTAATTTATTATGATATAATAAACATTTCCTATAATGCACATTTGACATAATATTCATGTAGTATATTATTAATTTACTATAATATTCATAATCTCTAATAACTTTTAATATAATTTAGAAAATCTGATACGATTTTAAACGCCTGCTAGTATGGTGCTAGCAAAAATGCATCGCATAAGCATACCGCTACAACAGCATAACGTTGTTTGATATAACCTTTATGTAATCGAAAATCATTAGGCCTATCGTTTAAAATATATAATATTGCGATTAATTTGATTGAGCGTGCTGCGGGAGCGGCGTGACAGAAATGAATCGCTGCAAAACCGACTCCACGTAGTCTTGTCTGCCCTACCCCTAGAGTGTTATTTAAAATCGCGTAGGTGCGTAGGGGCGAGGCGGCCCGCGAGCTGAGGAGCAGGTGGTTTCAACGCTTGCCGCCGCGGCTGAGGCTGGCCGGCTGAGCCGGCCAGCAAGCCGAAGCCACGGTGGTGAGCGTGAAACACATCTGTGACGATAAGCTTGCATGGGACCGCTGTAGCCCTGCAGCACCGGAGCCGTGACAGAAAACATGCCTGCAGCATGTTGCAGGCTTGCTGCATGCTTGCTTGCTGCATGCTTGCTTGCTACATGCTTGCTTGCATGCTGCATGCTTGCTTGCATGTTTTATTATATTAGACTAATTAGAGTTCTAGTTAGGTTAGAACTGTGACCATTAAACATGAAAATTAGGTCAAAAGAACATTAGGTCAAATGAATGTTATATAAAAATAATATTATACATATTGAAAATTATATAAAATGAACGTTATACTAAATGTTTTATATTAAATGAAAATTATATCATATAAAACATTAGGTCATATGAAATTAGGTTATATGATTTTATAGCATATGAAAATTATATTATATGAACGTTATTTCAAGTGAAATTAGAGCATTTGTTATTATATCATACATTACACACCCATTTCGTATAGAAAAAGGGCTTTTTTTAAATAGTATGCTTTATGCGCGCCGTCGGTTTATATATTGAGATTGCCTTGACTTGTTTATGATATAGTTGCAGTAGGAGTACTTCAAGGCAGTTTGCTTGAATTTTTGTAATCGTATAATGGCTTACAAGGCTCTGGCTTAATTTTCATGGATGAATAAGAGTTCCTTATTATAGTCCTTCTATCTAGTAGCCATTAGGTAAAGGTAAGGAAGCTTGTTAAGACCTCGCATATGTTTTAATCAGGGACCGCACAACCCCGGATAAGAGTTAAGCCGTATAAAAGGTTACCTTTATCATGAAGTATCTCTTTGAATGGGTTTTGCCTGAAACCCAGTAAAAGGGAAACCCAATAAAACCGTTATCGTATGGGTTTTTGATTAACCGCTTAAAAAAACCCTTTCAATCGGTTCAGCGAAAAATTAAAAAAGAACATTGTATTTTTCCTATACTTATTAATGTTGTTTTTTTTTACTTAATTTCATGTTGGCATGGTGCTTGCACGCGGGTGGCACACGGGGGGGGGGTTAAATTTCTGTTATTTTTTGCCTAGGACGCACCGTTTTCGAGATAAATTTGAATCCCTATGTTTTTTATTAGATTAAAAAAAAATACATCTTTGATCATTACCTTGCATGTACTAAAGAGTTCATGGGCTTTTGATTAACTACTTAGAAAAACCCAATCAAAACCCAGGTAACCAAATTTGAATGGGTAAAGTATACATTAAGCCGGTCAAAAAGGTTACCCTTATCGTATGGATTATTGATAGACCGCTTAGAAAAACCCTATCGAAAACGCTTTCAATGGGTAACCAAAATGGTCCCTGGTTTTAATATGACGGTATCTGTGGTTTACCTTAAATGCAGTTTACATGTAGAAAGGAATCGTGAGTAAAAAAGGAAAAAAACAATACGTATCAAAGGTCTAACCTTTGATACGCAGTTTTTTTCCTTTTTTAAAAAAAAGCTTTAAGAAAAATGGATTGAAGTAAGTACACATACTTAAACAGTAACAATCGATTACTTATCGCTTGCGTCAAGTCAATTACAGTAAAGGCTTCTACATACTGGCGCGACTTGTCTCGCGACGCTACACCGGTAAAACAAAGTCTATGAAAAATTCAAGGAAATTGTTCTACCGGTGTCGCATCGACGCGCCAGTATGTAGAAGCCTTAAGACTCAGATATATGCCAGTGACCTTGAGTGGTTAACTTGCATTTATATCATATATATATATTTTTTTAAATCATTAACACTACTCGTTTAGACGTGATCTTTAGTATAAAACCATTAAAAGTCGGTTATCGCCCCCTTAAGAAGACATTTCTGAAAGTTATTTTATTTACAGGTCAAAGCGATATTGCAAAAACAACTAGTCCCCCTCCCGAGTCCGACTGGCCTTCCAGATCTGTATCTACCGAGGGTAATCGCTACTATTCACCTGGCTTTGTGTCTAAAGTCCAACGAAGTAGAACAGCAATAAAAACTAGCTGCCAATCTCAGTATTAACATTGTCTGCTAGGATAGTGAACTCATAAATTAACACACGGCTGATCTTCAATCAGACAATAAAACGTTTGCGACTATAATTCCGATCGCTTGCATATGTTGCATACTAATGAGTATCGAATCGAGCAGGACGTCGAGCTTGTACCTACAGTACTGAGTAAAACTAACGTAAGGCAGGTGCACATCTCAAAGGCCACTCGATGCCAACTGCATTTGGTGTCTCGCTCGTCATTTCCGTAGGACTTCCGTAAACAATACAGCCTCAACCTCGCGTAAATGGAAAAAACGTGATTCACATCCTCGTCTACGACATTGTGATCAAACTATGGCTTGGCAATAAGCTTCTTAAGACCGGTGTAGACGCTTCGGTCACGGTGGCCATCGATGACTTGTATTTTGTTGGTACTTATGTATAATTAACTTTTTTGACATCTGTCAGTTAACGCTGGCGTGTTTAGTCTAATGTCCAAGGAGCGTGGAGTTGACACGATGAGGCAACGCTATTGTTCTATTTGTTTTTCTAATGAATGTCTGAGCTTTTTAAGTTGACTCCCAGGTATTGCTTCATCACAAGTATTTAGAGAGAATAGGCTTTACGAAATATTTGTACATTTTAGAAGTAGGTCTCTCTCGGGTATCTCAGCAAGCTTAACCAGCACAGACTCGGAATCTATTCGAACTGGACTGCGGAGTATAGACATTCTAAAGATGCGTAAGTATCCAGTGATTAATGTATATGTTAAGTTTCTTCGACAAGTGCGTACTTATGCGGACATCAACTTTCCAATTTCCCACACGCATAAATACGTGTTACAACTCTATGAACGGATGTCAAGTTAGCTTAGCCGCTCATTTCGTAGGAAACACGATACAATGTTACACCAGATGTATCCGATTTATTATTCATATTACATTTTGGTTCTTATGTTACGGCAATAAGAATGCCCAGCATACGTTTAATAGTATTTCTGCCAAGTGAGGCAAATTCCCAGTCTCACGCAATGTTTTGCATAAAGGCATTGTTTAAGAAATTTTACACAATATAAAGTTTAAATAACTGAAGTAACGTGTTTTTGTGTTTCACAGGAGCAAGCCGTGACAAGTCATCAACAGTTATCAAAAGTTGCTTACGTGAAAATATTCTCGCTCATTAGCAATGATTTTGCATAGATTGGTAATATAGACAACAGTTCAGGCACTATTCAAGTCTAGTTTTGTATCCGGGACCTTATTGCTGCAAACAATTCCATCTACCAATGTGAATAAACTTCTAAACAGACAGCTTGGCATCGAAATTCAGAATGACTTGGCAGTGTAACAATGACCAAAGTATTGAAATGAAATATGTATAACATTTAAATGATACCTACTTAATCAAAATCATAACCCTAAATAAAATAAAAACTATTAATATTACGCCTTCGCTTAATTTTATTAGTCACCATAACATTAATACGAATGACGTAACCAGGAGAACATGCGCAAGCAGAAGTTCAAAGAACTCGGTAGTATCAATCAACGGCGGAACGACTCGAGTGACTCCCACAGCAGCTGATTGACCTAAAAAACAACAAGCGAGAGAATTCTAGAAAGGGACAGCTAGAGGAATAGAAAAGCGCGTGAAGGGCGACACGTAGGCCAGCGACAACTAAGCAGTAGGGCAAGGTCGTCAATGGAATTTTGTTGATGATTTTGGTAATAGTAGGTTACATGTCCTTACTTCTTAAGGAAGTAAACATGACATCGAGTAGCTGCAATGATTCTGAAACAACATAGGTAGTTGATTCGTAATGGCTCAGATTTCCTGAGGTTTCAGGTCGTAGAGGTCAGGATGGTAGACTTTCGTAAATAAGGTGAATATAAAGGACGTTATGAATATTATGATATTTCTTTATTTTTAAGCTTCCTTCTAAAATGTTATTTCAGTTAAAAACGTAAGTCCCTACCGTTTATCGAAACGTTTAAAACAAAAACACCTTTTACGAGTACATTACAAGGATACGCCCTTTGAACGACCTCTTCCACTACTCAGTTTAATTACTTCAGTTTTCCAAACTACATCATATATTATTCTCTAAGAAACTTCCAAAATCTGACAGCCACAGAGCAGCCACTTTTCAAACATTTAAATGTCAAAGGCGAAAGTTTACCTTGGCAGAAGTTTTCCTTTTGTACTCACAGTTTTCCAAACTTTCTAATTTTGACAAAGAAAAACAGAAGAGAAATAATTGAATGAAATAAAAAACATTGTTACTATCTTTATGAACTTGTTTATTTGTTTACTGGTTTCTTATCTGGTTGACAAATCGTATGTGGCAAGTGGGTCACTTTGATGTGTGAAGGCAACGACGACGAGTAACTATTTTAAAACGGCTTTGTTGGTGAACGTAGTTTCTTAAGTCTACCAGGGCACCATAAAAGACAAGAGTTATGTGTCACATTCCACGTTACCACCACTGTAACGTATTCCATTCCCAGGCTTTTTGGAATAATCTGCTTTATTCGAATTCCAACCAGGTGCTGCTAAGCCGAAATACCGTTGGTTTGATATAGAATATTAGAATTATTGCAGGCTGACCTCAAGCCGTGCTATGGACCATTTTCGTAATATTAGATTCGTTGTCAAGACTTCCGGGTTCTGCCGGACTGCCCGTGGTGCCCCGCGCAAATATTCGCACGACCGTCCAAATATATCCCGTCATGTATGCATCTACAGCATCTATTATTTGAAACAAAGTATTAGCACGGAGGTCAGTCTAAAGCCGATGTTCTAACGCCTGCATCATTGTTAGCCAATAGTCTACAAGGTGTAGGTATACGATGTAACAGTTCCAGAGAATTACGACTTGTATGGCTTCGGTACCATCGTGTGTCTATTCATGCGTTGATTTACTCGTCACTTTACGGTATTTAGTGCTTATTGTGTATTTTATGTCGGCGATTGGCCGGTGACCAATGGCCAGTAACGTTGTATGACTTGTAATAATAAAAAAAAAACTTTTGGCTTTGTGTATGGGTTTTCATTTGTGTGAAGTGAAAACCCAAACCATCACGCTGTTTCCCTAGGACAAGGATGTTTGTAAGCGGACATTTTTTCCAGTAAGTATAAGATTTTTGCCACATAAGTGTTAAGCTGAGGTTACTACCATTCTATTCCATTTGCAGTGCAAACTCAAACCCCCTTATTACAAAACAAGGTTTATCTTCAGACCCAGGTTTAAAACATGGAGCCATTATTGAATTTCGAACTTTATTCCGGCTATGGTAAAGTTCCTAAACACAAAACTGACAACTTAGTACCGAACTAAGTTTCCAGTTTTGTATAAAGAACGGTATTTCAATCACTGTTACGTTCTTATTACAAAAACTGGCTCCATGGTTTAAGCCATGTCAAAATATATTTTGACATGGCTTAAACCAGGGACAATCCCATGTAATTTTGAAAAAGGAATTGGAATGTTTATAAAAAACTTTTTGCAAAATGAAATATTTATTTAACATTTTTTTATTTTTCACTGTTGTGTTCATGTCAACTACTCATCACCTTTTACAAAATTTTGCTTTTCCCGATGCAGGTCAGTTAATTGTTGAGGAGTTCGCCTGGTAACAACCTGGAGAACTGCCACTCACCATATGCATTGTGACGAGCATAAATTGCTTAGCAACACTATTAAAGTACCTAATCGAATCGCAAACCGTTAAATACTTATTATTAAGTAGTCCCGGTGGCCATCTCTGAACTTCATCATCAATTCCACTTCACCAAATGGTACTTTCCGAGAGCAAATGCACGAGTTACTATAAAAAATACCCAAATCGCTATGGGTGTGCCTATAAAATTTAAGGATTTCCCTCGATTTCCATGTCATCACCTCATCAGATTCTGATTTGGTGGCAATGGACACCTCGGGAGCATACCCTTGCAACCAAAAAAAGAATTTTCAAAATTGGTCCACGATTGACTGAGAAATCGGTGAACATACATTAAAAAAAACATAGCCGCCGAACATTATAACCTCCTTTTTGGAAGACGGTTAAAAATAAGAAGTCTGTGTTGGCTGTCTGTAGGTAGGCGTTTCTCCAGATAGTTATCGATGTTGCGAGTTAATTTTTCACTTATGCGACTATGAGTAATGATAATGATGGCAATATTCAATAAGAAAAGTCTTGTAAGCTCTCCGTGGCTTTCTCTGTTCAATCATCTGCTATGATTAATTGCGAAGTCAAAACCCGCTAATGCATTAGAAAATAATTATGCAGATCGGGAAGTACAGCTAGTAAAAGACAGAAGGAACATCCGGCCGTAAAGTAAAATCAAGGTATCGAGAACATAAAAGATTGTAAGCTCGACGGCACTTCACTATCGCTCGTATGGGTGTCATTGAGATTTTTTATTGTTGGCCATATCCTTTTGTTCCTGGCACCTTAACATCGCTGAGAATTTATGGATTTGTTTGAACTATCGATGACGGCGTCGGCGTCGGCGGCGATCAACATTTGCCCAAATAACAGAAAGTTCTCGACCATACTATGATTGAGTGACAAATACATAATAATATTACGTACTAGTACCTAGTTCTACAAATAGTAGACCTCGCGAACTCAAACATTTTTGCAACAATGACTATACCACTAAAGTTATTTTAAATGCGATATTTACTATGTTTTTTGTTTATATAGAAAAATTATGAGTAAAAATTTGTAAGCCAGCTAGAAAAAAATAATTGGCAGAGGTAACGCTGCAGCCTAGTTTTGTGATGAGAAGCTCCATCAATCCCTACCTAGTAGTTAAAGAGCTGATTCCACTGGTGGGAATCTAAAAGTAAGCAATTTACTGCATTTTGACAAGCTATTCTGCTCATCACGCCGATGATCCTCATCAGCAGTGCTATTCTGTAACCATCTCACCGTGAAAACGTAGGTGAAGTGAGCGTGGAGTGGACTGTCAGTGGGGGATTGACACTATTATCTACTCACTTCAAGCTCACTTCACCTACGTTTACACGGTGAGATTTTATCAGAATAGATCGGCAGATCTTCACCAAATTTATATGAGACCAACTTAAAGTTACTACTATTAATTTTGTTTTATTTGATAAGTAGTAAGTACTTAAGTATGTTTAAGTTGGAACCATCAGAAGCGGATATCATGGATCTCATCGGACGGGGGAGATATCCAGTAGCCCCCTTTTTGCTGCTTTTAGGATTCCGTATTTGGAGGAAAATCAATCAAAAATCCTCGACGACAAACAAAAAAAACTATAAAGTCGCAAAACCTGTATACTTACCAAGTTTAGTCCTGAAATTCCTAATCGGTTGTAAAATACGCCCTGCAACAAACAACAAACAGACAGAGGAAAGCGAATTTCCCAACGGCAGGACGGGGGACGGGTTGACGGCACGGTTGGCGCAGTGGTTAAGCGATTGACTGCTGCGCTGCGTGTTGCGGGTTCGATTCCCGCACGGAACAAATATTTGTATGACCTACAAGTAGTTGATCCGGGTCTGGCTGTTTGTGTATGTGAGTTTAAATGTTTGTAAACGCACCCACGATACAGGAGAAATTCCTAGTGTGGGGCAACGTTTTATTTAAAGAGAAAGAGAAGAGAAAGAGAACACTTGAAGCAGAGACGCTTACTCGCTCGGTCAATTATGTCATCATTAGGAATGAATACCAGAATAATATGAAATTATTACACAGTAGAGCTGGGATCAACACATTTGCTGAACGAGCCTGGCCGGTATGCCAATTACCTTCCATTGTGATGATGTAACTTACTAGAAAACCATATTTATTCAACTGTGAGCTCAATAAAGTATTACTTACCCGAATAAATTGGCCGTATTGTGTAGGGAAATCAATATTTGGACGTACGCACGGCTACAACAGATCAAGCTATACATTTCCAGTATAAGCTGATCTCGCATTGTATAGGATTTCCTTACAATGAGAAGTCAGCGTAAACTGGAAATGTATAGCTTGATGTGTAGCCGTGTGTACAAATAAAATAAGATCATATTTCTCCAGTTTCCATAGCTGAAAGGTGTATTATTTTAGCTGCAAAATATGCAAACCACGATAGCTCAAAGTGTGGACACCAGACGCCCAAAAACACTCGAAAAACAAACCAGTTAGACATTTTTTGTTGACAATAACCCTCTTATTCCAAAACAAGTTTTAACTTCAGACCCAGGTTTAAAACATGGAGCCATTATTGAATTTCGAACTTTATTCCGACTATAGTAAAGTTCCTAAACACAAAACTGACAACTTAGTACCGAACTAAGTTTTCAGTTTTGTATAAAGAACGGTATTTCAATCACTGTTACGTTCTTATTACAAAAACTGGCTCCATGGTTTAAGCCATGTCAAAATATAAATCTTGTTTTGTAATAAGGCGGTAAGTGTCTACTTTATTTAATATGTCAATACAGCCCAAAAAAAACCTTTTAAAGTTTCAAACTCAGTAGACAGCCACCCTTTTAAAGAGGGTTCACCGGTTGGGTACACGTCGACGTAATAAAACCAACGCGGCAACGAGTCGTCCAAAATGGCGGCGAACGTGACCTTGAATAGTACTACGGGGATGGGGACTGTCTGGATCAGATTAAAATTGTATCGATTTTACGCATGTGTCGCTCGCTGGTACTTTCGCCCCTGCAATGGACCTCATAGGAGCGTGACAGTTGGTAGTATCTATAAGTAGTTAGTAGTAGGTAAGTAATCTATAAGTAAAGAACTATTTTCTGTATTTTTTGTTCAAAATTCTAGACGAAAAATAAAGATTTTTAAAGTAAAGTAAAGGGGGAGGGAATGGTCAATTTTCATTCATAGTCTTTATTTTTCAATTATAAAAATGTATACAACGTCCCAGAATTAACGCACAACCCCTTAAGGGGTCATTGTACTCATCATTATGAACAACTTTTACCATGAGACCAAACTTGAAATCGCGAAAAAAAAATGCTGTTCAAAAAGTTTACAATGAGACCTGATTTTTTTTCGCGCTTTCATGTTTGGTCCCATAGTAAAAGTTGTTCATAATGATGAGTACAATGACCCCTTAAGAGGTTGTGCGTTAATTCTGGGGCATGTTGTATATCTGAAATACTTACAAGCCCTTTCATCTAAACTCCTTTGCCCCCCGAAAATGACCTCCATATTCTAAATTAATTTATATACATTACACGTCCGTGTTTGGGTCACAGAAATTCACGTGTACACACGGCTACACATCAAGCTATACATTTCCAGTACACGTTGATCTCATTATACGGAAATCTTATACAATGCGAAATAACCTTATACTGGAAATGTATAGTTTAATGTGTAGCCGTGTGAACCAAGTGTTATCAGTCCAATAGATTCGGAGAAAAATTGCTGTGACAGACAGACAGACACACGAGTGATCCTATAAGAGGGTTCCGTTATTTTTCCTTTTGAGGTACAAAAAACCTTAAAAGGTAAAAAGTATAAACAAGACATCACAGACAGACAAATTTAAAACTCCGAGTCCGTTATGTAATTAAGGCATAAAGGCTTCTACATACCAGCGCGACTTGTCGCGCGACGCGACACGGCACAAAGGCCCCGCGTGTCGCAGGACGAGCGGTGCCTTTGTATCGCGTCGCGTCGCGCGACATGTCGCCCCGGTATGTAGAAGCCTTAAATCGAAGAGATTACCTGTGGCTCTGGATTTTTTATTTTCCTTTTTAGTTGGCGTTTTGTCGTAGTTGGGTTTTTATTTCAATTATTTTGGGGTTTGGGATCATTGAGGGTAGTACTACCTACCCACTCCTTTGGTTTGGGAAAATTCAACGGTAAAATTTGGGGTTTATGTATTTATAATTATAGATAGCCAATATATTTTCAGATAGTACTCCTTAAGACCATTAGATACTAAACACAACACTTTACATCCGCTACACTATAAGCCGCCATGTTGAATTTTATATGACGTTATAAGCCTAGAACACGCGCAACAATATGACGCGATACCTCATTATCAAATCCGACAAGTAGTTTAGGAGTTATGAGGTAATAGATACATACATATTTACACACATAAATACATAGCCTGTCAAAATCATTACCCTCCTTTGGCTTTGCCGTAGTCAGGTACTAGCCTATTAATGTCGCTGTCTGCTGTTCATACATGCTCATTGTACGGAGTGCGGTGCATATTAAAACCATTAATCACAATTTACACTAACTCTTGAACAGTTTCATCAAAAGTCCTAACCCTAAGTCAGTGCCCTGCGAGACGCCGAGTGTCTTGCTCTGTTTATCAATGTTGACCATTGTGTATCCTGACTGGCAGCTTCACAGACAGTGCCTGTGGCGACAATGCGTTTTGTGCTAAGACAGAATAGATAATCACATTAGTAACTGTCATACTAAGTAAACCTAGATATGATTAGAGAGATCTAACGCTTTGTTAAAATCGATGACCAAATTTTTCTGAGTCCAACTGTGATTTACTATCAGAGTTATTTATCATTGTAATCTTTTATGATTTATACGAACGTTTATCTGTATTGATGGTCATTGTTAACAGATAAAATCAATCAGTGGAGATTACTAGAAGAGAATATTACTATTATGAAAACTGGCACAAAGATACAGCAGATAGAATGATTTAATAAAGAGCTAAAGAATACTAATTCAATGACAGTCATGTAACCCCAGTTACTAGTAATTATTTTGACGAAATTTAATTAGTAGTAGGTATTACATAAAGGTCGAACATTTACCGAATAAATAAACTTTATTATTAGATTACCAAAACAGGTTTCTATTCCATTACAGTAATTAACATACTTACGTAATTTTTATTTAGCAAGCCATTGTAGGTACTTTGAATTCGCCCAAAACAAAGTATTAAACATTAATCATTCAATTCAAAGACAATAATGATATTATTAAACAGATAATATTTATGTATAATGATATCGATGAAGTTGACAAGGTCATAACTTCACAAGTAGGGAACAGACAGTAGAGAATATGTAAATGGTCATTCAAAATGATTAGAGAAACCTAAAGATCCATCAAGAGACAACGTTCGTCGACTTTATTTTTTACTATAAGGCGTCTGGTTGTCACCATAAAGAATTTTAATTACTGTCATGTCTTTAGTGACACTCATAAGATTAAGACAAATCGATTGACGTAAGAATCATCATAATCCGCCCATATGGTTAGTCTCTGGAGTGCCACAAAGGAACAAACACATACATGTTAGGATGATAAACACATTACCCTCTTTTGCGTCGCGCAGTCGAGTAAAAATAAGGTTAACTTAAAGCCCGATAGTGATGACATTCCACTTGCATTTGGTCAAGCTGAAAACAGTCGCTGATGAGCTTCGAGAATAGGCTAGGAGGATCAGGAAGGATGCACATAAGGCACAAAAGTGTTTCTAAGTACTCTATTATATATAGAGTGTCAGCCTGATGACACTACTGGAATTTTTTCTACAATTTTTATTCAATAGAGAAGTTCTAAAAGCGTATAAAGTATAATTGAATATTAAACATACATTATTATTAGTAAGTCTTTAAAATTCCATTCATTAGTTTGAGTGCTAACAAAAGAACAAGGTCAGAATAAATTTACACATAATGTAAATGTTAAAAATCGGAGAACAGAACGGAATATTATGAGAACAAAGTCCACCGGTTGCTAAAAGAAAAAAAAAGAGCAGGGGATACCTTTTTATTCTATGACTCACCGCACCAAGTGTGTCGGATTCGGTGGCTTACCTGAAAAAAAAAAAAAACAACGTTTCAATATGCGATATCTGGATAAGGCATCGGCCTTGGCTTGATACTACTATTTGGATTTCATTGAGTTAGAAGCAGGTGTAATCGAATGTCAGGCTCAGTGTAATGGGGAAGGCTCCTGGGGCTGTATGAGGTACCAAGTTGATTGATATTTCTTATGAGTATCTTTTGAATAAATTGAGTACCTAGTAAGTAAATAAGAATTTGAATGTCTGCAACAGTGGATGTAGGAACCATGGGGGTTATTGGGGATAATAAAAAAGAGATTTTTTGCGTTACGTTCACGGACATTTTTTTAAGCTTTATGGGATATTATCCCTAGCTTCAATAAGAACTGGTAACATTCTTTCATTCTAATGATTGAATAAATTGCATTCACTTCTTTACCTGTGCTTGACATTATTGAAAAACTGCGAAAAATGCGTTTAATATAACTAAACAGTTTAGTGGTTAGGTGAATTATATGGCGCCAAACATGATTACTTAATAAGGTATCATTTAATATGAAATTAGCCGTATGAAATAGTTCTACATAATTAGTATAGTAACGTTACTAGTGAACTAGTAAATAGATTAGCCATGAAAGACAGACTACGCATAACATCAAACATTATGACATAAGGATGATTGAATGATGATATGAAAATAAAACTTAAGTATTATCTTTTCATATTTCCACATAATATACAAACATACAATGATAAGTAAGTACATCACAGTTCAATTGAGTGTGTTTGAGTTGTCTGACAAATATTATAAATTGTCAATTAACCCACTTATATATACGACATATCTTATTTAAGAAGTATCTGTTGTTATTATAATAATTAAACATTGAAGCAAAAATTCGATCCTAAATGAAAACAATCCTTAGTGAAAAGCTTTGTTTATTTTCGTAACATAAGGTACTATTATTGATCGAAGAACATAAGGCTTGAAACGTCCTGTAAATACCAAAGGCACAAAGAAAGAGACTAACTCTTGCAAGCTACAATGTGCTACAATCCACAAGATTGGCTGGCGAATGAATACAATCCTGTTGATAGCGGTAAAGCCATAATCATCTGTACCGACTACCGTAGGTGATAAAGAGGTCCTACCGGAAGGTGTAATGAGCGGCCCAATAGCGAGCAGCTCAGATTCGAAACATATCATGTGACTCACGTACTTACTGATTGATGTTTACGGCTTAAAAGTTACGTACTAAATACTATTGATGTACCTACATTATTTGCATACAACATTATTTTTTGTATATGCGAAACCTGAATATAGTTTGTTCAGAGTAAGGAACTGAATCGAATTCAATAATTTTTACACCATGATATATTTTGTCCGAAAAAAAAAATGAAGTGTGATGGAAAATTTTATCACCATTTAATTACTTACAATACAATCGCCATACGGTACCTACTGCCAAATTATTATCAATGAGCGCAAGACGACCCTGAAGGCGCGGGGGCGCCCGCGCCGTTAGCATGTTTTTGTACGGACAACCCGGTAACATAACAACCTTATAACTTTGTGATTATTCATGATGCAGTTTTGAAATTTTGTACATAGATTCATATTTACATAAAAATACTAGACACGTGTTTCGGGTTTCGCATACATAATAAAACTAATATTGTATATTTACCTAATAGTGATTATGGTGTGTTGTTGTAGCGAATGTGAGTACCAATACAAACCATTTCTGGTTTAGGCGATTTTTGTGCGAAACAAATACATTCACACAAAAATCGCCGAAAAAATCGCTCGTGGTCGAACACCCTTAATGATTCAAAACAAACACGAACCAGCACCCTAATTGCGTAACAAAGTTTCGTAGCAATTAGAATGATTTTGAAGTATATTGCTAATCCATTGCTTCTTAAGTTAGAAAAATTTGTCTGCTATAATATAACGTAAAGGTAACGCAATGAATGTTGTTGAACTGTCAAATCGAAACCGATTCCTACTGATAGTGTGACACGCAATTAGCCCGCTGTATTAAGACAGTATGGATAAATTAATAAAAATAGTAATCATACCTATGGTCAAGATGAGACCACACGAGTGGTTGCTGATAACTATTAACTAAGTAGTGCTTCATTAGAATTTAATGTGGAATACTTATTTTTAAAAGATGCAGCATATAGTGATCCTTGTAGGTAAGGTGGACTGGAGAAGTGTTAAATAAACTATGAATAATATCTCAAAATATGCGACGTTCCTTGTAAAATTTGCAAAAAGTGTCGAAGATAAAGAAGAAACGCGCAAAATTTACTCAACATATTATTTACTTCCAAAAACAGGCCAAAGAGAACTATTTTAACACGTGGGCGTTTAAGTTAATAAATAAATTGAAAAGGTCGTCGCACTTTCTGCGTGCGATATAAAAGTCTCAATTTAAAATTCAAGGCTATACGTCGTCAACGTACTGAAAATAATATGAAAACGTTAATTATGATTGTCCTTGTCCCTTGTTTACTCGTCCAAGACATAATGAGTATTTATTTGACTACTGTGAATTATTTTAAAACAGCTGTTTAACATAAACAAATTTCGTGATACAGGTCACGTAGACGGGACATTTTCGAAGAGAAAAGATTTTTCCAATGAGAGTTTTTAATAGAGACTAGATGAGAGAAATGCCCTCATCCACGTTATGAGGGCATTTGATAATGAGAAAAGACTAGTCGAGAACATCCTCATTTCAGCTTGAACACACTAGCGCGCGGTGCTTGATGACATGACAATGCTGCCCCACACGACCGTTTGATATAGCGGTATGAAAAGCCTCACCATAATCGGTAACGGTTCCTAGATGACAATATGATAAACCTAACTGACCATCAAATTATGTCATGGTTTTCTTAATACACCCAAATAAGTTCTTCAACTGTTTATTATGAAAACTAAGTTATTGATTAAATACAAGACCTCATTTCTTGGAAAGCAGTGAAAATTCAATTAGCTACGAGATCGAGACCTTTTTAGGTCTTCCTTGCTTTCGAAACAGCAAATATGAAGTTTATTTCTTCAATGACAGATTGACAAACTAACGAAAAGAATTCACTCGACATTTCTGAATTTTACTTATTCAGCGACTGTCGGATATTTGCCAAGTGACAAGACTTATATAAATGTAAAGAATTCAATAAAATTTCGTATAAAATGTTTGTTGTATGTCCTGTCAAAGTGAAACATCAAAGCCTGTAGAGTGTAGATGCTTGGCATAATTCCGCTTGAAACCATACACAAGGCTTTAAAGTCAAGTGTTAGTTGTGAAAGATCAATCGTAACTGTGGTTCGTGCTCAATAATGAATGTTTTTAATAGCTGATTGCAAACCGTATTGGTCAATAGTGTGATTGACTCATCATTTGGAATAGGAAACCGGTAGCACTTTGCAAGAACAATTTCAAACGATTTAAGTATGGGTTTATTTATAAACGATGATTAAAGTTAAGAGATGTTTAAACGTCAAAAATGTATGGTTAAACAGTCGCTAATCATTACTTAACTTTAAGCAGCGTTTTTAAATAAACACCATAGTTATTTATTAGATGAGTGTGGAAAAAGATGGTCAAGACGTGATTGTTTCAGATTTAATCATTTTTAGGGTTCCGTACCTTAAAAAGAAAAAACTCTCGACTCGTGTGTCTGTCTGTCACAGGTCACAGCCGATTTGCTCCGAATCTACTGGACCGATTTAGTTAAAACTTGGTATACATATGAATTTCTGTGACCCAAACACGGACGTGTAACGTAAATAAATGAATTTTGAATATGAGGGTCACTTTTGGGGGTCAGACTAGAAAAAAAAAAAGTTATGCTAAAGCGCTTGTTATGAGGACCTCAACCATATTCTTTTTTTAATCATTTTAAAATAAATACCGGTTGAAGCGGGTTACTTTGACCCTAGGGCATAACTTTGGCCCAAATCGAGAAAATTTTTGAACTGCCCGCCGTGTCGCAACCACACAACCGATCGTCGTAGGTCCTTCGGTAACTAATTTAAGGCGATATAGACGCGTAGGTACTTGCAGAACTGTTTTACGGACTCGAGTGAACGTCGCTACATGTTCGCGCCATTTGAAGTTTTGACAGTAACACCGGCGTATTTTTCTGCTGCAAACTTCATAATCATATTCATTTATTGCATTTCATGTTGTTTACAGGTTGTTACATTTGATGTGTAATGCTGTATTTTGGTAAGTTTTCCAATTGGATTGTGATTTCTTTTCTTAGGCGTGTATGTAGGAGTATGTCAATTGTTTTTTAAAGACGATTTACTTTTGTTTTGGGACTTAAATTACAGATCTAGAAAATCGGTATACTTTGGCCGCCTTTTCGGGTAACTTTGGCCGCCTTTTCGGGTAACTTTGGCCCTAGGTCCAAAGTAACCTTGCGAAGTTTACTCGTATTAGTGAAGAACTTTACATTTTTGATCAATTTGTTATAGAACTATAATACAGAGCGCCATTCCTGATGCCATCCGTGTACAGACGACAGCCTGGCAGTCGTCGATAGGTCGACTACACCCAGGCAGATTTAAATAAAAAACCGGCCAAGTGCATGTCGGACCACGCACAATGAAGGGTTCCGTAGTTGGGATGAATTTATCCCAAAAACAAACTTAACATTGTAGTTGAAAAACATGCTCTCCCATACATCGATATACGTTACGGTCAATTCTCCAACTGTAAATTTAAGTTGGTCGACTATTACTCGTTAACTTGTGAAGCCTACTTAGCTGTGATAGTTTTCCTTTTAATTTCGTTATATATACTATTGCCATGAATTTTTTCACATATCCAAAACCAACCATTTAGCTGGCAGGGGGACGACGACACTTGACTCAAACAAAAAATAGCACTTTAAAGCTTAATATTACGCAAACGGATCCCTTAATTGAAAAATGGTTTTGCCAAACCCACAATATTTTTGAACGGCCTATCTAACGATACCCCCACATTTTTTTAGATATTTTCTTACTGTAAATATTTTAGAAATATATAATGTTGATTTTACATCGTATTATAATTTATTTCAACTTTTTTCTTACATTAAACCCCTCGTGGATATTCAATCTTCCCACCCTTGATGGTTCTTTGGCTACTGATAACTGCAAGTGCGATTTTTTGCCGATAAAGTTCATGGGCTTAATGTAACCCTTTCCTAAGAACAACTTTGGCCCAAACTTTAATAAAAAAAAAAACAAATTACGCCTATCATATTTCTTAAATACACTACGGATCTTCTTGATTACATCCTCGAGCTTCTTTATAACATATAAGAACACTAAAAAGATAATACCAATAAAAACTACAGATCAAATTATGAAGTTATTTGAAAAAAGTAGCTAAAGTAACCCGCCGTTACGGTAGTTTTAAAGTTATTTAAGAAAAAAACAACCGACATCCAAAAAAAAACACTACAAAGTGAAAAATAACTTTAATTTCGAAAGTCGGTGTCTTTAGACCTGTATTTTAGTTTTTTGCCACAGACTTTCAAAATTAAAGTTATTTTTCACTTTTAGTGGTTTTTTGGAAGTCGGTTGTTTTTTTTGTTAAAAGTTTTTTATTTTTCACTTAGTTGTTTTAGTGGGTCAGTTTGTAATTTATCTAAGTAACAATAGCTTAGTCTCAAATGCTCATCACCTTTTAAAAAATTTTGCTTTTCCCGATGTAAGGGCGTTTATTGTTGAGGAGGTCTCCTGGTAAGAACCAGGAGCACAGGAACTGATGGTGATTTCACCATATGCATTGTGACAAGCATAAATTGCTTAACAAGCATATTAAAGTCCCTAATCGAATCGCAACCGTGAAATACTTATTATTAAGTAGTTCCGGTGGCCATCTGTGGTCTTCATCATCAGTTCCACTTCACCAAATGGTGCTTTCCGAGTGCAAATGCATGAGTTACTATAAAAAATACCCAAATCGCTATATGTGTGCCTATAAAATTTGAGGAATTCCCTCGATTTCCATGGGATTTCCTCATCAGAATCTGACTTGGTGACAATGGGATCACCTCGAGAGCATACCCTTTCGAACAAAAAAGAATTTTGCAAATCTTTATATATAACGGAGTTATGCCCGAAGCCCGAACATAAAAAAAAATATGATGATTGACGTTTATTCATAAGATTTTTCACCGATTTCTACTAAATATAACAAACATTAGTGCAAAAGAACATGTTTTGCACTTCAGGAATCAGCTGTTAGTTAAAGTTTGTAACATAACCTCACTTTTACTTAATCTCTTCTAACTCTGTTCTCAGATTGACAAAATCTGCAGAATTTTCAGTGAAAGGTTGATAATAATTATGTTATAAGCCACTTTCATCTTTTTACACCTAGGCCCAAGATTGTATGTAATCGTTTCCGTTTCCTTTTGGTATAAGTACGATTACACTGCGTATTAATAAACTAAATCTAAAATATTTTTATTACAGGTGCAAGTAACTTTTAAAAGTTTTGAATGTGGGTTTTTTGTACTATAGTAAAAAAATAAAATTTTCGAGCGTTAAAAGTTCTTACTGTGAACGAAAATTAAAAAGTATTCGTGCGCGAGCCCGACTCGCACTTAACCGGTTTTTTCTTAATAAGTATGTGATACAGATAGAAAAATTATGGCTAAACCAAATTATGTATCATATCATGTAGATTACTAACTATTTTACTCAGATGTAATTTCTCTGTAAATGTGGACGAAAAGATTTTTTCGACAGAGCAGCCTTAACTACGGATAAAAAAAACCAGCCCTAGTGGCTCTAAATAGATTCGACTATGACAGAACAGCGAAACACAAACAAGTCAACAGAAATCTTTAAATAGAATGGCGTCCATTAAAAACAAATCAAAACACAGCTTATCTATCTAACAAATACGTCACTCCTTTGACAACTACTTAGGTCTGAACAAGTTGGACTTATCACATTATTACAATTAAAATAGCCCAAGTCTCATTCAGCTATCGAATAAGTTATGTAATTAAAGTAAGTATTAGCAAAACAATATGCCATGTGCCCTTCAAAGCGCGAAGGTCATAAGTGTTTGTTTAAAACAGTTGATAAATTTGATATACCTTATCTCCATTTAAATAATAATTTCACCGCGGAGTTCGAGATATGTCATGTAAACGTTGTTGTAGAAAATATAAATATTCTTAATCGACTACTCATTTAACATTGGCAACACAAAGTCAAAATTGCAGAGTTATCGCGTATCCCAAACGCGGCGAGCGACAATCGAGTGATCACAAACTTTTATAATAACTTGTTTATAGCGCAGTTACGGTAACAGACCGGTTAAACTAAAAATAACTTGAGACTTTGAGACTTAATCGCCAACATCTCGATGCGTACGCGCACGGTTTTAATCTAAATGTTAACAACGGCGATGCCATGCATGATTAATGGAATAAATAAAGTTATAGATGATGTGCATGCAACTCGAATCGTGAAAGAAAGATGGATAGATCTGATGGTTCACAACAAGAAATCTGGTTGGGTAATAAATGCATAACTGTGATGACTAGCATTCAAAATATTTATGCCCAAAAGAATGAAGACAAAAACAATAACAGCGGTTTGTTTTCAAAATGTTGCAATGAAATCATCAGCAGGCGCATGAGACGCCATTCAAGTATCAGATACGCGGCGCGATGAACGATTGCAATAGTTCATTGGAATGTATTCGATGATAGAGATGAATCATAATTAAGTAGTTTCATGCCAGTGATGCAATCATTCCAAAAGCAGGCTCGTTTACGTGCACAACTGGGTCAACCGTAATATAAAATGCGAGGGCCATATTTGAACACAGGTCGACAAATCTGGCGATAGCTTCAATTTGCCGAAGGACTTGGCACATGACCAAATATTTCAACAGAAGAATTACTTTACCTGTTTGTCTACGGAATTGTCAATAAAATACGAGTTTATTTACAAAGGTAAGGAATGGGTAGCAACGCTTTTAAACAATTTTACCTTTAAAACGCTTGGTGCATGGAAAAATACGATTGGCGACGCGGCGAGACTCGACAAAAATAGCTCGCATCAGTACGATACGGCATTTTGATATGGCCGCGCGGCGCATGCGTCTGGGCGGGGTGCAAGTACAGGAGATTTATTGAAAGCAATCCAAAATCATCCATCATGTTAAAGAATAATGTTCGAAACAAATCTAGCGCCAACTACAAAGACGAAGGTGAAGTGTTCAGAACTCAGGCAGTGCGATTATGGAAATCATTATTTGAATTACTACCATTATTGAGCTTCGAGAAATTGAAAGAAGTTGTGTCAAGGAACATCCCTTAGCAAAATATATTAAGACAATAATCGGACAAAAGGTAACTTATGCACCCAGATAAAGCAAACAAGAAACGAGTGCCCGTCCTAGTTAATATTAAGACTTACAAGTACAACGCGACTATGAACTTTTTGGCCATCCAAAATTTACGCAATCCTTAAAAGACCGCTACCCGCCATCGCCAGTCCCTTACACCTCGACTCACGCGCATGCACGCTGAGTCAAGGCCAGCCGTGCATCTGCGAGCCTGCGTGCACGCACCGAGGCCATCCCAATATATTATTTGTGTACAAAAAAGTTTTATTACATACACTCTGGGAGACGAGGCGAAGCTCGTTTTAAAACCCAAGTCTTTACCTCAACTTATATTATTGTTATGATCCCAAGTTCCCAACCACAACAATTTATGGACACCAGTTTGCCATAATGCTCCTCTTAGCATGTTTTCAATAAGATGGCGTATCTTTTATCTAAAGTAAATAGCTAGTTGTTTTTGAACCTTGATATGATAGCACTGTTACGCTACAAATAAACTACACAATACTGAACAATACAGATACAATTTAGTAACAGAGCGGAAGCTCGTACAGAGCTCTCTTTATTAATGACGTGTCTGGAACACAATAGTCTTTTTTTCATGATGCACGATGTGCTAAGGATTGTCTGTACAACGGATACGCTAGTCTTGCTGATGCACAATGCACGTGAATTATTTGCATACTGCGTGTAAATACTAGTAAATAGCGATCGTGACTGGGAGGCGTGATGCCAATGTGAAGACGAGATAAACATACGGACAACTAACTTGTTAATCATTTAATTGTATTACGGTGTTAGTTAAAACGTAAACAAGACTGTTGCTGTGTGAATGCTTTTATCCTCGATTAAGGGCTAGAGGTGGATATAGAACGTAACTATCATCAGCTTGCGATTACATGAGGAAGTCAGCTACATGTCATGCTTTAAACACGACTCCGGAATGATAAGCCATGTTTATAAATAAACTATTCACTATCACGTATTATCATTATTACATGGTAGATTAAGATATTATTCTTATTTATCAGAAAACTGATACGATTAAAGACGCCTACATAGACGATGTCCTGATATTTTCGTGCCAAAAACAAAATTATGCTCAACAAAGGTGATCTTTGCAGTGCCAGGAATTAGATGCAGTACTGGCACATGATTGTTACAATGTATTTTACGTAATAGTCTTTTATTCTTCAACTGCCATACGAGATGATTGTTAAATCTGAGTACTTCACAATAAGAACTAACATCACGAAAGTTTTCTATAAATATCATTTAGACGCAGAAACTGTTCACCACATTCAGTTTAATAAAATATGAAATTACAATTGAAGCATGAAATAGGCAATTCTGTAAGCGATCCGATGGAAGTCTATGGACATTACGTTCAATCAAATGGCGCGATCAGGCGTGCAGTGGACTTTGACCTGGCGCAGCTCAGGAAAAAATGTAGGTAACTCACCTCAGACAGTAAATTAGCTCTGTAAAAAACACAGGTGTTGTTTTTCGTAAACATTATCCTTCCTCAATCAAATAATACATTATTTCGTAAACACCTACTGATTTTTGAGGTGCGTAGGTTTAAAATTTTGTTTTGTTTGCCTTTATTTTCAAACCAAAATGTGAAAGGTCGTCTAAACTAAGTTTATTCAACGTGAATTTTGGTGTAACCAAAAACCCCCAGGCATCAGATGTGGACAATGAATGTAGGACATTGAATTTGATATTCAACTTTGAGCAGGATGCCTAGCTTTTATTTTCGTTCTAAACTATTTCTGAAAATGCATGTTTTTTTTCTAAACAAGAGTCCAACGCTTTTTAAATAGCGCTCTGAAATCTACACTTGCACCCTTACTTCACAAAGTCAGAGGGATTCCAAAATTGTGCCCTTTAAATATGGTAAATTAAAAATCTGCTCCCAAGGCATAAAGTTTAATTTATACACGTCCTTGATGCGTTTATCTGTTATTATATTAATTGTCTTTCGTACTTATGTATTATGTACGAAAGGCATACACTTGAGCAGTCGATTACACACGAACTTTTTATCTAGTTGTGCCTTTTTTAGAGCTAAATGTAAACAGTTCTGACGGTTAAAACCTGGGTGTCACAGATAAACTTCTTTTAGTTAGAACATGCGTTCTGTTGAATCATGCAATCCCTGTAAGCTCAAGATTAAAATAGATTCAATATATGAACAGGGGGATCGAGGATCGAGTACATTTGTAGGCAATTGACGCAGGCGACGAACACGAAAGTACAAAGCTGAGTCAGTCGTTAGGACTTTAATCTGCATAGCTGCGAATTACGGGCTTGCTCCATTGATGTATTAAATAGGAAGATATGGTACGCGCTCCTCGATGTGGACCGCATAAATTAGGGAAAAGGACACAATCGACCTACATTACTCCCGGCTTGCGGGGAATACCCGAATCGTAGTTTGTTTGCGAGTTGTTATGGGTACGTAACAGTGACAATTATTGCGATCTCGTCCCCGCTATAGCCCGCGTCTATCTATTTCGGTTGTCGAGCACATGACGCACGACATCGGGTCCATTAATGTTTACGTGATGTTAGAGAGTGGCCTATCTTCCTGTTTAATACATCAATGGCTTGCTCATAAATTATGACAAATTCATAACATTGACAATCGCAATTGACGGTGTTATGTCCTCGTAGGAACTCGTTGGTCGAGGTAGAAAATAGACCGGGGGTGGGAGCGGTTCAACGCACTCTCGGGAACTGCGGTAACATATTTTAAATAGTAACCACAGCAACACGGTGTTTATAAACGTTGTGTTGTTAGCTGATTGCTTCATTCTCTTTAAGATTTACTGAAAAGATAAAACAATGCAACTTTCATACTAATTAGCTTTAAGTTATGTGCAGTAGATGGCTGCAGTTATAGTGAATTCAACGACCAATTAGGTCTAGCTGTTTCACAGTTAAAATAGTTTGTTTAACTGGAATGCTTTTAAGTAAATTCTAGATTGGAAGGTAATATAAGATACTGCGGGTAGATTAACAAGCAAGTATTTAAATTCAAGGACAATTAAACCTGAACTCGTAAATCACTGAAAAAAGACCCTTAGAGACCACCCAAAGAACCCCAGAACGCTGTGTACATAATATTTCGCAATTAGCCAAAACAATAATACAAATACATAATTCCAGACGGCAATCTGCTAATAAATTACAATACTATTATTAATTAAACATGGTTTCCAAACACTTGGTTTCTACCAGTTGCTAACTGGCAACACAAAATGATATTTTCTTAGCTTTAAATTTCAACAAGAATACTGTTCAACAGTACCTAGGACTTGTGAATTTCCGATACACTTTATCCGTTGATTAATATTGCTGCACCAAAACCGGTAGAACAATTAAACTGAAATGTTAATACGTTTCAATGACTCCATGTGAACGATAACATTTTATCCTTGTATTAAAAGTTTAAAACGATGATTGCATTACTGCCATTATTCGAGTACTACTGGTACTACTAACAAGTTCCGATAAGATCTTCTCATTGAGTATTCTTGGTAGTTGATTCAGTCCTAAAGCAATAACCTAGTATGAAATACGAACGTCATGGGAATCTTACGAGAGTGGCCGAAGCGTTTTTGCATTATATGATAATTGAAAATGTTAACCGTCCTCAGAATAAAGAATAGTAGCAGATAGACCGAACGGAACAACAATGTGAGGCACGTTTGTAGACATGTGTGCGTGACATCCACGTGACAGCACTATAGGAACACGTGCCGATATGTGTGTGTACGGTTGCCAGGATAGTGAAAAATTGGCCCATAATATTTCATTGCATTCTATACATGTACTAGGTGACCCGTGCCCACTCCGTTGGGCGGTAAACATTTTTACTCTATGACACTCACAAATAACGTGGCTTTCTATGGGTAAAAGAATACTAGGTAGACTAGGTAGGTACCTACCCTACCTTCCTACCCTATCTAAAAAAAAAAAAATAACTACATAAACCATCTACTAAATAGTCCGAACAAAGCCTAAACATTTGGTTTGGATAGGTGAACTCGTTCTTGAGTTATAAAATTACAACGAAAAGTGGCATTGATTTTTATACATATAGATAATATTTAAATAATTTATTGTCTCAGAAAAATATATAAGTTCTCAGGTAGAAGAAAGCAGATTCACTACAAAACAATGAAAAATGGCTGAAAAAAGCTTTTGAAATACAGTCTGTCTGTTTAGGACTTCAATATTTCCTTCTTCAAAGACATTAAATTATGTATTAATTTCTGAATTTTGAGAGTAAAAGAAAAAATTCAAAATGTAGGTTATGTTTTCAGGTTTGCGAACCTCTCGATCGATTGTCATGAATTCATGATTAAGTGAAACCCCTTTAGAACACCTATCTAAAACGTTTTATTTTTGCTGTGAGATCTCGCTTCTTGTTACAAGATAATTATAGTGGTTTTTTTTGGTTTTTTTTTCAGGTTAGGTCGGCGGCATTGCATGCTAGTTAATGGATTTAGAATGCATTGTCATCGAGTTGTGAGCTATGTAGATTTGTATTTGATTTTTTGAGCGAATTCTCAACGTCCTGCAGTTTCATTACCAATTTTTCATTCAAATTATTGCTGTATCTTATTAGTCTTTACGGCTGTGCGTCATGCTATGTAAAGTTTATTAGCAGGGTGAGTAAGTACCATTGTATATTCAGCACGTAGGTACCATTACAGCCAGGCAGGTACCTAACTACATAAAATTATGTCGATCAAATATCCCTGTCCTCTCTCAAAACAACAATTCCAATTTACCCTGTGCTCGATTCGTTCCCGAATAATAATATTGTTGTTTGAACGAAGCTCAGAATAAATTGTGTAGCGCCAAACTGTAAATATTTACCTAAATACATTCAGCGTTTAAAAAACGGCCTAGGAGTAAATTGTTCACTGATTGTTCAAATTGATGCGATTACAGACGTAAATATCGTAAATGTGGGTGCTTCATTTTACGCTACACAGTTATCGATAACGATGGAATTTATTACTAGATCGTTTCACGGCTCTCGACTCCGGTGTATGACCTAATCTAGATGGACCATAATCATAACCCATAATAGCTGCAGGGGCTGAGATCTCTTGCAGACTATAAAGAATGGCAGGGAAGACAATAAATCTGGTGGCTTTATAGAGGTCCGTATTTATACCAAACTGCTATTCACTGATAATCTGTCAAAACAGTTTGCAAGAAAATCAGCTATAGGTACTGTAAAGTAAACAATCGAGACTTTATGTTTAAAAGCAACTCCGTAATTGGTTAACAACGCCTGATAAAATTAAATAGCAACTGTAAGTCCAAGTGCGATTAAAGGTTACAACAGTGTAAATTGCTCAGTAAGTTTTCAACCAATTTCTGCGATAATATGTTCACCAGCGGGGTAATTGCCTGACACACTTAAAATGACAATTGATCGAAATGGGTTTCAATTTGAAAGTAATTACCCACGTTCATTGCATTATTTACGTTGTTGAGCAGACGAATTTTTCAAACTTATGAAGCAATGGTTTAGCAACATCCTTCAAAACTCTCGGATTGTTGATTAATCAGGGACCGTACAACCCCGGTTAAGGGTTAAGCCTTTCGAAAGGGTAACCCATTCAATGGGTTACCTTTATCATGATGTAACCCATTGAAAGGGTTTTATACTAGAAACCCATTGAAAGGGTTACATGATAACCCATTCAATGGGTTCTATACCTACTTGAAACCCAATAACATGAAAAAAACATAATTATTATGTATCCGCCCAGCACGCGTAGCATGACCAATTCTATCTCTATTCTACCCAGGGACCATTTTAGAAAAACCCATACGATGTGAGTAATTTTGAATGGCTTAAATTAAGCCGTTCAAAAGGGTTACCCACACCGTACGGGTTTTTATCGAAAACCCTTTCAATGGGTTACCAAAATTTAATTTAAGCCGTTCATAAGGGTTACCCCTATTGTATGGATTTTTGTTTAACTGCTTAGAAAAACCCTATCGAAAACCCTTTCAATGGGTAACCAAAATGGTCCCTGATTGTAATTGAAAGTGGTCTTCAAGAGCAATATCTCTTGAGGTCTCAACTCTCAAAATCTCTTTGCTGCATATGATGCCTTGGTAATTTCCCGTGACAAAGAGATTAACATTTTGTAATTCAGAACTGATACGGGTGCCCAATTTTAGCTCCCTTTAATCTTGCCCTCGGGTTTCTCTTAGGCTGTGCCGCCTTGTCAACCTTGGTTTTATTTTTAACTTGAACGCGGCTTTCATATCTCTAGTGTATAATATATTACATACAGTTTATAAAACTTCAAGCGATTCATAAATTGCACGGTTCTTCTTGCATTTTATATCGCCCTGCTATATTTCAAGTGTTAATTGTGTTTATTAGTATTTTTTTTCCTTTCTACAAAGACTTTGAAAATGGAAATGATCAAAATAAATCTTGAGTAACTAAAGCAAAAGTAATTTGATCTACAAAATTAAAACTAGCAACAGGAATGTCTTGCTTCACGCAGTTGCGCTACAGAGGATCAAGAAAGCACTTCTCCAAGATAAGTGTAACTGCAGTATATAATTTGATAGTAACGTGATCTATCTTTACACCGTGTGAGCACACTAATTAGGTAATGTAAGCCGTTGAATTACGGAGCCAGTAGAAAGAACATGCTCATAATTATTATTGTAGGTCTCAAAGCGAAAACCACATCGTGGATTAGTTGGATTCTTGTTAAATTGAGTAGAACATTTTGCTTCACTAAGGTACAGGAAACTCGAGCTTTCGTATTGAAAACCAAGACACATTTTGAGGCACTGAAGCAACGGAGTAAGGAAGCACATAAGGGTTACACAAAAGCTTATAATATCGGGGCAAAAACTGCAGGAAGAACAACGGATCGTTTCCGAACACCAGAGCTTAATAGGCTTCTACATACCAGCGCGACTTGTCGCGCGACGCGACACGGCACAAAGGCCCCGCGTGTCGCGGGACGAGCGGTGCCTTTGTGTCACGTCGCGTCGCGCGACAAGTCGCCCCGGTATGTAGAAGCCTTAAAGGAGTAGAGAAATATTAGTAAGCTATAAACTACTTGAATGGGAACGCACCAAAGCCTACGTGGTTCTTATGTTTTCATTGTATATGAATGAAGTATTGGAACTGTATACTATTTGGACTTTGGTTAGCAACTTAAGGGCCCCTTTTCCCGAAAGCTTAGGCATCAGACAGCTGCACGCGATAGCACTATAGCACTGGCGCGGTGCGCGCGAGCCGTTTTTCACGTATTTATTCATTATAAAAAAAATAAGTGCCATATTATAAATCTATCCAATAATATCCCTGTCAAACCCGATTAGTAAATGAAATGTTAAATTTTCATAAAAATTTTGTTCCCCCAAGTCTCATACAACTTAAAATACTTTCAAAATCGACTTTACTTCTGATTTTTTTTTCCAAGCAAAATGTTAAATAACGTGTTTTTAACCGAAAAAGTCACTAGATCAAACATGTACGTACCTATCTGAACTATATATTTTTTTACGAATTTAAATATGGTGATTTCTCTGAAAACAACTCGATCAAGAAACGTAAATTTCGGAAAAGGGGCCCTTAACATTAACATAGATGACAGCAAATCATTATTACGCAGTGACTTAGTCCATTTATGATACCCAGTCAGTTCGTAAAAGATATCATGATCTGAAGTCAGAACGTCCAATCGAATCAGCTCTATCGACAATCAGATCGACTTTATCAAGAGTAGGTATTCGGTTTCATTTGACCTTTAATAAAATAATATTATGTAAAATCTGTACCTGTAGGTATAGTGTACAAACTAGTAACTCTATTTTAAACAGGCCATTTTGTTTTTGCTAGAGTTGAACCATTTGTTTCGGCCTAATGAACTTGAACCGCCTTATTACAAAACAAGATTTATATTTTGACAAGGCTTAAACCATGGAGCCAGTTTTTGTAATAAGAACGTAACAGAGATTGAAATACCGTTCTTTATACAAAACTGACAAACTTAGTTCGGTAATAAGTTGACAGTTTTATGTTTAGGAACTTTACCATAGTCGGAATAAAGTTCGAAATTCAATAATGGCTCCATGTTTTAAACCTGGGTCTGAAGATAAACGTTGTTTTGTAATAAGGGGGGAAGAGTCTATTGGAAGAGTTATTTTCTTTCTACAAAGTTTTAGATGATTAGGACTGCAGACAGGCCCAGCGGCTTTAGCGGGATTAGCAAATATTCTGCGATCTTATTTGGGAACTTTACTGCCTAGAAAGTATACCTAGATAACCTCCTACTATAATAGGAAGTCATAGTCATAGTCACTTATTCATAAACAAAGTAACTTGTATCTGAATTTACACACAAAATGTAGGTACGGGCAAAAGGACAGTTTACTACTCCTCTTACTTTTCTTTCCGACACTGAACTACCACTGCCTCAGTCGAAAGACTATATTTTACCTACCCTTCAATATCCCTTAAACGGTTGACATCATTTCGAGCAGACCCTTTTACTCGTGGCTCGCGTCACTATCGGCCCTCTCAAGTTCTTGAATATGGATAAAATCAATTAACTTCTAAAAATAACTGTATCCAGTTTTGTGCTTTATCGAAACTTCCGTGTATTGTAATCGTAACAATCGCTGTTTCACTAATAAAGCGATATGAGAGTTTATCAGCAATCGGACACTCGAAACTCTGGTGCAGTGTTCCTATTAATGATTGCATGTACACTGATAATATGGTCTCAACGTAAGTGCTTTATCCAATAAGTTAACGACGAGATATAGATCTGAAAGGGAAAAGTTCTCTTTTTGCGACGTCTTTGGAATTAAAGTTGAGGAAACTGCTCAAAGAATTAGCCAAGTAGGCTGATCTGATAAACTGTCTGAATTTGCTTAGACCAGATTATCTGAAATCTTTTGTGATCATCCTAAACTTCCTATAAAACGTGTATGTATTAATTCAATCTCCAGTTTTTATATTCAGCCCTTCAGTTTACCAAAACCACTGCTGAATACAGGCTTACAATGGTATATTTTACCCCACTCTTTCTGCTTTATCCACGGGCATTTGTAAAGCTTTTAACAAAAATTCCATTTCAGAAAACAAAAGGCAATTCATTCAGCTACAAACAAACAATATCGAGGGTGAGTTTTACTCTCGTTTCAAAGGAAACCGTAGTGGAAATTCATACAATTCACATCGCTTGAATAACATTCACTGTTTTCCAAGAAATGTTCGGGAAAGGGGGAATATAGTAGTCAGTGGAGCATTGAGGGAGTTTGAACGTGTGGTGGGTGGGAGGAAGGGGGATCTAGACGTCCTTAATTTGCGCCCTTGTCCTCGTCGACGTAGCGCCGACGCAGATGCTGCGGGTTTATTTAGTTTAGCGTGGGTTTAGGATGGCTCCTTTGAACTCATAGTCGGATGTAATTTATCCCTGTGTCCTCTAATGAGATCCTATTCAGTTTCTAATTTCTAACTTTGAATACATTGCATCCTTATTGTGTGCGAGAAGTTTAAATAAATAATAAAACATGTGAAAACATGCTTTTTTCCGTAATCGGGAACTGAGCTGATGTCGATTATTCTGCCAGCGTCGAAAAAGCATGTTTTAAAAGGCAGTTGTATAGTTTCATTTAAACAAATAAATAAAATTGAAGTGTCTGTTTATGATGTCAAAATAAAAGCTTTTTACTGAATGCATATGAAAGTATACACGACAGTACTTATACATTTTTTTTTTATTGTCTGTCGGTTTGTTCCAGCTAATCTCCGAAACGGCTGGACCGATATTGACTGTACTTTCACTGGCAGATAGCTGTTGTTATAAGGAGTAACTTGGGCTTTTATTTTAGAAAAATACACGCAGGCACAACCGCGGGCAGCAGCAAGTCTATACTAAATTATTAGGAGATGGATAACAGTCCCATACAAGCTAGGTCCAGAAATGAACACAAATAAAACAAAATGTATTATGAAGCTTTAATAGTGTTTTATAGCCTTGTTTAATTTTGATCGTCGTAATACTTTATGAAGGGACATAAGATCCTTCTCAAATCTTGAATAAATTGAAAAAATAAATTCAAATCTGTTGATCGCGGAGTAATCCACTGTCTTCCAGCAGATTGAATTTCACTCAAATCCATCGACTGTATCCCAAATGATTCATTTGCTATGCCCCAGTTTATAGAACGTTGGATCTCCGTTGGAAATCAGGCAAAATCATAGTGATCCGAGATGTGAGTTATAGGTATTGTAGCCCAGGTAAACTAATGCGAAGATCCATAGTCCAAGAAAGGCGAAGTCACACAGAAATGCACAAAAAGGTGACCAGAAACACAGCCAATGATATTTTTGAAGAAATCACAACAAAACTTTCATGATTTTGTCACACGCAGCACCACAGAGTTATAAATAAAATAGAAATTGTCAAAGACAGACCCGACTGACAAGAAGGGTTATGTTTTTGGCGCATGTATTTTTATGGTACACACGGCTACAAATCAAGCTATCTATAATGTTCCGGTATAATCTGATATCGTTGCGTATATATATTTCCGTACAATGAGAGGTCAGCTTATAATGGAAATGTATAGCTTGATATGTAGCTGTGTGTATAGTTATAGTTATGCCCTATGCATGTAGGATTATTTATTCTCTCGTAGCATCCAGACATCAGGATGCATTTTAATGATTTACATGTCGTTAGGTTTGTGGTGACCGCCCAGCTTAACGCACTTCACTTTCAATCGCAATTCGAAGGATTTTGAAGGAAATTCCTAATTTATTAGGCGAAAGGTGACGTTTCACAAAATTCAACATGGCGGACTTTAAAACCCATTAGGTATTATAGTCGTAAAAAAAGTTTTTTAGTAAGGACGTCAAAATAAAGGACTCTAGGAGAATGTTCCAAGTTTAAACTGGTTTTATGCTAAAGGTAACATGCAAAAGTCTTTTGTTGTTTTTTTTTCTATTTTTGTGTGAAAATCTTAATGCGGTTCACAGAATACATCTACTTACCAAGTTTCAACAGTATAGTTCTTATAGTTTCGGAAAAAAGTGGCTGTGACATACGGACGGACAGACATACAGACAGACATGACGAATCCATAAGGGTTCCGTTTTTTGCCATTTAGCTACGGAACCATAAAAAGTAAAAAAAAACGCTAACCGAAATGAAGTAATGCGATGCAATGCGATGCAGTGGGTCGGGGGAACAAGAAGTACGACGCGAAGTCGCGGGCAGAAGCTAGTACAAGATAGATGAGATACTGTCTCCGTCTGTGAAAACTATAGCTCCAAGGAAAAAATTGGTAGATGCTAGAACTAAGAAACTGTCTGGATCTTAAGGGTGCTATCACAAAAAAAAATTTTTTCGTTAATTTCTTATATAATTGTGAGAAAGCGTGAAATAATCGAAACATTAAGTCGGTGTAACTTTAAAAGTACAGTTTTCGTGGTGATAAACCATTCTGTCAGTCTCAGCACCCGTTAATAGTTTCATCACTTTAGCGCTCTCGAAAATACAGCTTTTTTTCGCCGTTGATTTACGCCGTTATTTTACTTTTAAATACTTACACAATTTTTTTTTTCGAGCAAGGTATCATTTTTAATTTAAATATTAAATAGTTTTTGTTTGAATTTGGATTATATATTCGTAGATAAAAAATAAAATTTCGGACGAAAAATGATTTATGGGCAGGAAGATCATGATAATGACTCGCGAGTACCCGAAGCGAGTGTTCAGACGGTCTTATTCAAAACACAGTCCTTTGATTATTTATATGTCTAGATAGTGTAGTGTCGCGCTGCAAAAGACCTTAATACGTTTGTTTTAATTCTTTTGCAGCGCGACACACCAGCATAGCAAAGTTTGTTGTACTGGTGTGCGTGACAGCTACGTCTTACACTAGCGCCACGTCATTGTGTTATTCTAATGTGCGTGCATTTTGCGGCCCACAGTTGGACGCAATTTTTTTCGACGGGTTCATATCTTTGACTGTCTTTAAAGCAGGGACCATTTTGGTTACCCATTGAAAGGGTTTTCGATAGGGTTTTTCTAAAATGGTCCCTGGGTAGAATAGAGATAGAATTGATCATGCGTGCGTGGCGGATATCGAAATAACATAATATTATGATTTTTTCATGTTACTGGGTTTCAAGTAGGTATAGAACCCATTGAATGGGTTATCAATATCATGTAACCATTTCATTGGGTTTCAAGTATAAAACCCATTCAATGGGTTATCATGTAACCCTTTCAATAGCTTTCCAGTATGAAACCCTTTCAATGGGTTACCCCTTCGAAAGGCTTAACTTTTAACCGGGGTTGTACGGTCCCTGCTTTAAAGATATATTTATATGTTTACCCCAGTCATGGGCATGAAGACAGGACTGGATCGTTTGTTTAGTATCTGGACAATGTAAAAGGGCTTTTAATCCGAAAAAAAAAAACATTAAGTACAAGCTAACAAAGTCGCAAGGCAGAATCCATTCCTAATCGCTAATCATATTATAAATTCCGTGCCACTATATCGATTATTAAAACATTACGTTCCATAGCATCACACCTCATTCCTCCCCAATTACAACAAGCAGCGCCATCTATGCAATAACTCGATAACTAACTGAGACTGATATTTGAACAGCTTTATCAAAAAGGTCATATTTATATGGTCAGGTCATCAGGTGCAATGTACAAGAGGCTACAAGCCAGCTTTAATAACAACATTACATTAAACACACATAACATTACGCTTGCAATCCCCGAAGGGTTAGGTAGAGGTGTACATAAACAGACACACTAACATTTCGCCAGATTATGTTTAAGTCCCATGTAATAGCGGGTGAGCCTACATTACATCATCATCATCATCATTTCAGTCAAAAAGACGTCCACTGCTGGATATAGGCCTCCCCTAAAGAGGGGGGGGGGATCCCATAATCGCTAATAATAATAATAATACGACACCCACGGGAAGAAATGGGATGGTGCTAATATTTACGTCCGGCACCAAACGGACATCTACATTACATTACAATGTAAGTAATACAAATACATTGTAAATTATCTGTTGTAACTTTGAATTTATTATTTTCGGAGTTTAGATCACTAGAAAAATTATTTTAGTTTTTTATTAGGTATAATCATAAATACATAGCATAAACTCACGCCTTCTTCCCATAGCGGTAGGCACTACAGAATGCATACTGCTACAATTCTTATGATGACTATGAATGTAAACTAAGCAAAAGGAGTACGCTCCTTTTGCTTAGTTTACATTCATAGTCATCTGGGTATAGCGAGTACAATGCTATGATCATCAAATGACAATACTATGGCAAAGTCTTGTCAATTGTACGATGCTGATGAATGAAATATAATGTTTATTCTTTAAATAGAAATTAATGACTCCATGTCTTAATTCAATTCAATTCAAATCTTTATTGCATACTTTTACGTTATAAAAGTATGTATTGGTTACTCGGAAGAAAATCCTGCCTATCAATACATAATAAAATTATATTAAACAAGCATATTTTTATGCCAATTTGGACGTATGGCATCCAACTTTGGGGCTTTATTAAACCAAGCAACGTTAAAATAATCCAACAATTCCAATATAAAGTACTCAGGGACACTGTAAATGCACCATGGTACATTAGAAATTACCACCTCGACCGAGACATTAAAATGTAACTCGTCACCACCATCACCTAAAAATTTGCTGAAGCCCACGAACACAGACTTCACCGACATGTGAATGTCAAGGCAATTCAGCTGCTAGACAACACGGATATTGTGCGTAGGCTACTAAAGAGAACTAAACCATTTGAGTTATTGTAGTGTAAAATAGAGAATGAATAATAGTAACAATGCTGTGCTATACATATAATAACACATGATCAAAGTTTTTATTAATTAGCAGACTCTAAGGAAGTGCTATTGTGTAAAAGTGCAAATTGACACTATTGTTAGTTATAACGTAATCTATCACGTAAAATAATAAGTTAGAGTTAAATATTGCTTATTAGTGTATGCTAGATTGTAATAAATTACATTAATTAAAGAAAAAAAAAAGAAGAAAATGATTGCATATATCTCATGTGTGTACAAGATCTTAATAATAGTTACAAAGGACCCTGTCGGGTACAACAATCCTCTGACGTCTATATTATCCTGTAGAAAACTGCAATGTTGATATGACCAATAGTTGATATAATTTACTATATTATTATGCCTCGAGAGAGAAACCATTGCCTTTGCGTTATTGGGGTGTTATGAATATGAAACAGCACATGAATTTACCATCACACTATTATTTATTTAAGTCATAATAATGAGATCCTACCAATATTATAAACGCGAAAGTTTGTAAGTATGGATGGATGGATGGATGGATGTTTGTTACTCTTTCACATAAAAACGGCTAGACCAATTTTGATAAAATTTTGTATTGAGGTAACTGACACACTGCATTAACATATAGGCTACTTTTTATCCCTATACTCCCACGGGATCGAGACATACGTGGGTGAAACCGCGGGGCGCAGCTAGTAGTAAATATTAATGTAAGTTCTTGTGTCTAAAAAATAATCACACAGGTAATGTCATGTGGTACTGAATTTATTATTGTGCTATATTTAATTCAAGAAACGTGTATTTTAATTATTTTTCATTTAATAGCTATCTAGACATAATAATTAGGACGAAAATTGAGCTTTTTATCGGCAAACCAGAGCCAGTGATGTAATGCTTTTTAATAATATAAGTATGTTTTGGTTATAACAAATTGTTTGTGTGTCTCTATTTATGTGAAATCAAAACAATTACAGTAAGTAATTATATTATGGGCAGGAACACAGTTTGACACCCTATTACATCCTGTTAGATAATCTCCTATTGATATGTGTTCCTAGTACCAATATTAGTAAGTTTGGGGCTAAAGGTCATATGAAATTAATGGTTTTTAAATAATGATATAAGGTTTACTGGTAAATGTATGTTTGATTTCAAAAATATTAATGCTCAATATTGATATCACTGGGTTGCCTATCAACAGCTGACCTTGTGATGCGACCCATTGAGACACAACAACCTTAATATGTCCAGAGCTTAAATAAATAATTTACAAAGTATTATAGTTAATAAATTAAACATCGTCTTTAAGAAATGTTTCATGGTTATATGTCTGGTAATAATATGATTGTTTGGAATTTTATAGCCTTGTAAATAGTCCTAAATTGAACAAAATAAAAATATGTACTGAATCGTGGAAAAATTGTGGTCATTAGCAGTGAAAGTCATTAGACACCACTATTAGGTATTTGGGGCAAGAAGCTACCAAGGATCATACCATTATGAAATCAATTGATTTCACATAAATTAAGAACAAAGAAAATAGCACCAAACTGGTATTTTATTGCTTCAAGGTTGTCAAAAAGATATTTGTACCAACAGTACAAAACACGATTGTCACTTTGCAAGAAAAATTATGCGTAGTTTCCTTACCTGGTCAGAAAATCTCGCTGCTAGGAACTAAACACCGAAATCCAAGCTTTTATACAGTCCACGTAAACTAATCACGGGATATTACTACTGATAAGGGTAATCTGCGAAACACTGAAAAATGCAAGACCATCGGGACGGAACAACAAGCGAAAACATACCAAAAGTACCGAAACCGAACGACCAAGAAAGAATTGTAAAACAAGGACAGACATATTGACATGTCAATACGAAGAAGGCTATATTTTGAGCCTGAAATAGTTTTTATCTCTATCTTTCTGCACACGAGTAATAGAGAAAAAGCATGATTTGAATCGAAATAATTAGTACATTACGTTGCCATGAGCATGAAAGGGACAAAAACTGGGCAACATTGAATAAAATCAGCTGTGAAGTGTGGACAGCTGTTGTCAAGAGAGGGATGTTTGTGCTTTGTGGGTGTTTGGTGTTTGGATTTGTATTTGTATTTTGTTACTGACCTTTATCACTATTTTTATTTATTTAATAAAAAAAACGAAACTAGGTAAGAAATTACCGATGTACTGTTCCAGTTCTATTTTTTTCCTTGTTAAAAGTTTTGAGCTCAAGAATTATATTATAAAATAATATCAAGAAATAAATTGGGACCAAATTCTTTAAATAAAAAATATACAAATAAAATTATAGCAAAACTATGTATTTTATCAAAGTTTTCGGCTACTTTCCTTTTTGAGTATATTGTTCGTCCTTTTTGGGTTTCAAGAATAATCAGGCTCACCATTATGTTGGATTATTCTTGAAACCCAGATGGCGCTGTTTCCCGTTTCAAGGCTTCATTATGGTCTTTTTGAGTAAACCTAGGCTGCATTCCGAAGAATCGCTGTAATCGATTTTAGCGCGCTAAACGGTAATAGGGAACGCGCTAAAATCGATTACAGCGATTATGGTCTTAATTCGGAATGCAGCCCTATTATGGCCAAAGACAAGATCGCTCTCTGGAGAAGTGGAGAGAGAGACATTTGTTTCGTCTGTCATTGTCATTTTGTGACAGCTATAGCCGTTCACAGTTTTGTGCAAAGAGTAGAGTAACTATGTTTTGTGGTTTTACGGATATTTTTTTTATGTTTATTGGCATCAATCCAAACCTACAAACATATTTGATATAAAAAGTTATTATTTCAGTGTTTTAAACCTCATTATTTAAGTATGTATCATTAAGTGGAAGCTGAAGAAGTGTTCTGTCAGTTCACTTCACAACAATAACCTTTCGTCATTGTGGATAGGCTTGCTACTTAATAATAATCTGTGGGATAGGCTAATTACGTATAATTAGTACACGAAACTATAATAACAGCGACAGTGAGCGCGATGGCAAAGGAGGAAGACGACGACAACTTGCCCGATAAAGATGCGGCTAAAGAATTCTACGCAAGATACGAACCGAAGGAAATAATAGGCAGGTGAGAAAATAATTGTGGTGCTCACAAGTGTCTCGCGATTTTAAATAAGTTGCGTTGGTGCCAATTTTTAAGGAACTAAAGAATTATTTAAAGCGTCTGGGCATCATTACAAGTGATGTTAATCATAAGTCTTCTGAGTGACCTTGGGGATGAAACTGAACTGTTAACTTCCTTTGATAAATCAATTTTAACGCAGTGAATTAAAGTAATCGGATTCCTAAAATTTGACCTCTTATATTGGCCTTCAACATTAGATTTTTTTTGGTAAACAAGTATGTCTTATTATTAGAGGTTTAACATCCTTATGTTATTTACCTATATGTCATTCTAATAATATTTTGGCATTATTTTTTATCCAAGTCTCAACTTATCATCATAATCAGAATATGCTACTTTATTGCAAAAGACCCTTTGTTCTGCAGTAAAAATGACATTTTGCATATTTACTATTCTATTCCCATTTTGTATCAAAATTACAAAAAAATATTTTACCTTTTCTATTTTTTTTTTACACAGGGGCATAAGTTCAACAGTACGAAGATGTATAGAGAAGGAAACAGGGAAAGAATATGCAGCCAAGATTATAGATCTGAGTCAGGAGTCCCAGGATGGGGTAGATACACACACCATGCGAGATGCCACACGGCAGGAGATCCACATCCTGCGGATGGTAGCTGGACACCCTTATATTAGTGAGTGAGTTGCTGGCTCTTTATTGCATGAATGGCTCATTGATATTGGCCCTTAAATATTAACAATAATATAAAATGATAATGGCCAAAAATATTGAAACAAAGTAAGGGAAGGGTTCCTTGCAATTAATTTATAGCGTAGGCATAGTACAGCCTATCCTTTTGAAATTAGCCTTACCAAAGCAATATTTGTGTGATTTAGACCCATCTTTAATTTTGCGGGTAAAATTGTTTAAAAAACCTGACAAGTCTGAGTTGAACTAGAGTGGTGAGGGTTCCGTAAAATGAATATGATATCTACCATGTTTTTTATCACAAGATAATTTATCCCAAAAACAAACTTAATATTGTAGTTAAAAAACATGTTCTCCCATACATTACATTCTAACTGCAAATGTAAGTTTGTATAATATTGAGAGATTTAACATGTTATTTTAAAACCATAGACTTCTTATGGGTTTAAACATGTTCTCCCATACATTCCAACTGCAAATGTAAGTTTGTACGATATTGAGAGATTTGATTTACCATGTTATTTTAACAACTAGACTTCCTATAGGTTTTCCTGTAATCTTTAATTAAGAACTATTTTCTGTATTTTTTTCAACATTTTCGGCTTAGTTTCGAAGATAAGGGATGTCGGATCTTGTTGAACGGTTGATTTTCATCACTTTTCCTAAAAAGTATTTATTTTAAAATTATACTTAATAAAAATATATTTGAGACTTTCACAACAAGCCATTTGAATTGTCAAACGGTACAATTTGCAAAACTCATTTTTTTTTAATATTCTAATTTGCCCCCCAATAGTGACCCTCATATTCAAAATTAATTTCTTTACATTACACATCCGTGTTTGGGTCACAGAAACTCATATATGTACCAAGTTCGGTCCAGTAGATTCGGCGAACATTTGCTGTGGTAGATGGACAGACAGACAGACAAACCATCATATAAGGGTTCCGTTTATTCCTTTTTAGGTACAGAACCCTAAAAAAAAAGAATAAGAATTTCAGGCACGGCTGTGGCAAGTAACAAGAAATATCCAGACAAGTCTCATTTACAACCTACATTCTAATTTTAATGTCTTACTAGAACAAATCACCTGAAGTAATATAATTTGTTTCAGTTGAACTGCAGGATGTGTTTGAGTCAGAGACATTCATATTCTTAGTATTTGAGCTGTGTAAGAATGGAGAGCTCTTTGACTACCTCACCTCTGTGGTCACACTCTCCGAGAAGAAGACTAGATATATTATGAGGTAAGTTTTCTGCTACTTATTTTATTTTTGTTTGGACTGCCTACATATTAAACAAAAATAAAAAAGGTAGGAAAATATTGTTATTTTACTGTTTATTGTATTATGATTTCTTGAGACTTTATGCACCTAAACTCTTAAAAGAGTTGTTAACAAAGTATGGCTTGGCTATGATGGTGTGATTAGATAAAATCCATAAATTTTCAATCAGAACATTAACACCAACAATATTGAGCTGCTTCTGAAAATTAAAAATAATGTCTTGTCCCATTAGTCCCAATCATACACTTTGCAGAAGTCGTATCCGAAGAGCAAATGACAAAGAGGATTATTTTTGTGAATCGGTAGCTTAAGTACAATACTTGACTTAATTACTTTTCGTAGTCGTAACTTTCCTACATGCATTAGAAGTTCAAATAAAACAATGTGATCACGTGTAAATCATAATAGTGTAATCTGTAATATAGGAAAAGCCTCAACATACAAATACAAACATTTGTTAGCCCATTGTCTACGCAACAAAGATCTATCTCTTATCAAACTGCGTATAACGCTTGTGTCATAGAGAGTGTTCGTAGCATGCACTTGCGACTTATCTAAATTAATTTGATGCATCTGTGGCTACGAGTATAAAGACTTCCTCATACGAGCGTGACTCGCGATTCCTTCTTAGGTCGCAGTACAACACTTGTCCACGATGGGATTTCCCATCCGAAAAAAATCCGAACTTCCATACAAACTATCCCTTATTTTTAACCCCTTTATTGGATGAATTTTGAAAAATCCTTTCTTAGTGTTCACCTACATTTAAAGGAACTATTTTGCAATCTTTTATGCTTCTAGATCCAGCAGTTTTGGCCGTGCGTTGTCTGTCAGTGTATTTAAGACTTATAAAAACGTTACGTTTTACGTTTACTATTAAGTAGATGTACTATCGCAGGCCTCGAAATCGCACCACCGTGCACCGTAAGGACTATTCTTGCTTGCAGTGCTCGGCCGCTATTCCTATTGCTCGAAAAAGGGTGGTCAAAAATCTGTGATCATTGTAACAGAGCCTGAAAATTTTATTTAAACAAAATATTATTTTATTGGTCAACACAAAACGGGGGGGGGGGGGGGTAAACAG
The DNA here is from genome assembly GCA_948098905.1 of Tiliacea aurago. NCBI lineage: Eukaryota > Metazoa > Arthropoda > Insecta > Lepidoptera > Noctuidae > Tiliacea > Tiliacea aurago. The sequence goes on from OX402596.1 coordinate 20,098,312, forward strand.
ATGTGCACATCGTAAGCATGGGATTTTGTTTTGAAAGTGGTTTGATTTGGGTGCCCGCGATAGTACTAGGGATAGATATTGCAAAGTCGAGAAGTCGCGTCGCGTGCCCCTGTGTGGAGGAGCCTTTATTAACCTTTCACCATTCTCGTGTATCCTATGCCCCCTTATGACGTAAAACCAATCTACATAATTAGCTCATTGTTGTTGTACAATGTGGGTGATAGGATAGATAAAACTTAAGTAGGCCGTTTAGCAAAATATTTTGTACTAAAATAGCACGTGATATTTACGCGACCCGCTTGGGTGGTTTATTTCAAGGGTAATCCATTGTGCATTGTGGCTTGAGGTACGGGTCATCGGGCATGAGCTTTACTTCAGTTATCTCTGAATGTCTAAGGTTACGATATTTTATATTTATTAGTTCCGGGTGTAAAAATTAGGAATAGGTCCTCTTATCTTTCTGCAAAAAGTTTGAAAAGGAATGTATTGTCACATAAAAATTATGAATTCCCTTAGTTAATGGTTAAGCATTGCCATATAACGTGGCAATGCCGCCAGTCTCTTGGGTACATTACCAGTCGACAGAGATGCGGAGGAATTTTTCGACGCCATATTTTAATTTTTTATTGTTTTAGTTTAGTTAGTATATAATTTTGTTATTTTTATAAATCAATTAGTTATAAGTTGTTATTTATGTACATACATAATATTTTGATTCTAACTAAATAAAAAATATAATTTAGTTAATAAAACAATTATTCAATCGACCGCTAAGTTCAGCACCTTAATTGACACACACTATCAATCCAGAATCTGTACCCCAAGTGTAAGTTTGCAAGAGAGTAAACGTAACTATTTCGTTTGCGTTAAAATTTGACCGATAGATTTTATTGCTAAGTTTAGAAGGGTGAGAATAAAAATCTTAACGCAAACGCGCTAGTCACGTTTCCTCACTTGCAAACTTACACTCGGGGTACGTATTGAATGATTTTGAAGTATACTGCTGATCCATTGCTTCATATGTTCGAAAAATTTGTCTGCTCAACAACATAAATAACGCAATTAATGTTGTTGAACTATCAAAATGAAACCCATTGCTACTGATAGTGTGTTACACAATTAATACTAGTAGGACTCGCAAACGACGGTGTACCTTCTTATAAAACTATACTCCATTTGAAATAAAATTAGACATTTAAATAAACTTGTTTACAGTCCGTTCAACCGATTTTGACTTCTATTCCGTAGGCATAAGGATGGCATTGAATGCAAAAACGTGGTTACAATACCAACTGTTTATTACAGCTGTCATTGGTCATGCCACCAACGCAATAGAAGTCAAAATCGATTGAACGAATTGTAAAAAAGGTTTATTTGAATGTCTAATCTTATTTCAAACGGAGTATAAGTAGAGTTAATTTAAGTAAATAAAACTTTAATAACACTTCCTCTGGGGTTCTACTCCGAACATAAATCCGAAGTATCGGCCGAAAGTTTGGCCGTTTCTTGACTACGGCTAACTATGGCTGACTACTGAGAAAGAAAATAAAACGACTGTCAAAGAGATAAGCCAAAGTCAAAAATGTGACTTGTAGTCGGGTAAGGACTCAAAGTCAAAAAAGGAAACTCTGGAAGTTAAAAAACGGACGAACATTCGGCCGTTATTTCGGATTCTCGCTTCGGAGTAGACCCCCTGGTTTGCCATAATCGGATAAAAATGCGCCTATTGTATGTACAAGTTAATCAGCAATTTGTGTATAATAAATATCATTAATATTATGTTGAACATAGGGACTTAATATACATTTATTTTTAATTTTATTCTATAATAATATTTTAATTTGACATTTTTCAATATCAATAATAATAAAATTAATGTATGTATATTTGTGATACGTGATAACTAACTGTGACCTTTTAATTTGTAATTTTATTTATTCTTCTTAACAATTTTTATAATTTTTGCATGCCTATTTCCGGGCAGAATGTACATGGCTAACTCCTTTCTACTCCACCTGTATTTAAATGTAACCTACATTCGTTGCAAATAAATGATTGATTGATATTATATCGACCAAGAACAGCAGGACTCGGAAAACGGTTAATTTTCTATGTAACCTTAACCATTATTATAAAGGTTTTCGAACATATTTCGTTAATTATTTAATATTTTGTTACAAAATCAATGCTGAACTTAAGGCGATACGTAAAAAATAAATCATAGCTCGAGGGGCGTGGCTTAACCCGGGCGCTCAACGCGTTCAACCGAAGACGCGGGGAGCGCCCCGCGGCCCCGCTTGAATACGTCGCAAACGCACCGCGAGCGTGTCTGTGTTTTGAAGTTTTAGAATAGGGAAGGCATGAGTCGCCAGAAATACATTTGTTTTTTTTTATTACTTAATTTAGTATTTTGCTATAATTTAATGAAAAAAAATAATATAACGTGTGTAAATGAACAGGTAACATTTAAGACCATATTGATCTAAGAAAAGAAACCGCGTCAGTAAAAAAACCGGCCAAGTGCGAGTCGGACTCGCGCACGAAGGGTTCCGCACCATTATCTATAAAAACCGCAAAAAAATCACGTTTGTTGTATGGGAGCCCCCTTAAATATATATTTTATTCTGTTTTTTAGTATTTGTTGTTATAGCGGCAACAGAAATACACCATCGGTGATAATTTCAACTGTCTAACCATCACAGTTCATGAGAACAGCCTGGTGACAGACGGACAGACAGACAGACAGCTGACCCGTGCCCACTCCGTTGGGCGGTAAACATTTTTACTCTATGACACTCTCAAATAACGTGGCTTTCTATGGGTAAAAGAATACCTACCCTACCTGCCTACCCTACCTACCTACCCTACCTACCTACCTACCTACCTACCCTACCTACCTACCTACCTACCCTACCTACCTACCTACCTACCTACCTACCCTACCTACCTAAAAAAAAAAAAAAAAGACCACATAAACCATCTACTAAATAGTCCGAACAAAGCCTAAACCTTTTTTGATAGGTGAGTCCGTTCTTGAGTTATAAAATTACAACGAAAATTGGCATTGATTTTTATAGATATAGATAAAGGTCATGAAACAAACACAAACTAAAAAAGTATTGGGATAAAAAAATGTTGGACGTTGTACTGTTGCACGGTTGCGGGAGGAACCGACACAGGTCTGTTGCTGGCAAAGGCCGCAGGCGAACTGGGCGGGAATAAGAAAGTGACAGAGTCAATTACATCCACATGCGAAAAAAGAGAACGCAACAATGCGCTGGGACCAAAATAAAACAACGTAAGCGCCAAACCAAATAAAAATTGTTTAAAAATAAATTAAGCTATCTATCAAAAATGTTTTCAGTCAGAATTTTCTATTACCTAATTCGCACATTTTGAATTCAATTTTGCAATGAAATTAATTAGGATTTTAGAATTACAGAGAAAATTATAGAAAATTAGAGGTCTTTTCGGAATTAAAGTCTATCGAGCAAATTTAATCCAATTGTTTTTTCCTTCAGTCTAAGTATTAATCATATAGTCAATAAACATATATCCAATAATAAAATCGATACATGCTGTAATAGTGAAATAAATGGATATGAAAAATACCCCAATTTATTTTGGTATCGCCTTAATGTGATGAAGCAAACTTTGAATCTAATATCAATTGTATCAAAAATAATTAATATCTTCGGAAATAAAAATTAACCGGTTTCAAGCCCTGAAGAACAGCGCCGAGTTGCGCTCGGTCTGGAGAAAAGGTCCCACTAAAAATAACACCGAGAAATACCCTTTCATGCCCTTTATGGATGAATCCGCTGACCTATCTTATATATAGGATAAATTCACTCACTTTATGTTCTTTCTACTCTAAGGGCCGTATTACAGTACCTTACCCAAGAATCAAGCATTACCGACTTTTAATGATTTTATACTGAAGATCACGTCTAAACGAGTAGTGTTAGAGCATTTTCTTAATAATAATAATAATATATAATAATATGTGAATAATAATAATATGTGAATATTTTAGATTATGTTTATATTACATAGTGAAATTAATTTGTAAAGTTTTGTCAAACGCGGATAAAAAACTGAGAATGGCGCAAAATCTACCAAGCGTATTTTTCTGAAACATTCACCAGTAGATAACTTAATTATTGATCTTTTAGTATACGCGTTTTATTGAAATACCTTTGGTTTTGGGTATAATAAATTAATAATGCGTCAAATTGAGGACAGCGGTCCTTGATGGGCGAGTCCTATTATTGGCTGAACGTACGACGCGTTGCGTGAGCTCAGTGCAGAATCCGCAAGCTAACCACTCAAGGTCACTGGCATATATCTGCGTCTTAAATAAAACTAGTTTCAACCAACCAAATGGATTGAAACGAGTTTTAAGTAATGCTTGAGTTTTGAGTGAGGATCGATACGGGCCTACATCTGTGACTTATCGCCATTGACCTAATTGGTTCGAGTTTTTTCTCGTAATCTCTACAATCTGAATCCGTACAACATTAATTAATTTACGAGTGGATTCGGATAGTGCATGAAATTTTTACAGTTTTTTTTTGGGTTCCATCGAAGGTATTAACGATGGTTGTCAAGAACTACTTATTATACTTGTCAAAAAATAATAGGCCGATTGACCATCGCGACGTAACTAGAGAAGTAACCATACGACTCGCTACTCGATACTCACGATAAATCGATTCAAGTTAAATGTCAAAACGGGCCGATTATTTTTTGACAACTTTAAAAGTACCTTCAACCTGCGAATGCAATTGCCAAATAGTGCCTTTGTGACAAATGCGATTAGTCTCAAAACCGTAGCCGCTCCTTCCGTATAGAGAAAATTAAGTATTTCGTCGATCCAATACAATATCCGTTCTAAGCGAGTTCAATTATCCACCGCACTCAGCTCTGCTTTCTCTTAAAAACGACATCGACATGGAATCATTTATAAATATTCCTAGTACTCGAAAAAAGCAGGGTACCCAATGATAAACGACATTTTATAACAAAACATCAGTCTTAATTTCACATTAAAGAACGTTGTGAGACCATTGAGACACCTACGTAACATTTTATCGCTTTGTCAGTGCGCCATTTAGGCTAGGGACAAAACTGAGCATAAAAACGCGGTGAAAATTCGCGCGCGCTTTCCCATTCCATCGTATGAATTTAAAATGTTCTAAAATTCTATATTTACCTGTATTGTCCCACTACTTAGGGAACTTTCCCCCCATAGCCTTCCTATCTTCCTCGTGTTGCCTTTTATGGTCAACCGTCGATGAACGTTTGCAGTTAATTCATTTTGAAGTGCCGTATATTATAGGCAAAAACGCGTATGGAACGTTACCGCAGTATAATTGGGTACGCCTTTTAGATTTTGTCGCGGAATTTCTTGCTCAGATTTGTCACTAGCCTTATATTCGTCATACGTGAAGTGGATAATTATAGCAAGCGTTGTTTGTAGGTGGTATGCGGGTGTACTGGTAATGAGAATCGTGGCCTACTTTACTAAATAAATAGCTGCTCAATTCTCTTTACATACAATTTTTCCTTTCTTTTATTTGTTTACAATATTTGTCTAGTCTCTCTAAACATAGTATAGTGAGGTGATAGCATTTTATATTGGCATGGATTTGTTGTGTTAGGAACACAAAACAAATTGATGTTTTCATCACTCTGGCATTTTACCAAGTACTTGGTTAAGCCAAGTCTAGGCAGCTTGTAAACATGAGTATTGTAACTTGGCCCATGACAAAGAAGTTATTAAAAATATTCGTATAATGTATGAACGGGTCATCTATCTAATTCTAAGATCTGGCCGTGTAGAAAAATCTGTTAATTCAGCCATATTTTTGCCACCAGCCCCTTAACGATTACTATTGTTTTAGGGTTCCGTAACTCAATCGGAAAAAACGGAACCCTTATAGGACGAATTTACTGGATTAAGTTAATACTTGGTACACATATGAATTTCTGTGACCCAAACACGGACGTGTAACGTAATATACGAATTTTGAATATGGGAGTCACTTTTGGGAGGAAAATAGAAAATTTAAAAAAAAGTTTTGCAAACTGTACCGTCTGATATATCAAATCAAAAGGCTTGTTGTAAGGATTTCAGATATATATTTTTAATAATTTTAAAATAAATACTTTTAAAGTTATTTAAGAAAATTATGAAAATTGACCATTCCCCCCTTATCTCCGAAACTACTGAGCCTAAAATTTTGAAAAAAATACATAAAATAGTTTTTCACTTATAGATTACAGGAAAACCCATAAGAAGGCTATGGTCTTAAAATAACATGGTAAATCACTCAATATTTTTCGTCCAAACTTAAATTTGCAGTTGGAATGTATGGGGGATGTCTTTCAACTACAATGTTAAGTTTGTTCTTGGGATAAATCCATCCCAACTACGGAACCCTTCCTTGTGCGTGGTCTTACACGCACTTGGCCGGTTTTTAAATAACAAGTCACAGGACGAGGTTCATCATCATGCACAGCTCCACTTCCACTGCTGGAGCAGTCCTCTCTGTTCTTGTGCCAATACCCACGCTCCTGTGCCAGCGTCATCCAAGTTTTGCAGTGCTCAGGATGGGGTTCAGTGTTAGCCAAATAATGTATCTGTAAAAGTTATTTATAAAGCCAAATGAGAAAATTGAACTCATGAAGTAACACTTGTTATCAATTTCCAATACATATATTATTTGTGCTCACTGCCCGAAATAGGGCGGGGCTATACAAGTGTATAGCCCCGCCCCATTTCGGGCAGTGTATTGCCTTGTCACACCTCCTTTGTTTTATCTTCGTCTAGCACAAAAAACGCCTACACTGAATAAAAGGTATCTAGCATACATTGACCCTCTATTAAAGTCCGACAGAGTATACTATAGATACTTGTAGATAACACGCACATACAACGTCATTCTAATTATTGTGTCGGTATGTGAGTCGTGTGCACAGATAAACACCGAGATTCGCGCAAATTATACGTTGTACAGATAAACCAGTGTTGATTTAACTTCTGCGCGGTTATAGTCTCCTGGTACCTCACCACCGTAACTTATTGTTCTTTAAATATTTTTTTATAAATTCAGTTTTGTTCTTAAAATGGCTTTGATCGTGTTCTTCAAGTTTGAGTTTGAGGAGAAATTCCTGAAACAGCTGGAATCTATCGCGTGTGTTGAGTTTGTTGTTAATTATTACAAAGTAGTTTTAGAAGTTTTGTTTAGTAAATATTTGAGGTAAAGTTATCGTTTATTTTATTACATTTTTTTCTTTTAATTGTTTGGGCTATTTGATTTCATTTCGTGTCATTTGTTTATTTTTTCCAGCATTGATATATTTTTAGTATAATTTCCGTAAAATATAAACCTTGTTAAATAACGCTTGATTCCGATGTTTTCGTTTTACTGATACTTAACAATATGGTAGAAGAGGTAAACATCTTCAAGCAAATTATCAATAATCCGACAGGTATTTCTCAAAAATTTACTGCTCGTAGTATGTTATTTTTTTGATTTCCTATTTTTTTTTATTTTTCCCCTTCAAAAACATATGCCAAGATAAACATTCATTTTAAAATTAATTCAATTAACAGCCAGTGCGTAATGTCCTTTTCATAACATATCGACCTATAGACAAACTACCAGGAAAGCATATCTCTAAACACTTTCTGGTTCATGTCTTTGCAGACAAGTCCTGGAAGGCGTGCGACACGTGCATAGCAAGTGCATCGTGCATCGAGATCTGAAGCCCGAGAACATTCTACTGGATGACCTGCTCAACGTGAAGATCACAGACTTCGGGTTCGCTAAGGTGCTCAAAGATGGAGAGAAACTGTTTGGTTAGTGAAATACTTTTTTATACTTCTTTGGCCGTGTAGTGCCGGACATATAGAATAGCATCATCCTATTTCTTCCCGTGGGTGTCGTAAAAGGCGACTAAGGGACTTACTAAAGAAAGGGCAGCAGCGTTCTCTATGCATTTTAACACCATACTGCGATCGCCAACCCGCCTACCAAGCGTGGCGATTATGGCTATCCTAATATAATTATGGTACCCTGCTTATGAATTTTCATTAAAATCGGTTCAGTCATTTCCAAAAACAAGGGCTTGAAAGTTTGTATGAAATGCCTTACGTCGTAAACATTCCTTTTTAAGCCAATCTTTTTTAATCTCATGTGTTGTATAACTACTTATTGGTTGTTGTTATTTTGATCAAACAACCATGCCCTTACATATTATATGGAACTTAAAAGCGGATTTACTGATAACAGATTCAATCAGATTAAATAAATGTTTGATTACTGTCCAGTTAACTTAGTTTGCCAAACTTGCTATAAGGATGTCACCAATGGTCATAATTATCTCCATTCTAGTAGTCTTGTAGTTTATTTTTGAAATCATAGGCTTTACAATGATTATTTTATCGATATCTGCAAGGCGTCATTCCAGCTTGATCAATGAGGAATCAAAAATGTTAATGCATAAATAATATTTAAATAGTCTTCTCAAAAAGGTGACATAGAAACTGCATACAGTTGCAACATATATAAGTACAGGGTCGGTGATACTCGCGGGTCACGCTCTACGACCGCGTCGCATCTAATCTTACATCTGGTTCTAAGACAATACCCGATAGCTTCACCTGCTGAACAAAAGCTATTGTGTATGTTTATGCTATCCGCGTACTCTCATACAGTACCGTCGCTATAAATAAAATAAGTTTATTTCATATAACCATTTGGCTTCCAGTGTCTCCATTTAAACATAGAAAATGCCTGTAGTTGAAGGCTCCGCTCTTCCCTTACATTATAAACGTACGAGTATAAACAGGTATACAAAACAAAACAAAGAAAGGCAAAAATTAAAACAAAATAAAATTGAAATTACGATCAATTTATACGAGAGTTTGTGGGTGTGTGGGGGTCTGTGTGTGTGTGAGAGAGAGAAAGATTTTGAGTGAACATGAGTGACTAAATAAGCAAATAACATCACTCTAATAATATTTATTATTAAGTCACATGTTGCAGAAGTAACTCTGTGTCATCATAATTTAAACTGTGAAGCCATATTATTAGCTTTTTTTTTACATTCATATTTTTTTATCATAAATATATATTATTTTATTAATTTTATTGTATAAAAAAGCTGAGCGGTTTTATATTGTCTGCTGGCAAATTCTGTCCTAGCTATGGGAACATTTACTATGTGGTGTTTATTTCTTTCGCTATATCCATCGGTGTATTTATGATGTTTTATCTGATGAGTCTATGTTTAGAATCAGTAATTTGGTATCCTAGTATCTGTCGAATGGAAATGTAAACTTGTTAAAACATATTGACTTTCTTGTTGTAGCTCAGATAAATGCTGTAACACGTTAATTAACGCCTTATTTAGCGTATTAGCACACTAGTAACATCTCTTTATTAACACAATTGCTATACTGTAATTTCTACTAGTTCTACTACTGTGTCTGTGTGGTGCCGGACGTAAAGAATAGCACCACCCTGTTTCTTCTCGTGGGTGTCGTAAAAGGCGACTAAGGGACTTACTAGAGAATGGGCAGCAGCGTTCTCAAGCGTGGCGTTTATGGCAAACGCCTATGTCCAGCAATGGACGTCTTTCGGTTGAAATAATGAATGATGATACTGATTGCAGTCTGTGTCATCAAAGGTTTTCTTCTCTTGTTGAGCTAAGATTGAAAGGCATGAGAATCAAAATTATTAGCAACATCACTTTACAGCGTAGCAATTGGCGTTTCGTTTTCTTCATCAATGAAAGGCCAGCCCATCGCATCTTTACCTGCTTTAAATGCTTTGCTTATGTTTCAGAGCTGTGTGGTACTCCTGGCTATCTGGCTCCCGAGACGCTCAAAGCCAATATGTTTGACGACGCACCTGGCTACGGCAGGGAAGTTGACATGTAAGAAATAACTTATTATTTAAAATTATGAAATTGCCAATCATCAACATAATCTCCCCTGAGCATCAACACCATGACCAAACCGGTCATTGTGGTGATTATAGCGCTGAACCTCCACCTTACCGTATTTGGCAAAGAGTACCAAATTATCTTCACATGTTAAGACGCTGACAACAGCTAAATCGCGGTCAATGTCCGACTGCATACAAAAGAAAGAGAAGCGCGATGACACAACGCTTGTAATTTAAAATAAAACATGTAGAATTTATTAACCCAAAATTAATGTACTCAAAAATGAGTTGAGTAATCGAAAATAAAAAACAATCAAGTTCTGAATTCGAATAAGACGTTCTTGTTATTAATTAAATACCAATCGTACGTTGATATTTAATACAGATATTTGGGATTGGAACTCAAAGTAGAGGTTAGTTTACCGTTAATTTGTAACCAAGTTCTGAGAAATATGTTCAAGAATAACATATACATTTTCCGCTAACACAAACTATATAGATTTAGCTATTTTTTTGTTTAAGACATGCCTACTTAGCCCCGTATTTATAGAGCGTTACTCAGTACTCAAGCATTACATAAGACTAGTTTCCTCCAATCCAATGGCTTGAATCTAGTCTTAAGTAATATTTGAGTACTGAGTAACGCTCTATAAATACGGGCCTTAGATCATTGCCTCTTGTTAGCGCCTTAAGTTAAAGTGCACATCTTATCTTGTGGGGAATAATCTTGGGAAGTAAGATTTGGTCTTAATTACCCATAAAGGTAGACTATTCCTCCCTGCCTCGGTCGCAAGCGTTACTGCTTAGCATGAGGCCGGGAATCGAATCCTCAGGTTATTAGGTTTTTCCATGCGGATATTCTCAGTAGCATCCCAGAGACTGGATTTGTGCCCGGTTGATGGCAATAGGCGTTTATGACTAGAAGCATACATCTTGTGGTCATTTCATGGTTCACAGCTTTTTCTTTTTTTTTTTCTGGGTGGGAAATTATCAAATAACTTCTCCCGCTCTGGGCGAAGCGGGAGGGCGTGTCAGACTTTTACTGACTAAAACCAACCCGTGTTCCTTGATTTGCTTGTGTGCCAGGACCACGAACACAGCTAACACTTGAATCGATAAAATTTGTTTTATATTTGATCGTTTCTTTTGCATCACGTGATATAAATTTTTTACGTGTAATTAATGTTAATTTTGCAAGTGATTTCTATGTTTGGCAATTTGACCTAGACGCGTGCACATAAATTGGACCTAGTCCGGTCCAATTTATTTGCACGCGTGTTGAATTACATACAATCTGTTCTCTAAAATCTGAAACTCGAGAGTCAGTTTGAAAAGTTTTTGTTTTACGTCTAAATTACTGAATCGGTTTTGAAGAAATTTGGCAAATGTTTGTAGGTGATTCTTAAGGTGTTGAAGCACGTAGGCTACTTGAGCTAAGAAATTTATTTTGCACGCGAGCTCTGGTCGTAGGTATACTATTTAAAAACAGCTTTGTTTTAAAAATCTTTAAAGACATACCATTTGACCCTCTAGTTATGTAATAATATCTACTCGTCGTTTAGATAAGAGCCAATTCTGGTCTGTCTTATATTCTAAATGTAAATGAAGTGTGAAACTCATATAATTGATCGTTATCAATGTTATTAATGTTCGGACGCAATCATAAAAGTTGTTATGTATGTCCGTATTATTTACATACGTCATAAATATTTGTTTCACTCATTTTTATTCTGTGAAGTTGTTTAGTTGTTTGTTTTTTTTTTGTGATTCTACTGACTTTTAACTAAAGTTTCATTTTTGTTGACAACAACGACCGGTCTATTCAAAATCAAAATATTTTATTTCACTTAAGCCTACAAGGGCACTTATGAAACGTCAGAAGCTAAGTGCACGGTTCCAGTTGGTCGTTTCCTATGGAGAAGAGCCGGCAAGAAACACCACGGTTACTCTTTTAAAATAATTGGCTTTTACAATGTTTTCAAATTACAGTGTTAATAGGTATGAGAGGACAGTGTAGGCACGTCAAAAGTACCAGGTACTTACCAAAATAGAAAATGATCTACAATTATACAGTCTACAAGTTCTCACATTAAAAAGCTATAAAAAAAAAAATGTTAAAACATAGTTGAAATTAAAATTGTAGGTATACAGCGTGTTACGGAAAGGGTATAGCCATACAAACGGGGTGAAGAGTGCATCTGGTTCAGAAGCTCTGTACAAAATTTCAGCTCAAAAGTAATAACTTTGAAAATGCTTAATATTTTGTTTATTCCATAGATATTTTAAATTTATAATCATAACAAACGTGTCACCGCACTACGAGGGTCAATAGTACACACGTACACACACTTGCGCACAGCTCTGTAACACACACAGCTCTGCGCCGCACGCCGAGCGGCGCGGGCGGCGGGATCAAACGAACTCAGTAGGTACCTATCTCTTCGGAAAGTCTGTGCGCCTGGTACACGTATACCGCAGTTCTGACCGCTTTTTGTGTAGGTATGAAACATAAATTAAACTTTGTCGTGGTAGGTACAGTAACGTAGACGATTTTCTTAAATTAAATTACACCTAAATCACCATCATACAATCACTGAAGAAAATAAAGGCTTCTACATACCAGCGCGACTTGTCGCGCGACGCGACGCGACTCAAAGGCACCGCTCATCGCGAGACACGCGGGGCCTTTGTGTCGTGTCGCGTCGCGCGACAAGTCGCGCCGGTATGTAGAAGCCTTAATACGTTTTTCGTAAAAACGGCGGCTTTCCCTTGGTTTGCGAATCGTAAGAAGGTGACGCGCCCGCCGCTGCGCCCCGCATGTGGCGCGGCCACCTACGATTTTAAGCAAAACGTAATAATTACGTAAAAATTAAGAAGAATAAGTTTGATAAACAAGGTTCACAGCGCCGAGCACTAATCTAGCTCGCCTTGTGCTAGTGCGTGGAGTACGTTCAAAATATTCTAGCACAGCGTTTTCAAATCCCTCCTGCTTGGCCGACCTTCCGATGCAGGCTCATGGCATGAACCCCAGGATAGAGTACAGACGTTGTACCATCCGCCTGAAACATGCCCTCGGCAGCGGCCGCCCAGCAACTGTTCTTCCGTCGATGAATCGCTGACGATACAGCTCTCGGGCAGCTCGCAGATTACCATCCGATCCTCCAACACACATGACACAACATCACCTCATAGTATTCGCTATTACGCCGCGTGACATTTTCACGACAATTCCACAACGATCACTGAAATATCTGATACACAACTTCGCACCGATACGGACAGAGAGCTACTAAAAACACACGCAAAAAGTCTGTTATCCTAGCCTACTGTCCTAGTACTAGGGTAACTGTCCTAATTATTGCTTTCGTAATTTTTTTCTTTAAAATTTAGTAAATTTACCTACTTTACGACGCCAAACACGTCATATGAAGCATCTTTCATGCATTACACGAAATTGATAAATCCATTTGAAAATTAATTAGTTTATTTTGAGATGAATATGTTAAGTCTTAGTTGCTAAAATTTGCTTAGGTACTTGGACATTGGGGATAATCAGGAAATAAACAAAAAAATTGAGCATAAAACATAAGCACTTTGTTTAGGCCGGATATCAAAACGAAAAAATAATTTAATAAAAATCAGGAAAATAAGCGAAGTGCCGAGAATTGCCTCATTGACCCTAAACATCAATGTGTGGGTAACCTTTGTTATCCTACATGATTGTAAAAGTACAGAAATTAGGGTTGCGTATTATTAATGTGCAATAATTTCTGTTACTCATGAAGTCCTAGTACTTTAAATAACTTCTCTTGCATATTTGAGACATTCGCTGATTACGGAAAATTTTATCATCGACGAACGGATATCGGGACAACTGTAAACAAACTAAACAAAGTGACGTGTTTGGTTTCATTTCTTTTTTATGTTATTTTATTTACACCGCTAGTAAATTTTCATTGAATAAGTAGTTAATCAATGAACATTACTAAAACAAAATTAAGTACTGAACCCTCTGGCATTATTTGTACCAGGACAAACATAAGTTATGTAAAAAAGTTTTCTAGGGTTCATTTTCAAATAAGTAAATGAAACCTTTTTATTTGTATTGAGTACTTTTGTAGTTTCCTATTATTGCAATTCGCAGTTTTGTCAGCCATTTAGTTACAGTGTCAAAAACACAAAAACTGAACTTGGATAACTGTTGAGTGTAGTCATTTAATTCATACAAAATTTGGGCTATAGCGTTTTAGTAGTAGTGCCTATTATCTGATATTTAAAGTATGATTTGATGATACTCCTACTGTACTATTAGTTACATACTCGGCGGTACGTTTTTTTACTAAAAAACAAAAACAATTTCCTAAGTTACAATAAGGTTTTTGTAGTACTTAACCCATTTGTGTTCAAGTGTTTGATATTTTGTGGAATAAAACTAACATGCGGAACCCATTTTGCAAATAGTACCAGGAGACACACAAATCTTTTACAGACTTGTTTCTTTGTGTGTAGTTTATTGACACCGATCAGCTGTCTTGGTCTAGTGATGTGTAGAATTCAGTTGGAAACATTTGATTTAAATTAGTTAAACGTTTCTAACTTTATAATTATGTAGGTGTAGGTATACAAAAAATGTTGCCATGTAGTTTGTTATCACCAAAAGAATCCGTGCCTTTAATATGTATATACCCTTTCCGTAACACGCTGTATAATGTCAATTATAGAGAAGATTATGTCAAGGAAATATGTAAAAATTTGGGAGTAGTTAATATACATTTACATAGTTTTGCCGTTAATGAGGTACCAGGGAAGCCACATGTGCAGAAGGAATTAATGCCAAACTTCCTCGTCTTCAACGTAGTCTGTTATTTGCTGTCTACTTTTATTCTGAAAATCTCACCGGTAACACTTAGGTGAGGTGATCTGGAAGTGAGCTGTCGATAGTGTCAATCAGAAGCTTCTGGTGGAATGACAACTCACTTCAAGCTCGCCTAAGTTTTCACGGTGAGAATTTTATAGAATACACCAGCAAAAGTCAATTGGTTACCTTGAACCATGGTGTATTAGCAGTGGTGACCCAGTGGTAACGGCTTCGACTTACGAGTAGTAAGTAGGTCGAATTCGTAGGGGTTCGAATTCAGACAGGCGATATACTTTGTGTAAATTATTTCATCACCACTGCTCTCAAAACGGTGAAGGAAAACATCGTGAGGAAACCGGCATGTCCTAGAAAGAAAAAAAACGAAAAAAATTCGAAGGCATGTGACATCCACCAACACGCACGGGGCCCGCGTGGTGGATTACGGCCCACTTCCTCTCACAGAAAAAGGAGGCCTGTGTCCCAGCAGTGGGAACATTATAGGCTAATTATGTATGCTGTATTTCAAATAAAGAATCAATTGGACAGCTGAGATGTAGGTACTTGTAACTTTGTGATAAGAATGAGGAGCATCTTCACTGATAAAACAACGCGCACATAACATTAGGTAGTAGTACACAAAATATTTAAAATTTTAATTGCATTTTGATGTTTATTTATTTAAGGATTACCAACGAGAAACATTAAAATTATCTTTTACAATAATAAAACTAGTTTAATATACATTATCCTCTGATGCACTCTCAATTACAGGTAACCACAGCTTACACATTATCAAGTACACACATGCTCTGAAATACTCTGCATATATAATTAAATATCTCTATTTAATCGACTTCTAAATAAATTAGTCTATATTATGAGATTTAAGTCAAATCAAAATGCAGGTTCCGCGTTCCATTAATTTTCTTTTTGAACTTTTGTGAGACACATAATTCATGTTTATAAATTACCTACATACATTCTTAACTAACGCGTTTTTTCCATGCGAAACTCTTGAGTCCGTACATAGTTCTTTTGCTTCTAATGCAACACATCGAACCTTTCTGCAGATTTAAATCATTAATTGTTTACGGTTTTAGTTAGAACATAACCTACACTCCATTTGAAATTAGATTCAAATTTTAAATAAAACCTTTTTTTACAGTCCATTCAACCGATTTTGACTTATATTGCATTGGTGGCATGACAAATGGCAGCTATAATAAACAGTTGGTATTGTAACCACGTTTTTGCTTTTAATGCCATCCTTATGCCTACGGAATAGAAGTCAAAATCGGTTGAACGGACTGTAAAAAAGGTTGTGGTATGTACTAATCTTATTTCAAATTTAGTTAAAATAACTTAAAGTTTCCTTTAATATTGTTATTCTAAGGAGTTATTTATAATATTTATAGGTTGTTTACATCAGTAAACAAACTTTAAATATTATAAATATTTAATTGATTATAAAAATGTGCGATGGTGGATTGTAATAATGATTACTGATTGATTGTGTATTATCATTTCAGATGGGCGTGTGGAGTCATCATGTTTACGTTGTAAGTATTTTTTTTTTTACCATTTGTCTGATTAGTTAGAAACTGGCACAGTTAGATACACATAAAGCCCTTGTAACACAATGAATATTTAAATAAATCTTTTAGTTACGTCGTCTGCTCCTGGAACGCCATCAATGCCGCAATTAACGCCACCTATTGGGCCCAAGTAATATGTACATACAACGAGAAGTTCTGGAGTTATGAGAGAACAGATGAACATACATACAACATTAGTTTTTGTTTACCCTAAACCCGAAAAGGGGTCATTGTACTCATCATTTTGAACAACTTTTTCTATGGGACCAACCTTGAAATCGCGAAAGAAAAATCAGCTGTTCTATACATTTTGTCGATTTAAGTGAACACAAATGTATGGAACAATTGATTTTTTTTTCGCGTGTTCAAGGTTGGTCCCATAGATTCTTTTTTTCAAAATTATGAGTACAATGACCCCTTTTCGGATTTAGGGTAAACAAAATCTAATGTTGTATATAACCTGTTAAAATCGTAATAACCCGTTGGCTTTGCCGTAGTTGGGTAAAAATATCTTCATCAGCACAACAATATCTTTTACATTTTCTTTAGAACGCTTCTTCTAGAGTTCGAGAATCAAACAGTATCTAAATGGTACTTGACACTATTTGCGTAAACATTTGCTAAAGTTAAAGGCCTATTGTTTATTATCCCGTATAAAAACGTGCAAAGAGGCCTATTATGTAATCTATTCATTAGCAGTTAGACATAAAAGAGTTACATAAAAGAATGTGTGAAGTACCTATAAATGTATTAAATACTTAGCTTAGTTACCTTTAGTAATATTAAAATAGTGGTGCTAAAATTACTGTGACAGCCAAGTTAAAAAATATGTTGCAGTTACCTATTCAATTGTATGTTATGTCGTGATTTAATTTAATACAATATACCTATTACTAAAATAAAACAATATTGATAGGAAAAATATTTTACAATATTAACAATTCTCATCTCATATTATTTAAAAAATCTAGCAATAATCAAATAATGAAACTAACAGAAATATAATAATTAATCATTCATATGTCGTGATTTCTAGAATTTAATTAAAAAAAAGTGCAGGGCTAGTCGTCGTTTAGTTGTGAAATAGTGCAGTTGTGAGGATTAAAAATGTTAGCAAGAAAAGAGTATTTTTCTTCAAAGTTATTTCTTCAGCTAGTTAACTAA
The DNA here is from genome assembly GCA_948098905.1 of Tiliacea aurago. NCBI lineage: Eukaryota > Metazoa > Arthropoda > Insecta > Lepidoptera > Noctuidae > Tiliacea > Tiliacea aurago. The sequence continues at coordinate 20,115,888 of OX402596.1, forward strand.
ATTTGGTTTATACTGCAATCACAGTAAGACATTTATGATCATCTTTTTTGTTTGTAATTCTTACAAATCGAATTAAAGTATTAAAATTTAATACTTTAATTCGATTTGTAAGATGATCCTAACTTATCACATCACACTAATATTATAAAGGCGAAAGTTTGTGAGTGTGTGTGTTTGTTACTTCTTCACGCTCAAACGGCTGGACAAATTTTGATAAATTGTATGGAGATAGCTGACAACCTGGATTAACCTAAAGGCTACTTTTTATCTCGATATTCCCACGGGATCGAGACTTACGCGAGTGAAACTGCGGGGCTCAGTTAGTATAATATTATAAATGCGAAAGTGAGTTTGTTTGTTACGCTCTCACGCTAAAACGGCTGAACGGATTTGGATGAAATTTGGAACGTGGGTAGACCATTCCCTGGGTTAGAACATAGAATCATAGAATACTTTTATCCCGGTAGTATGTTCCCGTGAGATAATTTCCGAAATTCACGCGGGCGAAGCCGTGGACAAAAGCTTGTTATAGTATACGTAAACTTTAGTAGTCTCAGAATGCATCTATCTTTTGAAAATAATTTATCGAGTCTGGTACAGTGGTACCCAATTGATAAGGCGCGTCGTGAATCTTCGTTCGCACAGAAAAGAAAGTATGGCCCCGAAGATTAACGAAAGAATGCTTAAAACTTACAATCAACCTTAGGTCACTATTATAAGGTTCATAATACACTGGAGCTGCTAGCGTGCACTCGATCAGAAGTATGGCGGCTGAAAAACATGCCACGCGGCGCGCGCTAACATGGCGGCAGCTTCCGACCAATAGCGGTACAGGAAAAAGAACCGCGGTGCGTGGAGCGTGCCGATTGGTCAATAGCATTTCCCGCACTTTTAAAATTCATCTTCTGCGCAGGTACATCGGTAAGCCATATCAATTGGGTACTACTGTACAACCACGCTAGGGTCCGTGCATTTCATTAATGAATTCATTTTATTTTCTATGTTTACAGACTGGTCGGTTGTCCGCCGTTCTGGCATCGTAAACAGATGGTGATGCTGCGGAATATCATGGAGGGAAAGTACTCCTTCACCAGTCCCGAATGGGCGGATATCTCAGGTCAGTTCATCTGATGCTAAACTGACGATGCCTCTGATGATTGGAATGAAGTTTATTTTGTGTTTTGGTCAAATTACGCAAATATTTAGACAAATACACCAAGTGGAGTGCAAGTGTATCTAATCAAGTACCCAATTGACGCTCAAATAGCGTTTCTTATTAAGCAACAAAGAGTTGGAAATATAATATGTACTTTGTTAATTTAGTATAATGTTGTATCTTGCCAGACTACTGCTAAGAGCTAACTGGAGAACTGGTTTGAGATTGAAAAGCAATAACAATTTAACCATAAATTATGATTTGACAACCCCAGCCTAATTTGATTGCATTATAACACGTATTAGTAATTCAACCGCATAATAATTACAGACGACCCAAAAGATCTAATTAGGCGGCTTCTTGTGGTGGAGCCAAGTGAAAGGCTTGATATAATCCAGGCGCTCAATCATGGCTTCTTCAACACTATGGTGAGTGCTGTTACATTTTATGTTACCCTGGTAGTTAGCAATTCGGTGTACTGATTTTTTATTTAATTTTGAAAGCTTAGCGCGTTTTTGCCGCACCAAAAATCACTAAATGCGTTTAGTGCTAAAAACATTTAAAACAAGACTGTCTCTGTCAACGAACGATGTTTTTATTTGTATTTATTTAGTGATCTGTTGAGCAACCGGCCTTATAAATTTTCTTTTATATATTTTTTATCGATTCGGCTACGAATTATCGACCATTTCGCTTTTGATTTCTTTTGCTTTACTGCTATTTTAAACAGCTTAATATTTGACTAATAGAATCATCGGAACTACAGCAGATGTTATTAATTTTCGTTGTAAACATTGACGCACTGTAGAGCTTATTCTTTTATTTGGCTTCTTTTATGTGTTCCTAGTTACGTATCCGAAAAGTAGAATCGATTATTTATTATAATTCCCTCTTTAATTTTTCCATTTTCTGGAGCATAAAACTAGGAGCACATAGTTCTAAGCGATTATGTTAAAACACAATACAAGTGGTACATATTTCTGCGTCCCTGGTAGTTATGGGATCAAGACATGGTGCCGCTCAAGAAATCCTTGTCCAGTAGCAGCCGCCGGATGTCTAGGATCGACCAGTTGACGATGGTAATGTCATTGTGACTAATCATTTATAACATTGGGTAGTAATAGATAAGACGAGATGTCGATATGGAATGTATGTTCTGGTTTAATATTCATTCCGGGGAAAATGGCATGCATAACATGGTATTTTCATAATTTTACGCTCTTTTCGAAGATAAAAAACCATTTTTGAATATATTTTTCTTGAAATATGATATTATTTCGAGAACTGATAAACTAACAAACAACTGGCACATATTACTTATCAGTTCTGAGTAGCTGATGCAAGACCAAAGTAGTCTAAACATGATATTACTACAAAGTACCGTAATTTGCAACTCACGTCATATCTATTAATTGTTGCAACATTTTGTGTGAACTATAATGATGTTCTTTAATTATTTTTTTACCAAATTACTAAAACCAGTCCCTTAGATTAGTTTCCAGAGCATTAACCTGGGGACATCTTAATGTTTCTGTCATTAAACTTTCTTTGTATATGTCCGAAGTAAACATTTTTCAAGCTTGGGGTACCCAAACGCTCACAATACTCACACACTTTTACATACACTCACACAGACACAAACGTACTCAAATCACAGCTTATTTGGCCTCACTTTCTTTTGCATGTTTGCATGACTTTTCTTGCGTTGTCGTTACATAATATTACCTTATTTCCCTTTACTTATTTTCTTTATTTCAAGCACTATCTGTTGTTTAAATTTGTAACTTTTTGTCTACCTTGTGTAACTTACACCATTTAAAATAGTGGTGTCAAAAATTGGCTGTGGAAATCATATTCTGGGGTTACAAGTTCGTGAAAACGCTAAGAACGTGACGGTTTACAGGAACGCAATAATGTAGAAAAAAAATGCATGCTGGTTAACTTAAACTGAATACCATATCCACTGACAACTGAGTAACATATCCACTTACTCCAGGCTATAAAGAGCGGCGGGTTCAACGCGCGCGCCAAGCTGCGCGTGGGGCTGGTGGCGGTGCGCGCGGCCGTGCGCCTGCGCCGCCTGCCGCACACGGCCACGCGCGCGCTGCCGCTGGGCGACGCGCTGCGGGACCCCTACACCCTGCGCGTGCTGAGGAAGGTGGGATACATTCATCTATTATTGAAGAATATTCATTAAAACTAGGGATGCGCCGATACGATACCGATACCCTTATAAATATATCAGCGATACCGATACGCTTATTGAATTCAAAAATTAAGGAAAAATAAATAAAACACAAGTCAGGTTAATTTTTTTAATTATTAGGTTTAAAAATTATAGACAGGTTGAAATAAGCTAATAGTTTTTGTAATTAAAATTATCATTGAAAAGATTTTTGTTAAAAAAAACAAAGTATTCTTAAGTTTTGCAAGAAAGGGAATATCGCAAATCTGTTTGAATAAGACCTGCGGTGGAAAATAGTCTCTCAGATGCGACAGAACTCATTACGATGCTAAAGTATTTCTGCGCCATTTTTTTTTCAAGTTTGGGTATAAAAGAAAACTATCGGATCTGCGTCTCTCGATATATTAGGAGACCTTAGGTATCTCTCGACTAGATGAGACAACACGTTCGTTTTCCCCTTTTTATTCAACGATACTTTTCAAATTTCGCGCCTTGAAAATGTAAATTTAAAGCGCGAGATTTCAAAAGTATCGTTGAATCGGCCATAAAAATATCGCCGATGCCGCCGATACATCGGCAAACCCGAAGTGTCGCCGATATATCGGTATCCGATGCATCCCTAATTAAAACCCTATTCACGCTGAAAAATCATAACTGCTCAGGATGCTTTTATATCTGGCGTTGGTCTATCAAAGGCGCTGTGCGATACTTAAACTATCGTTATAGCCACAAACTGGTAACCATAACTATAATTATAGCAAAGACACCGACGACCCACCTGAATTGTAAGTAGTCTGCGCCGCTTAAGGACATATTCAATAACAGAGACATCGCTTGTGCCTTGCCACTCAGTGACAATTCTGTAATGTTAAGTACTTCCCGGATGAACGCCCAAAGAGTCTACGAATACTGTTGTGGAGTTTTCTCATACATAATCTATGTCTTCAATTCCAGGTGATAGACGGATGTGCTTTCCGCGTGTATGGACATTGGGTGAAGAAGGGCGAAGGTCAGAATCGTGCCGCTCTGTTTGAGAACACGCCCAAGACCGAACTGAAGAGCCTGTACGTCAGCAACCTCAGCCGATAGCCGCCTCGACCGCTATGTCGGGAGACATCCTTGCCGTTGCTGCGATCCTGGTATCTTGGTGAGTTTCCTCATGCTAGCTAAAGGGGGAGCCAAAGCCTAGACATAAATGTTTTAAAGTGTGAGAGAAATGCCGTTACATAGTTCAAATAGCACTATCCCTTTTTCGCAACCACCACTGTGCCCGGAGAAATTTCCTTGCCGCTGCTACGAACCTAGTACTTTGACGAGTTTTTACTGACCACTATACCATCATAATTACTTCGTGGTTTCTTGCAATTTGTAATCTAAATAAAGCACTTGTACAACATCAAGATTATAAATATGACTAGCTTTTGCCCGCGGCTTCGCCCGCGAGGAAAATGTCCCACGGGTACGTACTACCGGGATTAAAAGTAGTAAATCCTATGTGGTAATTTACAAAAAATAAAATGTGTAGGCACCTAGCGTAGGGCTGTTCGCTCACGCCGCGCCATTTTTCTTACTTTTAGCATTTTTATCCCCGTCGTAACTTCTAACCTAAAGGTCAGATTCGAATAATTTAAAAAGTAATTTACATGTACATAATCAATCTTGGAGAAACTATATAGTTGGATAAGGATTAATAATATCATGATACGAATGTCATGCTTTCATGAAAAAGTCATCCAATGGAACAATTCTAACTTACAGAGATGTATTAATGATTCTAATTATGTAAATACATATCTGTTATAGTCGCGAATCAAATTTTGATCAAGATACAACCTGCCACTGACTGAATAGCAATAATTTGTTACGGTCGTGAATCATATTTTAATCAACATACAACTTACCTGCAAATTGCAAAAAACGTAAGAATATTGAATTTCGCGGGATACCTTAGCGCATCCCCCTAAGTACAATTTTCTAAAAATATCCCTTGATCTTGACATAGACGACTGTAGGTCGGTCGAGGTGTTTGAAATCCGGCCATCCATCCTATCTATATTTATAGTTCTCATACATCTATCCTCCATCTATCCATCTTGTCCCGTTTGCTTTATACACACATCAATGTATTTATTTAATCAAATAAATATATTTTTAATGAGACCAATTTAAAATTCCAATTTAAACTTTTTGTATGCTTTCTCCAGGAGCTCTTCACGTACCAGGGTAGCAGAATATTCGAAGAGTGATCTTCGGCCACCTAAACAAGCCCGAAGCCACGTTTCAACGAGTGATGTAGGTTAGTCGTAGTGACAGTGAGTAGTATCTATATCGGTTCCCTAGTTCAATTGTCTACCTGTAGTATTGAATGGCTGCAGTTGACTCTATGTCGTAGTCAACAAAATAGTGTAAATTACATTTCGAAATTAAATATACTTAGTACAAGAATGAAAAGTGTAGCAATAATCATTGCTGTGATGATGAATTATCATGTTATTTCTTGTGTTAGTCGTTATTGTTTTCTCACTATTTTAAGGTACACATTAGAAGTAATTTAGTATTATTGGAGCCCTGTAATAATATTGCATTGAACAAATTAGTTCTACAGGTTATCTTTTTATTATCAATAATGAAGATGTGATCATAGACAGTCCTAACGTTAAGTTGATACGACGTAGTACGTACAAAATGTGTTAATAGCAATATTGTGTCTATATTTTTGCGACATAGACATGTGTAATCTATTAAAATATCATAATAAGGTGCCTTTTGAGTTCTTGGTGCGAGAATTTATATCGTTTAATATATTGAATTTGAAAATGTTTGGTGTGTTGGTAAGCAATAGCGCAAAATGAGTACGGGCGTTCCGTTGTTTAATACCGTTTAGTTTAAAATCGGATTTTGACGATAGATACATTAGAATAATACTGACAAAATGTGTGATGAAAATATTTGACCAAATCATGGAGATATTTTACTAAAACAATTTATGAATGATATATATTATTTATATTTGGTATTTTACAAAATTACATAGTATAGTATCGATGCATACTTTTCACATATTATGTATTTCTAGAACGGATTAATACCTGCATCCTTTACATGCAATACTCGAATGAAAACTACACCCTGATACATAACTATGTATTTAATTATATACCTCACACAAGACTTAATACCCAAGTTTTTTGCCGATTGCCTTTATATAAATTATTATCGTGATATTTCGACACTGTCAAGAAAGTTCACTTTAGTCTCAAAACGATCTATGAATCTACACGTAATAGTTATACAATATATAACAAAAACCCTGTGGTTCCTTCTACCTACGTTTTAAGAATCGGTATACATACGTAATAAAGCAAGTCATCTATAAAAACTGTTCAACAAAAATAATTAAAATAATATTGAATTATTAATATTTGTAATGTTTAACTGATTTCTTACCTCTTTAATTCTTTGATTTTGACCTCTCGACTAGCCAATGCTTAATTTTTTTAAATTATAATTCCACCATTGTTGTGCTTGTAGGTAAATTTATACGTCCCTAAAAGGAACAACAGCGTTTTTGTTACATACTGTATAATCTGAAAATACAGGTAACCCTAGTTTAAGAGGCAGGGCTCACGAATTATATTGTCTACAGATTTCTGCACCATGGATTATTATTTGCTCTGTACTTACATCCTACCACTAGCTGTTAATAATACCCTTTTGTTAACCAAGTTATTTAAGTCTGTAACCTGTTTTGGAAATAAATAAATTTTATTATTATTTTCATTTATTACTTAAACATACATATTGATTATATTTTTAAATATTTTTTATAAAAAACATTAAAAAAGAAAAACATTTAAAAATACAAAAATCAGTAGTCCATCGGCATCAGGAACAAGGTCCAAGCTGCCGGTGGTTAGGGCTCTAGAGAGAGGAACCTCCTCACTATGCGTGCCGTGTCGAGGAGTACTGCTTTCTGAATCAAGCCCTTGACCCAGCCGCGTAATGAGAGCCTCCTGAGGTGTTGGTCGAGGCTCTTCGCTATTAGGCCATTGACCGTAATGATTATCGGTACAATGATTGCAGAGTCCACATCCCACATGTCGACAACCTCGTGTGCTAAGTCAAGATACTTTATCTTTTTATCATTCTCAGCTTTCACGAGATTCTCGTCATGAGGGACAGCGATATCAACAATCATTGCACGGCGCTCTCGTCGATCTATCACCACAATATCAGGTTTATTGGCTACAATAGTCCTGTCAGTGATGATAGATCGATCCCAGTACAATGTGGCATGCCCATTCTCGAGAACTGGGTCGGGAAAACTTAAACTATTATTATTATTATTATTATTAATTGTGCAACTGTTGTATAAAAAGTGTATTAAAACACGAATGAGCAAGCCGAGTGTGACAATAGTATCACATGAGTGTTTTAATACCTAATTATGTACAGTTGCATACAAGAGTTATCTACACCCATGATATGAATCCTCTATAAAAGGTTCTGAAAACATAGAGTGTTGTACATTGTTGTAAGAACTCTATGTAAATTCATGGAAAGTTTAATTGCTGAGTATCTAATAGAAACAATGTTTATGTAATAATATAATTATATATTGTAATAATTATTAACATTATTTAAATTACGGCGCTGTGGTAGTGAAACGCGCATGACAATGTTCTTTTTTTAGGGTTCCGTACCCAAAGGGTAAAACGGGCACCCTATTACTAAGGCTCCGCCGTCTGTCTGTCTGTCCGTCTGTCACCAAGCTCTATCTCATGAACCGTGATAGTTAGACAGTTGAAATTTTCTCAGATGATGTATTTCTGTTGCCGCTATAACAACAAATACTAAGAAACAGAATAAAATAAATATTTAAGGGGGCTCCCATACAACAAACATGATTTTTTTTGCTCGTTTTTGGTCTATATTGATAATGGCAACAGGTGGATGCTTGAAATATTCACAGAATATTTAGTTATATATTCACTTTAAAAATAAATAATTAAATTAAAATAAAACAAATATTTAAGGGGGGCTCCCATATAACAAACGTGTTTTTTTTTTTTGCCATTTTTATAGATAATGGTACGGAACCCTTCGTGCGCGAGTCCGACTCGCACTTGGCCGGTTTTTTTTATTCATAAAAATACCACGTTTGATGAGTAAGGAAGGGAGCGAAAAAGCAAAGGATCGCATAATGAAATTTAGTACAACATTATAACACTCGTTTGGATGATATTATGGTTACTATGACACTGGTTGTTTTAATGTTGGCAATAAGCTGTTTCTGAAACTTTTATATTTTATAGAGGATTTATAGCATGGGTGTAGATAAAAAATAAAAAAGACAGGATACATTTTAAAAATAAACTCTATTTAGTTGCAAGTTATATAATTTATTACACCTTCAGACATGTTATCTATACTAATAATAAAGCTGAAGTTTGTTTTTTTGTTTGAACGCGCTAATCTCTGAAACTACCAGTCGGATTTGAAAACATATTTTTTGCATTTGAAAGCCCTTTTCTTGAGGAACGTTATAAGCTATTTAACATCACGTTACGACCCTTGGGAGCCGAGCAAGAAGAAACAAAAGTCAGAAAGAACGTTCCTTCTGACTTTTTTTTGGGTGGTGTATGCGACGAAGTCGCGAACAGAAGCTAGTTATAAATATTAAATGAGCGTTCGTATCTAAAAAATAATAAAACAAAGAAACTTGTTTATTATTTTTTGTAATCTATCGAACTTTTTCTATGTCGGTCCAAACAGGATACAACTTATTATCTCCTTAACTGGAATGTTTCATTTAAATTATAATACCTACATACTCTGTATATATTTATATTCTCTAAGTCTCATAATATTGCCTTTAGTCACCATATTTATATTATAAGATCCGACATAACTACTAAATATAGTTTCGATCTTTTTATATTTAATGTAACTGATTCTTGATATTAGAAATTAAATATATATTTTTTGTACTGAAAAAAATATGCTCTAGACCGAAAAATAATTATAGAATTTCCGAAATATGTAAATATATACACAGGCTTCTCTAGCGAATTTTTAATTTAAACATTGTACTTTTAAACTCAATAGGAAACTAGTTTCGTTTTCCATACACAGCTATTTATTATTAAGTATAGTTTTCTATGTACTTCGTACGTGGAATATGAATGTTATTCTGTGATGAGTTCCACATCAAAGACAGCTTCTCAGTTAGTTATCACAATACATGTTATTATCCCATATAAGAGAATAAATTTATTTAAAACAATGTCATGAAGTTTTGTACTTCCCCTCTTGTACCTATTGACCTATCCTGCTTTGACTAAGTTCTGAGTATCTTAATAGTTATAATTTATATACTGTTAAGACTGAATTGTAACTGTTCATGCTACCACTATCTAAGTAGGTACCTACGTATGGTAAGAGTATTTTTTTTTAATTATTTGTTAAATAATAAATATATAATTATTTAACTCATGAACCAAATAAAGATTCTGCATATCACACCATATAATATAATTGATATACTTAATGCGTGTTATAAAAATTACACCAGTCTTTCCTGGATTTGTTCCAAAAAGTGACGAACATTTTCCTTCACCGTTGAAATAATTTCCCCCTTTCCTCTCAACGTAACTACTGGCACAAGGCACGTAATTGTGCGCTTGTTTACAACTCATTAAATTTTATGGGTACCGTTTTGGATCCATAGCTAACAGTATAAAGTTCATTTTACCATTTCACCTTTCAATAAAAAAATCCTTTGTTAGCCGAAATAGTGAATGAATAGGTTCCGTCCCTTACAACCACACTTAATTGTTGCACCTTGTTCAACTTCTATAAAAACGTTGTCAAAGTTATAAAATTACGTTCTTCTGAGAAGTCTGAGAGAATCTTAGCGTCAAAAGATTGTTCATAAAAATTCAATGAACCTAACAACTTGTTAAGTTCGCTATAACTGAGGAAGTGAAAGTCGGCCGGAGTTACGCACGTGCGCGACCGGGAGAGCGCTCTAGAAGGCGACGCAGTAATGCAGCCAATACTTTACTTCTAACAAATAATGTTCAGATCAATTTTTATCAGGAACCAGCGAGGAATACGCAGGAAAAGTATTAGATAAACAAAGCTAGTGTGCCGCGTCACCGGCTGGCGGGCGGGGGCATGCATTCGATCGCTGCAATGGCATCGATCGCGCACGCGGGGTGCGGGGCCCGCGGGCCGCGCGCCCATTGGTCCCACGCGCGAGTCACGTGGGCCGAGAACCGCGCGCCCATTGGCGGGCGCGGCGCCGGCCACGTGAGCGGCGCGCGGCGCGCGTGGCCGGCCAGTCGCGGCGTGACAGCGGGCGCGCTTGTACCGCGCGCGGCCGTGCCGCTCCGACATGAGCCTCCTCGACACGCTGCTCGAGGCGGCGCGCTTCATCGAGTTGCAGGAGCGGCGCCTCCAGGCCGGTGAGTAGCGACAGCTGACCCCATAGTGACCCGCCGCGCGCACGTCCCGGTGCCCCCTGGCCGCCCGAGCGCCGCGCGCGCGTCCAGTCGCCGGCGCGCCGGTGCAGCGAGCCGACGCCCGCCGCTCTTGACCTTGAACAGCACGCAGCCCCCCCCCTCCCGCCGGCTCCACGCGCTCCCGGCGGCCTCGCCCCACGTAAACAAAGGAAGCCTGAAATTTACTCGTCAGGCGCCACGCACCGCACGTCCACCTCCGTTTACTATTAGTACTATTACTGGCTGGTGGCTGCTTGGTTTACTTACTATACTCTGATGCCTGCCGTTATCTGTCGTGTAATCGTGTTCGTAATATCGTACGAGTCCACGCACTCCCAAATGTTTTTATCCGCGCATACAAAAACAAGACAGAAAAAGCCACACGTACAAAACAATCCGTCATAACGTATTTTCCTACGGAGTGGGAGTGGGTGGTAGGTAAACGGTCTGTGCAATGTATACGTGGAGCGAGTTAGTCAACATAACGCATTGCTTTGGCCGAGGCAGGCAGGGGGCGCTCGAGAGTTTGGTCAGCTGATCGACGCGTGTGCCTAGGGGCGGAGAGGGGGGGGGGGGGGGAGTGGTGCGACGTGTGCACACGCAGTGCAAGGCACGGCCAGTGCGCTTCACTATATGCATTTTAAAGTAATTTTAACTCCACATCCTCTCAAAGTGTAGACACATAGGTTTTCCACTGTTTACCTCAAGAAAAACTAGCACAAGGCACGGTTGCGTAACGGTGCGTGCGTTAGTACTTCATAGACACCTATTGTTCTTACTACTCGATGAACGCATTGTCTTATTGTGCATTATCATACCTGGTGGTAACCGCCTCCGTCTATGCTAAATGAACTGCCCCAACAGTTGCCACGTTCTGGTCGAAATTATTTAGCGTAAATCTTGGCTGCAAAACAGCATTTGCCAGCTTCGATTTCAAAATCCCTTTAGAGGTTGCAAATGCTCCTTTGCCAACACAGCAAACAATTTATATCTGCTAGAAAATACATTAGTACCATTTTGTAAACAAACTATTTATCTTATCAGTTAATTAGCGTGTTGCGAAAGACGATTATAAAAACACCAAAACAATGCTATGCTGTATGCCAAAATAATCTTTTGTATTCTTACTTAGCGACGTGTTACGTTGGAGGGGATTCCGCAATACTTTCTTTGTAATGCAAAGCAAAAAATCTTGAATGCACAACTACGCCGCGTCGAAATTAGGGTCTCAAATCCTATTTGATCGTAAAAAGCTTATATTATACTAAAAAGAAAGGTTTATTACCATTATGGTCACACAGAAGGGATGTTGAAAGTAGAATTTACAATTTATTCACCAAAAGATGCTGAAGACATTTTAGTAGACACTATAAAGTCTTCAAATTTATTGCCGTCTGTAAATGTTATTATATGAAAGTAGACTAATGGTCTGGCGTTTATTGGAAGACCTATAAAAGTAAATGAAGAAGGGGGATCCTAAAACCACAATGGAAATTATATGGATTCTATGACTTTTAAATCATAATTTTACACCAAGCTAACGGAAGAAACGAAATCCGAAATAGACATCCTTCTAAAAATAAGTGACGCTAGAATTTTTCTAGAAATGAGCTACTAACATCTGGACTGAATAAGAATTAATGAAAGTAGAGAAAAGTTTCTAGTACTTTCTCTGTAGTTCCATACAATCTGCGTAAACAAAAATCAATTGTCGCATGTATGACAGATCATCACTTGGCAACGGCTCGACCGATTTCGCAGATTTTTTTTTGTTGTGTTCGTATGATATATGTCAGGACAAGGTTTGTACGAACAGCTACTTAGTAATAAACTAGCCCCAATGTGGGCCAGATTAGTACATCAAAAACGTAGATTGGAAGGATCTGAAAATGAAAAATTTGTCTTCCCATAAAAAGTAATTAACATGCTAATAAGTCAACAAAGTTATTCAGAAAGTAATAAACGTTGACCAGGGCGTCAGAAAAGAAGTTCAGTTGTAACACAAGGTCGGTAACACGTTGGTCTGCAAACCGCGTTATCATGTTTGCCCGACACTTATCAGTGGACGCCGCTAGCCAATACTTATGTATAGTCGAATGGCTTTAGTACCGTTCAACGGGCGACGTGACTAGAGGCGAATCACGATACCCTATCTAAAATCAAAGCATCACACTCCTACATTATTCTAATGACGCCAGTGTGACGCTAGTTTGGATTTTGACTTTCCTTTCACACAAATCGACCCCTTGTTTTAATTTCAACACGCATTTACATTATCTTTCATGCTATTAATATGTATTGTTTTATATCAGTTCTGTTTATTTCGACTTAACGTTTTATGAGTGAGCACGCTCCTCATGTAGGTTCCAGCGATTGATATGGTCGTTTCATTGCATCATGAGGTTTCGAACTGCCACTAACATTTTGTAATCTATTCCGTCATGTTATATAGACACTTATCGCGTACCTTTGTGTTATGTAACACTTTGTTACATTAATGTCTCTAAAAGAAAGGTCCCTTTATTTTGCAATTGGTTGGAAGAGAGAACAAAAAATCTGTTCAATTCACTTTGACTGAACAATTTGTATTCATGAGCGAGATGTTCAAAGCCGAAGTTTTGCACACCTTTAAATGAGTGCAGTCCATCGAGTAACGTTCTAAATGCCTTTCAATCCAACCAATCTGAGATTTTTTATGCCAGTAACTTCGGTAATATCATGCAGAACTGCATAATATATGCTGCGTATATATCGAATCCAAAACGCTGTAGCCAAATCTAGCGTGTCTGCAATGAAGTCACGGTTGGTCGACGATATTCTACTGTTCATTATAATACTTTTACGCCGCTTCTAATTAGTGGGCCCCTCGGTACTGGCGGTTAAGTAGGCGCGGCAAACAATCGTATCATCAAGGCTCGTGTAAGGTCGACGCCGCGACGGTACCGGGCGAGCAGAATGGTGAAAGGGATCGCGTGACCTCGCCATCTGCGACTGGTCGGTGAGGACGCGTACGTTTGAGGCGTAGTATATTGAACTTCGGAGGAAACGTCGCGCTGCCGCAGCGATGCGACGCACGCCGTTGCAGACATTAGTCACACAAACGACTGCCTGTGTTTCTACTTGCAGAAAGCCGATAAGATAATCTGAGTGCCTCTACTCGTGGAAATGTCTTCACGTTTGAATATTTAGTAGGTACATATCGCATTATTTGCTCAAATAAATGAAAGACTTCGCCTAAACCAATTGAATAAAATCTTTCACAGATTCAATGCCCGCTTTTCTCAACGTTCCCTGATAAATTCCCCTAAGACATGTTAATATTTTTCCAGGAAACTGAATAGAGAGAGTGTATATCATTTTCTAAATATTGCATATGTATTAGAATTCGACAAACGGTAACTTCAGCCAAATAACGTTAGTTTTCAAAATTTCGAATGATACATATTAACAACATTCTCGCCCGTGTTAGGAGTTGCGATTTAACCATTTGCTTGAGACGATGAGACGTAAGAGTACAATATTTAAACGATATAAACCATATTTTTGCTGTCCTCTTTGACAGTGTATCGCGCAAAAACTAATCTGCAACTTGATTCATACGAATCATTAATCAATCCGTGTCTTGTGTCCGTTCATAATATGTATCTTTTCTATTTATACGTTTTGGGCCTTTGGAAATTGATATTGTATGCTCTGCTTAACGGCAAAATCAATTGCATAAATCAGGGAGCTTTCGCACGACGCAGACGGCTCATATCTCGACATCCGGCGGGTGGATCCCCCTTTCCCAGTGTTTCCACTTCGGCTCACATGTCGTTAGTATCATTAATGTTGTTATTGATTGTTCAAATACGAGTTCTTTCTTTTTTTTGTGCAGAGCTACAAGAATGTTCACTGGTGCTAATTGCATGTTGCCAACTTAAACAGATGGGTCGTGTTTAATTTTGAAGACAGCTTGTGAATTGACATCAGCATACATTCGGTGGGTTTTTGCAGTCTGTCGATTGATGCGTGTGAGAATACCATTGTTATCTTTTTCATTATTGAATTCATTGGTTGCTTGATACATGGAACACTTGATTTAATGGGGCCTCTAGCTTCCAGAAATAGAATCTAGGCACGGTGCTAGGTCGCATCGCAACAACCTGCTAAACCGGCAGGTGTGGTTGCAAAAGGTATAAGAAGAGCGAGGGAGGTATTTGTGCGGCGTGGTGTTCCCCGGGCGCGGGGTGCGGGGCGAGGGGGAGTGCGGCGGTGCCGGGCCGGGCTGCACGCTGCACCGCACCAAGGTCAGCCGCTGCACGCATGCGCGTCCCTCCCCCTACCTGCCACCTTATCGGAACTCGGAACCTGCACCCGTGCCACTTATGCGTTCCTGAGTTGCACTCCAAATAATGTCCGCACCGTCGCGCTAGGAGCGCTTCAACTTGGTGGAATCTTTTATGGTTTGTATTATGTAGAAGATACATTAGGGCTTCGCTTAGTATGTACTTCCAAGATTTTCTTTTTGTTTTTACGAAAAGAACCTTAAGCTCGTATAAACTTTGGTAAGGACAATATACTACGGCACTGCTTTAGACTTTCAGGATGTGCATTGTCCCATGTTGATTATCAAATATTTTTCCTCGTCTAAATTGAGCAACCTTAAACATAGTTTTTGTTTTGTCCAACTCCAAGTCTAATTCAATCAAATAACTTGTTTGTCTGTCTGTGCCCATCAATCATTTCCGCAAGAGATTTAACAGTTCACGTCTGCAGTAAAATGGCTTGACTTGTTTTTTCCGCTTCCGCAAACTGTTCAGGGTTCAGGGTTCCGCAACACTTATATGTATTCGACTATTCTTGGCGTGATCGTCGATAGCTTGACTGTATTTCGAATGTAAGATAAATAAACATAAGCATAGGTACGTGGAGCCGAGATAACACGTGCCACTCGCGCCCCGCGCCGACGTAACACCAAATACTGAACGTTCTGTCGTAAACTTGGAGAAATCCTAATAAGAAGATTAGTACTTCTGGCGTAAGAGCTTCGCTTGATTTACATGGTAATGCGTATTGTGTACATACTGCTTCGAATTATATAGGTACTGCATTTACATTCATAGTCCATACTCTCTAGTTCTGTTCGTTTAACCACGAATAGTTGATGACATGTTCGATATAGCGACTGGTCCTTCGAGCCGGATGCTATAACTGTCCTGACTTTACAGTAATTCTAGCTTCATCTGGGTCAAACTTGTAAGGTTGTAGTTTTCTGCTAAAGTATGTTTGTATGTAAAGGGGAAGTCTGACAATGCTGGCTGCGCCGACCACGTATCATTAGAAAGCTATTCGCCATTGTGGCTCGTGCATAAGGAGCGGCGCGTCGCAGCCGCTACTCGACTGCCTACTCCTACGTTAGTTCGCACAGTTGCGTCGCTCGATTCGGTTGCAATGTTCCATTCACCTTATTCGTCGGCGACGAGGTTCAGTGACTTCGACGCCGACCGACTAACTCCTCAGAACACGTCATCTGCGTGCTAATGCCGCCGCTGTTTCATCACCTACGGCCGATCGCTCGCCACAAAGTTGTTTAAATTCTGTAGGTGTCCCGCGGCGCGGCCGTCGGGGCGACCTCATTTCGCGGGCGACAAGCGAATGCGTCGCGCGCCGTCCATGCAGCGTTATGTAAAGTTGAGAGCGGTGCAGCGGTGAGCGTTGCGCTCGACCGCGTGCGCGCCCCCCGCGGCCCTGCCCCTTGCGATTTCGTTCGCCGTCGGTTTCACTCGCGGCCCGCGGTGCGGGGCCCCGGAGGTCGCGCACCTCCCGCCTCTCCGCCTCGAGACGGAGCCGGTCCGCGGTCCGCAGCGGCCACTCAGTCGTCGAGCGGATTGCGTCGGCGGCGGTCGGCTCCGCGCCTCGCCTGTCGCTGTCTAATCTGATGACCCGCTATCGCGACATGCCGACGCTCACACGACTTGAGTGAATCTCACCGCCCGCGACGTCGCGCTTGCAGTATACCACCGGTCGCGCTTCCGTTTCGGGAGTCTTTAGTGATTTCGCGGCTGCGTTTGCGACGGTCACGAACACGCTCGTAGAGCTGACGACGTCGTGTCGAAAATAGCGTGCGTTATCATCGCGACCTCGGACGGCGAGACGAGATAGCGCGAGGTCGGCGGCACCTGCCCGCGCCGCGCCCCACGTGCCACCACGAGCGCTGCAGCTCACTCACCCACTGGCGGCAATTAGCGAGTGTTCGCGCGACACCCTGCATTGCCCAGCGCCCAGCGCCTGGCGTCCGGCGCCTAGCGCCTGGCGTCCGGCGCCCAGCGCCCGGAGCCCAGCGCCCGGCGCCCGGACCCTCGCGCTGTCTCATCTCGCCCTGGCGCTCATAGAGCACAATCTTGGATTTTTGCAATTGACGTTCGGAGCTAAGCTAGATCGTACTATCAACTCCTGACTGGGACGGCTTTCCAGAATATCATCCAACCGACTTTAGACGTGGGCGCTTACCTGAGAAGTCAGATTCAGGCAAATATTCTATCCACCATATAAACTGAATTCTTATAGGCACTATATTCGTAACGATGCGATGATTAGTAATGTGTGTAGTCGACTGTAATGTTATTGCAATCATTCCTTACGTAACAACGTTATTGATATTGATATTACAATGGTATCTTTATCGCTACGTGGTGTAGGTATGATCGAGCACCTCGACAAATTTTCCGGATAGTTCAAAACATCACAATTTACATTTTGGTCAATACTTGGCCAATATCAGGAGGCATGCTCACATTGACGTCATTTATTGCGTGGATTATTTACGAATTTTCCTCTTATCATACGCTTTTATGTCTTAGGGTCTATAGAAAATTATCTAGCTAATAACGTTTAAAGAATTCAGAGAAAAGTATTCTTGTGGTCCGTGGTAGAAGACTTGAATTCAATATCAAAATAAACTTTATTTGTAAACATCAATCATCTTGAAGATATTATGCTACAAACAGATAGCGCCGTAGACAATTTTAATTAATATAAACCTCAAATCAGTCACTTGAGGTAAAGAAAAAAAGAAAGAAAGAAAATACGTTTATTTGCGGTAAACATGACGCAAAGAAAGAAAATAGATACAAAAAGAACAAGTACGGGGAACATATGCGTCACATCCACGCAAAACGGCCACCGCTCAGCATAATGCTGCGACCCTATTCGAGACAGAGCCCCAGCGCTGGTTTTCAGGTCATAAATAGTGTGTCGATATATCTCCCCAACATTAGATTAATGGGAATTACCTTAGCAGTGTAGTTTTCCTACATACGTTAAGAAAAGCCATCGTGAGGGGCTCCAAGATCAAATTGTAGGAAAATATTTCATCCATCTGCAATCCAATCATCGCATAGCAGTAGCACGGCTAATAGAAGTAGTACACATAGATTAGGCATGTATTTGTATAATTCGCATTGCGCCGGTAGGTAAGTATAGTTACATAAAATAAACACGGACACGTGTCGTCGTTTGTATTCGCTTATATAACCCGCGCGTGTGTACGCTAGCCTACGTTCGCCTCGATATGACTGAGCCCTTACTGGAAATTGTCGTGGAAATTATTATTGACCTACGTCTTGCTCATGATATCCTGGTTCAGTTCTGACGTGTGTATGTCATTTAGAAATAACATGATCGATCAACTTTATTTTGTTACTAGCTGTTGCCCGCGACTTCGGCTGCGATCTAGGATGAAAATTCGCTGTGTCCATCCCTAGGTCATGGTCTACCCATGTGCCAAACTCATCAAAATCCGTTCAGCCGTTTTAGCGTAAGAGCGTAACAAACAACGAAACTCACTTTCGCATTTATAATATTAGGATAGGATTATGTTCTTCTAGCTTTGAAATAACTGCAAAATAATGGAACATTAATTCTTATCTGAAATATATTCAGTTTTGATAACAGTTCTAAAAACACGTAATTATCTATCCCCACCAACTTTCATGATGTAGACTTTTCCGAAGCGGCGATTGTTGTTGTATAACTGTCGTTTGTTATTGCTTTTCCACGATAACAGTACGCTTACGAGGCACGTGTACACCGATGGTTGTGACCAAACCGATAACGTTTCCCACTTCATTTTACGAATAGTCCAACATCTGTTCGCTTTTCTTTATTTTGTCACGCTCTAATGGTTATTCGCGTCTAAGCTTCCATTCAGTCTTGGTCTGCGTCATCTAGTCAAAAACACTAATCGATTCGCTTTTTAAAAGTTTCAGTGATGAAAAAATTCTGTCAACATTTCGTATCTTACATTTTTGGCTTAAACTTATTTAGGTTTTATTGTATAAACATAGCGGAACATCCGTTAACATGATTGTCTAAATAATATCAAATTTGATGTAGGCTTAATTAAAAAAAATTAAAGGATACATTCAATTTTGTTACATCCGTACAAAAACAAACTTTTCATTTGTATTGTACTCGTCGCACCGAAACACATTTCCGCACGTTCTTTTGTTTGCCGATGGAAAATCCAGTATGTCTGCCAATTCGGTCGGCCGCAGTACCAGGGCCGCATGATGTGGGAGGAGGTACAACTAGCTGTCAATGTCTGTCGGTGGCAGGCGCGCGGGGTGCGGGGAGGGCGCGGCGCATGCACGTGCCCGGCGGATCGTGCCATGCGTTCGACGCCCTCCCCGCACTTGTTGAGCGCCGCGTAGCAGCCGCGCGCTTCGCTGCCACCGGCAGCACCTAGGTCGCTCGCACTTACAACACCCATTCTAACTAGCACCTTGCCTTGCTCATGCATGCCCCATCTCATTCTTGCAAATTTCATTCCGCGTAGGAATTGAGTCTATTGATTTCACTTGGTATTTCCTAAAATGCAGGGTTACGCCATACAACTGATACAACGCGCATACGTGTATAGTACGACTCAATGAATCATAGCATCGAATTAAACTTAAGGAAATGAAAATAATCTGGACCAGGTAAATGAGCAGTAAGAGTTGGCAAAATTTTGGAACGACTTTCCTTTCAAAGCTTTATACTTTTGGATAAACTTTACATCACAAGATCACAACTGAGAGTTTTTCATTGTTTTGTGCTGAAACTTTTCTTATTTTTTCCAACAAACTCATTGCACGAACAGTTACCCTACGACAGAACTCTTCAAGTCACTTTACTTTTTGTCTATAGCCCACGGATCTTTTAATCGTTTCACAAACTTATAACAATAAGCTCTGAACGTCAATTGACTTATACAATCCTTTCAAACTTCGTAAACGTACCGTATCGTAAAAGTTTTTCTTTGGTTTCTTCAGAAAACTTCTGCAGAATTTAAACAATGAATAAGTGAAAAAAATATAAACATAAGTAATCAAGAGACTGTTGTACAACTACTGAAGTTAAACATGAATAGGACGCAAGTGAGAATATGACAAGGGACATATGAGGACTGGTAGTCGTAGTTAGTTAATGTAGTGGCCCATTGTAGAATGGGTATACTTATGGAATCCACCGAAGCGAAACTGGGCACTGCCGGTTACCGGAGACGTCGCGTGCAGCCAGAACTGTTCGGCGCGATGGCAGCCCCCGGGGAGTACTACGCCGACGCGCTCCACACCATCGCGATCAACACCAGGGAAACAGAATTCGGCAGCATCGTCGAGCCGATACCAATAACGCTCAAAGCATACAAGCAGCTCCAAGTACACGGGCATGCCGTCAACGGTTATGGGTTCCCACAGCAACAAATGATCACATCGTTGGTCGGTGCTTCTCGAGTCCCCGAAGTTGAAAGGCCCTCCATGAGCCAGAACTTTGTACCGAGCCCCATCAAAGAAGATAGCAAAGACGCTCAAATCCGGCCACCCCCTAAGAAGAAGTGGATTAAAGAGTATCTAGGTGAGTTATACATAAACAGCGATCCTACTTACTACTTTATCATAAAACATGCAGTTTTTTTAGATAACCCTTTCAATTTGTCGAGGTTGTCGTTGCGTGCATCTTTATAATGGTTATATGAAATACTCTGTATGGAAGGTATTTAGGTAATCAACATTATAATTAGGTGAATGAATTCCTTCCAATTTATGAATGAATTTCTTACTATTTTCTCGATAATCCAATATTTGACATGATTGTTCTTTCTATGGACACTCTTGTATCCGTTTAAAGTAACAAACAATTAAAGACTTCTCCTGAAACTCTTCAGAGCAGCCGAAGTGACAATAATTTATTTATTTATTAAAAGGTTAGCCTACAATTTTTTACACATTTAATTTAAAAGTACACGGTATAAGTGCAACAATATTGCTTACAGGCTAACACCACATGTACTATAATTATATTAAGATTTTACATTTTTATGACTGCAATTAATTGGGAATAATACGAATGATACAAATAATGTAAAAAACAAAGCATAAATCTAGCAATTTAAAACACAAATCAAGAATCTAATTAAATTACATTAAATAAAAATATTAAAATTGTATAAAAACAATTTATATAGATTGGTAATAGAGTGACAGATAAAAAATAAAATCAACAATTCAATTGTTAACCGATATTTGAAAGTGATCCAAATTTCAAATTGTCCACACGAGTGCATTATTTGACCTTGCCGCATAACCTCGTCTTGTTTTTCAACAGAATCCAAGAGCACGACTGATACGCATATTTATTTTATGAATCTTTATTACATTATGCATTGTCAATCATTATTATGTTCGTTGAACCTTCATTACTATTTTATTTATTTATTTTTTAATGGAAAAACAAACAGTTGCACAATAAGAAACAGTCGTAATATCTTAATTATTTAATTTTAAACAAAGATCGATCGAGATTTTGATTGAAGTTAGATAATTTCATAATCTTAATTTATCCATTGACTTTAGTCAATTACAGCCGTTTGGATTTCTCTAAAAGTGTCTTCAAGTCTATTTCGATCAGTAAGTTCTTGTTTTATTCAATTCTGCGTAGTAAGTCTTCCCATTGTTAAGTACTATTATCTTAATTTACATGTCTTTAGATATTCCTTTAATTTGAATAAGGTACTTAGTCATCTATATTATCAAATGGTGTAAAATACAATGTATCCTTTAGTAAAGGTTATTTGTGATACTCTTCGCACATAAGAGAAAACATTGTACGTTTGAAAACGGGTCACTCTAGTATGTTGCCCGTAGTAAGCAGCGACCTAGCAACATTACTACTGCACTGTATCGAGCTAAGCTGCTAAGAGCTGAGATTGTAGTAAGATAAAACCGCAAACAATGAAGGCTTACATTCAGTCGTTGGTTATTTAGCAAAGTTATTCTTTACTTTTTTTTGTTCACAACGTTTGTATTTTGCTTCGACTACGTACCTAAGTGTTTGTTTCAATTGACAAGTGACCTTACTCGAAAAAATTGTGTATATTTATTGCTAAAATGCTACCTTCTCTGTTCATAAACTTTATCAAATACTTTCTACATTATTTGTCCAATTGTAACGGTAATTAACAAGCATGCCCTTCATTCAAATTAGAAATAATACAAAATCTTAACCCTCCTTTTTTAATTCGCCGTAGTCGGGTAAAACATAAATGCTGGTTGGTTAGCGCACAACACACATCAACGGCTGGACAGATTTGCCTATTTTTTGTTTAAAAATGTTCGTAATAATAGTCCGAATCAGGTTTTTATGGGAAAAATATTCTGAAAAGCTTTCAAGAAAATTGGAAATTTTAGGAAATCTAAAAGTGCATTTTCTTGGGAATTTTGTATGAATTATTGAAATTTGGACAGGACAACATCTGTTGGGTCAGCTAGTTAGAAATAAAAATATATACAGTATAGATAAATTTAAGTTAAATTAAAAGTGTTACAAACGATCTCATTACGTGGAAATGCTTTAATACAAACGGTATTGTATTAGGGCAGCATAACGTATGAGGAAGAGAAGCCACAAACCAAAACTCCGAGGTATTGCGTGTGTACTGGAAGTCAGCGTGTTGCCGTCAAGGCGTTCTTCTTCCCAAGGTCGTAAATATCGTAGTGTATGTGATGTTGTGTCCATATGTCGGTCTTGTATAGATGTGCGTGTTCCAAACTCGCTTTCCTTCGTGACCTCACATCTATAAAATATTTTCCTCGAGACTGCTACTATGGCTTTTTTATTATTGGGACCAGACAACCGTCAGCATCCTAACATGGCCGTGCATCTTTTCATGATTGTCAAAAAAGTTGGCCCTTTGAGTGAAAGACGGCGATTTTTGAGCTGAATTTACAAAAAGTAGTGCAGAATCCAAAAAAAATGTGTCGGGCGTATCCTTATAAGAAGTCGAGGTTGTTGAAATTATTGCGAGATTAACAATGTAGGACGTTTCCAAGTACCAGATACTTTATCTATTGTATTTGTTAGAGTTGCAGTTTTTACTACAATCAATCGGAATGATTGTAACTTCGTAAATAGTGTTTCGAATGACGCACTGCACACCTCGCGATATTTTTCAATGGTCGAATAGTTTGAATATGTTAACAGATAAGACTAAGAGCAGCTTCAGTGAACATTAATTCTATTTATTCGAGTTTACTCTTAGAATAAAATTGATTTTGATAATTATAAGGCCCAAGGTTTGGACATTTTATGAGGAGTATAAACTTATATAATAAATTGTTTAACCGTCTTCCAAAAAGGAGGAGGTTATATGTTCGGCTGTTGTTTGTTCACCGATTCCTCCGTCAATTATGGACCGATTTTGAAAATTATTTTTTTGTTTGAAAGGGTATACTCTCGAGGTGGTACCATTGCCACCAAATCAGAATCACATTTTATAGGCAAACCTATAACAATTTGCGTATTTTTTATAGTAACTCGTGCATTTTCTCGGAAAGCACCATTCGGTGAAGTGGAACTGATGATGGAGACCACAGATGGCCACCGGAACAATATCATAATAAGTATTTAACGGGTTGCGATTCGATTAGGTACTTTAATGTGGTTGCTAAGCAATTTATGCTCGTCACTATGCATATGGTGAGTGGCAGTTCTCTTGGTTCTTATCAGGAGAACTTCTCAACAATCAACATCCCAGCATCGGGAAAAGCAATATTTCGTAAAAGGTGATGAGCAGTTAACATTACGCTATTGTAACTTAGATAAATTAAAAACTGACCCACTAAAAACAGAAAAATAAAAAACTTTTTATATAAAAAAACCGTCTTCCAAAAATAACACTACAAAGTGAAAAATAACTTTAATTTCGAAAGTCGGTGGAAAAAAACTAAAATACAGATCCAAAGACACCGACTTCCGAAATTAAAATTGTTTTTTAATTTGTAGTGTTATTTTTGGAAGTCGGTTATTTTATTAATAAGTTCTTATTGTAACGGCAACGCGTCAAATTTTTTGGTTGATTTAGATGAGAATGATTGATCATTCTATGAATTATGGTAAATAACTTGAGGCAGATGCAATAACAACGTGTATCTGCAATAAGCCAATAACTATAGAGGAAAATAATGGCAATATTTTACGTAATAACTAGCGGATGTCGCACACAATGAAAGTCGTAATCCAATAAGATGGCCGACGTGTGTCAGCGTGACGTGTCGGGCGGCGCGGCGGCGCACGCTTGCGTAACAGACATAATTACATCGATTTATGAAGTTAATCTCATAAAACTATGTAATTGTAAACTTAACAGGGGGCCTAAAATGGACGCTTTGGCAGAATCATAATATGATCTGCGTACAATTCATACATCCCGCAATTCATCTGTTTGACAGCTGCTATTTGACATTAGACTTCAATATATCAATTCTTATTTTGTGGACCATTTTACGAAACTCCTTACAAAACTGTCAAACTGATGAATTGCGGGATATGAATTGTACGCAGATCATATTATGATTCTTCCAAAGCGTCCATTTTAGGCCCCCAGGTATATGCAGAGGTTCGCGACACCATTGCCACCGTGCTTTGAGTCAAGGCTTCACCTCTTCACACCAAAATCCTAACTACAACTTCTAGCATCTTCCACAAGTAAATAAATAAATGTTACATTTGATGTTTTCGTTACTTTTCGTTTTAAGGCTTCTTGTAGTTTCGCACTTTGATAATGAAGCCATTTTTCAGTAGGTATTGTTATTCTGTCGCTAACCTCATCGTAACCTTATTTGTTTTCATAAACATTATCTTATCGGGTTTTCTTTTGTTTCACTCTTTCAATACGGTTAGCTCTGGTCCGCACGTCACACACGAGTAATGAGTATCACTTCATTAGATTGTGTGCTCTTTGTGTTTGTAATAACGCCTATATTGTGGTCATCTGTATGTATTCACTGTACACAAACTTTATCGTCAACGAGATACACGCTTGATGCTACCTATCTTTGTTCTAGAACTAACTTCATTACGGGCACGGGGTGACCTCTACTGTTAATGGTGTCTTGATTAACGCTCTTCATTTTGCTGTTATTCTGGCGATTACGTAATACGAAAGAGATGATTGATAAGAGATATTCTTTGTTGCTTTTTAACACGTAGGTAGTAGCTAAACGTGCTCATAGAGTATTACAGATCTGTCATTATCTTCTAACTGGTAATGCCCAGTTCAGATTGCCAAGGCAAATCTAATTGTTGTCGAGTGCGCTACACGTGTCGTGCGATTGTCGCGTAATGAAGCGTTGTAAAAATGTGGAGCAAGCCGCCGCGTATTGGCGAGGTTATTGACATTGAGATAAAATATACCACACCTCGAAATTGTAACACTTTGTTCAGTTTATGGCACGCTAGCCGTTAATGCTCGCTTTCGTTGATGTCTAAAGTATTGGTCCTTTTATTCTGGTCGTCTGATCCTTAGTACGTTTATTTTCAGTATGATAGATATCATGTTTAAAGGTTACAAAGGGTACAAGCATGTCCCTCCTATCCTTATTTCTCGAAAAATCCGTAAGTTTTCAAATGACTCAAAGCCTTAAAAACGAGTAGTGTTATGTATGTTAAAACTCGCCAGAGTACAAAAGAGTTAATTTTATTGTCCCAGTCCGGTGTACTTGGAGGCAAGGTGTCAGTATGTATGTGCTAGCTAGGTAGATTGTATATCCTACCCCCCTCCTACTCGAGAGCGCGTTGCAGCGGCCGGCGATGCGTTCGGGTGAGTTCGTGCCGCGTGACGGCTTGTCACGTGCCGATGCCGAGCACACCTCTCCCCCGCCGTGGGACCTCCCCTCCACCCGCGCTGGCCAACCGCCCCGCTTATCACTTCCAGACCCGGAGGCTCCCGCAGCCCCCTCTGCACTCCCTCCTAACTGAACTTGTGGCCCTCTCACTACTCTATATTCAATTTATTACACGTAACGCTTTTGTTCAGTAGCAAACCGTATCTACTTATACCTACATACTCACACATAAGTACTATGTCTAAATGGGTACATCGTGATTACTACCTTCGGGTTAGAGATAATATTTTTCTCGTGAAGTTGGGATTCCAATAAAATTCAGATAGTCTGGTTTACATTTTGAAATCTGGCTCCGACTAGATATATACATAGTACTTACATTTGTCTTTATTGCTATCTACATGTTCAATCCTTAGTAAATAAAGGATAAAGGTATAGGATCAGGATAAGGGAAGCCGATCTTAGCATTAATGTTAACCTAATTAAAAAAAAACTAAATTTTGGGTAATCTGGAACTGGAACAGTCACATGTGGTTTAAAGAAAAGGATATGTCCTAATAGGTCCTGTTCCTAAAAACTTTATATTTTCGTTGACATGCGCAGAACTACAAATACTATAGATGCACAAATTATAAAACGGGGCCTTGAGGAAAAACTCGGTCAAGTCTCAAGTCCATATAATGTGACATAATTATGTCAAATTGCAATATGTGGAATGCAAAAATTCGTGATTTTTATTTTAAGAAAGTGAGGAAACCAAACCTTGTTTTATAAAAGTTTTCAAACAAAAAGAAAATTTGTACGACTGCGAAATCCACCGATCCGACTCAAGAAACCATTCAGGCATTATTCTGAAGTTACTCAAAACAGTTTAAAAGCAGTAAGAGTGAAATCCAAGCTACAACTTTTACCATTGTTAAAGTTCGCACTTGTTTTAAAGCTTCTCTGAAAACGGCATAATAACCCCCGTACCATTTATATAATGTCGTTACTCAAGAGGCACGTGCACTTCGTGTAGGTACTACAATTTTGAAACATATTTTGTAACATTCTGGCTTAAAAGAGCAATCTTTGAAATATCTAACTGATGAAACATATTCTAGGCTCACTGAAATTTCTGCTCGTTTAAGTTTGTGATTTCATGAACTTAGATGACTGTTAGTTAGTTTACACTTAACTTATTGATAAGCAGGATTTAAAAATCAACCCCTTTTTGAAAAAATAGTCGTAGTACGGTTAGTCTAGTCTAGAAAGTTAGGTTTGGTTAGGTCAATCCCCCCGCTTGACCAGACGGGGTCCGCAGAAGCGGGCCGGAACCAGTCGGGTGCTGCGTTGAAAAGCCTCCGGTGCAGGTGTGCGACAGCGCGAGGCAACACAGGATAGTTTTAGTCAGTAGAAGTCTCAAAGACTCCGACACATCCAAGAGGATTTCCACTCCGTTACCAAAACAGAAAAGGTTAGGTGGGAAAGTTAGGTTAGGTAAAATTTAAGGTGAGCTCGTCAAAAATATGCGTGATGAAACAACATTAAAGACCACGCTAGCGTTTCTAACTGATACCAAAAAGTAAAACATCAGTAGCTTCGCAGAAATTGATCACCGTTTTGCAAGCCACATTCTGCATACAACCAACGCCTATTTGGTGCTGGTATTTTAAATACCGGTTTCAGATCAGCAACAGATGCACATAACATCGATACCGGTTCACTAGTGTCTGGAATCACAGTTTCACTTGCACGTGTGGGTGTCCGCGTCGTGGGAGATGGTCGGTGTTTGCGTGTTTGTTGCTTGTAGGCGCGCGCCCGCCATGCGCAATTGTACCAGGCGGGCATAATCCAACAAGAGGTGTTTGGTTTCTTTTATTTTAGCGTAGTAGTAATACCTGTGGATTAATGCTGCTTGTATCTAGAAATGCTTTTGCTATGAATTTGATGAGACTTTTGGATTAATTTTATTTAATTTGGGTTATAGTTAATCAGAAAGATTAATATTGGTATAAGCGTCGTCCAAGCCTTTCAAACTTTGCCAAAAGCTTCTTTCTAATATTT
The DNA here is from genome assembly GCA_948098905.1 of Tiliacea aurago. Lineage (NCBI taxonomy): Eukaryota > Metazoa > Arthropoda > Insecta > Lepidoptera > Noctuidae > Tiliacea > Tiliacea aurago. Next base: position 20,143,926 of record OX402596.1, read on the forward strand.
ATATCAGTGAACGGGAAAATTTATATAGAGCGAATTTCAGCGAGTTTGAAAAACCTTTATTCCGAATTTCTATGCAAAAACATTATTATGTGTAGTTATAATTATCATCAAGATTGCGCTTGAGTAGGTAGGTAACCAAATTCAAACTTCAACCTACTTGAACTTATAATTTGATGATTAATAAGAAAATTAAAACGAGGTAATTGATTAAAACGATGTTATAAACCGACTATATTTAAATCCACGCTATATTGAAAGCAGCTTTGCATAACATTTATTATCATTACTCTGACTAAACATAATATTTTATGTTATTTACGTCATCTCACGGCTACAACCTTGCTTTCCTGTCCAGTCTTCAAAGGTTCTCAAGGGCGAATCTCAGCGGCTATATAAACCCCCTGTGAGGTTGCCAGAAGGCCAATGACGCACGTTACTGCTGCCCCTACCCGGCCACTACCTACGCGCTCATTCTACCCTGGTACTACCTGCAATTGACAGCCAATAAGCCTACATAATTTTTTAATTCGATCATTGGACAGGTTGCCGATTTATATGTTTGTTTATCGAGGAACAAAATATTATATAATTTTTCTATCAATGGTACCTTTTACGTCGCAGAGATGCGAGCGAGCGAGGCTGATGATTTCGACAATAATAATTTTATTTCTTCACTGTATTGAAATCTATCTAAAATGGTTTAGACCTGATTGAATAAGTAAATTCTCACCGTTACAAAATATTGTTTTCAACTTATGGTTCTCTCATACTAATGCAATGAAGTCAGTTTCTATCAGAATACTGAATAATTTAATGCTATTTTTCTCAAGTGTTGACATTTTCAAGTTCAATAGTCGTGTAAGTGATTCTACTCAATATTTATAGCCTAATTCCGTATATATATCAGCATTTTGTCAATATTTTTCAAATCTTTGGTCATTGTTCTTTTCTATTTCAAGAATAATTTTCAGATACGAGTATAAAATGTTGGGGCTTAACAAGCGTCGATAAATAGTTTATCAAGAAGAATTTTCAATTGTTAGGTAATAGAGATCCCATTAATATGACAATCTTGCAAAAGATGTACTCCTAATCCTTGTTGGGCACTAAATACACGTCCAAGAATATTTAGTGAAATCGAGACCTTATAACCTGGTTCGACCCTTGTTTTTTTCTCTCGCAACCCTGGCAGAACCTCTCATGACCCCTACAGTTGTTAACTGCTACAGTTGTTAGCCCCTACAGTTATTTGTGGTTCGGCACCCTAAATTTAAAGATCAGATTATGGTCAAGAAAGTGGACATTTCTTACGATTTTATCGAAACCAGTGACACAAATATCTACACTTTCAAATGTCTTGATAGCAACCCTTATTATTTCTGAAGAACGGAACAAAACTTTCTTTTGCTAAGAAAACATTGCGTAGACTTCATTGCCTATAATGTGCTTAACTTTTAGTTTTGGGACCATTTGCTTTCTTTCTTTTATAGTTTGCATTTTGAGATCCGTCCCCGATTCTCGCTATTCTCTTAAATCTGTGATTGTGGACTATTTTTCAAATTGGTGAAATATATTTTTGTAGTCATGTTTTTGTCACCGACATGCGACATGTAACTTCATTGTATCTGATGTATGATAAAACGTCGTCACAGATTGTGCTAATAATTATGATGCGTAAAGAGTGCCAAGACCTAGTTCATTCAAAAAAGTAAATTACTGAATTGAAAATACATTAGAACGATGAAACGATGGTAATCTTTGCAAAACCCTCAGGCTTACCATGCCCCCACACCGTATAACCTTATACCTAACTTAGATGTAAAAATATCTGTCATAAGTTCATAACTTCTATAAAATTACATACGAGTAGTTCATAACTCTATGTTGTCCACTCTCTTGTAGAAATTATAAAATACCGCCTAACAAAACAACGGAATTTTACATTGAAATGTATGGAATGATTTTCAATTATTGAACAAGGTTTCAAGTAAATTCATTGATTCTAAGTTGGATTGCTATTGACTACACTAATACATATTATTCTAAAATAGAAAGTTTCATATTTGTAGGTCAAGTCTCGTGGGGTGGTGTTAATAACCCCTTATTTACGTTATGGGGGAGAAGTCCTGAGTAGAAGCCTCGTTGATCTAAGTTGATTCTCTGAAGGCAGCACTACAAAGTCGGGATATTTGTCAAAGTCACGAGTGCAAAATCCTAGGCCACACGTCTAGGACACATTTGAACAATTCTAATTCATATTGAATACTATTGAATAAATCAGTCAATAACCACCTACCTTATAAGTTTTCCTATTATTTAGTTCGTGGTTTGTGTACTTTCTTCAATTATAGAAGTGAACGTAGTTCCTTATCTTTGTGATGAAAGTTGATCAACATCATGCTTATTAACTTTATTTTCATGTTGAAAATGTTTTATTTGAATCAAAACGTGTTGATGAAATGTTTTATTACAGTCATGATGGCTCTTCTTTTGTGACCCATTATTTCGAAAAAGCGATAGTCAGCTGTCTCAAGTGATGTTTTTATTACACGTGTGCAGATTTCTATACATATCTTCACAGCAATAAGTTGAGAAAGATCGAAGAGTTGCGGACACCACCAGCCCGTATTAGGTACCTATGATCACACAATCTGGTCAGTGGGTCGTCTTAGGGGCGGAGTTATAAGAGTTGGAGTATAATTTTTTTTTCTTGGTGCTCACTGAAAAAAATTTTTATTAAAGAATTTTTTTTGGGAAATCTAACTATTTTATTGCAGTATCGGGTTAACCTTCTCCATAAAAACCATATAACTTCTGAGATATGGGCCTTCGATTTTTTTTTTAATTTTATATAAAGCTATCTATATTTCCAAAATGGTAGTTCGGATGAGAATATTTTCTGGAAAGAAATTTTTGCTCCCCAAAATCTGAGAACGTAAGTAAGTAGTAAGTATTCTCCTCTATTTGTCCTCAGATGGTGTGATCTATATACTATGTGATTAGGTCATATGTATAGGTGTATATATTTTCTACTAGCTTCTGCCTTTTTTTTTTTTGGGTGGGAAATTATCAAATATCTTCTCCCGCTCTGGGCTGAGCGGGAGGGCGTGTCAGACTTTTACTGACTAAAACCCACCCGTGTTCCTTCCGTTGCCTGTGTGCCGGGGCCACGATGGGACTTATCGCCACAATTGTGGCGTGCCCTGCGCTGGGTTGCGACAATCGCACTCTCCATGCCGCCATGAGATCCCGCCGGAGCTTCGTCCGCTGTGCCGTGATTTCTCGCGGCAGCGGAGTTTCACCCTGGCCTTTCGCCTCCTCGCGCCTCTCCCAGATGTGCGCGAGGACTTTTGCCTCCAGATCCCACGGCGGCAGACCGGCAAGGAGGTTCGCCGCCTCACGGAAGACCATGCGGTAACCCCGTACCAGCCTGATGGCCATGACCCTTTGGGACGCGTTCAACCGCTGGGCTGGTCGCAGCCTCAGGGACCGCGCCCACACCGGTGCCCCGTCAACAACCATGGACCGCACGATCTCCGCGTAGAGCCTCCGGCAGGAGACGTTTGGACCCCCTAGATTGGGCAGAAGCCGCTTACAGCCGCGGTACAGTAGGTACCTACTACCAGGCAAACCAGTGAAGCCTTATAACAAATTTTACCATATACAATGTACATACATTTTGGCAAATAAAGAATTCATTAATTCACTCATTCATTCATTCAATGTTTAACAACGTTCTATTATCCAATAAATGTTTTATTCTTTATTTTAATAATCATTGACAAATCATTTTTTTATTTAATTTTGGGACTTTTATATAAAAGTAATTTAATTAATAGAGCGCATGTACAATATGAATGCAGTGATGGATGGTGAAGTGTTTCCAGTATTGGACGGATCGATAATATTTATAATGACTAATATAAAGAATCTAAAAGGTGACGGTGCTCGTTACTCAGGCCTTAGTCACCCAATCGACATTTTATAATAGGTACATGGAACTCATGACTAGAAATACTTAATAAGAAGCAGTAATAGGTCCTTTGAGATACGAAGTCCATCATTATTGTTCAGACAAAGTTATCGAGTATTGAGCGAGGCTGTTGATTTCGACAATTCTAATTTTATTTCCTCACTGTATTGAAATCTATTTGACGTGAATGAATAAGTAAGTTGTCACCATTAAAAATATTGTTTTCAACTTTTCGTTCTCTCATTCTAATGCAACGAAGTCAGTTTCTACTAGAATATTGAATAATTTAATGCTATTTTTCTCAAAAGTATTGAAACTTTCAAGTTCAATAGTCGTGTAAGTGATTCTACTCAATATTTATAGCCTAATTCCGTATATATCGGTATTTTATCCATACTTTCCAAATCTAATAATAATCAATACTATACATATTATTATGTACCTTTAAATAATAATAATAAGTCCTGTAAGATAAGAAGTCAATTGTTATTGTTCGTACTGCGTTACTGAAGTATATTAAGCGTAAAGCCACCGGCAGAAGCAAAAAGCTAGGTGTTACCAATATAAATAGCCAAGCTCTTCATTCAGATTATGTATCATCTTTACGTAAAATATTTTTCTAGTAGATAAGTAGGTACACTGTGTAGGTATTCTAGATGGCATTTAGTCTTTAGCTAAACGAAACGAAAACAACATTGTTATTTATGTATATCTCTCGGACGTGATATAATAAACGTCCGCGATATGTATCTATCTGTTATTAATAGTGATTCGTCGAAGTTCTCGATAATAATTTTTTTATCTGTAAAAAATACGTTTTTTACCTACGCGAACAAGATCTATAAACCCGTATATTTGTCTCGTCGCTCAACAAAACAAACCCAGCCCAATCTAGTAATAGCAGACGCGAGTCATTTTACGGGCCGGTAACGACGCGACTTGTTTTTCTGGCACCTCGCTGAGCAGCTGATTTTCGGCGTGGCAACTGTTAACGCCAAACAAACTAAAAGCACGCGCGCAACCACATGTGCTGACGTAATTTTATCGTCAAACCACGCCCCCGCTTCCGTCTCTTTCAATACACTCGGGCAGATCCTCTGTCTCACTCGGCATTGCAGCGTGACTGATTATCTTTAGTTTTACTCTTCTATGAACTTTACTGCATCTGCGTAAAGTTCACTATCGCGTACCGTTACTATCTGAAAGTAAAGTGGGATGATGCCGGCTCATTCACTCTGATGTCGCTGTTTCATTCACACGGCTGTATTGAACGCTTGCGGAATATGTTCGCCTGGTAGTTTACCGCCACGGACTGCAGCCGTCGACGAGCGGTTGACACGGGTTTGACAAGTGTTGACCGACCTAGAATGGCCTTCTCGTTTCTAATAGGACCTTAGTAGACTGATGATCAAGTTTTCGTAATCATAATTTGGTCCAAGGTAGTAAGTTGCGTATCTATAAAGCTCCTTCTGACGTGTCACCTTTGTTTACAGAGGAGGAGCCGAAGTCGCCGGTGTCGGCGCGAGTGGTGACAGGGCTGCCGGTGACGCCGCGCATCAACGGCGTGGTCCGGCCGACGTCGCCGGTGCCGGTGGTGCCCCCCTGCCTCCCCGCGCCCGCCATCGTTGCGCTCGAGCCGGTCCCTGCGGTGACCGCACCACCTCCCGCATCCCTCCTCGACTTCGCACAAGAACATTCCAGGCCGCGAACGACGAGTAACAGTCATGGGTATGTTCTCCTAGTAACAGCGGTGTCTGAAACAGCTGGAGATTCGCACGACACGCGATTATCGTCGTTGTTTTGCTGTCGCTAAAACTTTTAAGAATGTTTTCATTTTCAACTCTGCGTTACGACATCATTTTGTTTGTATTATAACGATCTTGTTGTTGTAGATTGAAAATATTTTTTAATTAGGCAAATTAATTGACCGCTTCTTTATGATTATCAGCTTTAAACGCTAACACAATTTGTTGTTTTCAAATATTCAGTTATAATTTAATTAAATTAGTATAAGTTCGGTACCCAGTAGATTATTGTTGACTCAGTTTTTTTTTGGAACTCTTCATGAAATGGGACTAGGGCTATGGGACAACTGACAAAGTATCTCCAACAATAAACCTTATACTCTACTCTCTACTGAACTTCGGAAGTCTTCCATAGATTAAAAAAAGCTTATTGATGCTGACGATAAAAATAACTAAAATCTTAGGTTTGATAGAGCCTTTTTTTGGCTTCAGTTACTAAAATACTGTCGAATCACTAATGCAAATGAATCGAAGTCATGCGATTGACATTGATCATTGACGAAGACATGGAGCACAAAAAGCGATGGAGACAATACATCAAGCGGTCCAGTTAACATGTTTATTAAAAAGAATGAGAACACCTGGTAATGCAAGTCTACCTCTTAGGATTTACACTTGCGTTATTTACAATAATTATTTTAAATGAATTAATAAAGTAGATGTAAACAGCGGGGTAATTGCGTAACACCATTACAGTAGCAATGGGTTTCATTCTGACAGTTCAACAACATTCATTGCGTTATTTACGTTGTTGAGCAGACAAATTTTTCGAACATATAAAGCAATAGATTAGAAATATCCTTCCAAATTATTCAGAGTGTGATAGATAGTGTGTTGCACAATTGGGGTGCTGGTCTTAATGGAAGTTGTAATTTCATCCTTGTATGTCATCCTTGCAATGTTATGTTGTCCTAGTATAAGCGCATATGGTGCTTTTATTTTTCAGTCGATTGTTGTGGCAAGGTTTGGGATAAACAAAAACCATGAATTGAATACCTAATCTTATTAGCTAGGGTTTTGTATTCATCAGCGAATAAGTCCTTGTCACTATCAGTATCTTTATGCATCATTCATTCGAAGGTACGATTGTACGAGACTGTGTTTTCAAATAAACGTTGAGGAGCATTTAACGAGTCATTTACATCCATTTTTGTCTCTTTCATTAAGGAAAATAATTCTAATCTTTAAATATACTGCAAGGTGCATCCGGTAAATACACAATAATGAACAATGATTTATTGTACAGTCATAATCATTGGTACACGTGTTGGCAGCGTTTTATTTTTAGTTCAGTTATCCAATGACGACCTGTGAATATTATTTAATTCGAGGAGAACTTTTGAAATACAACGATTTCAACTCCCAACGTGTTTGTCGGTAGCCGTTGGGCAAAAAATTCTACTTGATTCTAATAAAAATATCATACATAAATTGACCTTTTCTGAATTTAAAGAGCAGCATAATACCTCCACTTAGTCGTTGCAATTTCAAATTCTACCTTCTCCACATAAAGAAGAAGACGCGCCAATCTAATGCAATTGCAATTAAATATATTTGTATCAATTATTATGTAATCAATTATTTCGCATGCTAGTTTTAGCGAATTGTTTTAGAAACTTAATAAAAACCCGACCATCTGTAATGTACTAAAATTCTTGCAAATAAATTTCATTTCATTATATTTAATGAATATTGTCTATTATGAAATAATGGAATAAGCCAGACATAGTTATGTCTATGCTAATCATAATAATACGCAATTATCAACATAGCTACTGACACGTGGTAACGTTGTCTAGTTTCCTTATTCGCCGAGTTAGTTACTGTTAATCGCGAAAAAAAATCTGCTGTTCCCTACATTGTAACGAATGATTCGAACATAAATGTAGGGAACAGCTGTTTTTTTTTCGCGATTTCAGTTTTGGTCCCATAGTAAAAGTTGTTCGTAATGATGAGTACAATGACCCCTTAACAGGTTATTGACGTTTAAAAAATAACCCTGTAAGTATATGGCGTATCTTCTGTCAAAAAAGTAGAATCTAAATGATTCTAGAAGATCTAGTTAGAGTTTGACTGCCTCGTTGGTGCAGTGGTCGCAAGCGCTATTGCTGAGCTTGAGGTTCAATTCCCGGGTCTGGGCAAAGTGTTATTGGGTTTTTCCATCTGGAATTTTTCTATATCAGCCCGGAGCCTGGATTTATGCCCGGTTGATGGCAAAAGGCTCGCCCTCTATTCATCATCATCATTTCAGCCGAAAGACGTCCACTGCTGGACATAGGCCTCCCCCAAAAAGGGGGGGGGATTTGCCATAATCGCCACACTTGGTAGGCGGGTTGGCGATCGCAGTATCGTTTTAAAAATGTACCTATAGAGAACGCTGCTGCCCATTCTCTAGTAAGTCCCTTAGTCGCTTTTTACGACACTCACGGGAAGAAATGGGATGGTGCTATTCTTTACGTCCGGCACCAAACGGAACCTCTATTACATGGGATTTCAACCTAACTGGCGAAATGTGGGTGTATTATGTAAATGTGGTAGACCTCTGCCTAACCCGTTGGGGAATACAAGCGTAATATTATGGTATGTTATCTAGTTAGTCTCAAAGAATGAAGCAAATGAAAATAGCAAGAGTAGTGCGCAATTTAATCGCGTGATTAAGTAGATTGCGCAAAAATACAAACAAAATTATGTTTTGATTGCATTACGTACACATGAAGGTGACGATATCGCGGGATTCCGAATCGAAGGCTTTGAACGAGATTTTATATTTGAATGTAGTATTCTACAGGTTCAAATTAAATTAGCGAGCAAAACTCCACAAACATGATGAGTATCGATATCTCAACATGATCAAACAAAAAAAAATTGATTTGATGAGTTTTTTTTTGTGGTCCTTATCTGCGGATACCTAGTCACTTGAAATATAGTTTTTAATTGTTATACTTCACAGACGTGATAGCTGAACATGATAAAAAAAAAGCAAACAGATTTTCTCACCGCATAGGTACTTCAAGTAACAACACTAAATTATAGTTGTCGTCGACCTAAAAAAAATCATTAAATCTTTTATTTTTTTATTTTGTCGTGTTTAGATATCGATACCCATCACGTCTGCGGAGTTTCGCTAGCTAATTTAATTTGACCCTGTATAAGTTGGAAATATCAAGTCAAAATAACAGTAACAGTTTCAGTAAAAGCTGAAAGAGAAAAGTGAAAGAAGTAGTGAAAAGCTGCCCCTAATAAGTCAAATGATGATAGAGTTACAGCTAATCAATTTATTATTCATTGTCAACAGGCCACCCCCCGTCCCTTCCCCACCATCGGTTAGCAGTAACGGCAGTGGCAGCGGTTGCAGCAACGGCAGCGGCAGTGGGGGCAGCAGTGGCAGCGCCCCCCGCGCCGGCACCAGAGAGGTGCACAACAAACTGGAGAAGAACCGGCGGGCGCACCTCAAGGAGTGCTTCGAGCTGCTCAAGAGACAGCTCCCCGCCACGCCTGATGACAAGAAAACCTCCAACCTTTCTATACTCGGCTCCGCTATTAGGTATATTCAGGTTAGTATCAATCTAATAACTCTTTACAGCTCTGTTTTCCTGGTAGTCAACGCCTTTGAAACTACTGTCGATGGCCTTCGCGCTTCCCCAATTTGTTTTATTAACATCGTAAAACCGTCCAAAACATTCCCTTACAAACTCTACTAAAAATTTCTTCAGAATACTCGGTTTATAAAATTATAACTAAATATCCAGATTTTTTTTCAAGTTCTTGACATGTTTGACTATCAATTTGGCACCACAAACAACTCAATTATCTTAATTGAAAGGTCGCGAAGTGTCTCTTTCGGTAATAATACGTAATTTTCAGTCTGATTAGATTAATTTGACTTTGAAAAATTGCTAAATTACACAAATCTTACTCACGGCTTCTTGGAAAAGCTATAATCTTGTATGAATAATTTTCATTTACAATTCAGCATTCGTTATACTATAATCAACATGTTGTATTTGGGTAAAGTGACCTCAATTCGAGACGATAGCATTTAATTTTTATTTTATCTCAAGAAATCTAGACGATACTGGTTCAATCTAGTTAACTTATACACTTTTATTCATGCATGCACTTTTATGATGCGTATAATAATTATGTATATTATTATACGCATCATATAATAATATACATAATTTGTATATTTCCTTAAAGTTTTAGTTAACTTGCTTTTCTTTGATGTTATTATTTTTAAATTTTATGTTCTGAATTTTGTAAACTCAAACAAACTCTCACAAACAGATAATAATTATGTATAAGTCAAATTAGATAACAGACAATATAATATGCAATTTTCCCCAATTCATGATAATCAAAACATTATGTACATTTTTAACTGACTCTGATCTTTAATTTTGTAGATTCTGCTTATACTTCATTGCAATTTCAGAATTTTTTTCGGGTGATCTGTAACTCAGGACCCTCCTACCTCAGACACCTTTCTCTATTTAAGATTGTACATTTTATTAACCAGTGATATGATGTTGAGATAAATAAAGATTTATGATTATGATTATCTACGCAAGGCATGCATCTCCTTGATTCATAATCGTCATTCTTACATGTTAATAAAAAGTGTATCGTGCTTGGCGACGATGTCCAAGAACACGTTTTTTTACGCCATAATGTTGTATTTCTAGTTTATTCATGGGTAACTTTTCGACGTTCAATATACATTATGTATTAGCAATCAATTCCTGAAGTTATTAACGTATTATTATTGACTAGCTTTTGCCCGCGGCTACGACCGCGTGGATGTCGGAAAATATCCGACGGGAACGTAGGTACTACCGGGATTAAAAGTGCCCTATGTGTTATCCAGGGTATAAATTAATCTGTGTGCCAAATTTTATCCAAATCTGCTCAGCCGTTTTTGCTGATCCAAAACACATACATCCAGACAAAAACAGATAAACGGACAACAATACTAAAAACTATATTTTCGGCATCAGACTCGTTCCTACAGACTCGTTCCTACATCGTAGCAATGATTTTTTTTTCAATAACATTCAATGTATACAGTTTAGATGATGACGATTCTTTTCCCTCTTTTTTTTATTTATTTATTTGTATAGTAAGTCATTTAATTGTAAATAGTTATTTGTGTTTTATATTGTAAATGAATTAAATAATATCAATATAAAAGTGTGATCTAAGATATTGCTTCTAAACTGACACCCGAAATGAAATTAAGAAAACCTCTGTTCAATTATGTATAGTTTTGACATCGTTACTATTTTATTACAATATTATATAAGTATGTATAGAAGTCACACTTAACTTAGAATGAATTACTTGCATTAAATGGCAATACCTACGTAGGTAGGTACGTTTAATTTCAAATTCTGTGTTTTAGTTCTATTATTTTCCTTTGCCTTTTGTTTGTACTAAACGTTTCTTGGAAACACGTCAATAGCCGGTTAAATAAGCGACTAGATTTTGTAATTAAATTAAAAACTACGGCTTCGCTCCTATTTGCAAATTGTTTCCAACTTTTCTTAAACAATTTTTCAGTCAAAACTTTTTAAAGGGTGAAAATTTTGGGATTTGACTAGAATTTTCTCGTTGCTTTTGAATTCAGCCTTTGACTGATTGCTTTCCTCAACTCCTTTTGAAGTTCGTTGCTAGGCAAGTAATAAAAAAAATATAGTTTAAGTTGGACTGATTTATCAATCGCCAGAAAACTTTTATCTCTAGAATAAAAATGGCGGCTTGACATATTTTCTATAAACAAACTGTCATATTTATTCCCCAGGTAAAACTTGTCTGACGATTGAAAAATCAGTCCTAAGAATCCTACGTAATTACGCAACAAGTATATCTACCTAGTTAAAATTATCAATTTATGATGTTTGCGCTGAAAAATAACAGTGGGTACAAGCTTCGATTAAAGTCCACTTCTCTTGAGTTATGATATCCTGGTATTTTGCCCGCAGGTTCTTCGACGTAAGGAACGCGATTGTGAGCACGAAATGGAACGGCTGGCCCGTGAGAAGATCGCGGCGCAACAGAGGCTCTCCGCCTTGAAAAGAGAGATCTCGGTCCGAACAACTGTTCGCCCCCTGAGTATTGGTGCGTTAACCTCCTATCTTTTTATGCGCGCCTGGTACATTTGGTCGAGATTATTTAATATTTGGCTTCAGTGCAATTTTTTATATTAATTATTGATGGATTTTACAACTTATAAAATTTGCTAGGAATTTTACAGAGTTTTGACATATTTTTTAGCAATTGTGATAGTAAACACATCGTCGATCCTACCTAAATTATATTTTTTTAAGGACCGTTTGTCTTTTTATTAGATGCCGTCACAGAAGACAAAGTTATAGAAGATCCTGTGAATGGACAAGTTTTAGGAATACCTTTAAGTGTAAGTATTTCTAATTATAATTCTAATTAGAAAATGTACTAACTAATAGATAATTATTATTATTTATAATTAAATAAATTACTAACTAGTAAGCGCTATTAATAATCGATCGATAAATTATATTGTTTACTAAACTATTGACACACAATTCTAAAACTGCAAGGTCAAGTAAATAAACTGTCCTAATTCAGATATCAGCGTCGCCGCCGCGGTCCGTATCACGAATGGAGACGTCTCCTCCACGCACTCTAAACCTAAGCACGAAGTTGCGTACGCTGCCTATACAAATCACTCCCACCACCTCGCAGGTATGCTCGCCTAGTACAATGTTAGAAATTAGAGCTGACCTAATCTTGGATTAGGATTTGTGTAACTCCATTGTTTATCGAAAGCTTTGTAATTGAGATGTTTATTTTCAAGTTAATGTAAAGTGTGATTTTTGGTATTTTTTCAGGTTGTGCGGACACCGTATGGTACGAGACCCAGTACACTCACGCTCACTACGCTTACGCCAGCAGAACCTTCCACTCAAGTTAGTATATTTTTTAGATATGGCACGATTCTTTAATTTATTATATAAATCTTAATGAATAATTTCTGTTAAAACAGATTAACGAGGGAATTAAAAAATAATTAAGCATTTTGATAATCATAATTCTAAGATTCACCGTACAAAAACACGAAGTTTTGGCTATTTTGTGTTTGCATAACGTTTGAAAGACATTTTAATGAATTCAAATCAAATGGGTCCATAATGGCATCCCTGAGGAACACCGGATATTTTAATGATGTTGTGTTCAATAGAACAGTGACAGCTTGACTAACATCTCGCAATCGTGGCTCTAGAAACTTGATTGGATCATGACATGACGCATACCAATGTACTTTACGTTTAAGCTTGGAAAATGGTATATTATGATGATGTATGTTGTCGAATGCTTTTGAATTACGGGAAAAAAAACGATGAACGATGATTTTAAACCTATTTTGCGTTAACGAACTTTAAATAAACATTCAATTCTATGTTAGAATTAAATATAAAGCGCCTGATAAAAGTAACGTGAAATACGCATCTAGCGCTAATACCGAATAGAAAATGCGTGCTAATTTTAGACACGAATTTCAGGAGCTTCAAATGTCAAATGAATGAATCACGAATTACTGCATATACTCGTATATATACCAATTTAAACTCTTTGTGAACGATCTCTGTTACAAATATGATGAAATGTAGTCTATTTTTAAGGGACTTAATAAACACGTGGGTATTGTTTTCATGACACAATATTATGTAACACAGAACGTGTATTTTTCCTACTCGAATACAAAAAAAAAATTAAGGCCAGGGTTTAACAACCGTTTGATTTAACGTCACCTTGGTGTTATCTACTCGAGCTTGTGAAAGTTCACGACGTTGCATTAGCATCAGCTACAGAGTCAACAGTTATCGTAATACATATATGCTTCTGACGCATAACTATTTAGTGAATGATGTATTTAAACGAAAATATTTTTTCCGCAATTTTGTGGACCCGAAATGTGGGACGAGTACACATTGTAAGAAGGTTCTGTGTTACATTTTGGTCAAAAAAATTATTTCGGATTGTTTTTGTTGATCTTCCTGATAATTAGAATAATATAGCCCAGGAAAATAAGTTAAATTAAGGAAAATCTGTAAATTATAAGTTTTTCCTTAAATTCTACGGAAAACGTCAGAGAGACAGATAATTCCTTACTAGGATTTTTTTCGCAGATAATATCTTATATTCCTGGGCTCTAAGAGATTTGGCTGTAAACAGAAATGAGACGAAGATCTAAGGCAGTTTAAAATACTAGAAAAGTATATCTACAGAATTATTTTAATTTAAAATATATTTTTCTTTGTTACAGAATGGGCAGACTGTAGAAAATGGCGTAACGAATGCGCTCAGCACCTTAGTACATCCAGCTCAAATACATCTACCCATATCACAGGTGAGGCAGTTGGGTTAGTTCTGTTTTTTTGCTTGAAAATATTATATCACCCCCCCACCTCTTTAGTTAATCATCTTGCCCTTGACCCAATTTATTTGGAGCTGGCGCGGGCGCAACCTGACTTTTCCCCCATACATTTATATTAGACATCTTCTTAGAATTCACTGCTCTCTTAGATGTTACCATCATCTTTCACACAATGCACCCATCTTTTAAAACACCGATCTTTACATTCTAATAGTCAAAAAAAATATAGTGGTCTGCCGTTGTCGGTGACACCGACCAACGCAGAGCCATTTAAAAAGACAGTTGCTTTGAAGTAAAGTTTTGTGAACGTGTGATATGGCTTGTAGAATTTTATGATTGTGTTGAATCAATAAAATGTAGAACTGAACAAACTAGGAAAATACATACTTCGTCAGTTTTAATGATTTTGAACCGTTAAATAAATACATATTAAGCTTGTTTGTAACGGTGCTTAAATACGGTAAATTATGGCTGGTGTTAAGAAGTACGGGGACATAGGATGGATTAATGATACCTACCGATATATCCACCGATATTGATAAAATTTGACGTGACTGCAACCAAACAAAAATGAGCATAAAGTACTACCAAAATGATACATCAACTTGCGATTACGCGAATCAGGGTAACCTAGCGCGTGCGCGTAGCGTAGCGTGCGGCGTGAGACGCGTATATCCAGAAGTCAAGTCCAGTCCAGCGTCTACTGGAGTTCGGAAGGCCTTAGTTAGTCGGGAAAGGCAATCTTAATCTGTAATATAAAAAAAATAGACGGGCATATCTTTGCATTATCTTGTAGTAAGTAATCTTAATTTCCATTTTCATAGGTGGTTGGTAGCAGCGGGTTAGTAGTGGGCTCAGCGGCATTGCAGCTGTTGTCAACTAGCAGCGGCCTGAGAGTGTTGCAGCATACCAACGGTGAGTTATGATACCCTGGTAATTCGATGCGCATTTATACGTGACGAGGAAACAAATAAACAAGGAAAATAAAGTATTTTTTTTGACATTGTGTGATATTGCAATTATTTTATGTGGAATAATTCAAATAATTATTATACTAATCCTAACTAATTATAAATGCGAAAGTGAATTTGTTTGTTTGTTACGCTTTCACGCTAAAACGGCTGAACGGATTTGGATGAAATTTGGCACGTAGGTAGACCATAACCTGGGTATGGACATAGGATAACTTTACTTTTTATTCCAATATTCCTACGGAATCGAGACTTACGCGGGAAGCGCGGATTGTAGCTAGTATTATTATCAAGAGAGAGAGCGAATTTTGTGAGTTTGTGTATATTATGTGGTGTGTAATCTCCGAAACACACAGCTCCTATTTGAAAAAATCTTTCACCATTTAAAAGGTACATTATTCCAGATGGACATGGCTATATATTTGATGTAAATATATACAAAAAGAAGAACTTAATAATACTAATACCTAGTACTTTTTGTTAGGTTACTGCTCAGAACTTGTGCACAATGTGTCGTGAACAGAATTACGTCTTCACAAGTAAATTGTACCCGTGTTAAGCCGGGGCGGGTCGCTAGTACTTTAGAAAATAGTTGTTAGGTCTCTGAAATATTAGTTGTTTGATCATTCAAATAATTATCGATGGGCAATTACAATGTAACTAAAAGAAATGTGGTGTTCCACAGGGACCATTTTCGGCCCTTTATTGATCAAATAATATATGTCAATTTAAGAAAACCTTTATATGGACAGTAGTATATGTATAAGAAATCAACCATATAAATCTGAGTAAAAATGTGACTGGCCTTGATATCATTAACTAAAACAAACATATGTTTTGTTGACAGGTGTAACAACTACTGTTGAAAGTAGGATAACTAAAGAAAACGGAATTATATCTCCGACGCCAGTTTCCACGACTGCAGGTATGCATTACTTTGCATTATTTACTATACCAACTTATTCTTCTTATTCTTATCGTGTCGATGGCCGATATTGTTGGGAAAGAAGTTAATTTTTTTTATTGTTTGTTTTTGCTCAGCAACGCTAACACCATTCGCTGACGCAGATCCTAAATCAACTTATAAAAACCTGAAATTAAATTTGGTAACAGCCTGGATACGATGCCCCGACCTATAATTATAAAGAATCTACTTGTAATTATATCTACTTATATTATTCTTACTAATCTAAATAAACTACCTATTACTTCTTACATGTTCGAGCATTTTTTTTTTCTATCTTTATTTCTTAATGTACAATGCGACAGTTCAGGCCTAAAAATAGTTTTCTGACAACATTATCCAAATCCCCTGTTAAATGTGATGGTTGCCTAAAATAACGAACGATCAATTTCATTTGACATTTGATTTGAAAACAGATTAATTTGAATTGGGTTTTAGGAAACCGCGTATTTTTCGCCCAAGCTGTGTTGATGCTACTGTTCACGTGCCCACTTGATTTAAATATATGCTGAGCTAATAATAAAATTTATATTCATAATTAGGTCGAAAGCCCAAATGCTTAGAGCCTGGGTTCGATCCCCCAGATCAGTCAGGAATGAAACGTAACTGGCGTCTTACGTCTATTTAAAGTGCCTATTTGAAATAAATTTGGCTTTACTGCCCTTTCGCGGATTACAGACAACTTTTAAAGTGTCTCAGAGGATCTACTTACAGAAGTAAACATTTAATTTAGATGTTTATTTCTTATCATTATCATTCCTATTAAAATCGCAATATACATGACCAATACAATGACCGCTCTATACAGAAACCCCCTCACACACTCTCTCACACACACACACATAAATACACACACACACACACACACACTCACCCCCAAACTCACCCCCACACACTCACACACGCACTCACCACACCTGTTTCACACTAGAATTAAGCATTTAATTGTTCCTCTAAAAATAAATACTACTTACATCCCTGTAATCTTGTATAATGGACGGGTGGATGACTCCTGTAACACAGGTTCCACCTAGCATGGGGGACATTGATCAAATCTCTGTGCACTTGTAAGTCTTACGCTGTAAATGCTGCGCATACCTACTTTGTACATTACTTTTGGAAATAAATGATTTATTATTGATTTATGTATTTCGTTACAGATGGCAGCGTAGTCGTGAGCGGATTGACCCCTCTTGTAGTGTCGCAACCTACCACGCATTTGTTACAAACGCACACACTCACACATAAGGTAAGCATCCATTGTTATTACTAGCAAATATATAAATATGTCTAGATGGACACTCAATTCCAGTCTATTTCTTCCCGTGGGTGTCGTAAAAGGCGACTAAGGGACTTACTAGAGAATGGGCAGCAGCGTTCTCATGCATTTTAGCACCATACTGCGATTGCCAACCCGCCTGCCAAGCATGGCGATTACGGCAATCCCCTCCTTCGCGAATCGCGGGAGGTCTCGTGTGTTTCTACAGCCTCGTGTGTTACTTCCGCATATTCTCCGCGGATTCCGGATCTTGGAAAGGGAGAATGAAGTAATTCTCCCTATTCCAAGATCTAACCAGACCATGCCTATTAAGCCTTTCCTCCTTAGAAGTAGGGTCAAATTAAGATCTGGCTAACTACGTACGCAAGTTCGGACTCGCTCGATATTGTCGCGAATGCATAGGCATTTTCTTCTGCCCTGCATTTTCTTCTGGCCTATGTCCAGCAGTGGACGTCTTACGGCTGAAATGATGAATGATGATGATAAGACAGTCAAAGCTGTGAACTCGTCGAAAAAATATTGCGTCCACCTGTTGGCCGCTAAATGCGTGATATTTAAGAGGCCTATCTACCTACAAAGATGTATTTTGCTAATCTCATCATATTGATCCTGAAATGTCGAAAACGAACTTTCATCAGAGTTTGCTACAAGGAGTAGTGGATTAAGGTTAATTTTGGCTTGTGAGTTGTTGATCAAAATAAAGTGGTTATATTAAAAAACCAATACAATGAACCACTTAACATAGTGATGCCTCCACTCAGTGATCCAGTATGTCTGCACTCCTGAAGGAATTTATAGGCCTACCAAATGTCGCCAACGCTTGTCAAAACTAACACCTCCAATTAATCTTCTTATACGAGTATATAAAATTCTCGTGTCACAATGTTAGTTACCATACTCCTCCGAGACGGCTTGACCGATTTTTATACAATTTTATATTTATATTCAGTAGGTCTGAGAATCGGCTACTATCTATTTTTTATAACCCTAAGTGTTAAGGGTGGCTTTCCCACGGGATCGAGACTTAAGCGGAACCGCGGGGCGCAGCTAGTATTTTATAAGATTTTTAACCACCATGTTCTAGAAATATGCTTCAGAATGAATATCTATTTTGAATCGAGATTCATACTTGAGCTTTCTAGCCTTTATATAGGGTGTTTGATGTTTGATAAATTACTGCAAACCTAAAGTGGTACTGCAAACTCAACGTGAGTCGTCTTTAAAGTCGCGACTGGTGTACCCATAAAGCCAGTTTTCCCCACACTTGTGTCGATCTGAAAGTTACCGTATTCTTATAAGGAGAAGACGTGTAAAGAGTCGCGAGTGCTGCGCGCGACGGGCGCGGCGCGCGGCCCGGGCCCCCACCCGTACCTGCGGCCTGCGGTCCCCGCGCACCCCGCACTGCACGCGGCTTCTCCGAGACACATTGATAACTCGTATATTAATTTCCTAGAGGTAAATAGTAAAATCATTTCAATTATATTCATTTAAATGACACGCCGTGTTTCATAAGGTCTGTCGAGGTTTCCGTCAGTACTCGTATGTGCTGCGCACGCGGCGCAATTTGCGTAAGCAGCGATACAATTTCAAGAAGTGTTAGTTTGAGCACGCTTCGGAGGTTCTTTGAGAGAATACTGAGCACTACTGTGATGTTGTTTATGCTTTGTGTGTCCCCGTGTCTTAGATACCAGAGGGATAAGTACAGAGTTCTATCGAGTACAGTTACAATATTTGGAAAGTAAGGTATTCAAAAGTGAGACTATCGCGTCGTGTAACGTGTTTGTATGTAAAACGTTTGTACCTCATCTTAAAAGGTTTGCAGTTATTTAACAAAGACCTGATATTGCTAAGATCCCCATAATCCTCAATAAGATATTTAGTTTTTGATGATTACATTTTATTTAATTGTATTCTCAGATGGTGGAGACGCAAATGGTAAAGGGCACGGTGGCGCCGCTGACGGTGTCGGCGCAGTACCTCAGCGCCACCACCATCGTGAAGCCCGTCGTCGTGGTGTCCGCGGCCGGCGCGCCCCCGCCGCACCAGCCCTCCTCGTGAGGGTCCGCCCCGCGCCGGCCGCGCCCCCCGCTCCCACCGCGCCCCGAGCGCCGCTCCACACGCAGCGCGCTCGCGCTCCACTAGGCTCCACCACCACCTGGCCGTTATGACCGCCTGGTACTTTGACACAACACTCTGTGCTTTAAGCCAAACATTTAATAGACTGTGCTGAAGCGTGCTAGCGAACTCCAAGTTCCAGACTGAAGAATTTAGTTCCACAGAAGACCGCGGGTTCGGTGACCCACAAGGAGCGACAAATGGAGGCGAAACTAGTGCGCGCTATCGATGGCCAGGATTGCCATACACTGCCAAAGTAATTTTTCGAGCAATAATCAGATACGTATATTTGAATGCCCCAGAGGTGATCGCCGAGCTTTGGAACACGGAGTAACTACAACGTCATGTCAGTACGTCTACCTCACCTGGATTTGACGACGAACCATTCCTTGTGAAACATAAGACGGGTGGACGGTGGGATGTCGGTATCGACGTCCTTATCTCACTACGAGTTGTTATGATATGTGCGAAAGAGATGTGTAGCCGCCGATGTGTGTCAGGAACGCGGATCGCGCGTCTTATGTTAAGACCGCGCGGTATAATGATGTATTTATGCAATGCCTACTAGTAAGTGGTCGTTTATTTCAAAGACGGTGATAGCAAAGTGACAAATTGTGATGGACAATAGTGGATATCAACAACATAATGATCCGCGTCGTATTTTTCTACTAGTTAAAGTTTTCGCATTGTGATCGAATTGAACAATAACTTGAATGAATGTAAAAATTATTTATTAACTTTTATTTATTATTTAAAGTCAATATTAAGAAGCAAGTTTGTGTAGAATCGAGATATGAGATGGAGCGGATGCCTTCGAGAGAGTGGCAGGAAGAGTGCAGCACGTTTTATATCATTTAGCTTAGCGAAATGCGTCCATGTGTTGTTATCATGTGTTATTATGTATACATATTAGAATATATTTACTGTACGTTCTGGGTCAGTAAGCGCTGAAGCTAAGCTTGTTCAAACATGTCAGTAACCCCAGTCTATACGATAGTGAGTAACTCTGGTTCAATATACGATGTAAAAGATTCCCTCTTTGTGAAATATAGAATTAGGCTAAAGTGTACTTGTTATGTATAGAACTAACAGGAATAAAGTTTATTTTTTCTATATCTGTGATGTGTGCAGTTAGGTACCGTAGTTATGGAAACTCTGTACAAAGACCTCTTTAGATGTTGTCAATTTCTAACAGTTGTGTATAATGTCATTAACGGACATATTGGAATTAATTAGCTAATAAATAAATATGTGGCTTATATTTGTCGCGTAATGCAATATGTACTTTAACACCTTTTGTGATAAAAGTGGGCATTGCACCCGGAGACCTGAAGTTCAGAGCAACTTGTAGAACACTTAGGTTATCGTGCTGTCCTGCTCAAACGTTTTTATTTACAGTACCGTGTGATGAAATAGCACTATTTGTTACTTCATTTTAGTTACGTTCGTTGGCGTGCGACCAGGTCTTGTTGTTGCTGTGGTCCTAGTCGCCGGATGAAGGTCTCTTCGGGTTGCCGGGCCTCGGGCCGTCCTCACTGTGTGCCTACTAACTGATGTAAGGGAGTTGTTATAGTAAATTGTCGAGTCGCAAAGTGAACTTATAAGTCTGTTCTACTCAATGTTACTTAAAAAAATCAATCCTTTGTTACTACAGATAATGTTGACAGCTGGATTCATTCGCGATCTTAATATTGGATCCCGTGACTAAGCTTTGGCTTTTTCATGGCTATGTTGAAATATGGAAAATAGTAATCGCAATATTTAGTTTATTTATCCAGATTATTTGGTGAATGACATAAGTTTTATTATTAAGACGTAGATATTGAGATCGCGAATATCATACAATGATGATTGTTACTGCAGTTTTAATGATTAATTTTACTTAATGGACAATAGAGTCGAAGAATGGCGGTAGATAATTCACGATTATCCTTGACCTGTGCCAACATTAGCTGTTATTGGTGAAGAACTATCGCTGCAGTTAATTTATTTATTGTCACTAGGACAGCATATTATTATGTTAAATGATTGACGAGGGCGTAATTAGGGACAGTGTAATATTCTGCTTGTAGTCTGTCCGGACTTGAATTTGTAATTTACTTCTAATTTATGTACGCCTAGTAAAGTTATGTAGTCTTCATGTTTATAAAGCATTTAATTTTTCTCACTGTGTTTTCTGTACCTATTCGAGTTTATTTACGCCCCTAAACTAAATAACTAAATCGTAAATTATAAGAAACTGTTTTGTAAAATAGGTACATACATGTTATCACGAATCGAGCTTTAAAAACCCAATTACTTATAAATAATATCAAAATTTTGCTAATTGAGATATTTTTGCATAAATTATTTTTTTGACAGTACCTACATGTCGATCTTTCTAATACTTAACAAAAACTGGGCCAATTCTTTTAATATATAGTTATTTAAAAAAAAACTTTATTTGGACTAAAATACTAAATTAACGGTACCTGTAAGAATTATAAAAAAAAAACATATTTCCTTTATTGATTAAAACATGAAATCCAAAAACACTTTGTGATTCTATTTGCCCTTTTCTTTTTCATACCAAGGAAAAGAGACGGTAGTGGAATGATGAAGTGTTTTTAAATATAAAACGAAAAAAGGAGATTAAAATATTTTAAAACATTTCGGAAATTGTTATGATTGGCTGTGATGTTTTTATCCTCAAACAAAATACGTTTTGGACAGTTTCCGCTAGTCTTGACATAAATAATATAAAGATTATTCATACTTAATGTAAGCTCTAAAGTCGACTTGCATCACAAATCACTAAAAACTATCTTAAAACATCGTTCTGTTTCAGTCAATCGTTTGAAGATGGCAGAGACAGAATTACGTTTTAATTATGTTTAGCGCTAAACGCATTTAGTGATTTGTGGTAAGAGCTAAATCTATATCTCGTGATTTGTTCTTCGTTCTCTATCTCGCGTATGCCTTTCAAGCGCCATCTATGTCGCTCAACTGTAAACCAGGGCCCGCTCCTATGTAAATTCTATTTTTAAAATACTTATTAAAAAAAAAAACAGTATTTTTTTCTAATGCTTTTTGATATGCGAGAAGTTTTGTCACTTTGCCTAAGAATAGGTGAAATAAAAATGTATAAATAATATAAATAAAGAGAGAAAATTATTTTAATTGTAATAATATTGTGAAGCGATAATGCTCATGTAAATAATGAAGTAGTGTATAAAACTAATATGTTAGAAATACACAGGAAATTACATATAAATTGCTTTGTTTTATTGTTTCCTTCGTTTTACGACGTTTTAAACCCAAATTTGCCTAACTTTTAGGTAAGTATATAAAATACTATACCTTTTATTATTTTATTTTCATTTTCCACCGGCAGGGTTAATCCATTATGGTAGTTTTACTTATAATATTTAAAGTACGAATTCATGCAGAGACCAGGGGGCCTAAAATGGACGCTTTCGCAGAATCATATTATGATCTGCGTTCAATTCATATCCCGCAATTCATCTGTTTGACAGTTGTTTATGGAGTTTCGTAAAATGGTCCACAAATTAAGAATTAATAAAGTGAAGTCTAGTGTCAAATTGCAGCTGTCAAACAGATGAATTGCGGGATATGAATTGTACGTATGATTCTGCCAAAGCGTCCATTTTAGGCCCTCTGCTACGCATTGAGTAGCAGAGGCTCCGTAATAGCTATAATAATTTTGCAACGTACATTTCTCTTTAAAAATATTCTCGTAGCAATTTAAGCCATGGAGAAGCAGACAATCATATTTGTCAAATAAAAATCTACACGAGAAACAAAAATAACCGCATGGGTTATTTGCTTCAAATGCCTAATGACTAATATGGACATAGAAGTATTAGAACCTACAAAATAATTTTCTGGGAGAACATTCAGGGGGCCTAAAATGGACGCTTTGGCAGAATCATAATATGATCTGCGTACAATTCATATCCCGCAATAAATTCATCTGTTTCACAGTTTTGTAAAATGGTCCACCAAATTATGAATTGCTTTAGTGAAGTCCAATGTCAAATAGCAGCTGTCAAACAGATGAATTGCGGGATGTATGCATTGTACTCAGATCATTTTGTACCCAGGTCACAAGAACAATGCGCCTTATACACGTCTTTAAGTCACTGAGAGAGTCGGCCAATCTGGACACTCTGAAGATGGTGTATTATGCTCTTTGCCAATCTGTTATTGGGTATTGTATTACTGCATGGGGTGGAGCAACGAAAACTAAAATGTTAAGAGTAGAAAGAGCACAAAGAGCAATACTTAAAGTAATGACTAGAAAACCCTACAGATTCCCAACAACTGAACTATACTCTAACTGCAAAGTCCTTACGGTACGTCAGCTTTTTGTGCTTCGATCGACTTTAAGAACTCATGCTAAGCTGCCGCCGCCAAATCTAAATAAGCGATTACAACTCATCACTGGATCTCAACATAAAACCACTTTCGCAACGCATCAATTTTATATACTTAGTAGTAACATTTACAATAAAATTAATAAAAATTTAAAAATCCTAAATCTCAAAACGCACGAGGTAAAAACTAAAGTAACAGAGTGGCTACTAGAGAGGGATTATGCCTATACGGAGTCTCTACTTACATACATCACCTAATCTTTCACGCACCCTGATTTCTTTAACATACACACAATATAAGCGCACGCACCCTCCTCCCACCCCACCTTATCACACATACACACACTCCCACACAATACTTACCTTTCACTACATGCACATACACCCTCACACACATATACATACAATCACATAAATTACTGCAGCGGTAGAACGACACCGTTCGTTAATAAATGTTGTAACAGTTATAGTGTATAAGAATTTAGTGGCAGTACACTGTTTCTCAAAATACAGGTTATAACCTAGTTTGAGAGGCAGGGTGTTAAAAATATTTGAACAGATTTTACAACAAACATAATTATGTGTATAACTTCCTACCCACTGATTGGTTCTGTAACTATCTGTATGTATTTTTTTTTTGATGATGAATAAACAATTTACAATTTACAATCATATTATGATTCGACCAAAGCGTCCATTTTAGGCCCCCAGCAGTAACTATACTACTTATGACAGAAATGACTGCTTTATAGATCTACTGCAGAAAATAAGAATAATTTAATTTCGTTCACATTCCATCACTTGAGCTCAAGTGATGGAATGTGATAACAACTCAACACATTTTGTATTGGTAACCAAAGTTCCTACATGTAATGTCGCTGACTACTTACCTTACTGTCCTTTAGCATACTCTTGAAATTAGAAAATGTCAATGCTTCGCGAAGGCCAGCGACGCAGGCAAAAAATGTAAGAAGATGTTTTACTCGTGGTGCTCCATGGACCAATTGAAATTTGACCAGTACATGTTTCCATCGTCCAATTACCAACTGGGCTATGGAGAATACTTGACATAAACAAAAACTATGTTCCATTGTAACATTATAACCCTGAGTTCACACCAGTCTATACATTAGGTTCAAAGAAGCTTTTGTCATACTTTATTATTAATTTAATTTAATCATATAATTCAAGCAACAAGACTCATACCCCCTTATTACAAAACAAGGTTTATCTTCAGACCCAGGTTCAAAACATGGAGCCATTATTGAATTTCGAACTTTATTCCGACTGTGGTAAAGTTCCTAAACACAAAACTTAGTACCGAACTAAGTTTTCAGTTTTGTATAAAGAACGGTATTTCAATCACTGTTACGTTCTTATTACAAAAACGGGCTCCATGGTTTAAGTTTTAAGCCATGTCAAAATATAAATCTTGTTTTGTAATAAGGAGGTAAGTGTTAGTAACCATATACCTACCTATTTACTTACAAACTATGTTGGTAAAACATTAACACAAACAATTTGTGACATCACTGCTACAAGGTGACAGGCTCGGCCGATACCTTGCAGCAGTGGTTCACAAACGCACAATCTAATAAGCTGTTTAAAAAAAAATGATGATAAATTCTTTTTTAATATGGACAACGCTTTACTATACTAATAAACTGGGCAGCGGAACATTTCTCAATTATCCATAGCCCAGTTAGTAATTGGACGATGGAAAATGGTCAAATTTCAATTGGTCCATGGAGCACCGACTTTTTTATTCTCCTAGGAGTTCTAGGCTAAGCTTCTACAATACCTACATAAATATCCATTGAAAACGAAATCAGTATAAACAAAACCGGTCAAGAGCGAGTTGGACTCGCGCACCGAGGGTTCTGCGTATATATGATGTTGATGATTTCTGAAAAACTGTGCTATTTAGAGACATCATTTTATTTTTCCTGTAATCTTTACATACACTTCTATCACATAGAATAATTTCAGATTTTTGTCTATGTAAACTTCGGAGATAAGAGAGGGGTATTTTTTTAAACATTTTTCACCAAAAGTCGGAAACTACGCTGATGTTTGAGAATGTGCAAACAGCGTTCTTTCATATGATACCCCACATGCTCTAGTAGCCCCACTTCAAGACCTAGTCACTTCTTTTTAAGACCCACTTTCAGTCCCTTTTGCAAAAAAGAGATACACAGAGCAAAAGTCATCTAAAACTATTCTAAATTTCAAGTTGATAGCATCAGTAGTTCTTGAGATATCCAGGTGTGACAGACAGACAGACTTAGTCTCACCATAAGGGTTCCTTTTTACCATTTTGGTACGGAACCCTAATAACGATATATCATCATCATCAGCCCGCCTTTTCCCAACTATTTTGCGGTCAGATTCCAGTCTAACCGGATGCAGCTGAATACCGATATTTTACCTGGAGCGACTGCCTATCTGACTTATTCCACAACCCAGTTACTGGGTAATACGATACCCCTTGGTAAGACTGGTTGTCAGACTTTCGGGCTTCTGACTACCCGTAACGACTGTCAAAGATCCACAAATGACAGCCGGGACTAACGGCTTAACGTGCTTTCTGAGGCACGGAGGGGTCTTGATATGTAAAGATGGTAACCCATCCACGGACCAACCGCGGCAAGCGTAGCTTAACCTGATCGATCGACCCGTGTGGCTGTTATAACTTAGCCACAAGCCCCTCGAACTCCACAAACCAGTTACAGTCCAATACCCGTCCGTTCGACTGGCTTCTTTCTATACCTTATCTTCAGAAACAGTTTTTTTTTATCAACTCAGCCTATCGCAGTCCACTGCTGGTTATAGGCCTCTCCCACGCTGCGCCGCAACACCCTGTCTTCCGCCTTCCGCATCCAGTCTGACCCAGCCATCTTAAGGTCGTCGGCCATCTAGCTGGGGGGCGTCCCACACTACGCTTGCCGATACGCGGTCTCCACTTCAGGACTCGTCTGCTCCATCGGCCATCGGTCCTTCGACAAACATGTCCAGCCAGCCACTTCAGTTTGCTTACTCTGCAAGCTATGTCGGTAACTCCGGTTCTTTCCGGTTTTTTTTTATACTTACCTATAACTCAGAAACAGAATTTATAATTGTCTATAATATTATCTAAGATGTAATACGGGACCCCCATTTCTTTTTAATGTCTCCGTACGTAGTAGGCACGGATCTATAAATTACTCTATTGTATAGCATTATCGTGAAGTAACAATTAAAAGTTACTTGACCCGCCTCTATTTAAATGTCTGATTAAACGTATCTTTACAGTTTAAATAAATAGTAATAGGTAATAGTAATAGAAATGTTATCAAATAAATTACCTGTTGATAAAATTTCCGGATCAACACTTCTTTGATGTCATATGTAGGATTTAAAGAAACTGATATCGCAGAAAAACGCAGGGCATGACTTAATATTTGAAGAACGAGCTGATCGTTTCTTAAAATCATCAAAATTCACCCAAGCAATTCTTTGCTTAAAAGGTGATCTCCAATAACATGTATCTTTAAGTCCTTTGTAATTGAAATAAACATTTTTTTAAATCAAAATTAAGATCGAATTTGCTGATAAAAAAAAAATGCTTGCGCTCAATATAAAGAGGTAAAAAAATAAAGAGAAGCAACAATACCCAAGACTGGCTTACGCACTAGGTACATCAAGAAGGCAGTTGATCACACACACCGTCCCCACTCACTACTGATGTTTATTTATTAATTAAAACTTTATGCACAAGTACAAAAAATACTGTACAAAGGCGGACTTAATGCCTCAGTCAACCTTAGGGTGATGCAGAGAAAAAACATGCAACATAGGGGATATAACTCGAACATCAACAATATATGCTAATATATAGATACTACATACTTCTACAAACAAAACAAAAGTGTCAGGAGAAATAACGATTGGTGGAGGAGAAAACGAATCAGCGCTGGGATGATTCTGCCAACTTTGAAGTTCGTTTGTTTTTTATTCACTGTCCTTATTCGAGCCCATCTTCCGCTTCACCCCTCACCACAATCCATTTCCTCGTGTCCGCCCCCGCAGTTCCACGAACACGAGAACACGAGGCAACCTCAACCAAGGACAATAGTCTTATGAATCAGATGCCATATTAGGCATAACCAGTATAACTAATGTGTCTATTAAGCCGACGTTTCCGCGGTCGGTTCCGATTTCTCGACACCCTGCGGTTTTGGGTATACGTCATCTGCTTATTGTTTTGTTTACATTGTACAGAATTGTATAAATACATTTCAGATAGCCTGCTGAACATGGATCCATTAGGAAAATATCACAACCACCACGCTTTAACCTATTATAGTTTGTTGGCAGACAGGAAGACGCTGCAACCCGTTTTATTGATAGAATTCCAGTTTTTGTTCCTGACGTAACAGAAGAAAATGCCTATGTCTTCACGAAGATATTGTGCGAGTCCGGAATCCTTGCGTACGTTCTTAGCCAGATCTTAATTCTAAGCAGGAAAGGCTTAATAGGCATGGTTCGGTTGGATCTTGGAATAGGGAGAATTACTTAATTCTCCCTATTCCAAGATCCGGATTCTGGTCTGGTCTGATCCGGAATCCGGAGAATATACCGAAGTAATACAAGAGGCTGCTAAATAACCTGTGACATATCTATACCTAATGCCCAATGAGTCATCATAATCGTCATCATTTCAGCCAAAAGACTAAAGTTCACTCATCCTTTATAGAAAAGGGAGGATCCTCCGACCAGACGGGTGTCGTGTCTGGTGGGCAACTGCCCGACGGTTGATGTCGGGATGTTGTATGTAATGTTAGTTGCGCGGTAAACTCTGCTTGCGCGATGCAGGATTTTGCGTGACGTCAGTGTGCCGCGTAGTTAGCATGTGGCGATGTAGTTGCCGCTACAAGACGTCCACTGCTGGACATAAAGGGCTCCCTCAAAGGGGTGGAGAATTGTCCTAATCGCCACGCTTGACAGACAGGTTGGCGATCGCAGTATAGTGTTAAAATGCATCGAGAACGCTGCTTCTGCTGCTGCTTTTAGCGATAAGACCGCCCATTGTGTCACCCTATGTAAAATTTAAACATTTATATCTGTAAATTTGTATGGTGTACATAATAAAGAGTATTCTATTCTATTCTATTCTGCCCATTCTCTAGTAAGTCCCTTAGTCGACACCCACGGGAAGAAATAGAGTGGTGCTCAATGGGAAAAAAGGAAATAGGGTGTTTACTGTTATTTACAGTTTTTATGGTGTATTTTTTGCTGTAATGCCAATAAGGCAATTTTTCTTTCTTTTCTTTTCTTTCAAAATCAGTCGGTAAAGTACCTACACCTATAGGTACCTACTTTTGATATAAGCGGAAGTTCATCGAAAATAAAAGAACGCACAAGTTCATCTAATGTTTATTTATGAAATCACCACTAAAAACGATAACGCTAACAAGGAAAAAGATATTACTTATGTCACACCCATGCAAGGCATATTATATTTAGATAGGAATTGTTTACCAGCGATGATGCGACATGACTCAAGAGTCAAAACATCATGATATGCCATGTTTATGGAAACGATGTTTCCTGAATACATTATACAGTGGAGGTTGTTCCTATCAACGTGAAATCCTTCCGTTTACTTGCAGATAGTGAGGCCTTGTGTGTCAACGAACTGAGTTTGGGCATCATAATGTGACACATTTGCTTTTGTGACGCAATAACATCTCTCTCTAGGTCAGAACAAGAGTTATGTCAAGGCAGATGCTGTATTCTGATCGGATTTATTCGTAATTGGTTGGACTCTTGTTATGCAAGAGGTCGGCGTGGGAAACTAACTCATTAATTGGAGATGCTCAAAACTTTTCATGTACGTGAGTCCAGTCAAGTTTATTTTATTATAGACTACCTTTTGCCCACGGATTCGCCCGCGTTGAGGTCGGAAATGATCCCAGGAACGTAATAACGGGATAAAATAGTAGATTGTTATACAAGGGGCTAAAATGACCCATTATATACGAGGTAATTTTACTCCCGAGCTTTATCGAGGGAATACATAGAAACCGAGTTATAATGGGTTGTTAACGCCGTGTGAAGCACTACTTTTCACTACGATTGCGAGAAAATAAAATAACCCAATACACCTTGACGGCAACAGGTTGAAAATTATTTCTTTTCGTTTCTCTTCCATCTGCAAATTAGGGTCTCCATTCTCATTACATGATGACATTTTCATTGTTGTAAAATAAATTAGGGTCACCAATTAAATTTCTAATTAGAAAAAAAATCTTCTCAGAGTTCTAGATTATTTCTCTCTCTGAGTAGTCAGATAGGAAACGCCGATCTCATCTAGTTTTAAAATATGATTGACGTGTAAAAGTTTTTGTTCAAACCTACTTACAGAATAAAAAATCATTTATCATTTAAGATGTCGCATCGAAATGCACGCATTCTACCGAAGAGATCGCCGCTTTCAGTCCAATTTTCAAAATTAAATGTTCTTCTTTTATATGAAACAGTAATAAGTCGAGTGTTTATTCATGATTATTCTACTTATGACTTTTTCGTTTTTGTGGGCTCGTTTGTAACAGATAAAAAATAAAAAATAACTTTTCGCCTAGAGAAAAGTATCCTATTTTATCCTTGCTCTGGTACGCTACAATGACCGACTTTTTAAGCAAGAGGAGTGAAGTGAATAACCCCCTCCTTTATCTCGGAACATCTTCATATGTGCCGACTTCAAAAAAAGAGGTTATAAATATACACTGGATCGCAAAAATTCCGGGTCGGTAATAAAAACCGTGATATCTCCATAAATGATATACCTAAATCGCTAGAATAAATAAAATGGAGTAAGCAAGTTACTAATGCTTGTTCTAAGAGGTTTCAGTTGTACAAGTTACATATTTTAAAAAAATATTCTGCATTTTGAAAAATTTCAACATTTAAAATTAGGAAAAGAATATTTTTTCTGCTTTTGTTTCAAACTTCAAGCTGTCATTATAAATGGTTCCTTGGATTGATCAGAGTATTCAGTGCAATATCATGTCGTTAACACCTGAAGAATGTACACGGATTATTACCATGGTACAAGAAGGAGGAAGTTAGCGTAGCACTGCTAGAACAGTAGGACTATCTTTATCAACGGTCGAAAGAGTACTCCAGCGACCGGCGACCAGCGACGACGATTTCAAGAGACCGGCATGAACATCAGGAGAACAGGAAATGGCAGGCCAAGGTGTACAACTGCACGAGAATACCGATTCATCGTGAGCACTATGTTAAGAAATCGACCTCTCATGGCTGTTCAGGTTCGAAACAGTCTTCAAGAAATTCACCACAACAATGAGAGCTCTGATACGACTCTGTGACGTCTTCGTGAAGCTGATATAAAGCCGTAAAGACCAGGAAAAGGCCCCAAACTGCTCAGAGAACATCGAGTTGCCAGGTTACGGTTTGCTCGAGAACACATCCGATGGACAGATGAAGATTGGTCCAAGGTTATGTTTTCCGATGAGTCCAGATTTGGTTTATTTACGCATGACGGGAGACGAAGTGTATTTAGACGACCAGAAGAACGGTATCATCAAGCGTGTTTTGAAGAAAAGGTGCCATTCGGTAGTGGATCAATAATGGTTTGGGCTGGGATATCTTCAGAGGATCGCACGGAGTTAGTGATCCTAGAAAACGGCTCTCTGACTGCTGTCAGATACATTGAAGAGATTTTAAATGAGCATGCTGGTCCTTTCTTAGTGAATCTGGGTGCAAATTCCATTTTTATGCACGATAATGCGCGACCACATACTGCTCGTTTGGTCAATATGTATATTTAAGACGTCGGTATTACCTGTATGGAGTGGCCAGCTCGCAGCCCAGACTTAAATCCCATAGAACATGCATGGGACGAGCTCGGGAGATGCGTGAGAGAACGCTCTCCTGCTCCCGTTACGTTACACGAGTTAAGGAATGCGCTAGTGGAAGAATGGGCAAACATAGACCAAAATCGTATTAAAATTTGGTTTACAGCATGCCACATCGTCTTAATGAAGTGATACGGGCTCGCGGAGGAAATTCAAAATATACAACCGTGTTACACATTTTTTTATACATATTAATCAATCATCTACAATGTACTATAGTTTCGCAAATTAGTCTTATATTTAAGAAACTATCACGCCATTAAAATTTATTAGCAACCCTGAATTTTTGCGACCCAATGTATTTTTAACCGACTTCCAAAAAGGAGTAGGTTCTCAATTCGGCTGTATGTTTTTTTTTTTTGTATGTTTGTTACGCGATTACTCCGTCAACTATGATCCGATTTTGAAAATTCCTTTTTTGTTTGAAAGGGTATACTCCCGAGGTAGTCCCATTGCCACCAAATCAGAATCTGATGCCCTCATCAGAGCAGAGAGCTAGGTTTCCCAAGGAAATCTAGGGAAACCCTCATATTTTATATGCAAACCTATAGCGATTTGGGTATTTTTTATAGTAACTCGTGCATTTGATTTCTGAAAGCACCATTTGGCGAAGTGGAACTGATGATGAACACCACAGATGGCCACCGGAACTACTTAATAATAAGTATTTAACGGGTTGCGATTCGATTAGGTTCAATTAGGTATGTTTGCTAAGCACTTTTAGCTCGTGCAAACGCACATGGAGAGCGGCAGTTCTCCTGGTTCTACCACGAGAACTTCTCAACAATAAACGTCCCTGCATCGGGAAAAGCAATGCTTTGTAAAAGGTGATGAGCATAGTTGACATTAGGCTATTGTAACTTAGATAAATTACAAATTGTCCCACTAAAAAGTGAATAGGAAAATAATAAAATAACTACTTATTATAAAAAAAAAACACAACCCACTTCCAAAAAAACATGGTGGTAAAAAACTAAAGTACAGATCCAAACACACCGACTTCAGCAATTAAAGTTATTTTTCACTTGAAAAATTTTTTTTAGAAGTCGGTTTTTTTAGAAGGTGTCCGACTGGACATACCCTTCACCTTCCTAGTCTGAGGGTAGGTTCCAAAATATGCTTCTGCCAGTTTCACAATGACTTATTCATCATCATCATCAATTCAGCCGAAAGACGTCCACTGCTGGACATAGGCCTCCCCCAAAAGGGGGTGGCATAATCGCCACGCTTGGCAGGCGGGTTGGCCATCGCAGTATGGTGTTAAGAAGAAATGCGGGCGGAGAGACTTTTCCGATCGAATAGACGAGATCCGACTGAATAGCCTAAGTAAAAAGTCATAAATCGAGGTTCGGCTCTCGCCTATTTCCTCCTACAATATTGGACCAATTTAAAAGATATTTCTTATACTGAATAAGAAGGATATATACTGTGTCCCTATGTTTTTCTTTTTTTATTAATAGTTGGCAAATTTGTAAAAGAAGAAAGAAAGAAAAATTGTTTATTCTGCACAAACAAAACACACATTACAAAAATAAAATACAAATTGACGAAAAAGAAAGACACACTCTAATACAATAGCCCTCTGCTGTCAGCGGTCTAAACAGGCAATTTTGAGCATTTTCAGAGGGTTCCAGCTCTTAAAAAGGAAAACATAGGGACATACAAGTAGTCGATATTTATTTTACTGTAAAATATCATTGCTTTAAGGTCATTAACCAGAAATAAAACAGGCGAGAGCGTTTCTATGGAGAAAATACCGCCCGCATTTCCTCTTAAAATGCATAGACAATGCTGCTGCCCATTCTCTAGTAAGTTCCTTAGTTGCCTTTTACGACACCCACGGAATGAAATGGGGTGGTGCTATTCTTTAAGTCCGGCACCACACGGATAAAATGACTTATTGTCGTACGCTTATTTATTAGAAAATAGTAGAAGGATGATGTAGTCTTTATTCATGAACCATCCTTGCTGTCATAGCATAGGAAAATGCATGAAAGGGGTCTGTTTTGTTTTCCTCGTTTTCACGTTTTCAAACAGTTTTTTCAATGAAACGGAAACGGATGTTTCAGATAAAGCATATTCAAAGCGTCGGTCGCGTCGACAGAATAACTCTTTATCTGCATCAATAAAAGACTAAAACAGGTTTTATAAATCTTTATTTAAATGACAGAAGTCGTAAAATATGCCTTTTTAGAATACCCTAATGCAAATTTGTAACACAACCAATTATAAATGTAAACAAAGACATATTAAATTAGTCTTGAATATTTAGTTTTTGTAGATAAAATAGTAAAATAATAGCAATTATCAGGAAACTGATAAAGATTACAAAATTTCATAACAAAAACATTTAAAATAGAGGAAATGTAAATCAAAAAACATTCAAGGCTGTTCTTATCGATTAGTTTACATATTTTCGTTCGCATCCTTTATCAGGAAGTAAGGAGTAATGAACCTTGTCGACATTTTGTCCGTTTGTGTTTACCCTATGACAGGTATTCGCGACACCTTTATATAAACGCACGCCACACCAATTTACTTCACATACCTATTGCTGTTTTCTGATCGCCTAGTCCTTTTCCTTAAAACAAAGTTTTTATTAAAAAATAAAAATAAAGAATTTAAGCAAATAGCTTTCAGTTAAAATAAAACTAGTCTGAAACTAGCTTATTTAATTCAAAATGAATTCTATAGTTTATATTTTTGTAGTAGTTTTAATTAGTAGAAATAATGCGTGGCCTGCACGCGAGGGCTATTATAATTCAATAGATTTTTTATATGACGACATTGAAGAGAACAGTATAGACGGGAGTCAGAGAATTGATGTGTCCAGTTTGGGACCCGAAGCTTATGGACTACCGAAAAATGAGAGCGGTGAGTGATTGATCATGAAATTAATAATAATACGGGAACCTAACATTATACATTCAACTTCTTTATTTAATATAAGTAGAATGTATTTTTCAATACACTTCCTCGAAAACTGGTTCATATCGCACTACGATTAGGTTCACAATGCAATGTATTTCACACGCGTGCGATTTTTTATTTTCCAACACGTGTGCGGGAATAAAAATTGCCACAGATAACTTATACCTACACTTAGTCCAAATTGGTTCAATGCCTCTATCACACCGTTTCGCACCAGAGACGGTCCTCTCCTCTCTATTCGGAGGTAATTTTTTTTTAAATCTCGGCAAGGATGCGTCTTTGCGGCGTTAATATTTTTGGAATATTTAAATAATGTTTTTAGATAGAATACCATGGTTATTACAATAAAAAAAAAATGTTTATGATCAAATTAAAATTTATTTGTGTTCTAAACTCAAAAATATTTGAATTTTCTATTTTTCATATTAGGCTGTTTAACGGCTTTATACTTTTGCTTCTCCTTCAACCTGGCGAAAGCAAAGCGCGGAAAAAAAGAAAATTAAATCATAGTTTCCTAATAATTCATGACAAAAATATTTTTCGTTTTATTTATTTTATTTCTTCAAAAGTGTATTGAAAAACGTCGTTTTGATACACGTGGACATTTGTTATTGCAGTTCTCGGCTCAAAAACAACCTCTCCTACGGTTTGGGTGTTAATTCCGCCTCGAATGCAATAACAAACATTCTCCACTTGTATCAAAATGTACTTATTCCTGAATTCTTTAATTTCTTTGGCCTTTATAATTAAAATGGCCCCAGAGGGGTTTGTGGCTCAATAAAAACGGTCGTCGATCAGGTTAAGCTACGCTTGCTGCGCTTGGTCCGTGGATGGGTGACCATATTAACATACCAAGACCCCTCCGTGCCTCGGAAATCACGGTAATAAGCCGTTGATCCCGGCTGTTATTTGTAGATTTTTGACAGTTTTTACGGGTCGTCAGAAGCCCGAAAGTCTGACAACCAGTCTTACCAAGGGGTATCGGGGAGGTCAGATAGGCAGTCGCTCCATGTAAAATACTGGTAGTCAGCAGCTTCCGGTTAAATTAGAAGCCGACCCGAACATAGCAACCCCAATATATATTAACTAACGGGAGTGACTACACACAGGGTAGACCTCGCTCCTCCTCAGTTTTTGAAATTTCAATTTGTGTAATTTGGCAGGTTTTAAATTAATTTGCCAGAAGAGTTCTTCTTTTCGACAATTCGGCAATTCTGTCTCATAGGACTACATACTACTACGGCTATAGCACGTAGAATCCTGTGGCAGCCCCAACAGCATTCTACGTGCTATAGCCGGGAGACATGACAGCCCGTTGGTGAGGTCGCTTGTCACCTGTACACTGTCTGTGTTATTAGTTAAGTACTAACGTAGGTTAAGACTATTGTTACTAACCCAATGGATCTTTGTTATCTGAAATAAATGAATTATGAATATGAATTTACGGCACGGTTGGCGCAGTGACGGCACGGTTGGCGCTGTGGTTAAGCGATTGACTGCTGCGCTGCGTGTCGCGGGTTCGATTCCCACCCGGAACAAACTTTTGTATGACCTTCAAGTAGTTGTTCCGGGTCTGGCTGTTTGTGTATGTGAGTTTAAATGTTTGTAAACGCACCCACGATACAGGAGTAATTCCTAGTGTGGGGCAACGTTTTTTGGGAGTTCCCAATACGTATTTCTATGAGACATAGAATTGCCTGAAAGAGAATTCAAAAAACGATTGGTAGATGTTAATCACAATTAAACTTTGTATGCAATAAAATAATCATTATCTAATTTAATTAGTAAGCAATTAAGTTACAGTTTCCTTTGACATCAATTTACATTTTAGTGTTGTAATTACGGTTGCTATCGGGTGTATAAAAATCGTATAAAGTCGGTCTCAGCACGTCCTGTGTGCTTGTATCTAGGTACTCTAACTCAAGCTTAATAATTATTAAATTTGTGAAACAACTTAGACATTACCATCGACAATTGTAACATGTTAAGTTAAGAATATTTATTTATATGTGTACTTTATTGTACATTTGAAAATAAGTACATATTAAAAAAAAAAACGGGATGTGGCTGTGTCACGACACAGCCACATCCGATTTTTTTTTTTGGCCACGGCCACGGCCGTGTATTTTACGTGAATACGTTTACATAACGGTAATATTTTTTTATTAATAACGATTTCTTTTATCGTTCAGCTATCGAGTGGTGTCATTCAATTTTGG
Source organism: Tiliacea aurago (assembly GCA_948098905.1). Lineage (NCBI taxonomy): Eukaryota > Metazoa > Arthropoda > Insecta > Lepidoptera > Noctuidae > Tiliacea > Tiliacea aurago. The sequence goes on from OX402596.1 coordinate 20,180,897, forward strand.
ATTTGTTATTTTTATAAATTAATTAGTTATAAGTTGTTATTTATGTACTTAATATTATAATTCTAACTAAATAAAAGAAAGAATTTTGGATGTAGATGATAGATTGGCTGCAACACCAAACTGTATCCCACTATTGTGTTATAATCACTTTTTTGAAATGCCTCCCACTATGCTTTAAAGACGTATTCACAATTTAAAAAAACACTACATAACACAATGGGCGGCATAAGTTGGTGCAAAAGGTTTAATTTCATTAAATCCAAGTTTTGTAACGCTATCAAATTAAGAGCGTTTACGACGTACGGCATTTCATACACTTTTTAGACCTTTGTATCCTACTTATGCATGTGAAGTTTAATTAAAATCAGTTCAGTAATTTCGAAAAACAATGTCTTGAAAGTTTGTATGAAATGCCGTAAGTCGTAAACGCTCTTAAGGGGGATGCGCTAGGGTAGCCCACGAAATTCAAATTTTATTACGTTTTTTGCTATTTGCAGGTCAGTAACAGGTTGTATGTTGATCTAAATATGATTCGCGGCCGTAACAAATATGGCTTTACAGAATTATAATCATTAGAATCGGCAATACAACTAACTCTCTTCGAAAAATCCTACTGAATGATTATTTCAGAAAAAACATTCAGTAGGATTTTTTGAACTTATACCCCCTTATTACAAAACAAGGTTTATCTTCAGACCCAGGTTTAAAACATGGAGCCATTATTTAATTTTGAACTTTATTCCGACAATGGTAAAGTTCCTAAACACAAAACTGACAACTTAGTACCGAACTAAGTTTTCAGTTTTGTATAAAGAACGGTAACAGGCACCATGGTTTAAGCCATGTCAAAATATAAATCTTGTTTTGTAATAAGGCGGTTTGAGTTGTAATGCTGATTCTAATGATTATAATTCTGTAAAGCCATATTTGTTATGGCCGCGAATCATATTTTGATCAACATACAACCTGTTACTGACCTGCAAATTGCAAAAACGTAATTAAATTGGAATTTTGCGAGCTACCTTAGCGCACCCCGCTTAAACTAGGAATAAAATCATTAATAGTGTAACTGTGTAAGCTCAAGTTTGAATAATAAAGACATTGAATTTTCCAATGAAAATCTTTGTGGACCCAATGTCTCCGAACTAAAATGATATGAATAACCTTATGCTGCAAATAATAAGTGAGACCATGCAATATGTTGCATGTTCATGTGGGTACTCAAATAGTTTTAAATTAGCTTTTGATTTGGTTTTAACAACTTACCACTACTTGCTATCTATGGTGAACAAAGCACTTACACCTAAATGAAGTAAAAGAAAGGAAAATAGGTAACTGTGAGGAAAGAAAAAATGAATAATTAATACATGTAGATCGATTCAGGTCGAGATGCATCGCTTGTCATGTTCACACGATAAACACGACGGCGGCCGTGTCAACATCATCCGTTAGTAAAATAACGAAAAGTCACCAAGCACCAAGTTGACAGCCCACTTCCTCGACTTCATGATATCCTAATCGTGTTATGTACTGCATTACACGTTGCTCAACTTTTTCGATAACTTTTTTATCTTTCATGCTTTTCCCGATTCCGGTGTAAAAGGAATTGACTGAGTGGCATCGTTGATCATTTAAAATCATTTAACCGTTCGGGAAGAGGATGTCTTATGCGAAAGGAACATAAATTATAATCGATATTCGAGTACTGCTGTGTTCCGGCTTATATCGACCCATGAGTTGACTATTTTAACTTTTCTTTTAACAGTAATAACGCTCAAAATTCCTAGCAAGTCAAGCTAGTCCCTAGCTAGTCTTTGGAGTCGAATTCGTCTTACCCCTTGACGGGTTAGGCCCCGAGGATTACGATAAGAGATGATTTTGAATGTTGATTTCATGTTTGCTGAGACTTGAATTGAGAAATAGAAACAAAAGAAATTATAATAATATAATATAATAATAATAGTTATTAAATTTTAATATAGTATGATGTTATAGTCAAATTCACTGCAGACTTCCTTTAGTAAAGACGGCTAAAACAGCAGGTTGAATATTGTTTAGTTAGTACCACAAGGTTCGATCATACTTCACACATAGAATAGAATATAATAGAATACTCTTTATTATACACTATAAAAAATCCAGATATAAATCACATATCGGAAACACCAGAATATCTTGCTGTTCTTATTGTTATCATTTCCAGGCGATGCGTTGGCAAGTTGGTCGGAGTCATCCCTCATGAACCCTGAGGAGGTAGGAGACTACGCCGAGGGTGATATCCTCATGCCACCGCAGCAGGGGAGAAACGGCGTCAGTGAAGAGGTCCTGCGCTGGCCACAGGGACACATTCCCTATGTTATCGAGGGATACTTCAGTACGTATTAAAAGATAGCAGAATATAATTATGTCACTCCTTACGTCAATGTGGTGTAGTAAGTAGGCTTTAGCTACCTGTGTCAAATCCAGATCGAATAAACTATAAGCATGGTAATTTCCTATTTGACGAAAATAGTAACGGTCATTTGGCGTCCCCAGTTCAGCAGCGTAAGAAGATTATGAATGTATATATAAGGTGTATCTATTCATACACGAAATCTCATAAGGGATCATTGTACTCATCATTATAAACAACTTTCACTATGGGACCAACGTTGAAATCGCGAAAAAAAAAAAGCAGCTGGTCCCTACATTTTGACGAGTTATGCGTACATAAATGTAGGGAACAGCTGATTTTTTTTTCGTGATTTAATGTTTGGTCCCATAGTAAAACTTGTTCATAATGATGAGTAACATGACCCCTTAAGAGATTTCGTGTATGAATAGATACACCTTATATAGGAATATGAATGTATATAAATATCATCTACATACATACATAAACTCACGCCTTCTTCCCATGGGGGTAGGCAGAAACTATAGAACGCCACTTGCTACGCTCCTTACATACTCCTTTTGCTTCGCCTACGCTACGTTCATACATGTAGTCATACACGCACGCCGGTTGCGAGTACTACGCACCTGACCTATCTATAATTATCATCTACTCGTGCCTATTATAGTAAATTCTCTGATTGATTTAGGCTATCCTGATTTGCTTGATTTTTATGAAGAAGTTGTATCTTTTCTCAGGCTCCACAGAACGCGAAACTATAATGAAGGCGATAGCCGACTATCACAGACTGACATGCCTGCGCTTCGTCCCGTACAACGGTCAGAAGGATTACATCACTCTTCAGAGCAAGAACACCGGCTGCTGGTCTAGTGTTGGAAGAATTGGTACGTTTTGTGATGTGAAAGTGAGCGCTGAAAAATGGCATCGCTAAATAACGGCGGGTTCAATAACGATACGTTGTTGGATTTAGGGTTCGTTTGACTTGCCAATAGCAAAGTAATGAAATATTTAATTGGTTCTTTAAATCCACTATGAAAATAGTTCTTCTAAAAGCTTAATGTTCCGTGTGGTGCCGGACGTAAAGATTAGCAGTACCTACCCCATTTCTTTCCATGGGTGTCGTAAAAGGCGACTAAGGGACTTACTAGGGAATGGGCAGCTGCGTTCTCTATGCATTTTAACACCATACTGCGATCGCCAACCCGCCTGCCAAGCGTGGCGATTATGGTAACCTTTTGGGAGAGACCTATGTCCAGCAGTGGACGTCTTTCGTCTGAAATGATGATGATGGAAAGCATAATGTGACAACTTCACTGCTGTCAGCTGTGCTTGTGGAACTGTTGTGTGTTGGGTGGAAGCACACTACTTTTACCCGCCAGCAGTCGGCTGCAGAATATTAAAGTTTCTATAATGACATTTTAATTCAATCATGATTCGAAAGACACGTGGCGCCATCTATTACCATAAGAACTTTAAAGTTGATTTCCTCGGGGACAGACAGTACTTTTTTTCGGGATGAAAGGTACCGGTGTCCGTTTCTGTACACCTGACAACATAATTATATGCAAAATTTCAGCATGAACGGTTCAGTGGTTTAAGCGTGAAAAGGTAACAAAAAACCAAACAAACTTACTTTCGCGTTTATAATATTAGTTAAGATTTATTACATAGGAAATATACTCTCTTTTGCATATTGCACGCGCGCCGTAATTCCGTGGAGCTGTCTTAACTTAGTGTATATTTCCAGGTGGTCGTCAAGAAGTGAACCTGCAGGCCCCCGGCTGCGTATCCAAGAAAGGAACAGTCCTTCACGAGCTGCTGCATGCCGTGGGATTCATGCATGAGCAGAGCCGCCCCGAGCGGGACGACTTTGTCTGGGTGCGCTACAATAACATCAGACCAGGTGAGGCCTCTGACAGTTCTTACTCAGCTAATCTGTTATCGATTATCATCATTATATTAACTAGAATAAGGTACCTATGTCGAGTGGCAATTAATTTGCCTAAAACAGCTTTTACCTATAAAGCTTATTTATGAAGACGACCAATTTGATGAGTCCTCGTTAATTTGCGTCGTATAAAAAATGTGTTATTAATGTTTAACGGTCATCAGCTGGTGGTTTCTAGCTGACACACTGCTAATTGCTTGCTATTGCTGGAAATTGTCCTCTCCTAATACTCGACGGCCCTAGCATCGATGACATGGCTTGTTATTTTGTCCCTTGAGGCTCATCAGCAAAACTGTGAGCTTTGCGTAGCACCGTTTACGGTTAAAGATATTTATTTCTCAAAGAATTACAAATTCACCCTTGTAAGGCCCAACCTACCCTGCCCCCTTATTTTTTGTCATTAAATTAGGTCGTTTGGGCCTAACGAGGAGAGAACACATAAATAGGTTTAAACAATATTGTATGGCATTAAAGTAGCCTGAAATAAAATATTGCTACACGTAGTAGTTACGTATCTTAAAATTAACGTTATTACTTTACTTAAAAAAACGTTACATAAAAAGCAAACTATTTAAATGATTTATCGACTCAATCTTGTACAGGTTCCGAGACCAACTTCAGGAAGGCGACCACCAAGCAGACCAATGACTTCAGCATTCCCTACGATTACAACAGTGTCATGCACTATTCCGAGTATGCTTTCTCTAAGAACCAACAGAAGACCATTGAACCTAAGGTATGTACTTTGAGGCATCTTTGACACACTTATAGGGAAATATGCAGCTAGAGCATTTGACATCCGCAGTTCCGCGGCAAACTGCCGAACTACGGATGTCGAATGGTCTGGCTAAGCATTAGACCGCTTTCACATTTAGGCGACTTTAACAGCGCGGCAGTCGTGCGACAGACGCGCGACTGTCGCGCTGTCAGAATTTCATAGTTTAAACAGAAGTGCAGCGGTCGCACCGCGTGCGCTCACTCGCTCAGTGCGCAATGAGCCGGTGTTGCAAACGCACGTGATTATAGACTGCACGATGAGCAAGTTTAATACCGAACGATTTATTATTGAAATTCAAATGCGACCTGTTTTATGGGACTTTTTTGAAATTAAGTGCGCCACACTGATCGAAACTGCGGCGCGGCAGCCGCGCTACTAACGCGCGGCTGTTCTTATAATGTGAAGGAATGTGCTTTTGCCGTGCTGCTAACGTCCTAATGTGAAAGCGGCCTTAGACCTTATTGGTCGATTACAAACATCTCCTCTCCTCTCCACTTTGGTGGAAACCGGGCCATATATGGTTGGCTTAGGGCTTCCCACACATAACTGCGAATTCGCAACACATCGCAAATATCTGCGGCTCGTTCCTTCGTAGTTCCTGCGTGCGGCGTCGTCGTATCGCATCGCATCGCGGTTTTGTGTGGGCGCCCTTAGCCAGAGCATTTGACATCCGACGTCGGAGTAATAATACTTAGAACTACCTACTAAGAAAAGTAATGGCGATTTGATGATTTTCTTTTTGTACAATTTAATACTTAATATATAATTTTTATAAATCCGTTGAATGGTTTTATAAACTGAATATTTAAGGACAATGACTGATTTGAATGTGCTGAGATTAAATATTCAAATTGTTTGCTGCTTCCAGGTTGGAGGTGTGAAACTAGGCCAAAGAGAAGGATTGAGTCGTGGTGATGTCAAGAAAGTCAACAACATGTACAAGTGCAAGAAAGAGTGAGTAGAATTGGTTCTCTTGTCACGAAATCCCTTGAAAAATACATTAACTTTACATGAAAACCAGCCAAGTGCGTGTCGGACCACGCTCAATGAAGGGTTCCGTAGTTGGGGTGAATTTACCCCAAAAACAAACTTAACATTGTAACCCATACATCGATATACGTCATGGTCAATTCTCCAATTGCAAATGTAAGTTGGTCGACTATTACTCGTTAACTTGTTAAGCCTACTTAGCTGTGATAGTTTGCCTTATAATTTCGTTGTAATTTTATACTACTGCCATGATTTTTTTTTACATATCCAAAAACAACCATTTTCTGGCAGGGGGGGACGCTTTTCTTTTTTTTTGGGTGATCTTCTCCCGCTCTGGGCAGAACGAGAGGGCGTGTCAGATTTTTACTGACTAAAACTCACCCGTGTTCCTTCCGTTGCCTGTGTGCCAGGGCCACGATATCCCTTTCGGACAAACTCGCAAACCTGGCAGGCATTGGCCCTAACGGACACTTGACTCTAACAAAAATTTGGCCTTTAAAACTTAATATTACGCAAGCGGATCCCTGAATCTAAAAATGGTCTTTACAGACCCGCAATCTTTTTGAACGACCAATCCAACAATACCCCAAATCATGGGATAGACGAGAAAAATTTCATCCCCAGTTTACGAGTAAGGGAGGTAGTACATCCCCAAAAAAAAGGTTGGCAAGTTTTTATTTTATCACTTTGTCGGCGTGATTAATAGGTATACCCATGCCAAATTACAACTTTCTAGTACTTTTTAGTTTCTGAGTTAAGCCGGGGACAGACATACAGACAGGCGGATATGGCGAAACTGTAAGGGTTCCGGTTTGTTGACTACGGAACCCTAAATATGAGACCATTGTAAATCATAATCGTTTGAAATTTAAAGGTGAACCTTTTCAAGATTTTTTTACCTGTGACTTCCAAGCAAGTTTATTTCCCACAGGTGCATCTACTAATTTTAATACTTAGATCTTAATTTCCAGGGAACCACAAGCCGGCTGGCTGGGAGGAGTCTTCCAGAACCTCTTCGGAGCTAAGTCACGTTAATTAAGAATTTGTTTTCACTTGACTGTATTTAAATCACAAAGATCTGATAGATGTAAGTTTTCTAGTCTTTACGTTTGTTTGAAATAAAGCGTAATTATTATTTATTTGTGTCTTTTTAATTCTTTGCTTGTGGTTTCACTATATCAACTTTCTCTATGCCACTTAAAATATATCTTAAGAGCTCATTATTTAGCTTTGTCTAGCCGACTTATTCTGTAAAAATCTCACTGTGGAATCTAGGTTAAGGGTCGGGTAATCGCAGTTGACGTTGGCCATACAAAAGCGTGTCGCGCTAACGCCGCGCCGCGCCGCGCCGCGCCGCTCCATTCGGTTTCATAGGGATTATTTATTTTTAGTTACGAAAATATGAAAACTTATTTGAAAAAAAAATATAGAATTATAGACACTAATTATAATTATTATAGCCTATGCATATAAAAAATATCATGAAACTATCTATAGTAGTTTGAAAGTAATATCGTTTTTTTATGCTTTGGGTAGACTAAAAGAATACATTATTAATGTATTTCATACACTATTTTACTATAATACTTAATTATTCACAAATAGAATTGATGTGAATGCGTTATATAATACATTTTTTGCGTAACTTACTTGCATTATTATAACAGATTTAAAAGTCACAAAATTATATATCTGCGTCTTAAGCCACACGGTGCCAAAATTATTTAACCTCGAGTGACGTACTTTGAATCCCTTGCCACGCTTGGGATTCTACTCCAGAATCCTTTGCTTCGCTCTGGATTCAAAAAAACGCTCTCGCCCTCAATACAGGATTTTGGTCCCTTATGACACCATCTACTATTAGTCCATTTAAGTGGATGTTGATTATTGATTCGATGATATTCATAAGATTTACTCTAAGAAGCATAATATTTTGCAAATAATAAAACGTAACTGACTAAATGTGGGTGTAGTACCTATAGGTGCACCTCTGCCTAACCCTTTGGGTAATAATAATAAATAATAAAATAAAAATCTTTATTAATACAAAAACCTTTGACATTGCTTAAGACTAGGATACATAAATTGGTTAACTAAAGGTCATACGGATAAGGTAAACCCTGACTCCTAAACTAGGTGATCCTGTGACTTAGGAGTCAGTGTTCTGCTGTCACTGTGATACCAAAAGCCTTTTATGCTGTGTTCTAAAATTACAAAAAATAGTCATTGACATTAAAGGTTACAATTCCAAGTAAGTATGTATATTAAAATTAACAACGTACTAAGGGATACTGGAAACGACGTTTAATGTGTATATGTGTGAGTATGTTAGAGTGAGGGTGTGTATGTTGGAGTGAGGGTGTGTATGTTACAATGAGGGTATGTATGTGAGGGTATGTTTGTAGAAGTGTGTGTAGTAGTGTTAAGCGTTTGCGTGAAGGGGTGTGCGTGAAGTGTTTGAGATTGTGTTGTATGTGCTTCTGATATGTTCAAAATAAAGTGAAAATTGCAAAAGACAGATTTATTATATTTATAATTTTATATGCCTACTGCTGATGGTGTAGTAGTTCTTCTATTCGAGCGTAGTCTTGATCCCTTAGCCAACTTTGTAATTTAACCTTGACTTCAAGGTGATTTAGCCCAGCTATCTGAAAGGCTTTACATATATTTTTGTAAATAAATGTACTTAGAACGTAAAACTGACGCCCGGCGAACGCTGCAGTTTTGTGGCGTACTGTCGGGCATACATTTTTTGCTTTGCGCTGAGTAGGATCTGGTGGGGGAATTTGATTATGTATTCTGAGAGTGGCTCGAAGGACAAAGAGCTGTCTCACGGTAAGCAATTTGCAGTTCGCATATAATTCAGTAGTAGGGAATCTGTATGATCTGCCAAGCATCACCTTAAGGACAGCTCTCTGTGCTCGCTCCACTACAATAAACTTTGTTTTAGCAGCCCCTCCCCATACCAGGATGCAGTAGCTGATAACGGACTGACAGAGTGCTAGATAAGCCATTTTTAAAATGTTAATGTCTGCGCAATGTCATAAAGATTTAAAAATATAGATAAGTCTTCTGACTTTCGAAGCAGTGCTATCTATTTGGTTATACCATTTCAGTCCGTCATCAATCACTACACCCAGGTACTTCGTGTAATTAACAGGGGTGAGCGTAGTACATGAGCAAATACTGCGAGCAGAGCACGTATGTGCCGTGATTACAAATTCTGGTGGAGCTTTGTTCTTATAATTCCTAAAGAAAGGAATGAAGTTTGTTTTGGCCAAGTTTAGCGTGAGTAGGTTGAGTAGCAGCCAGTACATAACAGTTTTTAAGGACTGCTCCACAATATTCTGTACCTCGCTCCAAGTATTACCATAGACCACAATCGCGGTGTCATCAGCATAAGTGAAGATTTGTGATTGGCAGCGTGCATAGGTCATTTATGTAGATTTGGAAAAGTGTAGGTCCAAGCACGCTGCCTTGCGGGACTCCGTATGTGACAGTTTCATCGTCACTTAGGCATGAATTGATTTTAACAGCCAACTTCCTGTTTTGAAGGTAGTCCTTGAAGAGTTCAAGAGGTTTGCCACGAATACCTACACACTCCAGTTTGTAGAGAAGGGTGGGCACAGAGACTGTGTCGAACGCCTTTTTTAAATCCAGGAAAATACTGACGCATTTTTGTTGCTGGTCTAGTTTTTTTGATACAAACTGAGTTAGGTCGACAACTGCGTCTTCAGTAGAAATTCCTTTTTTAAATCCATACTGGTTGGATGCTATAATTTTGTATCTGTTAAGATAATTTACTAGTCTACCGTTAATTAATTTTTCCATAACTTTAGAGAGAGCCGAGAAGCTCAAATGCTTGGCTCAATGCTGGTCCAGCTCCACAACCTCAACTAATTGATTAACATTTGAAAATACTGTTGGAGCTGCTGAAGGTTTCAAAAACTATCTTTGCTTTGTATAAATTCAATCTCTTAGTATTATATAATTGCATAGCACATGTGTGAGCACTATGTACTTACTATAAAGCTACCATTTACTGAGTACTTCTTTCATTGACTTGAATGTGCCCTGGCGGCTGAGAGTATGTCATGCTCACTGTAATGTCTCGCTGATGGTGGCGGGTGTGTTGGATCATTTAGCTCCCTTCAAAATGGTTGAGTTGAATGGTGCTAATCCATGCGTCATGTTCGTGAACGGGCGCCATCAGTAGGGACTGGTCATCTCTTAGCGGCCTTGGCTTATTTTAATTTAAGTTTTGATTTTTTTTTTTTTATCTTTTTGTTACGGACGCCTTTGACGTTTTGCATCGTTCTCACATGTTTAATTTCAACACGAATGATGTAACCAATATTTTGTAACCATATGTTAATTTAAAAGGGTGTCCGTGGAGTTTCTTGCCCGTTCTTCTCCATAGGTACCTACTAAGGTTTGGAATGGGCAACTAGCTTCATCTTTATGACTGACCGACCCCCTTGACAATTCAAAAGTGCCTGTAATTGGTTTATTTGAAATAAATGCTTTGAGTTTGAGTACTGATATGGGTCTATAACTGTTGACACAGTCTCTGGCTCCGCTCTTGTGTATCGGGTGAACTAGGGCCCTCTTGAAAGGTTCTAGGAATACTCCTTTTGTAATAGAAATATTAATTATATGAGTTATTAGAGGGACAAGGGTGTCCCGACAAACCTTCAACAGGGTAGCCGGTATTCCATCCCAGCCAGTTGCACTATCCTGTCTAAGGTTCATGATGGACTCCACCTCTGTTTCGTCCGCTTCAAGGATTACAAAGGAGTTTTTAGAGGTTTTTTGTATGATGGGCTTTTGCGAAATTGCAGGAATTTTAGAGGCTAGCTCAGCTCCAATTGTGGCAAAGAAATGACATGTAGTGTTATATATATTATAATACAGGCGTGATGTTATGATCTATACATATTATAATAAAATTGTAGAAAAGTCAAAACTACAATAACAATTTTTGAAAAAAAGTAATTGCTACGAGGTCTAGGAACGATTTGAATGCCGAAAATATCGTTTTTAGAAGTTTTGTCCGTTTGTCTGAATGTTTGAGGTATGTTCCAGCATCACGGAAATTACTACCTTTTCCTGTTTCTTGAAAGGATCATAACTACAAAGTTAGTAGACAGGGAAGTTTATACAAATTTGGCTGTTAATCTGTTCGAACGAAGTCGTGGGGTAAGCTAGTAAGTAATAGGTAAAACGTAAAAAGTAACAATCTGATTCAACAATAAATAATGTTTATTTATTCAAGCTTAACTAATATCTACATTTCCTATATAACCATGGTTAGAATATGTGTTATAAGTTTCATAACAGTGCCAGCGGAGTACCAAGTCGGCATAAACAACGAAGAGCTAACAGTTTCAGCTACTAGGACTTTTCATATCTCTCTATTTCCATCGACATCAAACATCTCAGGAACTGGTAAGATCTGTCACAGGGGCAAGTTTCCTCTGAAAAACAATAATAATATTACCTACTAACATTTATGAACTGGATTATCATAACATGGTACCAGGATACAATAAACTTACGTCGATCAGCCGCGCATAGGGCAGTCATATCTCCAATATCATCCATAGGCTTTCCATTCCGTTCGCCGGCAAATATAACCGCTGCCCGCGCTGGATTGAACTGGCGACCGTCTTCCGATACTATTCCTACGTTCTCGAACACGCAACGGAAGAAACACTAAAAGAAAAAGAATGAATAAAATATTTGACAGATGTGCCAGAACTTTAATAAAATAATTTTGGTTGTTTGCAAAGTGAAAAAGCAGAAATCACCGTCCATCTCTAAGATAATAACGCTCATTCATGTCCTTTCAATCTTTTAAAACAGTAAGCGTGGTGAGAATGGAATAATTTCAATAATTTCCTTATGAGTGCTAACTCATAGCAGTTTATCAGGCCCTATTTAAGATGTTTCTCAAAAGGAAAAAACGGAACCCTTTTTGGTTCACTTTGTTGTCTATCTGATCTGTCTGTCAGTCTGTTAAGACCCTTTTTCACACGAACGCGTAGAGGTATCAAGTTGAAATTAATATCAAATACGTAAGTTAACGGTCCCTCAGAGCTCTAAAAGAATCTAGCTTCTAAGTCAAGGCAATAAAAAAATACGGTGATTTATGCGACATATTTTCATACTCGCAAATAAATCAAAACCTATTTCTTTATGAGTGCTAACTCATTGCAGTCTATCAGGCCTTATTTAAGATGTTTCTCAAAAGGAAAAAAACGGAACCCTTTTTGGTTCACTTCGTTGTCTATCTGTCTGTCAGCCTGTCAAGACCCTTTTTCTCAGGAACGCGTGGAGGTATCAAGTTGAAATTAGTATCAAATACGTAAATTAACGGTCCCTCAGAGCTCTAAAAGAATCTAGCTTCTAAGTCAAGGCAATAAAAAAATACGGTGATTTATGCGACATATTTTCATACTCGCAAATAAATCAAAACCTATAGGGTACTTCCCGTTGACCTAGAATCATGAAATTTTGCAAGAACTCAAGGAGCAAGGTCTCACAGCACAAGTAAAGGGAAACGTCCGAAAATTGTTAATTTGCAGTTTTTTTCACATAAAAAAATACTTTTTTGCGATTACATACTTACATTTTCAGTTGGATAATTGACCGTGGCGTATATCGATACATATCAACATGTTTTTCAACTACAATGTTAAGTTTGTTTTTGGTTGCCTGGTGGCCGGTTTTTAGGGTTCCGTACCCAAAGGGTAAAACGGGAACCCTATTACTAAGGCTCCGCTGTCTGTCTGTCTGTCCATCTGTCTGTCTGTCTGCCTGTCTGTCACCAGGCTGTATCTCATGAACCGTGATAGTTAGACAGTTTAAATTTTCACAGATGATGTATTTCTGTTGCCGCTATAACAACAAATACAAAAAAACAGAATAAAATAAATATTTAAGGGGGCTCCCATACAACAAACGTGATTTTTGCTCATTTTTGCTCTATATTGATAATGGCAACAGGTAGACGCTTGGAATATTCACAGAATATTAAATTTAGTTATATATTCAATTTTAAAATAAATAATTAAATTAAAATAAAAAAAATATTTAAGGGAGCCCCCCTTAAATATTTTAATATTTTTTTCATACAACAAACTTGATGTACGGAACCCTTTGTGCGCGAGTCCGACTCGCACTTGGCCGGTTTTTATGTATGTACTTGACTTGTGCTTGACGTACCTTAGGCGTTTTATCCGTTTCATCTATAAAGCTGCCGCTCTCATTCATTGCTTGTATATAGGCTGCAATGGAACCATACGTTAGGAAAAGTTAGCAATTAATGTACCAAGCAAAAGCTTGCCTGCCAAGCGTGTCGATTATGGCAAACCCCCCTAGGGGGAGGCCTATGTCCAGCAGTGGACGTCTTACGGCTGAAATGATGATGAAGCAAAAGCTTATAGATGACACAAATACTGTGAGGATGGCTAGATGGGGAAAATCAACGAAACTGGATGTATGGAAGAAGATATATATTTTACGCCAACCCCAAATTAATTATTTATTTATGATCTCCAACAATACTATACACGAAACATAAACATAATGGGTAAAAATGTATTATTGGCGTCACTCTACCTTTGAAATGAATAGAATATAATAGAATACTCTTTATTATGTACACCATAAAAGTTACAGATATAAATGTTAAAATTTTACATAGGGTGACACAATGGGCGGTCGGCGGTGGGGGAATTAATCAAAATATTCGGTATTTACTTACCCATCTCAATCCTGAAACTATCATTGCAGGTGTTCATAACAGCTATGACATCAATGTCTATCTTATCGATGCTGCTATCCTGGTCAGCCATGGTGGTAGTCAGCATGGCTTCCTTCGTCATCGCATCTTTCGTTTGCGTATTCGCTGATTTCGTTAGCGCGAACGTGATCACGGTCAGAACTATGGCTAGTAACACTTTCGTCATATTGATTGTGTGTTGTGTACCCACTGACACTGCATATGGTCATTTGGTAATTTCGCTTTATATGTGGAGTCACTAATTGATTCAGGCAGAGATTGAAAACGTTTCAACTTATAACAAAATTACAAATTCAAATATTCTTTTACCTCGCTTGCTCAGTGAATGGCAAAAAAAAATATTTATTGAAGTTATACGTTTGAAATTGAAATGTAAATCAATTTAGGAGTTCGTTTTAGTTTGTTAATAGTTTTAGTTTAGTTAGGATATAATATTGTTATTTTTATAAATTATTTAGGTATAAGTTGTTATTTCATCATCATCATTCCAGCCGAAAGACGTCCACTGCTGGACATAGGCCTCCCCTAAAAGGAGGGGGGGGGGTTGCCATTTTCGCCACGCTTGGCAGGCCTTCCCTAAAAGGAAGGGCGGGGTTGCCATAATCGCCACGCTTGGCAGGCGGGTTGGCGATCGCAGTATGGTGTAAAAATGCATAGAGAATACGCTGCTGCCCATTCCCTAATAAGTCCCTTAGTCGCCTTTTATGACACCCACGGGAAGAAATGGGACGGTGCTATTCTTTACGTCCGGCACCAAACGGGACAGTTGTTATTTATGTACATCATATTTTAATTCTAATTAAAATGAAAATGTATTTAGGAGTTTATTCATTTCTGACATATCCTCCACGTGCGTCCTGTTTGCCTATCACATATCGTTTTAATTTTCATTGCTACATACTGAAGTACCTACCTTTTAAAAATGTGTACGTTGAAATTGTATTTTATACCATTTTTTTTTGTCTAAAATAGAAAATGTTTACAACGGATGCATCAATGATTACCTACGAACGATTGCAGATAATTAGGAATGTCTATTTTTGGATAGTTTTTCACAAACTATCATGAAACGCTGCTAAGTTTTTTCTAAAATTATACAAATTGTATACAAACAGGCCATAGATACGTCACACTTCCTGTATTATGCCGTTAAAGAAAAATGAATGCCTAAACTATTTACGTCCATTATGGATCTATCCATAAACTTGGAACTCATATCTTCAAATTAGAAAAAACTGCACATTATTTTTTTTATTTTTTTTGCTATCTGTTGGTACTGGCAGGATACGAAGGTTTTATGCATAATTTCGATCTTTAACAGTCTTTTATCAGTCAACAAATTATTACAGCGGGTAGGACTTCTGTAGCAGGACTTGACCATCATTGGGCTATAAGTTTACCAAAAACATCACAAACAAGATGATTAGAAATAGGGACCAATGAGTTCAACCAGGTTTCAGACTGGCTAAAGTAGACTCATCCTTCATGGGGTACTGTTTAAACTGTTATAATGATCATCATCATCATCATTTTAGCCGAAAGACGTCCACTGCTGGTCATAGGCCTCCCCCAAAGAGGGGGGGATTTGCCATAATTGCCACGCTTGGCAGGCGGGTTGGTGATCGCAGTATGGTTTTAAAAATGCATAGAGAACGCTGCTGCCCATTCTCTAGTAAGTCCCTTAGTCGCCTTTTACGACACCCACGGGAATAAATTAGAATGGAAATGGGAATGTTATCAAGTCAAGTCAACTCAGCCTATAGCAGTCCACTGCTGGACATAGGCCTCTCCCAGGCTGCGCCACAACACCCTGTCCTCCGCCTTCCGCATCCAGTCTGTCCCAGCCACCTTTTTAAGGTCGTCGGTCCATCTAGCTGGGGGGCGTCCCACACTACGCTTGCCGATACGCGGGCTCCACTCCAGGACTCGTCTGCTCCAACGGCCATCGGTCCTTCGACAAACATGGCCAGCCCACTGCCACTTCAGCTTGCATACTCTGCAGGCTATGTCGGTAACTCCGGTTCTCTTCCGGATAACGTCATTTCTGATCTTATCCTTCAGAGAAACTCCGAGCATAGCTCGCTCCATAGCACGCTGAGTGACCTTTGAATTTGTGGACCAGCCCGACTGTCAGTGACCACGTTTCGGCACCATATGTCATAACGGGCAGGACGCACTGGTTGAAGACCTTAGTATTCAAACACTGCGGGATTGGCGACGAGAAGACTTGACGAAGTTTTGAAACGCTGCCCAACCCAACCGGATCCTTCAGTCGGCTTCTTTCTCAAAGTTGTGCCTACCAAGCTGGAAAACTTGCCCTAGGTAGACGTACTCCTTCACAACTTCGAGAAGCGACCCTTCGATGTGGATTGGATTCGGCAAGACGTGCGAATTGTACATGACTTTCGTCTTGTCCAAATTCATGCCGAGGCCAACCCGCCGAGAGGCTCCATTTAGGCTGTGCAGCATCTGGTCTAATTGTTCCGGTGTCTCTGCCATTATGACGATGTCATCGGCAAAACGAAGGTGTGAGATGTACTCGCTGTTTACGTTGATACCCTGTCCAGTCCAGTCCAGCGTCTTAAAGACGTCCTCCAACGCATTGGTAAACAGTTTCGGGGATATCACATCCCCCTGTCTCAACCCCCTGAGTAGTTGGATGGGGCTGGTTTCCTTATCCTGGATCTGGACAGTCATCGTTGCCGCGTCATACAAACACCTCAACACTTCGATGTAGCGCCAGTCAATTCGACATCGTTGCAGAGAGGCCAGAACTGCCCATATTTCGATGGAGTCGAAGGCTTTCTCGTAGTCCACAAATGCCATACACAGCGGCTGATTGTACTCTTCGGGTTTCTGCACAATCTGCCGAACAGTATGGATGTGGTCTACGGTACTGAAGCCTTTTCGAAAACCGGCTTGTTCTGGTGGCTGGAACTCGTCAAGTCTCCTGGCGAGACGGTTTGTGACGACCCTCGAGAACAGCTTGTAGACGTGGCTCAGAAGTGAGATGGGTCTATAGTTCTTCAGCAAGGTTTTGTCTCCTTTTTTGAAGAACAGAACCACCGCACCTCTGCTCCACGCTTCGGGCGTTGTACCCTCTTGGATGACGGAGTTGAAGAGACTCGCTATCTCTCTCAGGACTGGAGCCCCACCCGCTTTAAGGAGCTCTGTTGTTATTCCGTTATCACCAGGTGCCTTGTTGTTCTTTAGCTGCTCGAGAGCCGCCCTAATCTCGCAGTGGTCGACATCCGGGATGTCCTCCGTGTAGTGGCGCGTTAATTCGGCTCGATGGTCAACTTCACTATGCCCCGCTAGTTTCGCCATCCGCGTTGAGTAAAAGTGTCCGTAAAAATCCTCGACTTCCTCGAGTATCTCGGACTTCGAAGTCACGATTCTACCATCCGCAGTTTTCAGTTTCGTCTAATGGGACCTCCCTAATTGCTGAGTGAACACTTTCGACCCTCGGTTCTGCTCAATCGCGACCTTAATGTCACGGGTATTGGAGCACCTAAGGTCGCGTCGCGTCAGCTTTCTAATTTTTAGGTTTAAGGGCCTCTTATCTGACGAAGACGGCTGCGTGGATGGCAACTCTCGTCTTTCCCTCATAAGCCGAAAGTCTCCGAGGAAAGTTTGGACACCTTACTTTTTCACTGCGACGGGAAAGTTCTGCGGGATACGTCGCGTAGTGCTTTGACCACCTCGTCGGCTTTCTCGTCGACAATGCCTGTGGTTTCCAGTACGGCGAATCGATTTTGAAGTTCCAGTTGGAACTTTTCGGATCCAAGAGCAGTTTGGAGCTGCCTAGGTCTAAGGGTAGGCCTCATCATTCGGATTCTCTCGGCTCGAAAATTGATATTTGGAGTGCCTCGGACAAGCCTGTGATCGCTTCCGGTATTTAACCTGCTGATCACGGAGACATCTCTAAATATGTGCCTCTTATCCGTCATAATGAAGTCTATCTCGTTCCTTGTCACGTTATCGGGGCTCTGCCAGGTCCACGTCCTTTGAGGTTTCTTGAGAGCCCCTGCGACTCTAAAAAGTTAAACAGCATTTGCCCCCTGTGATTCCTGCGCCCCAAACCAAACTGTCCGACTTTCGATTCGCCGCGTTCTTGTACTCCCATTTTGGCATTGATGTCTCCCATAACAACGTTGTAGTGGGCCTTTGTCGTACTGTGCATTGCCTTGGCAATGTCCTCGTACATGGCCTCGGCTGTCTCGTCAGAGCATGTCGAAGTCGGCGCATATACCTGTATCACTTTCAGGTAGTGCCTGTCAGTGAGTGTTAATACAAGGTACGCTACCCGTGTCGGCACACTACTGATTTCTACAACGCTGCTAGTGAGTTCCTTGTTCACAAGAAAGCCGATACCGCCTTGGGAGAGCTGATCACCTTCGCGGAAGTAGAATAGGTGGCCTGACTCCAGGGTTATCGTGTCCTCCCCCTGTCTTCGGACTTCAGATAACCCCAGTATATGCCAGTTAATGCGACCTAACTCTACCTCAAGTTCGGCGAGGTGATGGTCCAGCCTCATCGAACGTCCATTGTACGTAGCCAGATGTAGTCGTCGTTGGTAGCCTGCCGTAGCCCAGGGATTCTTCGCACTCCCCGTCCCGCTGTTATCGTGACCGCTACCTTGACCAGGAATAGCGGGACCACCGGGAACTGGGGGCCGTTGTTTTGGCACTTTCATTCATGTGGGAGGTTTAATGCCCGTAGTCACCACGCTGGGCAAGTGGGTTGGTGACCGCAGTGCCAATCCTTTCGCAACGATGACGCTGCTGCCCGTCATCGCTCTGGTGCATTTAGGTTGGCTTGTTGGATGGTTATACCGCCATCGGTCGGTCGTCAGCGCCTCGTCCGTTAGTGGCAGGGTGTACCGCGCGCAGGTGAGGTTGACATTTGGGGAGCCTGGTTGATGTGTGCTCCCCCTTACACCCCATGGGAATGTTATAATGATACGAAATTTAAATCTTGTAAAAAACGGACACTATGCAGCCAAGCATATTATAAGTTGGAAGATTACATCGCTGACAAAAATGCTTGGCTCAACGCTGCTCCACAATTTTAGCATTCGAAAATATTGTTGGAGCTGCTGAAGGTTGTAAAAACTATCTTTGCATTGTATAAATTAATCTCTTTGTATTGTATAACTGCAAAGCACATGTGTGAACACTATGTACCTACTATGAAGTTACCATTAACTGGGTACGTCTTTCATTTTGAATGTGCCCTGGCGGCTGAGAGTATGTCATGCTCACTCATATATCTCGCTGGTGGTTACATGTGTGTTGGATCATTAAGTTCCCTACAAAATGGTTGAGCTGAATGGTGCTAAACGGGCGTCACTGAGCGCCGGCAGTACGGACTGGTCATCTCTTAGCTGCCACGGCTTTTTTGAATGTTTGTATTGTTTTTGTATTTATCTTTTTATTACGGACGCGTTCAACGTGCACGTCTTTCTACATTATTCCCACATATATAATTTCAACATGAATGACGTAACTAATATTTTGTTTTAAAAGAGTGTCCGTGCAATTTCTTGCCCGTTTTTCTCCATAGAAACCTACTACGCTTTGGAATGGGCAACTAGCTTCATCTCTCTGACTGACCGACCCCTTGACGATTCAAAAGTGCCTGTAATTGGTTTATTTGAAATAAATGCTTTGAGTTTGATATAAAATTCTGCGCTTTTTTCTGTCGATAGATCTATTCTAGAATCGTCATATATTATCCGCATAATTTTTAGTTAACCACAGTAATCTCGACGAAGTAATTGCCACAAATTGAGCGAGGTCACTAGATAACGTGCCATCAATATAATCGGAGCAATTTGTTATCATTGCCTTTGAAAACCTGTTTATTGAACGTGAGAACTTGCATCCTGTATTTTTCATTTCAGCTTGGAGCAATTGTTCAATTTAGTATGTACATTTCAGTTTTCAGTGTTTGCATTATGCTGAAAATGCGACAATATGTTTTTTAAATTTAAAATCAGGCAAAGAATCAGCATCGCCATACAACGTGGCAATGCTACCAGCCTTTTGGGCACTTTTCCTGTTGACAGCGATGCGTACAATTTTTTCTATGATTCTGTACCCCTCCTTTTTTATATTCATGTACCTACCTACGAATTATTATTTTAAGTTTGTTAGCGTATAAAATAAATAAATAAAATTCATAAAAAAAAAGAAGAAAACTACTAAACGGCTGAACCGATTTTTTAAATGTTATTCCCCCCTAGAGAGGGAAGCAATTACTATGAGTCTTCACCGCCCAAGGGTGGGGAGCAGCGTCTTTCACCCGCTACTCGGATGAAACAAACACTACTTTCCAAGTATGAGCATTTCCAAATGTTTTTTTTTTACTTAAACCTTCACACTTAATTACTATAATTATTAGTACTTTCTGCGTTAACATTTTAATTCTAGTTGATATTTTTAAGCCAGCTTTGTTTCGGTCGGGATAAGTTAGGTTCATCTTTGTAAGATAATATTAATTTAACAGGTTACGTAATTTAAGCGTCGTGAACTTAAAACTGGTTGCAATCGATTCCTTCGTTCGTAAACCATATGCATGACAAAGATTTACCATCTGATGTATTTATTTATTTAACCATTTATGTACACAAATATATATAAACATACAAGAAGAAAGGAACAGAAAAATACGTAGGTTTAAAGGAGATGCTTATTTCTAAAGAAATCTCTTCCAGCATACCAGCGATAGGAAAGTAGACACAGAAATGTACACACCGTGTGTAAGAGTAGAAGAGAAAATAGAATCATTATCATCATCATTCAGCCGAAAGACGTCCACTGCTGGACATAGGCTTCCCCCAAGGGGGGGGAGTACCCAATCACCACGCAGCCGGGTTGGCGATCGCAGTATGGTGTTAAAATGCATAGAGAACGCTGCTGCCCATTCTCTAGTAAGTCCCTTAGTCGCCTTTTACGACACCCACGGGAAGAAATAGGATGGTGCTATTCTTTACGTCCGGCACCACACGGAAGAGAAAATAGAATACATAAAATCAAAAACAATTCACTTATTAAAAGAAAACAAATAATATGAGAATATACTAACATACATTATGCCTTAAGTTTTATCGTAATCCCTCTTCGATTAGACCTCGGTTCAGTAAATATTTTGGATCATTTCACCCGTCTGCCCCAGAAGGGACCCTCCCTTCTTTCTTTAATGTATTTTTACTTAAAACTTTCATATTTTTCTTGTTCGTTATTTTTAATATGATTAAATTAATATGCGTTTTAAAGCGATGAATTCTATTTTTCATTTCGCTACAGTAAGTACTCTCATTCTTCTTTGCAGTTAATTTGCTTCATATTTCATACCAAACAGTTCTTGCACTTGCATGTTTCAGTGAAAACGATCATCTTTTACCCGCTAAATGTTCAAGAGTATAAATGAATACCAGCTTAGCTCGGAACTCGAAAAACAACACTTGTTTATTTGGCAGGCTGCAACATACGCGTGTCAAATCAAGAACCACTAAATCCTCCGACGTGTAAACAGTTTTAGATGAACAAATAATGTAATATTAATGTATAGTGCTCATTCGACTGATGTCTGATTTTACACGGGGTTATGAACGATGCCAATGCCCTTAAAACGTTAGTCTGCGAAATTCGGGTAGAGAAAATAATCGGCCATGTTTTATAAATGGAAAAACATATAAATATGATGATTTTAATTTGAAAAGTTGGGCAAGATTTATGGGGATATTAAGGTTTGTATATTTTAAAGAGCAATCTGGAGATTTAATTTAAAGAAAATTATATTTGCTATTACTATTACTGTTACAGGAGTAGGTAATCGCTTGCTGCTTAATTTTAGCGAATGAATAAATAAATAATTCATTTCATTATTATCTAAATCTAATACATCTATCTATACATCATTATTATAATAAAATCGTGGCGAAGTCTAAACTGTACATTGATAATTAAAAAAAAAAAGTAATGGCTACGAGGTCGGATGATTCTAATGCTGGAAATAGACATTTTAGAATGTTTGTCTGTTTGTGTGAATGTATGTTCCAACATCACGCAAATACTACTGGATATATATTGTTAAAATTTTGCAAAGATATTCCCTATAAGTCTGGTTAGTCTGTGGGCTATAAATTATCGCGCTATTTACTAAGGGGGATAAACAATATTAAAAGTTTGTATTCTTTTAAAGTTTACCGAAAATCGTAAACATACGAGCCAAACGGTTAGAATATTGCAGATAATTACGGATTTAATCTTTTAAGTGATTGTCATCACCTTACCTTTATTGAGCTAAGCAGTCAATCGGATCATGATCATGACATAATATACAACATTATTTTTAGGGTTTATGCGAAACCTGAATATAGTTTGTTCAGAATAGGGAACTGAATCGATTTCAATTATTTTTACACCATGTTATATTGTGTCCCAAAAATATTTAAGTGTGATGGAAAATGTTATCACCATTTAATTACTTACAATACAATCGCCGTACGGTTAGGTACCTACTACCAAATTATTATCAATGAGCGCAAGACGACCCTGGAGCCGCTGGGGCGCCGTTAGCATGTTTTTGTACGGTCAACCCGGTAACATAACAACCTTATAACTTTGTGATTTTTCATGATACAGTTTTGAAATTTTGTACATACATAGGTATATTCTTTACATAAAAATAGTAGACACGTGTTTCGGGTTTCGCATATACTAAAACTAATATTGTATGTAGGAACGGCTGTTTTAGTCAACTTAGAACAAAGTAATTAGCTTAGTGGTTGGTTCGATGGCTACTTCGCAAACTTGTTGTTGTAAGTTCGACTCCCAACTATTGATATTTTTTGTTATTCTTTTTTTACATTTTGCTATATATGACTATTGATAGTTCGTAGATCATACACAAAAAAAACATCAAGTGTAATTTATGGTTATAATAAAAATAAATATCTATAGTTAGATGAGAACACTAGTGTTTACAATCTACTAATATATTATTTTATTGATAGTCGATCGTCATAAATAAAGTAAAAGAATGCATCAGTCAGTGTATCACTGTTGTGGCATTAGGTAGTATATGCAGGAACGCAGGCGTTCATTAATTCACTAAAAACGAAAAACTTGGCAAGCAATGGGAAATTGCTACTAAAGGCTGCGGGTGACCTCAGGACGAGCTGCTTCTCACACGGACTACAGACTGTACGTCGCTTACTCCCGCGTCACCAGTCCTCACTGTTTTCATATTTTGACTGCTGAGACCAAAACTACAAACGTAGTATTCAGTTAAGTTTTATAAAATTGTGGCCGTTATTTTGGTATGTTGTGGTATCTTACGACTTCGACGAAGTTGAATTAAGTCGTGGACAGAAGCTAGTATGCTATAAATATAGGTATTCTGCATTGAAAATAATCAACTATTATGTTTAAAGAAACATGAATTCGTAATAATTCTGGGAACTGCTTTTTTTTGTCAAACAGTGATTTTTTCTGTGTTGTTTTTAACAGCGACAGCATAATTGATTTCAAATGAATTATTGAACTGTTTCGGAACAATATGATAATATTTGTGATCGATTTTGTTGTGCTTAAAATAGTTTTTGGGTTTTGGTAACATTTGTTAAGAGATAGTAAGCCTATTCTAGAATGGGGTCCTGTTTAATAAAACCGACAGGTGACCGGCGACAATCCGACGATATTATAAGTTTTTTTTTCATAGTAAGTATTAGGCCCGTATTTATAGAACGTTACTCAGTACTCAAGCATTACTTAAGACTAGAATCAAGCCAATACTGCAATTTTGAACAATATAAAAAAGTGAAAATGTGTCAATTTTGCTTTTTTAAGGTTCCGTACCTCAAAAGGTAAAAACGGAACCCATACTGGATCACTCAGTCAGTCTCTCTGTCCGTCCGATTTACAATGATAAATAAACCGATTAAATGAAATTTGGTACACATATGAATTTCGGTGACCCAAAACATGTTACGTAAATAAATTAATTTTGAATATGGGGTTCACTTTTGGGGAAAAAATAAGACAAACATTTTTGCAAACTGCACTGTGTGACACATCAAAAGAAAGGACTTATCGAGCCTGAAAAGGAAGAACATCGTAAGCGACATAATGTAGGTATTTCACTTTTTCAATAAATAATTAAATAAAATCAATAAAGTAATCAATAAAAAACCTCTCCTGTAAATTTTAATTTATGTAGCTTACAATGTGCTGTTATGTTATGAGGATTTTAGAAAAAATAATTATTTTAATATTAGTTTTGTAGTGATTAAAGAAAATATATGAAAATTGACCATTATCTCAGATACTGATGAGCCTAAATTTTTACGAAAATACAGAGAATTGTTAGAGAGCTTAGAACTTAGAAATTACAGAAAAATCTATACGAAGTCTATGGTCTTAAAATAACATGGTAAATTCGTGCGGACAAACTTACCATTTGCAGTTGGAATGTATGGGGAATATGTTTTTTAACTACACTGTCAAGTTTTTTCTTGGGATAAATTCATCCCAACTACGGAACCCTTCATTGTGCGTGGTCCGACACGCACTTGGCCATTTTTTTCTTCACCCTTCATAGCATAGGTAGAGCCTAGACTGAACTGGTTTCTATAATATCAATGTTCCGATAGATGTCATTCAAAAACAGTCAGTGTTAATAGGTATGGGAGGACAGTGTACACAAGAACTTTACAAAAATAGAAAATGGTTTACAAAGCTACAGTCTATTAAGCCTATAACGTTCTCACATTCTCAAAATGAAAAAGAATCTATATAAAATATTACTACAATAATAAAAATAAAAAGATCATTTCAGGCACCAATATACATGGTCTTCACATGATTTGACAAAGATTATGTCTGGACTTTAAAAGAGACTGTGATCTCTGAGTTTGTTTCGGCCTTACTTCTCAGAGTAGTCAGTTACGAAACGCCGACCTAATCTAGTTTTTTTTTTTTTAATATGTTTGACTTGTGTTTGTACAAATCTACTTGCAGAAAATAAATCATTTATCATTTATCAAAAACCTATTTAAACCAAATGACAAGATTGCCATTACAACTGTTACAAATTTTAAATTAATATTCTGTCCACAAGTCACGAATAAATATTTTAAATTCAAATTGTAGGTATTTAATGTCAAATAATGATGAGATTATGTCAAGGTACCTATGTAACAAAAAAAAAATAAAATAAACACCGTAATTTGGGAGCAGTTTGTAGACATTTACATTTACCTCATGCCGCTAATGAGGTACCAGGGAACCCACATGTGCAGCAGGAATTATTGCCAAACTTCCTTGTCTTCATCGTAGTCCTTAATCTTATAATATGCTTTTTTAATTAGGACACGTTTGATGTCGGTTATGAACTTTCCATCGCTAAGTTCTATCACCATTATGATGATATTCGAATATATTTTGCTGGCACTGTCACTCATCGATAGTATAGCTGCTTTACCGGATTGACAAAGTGTGGCTTGCATTTGCAAAGTCAATAAATAAATCGCAAGGGCAGTCGGTAAATGTTTGTGGCATTACTCTTGAAAATCCATGTTTTACACATGGCCAACTGTATGTCGCCTGTTCCCGTGTCGGAAAACCATCAGCATTATTTATTTACGCGCCAGGAAACAAAACTAACTATGTTGTGTATCAACAAGCATTCCAATAAACAATAAGTTATAGAGATAATAAAAAATTACAAACATAAACAATATCAAAATATACAAGAATATAAATAATTATAAACTATACTGATAAGTATAGTATTCCAGTTTGAATTGAATAACAGGACAACGTTTATCGGGTGTGTTCCATGTATATTTATATAATCCTGCAACAATATGACATACTAAAGTCGGGTATGTTAGCACCTACTGATAATTAAGTAATTACGAGATGTGTACCTTATTATCGGTC
Organism: Tiliacea aurago; assembly: GCA_948098905.1. Lineage (NCBI taxonomy): Eukaryota > Metazoa > Arthropoda > Insecta > Lepidoptera > Noctuidae > Tiliacea > Tiliacea aurago. Next base: position 20,206,763 of record OX402596.1, read on the forward strand.
ATAAAACTAGGTTAACCGTAGTTTGCTGCAGTCAATTGGTTTGTTATTTTTTCACCGCTCTGTTACCAAGAGGGTTCCCTATTACTTGCGCCCGTAGACTGTTGGATTCCTTTCAATTTAATGGCCCTTGCAATGTTTATGAAGTCTACAAAATGGCCACATCCCGTCGTCTAATTGTGGGTGTCGTAAAAATCTAAAATCATCTGGTTGCTACTTATAATTAACTATTAACTCAGAAATATGGACGAAATGTGAAAGTGAACGAGAATTTGAAAATAATGGAAATTCAGTAACCTCCCCCTCTCGAAGAGAGGAGGCCTGTGTGCCAGCTCGGGCAACATTATAGGCTAATTATGATGAGTAACCTTTCAGGAGTGATTCGGTCGGTTATATTTAGTAATCAATCAATCAACTCAGCCTATAGCAGTCCACTGCTGGACAAAGGCCTCTCCCAGGCTGCGCCACAACACCCTGTCCTCCGCCTTCTGCATCCAGTCTGTCCCAGCCACCTTTTTAAGGTCGTCGGTCCATCTAGCTGGGGGGCGTCCCACACTACGCTTGCCGATACGCGGTCTCCACTCCAGGACTCGTCTGCTCCACCGGCCATCGGTCCTTCGACAAACATGGCCAGCCCACTGACACTTCAGCTTGCTTACTCTGCATGCTATGTCGGTAACTCCATTTCTCTTCCGGATAACTTCATTTCTGATCTAATAATCAAATCTATAAGTAATCAATAAAAATAATAAGTAGGTGCTCTCCTACATTTGAATAAAAATAATAAGTAGGTGCTCTTTCCATCTAGCGTGTTATCGAATTCTGACTTATAAAAAGCTTTAAAAAATATACCACAGTACAATTCGAATGAAAGTACTTTTATTTCTGTAGTCTCGGTAATGTTTGTTAACGATAACGCAAGTAAAAAATTAAAATCAATATATTTTATTTCACATAAACCTACATGGGCACTTATAAAACGTCAGAAGCTAGGTGCACGGTTTCAATTGGTCGTTTCCTATGGAGATGAGTCGGCAAGAAACTCCACAATTACTCTTTAAAAAATAATTGGCTTTTACAATGTTTTCAAATTACAGTGTTAATAGGAATGGGAGGACAGTGTAGTAAAGAAGGGCTCTACTTCATTGAGCCTGTTGAATTTCTAAGCAGCCCTTTATCTTATCTTTACAAATTACGACCGTTCCGCTTTCTACAGTTTTGTGCAGTAACTCATACGAATGGTTCACTAAATAGTCGTAGTGAAATAAATTATGATGAAGGGTATTGGATATCAAACAATATTTATTGTAGCTTTGTTGAAATTCACTATACTAGGAGTTGTAAGCCAAGTTGACGGTAAGTTTCAGTAAGTTTTTTTTAATATAAATTGTTTCTTATGACTATGGTTTCTCAGCCACAATTCTAGCCAGTGTCAAAACCTGTGGCTGGTAATTAATCCTTTTATTGTGAGTAGGTAAGATTGAAGAAATTACCTCAATAATTATAAAACCGCCATAAAATATGTTTTGTGTATCTCCTAATTAATCAGTATTTTTTTTCCAGAATCAAACGAAGAAGCACAACCTCACTATGAATACCTACAAATATTTAAAAGCATACCAGCTTTGTTTGAATACCTATTAGATGCATTAGAAGAAAGGCCAGAAATATTAGAGAAAAACGATGTTACAATGTTTAAGAGAAACATTGATGGTGCGGAAACAGACGAATGTGAAAATTCAGACAGTGAAAAGAAAATTCTTAAACGAGATACTGATTGTGATAAAAATAAAGCACAAGATAAGCATGGTTCTGAGAAAGTAGACAAAAGAGACATTGGTGATGCTAAAGATGTATCTGAAACAACTATAGCCTACGAATATGGTAACAGTAATGTGGTAATGAAAGGTTTGAATGAAATAGACAGTAACAAAGTGATTTCAAAAAGATTTGTCAATACTGATAATTTTAACAATTTTGCTGATAAGGGAGGAATGAAAAGAGAATTACTAAAAAGAGAAAACAGAATTAACAGTCGTAAGAAGAGAAATGTACTATTTAAATTAGACGATGATACAAATGACATGTTTGAGAATTATGGAAAAGTGTTTTTTGGATTTGAACATTTATTTGGATTAGATCTGAAACCTGAAGATATTGAAGAACGCATTCTAACGGCTGAAAAACTGTTGGAAGAACACAACAATAAGAAGGATAAAAAATAAGAAATATAAGCAACAGTGACTTGATTTGTAGAATACATTAGATTATATTCAAGATGATCCTTCCTAAGTCATGTGTTTCTGCTTTCGAATTAAATTTAAATTCATCTTTTTAACATTAATTCAGAACAGTATTTTAAAGGGTGAAAGGATGGAGAAAGGTTTTCATATAAATAAATAGCTTTTGATCTAAGAATTGTAATGCTTTCATATTTGATTAATTACCAATGATATAATCACTATAGACTTAAAAAAAAATTCCTACAGCTGTACGATGACCACCAAGTACGTAGTTATGCTTCCAAGAATCTGAAAAAGAAGTTACAGTTTCCTAAAGAATATTCCTTTAGCTTGTTCTGGCGTAACTTAGAAGAAGCCTATGTCGGACAGTAGGCTGTTAAACGCTGAGTTGATTGAATCAAACTTGGCTATAATGATCAGCAACACAGACATGACATTGTAACAATTTCTGGAAATGTCACGATTGTTTTTGGTGGGACGTTGCTGAATTCTATGTTATAATTGACAGAATGTGTCGGACTTTCTTTATTGTAAATATTGGGTTGTTACCGTTGTAATAAGTGTCCTGTTCAGAGGAAACATCTTCAGGGGTGCGTAGCTCACTTCGTTCAGTATCAGATGCTGGTAGAACATCTGAAGCTCCAACAACAGCGCGCTGTCCTCGGAGGACGCGTACCGCATCATCTGACTCACCAGGTGCCGCGTCAGCTCCATCTGGTAGTTCATTATCGGGAAGACCATCACTGTGCAGTTTAACATGGATCAAAATGAACGTCGTGAAATAGAGGCCGTCGGTCGCGGCTGTAATTCGTAGATCTATGACAGTCGTTACAGTTAGGCAGCCCGAAAGTCTGGCAACCAGTCTTACAACTTACTTAGTAGGTAGCTAGTTTCCTCAATTACAATGATGAAGAGGTCAGATAGGCAGTCGCTTCATGTCATCATCATCATTTCAATCGAAAGACGTCCACTGTCCCCCAAAGGAGGGGTTTGCCATAATCGCCACGCTTGGCAGACGGGTTGGCGATCGCAATATGGTGTTAAAATGCATAGAGAACGTTGCTGCCCATTCTCTAGTAAGTCCCTTAGTCGCCTTTTACGACATCCACGGGAAGAAATAGGAGGCAGCTCCATCCAGGTAGAATGAAAGCTGACCCCAACATAGTTATATCATAAGCTAGGCAGATAATAATGTGTCTTAGGAGGGGAACTAATTTGGCTTTTAAAACGTTGTTACTTCGTCTTCAAGCTTACCTCATCATGTGTCCGGTGACAGGGTTCAATAATTAGCAACAAATTGCAGAAATGTAGCACAACCCAGTTTATCTGCAGCAGTGGACTTGAACGATCTGACCTAGATTTGTTAACTGTAATAAGGCATAAAAATTAAAGAACATTGCTAAAACTTTCGAGTATTTTCTAAAACAGCAAAAATAGCACAGTATTTTATTTTGCAGCATTATTTTTCTCGCACAGGATATGGCGAAAGTAGGACAGATGCATAAACATTCACTTTCATTACTCAAAGTACTCGGAGCTCATAAACCCAAGGAGGTTAACACATGCCAAGTTCAACCTACAGATATTAGTGATGACATGGTAGGGCGTGATGACCAGATGCAAGAGTAGGCACAGCAGTAGAGCCACGAGCACAGTTCCGTGACTGTCATTGACCTGGCGAAGCACATCGCATATGGAACAGTACAGCATGGCCAAACGACGGACTGTGGTCGGGATCGACTTTAGTGAAGCCTTTGGTTGACCTATAAATAGCATAAAAAGTTAGATCTTTGTCTTCTTATCAGCCTATAATAATAATAATAATAGTATTAATTGGAACAAAAACACATTTTACAAATTGATTGCGTACGTAAATAGCTACATTAGTTACAAAACTGTGTCGCAGCTATTAACGCTCACCTCCAAGAGGGAGACAACAGCGTTCCAGATTCCAAAGATGAAAATACAGTAGGGGTTAAAAAAGAACAATAACAATATCAAAAAATTAAAATAGTAAAAAATTGAAAAGTAAAAAATTATAAACTAATAAAATTAAAATAGTAAAAAAATATTAAAAGTTAAAAATTATAATAGGTAAGTGCTTAATGTTGTGCATGTGGGAGTGTTGTATGTGAGTGTTGTGAGTGTGGTATTAAATACAGACGTTTTAATCAACGCTTGAATTAATTCGACACTTCTCTTAGATATTAAATAGGGATGTAATATAAACTGGGGATTTTTTCGCAAAAAGCTATTTCGTAATGGACGTACCTCTATACACGGTCATAGTGTCAACAACGCTGTTGATGGATTTATTTGTAGCAATAGTGTAAATGTCTATTCGGCACTCTCCGTTTGTCATTGCTTGTTTTGCTTCAGGTGCTGTAAAAATCCAGTATACTTTAAAATATATAATTTTTCACACAATCAGTAAGGTTGCTGTAACACATTCGATTTTAGGTAGATTTTAAGAAACTAAAAAAACTACTATTTAGTTCTGAAAAGAGCGTAATCTGTATATTTTCGTATAACAGAAGTAACTGGAGTTCCTCATTGATAAAATATTATCATTGTACACTTTCCTACTCACCGACACGGAAACTTGGCCACATCTGAATTTATCAATCTTTCGTATTTAAATATATTTCAGTGAAGGCGGATGTTGGACGTCCTTCACGAGATTTGTCACTAAGACTGGTATGTCCACGCTGGAATTCTAAATACCAGCGTTAGACGGTCCACAGACATGGGGCACATGGAACACAGATGTTAGCACTTCGAAGCACTGAAGCCGTATTAGGCCTCTTCGGAAGTTATAGAAAATTATTGCACAGACATTTTCCTTCGTAATATTCATTTTCGTACAGTACCTGACAGATTCAAAACAACGCTCTGAGTAAACAGTTGCATTAATTCTAATTCTTTCAATTGTTTTGATATTCTAAATTCGAATATTGAACAGTTCTAAATTCAAAATGAGCGGCAAATATGTAAACGACAGAACTTAAAAGGCACGCCTGGTATTTGAGAGATAAGCGCTTGGCAGCAAGATTCCGTGCCGCTGAGGCTGAGATACAAATGATGTTGTTCTTTAAGAATATCTATTTGAAAAACATGAACCTCAAGCCACCGCTAGCGTCAGCTACCTTTTCTTTAGAAAAATCATATTTACAATTATTCAGTATCTCTTGGAGGAGGTCCCTCAAGCATTTGTTTAGTGTTTGTAAGGAGGTGAGCACAGAGGTCACTGTCTCAAAGAAAGTCAAGAGGATTACTTGCTGCACCGCTGATGATATGTTGTAGAATATATACATGCACGATGTCACCACTGAAAGAGGATGGTTACAGTCAGATTCAGGTATAAATGCGGTTGAATGGAGAGTGCGACATGGTCCAAGGTTTGCTCAAATAGAGGGAAATTTGGACAATTTATGAAGTATTTGAAAGGGAGGGGATTACAGTCGAAGACTTATTCAATAGATACTGGACTTAGGTATATTTAATGATTTTTGTGCTTTTAGTGACGAAGTTTGAACCATAAAGTGCATAATAGTGTCATCCATTCATAATGGTGTCATCCAGGAAGAAACTGCTACGGAGAAGTTAGTGGACCTGTTTTGACTGACCATCTGCGGTAGTGAGAATAGTATTAAACACATACCTTTCCCATGATAAGTGACGACTTGGTATATGAATATAGCGTAATCTAGTGCTATAGTGGAGCATGTAAATATCATAGAGCTTATAACTATCAACATTCTGTTGCCCTCATTCGATGTTTCTTCACGGTAGAGACTCAATTTCAAGTTTATCTGAAAACAAAAACATTATATCATGCTCCTGAGTTTCCAGTGCCGGTTGGGAATGAGATTGAATTGAACTGAGATGATATTAGTTCACTGGTTGCAGTTGGAAAAATGATAACTTACGTGAGACATATCTTTTCTCAATACGTCGAAAACTATAATTTCATTATGGCAAGCTTCCCCAGGCAGTGATGGAATTGTACATACCTATATCCGGTGCATTTTCTAATATATTTATCACGAAATCAGGTATAGTTCTTGCCACACAAGACGACTTTAAACAAGAGAAGAAGATGACTACAGATTACACCACCCACTTGCACCACCCACTTCTACCACCCACTTCCACCACCCACTTCCACCACCCACTTCCACCACCCACTTCCACCACTCACATCCACCACTTAAGACCACCACCACTTTATTAATAAATAATTACAATCTAGCCTTTATGACTAATTAGCAATTTAATCTAACTTAACTTTTTACGTAAAAAATATTTTAAAACTTAGAATAGTGCTAATTGTAACAGATTTTCTGATCAGAGATTATAGCAGACTTCTAAAAACATACTAGTTTAGTTGACTATTTAAAGTATTAAAGTATTTAAATAGTCAATTATGTATATTAAAATTATGTTAAAGGAACCCCACCAGGGTTCCTATAACATAATTTTGAATGCTACCAACCTCCTGCAACTTCAGCAAGTAGACCGTGAGCCCCTTCATCCGCACCAGCCCAGTGAAGGCCGCGGTACAGACCACCAGCCCCACGGTGCCCACATCTGCCACCCAGACGATGCGGGTCGAGTTGGTGCGGGTGCGGAACGAAAGCTGCGGGTTGATGAGGATGTCTAGTGCTATAGTTAATGTAGAAAAAAACCCTGGGGAAGATAGTGATAATCAGGGTATGAACTGCTCATCATAATTCAGACAAAAGACGTCCACTGCTGGACATAGGCCTCCCCAAGCATTGCCGTAATGATCGGTTCTGTACTTCCCGTATCTACCTCATTCCTACGACTCTCACAAGGTAATTGGTCCACCTTGTGAGGGGCTTAGCCACTCTGCGCCATTCTTATGAACTGCTATTTCGTAGAAACTGTTTTAATTTGTTAATGCATTACAAATTTTACACCCATCAAACTAAAGATAGTGCTTGGAGGAGGCTATGTCCAGCAGGGGACATCTTTTAGTTAAATGGAAATGACGATGATGAGTTAAAGTCTACTTCCCAGAAATTTCCAAGTTAAAAAAAACTACTCACATAAACTAAAAGAGAGTGTCTTTCCGTAGAAGTTAGCGGCCTTTGACACTCGGACGCACCAGCCGCCGGGCGTGCGCCTGAAGCTGAGTGGAGCCACCCCGGCGATCTGCGACATTCGCAGCATTAGGTACAGGGTGCCGGATACCACGCATTCCGTCTGAGGAGGCCAGGGCATCGTACATCGGTATCTGGAGAAATGAAAAATGATCTAAAATTATACTTTGCCAATTGGGATATTTGATTTTCGATACACCATAACACGATTAGGAAATCTACTATGGTTTTTTCTAACTTGCTCTATTCACTGCCACACTACTCTGGGTATTAACTACTCTGAATTTTACCTCACTCACCTAGACCTAATATTTACTGTTCTGAACAAGTACGAAGAATTCGACGGAGGGACGGGGTTCGTGGGGAAGTTCGAAGAATGAAGTAGCCAGTTGAAGCCTGTTAAATACCATTAAACATGTTGTAGATAGATTAAAAATGAATTTAAATAACCTAATCTGAAGGTCTATCAAAAGTCAGATTTATTTGTCTTACTTTAACAAAGATCATGGAATCGAAAATGATGGATAAGATTTTTTTTTTTACACTTTTCAATTAATAACAATAGCTGCGTAACCCGATATTTATATCTGCATTTAGATGCTTCACTCAGTTGAACTCTAGAGAACTGCATTTTTTTTTTAAGTGAAAGCTTCTTTAGGCGCGTTAAACACTTTTTGGGTAAACAAAAATCAAGGAACGTCATCGTCACCGAAAGCTTTCCATGAGCTATAAGTATACTGTTTTCACTTCTATCGGCAGTTCCCAAAGACTGCCCCGCATGTTTGAGCATAAACTCTTCGGTTGTTGTTTAAAAGTGTTTATGATTTTATACAAGTGTCTGTTTCAGGTACACCCGAATAGTATAGATTGTATACTCCGTGCATGTGAACGGTGAGACGGGGGAGACAAACGCCAAGTTGACTCAGTCTGCCAATCTAGTCAATCGGGCCCTCCTCGTCTCACCGGTGACATATCTCAGGCGGTGACTAGTACTTGCGCGCGTACTATAATAAAACCTTTAAAATGACAATGATTATGTCTCAAAAAAATAAAAAAACACCTATCTAAATTTTTTGTCTGAAAGTGCTGAAAAATTATGCGAAGTTAATAAATGTCTTAAATTTATGTTTGTCCTATAAGTTTTCTAATGTCAGTTTTCATTGTGAACACAGAAGTGAACTCGGAACATAGTTCAGCACTGCTAGATTCGACTATCCACACATACCTTCCTAACATGTTCTTTGAACAAAAGAATATTAATGGTTTTCTTGTTTAACTTGGTGACAGTTTAAGTATTTATTTGATTCTGTTATTTACGAGTATTCGGAAAACGTTTGCATTTTCTAAATATAAAAATATGATCATATCTATAAATCTTACAAGCTGACTTTGAAAACATGCGACAAAATTTAAAGGAGTGTTCTACCCATCAATATGAACAACTTTTACTATGGGACCAAATTAGAATTCGCAAAAAAAAGTCGACCTTCTTATACAAAATGGTCCAATCGGTTATGTACCTTTATAGGAAGGTCGAATTCTAATTTGGTCCCATAGTAAAAGTTGTTCATATTGATGGGTAGAACACTCCCTTAAATTTTGTCGCATGTTCTCAAAGTTAGCCTGTCTATGTATATCTTGGATATTACTGACTTCGATGAAGGGAAACATCTTGAGGAAACCTGGACTTATCATCGTCATTTTAGCCGAAAACGTCCACTGCTGGACATAGTCCTCCCTAAAGGGGGATCGCCACGCTTGGCAGGTGGGTTGGCGATCGCAGTATGGTGTTAAATTGCATCGAGAACGCTGCCCATTCTCTAGTAAGTCCCTTACTCTTTTATTTATTTTTGGAAAACATATACTTTTACAATGTTTGTAAATATGTGAGCACCATGAATAAGTTGTTTTTCATTGCTACATTTTTAATTCTTTTTACCTATTGTGGTTTAGTAATTTTATTATAGGTGCATCGTCTTCACATTTATTCATATAATTAATGTACAGTCGCCAGCACATCAAGTTACCCCACTTTGACCTTGAACGCGTTATGAGCAACAACAGCGAGAATCGTACGAAAGAGATACATAGCTTTTTGTCTGTTCTTACTTGTTATGTTTCGTGCTGCAGTGCGTACGTGAGGGTGTGTGCGTATGCGCGTCGTGGTGTAGAATAAGATACTGTGCGATAAGAAACAGCGTGGTTGAATAGGTATTGAATCCTTGAATCGAATAGAAATAATGGCATGGTAATAAAAACAGGCGGCCCGCGCAATGCCTAAAATATCTATGAAAGCTTATACTTTAATCAATATTTTTTATTTAAATTATCTTTTACTTAATCGTTCATTCTTAAATATTTGTTGGAAAGTTACATAAAAGTATTAAGTTGGTATTATTTACTCTTATTATATTTAAACAGATCTCGATGAATATTCTTAAGTAGACAGGTATAATCTGATGTGAGAAAAACATTTTTTATTTTATTTATTTCAAACAGGTTCTAATTACCTTTTCGGAGTTTTGTTACCTACTTATTGGCGGGTTGGCGGTCACCTAGTGTTTTTGTGCGTTCCTTGCTCTTCTATTCTAAGTATTTTTACGCAATTTTATGTCTATATGTAATACACAATGTGCTTGAAATTTTGAAAAAATATGGATATCTACCCCATGACGAACGTGTGTGAAGTTAAGTTAATTAATTACTTATACCTACAAAAAGCCTTTTGTAATCCGCCGTTCCGCGACACTGTCAAAAAAAAAAAAGTTGAACTTAGGAACGGAATTATCTATACCTACCGGAGTTTGCTTATACATGCGAGTTCAACCTTATTGCGCTAGTAATAAGATACGATTTCAAAGGTTAAGAATTTTCAAATAAAATGCTAATCTATTATTATCGTTACTTCCTAAATATGTTACTTAGACTAAAGCTGAAGAGTTTGTTTGTTTGGTTAAACGCGGTAATCTCAGGAAGTACTGGTTCGAATTGAAAAAATCTTTTTGTGTTGGATAGTGCATTTATTTAGGAAGGCCATATAACATCACGCTACAACCAAAACCAATAGGAGCGGAGCATTAATGAAAAATGTTGCAGAATCGGATAAAACTATTCCTTTTAAGAGGCCGGATGGATGCGTACTCGTAGTTCATACAAACGTAATACCAAAATAATTTGTAAATCAAACATATTCTTACGGTAGTGTGTCTTTATTCCGATTGGAATACAGAATATCTAGGTTCCTAAATATATATTTTGAATGGACACTGATTAAACAAGAGTTATGAGGAAAATAAGTTTGAATTCCTCATATCTCATCTTTATATCATTGTCCTTTCAAAATATGTATTTGGGAAAATAGATATTCTGTAATCCAATCGAAATAAATACACACTACCTTAAGGGGCCGGCGTAGCATGCGTAGTTCATACAAAAGTAATACCAAAATATTTAGTAAATCAAACATATTCTGAAGCTAGTGTGTATTTATTTCTATCTATATTATATATATATGTTATAAGAGGTTATGATACAAGATATGAGAAATTTAATATTTCTATAGAAAACTTATTTTTCTCATAACTCTTGTTTAAATCAGTGTCCATTCAAAATATATTTGGGAACATAGATATTCTTTATTCCAATCGTAATAAAGACACTGTTTGATTTACAAATTATTTTGGTATTACGTTTGTATGAACTACGCATGCTGCGGCCCGGCCTCGTTGCGTATGCTGTGTAAACGGTTAAAGCTACGCAAAAATCATGTATGACGGAATTGCTTCCCTTTAAAAACTATATACGAGAATATGAGTTTGTTTGTTACGCATCATAATGAATTGTTGCATGTCACACGTTGTCAGGGGTACAGAAAAGGACATGGGTTCCCTTATGAACCTATTAATATGAGAACTCGGGTGAAGCCGCCTATAATGCGAAAGTGAGTTTGTTTATTTGTTACGCTTTCAGTTTTGCAGCACGCAGTGACGTAGTTAGTAATGCAAAATTCCATTATGATCGGTTATGTAAGTAGTTAAGGAGCCAAAAGCAGGCAAGTAGGGCTCTTGGTGCCTTAACTACACAACCGATCATTATGGAATTTTGTATACCTACCTATCAGAAAAGGACATAGAATAGGTTCCTACGGGAACGCGTGTGAAACCGCGGGAAAAATATCAAAATAAAATGCGGAATATCAATCTTTTTATTTTTAAACATTATTATAATTAAAAACTTAAAAACCTACCTACTCTCAATTTTAAAATATAATTACAACCAAATATAAAAAACAAAATCAACGATCAAAATATTTTATTTCACTTATGCCTACATGGGCACTTATAAAACGTCAGAAGCTAGGTGCATGGTTCCAGTTGGTGGTTTCCTATGGAGAAGAGCCGGCAAGAAACTCCACAAAACCAAGCTAAGTAAGTACACAAGAGAAAAAAAAAAAAAAAACGAGAAAAAACGAGAAACGGGAAAAATTCTCAAGAATATAACAATGGTGCGAAAAGAAGTTTAAAATTTTAATTTACGGTATTAACTATTAAATTATCTTTGTCACGTTATTAGAAGAATTATCCATATTAATATTATAAATGCGAAAGTAACTTTGACTGTCTCTTACGCCTTCGCGGCCTAACCGCTGGGCAATTGTGATGAAAAATATAGAGATAGTTTGAATCCTGGGGAAGGACATGGAGGAAGGTTTCTTGGCAGGGCGGTCTCTCCGGCGTCCTTCAGGCGCCTCCTAACCATAGAAATCTAAAACAAAAAGAAATTTTGTCAATTTCAATACTTACTGATTCTTTATTACAACAAATTGTACGGGCCAATTTATAGTAATGGTTAAAAATTATTCTTCAAAATATAAACTTATACAAATAAACAAACTGTCGAATTGAGAACCTTTGTTGAGGTGGTTTGTAAAGAATTGAAGGAAGCTTTATCAAATAGTTTTTTTTTTTCTTTTTTTTTAAAAAAACGTTGCCCCATACTAAGATTTCTCCTGTATTGTGGGTGCGTTTACAAACATTTAAACTCACATAAACAAACAGCCAGACCCGGAACAACTACTTGTAGATCATACAAATATTTGTTCAGTGCGGGAATCGAACCCGCGACACGCAGCGCAGCAGTCAATTGCTTAACCACTGCGCCAACGCCAACCGTGTCGTCAAATAGTAATAACATTCACAGAGTCTGGCCACGCGGCGCGCGTAAAACCGGTTTGAGTGAGCGCCGCGCGGCCCTTCCAACTACATTCGTCTAGTAGGTAGTAGTTTGTTTTGTGTAGTAGGTATTTTTTTTACACTTTTTAAGAAAACCATGTTTAATGTAAGTGATGAATAAGTTAAGGTGATAAAGGCTCGTCCTCGTACCGACTCGCGCAATATTGCGGTCGCGACAGGCACAGACAAAGACAATTTCTTTGTCGGTGGCTGTCGCGCCCGCGATATCGCGAGAGTCTGTACGAGCGTTAAGTGTGATTACAAGCTACACATTCACATCCGATTCTGACTTCTATGCCATACGCATAAGGGTGGCATTAAAAGCATAAACGTGGTTACAATATCAACTGTTTATTACAGGTGCCATTTGTCATGCCACCAACGCAATAGAAATCAAAATCGGTTGAACGGACTGTAAAAAAGGTTTATTTAAACGTCTTATCTTATTTCAAATGGAGTTTATGTTAACTCTGAATTTAAGCTTGCACGGTTACTCTATATTGAAAGGCTTTTACAGACCGGCGCGACACAAAGGCTCCGCGTGTCGCGCGAGGAGCGGTGCTTTTGTGTTGAGTCGCGAGTCGCGCCGGTCTGTAGAAGCCTTAAAAAACTAACAATATCGGGACGGGAACTCACCAAGAAAAAACAAAGAAGATACCTACTTAACTATCCCTTCTGTTAACTTAATTCGATAGTTCTATAGATAAACACCATTGAAGCATTTTTTAAACAGTCTTTGTTTATTTTAATTAATAATTATGCAGAGTTTCACCCCGGCGTTTCACCTCCTCGCGCCACTCCCAGACGTGCGCGAGGACTTTTGCCTCCAGATCCCATGGCAGTAGTCCGGCAAGGAGGCTCGCCGCCTCACGGGAGACCGTCATAGGTTTGAACCCAGCCAGGCGCTTTACTTTGTGTAAATTATTTCATCACCACTGCTCTCAAAACGGTGAAGGAAAACATCAAATTCAACTCAAACTCAAAGCATTTATTTCAATTAAACCATTGACAGGCACTTTTGAATTGTCAAGAAGTCGGTCAGTTACAAATATGAAGCTAGTTGCCCATTCCAAATAGTAGGTTCCTATGGAGAAGAACAGGCAAGAAACTCCACGGACACTCTTTTAAATTAAAATATTGATACAAAATATTGGTTACATCATTCATATTGAAGTTAAACATGTGAGAACGATGCAATACGTCAAAAGCGTCCGTGATAAAAAGATAACAATTCAAAACTAAAATAATTAAAAATAAGCCGTGGCAGCTAAGAGATGACCAGTCCCAACTGACAGCGCCCGTTCACGAACATGACGCATGGATCAGCACCATTCAGCTCAACCATTTTGAAGGGAGCTAAATGATCCAACACACACGCCACCATCAGCGAGGAAACCGACATGTCCTAAAACTAAAAATCTACCAACCCGCACTGGGCCCACGTGGTGGATTACGGCCCACTCCCTCTGACAGAAAGAGGAGACCTGTGTCTCAGCAGTGGGAACATTATAAGCCGATTATGTTATTGTATTCACAAACCCGCTCACACAACAGAGAACGACGTTAATCAAACTGGAATTGTTTTATTTTTTATATAAATAAGTAATCGTTTTCCACTGTAGGCATTAAAGCTTACTGAAACTGTATTATTGTTGTCAGTAGGATATTCACGTTTCAGAATCAAGAATTATGTTACAACTAGATTTTGTACTACCGGGATAAAAAGTATCCTATGTGTTAATTCAGGTTATAAACTATTTAGGCCTTATTACAAAACAAGATTTAAATTTTGACATGGCTTAAACCATGGTTGGATGGTTTTGTAATAAGGGGGGTAGTGTTACAAATTTCCTCCAAATCCATTCAGCCGTTTTTGCGTGATTGAGTAACAAACATCCAGACATACAAACTTTCACGTTTCTAATATTACAGCTATTGCCCGCGATTTCGCCTGCGATCCAGAATGAAAAGTACCGTATGTCCTTCTCCGGGTCATGGTCTACCCATGTGTCCAATTTCATCTAAATCCATGTAGCCGTTTTAGCGTGAAAGCGTAACAAACAAACAGACAAACAAACAAACAATCTCACTTTTACAATTATAATAATAGTTAGGAATACAGGATAGGATATATACTAGGATAGTAGGATTCTTATGTTATCAGGCATCTCTAAGGCAGAAATATTTGGGGGAAAACTAATCTTACTGTTTAAAAATCATAATATGAGAAGAAGTCGTAAAGGGAGTTAAATTAAAACTACATTCATATATTTTTGGTTTATTTCCAAATGCCAACCACCACATGAATACACAATATTAAATATATTTTACTTATTACCGTTCTCTTGTCTTGTATTTATCACCCTAAGCTCGGTAACTTCATAGGCCTCATCACTGCTTGAAAGGTCCCCATAAACATTTGAGTTTCACCATCTCCTGTTGGTATAGGGAGAGGGTTCTCTCCTTCGGCTTGTCTCTTTACCTTCCATAAATTGTCTTCTGGATCCGAATTATTATCTAGTTCCAAGGAATTACTATTACCGTAATGTAGAAGATTTTCTTCGCTCAAAACGATTGAAGAAAACCCGTTTGTCTCTCGATTTTTAAAATTTTTGGTGTCATCATAATTCTCTTTTTCTTGTTCCTCTATTTCATTTTTTATTTTATACTCTGCTGGTTTATGTACTTCGTCTGGTGATTTCTTTGTTAAATATTTTGATAATTCAAAGTTGTTTATACTGACTGGTACATTTTTAGCTGTATGACTGCCTGATATATCTTGTTTAGCTTTAATGCCATCTTGAACTTGTCCTTCATCATTTGTTTTCTTTTGTAAATCATTTTTGGATGTAGTTGCATATTTATAAGGAGACAGATTTAAAACATCGTCATAATTCGTCAGTTTTATATTGTACTTTTCTTCATCTTGAATTTTGTACTGAGTATTTTCACGTTCCCAATTTAAAATGAGTTTCAGATTGTCTGTTGTCACAATAAGATTTTGAATCAGAATGTCTTTAAAAACTTCGTATTCTTTTGTTTGTCGCTGATTTATTTGAAAGACTTTTAAGGGATATGTTTCTACTTTAAAAATAGTTAGAGCAAGGACGAGTAAAAAATGTAGACCCATATTTTCTTCGATGTTCTGGCAAAGAATAGTTTGTGGTGTAACGAGCATGAATATGTATCAATAGCGATAAGGATCTAAAACTAGTTGTAGTTTATTTAGGACGATAGTGTTAAACGGTGTTACATATGATAATATCGGTTCGCATAATTGTAGAACCATTGATAACAGGGAACTATAGATACTACAGTGCGTGACAACAGAAATCTGAAATGAAGTAGGAGTGAATGTAGTAGTATGTACCTCACGTTGAGGTGAATTTGATTCGTTGTGGAGAAACTATAAAGCAACTAAAGGAGTTTCAAGTGTGTTTTATAAAAAAGACTGGGTAACCAGAAACTGTAATTTCTTGAGGAACATATCAGTCTGCCTGAACGTGAATAGATAGATTTATTTATTACCATAGAATGTGGCAAGTGTGAATGTGGAAGATTATGGCAACCCCCCCCCCCCCCCCTTTGCGGGAGGCTTATGTCCAGCAGTGGACGTCTTTCGGCTGAAATGATGATGATGATGACAATTATTCTATTTACTTAGTTATTTAATTACTTAATATATGAACATTGTAAATTAAACCCTCGTGTCATTAAAAAAATCTGATACAGAGTAATAGCATTTTTGGATTTGTAATTTTATAAGGTACTTGTTAAATACCTTCTTAAAGGTTGCTCTTTAATCATTTTTGGTACATGGTTATAAATAAGAGGAGGAATATTTTGCACATAACACTATTTCTCAATAATGCATTTTTATATCCACCTATGCATTACTTGTCTTCGTATTGAGTTCTTAAACTTGTAGTCCTGGTTCTAGAATTTTTCAAAGTCGGGAATAAGTGATTATTTTTAGGGTTCCGTGCCGCAAAAGGAAAAAACGGTACAGTTATAGGATCACTTCGTTGTCCGTCTTTCTGTCTACCTGTCTGTCAGTCCGTCTGTTAAGAGCCCTTTTCTCAGGAACGCGTGGAAGTATCAAGTTGAAATTAATATTAAATACGCAAGTCTACAGTCCCTTGAAGCTCTAAAAAAATTAAGTTTCTAAG
The DNA here is from genome assembly GCA_948098905.1 of Tiliacea aurago. NCBI lineage: Eukaryota > Metazoa > Arthropoda > Insecta > Lepidoptera > Noctuidae > Tiliacea > Tiliacea aurago. Next base: position 20,223,529 of record OX402596.1, read on the forward strand.
TCAACGCAATAAAATAATACTGTGATGTATGTCCTCGCAAATAAATCAAAACCTATAGGGTACTTCCCGTTGACCTAGAATTATGAAATTTGGCAAGAAGCAAGGTCTCACAGCACAAGTAAACGAAAAAGTCCGAAAATCTTTAATTTGTAGTTTTATCTCATAATTATTTTTTTTTGCGATTACAAACTTACGTTTGCAGTTGGAAAATTGACCGTGGCGTATATCGATGTATGGGAGAACATGTTTGCCAACTACAATTTTAAGTTTGTTTTTGGTATAAATTCATCCCAACTACGGAACCCTTCATTGTGCGTGGTCCGACATGCACTTGGCCGGTTTTTTTAATGTAATGTTTTTCAAAACTATGATTTCTAAAGTATTGAAAACTGAAAACATCGAAGTCTTCGGTCTCTTTAGGTTGATCAAAAATTTACAAGAACGGATAGTAGCACTTGGCTGGTTTTTTTATTTAACAAAAATGTTTATTTCTAGCATGCAATAGTTAATAGATTATATTTTTTTTAAACAGGTATGCAGCTGTCGGTCACTTTAATTTATTTATTTGGGACAAAAAACAGTTACATGCTAATAATACAAAAAAATACTTAAACTAAGATTTAACAAACACGTAACCCACACCATTGTCCACGATTTAACTAAAGGTTAAAAGTGCTAAAGAGAAGTGATGAAAAAGAAAAAGAAAAATAAAACAGTAGTCGCTACCACAATATTGCTGTGTTCTATAGGTTAGCTTAATTTAACTAAATTACTCGCTAAACAAAATATCCAGAGCCATTTTCTTAAATGATTGCTTAGATAGACAAAATATATCCAGATCAATAAAATGCGTGTTGTAAGAATCAACAAGGCGTCGAAGAGGTGCACGTTCCCCAGCGTTAGTCCTGCATATGTCTGTATGGAATAGTTGAGGAACGCGCACCCCCCTACGAATAACACTTCTGGGTACCTTGTAACACAATTTGTTTGTTAGGTCAATACAATCAAACTTGTTACTGCATATGCCGTGCAGTGTCATGACATCAAGTAACAGCCGCCTTGATCCCAAATCCAGTATGCTATATCGTTTCAACAGCTGCACGTAAGGAACCTTTGATTGGAAGCACTTATAGTTCATGGACCGTAAGAACTTTTTCTGTACCCTTTCAATTCTAGTGCCGTATTTGTCGTAGAAAGGGTTCCAGATTGGGACGGCATATTCTAACTGGGATCGTACCAAAGTCTTATAAAGCAGTAAGAACGTAGAGGGCCGCACAAAGTCACGTGTCGATCTCATGACGAAACCATACATCTGATACGCCTTGTTTACTATAGTGTCAACGTGTTTGTCGAAGTGCAAACTGGCATCCAGTGTGACACCTAAGTCTCGAACAAAACTAACTACATTTAGGTGTGCGTTATTAATTGAATAATTACAATTTATTTTAATTCTCTTTTTAGTAAACGAGATGGCATGACATTTTGGTAGGCTGAGAAAGAGCTTATTGTTTCTGCAGTATGTATATAATCTATCAAGGTCCATTTGAAGAAGTAGACAGTCTTGTATAGTCTTGCAAGATCTGTAAATTTTTATATCATCCGCGTACATTAAAAACTTTGAGTTGATAAAACATTGTTTAATATCATTAATAAATATAATGAAGAGAAGAGGGCCTAAAATGGATCCCTGTGGTACGCCGGATGTAACAACTATAGGGTCTGACTCGTAACCATTAACAACAATTTTTTGAGACCTGTTATAAATATATGAAACAAACCATCTAAGCAAATTACCACGTATTCCATTGAAAGCTATTTTTTCTAAAAGCAGTGTATGATCCACCTTATCAAAAGCCTTCTGAAAGTCCGTGTACACAGCGTCCACTTGAACATTTTGATCCAAATTTTCAAACAAGTAGTTGGTGAATACTAATAGATTAGTTGCAGTTGAACGACGTTTGACGAAACCGTGTTGCTCGGGTAAAATAAGCTGATGAATGTGGGGGTACACGGCGCCATGCACAAGACTCTCAAAAACCTTAGACAAAGTAGAGAGGATAGAGATGGGGCGATAATTCTCCACATTGTTCTTGTCACCAGTCTTATAAACAGGGGTTATAAACGCACGTTTCCAAATTGCAGGAAAAACACCCTCACGTAAGCATTTATTAAAAATTATATGTAAAGCAGTATACAAGCTATCACATGTTCTTATGAAAAAGCTGGGTGGTAAGCCGTCAGGTCCGGCTCCTTTAGAGGAATCTAAAGATTTTAAAGCCGCGCGTACAACTCCCATGGATAGGCAGATTTCGGCTATGCAATACGAGCCATTTGCATAGCGATCAGTTGGTTGCCATTAAACAGGGTCCAAAGTAGAGGTTTCGTAGACAGAAGAAAAGAAAGATGAAAATAGATGGCAAATATGTATGGGGTCATCTGAAGAAACATTTCTGAAATACATACTAGCCGGATAGTTAGCTTTTCCTTTTCTAGATGAGATGTAGGACCAGAAATGCTTTATATTCATAGGAATGCTGTCTTCGACCGAATGTACTTCCGATAACATTTAAATAACTCTCCGTGGAAAAGCTTGCGATAGTTAGAAAATTTAAAGTAGTCAGATTGATTATTGTACTTCTTCCATCTTATCCAAGCCCGTTCTTTTGTTTTGAAGATTCTTATGAGAAAAGGAGTAAACCAGACAGGAAAACTTGAGTTTCTTATTCTAGTCAGAGAAACATGTGACTTGATAATACCGTATAATTTATCATAAAAGGTGTTAACAGCTTGATCTGAGTCTAGGTGAGATAGTTCCAAGTTCCAGTTAATTTTAGTTAGGTCAACATTTATAGCATCGTAATTAGCTTTATGAAAGTTATGTCTACGGACCGAGCGGTATTTCAATGGAGTGTAATGCAGACAAGTCAACACAGAAAAAACTGGATGATGACCATCGGGATCAAGCAGAGCATTGCATGATACGGTCTGGCAGTCAATATTTGAAATAAACAAGTCTAGTATTCGACCCAATTTGTTTTTCGTAGTATTGAATTGTGAACCACCAATTATATTAATGAAATTCAATAATATTCGCCCGATCGTCGTCAAAACTTGTGCGATTGCATGATTCCCATGGTCCAACCAGTCAATGTCAGGTAGGTTAAAATCACCGATAACAAAGTAAGAATCGGTAGTGGGATCGTTAGCTAAGTCTTGCAGCATATCTAAGTAATGTGTATATATTACTTCATGCGTTCGCGGTGGCATGTACGTAGCACAAATGATATGGCGTTTATTGTGCTGGGAAGCAGGCAGTTGGACAATGACTTGTTCAACTTCTGCCCGGACGAATTGTGTCGGTAACTTGGTAGGACGCAGTTCACGGAGAACACCTATTAAAACTCCCCCTCCGTCCCCTTTATTTGTCACAGAACGATCACGATCACATCTAAAGACCACGTAACGATCGTCAATAAATTCGTTATCCTGGATGCTGGGAATCAGCCAGGTTTCCGTCAGTATAATGACGTCATAGGAACACGCCACAATATTCATGTACAATGTGTGTAACTTCGTACGGACCCCTCTACAGTTCTGATAATAAATCAAAATGTTATTAGCAGCCATTGATAATTAGAATTTTACAACAGTAAATAATTAAAACAATTATTTTCGTTACATGATACTGAAAAGGTAATTGCAAATTTGAGGCCCGGTGCATCACTATGTAAAACTTTATGCGGGCTCTTAGGCATTATAATAAAAATTTGTAACAACACACACTTAGGAAAATATAGGCAATATAACATTGGAATTGATATTAACAACACATAGCATGACAACAAGCAAAAAATATGACTAGTTGAAAAAGGACAGCAGTACATACATAGCTCTGAGGAAGCGTAGATTAGGGCACATACCATAAATAAAAGCGACAAGCAAAAGGAAAACACATATTCAAAAAACAAAACAGCAGCGCACATCCAGTCGTTAAATTGAGTTCTCAGTACCGGTCTTCTCGCTAGCAGTGATCTTTTTAAGATCTTCGGATCGAATCGCAAATGACTTGTCTCCATCCCGTTCACCACGTACAAGCACCGTCGAGTTCCTGATCTATACATATTTAAAACCATGTTTCTTGGCGAGTACTTTTGCCTCACGAAATAAAGCCTTATTTTTCAGGGTTAGATGCTCATTCAAGTAGACAGATACCGCAGTAGTGCCTGGAATTCCTATCTGGTCTGACTTCAGACTCTTCGCGTTACGGTAGGCGCTGAGTATATTGTCACGAACGATTCGCGATCTGAGCTTTACAATTAAGTTCTTAGGTTTGTTATCCTGCTGCTGAGCATGTGGGACTCGATGTATTGACACGATTTCATTTTGCGGTACCGGCGAATGAATGGCTTTACCTATAGACTCCATAATGGTTATAAGGTTTTCACTCCCTTTCTCGGGCACATTGGAAATTTCAATGTTGCACTGGCGTGCCTGCTGTTCCATGGAGTCAATTTTAGCTTCAAGTATGGCCACCTTATGTTCGCAATTATTGCTGGCCAATTCATGGAAGCGCTTCACATATTTGTTATGCTCCGCCTCTACGGTATCTAAGCGAGTCTTCATATCCTCGTATTCTACATTAAAGAATTTAATAGATTTTTCAATCTCTTCAAAGGATTTTTGAAGATTCTGCAACCTTACTTCAGAGTCATCGGACACTAATTTATTAAGTATTTTATCCTGGTCGGACTTCCAAGACTGCAGCATGCTATTTAATTCTTCGAAACTATCCGGCTCCGTACAGCTGTCATCGCCTCGAAAACGCTTATTGCTCGGCCTTGTGGTAATATTTACCGAATCATAGGTGCTACTTTCCGGGGCCAACATGGCAGGAGAAAGGTCAGGTTCCGATTGCGTCTCCAATAGAACAAGGGCATTTGGGGAGCCCTGTGGGGGTGAGCTATAACAGATAAATCAATGGTTGGGGTGGCACCACCAGTCGCGTTCACTAGCAATGCAGCCGGGCGCGCTGTACTCGTCGCTGGAACGCGCGCGCCCACTTCGTCGTCGGAAAGTTGGTAGTACTGACAGCGCAGCGAATAATGCGCGTAAGCGACTATGACCGTTATATCAGTTCGCACAACCGCTAGGATTCCGTGCACTCGCGGGTTAGTCACTATGAAACGGCACTTTTGAAATGATTTTTCGAGGTTTATTATTGTTTTTATTTCACTTCGTGGAGGAGCGAAAAGATTAAAAATAGATCTACTATAGCGTTTTTGCGCCTGTAAAATATTTTGCTCTCTCGCTACTGCAGTTGCCCCAGAATATTATACCAAACCTCAATACTGAAACAAGTAAAGTTGTCAAAAAATAATAGGCCCGTTTTGACATTTAACTCAGCGATCGACCATCGCGACGTAACTAGTGAAGTAACCATACGACTCGGTACTCGATACTCACGATAAATCGATTCAATATCAAAACGGGCCTATTATTTTTTGACAAGTATTGACCGTGGTATGCAATCAATACTGTCTGAAACTTAACTTTTTTTGATAAACTAAAAAAAAAAGATAAACTAAAAAAACTAAAAACAAATGCAAAGCAGCGGAACTTAGTTTTTTGCATACGTCATCTGCTTGAATTTTTCATGTCAGTCGGCTATCAATTGAAATTCCTAGAAATTTGGCGTCATTGACCTTACCTATTGTTTGTCCATTATAATTAGACTATGAGTAGACTACATGAATTCTTGAAGTAAGTACCTAATTGAGAAGGCTACATTATTTTACACATTGTTTAAATAGCTTTAAATCGCGAACAAAAATATCTACAGGGATCATAGGCAACTATACCTACAATCAATAAAACTGGTCAAACATGGTGCTAAACTGCAATGACGTGTCGTGACTGGCGATTTAAAGGAGAGATGGAATGTGAAATATCGAACAGTTATGAGTAGGTTTAAGGCCGCTACATTGACGTGTGACATGACATAATTATGTTCTCCTAGTGAGTAAAACATTCCAAAGCAATCCAGAACATTTGTAAGACATTATCATCCTAAGACATTATCACCTTAAGACATTATCATCCTAACACATTATCATCCGAAGACATTATCATCCTAAGACATTATCATTCTAAGACATTATCATAGACAGTGGTATGTCTAAGTGAACATTTCTTAAAAAGAAATGAAGAAAAATACTTGAATGTAAGTAACTTTCACCTCGGTGCAATCTATTCCAGACTAGAACGACGAGGAGGCACGTGTATTTTGTGTAAGAAAGGTTTCGAATGTGTTGAGCTAGATGCAGTTAAGGAATTTGCTATTGATAAACATTTCTAAATATGTGGTGTTGAAATTACACAACAGCTAAAGCTAATTATAATTTGTATATATAGGATACCAAACTCGGACATTAATATTTTCTTTGATCATTTTGCGAAAGTTATAACAAAACTTCAACACTAAAAATGCAATATAATAGTTTGTGGCGACTTTAATATAGATTTGCTATTATCTGATAAAACTAGTACTGCATTCAAAGAATTGATGCTTAATTATGGACTGGAATATCACATACTTGAACCGACTAGGCTTAATAAATGCAAAGACAATAGTATCAGCAATATTCATAATGTCACTGGTAAGACATATAATTTGTACCTGTCTGATCATAACACAACTCAATTAGTGAAAATTTAACAGGAAACTTCAAACCAAATTGAAGTGAATTACAGTTTCATGACTATAAATTATTTAAATAAAGAGAACGTCTCAAAATTCGTGGATTACACTAGCTCTTTATGCTTTAGTGAAATCTATGATATAACAGATACTAATGAAGCCTTTGACAAGTTTCATGATTTGTTGACATTTTTTTATAATGTATATTCCCTTTTATTAGAGTAAAATTAAACATAATAGTGGTAAACCTAAATGGATAACAAAAAGCATAAAGAAATGTTGTAATACTAAGCGGTCATTATGGTACAAGTATTACATAAATAAAAATAATGAAAATAAGAGTAAGTACAAAGCGTATTCTAAATTATTACGGAAGTGCATGAATAACTTACAGTCCTTGTGTAATGAAAGACACATTACTTTTTTCTCGTAATAAAATTAAGGCCACGTGGGATGTTGTGAAGCGCAACATGGGTAACAAACAGTTTAGGGAAAATATCAGTAATATTATTGATGATAGTATGACGTTGACATCTGGATCTGACATTGCTAATAAATTTAATAATCACTTTGTTGACATTTCTAATAATAATGATAATTGCTCTACTCTTAAAAATTATAAAACTGACATACGTAAAATTGAATCAAATGATAAAAGTATATTTATAGAAACCACTAACGCCTCTGAAATATATCGTATCATAATGTCTTTAAAAAACACGAAATCGGCTGGGTATGACAACATCACAACCGAGCTCGTTAAAAAAACATCTCAACATATAGCATCGCCATTGGCTCACATTGCCAATTTATCCTTAGAGCAGGGCTGCTTTCCTGATGGGCTAAAACTGTCATTGATAAAGCCGCTAAACAAAAGGGTCAAAGTCAGACGTTGACAATTACCGACCTATAGCTCTTTCTCCCATTATATAAAAAAAAAAAATGAAAAAATTATGAACAGGCGAGTGATGCAATTTCTTATTAATCACAACATTCTTGTTGACCAGCAATACGGGTTTAGACAAAATAAATCGACGACTTTGGCAATATTTACGCTAGTGAAAGCAATGATGACGAATATTAATGATAAAATACCTACTTGTGCATTACTTTTAGACTTAAGTAAGGCGTTCGACCGTGTTGATCATACGCGGCTTATAGAAAAACTTGAAAGATACGGTATCAGAGGTCCAGCAAAAGAATGGTTTCAATCTTATCTAGCCGACAGAAACCAGGTAACGAGGATAATAAAATTTAACAAATTAAGTAATACTTTAGAAGATTTTGATTCTGAAGCACGGGCTAATTACTGTGGTGTACCACAAGGTAGTATCTTGGGTAGTATATTGTTCCTTCTTTACATAAATGATTTGCCTCAGTCAATAAAACATCAGTGTGTATTATTCGCCGATGACACCTTTATTATAATTAAGTGTAAAAATTTACAAAAATTTGACATTGAAATTAAGCAAGCATTAAACTACATTATAAAATGGTTTGGTATTAATAAATTAAAAATAAATATTTGCGAAACTAATGTGCTTTAAACTGCAAAACATTTAAAAGTAAACCTGTACGCCTTAATGTTGCACTTAACAATAATAATATAGAACAGGTACATAATGCAAAGTTCTTGGGTGTAACACTTGATGAGCATTTTACTTGGAAGAATCACATCGAAATAATAAAAAAAAAAACAATTAATTCGTATTTGCTTTAAAAATAATTAAAAATATTACATCTTTGCGTACCGCCATAATGGTGTATCACGCATACGTCTGCTCAGTAATACGATACGGTATAGTTGTGTGGGGAAACTCTTCCGAAATGGCGAAGATTTTCAAAAAAAGTGTATTCGTGCAATATTCAAAATGCAGTGGTCTGACTCATGCAGGCCTATATTCGAGTCACACAATCTATTGACTGTTCCATGCATTTATATTTACGAAATTGCCAGGTTTGTGAGGGCCAATCTTGAACTGTTTGAACGAAAAGATAACACAAATAAAAGGAAAGTCATTCAGATTTTGAAATGCCCGTTCCAAAGCTAGAACTTTTTCGACAAAGCTGCGTTTACATGGCTCCCCTAATATACAATGCTTTGCCTAGGTCAATTACTCAACTACCCTTCAATAAGTTTTGTGTTGCGTTGCGGAAGTGGTTGTTACAAGAATGTTTTTATTCGATGGATGAGTTCTTTTAAAAGTGTCCCTGTAAATTTTATACGTTAAAGCACAGGTATATTTATTCATTAAAAAAAACTTGTACTATTGCATGCTAAATATTGGCCAAATGTGTGTTACTAAATTTTTAATCTAAGAACTTCATGTAGGTACTTACCTACCATATTTTATGCAATAAATAAATGAATTGAATTGAATTGAATCATCCTAAGACATTATTATCGGAAGACATTATCATCCTAAGATATTATCATCGTAAGACATTATCATCCACCTCGTACTTTCCCAAATATATTTGGGTCGGCTTTCAGTATTTTCAGATGCGGTCAAATACCGATATATTACATAGAATTACAACTGTATTGTTTTGACCTTCATTCTCCGTTACAAGGAAAGGACTTTAAACTGTCTGTGTTTTCATTTGAATAACGACACACGGTTCAGACAGTCCCGAAGTAGACAACGGATCTAGCCTTGAATAAAGGGTTTGTCTAGTATCTACTAGACAACGTCACACGTTCACTAAATTGGAAGTCGAGCCTAGGAAAAAACGTATATAACCACCGTCTCATCGTAGATGGCAGAGGTCTTTCTCGGAAACTAATATTGGGAAGGTTCTACTAAACGTACCAAGCGGAACCACAATATAGACTTACCTTTTGTGTTGCTTAGGAATGAACCCGAGATTCCACGCGCGATAGCTGCTGATTTAAATCAAACTACAAGATAGATATCTACCGGCTAGGCAGACTTACAGTCGCTAGAAGTTGTTAGAGACGCTATTAATAAAGTGGCACCATGATCCCGCCTAAAATTAGGAATTATTTGAAATTCTTTAATTTAGACAAGTTAAACGCGCGTTTAGAATGTAATATATATGCCGATTCTTTGATAAATTAATAAAAGTTATTTGATTTTATTTCTATAACTAAACCTACATATGACTCGAATTATCGCATACAGTACTACTTAAATCATTATAAAGAATTAAACTGTTGCCTCCATTCCATGGTTCACAATAACTAAACTGCACGTGCCAAAACTAACTCTAATAAACTCTTGATTCTCAAGTAAGTGAGACAACACAATAAGACATTCTAAGACATACTTACATTCATTGCAGTTTACCCATCGCGTTTACAAAACGAACGTAAACATCAACGGTAATGTACAGAGTTTTTGTAGAAATAATCACAGCGTTACACACCGAACGGGCTGGCCCTGAAGCTATGATTCGGTTTAGTCCTCGCCCCGCCCGCCCAACATCTCCACGCGTTTCTGGGACCCTGGTACTTTGGTTTCGATATTTTACACGGTCGTTACAAGTTTTGCTAAAATATGGTGTTGTTAAATCATGTAAATGGGTGAAAAAGTTAATTGAGCTCAGTGGTTTGTCATCGATGGGTATGTAATAATTTTCGTTTTCAAGTTCAACAAAAAATTGTACTTTAAAAAACCGGCCACATGCGTGTCGGTAACACGCACAATTAAGGGTTCCGTAGTTGGGATGAATTTATCCTAAGAACAAACTTAACATTGTAGTTGAAAAACATATTCCTCCATACATTCCAACTGCAAATGTAAGTTTGTAGGTACGCACATTATTGAGTTTTTTTTATTTAGGATGGGTTTGCTCTTGACCTTAGTCTAGGGCAGAGGAGACAGAGACAAAGTCGACGATGGAGTGAGCTTACCCAGAAGAAGCCTGTTGACTCTTAACTTTGAAGAGATTAGGGTTGTATGCTTTCAGAAACACAGACGCAGGTAGAGAGTTCCACTCTTTTGCTGTGCGCATTATAAAAGACATTTGGAAACGCTTAATGCGAATTGGTGGAATAGCAACCAGGAAGGGATGGTAACCTGCAGTTCTATTTACCATGTTATTTTAAGACCATAGACTTTTTATTATCTTTTTATTAAGCGTAACTGTGGAGCTTCTTGCCCATGCTGCTCCATACGAAACTACCTTGTGGAAGGGGCAACTAGTATCCATTATTTTTTTTTGTAAATTTTGACATTAAAAAGTGCGTTTTTATGTGCCCATTTTTCTTTTTTTTTCTTTATTTATTTATTTGAAATAAATAATTTGACTTTATACGATAAAGGTTTTCCTGTAATCTATATGTATAGAACTATTCTCTGTATTTTTTTCAAAATTTTAGGCTCAGTAGTTTCAGAGGTAAGAGGGAGTATGGTCAATTTTCATCTATTTTCTTTAATAACTTTAAAACGAAATAAATTAAATTGTAAAAAAATATATTTGAAATCCTATACTATCTATACTATCTATACTATCTATACTATCTATACTATCTATACTATCTATACTATCTATACTATCTATACTATCTATACTATCTATACTATCTATACTATCTATACTATCTATACTATCTATACTATCTATACTATCTATACTATCTATACTATCTATACTATCTATACTATCTATACTATCTATACTATCTATACTATCTATACTATCTATCCGCCACACGGTATTATACATAGCAACACATTTTTTTGTTCTTATTTTCATCCCAAATGTGAACCCCATATTATTTAAAATTCATTTATTTACGTCACACGTTCGTGTTTGGGTCACAGAAATTCATATATGTACCAAATTTCAATTTAATCGGTCCAGTAGATTTGGGGCAAATCGGCTGTGACAGTTGGACAGACAGACAGACAGACACACGAGTGATCCTACGAGGGTTCCGTTTTTCCATTGAGGTAAGGAACCCTAAAAAGATGGAATGATAATAAAGATGGAACTTTTATGTAACAATAAATTGTTTTGAGCTTTTTGTCATTTAAATACGTAATTATTAACTTTAACGGACCATTTTACCTTTATTTTTACATTAAATCGATTTTATCATTAACTTATAACAAAAGCTAATGCTACATTTTAGCAAGAGCTTTTATTTTGTATTCAAATAGATATACTTACTGGTACATCGAATCGCGAAGACAGACACAATGTTTATGTTAACAAATGTCGAATACTGAGGGCCTTAATGGATATTAAATGGTTTTCTGATACTAACACTGATAATTTTAACTGCAAATATTCGATTACATTTCGTGTTGTTTACGTTTATTGGCACTTTGATCTACGAGTTGTTTACTTGTTTTTTGCAAAACCGCACCATTTGACTACACAATGTCAGTCAGTGAAAATATGAAAAAATCCATACATTTGTAATGTCTATTTTTCACTTAGAAATTACGAAAAAAGCCACCGTTTTCTCAAATTTTTCATTGGGTATTGGATTTTTGGGTGTTGGTACTTTAGTAATATATCGCAGATTTACATGATTACATAATAATATGTAGGCGTCCAAGAAAAAACCGTCATGTTCTCGGCATTTAGTTTCCGAGATGTACGCAGTTTTGTAAAGTTGGGTGAATAATTGCATTTCGCGATTTTAATTAAGTAGTTATTAATTAATGCTCAATTATCTACAGGTTCATATAGGAAATGACTTTATATGATGTTTCTAAGTGCCAGAAATTTTAAGAGAAAAGTTTTATAAAAAGGTACCAGTGGTATGCATGTCAAATTTGAAAAGAAAGAAAGAAAGAAAAGAAAGAAAGGAAATAAATTTATTTAGCATAGACTAAAAGGCACACAATATAATATACAGCAGATACAAATAAAAAAACAAGTAAATAGTGTAAAGTGCGACGTAAGAAATTAGCGGGTAAGTGAAAATACTTTTTCCCAAATCAATTTTTTTCCGAGTTTCAACTTCTTTAGCCTGACAAAAAAAAAAACGTGCCAGTTTTTGAATATTTCGTTAATTTATTATTATCAATTCTAGATTCTATTATTTATTCTAGATACCGAATTCAGTCTTAACTCAGGGGACTTCTGGAACCTTTTTGATTGAACGCTACTTATGTAGGTCCTTATCAAAAAAGCATATTATAAGATTAAAGACTACGTTGAAGACAAGGAAGTTTGGCATTAATTCCTTCTGCACATGTGGCTTCCCTGGTACCTCATTAACGGCAAAAATATGTTAATGTCTATTAACTGCTCCCAAGTTGCGATGTTTATGTTATTTATTTTTTACATACTTCCTTGACATAATCGATGTTTTTTGATTTCAACAAGGCTCTAACTATTATTATTTTAATCATATTTTATATAGTTTTTTTTTGTTAATGTGAGGACGTTGTAGGCTTAATATACTGTAGATCTGTAGACCATTTTCTATTTTGTTAAGTACCTGGTACTTTTGACGGACCTACGCTGTCCTCTCATACTTTGAAAATATTGTAAAAGTAATTTTTTTTTTAAAGAGTATTCGTGGAGTTTCTTGCCGGCTCTTCTCCATAGGAAACGACCAATCGGAACCGTGCACCTAGCTTCTGACGTTTCATAAGTGCCCATGTAGGCTTATGTGAAATAAAAATATTTTTGATTTGATTGATTTGATACATTATACCTACCAGGTAAAACGAAAATCCAAAGGCGAACGAAACGTAGGCGAAACAAAGGGAGTAAGTAAGGAGCGTAGCAGGTGGCGTTCTATAGTGTCTGACTATCCCCATGGGAAGAAGGCGTGAGTTTATGTATGTGTAAATAAAAATCCTGAAGTATAATAATAGTACTTATTATAAATAAATAAAGTAGTTTTTATGAGAATCTATGTTAAAAGTCGGTAAAAATAATAAAAGCATCAGATATTTTGTCAAAATTTTCAGACTGCGCCATTTATTGAAAGCTAAGAAGAAGGTTATTTCACCGCCTGAAAGATTGCCAACAAATTCGAAGTCAGCTTGATTAGCATTTACAGTATACAAAAAAGCTTCCACGAGTGAAAACTAGGTAACACACCTCGTCGTTAGTCACCGTCTAATCTTTTAACAACTACTTGTCCTGTTCTCGTTTATCTCACGCCCAAAAAAAAATAAGAACAGTAGAATTGTCAGTGTTTGTTGTACTTGGTTTTCAACGTCTTTTGAAATGAAGCAGTCGGTTCATAATTGCTTTCTTAGCGCTCAAAGAGCTTAAAGTTAATGCGTTCCTCCCATTTTTCATCCCACTACTTTACAAAACCTGCGAAATATTAACAGTAAGATTCATTTTTTCATATTTCTCACGATCCTCAAAATACATGGTTTACTGACGTATGACCCTCTACAGCTTTTCAACAGAAACGTAGAAAACATACGGCGTGCGTATACAAAGCTTGCCACACTCATTTAGCACAGAGATTTTCCAACTTCTTAGCTGGCCATTTGTACGACAAAATTAACCATATCAAAAAAATATATCCTTTAACTAAACAACAATGTAAAATAGTGGTCACCAAATGGCTCCTAAGCTTTGATTATATCAATACGGTAAAAACACTGGATATTTTAAAATATAATGGATATACCGAAAGCACACCTTCACGTTCGCATACACACTCACACCCCATACCTACACTACACAAACCTAACATTCAAACCCCACATCCACACGACACACACCACACACATTCACACCATACATCTACACTACACACACCACACACATTCACACCCTACATCCACACTACACACACCACACACATTCACACCATTCTTCCACACCACACACATTCACACCCTACATCACTCACCCGTCAAGTTATTTAATTTTGGAATTGTTATGTATGTGATTTGTAAGTTTTTACACCTAATTTGCCACAGAAGAGCACAGATTTCCAAGATACAGGTTTTTACCTAGTTTGGAATTCATGAGTTCATATAGTTTTAGCCGTCTACTCAGTTCCATTTTTGTATCATAGTTTTTAGGAATATAACTGTATTCGGCTATATTTGATTGAAAAAACAAAATGATATTCTATCAGCGATAAACTTTGGAGTGAGGATTGACATACGATAAAGTACTTACTAATTCCATGGATAGGTATATAAGCTACCGAAAAGCTTATGTCAATCCTGTTGAAAGTGATTGTAGAAATACCAATAATTACCACTTCTAGGCCCTTTGATGGCTGATAATAGTGATACTATACCATACTATATCCTTAGACATCCTGAAAGCACTATTCAAACGAGTTACGCAGAAACCGTCTGCAAGTTTACCCTATAAATTTATTTTGGACTAGCTTATGCCCGCGACTTCGTTCGCGCAGAATTCGAACGTAAGACACCACAATATATTAAAAAAACAGCCACATTTCTTTAAAAAACTGCCTCGTTGGTCTAGTGGCCGCAAGCGCTACAGTTGAGCATGAGGTCCTGGGTACGATTCCCGGGTCAGGAAAAGTGTTATTGGGTTTTCCATCTGGAATTTCTCAGTAATAGTCCGAAGTCTGGATTTGTGCCCGGTTAATGGCGATAGGCTCGCCCCCTATTACATGGGACCTAAACATAATTAGCGAAATGTGGATACTATAGGTACACCGCTGCCTAACTCTTAGGGGAATAGAGGTGTAATGTTATGTTATTTTTTTTAAACTTCTCTGCATACTAAAATACAAACTCGATTAGGGCACAATTGCATTCCCGTGTGGAACGAATTGTATGTTGTTATGCAGGGCTGGATTCATGTCGCCTAATAAGCAATGCGATTCTCGGGAGGCCGCGGCCCCGAGAATCGCTTTACTCTTCTTCCTAAGATTTCTACCACAATGCAATTATATTCATAATTATGCAATTTTTTTTTACTACATTACGAAGGTACGGATGACCTTAAACAATAAAACAAACGAAAGGAAAGTATTAAATAAAAATAGTCACTTTTTCATTAAATACAAAACAATTTCGGGTGGTTGGTGTTTTGTAAAGTACGTACATATGTTTTAATATTAACTCTTCTAACGTTTTTAGATACAAAATCGTTTAAAACATCTGGAAAGTTGACCTTTTCCAATATATAATTTTCAATCGCTATAATCGCCAATGAATTTAAACGGTTCTGAGACATTGACGAAAGAAGACAGTATTTGATTAGTTTTAATTTCGAAAAGTTACGTGCATTCGTGGCGGTTATCAAAAATCTATTCATACGATTCCTCGACAGGTACAATTTTATCTTTCCCCGCATTCATTAATTGTAAGATGAAGTAATTGAACTGCACCATCTCGTCTATAAACTCAGGCTCAAAGTCCTCGGAATAATGTTCACTAAACTTCGTACAAGCCTCTTTAATTTCATCGTTAGACTTTGTAAAGAAATCTGTAAGAAATCCAAACAGAGAATTAATTTCCGATATTACGCTTCTAGTCGTCGATTTTTTTTAAATTCACACTGGCTGTTTACACACTTCCGTTTTACTTCAGTCGTGTGGTCCTAAGCACACTCGTTTTTTTTTCTCGACGCGCGTGGCTTTATCCGATGTGGGCCACCTAGGCAATTGCCTACACTGTCTAAATGGATAGTTCGGCCCTGGATAAATGTTCTGGCTGTAGATTAGGGACTATAAAGCAGTTTATAGCACTCCATAGGAAATAAACTTTTGTTTTTAGGAGTACTTAGTTATTGAAATTGACCTATGTAGCTCTTCGTCTAATTCGAATACTAAAAAGGCAAAGGTATAGCCAAGCATAAATATAATTATGTATGTGTAGGAGGTATTTTTGCAAACAAATTTGTAAACCAAATGAGTGCTTATTTAATTTGTTTCCAAACAAAATGTTGGCATGCAAGCATGCACATGATTACGATATTATTTATTACAAACTTTCTAAATACTGTTTACAATGGAGTGATGGCGACATAATAGCTATTTTAATTGCTTTGGACACGTCAACAAATAAGTGGGTTATTGTATAAAGAACACATACATGCTATATTTTTTTAGTTTATGATTTTGTTCAGTAGGAAAAGGTTTTCAGGACATAAAGACCAGGTTCTTTTACCTATGGCTTTTGAGTTAGACTCGTTCTGGAGTAGATGTGCTTATTCTTCAGTAATACTATTAGAATGTGCACGTTAGCAGATTCTTATAAACATAATGCATATAAAAGACATAGTGTCAGTTTCACGAACAATGCAAATGCAAGCGCACTATTTATCTTTGCAAAATAATTAAATGAATTTAAAAATTTAATTATGAATCTTTGCGTTTGTAATAAGTATTTCTTAAAGAAAGACCGTTATGATGAAGTGTCTTAAACAAACTATGATTTGTGAACGAAACGAAGATATTCGCAATGTTATGGATACAAACACGTCACTATGTTAGTACTGTGGGTACGTATTACAAACTTTAAGCTTCTGTTTATATTATGAAACCCTAGTACTCTGTTTGTTTATCTATGAGAATTGATGGCGTACCTTCTTCGTTTACCGATGATTTTGTGACTGTTTCTCTAAATAAACAGATGCACAGCACTATTTTGGCAGTTTCTGGATTCATTGATTTTCCAAAAAGTGCGCAATTGTAAAGCTAGAATAGTACATTTTATTACAAGTGGAGAATGTTTGTTATTGCATTCGAGGCGAAATTAACACCCGAGCCGTAGTCGAGGTTGTTTTTGAGCCGAGAACTGCAATAACAAACGACGTGTATCAAACGACGTTTTTCAATACACTTTTGTGAAGAAATAAAATAAAATAACGAAAAATATTTTTGTCATGAATTATTATGAAACTATGATTTAATTTTCTTTTTTCCCGCGCTTAACCTTCGCAGGTTAAATGAGAGGCAAAGGTATAAAGCCATAAATAGCCTATTAAGAAAAATAGAAAATTCAAATATTTTTGAGTTTAGAACACAAATAAATGTTAATTTGTTCAGAAATGATTTTTTTATTGTAATAGGTAATCATGGTATTCTATTTATAAACATTATTTAAATATTCCAAAAATATTAACGCCGTAAAGACGCATCTTTGCCGAGATTAAAAAAAAAACACCTCCAAATAGAGAGGACCGTCTCTGGCGCGAGACGGTGTGAATAGAGGCATTGAACCAATTTGGACTAAGTATATGTATAAGTTATCTGTGGCAATTTTTATTCCCGCACACGTGTTGGAAAATAAAAAATCGCACGTGTGTGAAATACATTGCATTGTGAACCTAATAGTAGTGCGATAAGAACCAGTTTTCGAGGACGTGTATTTTTTTTTTTTTTTTTCCTTATTAGTAAGAACCAAGTTCTTACTAGTTAATTGCAATCTAGCCTAAGAAGACTAATAAACAATTTAAATCTAACTTATTATGCTACGTTATAAATTATGTTAATGCTAAGAATAGTGTCCATAATTAGGTATGCACTTTTACACACGTTCGTAACACTTCCTTAGAGTCTGGTAAAATTGATAAAACACTTTGTTCATGTGTTATATAAATAGCACAACATTGTTACTATTATTGATTCACTTACACTACACTAATTCAAATGGTTTAGTTCTCTTTAGTCTACGCACTATGCCTGTGTTGTCTAACAGCTGGATTGCCTCAACATTCACGTGTCGATGGAGTCTGTGTTCGTGGGCTTCAGCAAATTTTTGTGTGATGGTGGTGACGAATTCCATGTCGAGGTCACGGTGGAGGTCATCGTTTCTTATGTACCAGGGTGCATTTACAGCAGCCCTGAGTACTTTATTTTGGAACTGTTGAATTATTTTGACGTTGGTTGGCTTAGTACAGCCCCAAAGTTGGATACCATACGTCCAAATTGGCATCAGAATATGCTTGTATATTATCAGCTTATTATGTATTGATAAACAGGATTTCCTTCCCAGTAACCAATGCAAACGTTTATAACGAATATCGAGTTCCTGTTTTTTCTTTTTGATATGGGCTTTCCAACGCAGCTTGGCGTCGAGAGTTATGCCAAGGTATTTGGCTGTATTAGCATAAGGTATTTGCATACCATTTATGTAGAGTGGGTGGTAGTCACTGTGTTTGTTTGTGAAGTTAAAGTAAATGTGAATGTGATTTTGACTCATTCAGATTGATCTTCCACTTTTGTGTCCAGTCGTAAACTTTGTTCACAGCTAGTTGAACTTTCTCTACCGCTTCTCTGTGGCTTGATCCGGTGGCCATAATAGCAGTATCATCTGCAAAGGTCGCTATGGTGCTGTTTTCCAGCTCTGGGATGTCACAAGTGTATAACAAGTACAAATTGGGCCAAGCACACTTCCTTGAGGCACCCCAGCTTTTATGGTTTTTAGCTCGGAATATGCGTCCTCTTGGCGTATTCTAAACATTCTTTTAGTTAAATACGACTCTAGGATATCTACAAATTCTGGTAGCATGCGTCTGAGCTTAAATATGAGACCCTCATGCCAAACTTTGTCAAAAGCTTGCGCGACGTCTAAGAACACGGTAGCACAGACTTCTTTATTTTCTAGCGTTTTTTCAATAACATTAGTTATTCTATGTACCTGGTCTAACGTTGAGTGTTTTTCTCTGAAGCCAAACTGGTGATCTGGAACTAGGTTTTTATCTTCTATTACTGGTTTTATCCGTTTTAATAACAGTTTTTCAAATAACTTTGATAGTACGGGTAACAGAGAAATGGGTCTGTATGATGATGCTTCGTGGGGAGGTTTCCCAGGCTTCGCAATCATAATGACTTCAGCAACCTTCCATGGCTCAGGTACATATTTTAAGATAAATGAAGCATTTATTAGTTTGGTCAGCTTTACTATGGCTTTGCGTGGGAGGCGTTTTAGAATTTCCCCTGTGATGAGGTCGTAACCGGGAGACTTTTTTGAGCTAATGTTGTTTTGAATTTCTCTCATTACTTCCTTAGGAGTCACAAGCTTGATTCTTTGGTTTTGTGATAAATTTACACTCTCATGTATTTCTACAGAGCTTTCGTTGGGTTGAAAGGTTTCTTCTAAATGTTGAGCAAATCGGAACGCCTTTTGGTCATTGCTTATTGCCCATTTTCCGTTGCTATCTCTGATGGGCGGTATTTGTATAATCTGCCTTTTTAGATTTCTCGTTGCTTTCCAAAGTGAGTAATCCGTTGATTTGTCATTGGTAAGCTGAAGAAGGTTGGTATTCAGAGATTCATCCTCAAATTGTAGAATTTTTCTCTTTAGTCGTTTAGTTAGGTTATTTAGTGTTGTTTTATGACGCGGGAACCTTGTTTGCTGCCACAACTTCCTTTGTTTTCTTTTCTCTGATAGTAAATCCACAATTTCTTTAGGATGGATAAATCCCTTATATTTGCGTTTTAGCTGAGGTGTATTGCTCCACGCACATTGTTGAATATTAATAATAAATTTGTTTACTTCTGAGTCAAGCTGATCTTGCGATTTTATCGGAGTTTTAAGGTCGATAATATTATCTAGATCAAGAGCAAAACTGTCCCAATCTGTGGACTTATTAACCAAGGTTAAGTGGCTTTCTTTTAATAGGATTTTTTGACTTAGCATTAGTATAATCGGAGAATGGTCAGAGTTCATAGTAAAACTTTCCTCCAAACTGATGTAATTGGTGGATATATTTTTGCAGATGAAAAAATCTATAAGATCCGGTATTTTCTGGTGGTCAGTGGGCCAGTATGTAGGTTTGCCTGTACTCATTACTTCACAATGTGTTTCTTTAACTGCACTTAAGAGCTGTCTTCCTTTAGTTGTAGTAAGTCTTGAACCCCAATGCGTATGCTTAGCATTAAAATCGCCGCCTAGGATAAATCGCTGGCCTAATAATTCAAAAAGATGTAAGTATCGCTCTTTTCTTATCATGTGCCTAGGAGGCGAGTATATGGCTGCAATGGACACTTGACAAAACTTAGTTTTAACAGATACTGCCACTGCTTGAATGTCTTCTTCTTCATATTTACACTGCACGTAGTGACTAATGTTTTCTTTAATTATAACCGCACTACCCCCCCTGGCAGAGTTGCTAGGGTGGAGGGAATTATATATCATGTATCCTCTAAATTTGATAAAAGATTGCTTTGTGAAATGCGTTTCGGAGATTAAACACACGTCTATATTTTCTGTATCTAGGACCGCCTGCAACTCATGCTGATGTTTGAGGAGTCCATTGGAGTTCCACGCCATTATTTTGAGTGTGTTATTCATTTTTGATTATTCAAGACAGCTGTTTTAGTGCTGGATTCTAGCTTCTCTAATCTCTTATCAAATGAGGTAATGCACTTCAAGATCTGGTTAATCTTATCCTCTAAGTTCAGAGGTTGAGATCCTTGTTTTGCAATTTGTGCGTAAGTACCAATGTTGGTTACTTGCATGGCTGGTTGTTTTGCAGTTGACTGGACACTTGCTTTCTGCGCCTGTTTACCAGGGTGTGTTATAGGAGGAAACTGTTGGGTATTAGGCACCGTAGGTTTCTTTTTTAAAACTTTATTTTTCATAATTTGCATCTGTTTGGCTACTTCACACCCTCTATAATTGGCAGGGTGAGGTAGGCCGCAGTGGATACATTTTGGTTTCTCTTGCGGAGATTTGGTACAATTGGCTGTAAGATGCTTGCCAGTGCATTTCACACACCTTGGCTCTTTTTGACAATATTTATGTGTATGCCCATAAGCTTGGCATCTCTTGCATTGGGGAATGAGTGCTGGATTTTTGAGTGGATGTATTTCAATTTTACACCCTAATATGTACTTAATGCCGTAGATTTTGTTGACATCTTCATCGTTATAAAATGATAAAACGAACATGTTGAGTGGTTCTTTGGTCTTCCAGCTCAATTTACTATCTACCTTTTCTATTTTTAGGCCTTGGGTTGTTAAATCTTCCTTAATTCGATCTGGTTGGCAAGAAGAGTGCAGTTTCTTTACCACAACTCTAATTGGTCTAGCCTGCTTGTTTTCGTATGAATGCCAGTGGTAGTCTTTTTCAGACAAGAACCTAGCAATTACTCTATATGAGTCTTCTGATTTGGCGTTAACCTTCACACAATCCCCATTCATCATTTTTGCTGTAAATGATTCCGCTGGTTGGCTTTCAATTAACGAATCGTAGAACGTTTGATAGTTCTTGATTCCGTCTATTATGATTGGCGGTGGTAAGGGCACTTTTTTGACCGAAGTCACTTTCTCATTTTTTTGTTGGTTGTCTTGTTGGGCGCTTCCGGGTTGTTGTTTTGGAGAGAGGGAGGTGTTAAGCTTCCTTTTCTTCCTGCTCTTGGCCCTAATCCACTCAGTCTCTTTAGCAAGGTCATCCTCGTCTGTACAGTATTCCACGTCGTTTTTTGTAGTCTGAGCAGGTTCTGTAGTCCCTTTTGTTTCTTTGATGCAGTTCAATTCTCCTTGAAGTGTCTGAACTTGTTCCTGCAGAGCATCAATTTGTACATTCAATTTACGTACCATGACTTGCAGGTTTTCTCTATCTGTTTTCTCTTGGAGATAACAGTCATATAACTGCCTTTCTAGGTCAGTTTTAATAGTAATAGACTTTTTTGTAGCCATTATTAAGTTGTAGGGCGAGTTTAACACCTATACAATAAGTTATTGTAAACACTTCATGATTTCCGCACTTGTAACTAGGTCATGACACTGACCCCGATATATTGACGTAGGTACACCGCGACGCGACGTTGTTGTGATCCGTCAGCAGAAAACTCTCGCGAAAGAGCTCGCGCGCGCGATCGTACGTCCGTGCACTATACTAGGTAGACAACAACTGATGCTCTGGTTATCCGTGCTTAAAAATCGAGATCCAATTTATTCTTTTACAATTGGTTTGGGTACCTATAACTTATAATTTAAACGAATGTAAGTCGAAGTCCGAACTGCCGTGTGGTGCCGGGTGCCGTGTGGTGCCGGACGTAAAGAATAGCACCATCCTATTTCTTCCCGTGGGTGTCGTAAAAGGCGACTAAGGGACTTACTAGAGAATGGGCAACAGCATTCTCTATGAATTTTAACATCATACTGGCGATCGCCAACCCGCCTGCCAAGCGTGGTGATTATGGCACACTCCCCCTTGTGGGAGGCCTATCTCCAGCAGTGGCCGTCTTTCGGCTGAAATGATGATGATGAAGTCGTTGTCTTATTTAAAATTAAATGCGTTGTCGTTTAAAATAACATGTAAAACCTATTAAAGACAAAACTTAATCACTTTCCAATCTGACATAAGATGAGATGGCGTGTGTAACGTGTCGCGGAGATAGCAAATTTCCTTGCGGTGTGTGGCTGACTATGTGCCGAAGTTTCACAGTGACGCATAAATCCTGCTTTTGCTATGCAGGCGGCAGATTAAACCAGGGACCATAAAACTCCGGTTAAGGGTTAAGCCTTTCGAAGGGGTAACCCATTCAATGGGTTACCTTTATCATTATGTAACCCATTGAAAGGGTTTTATACTAGAAACCCATTGAAAGGGTTACATGATAACCCATTGAATGGGTTTTATACTTGAAACCCAGTGAAAGGGTTACATGATAACCCATTCAAGGGGTTCTATACCTACTTGAAACCCAATAACATGAAAAAATCTTATGTTAATTCGATATCCGCCCAGCACGCGTAGCATGAGCAATTCTATCTCTATTCTACCCAGGGACCATTTTGGTTACCATTTTAGAAAAACCCCATCGAAAACCCATTCAATGGAAAGGGTTTTCGATAGAGTTTTTCTAAGCAGCAAAAACCCATACGGTGTGGGTAATTTTGAATGGCTTAAATTAAGCCGTTCAAAAGGGTTACCCACACCGAATGGGTTTATATCGAAAACCCTTTCAATGGGTTACCAAAATTTAATTTAAGCCGTTCTTATGGGTTACCCATATCGTATGGGTTTTTGTTTAACCGCTTAGAAAAACCCTATCGAAAACCCTTTCAATGGGTAACCAAAATGGTCCCTGGATTAAACCGGACTTATAGGTAATAGTTATTTTGTGTTCAAATTATTGTGATTCTAAAGATAATCAATGTTCAAAGAAGCAGGTTAATATCGCTTGCCAAAAGATTGGATTCCAAAAAGCCTGATTTGGAAAATGAATGCCAGTAAAATAATAGTTTAATGTTTTTATGTATGGTAGGTACATAGGAATGATGAGTAGGTATTCGTTAAAAATAGTTTTCTATCAAGAAGTTGTCGAGTGACTGATTGACGCAGATTGATGAACAACGTCCAACCAAACTAGTGTTTATTTATAGATATTGGTTTATAACGAATATAGAAGCACTGAAAAAACATATTCCTACGTACCCTACTTACATAGACGTATGTACAAAAAATATTTTTCAACGTATTAGAAAATTATTTTATTATTACTGAACTGGTCTTTGAACATCTACACTTGTTTTGTATCATCAATTCATCATCGAGGACGAGCCATTAACGAGTATAATTGAATAGTCAAACGAACTTACCTGTGAGTGAAGTTCGACGGTAATTATACGAAGTTATTGCCTCGTCCGAAGATGATGAGTCCCACCCGACCCAAACATTCCATGCTATACATATAGTTATATGAACATGGACCCTATGTTGTAAAACCAATAAATTGCTATGAACTTAATGAAGATTGTTACAGATGACAGCACACCCGCATAAGGATGTGTTTGTTTTTACTAAATTCTTCCAAATTATGTGACGCTCAGACTATAAAGTCGAGACTAAATTCATTGCTATTGTGGAACTGTGAACAAAAAGGAGTGTCCTCAACATCTTTTATAATAAGAAGTAAACAATATTTTCTAAATAAATGTAACTAGATGATAATCAGAAGTCTTAACCTTGCTTGTAATATTTTTAGAATAGGCTTTTCATTCTTTTCAGAACGTCTGTAACTCAAACAAAAACAGAATCTTTTTAAATACTTTGTTCAAAAGGTGGTTATCGAGAAAAAGGATAATTTTAATGTGTATTTGTGTTGATGTTAAGTCGTTTAGGTTTTGAATAGCCCAACAGTATGGACCCTGAGCTGTCAGACTGGTTTACATTTGAATCGGATGGTAAAAAAGATAATAATATTATCAATGGCAATGTTATCAAAAAATATTATGAATTGGTGTTAAACATTATAAGGCGATTCACACACTAGCCCGCTACACGCTGCGGGGTGCGTGGCGACGAAGTCACGCGCGTGGTTGCGGGAGTGCAGATCTGCACCATCATGCAGATTTCTTCAAACAAACGCGCGGAGCTGCATAATAGTATACGGTGGCCCAAATGCCTCATTTCACAGCGAGATCCATTTCAAAATATTACTTCACGTCTAGCTCTGTCAAAATCACGCACCATACTGCAGAACTCGGTGTGCCATACCTTGCGTCTTGCCCCGCACCCACTTGCGAGGGCGCGTGTTTCTCTGCATGTAGGCGCGTGACCTGCAACACTGCGCGTGAATGCGGTTTCTGTGTGTTGCACTACGCGTGTTTTCAATACAAAGAGAGATACTTTCAAGCAACTTAAGAACACGCACTCCCGCACTATGCTGGGTAATGTGGTGCAGTGTGCGAATCGCCTTAACACCTTGAGGTTGTTAAATGTTTAGATAAGTTTTTTTTTACCTGAAATTCTCGCAATCGTGCGCCGTGATTCTTTCATAACCTTTAGATTTTATGCTGTCATGTGATTCGTGGAGAAACACAATCAGGAAAGTCTACGGAGCGATGACTGATATGAATGGAAAGTTTCCTTCATAAAATTAACACGTTATACTCCCTCAATTGTACAATAAAATTCAATATTTACTAAAAAGGTACTGTCATAGAATTTTGTCAATCAGCACCGACGTCACCAGATACACCTCAAAATACAGTTAATGTGTAATAAAAAGCTTATGACTGAAAAAATAGGGTTAAAAATTGAGTGGCAACAGCAACGCGTAAATTCAATGGAACGTAGTGTGAATCCCATTACCACGTCGATCGTTTTCTCTATTGTTTATGTGGTAGCTTTTTGATATTTGTTAAAGAACTGCGTACTCAGAGGGCCTAGATCAAGTAACATTCGATTAGCGATAACGCTAGTGGAAAAGCCACAAAATGTATGGGTTTGACATAAGCTATCGAAAGGTCACGTCATAGGTCAACGAATACAAATTAGCTAGACAGTGTTATCATCATTCGATTCCATGAAACGAATCGACAGCGTCGAACGATAACTTCCATAGAGATACGTAGCCAAGTGGCACTTTTTGACAAGCGATAACGCTAGTTTTCGATTCGTATGAAGGAATTTGAATTGAAAACTAGCGATAACGCTTGTCAAAAAGTGAAATAACGATAACGATTGTAGGAATAGAATCGCTCCGAAGCGAATGCCATTTGTCTAGGCCCTCAGGTCCAGTTGAAAACCAGCGTAAGGCACTAGTTGGCTGGCATTTTTGCTGAAATGAGCCTTTTTGGCGCAGCCGTGAGGCTCACTTTTCTGCTAATTTCTTACATCGCACTTAGGTAATTTCCTGATGAGTAACATTTTTCCTCTCGCATTCCTTGGGACTGATTTCGTGACTAACAGGAAGTGACTGCTGTACGTGTGTGTAACCACACCTTGTTAATGACTAGTAAGCAATATATTAAGATCGTGTACGCTCAATCTATGTGAACAGAGAATAAATCGAGACGTCATCCAGTGCGAATCTACGGCCTAATTCTACATATCAGTAAAAATGTATGGCTTGGCTGTTTCGTTACTTACTTCAGAAACTAAATATTCGCATCACCTCCACGACGGTAACGAAACGGCGAAGCCATACATTTTTACTGATATGTAGAATTTGTGAAGTTAGGGTCGGTAGAGTTAGGCCGTGTAGATTCAGAAGCTTGGCTCTACATGACATCTGATATCTTTTTCACAGGGCAAACCTTATGTGGTCGTCTTGGCAACATTTTACATGAAATGTTTTTGGTGGGTGTACTTTATTTACCTCGAAACTTCATGGCGACCCTGCCAGAATATATAAGTGTCGAGGTAAATAAAATACATTCGCACTGGATGACGTCTCAATTTATTCTCTGTTCACATAGATTGAGCGTACACGATCTTATTAGGTTGCTTACTTGGCTAGTCCTTAATAAGGTGTGGTTACACACACATACATAACAATTGCTTATATACACTACAATGACAGCTTGAGCATGGAATTAGTGTAATCATGGAATTAGTAAGTACTATTGTAAATAGAGGGGTAATTTCTGTCGCTTATCACCAAGGTGAGATGTCAGATGTTACACATTATATGCGACTACTATGTAAGGGTCGCTCGTTTTTTTATATCTGCTTTTTATTATATTGTGTGGCTTTTAGTCTGTGCTAAATAAATTTATTTTCTTTCTTTATTCTTCTTTGTTACATAACCTACTTATACTTTTCGGACCAGCTACCCAAGATATTACACTTACATTAACGCAACCAACTCAGAGAAAGCGTGTTAAAAAGATAGTCGGACTGACTTTAGCCCTTTGGCCCTTTCCTTTTTCTAGTTTATATTAATGATCTTCCTTACATGATGGCTAACTTATCGGATATAATTATATTCGCAGACATTTCAAAAAAGCATATTATAAGATTAAAGACTTCGTTGAAGACAAGGAAGTTTGGCAATAATTTCTTCTGCACATTTGGCTTCCCTAGTACCTCATTAACGGCAAACTATGTAAATGTCTATTAACTGCTCCCAAATTACGATGTTTTTTTTTTTACATGCTTCCTTGACATAATATTTTTATTATATACTTACCTACAAGTTTTTTTACTTTTATTATTTGAATAATAATTTAAATATTTATAGATTTTTTTATATTTAACACACACACAAGTTAGGAAGCATTTATAAATAGGAACAATTTTAATTGAAGGAGTGCTTACGTAGATATAGCCGCGGGCCCCAAACTAGGCACAGCCTGTATCTTGGTGGCCCAATATAGATAGCAAACACAGATTGATTTAATGACTGCTCAGCGTGACACAGCACAGCAATAAACAAGTAATAATTAATTATGAAAATATGAATTCAAATCATTTAGAAATCAAAAATAAAATAATAGTAACAAACCAATAAATAAAAAATATATATAAAATAAAAAATAAAAAACAATATAAAATCAAAGAAGATATCAACATGCGTAATTGTAAGAGACATGTTGGCATTATTAATTGGAAAGGTGAAAGAGTAGCGTGTGTGTGTGTGTGTTTGTGTGTGTGTGTGGGGGTGTGTGTGTGTTAGAAAGTTTAATACAGGGGCCGGGAAAGGTCTTGACTATTTGAGTGTCATCTTGACTGTGAGAGTGACGTTTGAGTGCTAGCACTACTTCAAGGGGCACAAGAGATCTTCTGATTCATCATAGGTCAGGTCCTGAAGCCATGTCTTTATAGCAATCTTGGCTTCGAGTATATTTCCAGGGATCTTCAGTGTCGATTTATTGACTGTGTTGAAGACTCGAATAGGGAGAAAGAGCGAAAACCGTGCAGCAAAAACCGTTCTAACTCTTGGGATTGCAAGTCTATCAGCTCCTATCCTACCTCTTTGTGTGTATTTGAATTGTCTCCCTGACGCAGCAATAAGTTTTAGAAGGGACTTCAAGATATATAGCTGTCGGACACGCAAGACGCCTGCTTCTTTGTATAGTTCGTCTGTTGGATAACGACGCGGTTTTCCAAGAAAGACTTTAAGAACAGCCCGTTGTGCACGTTCGAGTTCAACAAATAGGACTTGGCCGCACTAGACGCCTACACAGTACTGCAGCAGCGATTGACAAAGAGCTTGGTAAACTTTTCTGCAAATGTCTTTCGGGGCACTGGCACGTAGAGATTTAAATATATAAATAAACTTACGGATTTTTTTAGAGAGTGTTGAGATATGTTCCTTAAAAGACAAATTCTGGTCAATTGTGACTCCTAAATATTTAGTAGAATTGACTCTGCATATATCATTGCAACAGCAATTTGTGGCATGGTAGTGGATGTTGTGAATTTTGATATTATCAATCACGGGACGACAGGAGGGGCTGATGTAAAACGTTATAAAATTTGTTTTTCCAACATTTAAGGTTAAAAGATTTCTATCGAGCCAGTCTGACACAGTACGCATGCCATTTTCTGCGGCGTCTGTTGCGTCCACCCATGTGTCACCGTGAAATATAATAGCTGTGTCATCTGTGTAACAAATCATATCTGACCGTGGGATATTCAACCTCATAATGTCATCCATGTACATGGTAAATAATGTCGGCCCTAGAACACTACCCTGTGGCACACCAAAAGTGACTGGAAGGTTTTTGCTGACATTTTCCCCGATCACGACATACTGCTGTCTACCCATTAAGTAGCTTCTAAACCATTCCCGAGCGATGCCTCTTACGCCAAGGCAACTGTGTCAAATGCTTTGGCCAGGTCAAGAAAGACACCAATTGACCGTTTCCTTTCATCAACCTTTGAAGAGACAATGTCAGCTAAAAGCCATACGGCTTGCTGTGTGGACTTACCACGCCTAAAACCGTACTGGCGTCCGGAAAGTAGGCTGTGTTTTTCATGAAAGCTGATGAGACGGTTATTAACGAGCTTTTCTAAGATCTTTGGTAGAACACAAAGTAGAGAGATGGGCCTGTAGCCGATTCATAAGAAGGGTGAAAAAGACTGTCCTGACGGACATTCTTTTTCACCCTTCTTATGAATCGGCGTTACAGCGGCCACCTTCCAGCAGTTAGGAAATGTACCCGTTGACATGCTCAGATTACAAATATGCGTTAAAGGGCTTAGTATAAATGGTTTAATGTGCTTGAGGAGGAGTGGACGGATCTCGTCAGAACCAGGTGCACTGTCGTCTCTCATACCAGTAATGAGATTGTCAATTTCACTGTTGTCTGTTGGCTGAAAGAACAGGGAGTCTCTGGATCGGTTTACGAGACTGGCATCATTGCACAGTTTGCACTCTGTAGTCTGGAGGTGGTTTAAAATGTTGAGTGCCAAGTGTTTACCTACTGAGACGAAGTGACTGTTGCAGTAGTTAATGGATGAAGAGCTATTTTCTTCACACTTGAGGAGTTCTTGATTGTCGTTAATTTTTTTAGGAAACTCACAAATGTCCTTAATGACTCGCCAGAGCTGTTTGGGTTGATTGCTGTGATTCTCTAACTCTTTACCTTCATATTCGGCCTTATGTTTATGAAGAATGTCGCTACAGAAGTTTCTATAACGTGTATATACGGACTTTAGCTCTAGGTTTGAT
The DNA here is from genome assembly GCA_948098905.1 of Tiliacea aurago. NCBI lineage: Eukaryota > Metazoa > Arthropoda > Insecta > Lepidoptera > Noctuidae > Tiliacea > Tiliacea aurago. Next base: position 20,253,473 of record OX402596.1, read on the forward strand.
GGTTGCGCTTTCACTTGAGCATGCAGCGTGTCTCGATGGTGCATGCACCGAATCAAGCCGGGGGTGACCCACGGCTTCAAATTGAACTTAGAACGGCAAATTTTTATTTTTTCCGTGTGTTTCTTTATGGTGTCTGTTAAAATTTTGTTGAACATTAGCACCGCGTCATTCATTTTGTAAATGTGAGAACGTTGACGGCTTAATAGACTAGATTTGTAGACCATTTTCTATTTTGTTAAGTACCTGGTACTTGTTGTCAGGCCTACACTGTCCTCCCATACCTATTAACAGTGTAATTTGAAAACATTGTAAAAGCAAATTATTTTTAAAAGAGTGACCGTGGAGTTTCTTGCCGGCTCTTCTCCGTAGGAAACGACCACTTGGAACGTTTCATAAGTGCCCATGTAGGTTTCTCTGAATTAAAATATTTTTTGATTTTGATTTATTTAACATCTTTTTTTTTTTTTTTAAACGTTGCCCCACACTAGGAATTAGGTACTCCTGTATTAGAATAGAATAGAATAGCTTTATTTCGGACACACTTATCCATATGGTGTTAGTAACATATATTGTGGGTGCGTTTACAAACATTTAAACTCACATACACAAACAGCCAGACCCGGAACAACTACTTGCAGGTACTTATACAAATATCTGTTCCGTGCGGGAATCGAACCCACTACACGTCAATCGCTTAACCACTGCGCCAACCGTGCCGTCTTTATCTCTATCATTCTCCTGCCCTTATCTTAATTTAAATGGGGTCAGCGCAACATAAAAAAAAAAACAATTTATTGACAACTTAGGAAACATACAATGATACAAACAGGAACAATTTTAATTGAAAGAGTGCATAAGTAGAAGTAGCCGTGGGCCCCAACGGCTACTTCTATTTCTGCACTCTTTGTCTCCCTGTTCCATATACTTCTCTGTTACTCTTCACGGCCTGACTATACCTACAGCGTGGCGCTTTGGTGACGACATTAATTTAACACACGTATATGGTTTCGCCTTTACATTTTATGAAGATATTTTAATTTAATTAAACCTTATTATTTATTTATTTATTTTCAACTTTCTAAAATAGCATCTTGGAGCAACCTGTACATAAAGAACTGTAGCGCAGGGTCATTTGCCGGGGTCATGGATCATAACATCTCATCAATGAAATTAAAAGAATAACGTGCAAGGAGTAGGCCAATTGATGGTAGCAGAGAGCTTTATTTTTTGAGTTTATTTGAAAAAATATATATTTCAATTTATAATTCCTAATTTTATTTTATATTATTATATTTTTTTATAATTACGGGCCACAAGCCATACCCGTGCGTTGAATTAATGTTGCCATTGTAGCGGCACGTTGTATAACATTTGATATAATATTTCGAAATTTTGAGCTTTAATCAGACGAATCTAATGTTATTAGTGCAACCACACTTAAAACCATAATCAACCTTGGAGCGGGAGTGGGCTGTAATCTACCACGCGGGACCAGTGCTGGTTGATAGATGTTACATGTCTTCGAATTTTTGGTTCTAGGACATGCCGGTTTCCTCACAATGTTTTCCTTCACCGTTTTGATAGCCGTGGTTAAGAAATTATTTACACAAAATAATGCGCCTGCCTGGATTCAACCTACAACTCTTATGTTGGGGCCGTTACCACTGGACCACCACTGCTCCCAGTTGAAAGCGATTAAGGGTCATAAACAAAACAGGGATATAAAATTTAAAAAAATAAAAATGTCAACTTTTTTATAAAAAATCAGCATTTATTATCGGAAATATCAAAATAATTATCCCGTCCACAAAATCAGAGATCAACACCTTATTTTCATGAAAATATGCGACATTTTAGTTCTTATGTGTCCACCGAAAAGACTACATAATCCACAGGAAAGTCTAAAATCAAGCTTTTAATCAACAAAATAAACTCTATCACTTCGTAAACTTTACTACTAAACTACTAAACTTTACTTTACTTCTTCATATTAAAAATAAAACAACAATCCAAAATAATCAATCAAAAAAAAATTATACTTTTACGTCCACAGAAGTGACGTCTTTTCCGATACCATAATTATTATATTGACTTGTGGAAGTTTTATTAGAGACTCAAAAGTCTAATCATTTAATATGGACATAAAATTGACATTTATGTTATCCCTACAAGATTGTCCAGGCAGAACATTATAAAAGTAGGTACGTGAGGAATTACTTTTATAATATATCCCGTAAAAAAAAACATTTATAAATAATTGTTTTTACAAGGTAGTGCAGAACCTTGTAAAAGCAATTCAGAAACTTTTTATGGACTATATTTATATAAAAATTAATATAAAAGCTAGTAGCAAAATAAATACTACAGCACTTTAAAATATAGATTCTTCATCTTCACTGTCTGTGTAAGGATTAATGAACGGTTTCTTAGGTTTTTGCGGAGGGAGAACCAATTCTTCTTCGTCTTCTGTGTCTGTTTCATAATTAATCGTCTGTCTTACATGTCGCCGCGGAAATATAATATCCGAATCTGAGTCATTGGAATCTGAAATAAGCCTCAATCTCTTCTTAGGACGAGCAGGGAAACTTTGTGAAACTCCTTCTTCTGGTGTGACTGGAATTGATCTGTATGATACTGTAGAAGCATCAGGTGTGGCTATATTTCTTGGAGATAAATTTACGGCCTCAGACACAAAACTAACGGGAGTGTTTGATCTTGTACTTCCTGCAGCTTGAAGATTTATTTGTCCGATTTCAAAATGAGGACATATTTTCGTTGGTGCGCAAGACATACAACTTAGTCTTCTTGCATGTAATGTATTCGGCTCACTTCGACTCCAAGACAGTTGGTGTATCTTTAATGTGCCCTTAAAAGCTTTCATTCTACTCTCATCAGCAATGTATTGAATATCTTGTATATTCGGGTCACCAATTCCATAAATCTCTATTCCTTTGTAGTTATCTATTAAACAGGACATAAGAGAATCATAATCCGATACATCTTTGCCCATTGCAACCGAATGATCACACAGCCTTTTTATACATCCACCTACTCCATCAGGAGCTCCTTTTCCATGACCTTTTTCGCTGTAGTGCCAAATAATAGTATTAACGTTATTTAATTCTCTGCCTATGAACTTGGCAATAAAATAAAACATTAATTTATTACGGTACTGAGTTGTGGGTCCATCACTTAATATATGTAACTCTGACAAGTTTGGACTTATTTCTTCAATTCTTTGTAAGACAGGTCTAAGATGAGCACATATCATTACAGGATCATGCCGCAAGTTTTCTGATATAGAACACATTGAAGTTGTCGTAAAAGACCTTTCTTGAGTTTCTGGTCCACTGCTGTAGTAAACGCATGTGTGAAGTGACAGTTGAGGCTTAGAACCACCAAAATGGGCGGATTGGACTTCAGCACCATATTTGCAGTTATAATTCTCCGAGAAATCAATATGTAACAACCCTTGAAAAGAAGATAGTTGTTGTTTAATAGTTTGTATTGATTTGATTTGATGAATCATATTAGCAACGTGCTGCATGTAAATTGGTAAATTAGAGTTGAATATTTTGATAAGAGATCCATTTGTGGTTTTAACAGTTTCTTTAACACATTTGTTGCACTGTTTCAATTTACCTTTGATAACTACATCAACTTTTTTGACAATCCATCTCTCGTAAGTTATGTGATCATTTTCATTACTTAAGTTAAAAGTGAGTTTCTTATCATGGCAGTCCTCGCATGTTCTCTCTAGGCATTTTGGATTTAATGTTTCATTGCAGCAAAGTACTCTAGCCACACGTGAAGCAGAACCATGAGATATAATTTTTGCCTTATGAAGTGATCGGACAATATGATCAGTGTTTTCATGTAACGCACACAAACACGTATTTCTTGCAGATGCTTTCGGAAACAACACCCAAAATGGACGGTATCTTCTAAACGTCTGATAAGAAATTTTAATCCCCGTTTTGTTTTGAAACTGTACATGTAAATTTAACAAAGTGTCATTTAATAATCGAATTTGACGTTTACTTTTCTTTCGGGTTATAGTTTCATTTTTACCAGAAGTTAATCTACTGCACTCATCTTGTATTAAAAAATCATGCACAGCTTGTCTCATATCCTTTTTTAATACTGTGTTTTTAGAACTATCCATTTTCCCATTGTTTTCTTTCTTTTTTTCTAGCCTTTTTATACGCATCTTGTATTTTCTTATTTGTTTCCTCATTGCCAAGACCTTTAAATTTAAAGTTACATTCTCTGCTTTCAATTTTCTCTTATTACGAGCAGCAATTGCCCTTCCAACTTCAGCACGTGAAAATGACGAAGTAGGACTTGACGGTGGAGTATCTTCTTCTAATAGGGCAGCGGTGGCTTTTCGCATTTTTAATAATTCACGACGCCTTTTTGATTTCTCACGCCACATTTTCCTAATTTGACGCTGCTTTCTCGGAGTAAATTGATCAATCGTCATAATTTCACCTCTTTCTTTCTTCTTATAGTACCTTTCTCTATCTTTCTTGCGTATCTCTTCAATAGCACCATCGCTCAGTTTTGCACGCGCTCGTCGCATACTCATTTTTTTTTGTTCACGTCGCCTAATCTTCTTTTCTTCATCAGTTAGTTGCCTAATATTTCTTGTTCTAGGCATTATTAGCTGAAAGAGAAATCATAACCCACATGTACAACCAATTTAAGCAACAGCAAGCGTTAACAAAACAGATTATGTTAAAAATGCTTAATAGACGAAATCGAACATAATAATAGCTTCTATTTAGCGTCATGGAGTGCGGGCGATGCACAGGTGCTAAGCCAAAACTAGCAACACGGGTTTTTAATTCTTATTTGTGTCATAAAAAGTATAAGTTGCAATAGATGTCACTTCCGTGGACATGGTCTTTTCCGTGGACATTGTGTCCACCGAAAAGTTTGTCCACGGAAGGGATTAACAAACTAAAATTGTCTTTCAAACCACAAAATTTTGAGGTTACAATATGGCGCACCTGGTTTTTGCAAATAGCCTCCCATATTACACCAAGTTCAACCAACAATGTATTTTTCATGCCAGTACTTACCTAAATATGAATGGAACAGAAAAGTTGCAACGATCTTTTACACAAAAGTAAAATAACACTTGTTTATAGAATTTTGCAAATAAATTTTCACAGAGCGTTAACTTTCACCACTTAAATTTTTTACTCAAACTGACAGCTCGACAGTATTGCCAACCAAAATAAACAAACTACGGCTGCGTTCCATTTCACAAATATTGAATATACAATTTAGTTGGACCACGGAAGGGGTCGTCAAATCGGTAACAACATGTTTAAGTCTTATTAATGCCGTTGTCCTTTGTATTAATTTTTTATAATAACGTAAAATAAGAACTTTAAGATGTTGGTAATAAATACATTTGAAAATATATTCACACTTTTATTTTCAAGTATTTTTTTAGTTAACGCAAACTTATGAACCTAGGTTGGGCACGGTCCACGGAAGGGGACCAGAGTCTCACTTTAGTTTTAATATTTTAAAGTCAATTAAATATGATCAGGATATTGTATCTTAAATCATTAAAATAAATCAACAGTTAATTTATTAAACAAAAATATAAATGTATGAAGTACACTGGTCATCAAAAAAATCGGCCCACCTGTAGTTTTACCGCAAATCACATTTTTTCTTTAGCGAAACAAAACAAAATTATTTTGTATTGATATGTTTAATTTGACTTGTTTATTTACACCAATTTTAGCGCAATATAAACAAAAACAACATTAAAAAAATTAAATTACGATTATAAAATTAAAAAGAATAATTTTACTCTTTTTTGTGGTAATTTTAAACACGTTCTAATTTTTCACTCTTAAGTGTTATGAACACAATTGTTGCAGTTTAATATTGAGTATTCCCCCCTCTTGCTCGAATGAACTGAACAAAAACTACAGCCTCAGCAATTAAACTTAACGATATGCACATGAAATCCCTAGAAAAGTCTGTTTCTGACTGGAAGTACGAGTCCATTTGTTCCGATGTAAAACCGTAAAATCAGCACAAAACAGTATTTCTGTATAAAAAAATTGTTATGTACCTTCAAGTGCAATAAGATTTATGACAAACAAGACGTCAATCATCATAGCGACCCTCAAAATAAAAAACAAACATGTGAAACAGCTTATCGGTGAAATAATCTACTAATATTAAACAAAAACTGGGTGGGTCGATTTTTTTGATGACCAGTGTATTTAATAACATTTTTTTTTAAAGTCACATTTTTTTTGTGTGTTTTGTTTATGACCCTTAAGCGAAAAACGAAGAAGATCCTCGTCTACATAAATAAAAGGGGGACTGTATTGATCGTATTCAAAGACAGCACCTCGAATTTCTATCGCCCTAGTCAAATCCGCACCAATAATCTGCAATAAATCTCTAATTAGTTTCAGTTGGATGTTTGATTAATTTCGCGGATGAATGTATCCGGAGCGATCCCAAAGCAACATGAATGATTAATATTAGTAATATGCCAATGCAGATATAATCGACGACAGCGACTGTCTAGATGTGAATAAATGTATTTATCTAAGCTATTCATTGCACGGTTGGTGGCTGGTTCCTTTAAGACGCAGATATATGTCAGTGACCTTGAGTGGTTAGCTTGCGTGTTCTGTACTGAGCTCACGCAACGCGTCGTAAGTTCAGCCAGTAATAAGACTCGCCCATAAAGGAGCATTGTCCCCAATTTGACGCATTATTAATTTATTATACACAAATTTTTTTTTTTAATAAAACGCGTATACTAAAAGATCAATAGTTAAATTATCTTTAAATTGGTGAAAGTTTCAGAAAAATACGCTTGGTAGATTTTGCGCCATTCTCAGTTTTTTAGACATAACTTTACAAATTAATTTCACTATGTAATATAAACATAATCTAAAATATTCACATATTATGTTATTGAGAAAATGCTCAAATCATTAACATTACTAATTTTGACGTAATCTTCAGTATAAAATCATTAAAAGTCGGTTATCGTTGCCTTAAAGTGTGTAACAAAAACCCGATTTGAGAAATGTATCGTGCTGTTGCATTGCTATTCGGTTCGCCACATCTGGGAGAACTGCCGGCTTGTGCAAACTGGACAACGGCCACATAGACTCTAAAAGCCGTTGCTAAAGTTTCAGCTACTAATAGTGACCGCCACTAATGGTAAGCGATCATTCATAACTTAAGCAAGTGGCCGCCACGGATACACTTAGCCTCTCGCGCACTGGGCGCCAACGATCGCGACCATGGATGCAGCGACGAACATTATATTAATAAAACTTTGGTCGCTGCGATCATGGTCGTAGCCGACGAGCTCTTATTCGACAGTAGAATACGTCATTTGTTCATTCTAATTATTAACGTAGGTGTGTCAGTGTTGCGACGATAAATAAACTAGACGCGAGTGACAAATGGTAGTGTTTTCTTTTGGTAATAAATTGCCTCGTTAATTATTCAATGGGTAACGCCCTTAAAAAGAGTACGGATTGCCCCGTGATTGAACACTGACGTTTTATAGTATAATTTAATCATCACACTATAATAGTAGTTGACCCAAAAAAAAACTCATCAAATTAATTACTTTATTTTATATCATGTTTAGATATCGATACCCATAAAGTCTGCGGGGTTTCGCTAGCTAATTTAATTTGACCCTAAATATATAACTATATATTTATAATTTATAATATATATCATCATCATCACACTAATATTATAAATGGGAAACTTTGTGAGTGTGTGTGTGTATGTTTGTTACTTCTTCACGCTCAAACGGCTGCACCAAATTTTGTATGGAGGTAGCTAATACCCTGGATTAAGACATAGGCTACTTTTTATCCCGATATACCCACGGGATCGAGACTTACGCGGGTAAAACCGCGGGGCGCTGGCAGCCTTTTCGGTACTTTTCCTGTTGACAGCGATGCGGACGAATTTTATGATGCCCTATGATTCTTTCCCCTCCCTTTTTATATACTTGTGCATATTAGTATTTTGTCTTTGACATATCTCGGGATCCTGGGGTCCCGGAACTCCCGAATCTTTGGACGGCGTATGAGCGGCGTACTAAAGCGAACTCGCAGAGGCCCGTTAGACGTTTTTAATGAAATGAGGCACCAACAGACGATTAACCCTGTACGAAATATGCAAGTGCACCCAAGGACAACCCCCGGTTGGTGTAGGACTATTGCAGGTTATGGAAACAAAATATATTGGGCTATGGATTTCGGTGGCTATAGTGGATACCTAGAACTATGGAAGCACAATGTCCCCTGCCTGATCAATGCTATGTTATACACGGATAAAATGGCAGGGGGTGACTCGCACACTCAATAATGGCCCCCCGAAACGGTCGCTAGCACATAGTGACGTAGCGACAAGAGGCAACACTTTCTGAGGTCCTTGAGGAGTGGAGAGGTATTCCACGGCTATCAGAACAATCCCAGAGCCCGGCAGATGGTCAAGATCCCTTTCAGCACTTACTGGAATACGCCTTCCTCCGAGCACGTTTGCTCTTGCGAATCTCGACTCAAACCGGCCCATAAAGGCAATAATGAGGTTGGAGCTCTATTCCTCGTCAGTGTTCAGCCCAGCCGCCCATAAAGGCAAGCCAGAGATGAAGAACAAGACTACTCCCGGGAGATAGGGTCGTTGAGGTCGCTACTGCCTAACAGCTCGCCACATGCTGCCCTGCTGGTTTCTGTATCTCTCCTGGTCTAGGCTGGCTTCTTACGCTAATTTGGTTCCGGCAAAGTAAACTCAATCGGCACAGATTTAGAGTTCGGAGCGTGCCAGCCCCACCACTACGTCAACGTAGAGATACGGCGGTGGGGATATTATTATTTTAAGAGCGTTTATGACTTACGGCATTTCATACCAATTTTCAACTCTTGTTTTTCGAAATGACTAAACCGATTTTAATGAAACTTCACACGCATAAGCAGGATACAAAGGTCTAAAAAGTTAATTAAGAACATTTTCGAAAAATAGTGTTACAGCCAAAATAGACCGATTAAAAATTTTCCATAGAAACAGAGATTTCCAGTTATCTGTTTTTAAATAAAACATTTCGAAAATGTTCTTAACTAACTTTTTAGACCTTTGTATCTTGCTTATGCGTGTGAAGTTTCATTAAAATCGGTTTAGTCATTTCGAAAGTCAAAGGGAGGCGTCAAAAATATTATAATACTTTATAAAAATATTATAAAGTATTAAAAACCCTACATAATAATATAATGTACTTACACTATCTGGTGCAGCAATATACAGTGTAACCGCTATTTATCACACATTGATTCAAAAATTATTAAAAAAAAAATATATCCTTAAACGCGGCTGCCGGAATCTATTACAAAGGACCAAATACTGACTGTCACCGGCAAATGTACCAAAATTATAAGTACAAACTACACCATTTTTCTTTTAGTATGTACCACCGCGAAAGTTCCCGGTCGACCACTTTTCAACCTTATTACTATGGGCATAAGGGCGAAAAGTGGTCCACCGGGAACGTTCGCGGTGGTACCTCTTCATTAGACAATAGACATGACATGATATTATTTATTTATTTTTACACCCTGCCCAAAAAATGGTCTACAGAAATAATAAAATTTCGTAAAACCCTGTTATCATAGCAAACAGACGTCTGTTACCGTCCTGTTTACAGACCAGCATTTGTTTAGACTGTCGGTGACGCCAACAGCCGTCTTCGTATTTTTCTTACCAATATCTGCTGGCTTACAGCATTTGCTATGCGGACGAAAGGTCAGTTGTATTATTGTTCAAAAATCACGTCGAATTTAGAACGATGTCGAGGTGTAAATCTGCCGTGATTTATTTATTTATTGGTCTATCTACAATCGTTACACAGTTCAATCAAATAATACAAGCCAAGTGCACAATATTAAGCGATAGAACAATATTATATAAAAAATAAAAACAATTTAAGTACAGAAATTTCACATCATTTTTACACAATTTTAACACGAATGGTAAACAGTAGTTGGGAAATCGTGCGTTACATAATTATAATGGTTATCTATTTACTTTAAAAGCAAGTGTTTCTGAATATGTGCTATCGGATAGTGAGGTTCCTAATGAACGTCAGGTTTTATGAGTCAATTCCAGCAATGGTTTATGGTATGCCATTCAATAAAAAAATCAAATCAAATCATTTATTGGTTTGCAAAAATGGGTAATTAGTACATAGATGTTTTATTATAATAGTCCTCCATATTCTGCCGTCACATTGGCATGCAAATCATATTTATTATTAATTAAATTACACAAATTTGAACCACATCCACCATTCATTCCATTCCATTTCATTTCACCATTGTTGGTATGTCATTGTTGCCAAGATAGCAAAAACAATCGTTTAGGGCCCAAGATACATAATTATTTTTCTGCCGCCAAGGAGCATGTCATGGTTCCGGATTGAAAGGTTTGTGCATTCAAAACTTTTCAGTCTAGTTCCACCTTTAACCCAAAGGATAGTTTGTAAACCCTTGAAATAATCGCATATATTTAATTATCAAGAAAGATATTAGGCTTGCCCGCTATTACATGGGACTTGAGCAACTGAACTGGGAAGAGAGCCTGTGTGTGTGCAGTTCCCAACATTATAGGCTGATTATGATTACGAAAGTACCAGGTTGATGGCAATAGACCATGACGATGATGATCAGGATGATGATGTTGACATTCGTGTTAAAATTGTGTAATTATTATTATTGTGTCATTTCTGTACTTAAATTGTTTTTATTTTTTATATAATATTGTTTTTGCATGGTGTGTCTATCGCTTAATATTGTGCACTTGGCTTGTATGTTGGTTTATATTAATTGATTGAACAGTGTAACGATTGTAGATAGACCAATAAATAAATAAATAAATAGGCTCGCCTTTATTACATGGAACTCAAGGGGACGATAACCGACTTTTAATGATTTTATACTGAAGATCACATCTAAACGAGTAGTGTTAATGATTTGAAAAAAATATATGATAAATTAGTGCATTTTTTATTATAACTTAATATGTGAATATTTTAGATTATGTTTATATTACATAGTGAAATTAATTTGTAAAGTTATGTCTAACGCGGATAAAAAACTGACAATGGCGCAAAATCTACCAAACGTGTTTTTCTGAAACCTTCACCAATTTAAAGATAATTTAATTATTGATCTTTTAGTATACGTGTTTTATTAAAATACCTTTTGTTTTGTGTATAATAAATTGATAATGCGTAAAATTGGGGACAGCGCTCCTTCATGGGCGAGTCTTATTACTGGCTGAACGTACGACGCGTTGCGTGAGCTCAGTACAGAACACGCAAGCTAACCTCTCAAGGTCACTGGCATATATCTGCGTCTTAAGGGGCCGTGCACGAAATCGGCTGATTTTGTTCATTGGTTGTGAGAAAGGCAAAAACAATTTATACAAAATTATTTGTGATTTGCAAAGTCGAGTTATTTGTTTCACATGTGGGTTCCATTTGGTGCCGGACCTAAAGAATAGCACCATCCCATTTCTTCCCGTGGGTGTCGGAAAAGGCGACTAAGGGACTTACTAGAGAATGGGCAGCAGCGTTCTCTATGCATTTTTAAAACCATACTGCCAAGCGTGGCGATTATGGCCAATCCCCTCCTCCCTTTTTGGGGAAGGCCTATGTCCAGCAGTGGACGTCTTTCGGCTGAAATGATGAATGATGATGATGTGGGTTAAAGGGATTTTTTCAAATAAATTAAGTATTCATGGAAAATCAGTAATAATCGCAACAAGTTTTCCGAAAAATGACGCGAGACTGACGTTTGATCATCTTTTTAAAAGAAACTACATATGATTTTGAACATTAAAAATGATCATCAACATCATTATATCATCATTATTAAATTATCATCATTAGTGTTATTGGGGTTTTCCATTAGGAATTTCCCAGTAGCAGCCCGGAGTCTGGAGTTGTGCCCGGTTGATGGTCAAAGTCAAAGTCAAATTGTTTATTTCAAATAGGCACATATAAGGCACTCTTGAACGTCAATATTTATAAAAAAAATAGAATTGATTCTAGTCGCCCCTTCCAAAAGAAAGTTTCGTAGTGAGGAGAATGGGCAAGAAACTCCACCGTTACTCTTTTAAAATGTTGTACAATATTTTTTATAGGTACATTAATTATACAATTGTATGTGAAGACGATGCATCTAGAATAAAATTACTATACCACAATAGGTAAAAAGAGTTAAGAATGAAGCAATGACAAATAAATTAATTATGTGAAAGATACATGGTGCTCACATATTTACAAAATATTGAAAAAAAACAATAGGTAGGTAATAGGCTCGTCCCCTATTACATGGGACTCAATAACTGGTGAAATGTGGGTGAACTATAGGAACACCTCTACCTTACCCTTCGGGTAATCATCATCATCATCATCTTCCTGCATTTCTAAGTAGGTTTGTACAAACAGTTTTCCACGTCAATCATATTTTAAAAACTAGATGAGGTCGGCGTTTCCTATCTGACTACTCTGAGAAGACAGGCCGAAACAAACTCAGAGGTCTCTTCATAATCTTCATTGTTATTTGGGGTTGGACCAAAAATGGAACCCGTCATCAACATCATTAAAAAATTTGCTGAGGCCCATGAACACCGACTCCACCGACATGTGTATGGCGAGGCAATTCAGCTGTTAGACAACACAAATATAGTGCAAAGACTAAAACAAACAAAACCCTTTCCCCCTTATTACAAAACAAGGTTTATCTTCAGACCCAGGTTTAAAATATGGAGCCATTGTTGAATTTCGAACTTTATTCCGACTATGGTAAAGTTCCTAAACACAAAACTGACAACTTAGTACCGAACTTGGTTTTCAGTTTTGTAAAAAGAACGGTATTTCAATCACTGTTACGTTCTTATTACAAAAACTGGCTCCATGGTTTAAGCCATGTCAAATATAAATCTTGTTTTGTAATAAGGCGGTTTGAGTTGGTGTAGTGTATGAAATGTAGAAATAATAGTGACAATGACACACATATAACACATGAACAAAGTGTTTTTATTATAATTAAGACTCTAAGAAAGGGGAACGGACATGTGTAAAGTGCAGTAAACACTATTCTAAGTTTTAAAATAATTATAAAAAAAATGGTTAGATTAAAGTTGCTTATTAGTCTTAAAGGCTTTTTTTTTTCTTTTTATTTAGGATGGGTTTGCTCTTGACCTTAATCTAGGGCAGAGGTGACAGAGACAAAGTCGACGATGGAGTGGGCTAGATTGTAATTAATTATTAAGAACCTGGCTCTTTTTAATAAAGCACAAAAAAAATGTGTATGTTATATTAGACTGCTATCATGCAATTACCAGCTTCATCATAGGGCAATCTAGATTCTAGACAAAATCAAACTAGTTGCTATTTTAATTGTATAATTTGTTATGTTTCTGACATTGATTTTACATTCTGCGATTACCTAGACTCATACTACTATACTCATACACACAGATTAATTTTTTTTAATTTTGTTTAGGAAAACATATACTTGTACGATGTTTGTAAATATGTGAGCACCATGTATCTATCTCATAATTAAGTTATTTTTCATTGCTTCATTTTTAAGTATTTTTCCCTAATAGTGGTACAGTATTTTTATTTTATTTTAGGTGCCTCATCTTCACATAATCTTATAATTAATGTAAGTACTTAAACAAAATATTGTAAAACATTTTTAAAAGAATAACGGTGGAGTTTCTTGCCCATTCTTCTCCATACGAAACTACCTTTTGAAAGGGGCAACTAGAATCAATTCTATTTTTTTGTAAATATTCACGTTCAAAAGTGCCATAAATGTGCCTATTTGAAATAAACAATTTGACTTTGACTAATTAATTATTAAGAACCTGGTTATTTTTAATAAAGCACAAAGAAAAAATGTGTTATTAGACAGCTATTATGCAATTAGCGATAAAATAACGCTTTAAAGAAAACCATCGAATATCAATCCATAGAAAAGTAATCTAATTGCACAAATAAATCACTTTAACGAGTTTACCAACAAAACAATAGAAATTACTAGTTCCGTACATGTTTTTTCCATTTCATTTGATCCCATGACCTTGAACACCTACATATTACTTAAGTTCATACTTGTTTTGACGTCAAAAAGGTTTGGTTCATGTCGAGGGTGATAAAGAGATTATAAACAACTTATTGAGACAACATTATTTAAACTATAATTTTCGATCATTTAGAGCGACACACGGCTGTTTTGTTAGTATAGCACTGTGTTGAAAAGTGGAGTTACGGAACAGGAATGGATGACCAGAAATCCAATTCTCGTACTTAAACAATGGCCAAACGCCAGTCGCAATTATTTATGTCAGTGACAATGTCAATGTCAATGTCAGTGTCAAAAAAAAAATTGACTGAGAATGTGAACGTTCTTAAAAATACAGGAATTACTCCTCTGCATGGTAAGGGTTGCGGGCTGGCTACTGGCAAGCTCACGTATTTTTATGAGGATGATTTAAAAACAAGTGAAAGAACCCTGTCATTTACAACAACAGTACAAAACTGCACCGCATATACCATCGAGCATTTTTAAACTAATATAGCCATTTAATAATAATAATATAATAATAAAGCCCTTTTATTTCTTTAACATACATACAAATTAACACTAGATATTTTTACATTTCATTTTTTTTTTTATAGTTAAGGCCCCTGTCGGGTATAGGCCTCCTCCAACATTTTCCGTCCTTGTCTTCGCTTTCTTTGTCCAGTCTTCTCCAGCAATTTTATTAATGTCATCTAGCCATCGTTCTCTAGGGCGGCCTCTGGCTCTCTTGCCTCTTGGACCTAACCAATTAGTGACCAATTCTGTCCACCTTCCATTTGTCGATCTTGCCACGTGACCTGCCCACTTCCACTTCAGTCGTTACATGTGCTGAAGAGCATCTATTACTTTAGTTTTTTTGCGTATATTTTCTGATTTGTGTTTGTCCTTCAGCCTAATATTCAGGATGCTCCGTTCCATAGCCCGCTGGCCATTTAATATCATCTATATAACCATGTTTTTTTGGGGGAGGCCTATGTCTAGCAGTTGACAGCTTTATGTTTATGAAAATGTGATTTTCTAACTAATGGGTAATCAAATAATTTCGTAGACGCCTACGCCGCCGCCGTAGCAAAGGGCTTTTTCGTAGCTGCTACTGTAAAATGAAATCAACGTAATTATTTTCTTATCCTACAGTAATCTTTAAAAATATCATAGTTTCATTGGTCATGAAATTTTTGTTCGTATGCCGATTTGAAAGTATTTACTTAGAAAACGGTTAGAATAATGTTGTTTTTATTCCGTTTTCACTTAGGAAAAACTTTGTAACTTCGAAAATGTCGTTATTTCATTAATGTTGTATCCACGTAGGAGATTGTTTGATTGTTCATTTTCCCGCATTATTTTGGTTTTTATTTCTAAATAAAGCAATGCTTTTGTTGAAAATAAAATAAAAAGGGGGACATTGTGCAGCTTAGCACAAGGAAACCTTTTACAAATTTGATGAGGAATCCGTGACCATATTTATATTGTATTTCGACATTGCGTTTGAATAATTTAATCGAAAATAGAACTTCGTGAATATTTTTATGGCCCTTGGTTACAAATTTTTCATCAAGTGACCGTCCATTAAAAAAAAATACGAACAAAGCAGAACTCTTAATACCTAAATATAAAGTACTTTTTGTATTAATTCAGACCAATTTTTTAAGTTCTTGTATATTTCTTACAATGAACGGCCATGAACGCTATAAACTTTTGTCATGATTATTTCCTTGCTATGATTCACGGAACATGAAAACAGATAGTTTGGCATCCATCAATAATAAATAATACAGTGCAACTCGTGCTTACACGGGGTAAGCTCGTTCGGTAGCACTTACATGAAAAAAACTAGGCTAGCTCGATCAATCAAATGTTTTGTTAAAAATAATGTTTGTTTTTGGTCCTTGGATTCTTAAAGTGTTTGGAGGGTTATATAATTTAGTGAAAGTAACAACTAAGTAGTCAAATAAAAGCCCTCTTACTCTCTCCTACTTTTGCTGTGCTCGACAGGGTCCACAATGATCATATTTTGTAAAACCTACCACCAAAGTTTCCACGTGGAAGCAATAAATATATTGGGTATTGAGTAAAGTGTCGTTTTGAGAAGACCTTATTATTGAATCAGAATGTTTTTATTTGTTTAAGTGAAATAATTAGATATGTTTATGTACAAAAACAGGAGGACGTCAATTTTGTTTTTCAAAAGTAGTTGATATTAAATACGTGAACTCGTAAGTGTGTGTGTTTATCGGAATAAAATAATTATGATACGTTCTAATTGGACATATACAAATAATTACGCTTTAGGTGTAACTCCAATCGGCAGGGTGATATTTGGTATGTATTATTTCAATATTTAATCTTTATTTTTCCTTGCAATTCTAAAGTCAGAGATACTACTACGAAAGATAGAGATATTAACGGGGACAATTAATTCTACCAAATAATTGTCGTCGTTAATAATAAAATTAGATTTGGTACCTTTAACAAATATCTTATTTTTGTTTTTATTTATTTACCAGCTGCGCCCCGCGGTTTCACCCGCGTGAGTCTCGATCCCGTGGGAAAGCCACTCTTAAAAATAGATAGTAGCCGATTCTCAGACCTACTGAATATACATTTATATTTCATCAAAATCGGTCAAGCCGTTTCGGAGGAGTATGGTAACTAACATTGTGACACGAGAATTTTATATATAAGAATATAGTTAGGATTAGTACCAGGTTGCCAGTAGTGGTGAACAGATTCGGAGAGATAATGTCTCCCTGTCTCACACCTCGCTGCAGAAGGATAGGTTTCGAGGTCTGGTCCTGAAGTCGCATTGAAATGGTGGCGTTTTCGTATAGCTATTTCAGCGCCTCGATGTACTGATAGTCAATCTGGCACCGTTGGAGAAACTGCAGTACAGCCCAAATCTCGATGGAATCGAAGGCTTTCTCGTAGTCAACAAACGCTAAGCAGAGAGGCAGGTTATACTCTTCTGTCTTCTATATAACCTGCCGTAGTCACGTATGTGGTCTACTGTGGTAAAGCCTTTACGGAATCCGGCTCGTTCGGGAGGCTGGAAGTCGTCAAACCTGCGCGCGAGACGGTTCGTAATGACTCTTTAAAACAGCTTGTAGACATGGCTCAGAACTAAGATGGGCCTATAATTCTTAAGGATTGTCGTCCTTCTTAAAGTAAAGTATCACCACACCTCTGTTTCATGCCTGGCGTTTTGCCCTCGAGTATGACGGAATCAAATAGCTTCTGGAAGTCCTTAAGAAACAGGTTTTCCACCGGCCTTTAGGATTTCGGCCGTAATTCAGTCATCACCTTTGCCTTGTTGTTTTGGAACTGCTTCAGAATGGAATAGAATAGAATAGTTCTTATTTGCACATAAAGTAGGAACGTGTTACAGATGTTAAAATGATCCGTATAGAGAGCCATCCTAATCTCGTACAAGCTGACGTCCGGGATGTTTTCGGTATAGTGTCGGGTCAATCTAGCTCTTAGATTGTCTGCCATTGTGCTGATGTTACAGGGTGACGTTATCGCTCAGCAATAAAGACCTTAAAAAAGAAAAAAAAAAAAAAAGGTTGTCTGCCAGATTCGTAACGTTGTAAACGTCAGGTTTGGCGGATACGATCCTGCTATCATCGGTCTTCAGTTTCGTAAGCTGGCTCTGCCCAATAGACAGATCTCTTGCAAAGACCTTGGAGCCTTTATTTCGCTCCATCGCGTCCTTAATGCGGTCTGTATTAAAGCGGTGAAGGTCGCGTTACAAGGACTTAGAGATCCGTCTATTGAGGTACCGGTACTTGAGCGTATCGTCTGAAGATTGCATGATCACCTCGCGCTTCTCCTCCATGAGCTGTAAAGTAAGATCAGAGAGCTTTTTATATCTATTTGTACTCGTATGACGGGTTTTGTAGATCTTAGAGCGCGTTGATCACAGAGACATCATTGCTTCTTCGTCGATATAATGAAGTCAATAAAAACATTTCAACATTTCACATCACGGCACTGCCAGGTTTACTTTCTGTCCTCCCGTTTTCTCAAGAAGGAGTTCATCTTAGAGAGGCCTTCCTTCTCCGTAAAACTGGTCAGTAGGTGACCCCAGTGGTTCCGACCTCCAACTCCAAATTGTACGATTCCCAGCTAATCATTGCTTCGTTTGCCCTGCCGATCTTTTCGATCGAAGTAAGCTGTCATTTTACCTAGGATATGCTAGGGATTGACACAATTTTATTGATAGCTCACTTTAAGCTCACTTCACTTAAGGGGGATGCGGTAAGGTAGCCCACGAAATTCAAATTTTCTTACGTTTTTTGGAATTTTCAGGTCAGTAACAGGTTGATGGTAAGAAATGGTAAGAAAATTTGAATTTCAGGGCTATCTTAGTGCATCCTCCTTAAGCTATCACGGTGAGAGTTTTTATAGAACAGGTCGACAGTTTTGCGTTGAAGTCCCCTATGACAACGGTGAAGTGAGTTTTAAAGCCATGCATGGCTCTGGAAATATCCTCATACATGGTTTCCACCTCATCGTCGGGGTGTGACGAGGTCGGGGTGTGACGAGGTCGGGGCGTAAACCTGTAACGATTTTCAGCGAATATCTTGCGAATATTCTGAGTTTAAGTTGCGCCAACCTGGTCGACACACTCTCGATCTTCATCACGTTGCTCACAAGGGACTTATGGATGATAAACCCACCACCTTGGGACTGCTGGTCGACCTCCCGGAAATAGAGCAAGATCCCGGATTTGAAGATTATCGAGTACTCTCTCTTCGGATTTCAGATAACCCTACTATACCCCATCGTAACCTGCTCAGTTCTTCCTCGAGTTCGATGATCTTCTCGTTGGAGTGTGCGCGTGTTTTAAGCAAGGTCCAGTTTTTGGTGATTGTGGTAACCGGATTTCTTCCGGGGATTCTTAGCACCCCTTGTCTCACCGTGGCCTTGACCGCTACCGTAGCCAAGGGTAGGTGGGCCGCCGGGCAGTAAGGGGGGACCCATTGTTATTGGTGCTTCTCATTTTGGGGGGTTGAATCGCAACGCTCGGCAGGTGGGTTGACAATCGCAGTATGGTGTTAAAAATGCATAGACAGACACGGCACGAAAAAAATATTGCTACTCATAAATTATTTGCGTTGTTTGAACTTTATGATACTCGTAACTAATACTGAAATGTGAGTGTAGTTATAAATATTGAGAGATATCAACATTCCGGATAAACCATCGTGTTTTTAATAATACTCATACAAGCTTAACCCGAGGGTTAACTCGTGTTAAAGGACCAGTTTAGTAAACTCTGCTGTACCTTGTTGACCTAGTACTCATAAACGCGACTGCTGAACTGGGTCCCAAGTTCAATCCCAGGTCGGGTTATGTATTGGGGTTTGCAATTAGGAATTTCCCAGTATTGAAAAAAATCGGTTTTCTCAAATTTTAATGAAACTTTATTTAAAAATGAATTATGTATTCTAGAACTTACGACACATGTCACGTGAGCAGGCCCAGGAGTAACGGCCTCGATTTATGAGTAGTACGAGTAGTAGGTTGAGCTGCACGATTACTGACAAATGCTTGCACTGATTGGACAGGTCCACTCAAATTTGTGTGGTTCTTTCCTCAAAAGACCATTTCAGATACGGATTTACAATTAGTCCTCACGTGATCTGACCAATATTATGTCTGGACTTTAAAAGAGACTTTGACCCCTGAGTTTGTTTCGCCATTTCTTCTCAGGGGTAGTCAGATCCTGCCAGGGTTACGAGTCTGTCCGAAAGGGATATCGTGGCACTGGCACACAGGCATTTGAAGGAACACGGTGGGTTTTAGTCAGTAAAAGTCTGACACTCCCTCCCGCTCCGCCCAGAGCAGGAGAAGTTATTTGATGACTTCCCACAAAAAAAAAAAACAACCGTTTTCATTTCATTTGTGGGTTCGAACCCCGACAGATGCTTTACTTTGTGTACATTTTCCGGAAACCGGCATGTCATACAACAACAAAAAAAATTTGTAGACATTCTGACATCTATCAACCCGCACTGAGCCCGCGTGGTGGATTATGGCCCACTCCCTCTCACAGAGAGGAGGCTTGTGTCCCAGCAGTGGGAACAGGCTCTGGAACAATAGGCTAACTATGCTAGTTTGCTTCAGTTTGGAATCTAAATTTAAAAGTATACAAATAATAATATTGGAAGAGTATTCGTGGTTGGTTGTATTGGTATGCTGGAAGAGATTTCTTTAGAAATAAGCATCACCTTTGTACGTATTTTTCTGTTCCTTTCTTCGTGTCTGTATATATGTGTGTACATAAACTGTTAATTATATAGATTATCATGTAAATTGTACTCATCCCAATTTATTAGGCAGTATGATTATGATAATGTTGATTTATATTATAAATCTCTATTTATGTCTAGTTTTCGATCGAGATACACGATTGAGTACAATGTGTACCGATTGGGCCTACATACAATAATATTTTTCCGACTAGCCTGTATGTAAATATTGTTATGGAAACTTTATGATGTTGTCAGAATTTTATCAATGGCGTCATGTGTTTATCGGCTTTTCTGACACGTATTGTTATACTTTATTAGATTTATTGATAAAAATGGCCTCCCACGAGCAATATATGAATATTGATGACTTTATTCTCTCGGAGAAACACTTTCAGATTATGTGGGATATTAGAGTAAGTAATCACGTGGTCGTACATTTGAGTTGCCGACGAAGTAAGTGGCAGGGTTTGATTTGATTACCCGGGGTATTTTTGGTACTTTGATGCGCGAGAGAAGATAGTGTCCTTTTTTGGGGTCCGTAGTCGACACGGAACCCTTATAGTTTTGCCATGTCCGTCTGTCTGTCTTTCTGTCGAGTACTAGAAAACTGTAATTTCGCATGAGTATACGTAGTAATCACGCCGACAAAGAGGTAAAATAAAATCTTGTTTTTTTTTTTGTAGTATTAGGGGTGGTATTTTTTTTTCTCGTCTATCCCAAAGTGTGAGATATCGTTGGATAGGTCGTTTAAAACTACAGAGTTAAGAAAACCATATTTCGATTCAGGGTTCCGTTTGCTTAATATTTAGCTTTAAAGTGCAAATTTTTGTTAGGGTCAAGTGTCAACCCAGCTAATGGTTGTTTTTAGATATGTGAAAAAAATCATGGCATAATAACGAAATTAAAAGGAAAACTATATCACAGCTAAGTACCTAGGCTTTACAAATTAACGAGTAATAGTCGCCCAACTTACATTTGCAGTTGGAGAATTGACCGTGACGTATATCGATGTATGGGAGAACATGTTTTTCAACTAAAAAGTGGTTTGCTTTTGGGATAAATTCATCCCACCTCCTCCGGAACCATTCATTGTGCGTGGTCCGACACGTCGTCGTTTTTAAGGTGTATTTTTTGCTGTAATGCCAATAAACGCATTTTTCTTTCTTTTCTTTCTACCGTTGCCGATTCGGCAACAGTGTGCCCAAACCGTAAAGCCCCGGTGTTGCAACAGTGACTCATGCTACTTTAGGCTCAAATTGTGTAATTTGAGCCTACAATATAACGTTTAGTATTGTTTGTGGCGATTTTAGTCGATTGTCTGGTAGATATTCTCACAAACGTGAGTCAGTGGGGCTTGACGGTGGGGACAACTGACTCACCGGTGAGTCGGTCGGCCTTTCATTTGCAATAAGATTAGACATTTAAATAAGCTTGTTTACAGTCCGTTCAACCGATTTTGACTTCTATTCCGTAGGCATAAGGATGGCATTGAAAGCAAAAACGTGGTTACAATACCAACTGTTTATTACAGCTGACATTGGTCATGCCACCAACGCAATAGAAGTCAAAATCGATTGAACGAACTGTAAAAAAAGGTAAAGTAATATGTGGTAGAAGATCCAAACCTATTGAAAAAGGACTTGGAAGATTTCCTTTTTGTAAATCCTAGTTTTCCTGCAACAAGTTTGACACAATATACTAAAGATAATTAAATAAACAAGAACTCTCGAAATAAATGTCATCATCATCATCATTTCAGCCGTCATCATAGACGTCCACTGCTACACATACATAGGCCTCCCCAAAAGGAGGGCGGGGGTTGCCATAATCGCCACTCTTGGCAGACGGGTTGGCGATCGCAGTATGGTTGTTAAAATGCATAAACAACGCTATTGTCCATTCTCTCTAGTAAGTCCCTTAGTCGCTTTTTACGACACCCACGGGAAGAATAAATTTAGGATGTTGCTTATACGTATTCTTTATGTCCGGCACCACACGGAAGGGAATAAATGTAATGCAATGTAAATGGAATTCAAGTTGTATCTTTTGAAATATGATTCATTTTACATTACCAGCATCTGGAGTGTTTTCAAGAGATAATTAAAAAGTTGTAGTATCGACAGTTGTAAAGATAGATAGGGCAGTTTAATGAGCACTCGGACAGGACAGCTTTTGCTAGTTTGTTTTAAACCGAGGAAGAGAAACGGGATCCTTTTTGCCATCGAGTTTTAAAGTACTTATTACGGAACATGATAGATTTTGACTTGATTATGGATAAACTTTTCAGTGTTCTGTGAATTTGAAAAGAACTGTAATATGGCTGGTGTTGTGTGTTGTGTTTTACAGAATTTAAATTGAAAAGTTTTATCGCACTAAATATACTTGCACTAAGTGATAATTTCAATAATGAATTTTGCTAACATCTCTCATAGTATTCCTCGTAGAAAAGGTAGTATAGCAATACGGTATTTGACTGTTTTTATTTTTTTTGGCTTTTTCGAAAACAAAAAATAATAATAATTAAAAAAAAACTCAGGTTTTAAAGTATATTGTAGACAGAGATAGCACCACTGCGATCTGACGTCACAACACAGGAACGCCATAGGAACTTCGAGCCATTCAGTACAATGATCGTTTTGCGTGACAAGGATAGTATAAGAATTTTAAAAGCGTGTAACTTCTCCATTTTTCCACCGATTTTATTTATTTTTTAGTAACACCTATAAAAGCATTCATTCATATATATTTTTGGCAGCAGTTATTTTACTTAAAAAAAAACCGGTCAAGAGCGAGTTGGACTCGCGTACCGAAGGTTTCGTACGTATAAATGATGTTGATGATTTCTGAAAAACTGTGCTATTTAGAGACATCGTTTTATTTTTCCTTATCTCCGAAGTTTGCATAGATAAAAATCTGAAATTATTCTATGTGATAGAAGTTTATGTAAAGATTACAGGAAAAATAAAACGATGTCTCTAAATAGCACAGTTTTTATAACTGTTATAACTGTTAACGAAGGTATAAACTGGAATAAAAAAGGCTTTCAAAATAATGAAGAGTTGTCTTTGAAGATTTTTTTTAAAGTATTAAATTATGTTTAATTATGTTTTGAGTTCCATCACCTTATGCACAAAAGACTTGAAAATCATACTGTTTTTGTTTTGGAAAAAATATTTACGGTTTAAGAGATACACTGCTTTAAAAACCACATTTTTGACCATTTTTAGAAATCTCCACCTTAAAGAGTAGTTAAAAAAAAAAAAACCGGTCAAGAGCGAGTCGGACTCGCGCATCGGGGGTTCCGTACGTATATATATGATGTTAATGATTTCTGAAAAACTGTGCTATTTAGCGACATCGTTTTATTTTTCCTGTAATCTTTACATAAACTTCTATCACATAGAATAATTTCAGATTTTTATCTATGCAAACTTCGGAGATAAGGGGGAGGGAACGGTATTTTTTTTTTACATTTTTCATCAAAAGTCGGAAACTATGCTGCCTAAAAAAAAATGTTTGAGAATGTGCAAACAGCGTTCTTTCCTAAGATACCGCACATGCCCTAGTAGCCCCACTTCAAATTTTTAAGTCCCTTTTGGAAAAAAGATATATATTTTTAAATTTCTTTCTTGTTTACAAAATAGTTGGGCAAACTTCATCTAAAACTATTCTAAATTTCAAGTTGATAGCACTGATAGCGTTCCTAGGACTATAAGCATGATTTTTTGCGCATGAGTTCCTTTCATAACAAAAGTGAGTACCTACTAAGGAAGGAGTTTTGAAAATTCATCCCCTTAAGGGATTAAAAATGAAAGATTGTATGGAAGTCTGTCGTTCATAGCGTTCTTGAGATATCCAGGTGTGACAGACAGACAGACAGACTTAGTCTCACCATAAGGGTTCCTTTTTACCATTTTGGTACGCAACCCTAATAGTAGTACTTAGTAGTCTTCCAAAATCAATGTGAGTGGGCTTTGGCAAGGAATAGAACGATTTGTGTCAATGCAAATTTGTTTGGCTAAATATGAAATTACGATCGTCAGTCTTCCCAGCGTCATGTAATCATGTGGCAATTTCCTTTATAATCCCCCATTCTTGCAGCGGTTTAAAAAAGGCCTCTGTTCAGGAACAATAACTGATAAATATAACTATTTAAACCTTTCGTTAGGTGTCTTGACTTCCTGCCAGGGTTGCGGGTTGGTCCGAAAGGGATACCGTGGCCATGGCATACAGGCAACTAAAGGAACACGGATGGGTTTTAGTCAGTAAAAGTCTGACACGCTCCCGCTCCGCCCAGAGCGGGAGAAGTTGTTTGATAATTTCCCACCCAAAAAAAAAGGTTTCTTGACTTCTTAAATATAAATATTTCTATTTTGTATGTCTTGTTCACAGGCGTGGAGTCAGCGAAGGTGGAGGAAGTTACGGCCTTACCAGTCCCGACCGAGTCGGAGGCACGACCCAACCGCCCAACCCATTGCGTGGTCGGCGGAGCACATGCCTTCATACTTAGGGTGAGATCTCTTGCAGCTTATGTCGCCCTGGTAATTACTGTACTACTGCCGACCGAGTCCAGGGTAGGGCTAAACCATCACAGCCACTGCGCGTCATCGGCGGAGCACACGCCTTCACACTTGGGTGAGTGCTCTTGCAGTCTGTGTCATCCTGGTAACAACGACTGCACCATTCTCCATCGATTCGGGGCCACGACCCAACCACCCGTGTACTGTGTGGTCGGCAGAGGGTACTATGTACGAATGATGTCCTGCAGACCCTGCAGTTGTTGCAGCCTTAGTATTTGAAACACGGTGTTGTTGTTTGAGTAAGACCAGCACGACCCCAATTAACTTGAAACGTCAATATTTTGTCATAAAAAAGTAAAATTTAAAACTTTTTATCTACTTCCAGATCTCAAGTTTCTTCGGGCTAGCCCCCCTGCGCTTCGAGACCCGGAGCAATGGGTTCACGGTCAGCATATCGAGTGCTATGTGTGTGTACAGCTACATTTTAGTCACAGTGCTTGGTGAGTAGAGCTTGTTTTTTTTTTATAATATTTTAATGGCCTGGTTGCTGGGACCTTATAGCCAAGTCTTTATATAGTTACAAAACTTGTTTAATATTGATGAAATGAATTATATTCAATGCATGATGATGATATCCCCGCCCGCTCCCCTTGAGTTTCAGTAAAGATGTGGCACTTTACTGAGACCTCACGCGGACTTCTTGAGAGAACTTGAAGCGAAGTTGCACTGTTTTGTTTTATTTGCCTACACTATTGCACATTCACAAACACTTAATGGTTAATAATCCACCATTATTACACATTAATATTCGGCTAAACTCAAATTTTGGAAAATTAAACAAACTGCTGAACATGACGCTTCACTTTCCCGCCAAGAAGAGTTTGTTTTAGATTAACATTTTAACAGTCTATATAGATTGTAAATCGGAGAGCCATAAATAAGTACGACTTATCTATGGCCGTGTTTTGTTAGTGTTTTTGACATCAACCTTTGTGGTGTGATTTGGGAGAGTCATAATAAGCGTAGATATGCCTAACTTTAAATATTAAGGACAACCCATTGTGACACCTTTTGTAACTCTAACAAAAGTTCAATTGTATTTTATTATTGTGAACAATTCTGTCCGTGTCCTAGAACTATCTAAGGAGTTAAAATCATTTTGGTTTTCAGTACCTTCTTTTTTGTGTATTTTTTTTTCCTAGGTGTATCGTAATACGTAAGTGGGTTGTCGAGGTCAGATAGACAGTCGCTCCATGTAAAATTCTGGTAATAAGCTGCACCCGGTTAGACTGGAAGCCGATCCGAAAATAGTTGAGGAAACGCTTGGTGAATGATGTTTTTTTTCTAGCTTTGATCCATAATTTAATACAAAAGCCTGTATATTTGCATCATTTCAGCCAAAAGACGTCCGCTGTTGGACATAGGCCTCCCCTAAAAGGAGGGGTTCGCCATAATCGTCACGCTAGGCAAGCGGGTTGGCGATCGCAGTATGGTGTTAAAATACATAGAGAAAGCTGCTGCCCTTTCTCTAGTAAGTCCGTTAGTCGCCTTTTACGACACCCACGGGAAGAAATGGGATGGTGCTATTCTCTACGTCCGGCACCAAACGTAATATTTGCATATCTCCTAACTACCTTTTTCGATTTTTCCTATATTCTATTTATCCTATCTTCTTCTAACTCTGTAAACGGTAGTTTTAGAATAAAAAATACTTTACACCATATTTCTATTCCAATAATCAGATTATTAAAATAGATGAAACCGGGACATTTATTAAAATAAAAAAATGAGACGTTTTTTTCGTCTCCTGTAAAGTTTAAATTTTTTAGATAGAAGATATTGGTAGTTCATCGTCGATATGTTTAGCTGTATATGAGCAGTGGTGGCTCATTGGTGACGGCCGCGACATTTTACTTTGTATAAACTATTTCATCACCACTGCTCTCAAAACGGTGAAGGAAACCATCTTGAGGAAACGGGTATGAGAACCAAACATTGGAATTGGAACCCAGTGCGGGTTTGTAGATGCGACATCTACAAACCCGCACTGGGTGCGCGTGGTGGATTATGCCCACTCCTTCTCACAGAGAGGAGGCCTGTGTCCCAGCAGTGGGGACATTATAGGCTTATTCTGCTGTATATTAATTATCTTTACTCCTCTCCCTTCCAGTAATATGCACGCTGTTCGGGCTGGTGGCAGAGATCAACGTGGGCGTGGAGCATTCAGTACGCATGTCGTCGCGCATGTCACAGGTTGTGTCGACGTGCGACGTGCTGGTCGTGGTAGCCACTGCCGGCGCCGGAGTATACGGGGCGCCCCGGAGAATGAGGAATATGTTGAAGTTCATGGAGAATATCGCTTCCGTAAGTAGATCATGAATAATAATGAAGTTTAACTGAAATTAAAGTAAAGGGTCACATGGATTAAGCATATCACTCTGGTGGTTACATGTTCGGGTATGTTTTTTTTTCTCCTCAAATTTTATAGGCACCTACAGCGATTTGGGTATTTTTTATAGTTACTCGTGCATTTGCTCTCGGAAAGTACCATTTGGTGAAGTGGAACTGATGATGAAGACCAGAGAGATGTCCACCGGAACTACTTAATAATAAGTATTTAACGGGTTGCAATTCGAGTAGCTACTTTAATAGTGTTGCTAAGTAATTTATACTCGTCACAATGCATGTGGTGAGTGGCAGTTCTCCTGGTTCTTAGCAGGAGAACTCCTCAACAATTAACGGCCCTGCATTGGGAAAAGCAATATTTTGTAAAAGGTGATAAGCAGTTTACATTAGGCTATTGTAATTTAGACTAATAAGTATAGTAATAGTAGAAACTGATAAAAAGTGAAAAATAAAATTCTTTAAAAAAACTTAAATACAGATTCAAAGACACCTTAGGATCTGTATTATAGTTTTTTGCCACCGACTTCCAAAATTAAAGTTAGTTTTCACTTTGTAGGTAGTGTTTTTGTTGGAAGTCGGTTATTGTCTTTTTTGAAAAAAGTTTTTTTAACTGCATCATTTTGTTAAATGGTAAAAGTTCATTTTGAAAGCTTGAAAGTTATATTCTACCGTAAAGTTTGAAAGTTATATGCTACGTCCGCTGTGCTACCTGTTAAATAGTTTTCAAATAATATGACAATAGTGCTAACTCTAATCACCAATCGGCTGCTAAGTTGGTGGTTGTTTTGGCCCAATCACTATAACCTTCCAATATAGTGTTAATAAGTTGAAGACAAGCAAAAATCGTCGGGTGCAGTTCTCGGCTCACAAACAACCTCGCCTACGGCTCGGGTGTTAATTCCGCCTCGAATGCAATAACAAACATTCTCCACCTGTATCAAAATGTACTATTTTTCAGTCGTTGTACAGTATTCCTTCACGCTTTTTCTAGGTGGACACTAGCATAGGAGGCCAGTACACGCTGGTGACGGAGCGCAAGCTATGCGGCATCATCCTGGGAATCCTCATCTTCTTCTCCGTGCTCATCGCTGATGACTTCACCTTTTACGCGCTACAGGCCAAGAAGTTGGACAGAGAATGTAAGGAAACATGATTGATTTACGTATTTGAATTTGTATATCGTCCTGAAGGCAACTACATATTACAAATTATGGAGCGCCATATTTAAAAGCATTTTAATTAAATGCAATTTCAACCATGTAAGTTTTATTTTTATTGGTTTGGCTTTAACCTAACCTAACCAGCTGGGACTTTTTTTCTGGACATAAAGCTGGTTGGATGCCAAAATAGTCGTTACTATACACTTGCATAGAGTATATTCTTGCTTTGAGTAGGTATATGCGACGCTTAGGTTGGCAAGTTAAATTAGCTATAAAGCTCAATTATAGCAAATTTGACCGACTCAATTAAGCAATGAAGCTTAAACTAGCTAATTTGTCTGAAAAAAAACCGGCCAAGTGCGTGTCGGACCACGCATAATGAAGGGTCCCGTAGTTAGGATGAATTTATCCAAAAAACAAACATAAAATTGTAGTTGAATAACAGTTGTCCCATATACATACATTCTCCAACTGCATATATAAGTTTGTAATCGCAAAAACAATTTTTTTATGTGATAAAACTACAAATTGTGAGACCTTGCTTCTTCTCAAATTTCATGATTCTAGGTCAACGGGAAGTACCCTGTAGGTTTTGATTTATTTGCGAGTATCGAAATATGTCGCAATAATGTCGTATAAATCGCCGTATTTTTTTATTGCGTTGACTTAGAAGCTTGATTTTTTTAGAGCTCCAAGGGACCATAGACTTACGTATTTAATATTAATTTCAATTTGATACCTACACGCGTTCTTGAGAAAAAGGGTCTTGACAGACTGACAGACAGACGGACAACGAAGGGATCCTATAAGGGTTCCGTTTTTTCCTCTTGAGGTACGGAACCCTAAAAAGCACTGGTTATAAAACAATGTTGCTGTTTTATTCTCTTTATGTAATACTCCGTGTGTCATGTTCCAGGGGACGTTGTAACGAACTACCTCGGGTTTTACATGCTGTGGTTCGTGGTGCTGATCCTGGAGCTGCAGTTCGCGTTCACGGCGCTGTCGGTGCGCGCGCGATTCTCAGCTGTCAACGACGCGCTCGCTCTCACCGCTCGACAAGTCTCCATCCCTGGTACGCATCGATATCAACTAGGCATAATATTAAAACTGATGATCAAGGGATACAAGCATTCTAGCTTTGACATGAAATAACGTTAATTTGGGATTAGTAGCTAAATCAAATGCTGTATAATTATAAACTAGCTATGTGGTTCTGAACGTAATGAATCCATAATTATTTTGGCAGTAATTTAAACAAATTTAGATGCTGAATGTGAAAAAAAGTGACCGTATCTATTAACATTTGTTGACTTGCCTTTCAGTGGAGAAGCCCAAGGCTGCGTCACCTCTGAACATCTATGCTATCCGGGTGGCACCGGCTGACAATCAGCGATCTGCCAACGTCAGCCTGTTGGTAGACTCCATGACCGGCAGAGACCACGTCGTCATCATCAAGAGGACTGGTAAGATTATCACCTCCACATCTATGCTATTCTTGTAAGCGCCGGCTTGCTCCTAGCGTTGTGCCAACGAGACCCAAGAGTCCGCACCACTGAGTACATTTATATATAGGTCCGCACCACCAAAGACCATAGTAATCGCGGCGCTGTAGTCGTACTACAGAATTTTGTTAACCTCTTTTGCCTTAGCATTTGTCTATCTATTTATCTCTCTCAATCGTATTAGTTTAGAGGAAGATCTAATTAGTTAGCGCACACCGCAGCACGTCTTTGGTGGCGTGGAGTCTACTGGGTAAGTAGTATTTAAATTAAGAAAATGTTAGTATGAAAAATGCAACTTCTTTAAAATTGTCCATACAAAACGCTGATTTCATAGCTGGGGATCTATTATGTATATGCTATCCTGGTGAGTCCGCTGGTTGCATATTGTCTCCACGCGGTCTGCTCTCAGGTGGCCTTGGCTCGTTTTCTACCCAATAACGTAAAATTCAGTAGGTTAATTCAGCAGCAAGAAGCCAGCCTATACCCGAAACAGTGTCTCTAATTTCAGCGAGCGGCGAGCCTCGTCTCATAGTGTCCCCGTGCGATGCGGTGCGGCGGCTCGCGGCACTGCACGGCACGCTCTGCGACGTCGTCAACTGCATTGACGATAGCTATGGACTGCCTCTCATCGTCATACTGATATCGACGCTGCTGCATCTTATAGTGACGCCGTACTTCTTGATTATGGAGATTAGTGAGTGGATTAGCTTAATTTTAACTTTAACCGAGCGTGACGCGATTGTGGGGTCATAAAACATGAAGTTGCCATGACAGTATTTTCTACCAAGTCCAAAAATAAATACATTTGCTAACTAATTACTACTACCACCACCACACCACCACCACCACCACCATAATTATTACTTTTATGGTGTACATAACAAAGAGTATTCTATTCTATTCTATTATTACGTCATTTACTACGAGTAATTTGATTGCCCTTTGAATTCAATAACTTAAAGCCAAGGTCGTACCATCTATAAAATATAAAGGCACTGACAAGAGGCAAATGATAAAAGTAGGCTTGTCTTAAACAAAAAAATTGCCAATTCTGTATATTTTGTGGTAGCAGGAAAAATATATGTTATTCTTAAACATATTTCTCAGAACTTGGTTGTTACCAAAACACGTTTAGAAAAAAAATCTCGATACAAATTAACGGTAAACTTCCCTTTACTTTGAGTTTCAATCCAAAATATCTGTATTAAATATTAACGTACGGTTGGTATTTAAATAATAACAAGAACGTCTTATTTGTATGCAGAACTTGGTTGGTTTTTATTTTCGATTACTCAACTCATTTTTGTGTAAATAAATAATTGCTTCATATTTTGCAATAAATTACAAGCGTTGTGTCATCGCGCTTGTCTTTCTTTTGTATGCAGTCTGACAGTGACAGCGGTTTACCTGTTGTCAGCGCATTAAGACAGCCTTTTCTTTTAATACTGCAGTTGTATCAACGAATCGCGTGCACTTCCTAGTACTTCAGTTCCTGTGGTGTGTGACGCACATGCTGCGCATGATCGTGGTCGTGGAACCTGGTCATTACACTATAGCTGAGGTTAGTGTCTTACTTAGCTTATTTACCACATACGTTTTAAAGTCTGATGGTGTCACCAAGCAATTACTCCTCTGTTCTGGATCTTAAACAAATGTATATGATCCAGAACAGAGGAATAATTGCTTGTGTGAGTTGATTCAATCATGAAGACCTCATCATCATTTCCATCATTTTAGCTGAAAGTCGTCCGCTGCTGGACATAGCCCCCAAATGGGGGTTTGCCATAATCACCACGCTTGGCAGGCGGGTTGGCGATCGCAGTAAAAAAAATTGCATAGAGAACGCTGCTGCCCATTCTCTAGTAAGTCCCTTAGTCACCTTTTACGACGCCCACGGGAAGAAAAAAGGTGGTGCTATTCCTTACGTCCGGCACAACACAGACATAAAGATCATCATGAAGACCTAGCAAAATAATGGAAACTAAGCTTTTACTAAATTCTGGATGATTAAATCTCGTTTAACAAAATAGTATATTAATGAATTCTCGATTTTTAAATAACATTTAACTGAATTGATAACGATTGTTGTTGGGTTTCTATAAAGTTATCACTCTCATTGTACCAGGGCAAAAGAACCGAGGGGCTAGTATGCCGCTTGATGACGTCAGCGCCATCTACCGGCGTCCTGCCCTCGCGGCTGGAGATCTTCTCTCGACAACTGATGCTGCAGTCAGTCAGCTATGCACCCATGGGCATGTGTACGCTACATAGGCCGCTAATTGCTTCTGTGAGTTCATAGTTATTTGTAAGTACGTAGCATAATCAGCCTTATAATGTTCCCACTGCTGGGACACAGACCTCCTCTCTGCGAGAGGGAGTGGGCTGTAATCTACCACGTGGGCCCAGTGCGGGTTGGTAGATGTTACATGTATTTGAATTTTTGCTTCTAGGACATGCCGGGTTCCTCATGATGTTTTTATGCACTGTTTTGAGAGCAGTGGTTAAGAAATTAAATACACAAAGTAAAGGGCTTGCCTGGGTACGAACTCAAGACCGTAAGTCGGGGCCGATACCACTGGGCCACAAACTGCGTAATTAGCGCTGAACGCAAATTCATCTATTACAAGTATTGTCAGAATTGTCACGGGCAGTTTCTATAATTAAGACGGAGATATATGCCAGTGACCTTGAGTAGTTAGCTTGCATGTTCTGTACTGAGCTCACGCAACGCGTCGTACGTTCAGCCAGTAATAGGACTCGCCTATCAAGGAGCGCTGTCCCCAATTTGACGCATTATTAATTTATTATACACAAAAAAAAGGTATTTTAATAAAACGCATATACTAAATGATCAATAATTAAATTATCTTTAAATTGGTAAAGGTTTCAGAAAAATACGCTTGGTAGACTTTGCGCCATTCTCAGTTTTTTATCCACGTTAGACATAACTTTACAAATTAATTGCACTATGTAATATAAACATAATCTAAAATATTCACATATTATTGAGAAAATGCTCTAATTTAACATATTTTTTTTTCAAATCATTAACACTACTCGTTTAGACATGATCTTTAGTATAAAATCATTAAAAGTCGGTTATTGTCGCCTTAAACGGTTACGTCGACTGATACGCTTGGTTTGTTTACATGTGTCAATACCGTCTCCTGCAGCGGCCGCCGACGCGTCCTCGTGCTCTGTAGCTGGAATCCACTCGGTTTTCAATAGCATCATTCACCATTTCAGCAGAAAGACGTCCACTGCTGGACACACATTTATTTGCGAGTATCAAACGATGTCGCATAAATGGCCGTGTTTTTTATTACGTTGACTTAGAAGCAACATTTTTTTAGAGCTCCAAGGCACCGTATACTAACGTTTAAGATACTAGTTTTAACGTGATATTTCCACGCGTTCCTGAGAAAAAGGATGTTTACAAACTGACAGACAGACAGACGGACGGACAACGAAGTGATTCATAAGGGTTCCGATTTTTCCTTTTGAGGTACGGAACCCTAAAAAGTAATTTTTGACGTGTCAAACCTACTTACTACACAAATAAATATTCATCATTCATCATTATTTCAGCCGAAAGACGTCCACTGCTGGACTTAGGCCTCCCCCAAAGAGGGGGGAGATTTGCCATAATCGCCACGCTTGGCAGGCGGGTTGGCGATCGCAGTATGGTGTTAAAATGCATAAAGAACGCTGTTGCCCATTCTCTATAGTAAGTCCCTTAGTCGCCTTTTACGACACCCACGGGAAGAAATAGGATGGTGCTATGCTTTACGTCCGGCACCACACGAACAGTTTCAATAGCAATAATCTACAATCACATTTTATTATTTTTACAGGTGATAGGAGCGGTGACAACGTACCTGGTGATCCTCATACAATTCCAAAGATACGATAATTGATACTGATGACGTTAAGATAATAATTATGGTTCTAGTCACAAATGGGTTCCTAGTATACATTTAAAAGATTTTTTTTTATGAAATGAGAGGTGAGACGGGTTTGTAAATAAATTTGTAGGAAATATTGTGTATGTTTAAGTACAAATAATGGTTCATAAAAAAATATTGTGTTTTATTTAACTTTTTTATTTTATGAAATGCTTAGTTGGTTTTGTGATCGGAAGCGCTGCTGTGGTGCTGAGCATGAAGTCCAGGGTTCGATTTCCCGTCTCGGGTCAAGTGTTATTGAATTTTTCCACTAGGAATTTCTCAGCAGCAGCCCGGAGTATGGATTTATACCCGATTGATGGCAATAGGCTCGCCCCTGTCCTGACTTAAACATATCTTGCGAAATGTGGGTGTACTAGGTATAGGGTACACCTCTGCCTAACCCTTCGAGGATTACCTTCGTAATGTTATGTTGTGTATTTTCTGAAAGAAAACAAACAAAGGCATTCTTAACAGAAAATATAAACTTATTTCGACCATTCATAAAAGTGCATACCTACATATTATGTACTTTTTACATTTTCCATAACTTTAATTTTTATTCTATGTATAATCATTTATTTGCTCAAACATGAGTTCATTACATATAACACAAATTGTCAGCATGCAAGGTATGTTAAAAGTAGAGACAAAAACCGATCATCACGTTTGCCTTAAAATATGGCATGAGCAAAAGTAAAATTGCAATTTTCCTCTCAGAACCTGTCTTTAAATAAGTAAGTCAAATCAAATCAAAATCAAAATCAAATCAAAAATATTTTTATGACACATAAGCCTACATGGGCACTTATGAAACGTCAGAAGCTAGGTGCACGGTTCCAATTGGTCGTTTCCTATGGAGAAGAGCCGGCAAGAAACTCCACGGTCACTCTTTAAAAAAAATTAAATTGGCTTTTACGAGGTTTTCAAATTACAGTGTTAATAGGTATGAGAGGACAGCGTAGGCCCATCAAAAGTACCAGGTACTTAACAAAATAGAAAATGGTCTACAGATCTACAGTCTAATAAGCCTACATCGTCCTCACATTGACAAAAAAACACAATATAAAATATGATTAAATAAAAGTTAGAACCTTGTTGAAATTTAAATTGTAGGTATAATAATTTCAAATAAGAAAAACATTATGTCAGTGAAGTTTGTAAAAAAAAGATAAAATTAAATTAAAAAATAACTTTGTAATTTGGGAGCTGTTAATAGACATTAACATAGTTTTGCCGTTAATGAGGTACCAGGGAGGCCACATGTACTGAAGGAATTAATGCCAAACTTCCTTGTCTTCAACGTAGTCCTTAATCTTATAATATGCTTTTTTGATAAGGGCACGTTTAATGTGCGTTTTGAATTTTCCATCACTAAGTTCTGTAACCGATTGTGGCAACTTGTTATAAAAGCGGATACTGTTTACAAGAAATGACTTGCTTGTTTTAGTTAATCTAAATTTGGGTAACACAATTTCATGTTTACTACGTGTATTTATATTATGGAAATCACTTCTTATCATCTCAAAAATCAAGTCATTTATTATACTAAGCTATTTAATCAGCACTTTTCGAACGTTAAAACTACATAAAAGACAGTCCCCCAACGCCCGCCCTTCACTTGAAAACAGCGTTTTAGTAAAATAACAAAAGCAACGAGGACATAACACTTTGTGGCCGTTTTGAAGATATGAAAACATGTTGCACATTACAGCGACGAGGCGAATATTAAAGTTTGGGTAACAGCTAGGAAAATGCATAGCGCACGTGTGTTGCTCGCTTTAAGGAATGATTACATCTAGGTACATAGTACATACTAACTATGTACTAGGTACCTAGGTGTTGAAGGAATGAATAATTAAATCAAATCTTAATCATTTCTGGCGTATTGTCCCTTGTGGTGGAGGTGTGAAATGATGATAAATAATATTTATTTATATTTGGTCTGCGTGGTGCCGTACGTAAAGAATAGCAAAAACCTATTTTTCTTCCCATGGGTTTCCTAAAAGGCTACTAAGGGACTTACTAAAGAATGGGCAGCAGCGTTCTCTATGCATTTTAACAACATACTGCAATCGCCAACGCGCCTGCCAAGCGTGGCGATTATGGCAAAGATTATTATTCCCTTTATGTCCAGCAGTGGACGTCTTTCGGCTGAAATGGTGATGAATGTTGTGTAATAAGTAGGTTTTTAGGGCTTTTTAGGGTTCCGTACCTAAAAGGAAAAAACGGAACCCTTATACAATCACTTCATTGTCCGTCTGTCTGTCAGTTTGTCAACATCCTTTTTCTCAGGAATTCGTGGTAATATTACGTTAAAATTATAATCAAATACCTCTAAGGTGCCGTGGAGCTCTAAATATGGACTAGCTTCTAAGTTAACATAATAAAAAAAACACGGTCATTTATGCGACATATTTTGATACTCGCAAATAAATCAAAACCCGTACTTAGAATCACGAAATTTGTCAAAAAGCAAGGTCTCACTAGTAAACAAAAAGACTAAAAATCAAAAAAAGTTTTAGTTTTTTTTTTCTCATACAATGCTTTTTGTTTTTGGGATAAATTCAGCCCAACTACGGAACCCTAATTGTGCGTGGTCCGACTCGCACTTGGCTGTTTTTTTTTTAAACTTTATGAAGTCGGTGTTTCAGCTTATTTGACTATTCTGAGAAGAAACTCTGAGGTCGCACTCTCTTTTAAAATCCAGACATTGTCTTGGTCATATACCTTGGTGTCACCTAATTTCGACCAGCCTGCAATTGTCAAAGCATAGTGGCTCTGTGGCTACCTGTTCTACTCGCAGATGCTAGATCAATGAAGAACTAACGATTACCTACTTAAAGATTTATTACATTTATATTTTTTCATATTTATGTACACAGTACAAAAATTTCTCTATTTTTGTGGTGTCCTTTATTATGTACCTATATTCCCATTTCTCAATTTCAATTCTAAAATAACACAGTCAAAATTAAACCGAAATTGCCTTTAAACTAAAGTACGAAGCTAACTAACCAGCAAACAATTTCTCGATTTGTAACGTTAATTCAATCTCTCCTCTGCTCACCTTGCCACAACGTTCGTTCGTGAACGAATGAACGAGCGACATAGCTTTCCATTTAACGCTGAACATACATTAAAACTTACTCTGTGATGCATCTCAACTTTACTGTAGGGTATACGCTACAAAGAAAGCGGTAGCGGGGTGGGAGCTTAGTTTGTATGTAAGTACTCGTATGACAGACGAGGTCTTGCCAAAAAAGGCCTCACGGTAGCACGTATCTTGATCAACCTGCTTGCCTGGACATTCAGGATTCAGTAGGAAACTGTACTGGAGTACTGAGGACAATCATATCCTATGCTAAAGCCTAATTTTAATTACAACCACAATTGGAACACAATTGGATAACCCAGTCTTATCAAGACGCATCGTGTAACCTAGTAATTTGTTTGTGGATGTCAAACAGGCAATCGCTCCACGTAAAATACTGGAATAGCTGCATCCGGTTAGACTGGAAGCCGACCCCAGCATGACGGCCGCTATGGAGCTTTTCCGAAAGGAGAATGAGGAGCTCCGAGCGGACCTGGTCCGGCTCCGAGGAACTGGCCCCCGGGAGGTGCCCCAGGTGGGAACGCAGCATGTGCAGGGCCTGCCCTTGCCAGCGGAGGACCGGGTTTTGTCCGTGGTGCGGCAGGAGCTGGCTGCCTTCAACAGCCGGTTCTCCGTACTGGAGGGCATTGTCCTGCGCCCCCCGCTAGTGGCGAGCAGGCCGGCCACCTTTGCGGCCACTGTAGCTGCCACGGGCAAGCCTTCGGCCAAGCCCGTGGCGAAGCCTGCGGCAAATCCCGCGGCCAAACCCGCACCGGCAAAATCGGTGCCACCCAAGCCCAAGAAGGGCGGGACGGCTGCGCAGGCGGGTGCGCAAAAGACGAGGGCCCCAGCCCTGGCGGCGGAAAGGCTGCCCCCACCCCCGCCTCCTAATTCTTCTCCAGCCGACGCTGAATGGAAAGTAGCCGGGGAGAACAGGAAGGCGGGTAAGGCCAAAAGGGCGGCCAATAGAAAAGAGAGGCGGCAACGGCGCAAGAAGCGACGCGCCGCGGCTAGGCTCCGCGCCCCGAAGTCCGCAGCTGTAGTAATTACGCTACATCCGGAAGCGGAGAAGAAGGGCGTGACCTACCGCGAGGTGCTCGCTAAGGCGTGGGCGGCAGTGAACCTGGAGGAGATCGGCGTTGCCGATGGCTTCCGGATGAAGGTCACTGCGACGAGGGCTCGGATGCTGGAGATCCCCGGTGCGGCCAGCGGCCCTACTGCTGACGCCCTAGCCGAAAGGCTTAGGGCGTCCCTAAATGCGGAAGAGGCCCGGGTGTCCAGGCCTACCAAGTGCGCTGACATGCGCATTTTGGGCCTGGACGATTGCGTGACGGCGGAAGACGTTGTGGCCGCCGTGGCTAGGACGGGAGAATGCCCTGCCGAGCAGGTGAGGGCGGGCACCATCCGTCCTGACAGCACGGGGATGCAAACCGTTATGGTGAGCTGCCCCGTGTCGGCGGCCCAAAAGATAGCCGGGGAGGGCCGAAGTATCCGGGTAGGCTGGGTATCCGCGCAGGTCAAACTGCTGGAACCCAGACCTCTGAGGTGTTTCCGCTGCCGGGTGGGTAACCACGTGGGAGTATGCTGCACCTCAGAGGTGGACCGCAGCGAGGATTGCTTCCGCTGTGGTCGGCCCGGTCACAAGGCCTGCTCTTGCGAGGCCCCTTTGCCAGCCGCCCCACATGCAAAGCAGTGCGGCGGCTGGCAAAGCGGCCGATCACCGGGCTGGAGGCAAGGCCTGTGCTCCCACCCCCAAACCCAGGGGCAGGGGCAAGCCCTCCACCACCGCCGTCTCCACCGCAGCCGCCACTATTGCCACCGCCGTTGCCGCATCCACCGTCGTCGCTGCCGCCACTAACACCGTGGCAGGGCCTTCACAGGGGGCCCAGGAGGGGGCTGAAATGGATTGCCAATAAATGGCCCCATTACGCCTCCTCCAGGCGAACATCAATCACTGCGCTGCCGCTCAGGATCTGTTACTCCAGAGCATGGCGCAGTGGTCGATTAACATCGCCGTGGTCGCTGAGCCGTACTTTGTCCCGCCCAGGGACGACTGGGGGGAGGACCTGAGCGGCTCAGTGGCCATTATGTCGTCAGCCGCCGCCGGTACCCCGTCCCTCGAGGCCATCAAGAGTGGACGGGGTTGCGTGGCAGCACGGTTCGGGGAGATTGTCGTGGTAGGAGTATACTTCTCCCCGAACCGAACTCTCGCCGAGTTCCACAACTCCCTAGGGGAGTTGAGAGTCGTCGTCGTCGGGTACCATGCCCTCCCTGTGATCGTCCTCGGGGACTTCAATGCCAAGAACGTGGCTTGGGGTTCCCGGTTTACGGACACACGGGGCAGGATGGTGGAGGACTGGGCTCTGGAGACAGGCCTGGTCGTCCTAAGCCGGGGTTCTGTCCCCACGTGTGTGCGGATGCGGGGTGAATCAGTGGTGGACATCACGTTTGCCAGCCCCGCTCTGTCGCCGCGTGTCATTGACTGGCGCGTCATGGAGGGGGTGGAGACCTATTTCGATCACCGGTACATCCGGTTTGACGTCTCCGCCCAGACCTCGAGCGCGCTGGTCCGACAGGCCCCGAGTGGTCCGCGGTGGGCGC
The DNA here is from genome assembly GCA_948098905.1 of Tiliacea aurago. Lineage (NCBI taxonomy): Eukaryota > Metazoa > Arthropoda > Insecta > Lepidoptera > Noctuidae > Tiliacea > Tiliacea aurago. Next base: position 20,293,125 of record OX402596.1, read on the forward strand.
TGAAGCAGCTAGACCGGGAGCTCCTCCTGGAAGCCTCAATCGTGCAGGCCTGGGTGTCATCACCGGACAGGCCTGCCGACATAAACGACAAGGCGGAGTGGTTCCGGGAGGCCATGTCTGAAATATGTGACGTGGCAATGCCGGGGAAACTGGTCCTCATGAAGAAGCCAGGGCGCCCGGCGGACTCTCCGTCTGCTTACCGGCCCATCGTGCTGCTCGACGAGGTGGACAAGCTCTTTGAAAGAGTAATTGCTGACCGCCTTGTCGGGCGGCTGGTGCGGGTGGGGCCGGATTTGGCGGAGAGCCAGTTTGGTTTCCGCAAGGGGCGCTCTACAGTGGATGCCATCATGCGCGTTCGAGCCCTCACGACGAGGGATGCTGTTGCCCGGGGTGGGGTTGTCTTGGCGGTGTCTCTTGACATCGCCAATGCCTTCAACACCTTGCCCTGGAGTTGCATAAGGGAGGCACTTCGGTATCACCGGATGCTGACCTACCTCTGTCGAGTGGTCGAGGCCTATTTGACGGATAGGGCCATCATCTACCCCGGTCACCAAGGAAAGTGGAACCGGCGAGAGATGTCGTGCGGTGTCCCACAGGGATCGGTCCTGGGGCCGCATCTGTGGGACATCGGGTACGACTGGGTGCTGCGCGCCGACCTCCCTAGCGGCAACACGCTGGTCCTGGCGCAGGGGAGGTCGCATAAGGCGGCGACCGAACTGGCGGCACGTGGCGTTGTGACAATCGTCGATAGGATCCGGCAATTGGGACTCGAGGTGGCCTTGCACAAGTCCGAGGCCATGTGTTTTTATGGTCCTCGGAACGCGCCACTGTCGGGTTCTCAGATAACGGCGGGAGGAGTTCACATCGGTGTCGAGTCGACGATGAAGTACTTGGGACTCGTCCTCGACAGCCGGTGGAACTTCGTGGAGCACTTCCGACGTTTGGCTCCCAGACTGGAGAGGGCCGGGGCTGCTTTGAAGCGGCGTCTGCCCAATCTAGGGGGTCCAAACGCCTCCTGCCGGAGGCTCTACGTGGGGATCGTGCGGTCCATGGCCCTTTACGGGGCACCGGTGTGGGCGCGTTCTCTGAGGCTGCGACCAGCCCAGCGGTTGAACGCGTCCCAAAGGGTCATGGCCATCAGGCTGGTACGGGGTTACCGCACGGTCTCCCGTGAGGCGGCGAGCCTCCTTGCCGGACTGCCGCCGTGGAATCTGGAGGCAAAAGTCCTCGCGCACATCTGGGAGTGGCGCGAGGAGGCGAAAGGCCGGGGTGAAACTCCACTGCCGCGAGAAATCGCGGCACAGCGGACGTAGCTCCGGCGGGATCTCATGGCGGAATGGAGAGTGCGATTGTCGCAACCCAGCGCAGGGCACGTCACAATTGTGGCGATAAGTCCCCTCTTTGAGGAGTGGCTAGAGAGGCGCCACGGCGTCCTCACCTTCCGCCTGACGCAGGTCCTCACCGGACACGGTTGTTTCGGGAGGTTCCTGTTCAGGATAAAGCGGGAGGAAACGCCCGGGTGTCACCACTGTGTGGATCGCCCGGAGGACACGGTGGAGCATACGGTGGAGGTCTGCCCAGCTTGGGCGGAGCACCGCCGTGTCCTCACGGAGGCGATCGGCGGCGGCGATCTCTCACGTCCGACCCTGGTTCACGCCATGGTTCGGAGCGAGAGTGCATGGGAGGCCGTCACCTCCTTCTGCGAAGCAGTAATGCTCGCGAAGGAGGAGGCGGAACGCGTGAGGGTGAGGCAGGGTTCGCGCCCTCACGCCCTTAGCCGCCGCAGAAGACGCCCCGGGCGTCGGGAGTCACAAGCTGATTTCCGGCCACCGTAGGCGCGGGCCTGCGGACGGTGAGCGTTGGGTAGCTCGCCGTCCGATAAGGACCAGGCCCGGGTCGACGGCGCGTTGTGTTTCACGCGCGCCTCAAAGAGATGTCAGCACCAACTGACGGGGTCCGTTAGGGCCAATGCCTGCCGAGGCACACAGGCAACGGAAGGAACACGGGTGGGTTTTAGTCAGTAAAAGTCTGACACGCCCTCCCGCTCAGCCCAGAGCGGGAGAAGTTATTTGATAATTTCCCACCCAAAAAAAAAAAAAAGCATGATTGTGGTAGCTAATATAGCTACACAATATTAAAATGGTATTTGGCTCGCCTACGCACCACCACGTGCTTGCGGGCTGACTGTTGGGCATAGAATGACCCCCACTCTGCCCGGACCTTGTGACGTATGCGCTCGAGACAAATCATAAGTATGTCTATATACAAAGTCAAAGTCAAAGATTTATTTGCAAAACTAAGTGTAAATTTTGGTGTTATTTTATAATATAGGTACTTACAACTTAGCGGCCTTTTTCAGGCATCGCAAATTTGAGGGTTAACATTAAAAATTAAAATAAATATGCTATTGTCAACATTTTTACTTTCAATAATTTACTTATTCAAATCTACTTACTTATACTTATACTTTCTACATATAATATACTTTTAACTATTAATTATTAAATTTTACTCATTTAAATAATAATCTATACACATTTTTATAATTCAATACTTAATAATATAAATACATTTTTAATTAACTAGATCGCCTTATTAATTTATTTAGAATAGGAAGTCGGTAGGTAGTAGTGTAAGTGTGTGTAATGGTTACTGATTTATTTTTGGTGTAAAACTCTTCAACTGAATAGTGAATTTTTTTTAAAAGGTAGTTTTTTTAGTTTATTGTTAAATGTGGCAAGCCTGGTTTCATTTTTAATCTCTTGAGGCAGCTTATTATAGATCCTTAATGCCATGTATTGTGGGCTTTGGTGTAGGCTTTTTAGTCGTGAAGGTGGTTGGTATAGGTCAAGTTTGTGCCGGGTGTTGTAAGTGTGTATGTCCTGTACTTTAGTGAATGTGTGCATGTTTTTGAATACGTATATACATATATCGTGTAAATATATACAAGGAAGAGTGAGTAATTTATATTTCAGGAAATAGGGTTTACAGCTTTGTCTATTATTTATTTGAGCTAAGATTCTAACACATTTCTTTTGTAAAATGAACAGCTTATGTATGTTGACACTGTTTCCCCACAACAATGATAATTATAATACACTACAATGATAATTAAAATGGATCATAATTTATCCATGTTACGTAAACGTAAGGCTGCCTGTCCACTAGCTGGAGCGGTGAAATGAGGAGAGTACGAAATGAAATGAAATGAAATCATTTATTCTGTAGGATATTAGAATCACTTTTATACGTCATACAAAAATAAAAAAAATAATCTAGATGTAGCCGACATTTCCTATCTGACCACTCCTGGGAAGAAATGGCGAAAAAAACTCAGGGGTCAAAGTCTCTTTTAAAGTCCAGACATAATCTTGGTCAGGTCATCTGAGGACCATGTAATCCGTGTCTGAAATGGTCTTTTGAGGAAAGAACCACACAAATTTGAGTGGACCTGTCCAATCAGTGTAAGCATTTGTCACGCGTTTTTGTAATCAACAAACATTATACCTGCATGATTTTGCTAACAATAACTTCAAGTTTGGTATCCACGTAGCATTGCAGAAACTAGATTAAGGTGCTCGCTAGTCGCGTTCTATGTGACATAGTCTTAACATTTTGCATATTTTTAGCAGCGGCTACTAAATAGTACTGTTATGCTTTTATTCTCACATGAGCTAAGTAGAGTTTGGTGGGAAGATATAATTTCAGAGTGAGGTTTATTATATCGTACTTAATTTTTGGAGTTACGAGTAGTTTCGGCATTTGCATTATATTTGAGTGTTAAAATGGAAGCTTTATGATGTAACTTAGTTAAAATGAGTATTTGTAAGCTTCGCAAACCAAGGTGGTGTACGTTCCCAGCTTTAAAGCTTACATATTTAAAAAACCGACGTCTGTTTCTGTTCGTTAGTGCATAATATGTGTTACTGGAGAACTTTACTACGTTTATACGAACAGCGCGACTTTACGTTTAATTGTTACATACCCCTGGCTCTCGCGATGGGCTCAGCTAATTTTTCAAGTAATAAAACCATCGTACCAGGAAATTATAGGTTCAGTGATGGCACTTCTTCCAAGGACGTTCCATTTCAGAAGCGCGCCGTCAAATTACAATATAACGAACAACTATGCTATCCTAGTATCATAATTATTATCCACGGCCAGATGTTTGAGCAGCTGACAAAGTTGCACCGTGTTATCTGTGCCAATCTCGATATTAAGTTCCAGGCGGTATCGCTAAACAACTACTGAGATAGATATCAATTCCAACTTAGTACCTCATTGTTCTACGTAGTTTCGACAACTCTTTGATATTCAGTCCATTAAAGTATTCTATCTGTGATTCTATCCCATCTATCTTGACAGAAAAAATAACTGACGATCACTGGCTAATAAAAATGAAAGGACTCCCGCAATTTTTTTAAAGTGAATACTTTTTTCCCGCGTTGAGCGATTTTTGGTAGGGTCAACATTTATGGGTTCGCAGCGGCCTGTGTATATAATATATTTATATATGTTATTCCAAAGTTTTAAGTTTTCATTTCAGTCAGCCTTTTTAGGGTTGCGTACCCAAAGGGTAAAATGGGAACCCTATTACTAAGGCTACGCTGTCCGTCTGTCTGTCCGACAGTCACCAGGCTGTATCTCATCAACCGTGATAGTTAGACAGTTGAAATTTTCACATATGATGTATTTATGTTGCCACTTTAATAACAAATACTATATAACAGAATAAAATAAATATTTATTGGGGCTCCCATACAACAAACGTGATTTTTTTTGCCATTTTTATAGATAACGGTACGGAACCCTTCATGCGCGAGTCCGACTCGCACTTGGCCGTTTTGTTTTTGTTTTCAGTAGCCCACGATGGCTTACCTGATGATAAGTTTGTGATAATACGAATATTTTTCGGTAAAAAATTGTGATCACACGTCATTTCTCCACTTTTCATAAGGCTCAAATTCAACGCAGTATGAAACTGCTATATGATCCCAAATTATTAGGTATACAGTAAAATACTGTGCTGACACCACTGTGTGGACGTGGCCTAACACAGCGCAACGCTAGTGCACAGACAGTATGTGTATTGTGGTTTCTCTGGGCGAGCTCAAAATGGTCTAATATCGCAAAAGCCAGTTTGTTTTAAAGGTTAGGTATTGAATCATCATTTCAGCCGAAAGACGTCCTCTGCTGGCCTTTCCCAAGCACCGCCACTTCGACCGGTTCTGTGCTTCCCGCATCCAGCGGATACCTGCGGCCTTCACAAGGTCATCAGTCCACCTTGTAGGAGGCCTTCCAACGCCACGTCTTCCGGTACGCGCTCGCCACTCCAGAACCTTTCGGCCCCATCAATGTGCCCTGCTTACTAAATATAGATACTGGTATTGAATGTTATATCATAATTCTTCACGCCATCCATTTGATTACACTCATATTTTTACAGACCGTACCGAAAATAGCATACACATATTTCAGCAACTTTTTTAATAAAGCATTCACATACGATTGCCATAAAGCACGAGCTACACTGTGCATCTCTTGAATGTGAAGCAAACATGCTGATGCGGAAATTTTCCTGTTACAACTAACCTTTTATGTATTTTCGCCCGTTGAGCACTTGTTGGTATTTGAATGAAAACTTCGTGTTTTTGGTTCATCTCTGGATGGAATTTGATGGTGGATGAGAACAAAATTTGAATTATTGTGGTGTAGGGTAGAAAGGTTTGGACGTATTGAAATTATTGCATGATCAGTAGTGGATTTCCGTATATCTAGATTTTCTTAAAGCTTTGGAGATTTTTCTTTAAGGTTTATCACAGATTTGAAGAGTAAATGAAATATCATCATCATCATTTCAACCGAAAGACGTCCACTGCTGGACTTAGAGCTCCCCCAAAAAGGGGGGGGATTTGCCATAATCGCCACGCTTGGCAGGCGGGAAATGAAATATGATGCTATCTAATTAGGCACGACACGTTTTCAAAATCAAGGACTAAACAAAAGAATTTTGAGTAGGTTTAACTAAAGTTAATTAGTTTGAAATCAGACCAGCCTTTTTGAAAAATCTGAAAAGTAAAAAACCACGGGCACCAGAAATATCCTGTATTAGACTGTGAAAAACTGACCCATACTTTAGCAAAATAGTTGTGTGTGTAAGTATTTTTAGGTTCGTTTCGAATCGGAAAACCATTGGACGTATCGTTTACTCCACTCGAACAAATTGAACAGTGAATTCGGAAAACGTTTTGCTGAGCGCAGCGTTTAACTAGGTACGTGTAGGAAAAGGAACGTTTGTTTTGTAGTTATTGTTTGAGTTGTAAGTGGATCGACACTCCTAAATAGGTACCTACTAGAACACTCATATATTATCAAGTAGGTTGAAGCTAAGCAAGATTTTAAATAACTGGAATTGAAATTATCTTCTAGATAATGTTAAAAGATTTCAAATCTAATTGGATATCCAATCTAATAAACTATTCATCATCATCATCATCGTTCCAGCCGAAAGACGTCCACTGCCTCTCCCAATGGGGGTTTGCCATCGCCACGTTTGGCAGGCCGGTTGGCGATCGCAAGAATGGTGTTAAAATGCATAGCGAACGCTACTGCCCATTCTCTAGTAAGTCCCTTAGTCGCCTTTTACGACACCCACGGGAAGAAATGGGATGATGTTATTCTTTACGTTCGGCACCACACGAGATTAAACTGCTATTCTTTAATTAATCGCTGAAAGTGTTGGCAAACCAAACCAAACCTACAAACAATGACGGGTTAGACCTGAATGCAACCCGCACAGACCAGGAACGTATGGCACAAAAGAGTGAAGGCTTATACCTACTCAGCAGTGGGTGGGACGTCTGTCTACCAGTAAAGCATAATTATTATGATGTGAATGATTTTTTAAGGGAATCATTTTAAATTGACATGCTCTTTTATTTATAAATTAATTTAATCTGAAATGTATGTAATGTAAGTATTAATGATTTTGATTATGATGTTTATTTAATATTTTGGACCTAGCTACGTTGACATTATATTATTATGTTTTTTTATTATTGGTAATTAAATATTTGACAATTTTGTATGTAACTCCTATCTATTTCTATATGAATTAATTATGTAATCAATCAATTTAATCTTGTTTATTTATTTATGTCAGCATTGTAAATATTAATGAATGTAGTATTTTTTTTTTTTAATTGTAAACTATATTAATATTTGCACACCACGACAATATGGTAAACATGTTAGCACAACTCCATATACTTACAATAACATGCATTTATTTTATAATTATATGTACACACATGGTTGCGCAAATAAAGTTATCTGAATCTGAATGAATCTACCAATGATAATGATAAATCAGTTGCTGGACTATTTGTGAAAAAAAGATCAGCTATCATGGTTTTCATAATTACACTGTCGCTGTTTTAGGTATACTCTACTCTATACTCCCTAAAACACAAACATTTAATAAAGACCAAAACTTTCCCCTCCTGGCAATGCATACGAAGTGTGGGGTAAACTATTAATTACAGCCAATTTCGTAAATATATCAACTACATAATACGTAGTTTAGGAACAATCGGTAATGGATATAAATTAGTAGGCTGCAAACAAAGGAAGCCGCCGGCTTTCCAACTTGCACTACAGCCCCTCGATGCAAGTTTAATACTTGTGACCCACACACGACTACAACAAAGAACTTATATGAACTTAACTGGTTAGTTGGCCAACTTGGATTAAACTGGAGTCAATATTAGGACTCAGAAACTAGCATCATACTAATGGCTGCTAGGGATCTGCCTGACAATGGTTTTTAACAAGTTAAGGGGCGGCTACCAGTCTTACCAGAGAAGTGTCGCCATCTGACTTAAAAAAAACTAGTGGGCTTTGTCTACCTACTTATTTTGTTTATACAACGCCACATGTGAACTACGGATCAAAGACTTAACGTCATAAAAATCCTGCATCGCGCAAGCAGAGTTTACCGCGCGACTGGCATATAGACAACATCCCGACATCAACCATAGGTCAGTTATAGCCCACCAGACAACACCAGTCTGGTCGGAGGATCCTCCCTTTTTTAAAAGAGTAACCCTGCAGTTTCTTGCCGGCTCTTCTCCATAGGAAATTGGAACCGTGGACCTAGCTTCTGACGTTTCATAAGTGCCCATGTAGGCTTAGGTATGTGAAATACAATATTTTGATATCGATGTTTTCTATAGAGGATGAGTGAACTTTTCACCCTGTTCCTCATACCTCTTTTATATTATTCTTGTCTCTGATCCTTGAAGTCCGTACGACAACCGGAACCGCTGGTAGGTCATACTTAGAGGCTTTCTACGAGGTGTCGAGGGACGTTGATGTGGATTTTAGTAAAGATAACTAATTAGCTAAGCATGGACTAATCGCTGCATTTAAAGCCATAGGTACTTTGCACTGAGTTAGATCTGCACGATTGTTTAGTTAGCTAAGTGTCGAAAATACTTTATAGACTGTTCTATAATTAATTACTTACAATTAAGAATTCACAAAGTATTTTAACCACTCTGTCCGTATGTATTCATTTGTAATGCATCTCCCATTCTGCGCAGTAAAGTAACGGATGCAATGCACTCTTGAGTTCGGTTCAAGATCCGCACGGTTAAGATACGGATCAGTTAAACTGCGCGCATTAAACTCCCAGAGTAAGTGTTTTAGAATAGAACTTGGTAGATCCTGCTAAGTACTTGTACTGCAGTTTGAAAATAGTTGAGAGTTAAAGCGAGGTAAACGGGGTTTAAATTATATTGAGCATCTACAAAAATTAAACGTTTGTCCCAAAAAATTGTACGTACCGTAAGCCAAATAAAAAGAGAATTCACCCCATTAAGACTAAGATATATGCCAGTGACCTTGAGTGGGTAGCTTGCGTGTTCTGTACTGAGCTCACGCAACGCATCGTACGTTCAGCCAGTAATAGGACTCGCTCATCAAGGAGCGCTGTACCCAATTTGACGCATTATTAACTTATTATACACAAAACAAAATGTATTTTAATAAAATGCGTATACTAAAAGATCAATAATTAGATTATCTTTTGATTGGTGAAGGTTTCAGAAAAATACGCTTGGCCGATTTTGCGCTATTCTCAGTTTTTTATCCGCGTTAGAGATAACTTTACACATTAATTTCAATATGTAATATAAACATAATCTAAAATATTCACATATTAAGTTATTTATTTATTTATTTTATTTTTACGAAAACTTACAGCTAAACAGATACATTTAGTAATAGTTCATAGAAGAAAATGGCCAATTACAAGTTTCCACTTATAGTAATATATTATTAAGAAATTGCTCTCGTTTAGATGTGATCTTCAGTATAAAATCATTGAAACTCGGTTATCGTCGCCTTAAAACGTAGGTATATTAATTTAATGATGTAAAAATAGAGAACAAGAAAAATATAAAATTAAGTTAAAATCAAAGACATTAAATCTATCTTAAATCTCTTTGGCAAAAATACATAAAGTATGCCTTCTGCGGCAGACTGGTAAAACGATCCAATGTTTTGGATCGAAAATTTCGGTTGAGTAAATACTCAACCGAAATTTTTACCTAATTGAAGAGGGATTACGAGAAAACAAAAATACTCAGTTGAGAATAAATATTAAAAAAACTCCGTTGAGTGAGCAAATAAACTAAAGACATACCAAATTCGAAGAAAAACACACCATTCACACCTCCATTTGCAGAACTCAAAAATAAACGGAAATGTGTGTAACTTTTACTTGGTTGACTGACAGATAACACGACATCGTAACTTGATTAGGGACAGAATATACTTTGCAAGATTTAGAATTAACAGCCCAAAATTAAAATCGACCTTGATTCAATTCGAATATTTTTTTTTATAATAGAAAATTGACAGATTCGTTTGGAGGAGTCCAAACGAATCTGTCAATTTTAAATTTTTTATCGAATATAAAAAAAAATAAGAATAAACACTTGATGACCGCTGGTCACGCTACAGTAAATACTAAATATAATAGAATATAATAGAATACTCTTTATTATGTACACCATAAAAGTTACAGATATAAATGTTTAAATTTTACATAGGGGCGGTCTTATCGTAAAAGCGATCTTTTACAGACAACCTTTGGATGGATCAAATTCTTCGCTTCAGATGGAGCAGGAGAGACAATACTGCAGGTAGTCAGTGGTGTAGGTACCATTAACATATACAATAAATACATACATACACAAAGCATACACTTATCTAATAAATATATATATACAATAATACACATGAAACAAGAGCAGGGAACTGTATTATGTAATGATGATGTTTAAGGAGACACGGGCAAGGCATTCCATAACTGCACTGCTTAAACTGTAAAAGACTTGTCATAAATACTAAACATAATGGCATCTTTTAACTTCCAGTAATAAAATATTATATTCTTACTATATGTTGTAAGCACATTTATGCTACGCGACCAAAATTAAATGGAATCTCGTTTTTTATACAGCAAAACTTAACTATCAACAACCTACAACCCACTCTTTACATTGAGTAAAACTTGATTAGAACTGCAACCATCTTATCGTCAAAAGAAATACCGCCTGCTTACACGAAGCATACAATGTCCGCGCCTAACAATAAAATCAGACGTTACGCCTAATATATACGAGCGGCGGTCGCCTTTATTAGCAGTAGGCGATGTAAAGGTGACTGATCAACATTGAGCTATGCTGCGCTATGTGCTGTGCGATGTTTCGCGTCAATGTGACATGTGTGAGAGAGATAGATGTAAGACCAAAAGGGTCGGCACGCGGTTAGGTGCGAGAAAGCACGTGTCACCTGGGCCCCAGGTCTGCTATTTTTATAAATTCAGTCATTACAACACGATCCCATTGCCATTTTGCTAAAAGTTCGTAATCTGCTAAATTCATAATGGTCGATCATTGGTCGGTCAATGTTCTCGTAATAGCGTAAATTGCGTTACTTGTAATGGCATTAATGCAATTAATTAATATTCAAATTTCTTTGGGCTATTGACTATTATTAAATTATGTATTTTTCTTAATTACTTGACTGTACTGATCATCAGTTGGAGCACGGGACCTTATAGGTCTCCGTGCTTCACCCAGGTGAAGCACGGGTCCGGACTCTGTCGTAATACCATTATTATAAAACCCATTAGTAGAAATGTCATTCATTTGTCATTATGTACGAGATTACCAATAAATGGAAAGTCATAATGACGCCATTATAATAGTAGATTACCAAACTTGTCAAAATCAACAATTATGAAATCAATGATCGACCATTCTGACACTATTGTAATAGCAGACTTGAGGCCCAGGGGGTCAATTCTGTAAAATAACCAACGTGTCAGTAGTGTGTCAGTAGTGTCTCAATAGAATAGTCATTGACATTTGCTATTCTGCAAAGTGTTTATGGTCATTCACTTGCCACTGTAGTGCCATTGAAACGCCATAGTAAGACGATTGTAATAATTGGTAGTCTGGTCCACTATAATGTTACAATGGCATCATGATGGCCAAACTTACGGTAGTCTGTAAATATTTTAAGTGTATTTGACAGTTGTTTCTATCGTGTATGAATAGTGTTTTGGCCATGAAACCGCCAATATGAAGCCATCGAACAACGACACCTATTTTCCCTATTGATTGGATTAATTTGTTTATTTTTTTAATTTAAAATCAAATGTCCGTGTGTGTGCGTCTTACGTATCGAAATTGATAAAGTGGACGTAGTTTTTAGCCATAATGAGGCCTTCTGTACCTACTTTGCGGTGGCGTATTATGTCATTGGCTTATAGTGCCGACCGCCAAGGTTTGCTTTTGCGCCAGCGCCGCAAATCTGACGCACTAATGAAGGACAAGTGAATGCCTTTCATGAACTTCCCAAGATGTGGTTTGTCAAAACGTTTCAGCTTGGTAGGGAGCAAGCAAGGGAGCTAATTGACGAGCTCATTTCCTTTCTCCAGAGACACCGACGGCGGAATGGAATCCCTGCTGAATTAAAGGTTTGTATGTGAAGGTACCTAACTTGACACTCCGACCGAAAACCATGAGACGATGAAAAAATCCACGAAAAATTATTTTTTTTCTTCAGTATTCAAATATTTTTTATTAATAAGATTTAAATTCAAATATTTCGAAAACGGTGCGTCCTAGGCAAAAAATAACCAAAATTTGACCCCCCCCTTTAGGTACACCCCCCGTATAAGCAGCATCCCAACATGAATTTAAGGTTTTTATTTTATTAATAAAAAAAAAACAACAAAATAGTAATCGAAGGCCCATATCTCGGAAACGGTGCGTCGTGGGGCCATGCGTCTCATGAGTCTAAATGGTTTCTATAGTCAAGTTTAACCCGGTACTGCAATAAAATTGGTAGAATATCGAAAAAAAAAATACGATCCATTTTTTAAATTTCAAATCCTCGCGCCTTAGCGTCCCGGCCTACACTCATTTAACGTTATTAAACGCATGTTTTTAGTAAAATTTGATGTTTTTAATAATAAAACGATTTTATATTATTAAATAAACCCATATTATAAAGATTTAATTGATAAAAATTGGATTTAAACAGTGGTAGGTTTGGTGTACCTCATGGTAGATTTTTGTTAGCAACACTCAAAACTATTGTACTGACACACTATCGACACACTACTGAGACACCACTGAAACGCCATTGAAGTTTTTGCAGAATGCCAAATTTGCAACAGTGGCAAAATAATGTCTGTAGTGTGTCGATAGAGTGTCAATGGCGTGTTGCTTAACTCAAAGTTACAGAATTGGGGCCCAGGTGTGTTGTTTTTGCACACCGAAATTAATCATCCGATCTGACTCGAAAATGCAAATGAAAATAATGCTCATCGCATACTGCTACAGATCGGCTCGAATGATCGAATCCCATTCTGTCTGCTGAAGCTCTTAAAGTGTTGTCATGGTAACGCAGGGCAGCACATTTTTATTATTTTCTCGTTCTAAACCCGCTTAATCTGAGGACCGAATTAGTCACAGAGTACTTTTATATAACTGTGAGAATTCGTAAAAAAAATCACTGCATGCACAACACAGCGTAGTAAATCTCGATGTTGATTAGCCACCCTACGAGTGGTGGTCGCCTGTATTAGCAGTAGCCATGCCATAACCGTAGCTGCTGTAAATCGGGTCGTTGCATGCAAAGTCACTGTCTCACTCGTATTACACATCCACAGCACATCGTAAAATCTTTATGCAAACGCTACTAGTAGTGTTGGGGGAAAGTTTTATTGTGAAATAGTAAATTTTGGTTGTTGTGCAAAGTTGTTGGGACTAGAGTTTGTATCATCATCAGTTGGTAGGTATGTTCTGTGATGGAATTGGGATTCATAATGACTTCTGAAATTAACGGGTGAAGAAGAAATTGTTAAAATAGTTGGCGTCATCATCATTTGATAGACACATTGCAATCAATACTGGGAAATACACTTGAGAAACGAGCGTTTTTTTTTTAATTTAGGATGGGTTTGCTCTTGACCTTAGTCTAGGGCAGAGGTGACAGAGATAAAGCCGACGATGGAGTAAGCTTACCCAGATGATGCCTGTGCACTCTAACTTTGAAGAGATTAGGGTTGTATGCGTTCGGAAACACAGACGCAGGTAGAGAGTTCCATTCTGTTGCTGTGCGCATTATAAAAGACATTTGGAAACGCTTAGTGCGAACTGGTGGAATAGCAACAAGGAAAGGATGGTAACCTGCAGTGCGTCTAGATGTCCGATAATAGAAGGGGGGCGGTGGAATGAGGTCGTGGAGTTCTTGGGCACACTCACCGAAGTACAATCTGTAGAAGACCGACAAGCAGGCAACCTTGCGGCGATGGGCCGAGCGTTTATTTATATTTATGTACCCTTAATATAATATAATGAAATGAGGGTTTAATGTCATGAGTAAATTACATCATCGACAATCCATTTATTATCTTCCCTATAAATACGGTAAAATAAAAACTTAAAATCACTAACTTCACTTGAATAAGCTAACATAAAACTCATTAATTCCACTCAAAAAATTATAAAAATATAATTAGATTTAAGTAATTATTTTTTTTCTTACTAGAGAATGGGCAGGAGCATTCTCTATGCATTTTTAAAACCATACAGCGATCACCAACCCGCCTGCCAAGCGTGGCGATTATGGCAAATCCCCCCCTTTTTGGGGGAGGCCTATATATAGCAGTGGACGTTTTTCGGCTGAAATGATGATGATGACACACATGAATGATGAATTCCCAACACTGGATCCCTTCAATACCACACGGAACAGATATTATCCAAATCCTTCGTCAAACCCCGAAAACTCAGCTAACTTAGCAGTGCCAGTTTTAGTTAGACTTACACAGACATACACACAGCATCCACACATTTACAGCACCTACACCACACAGTTACACGCACACACAGTTTCAACCATCAACTCAGCCTATAGCAGTCTACTGCTGGACATAGGCCTCTCCCAGGCTGCGCCACAACACCCTGTCCTCCGCCTTCCACATCCAGTCTGTCCCAGCCACCTTTTTAAGGTCGTCGGTCCATCTAGCTGGGGGGCGTCTCACACTATGCTTGCCGCTACGCGGTCTCCACTCCAGGACTCGTCTGCTCCACCGGCCATCGGTCCTTCGACAAACATGGCCAGCCCACTGCCACTTCAGCTTGCTTACTCTGCAGGCTATGTCGGTAACTCCGGTTCTCTTCCGGATAACTTCATTTCTGATCTTATCCTTCAGAGAAACTCCGAGCATAGCCCGCTCCATAGCACGCTGAGTGACCTTGAATTTGTGGACCTGCCCGACAGTCAGTGTCCACGTTTCGGCACCGTATGTCATAACGGGCAGGACGCACTGGCTGAAGACCTTAGTCTTCAAACACTGCGGGATTGGCGACGAGAAGACTGGACACACACCCCCTTATTACAAAACAAGGTTTATCTTCAGACCCAGGTTTAAAACATGGAGCCATTATTGAATTTCGAACTTTATTCCGACTACGGTAAAGTTCCTAAACACAAAACTGACAACTTAGTACCAAACTAAGTTTTCAGTTTTGTATAAAGAACGGTATTTCAATCACTGTTACGTTCTTATTACAAAAACTGGCTCCATGGTTTAAGCCATGTCAAAATATAAATCTTGTTTTGTAATAAGGCGGACACAGTTTAAATATGAATAATTACCTATGTCACCACACTTTGTATTTCTTATTTTTTTGTGTACTTCGTATTTGGCGTAATTTTTGAACAATCTAAATGTTATATTTACTGTCAGCTGTGAAGCTCCCTTTTATTAAATAAATAAAAACTAATCGCCATCTTACGAACCACCTCTTATGTACCCAAAGTTTGACTAAAAATTAATTCATCATCATCATCATCATTCCAGCCGAAAGACGTCCACTGCTGGATAGAAGCCTCCCCCAAAAAGGAATATGCATAGAGAACGCTGCTGCCCATTCTCTAGTAAGTCCCTTAGTCGCCTTCTACGATACCCACGGGAAGAAATGGGGTGGAGCTATTCTTTACGTCCGGCACCACACGGAACTGGTGTACTTGACACATAATCACCCGTATTTTGTTTGAAATTTAGTTTCACCTGATGCGTACTAAATATCTGTATTTTTTTTTATGTTCGAAAAAATAATGTTATTTCAAAGAAGGCATAGTTAAATGAAATAATCGAAAAAATCTGTAAAATCGATGGAAATATGGAGCAGTCACATGCTTTCAAAGTTTAGGAAGGAAGAGTTAGAGTAGAAGAAAGAAGGTTTTCCCGTCCTTGCCGTGCGGTATGGACAACACTAGTATCAAAAGTAGTGTCTTTTTCTGACAGTTATTTTAAAATGTTTATAACTTGATATTTTTTTTAAGCTTTAACACTTTTTATAATATTGTTTGCACTATTTGCAAAAAAAATCTTTTAGTAGTTTATAATAAAAAAATGGTCATCATTCCTATTGCCATTAGAACTCACAAATCTTGATCAAAATAAAAAATAAAATCTAAATCAAGTCTTTTTTCAAACTTTGCTGAGAATCAGCACTTTCCGAACGTCAAAAATTACACGAGACAGTCCCCCAAAAACGCGCTCCCTTCACCGCTTCCTAGTGCTTTAGCTGGGAAGAAGAAGTGGCGCAACAAACTCCCCAGCAGACAGCTGTCTGTTCAGTTATAAAACTTGATTCTATACAGTACAATATAACAAATCGATTTTGGAGTTCCGATAACGCCATATTCTGTCTACAAAAAGTTTAAAGATAGCAATAATCATACTTAACACCGTTTTATTATGCTCTTCTTTTGATCCCCTCTCGTTATCTTCGTTCTATTTAACACTACTTAAATACAGGTGTACCTACTTCACTCACAAATCCGCTCTGTAATCAGTAGTGTTAATTGCCTAGCAATAATTAAACGTGTGTACTAAGCTGTACTTTGCTAGGATTAGATGGGATTACTACGTGATGCGTAGTGTGTAAATTGAGGGGCTCGTGGTTAAAAGATAACCAAATGATCCAAAGGTTAAGCTACGCTTGCCGCAGTTCGTTCGTGGATGGGCGACCATCCATAAGGCCGTGTTCAGTTAACCCGCGACGACCACGCACACGCGTAGTGCCCGCCGCGTTGGGAGTCGCAAGCTGATTTCCAGCCACTGTAGGCGCGGACCTGCGGACGGTGAGCGATGAGAAGCTCGCCGTCCGACAAGGACCGGCCCCGGGTCAACGGCGCGTTGTGTTTAACGCGCGCTTCAAAGAGATGTGAGCACTAACTGACGGGGTCCGTTAGGGCCTATGCATGTCGCGTGTGGGGGTGAGCGCGGCGCGGGCGTGAGGCGGGCGCGTGGCGTGTGCGGTTCGACTTCGATAAATGCAATTTAATATCTATTGTTGTGTCATAAGACTCAAAATATATACAACAAAATTCAAAGCGTGTTAGACCCGGGTGCTGATGCGCGTGGCGTGCGCGTATCGTCTGAACGAGGTCTTACATATTGAGACCTATCCGTGCCTCGGAAAACATGTTAAGCCGTTGGTCCGGGCTGTCATTCATAGATCTTTGACAGTCTTTACGAGTAGTTAGAGTCTGACACCCAGTCTTACCTATAGGGTTGCGTGTTCCTGCCAGGGTTGCGAGTTTGTCCGAAAGGGATATCGTGGCCCTGGCACACAGGCAGCTGAAGGAACACGGGTGGGTTTTAGTCAGTAAAAGTCTGAAACGCCGAGCCCCGCCCAGAGTGGGAGAAGTTATTTGATAAGTTCCCACACAAAAAAAAGAAGGGGTATCGTGTTATCCAGTACTTAACTGGGTTGTGGAGGCTCCATGTAAAATACTGGTATTCACTTCTTCCGGTTAGACTGAAAGCTGACCCCAACATAGGTGGGAAAAGGAGGCAGGTTGATTGATGTGTAGTGTAAAAATTGTTGTAGTGTACTCTTGTGTTATGTACTAGGGTATGATGTAGGAAGATGATAGAGGAGTAAGTAAGGATCGTTGCAGGTGGCGTTCTGTATTTTCTGCGTTTATGTAAGAAGGCGTGAGTTCATGTACGTATTAAGTATAGTAATAATATTAGTAAGTTTTTATTTTGATTATTAATGTATTATGTTTTCTTTTCTACTCTTACACACGTTGCACATCTTTCCTATCGCAGGTATGCTGGAAGAGATTTCTTTAGAAATAAGCATCACCTTTGTACGTATTTTTCTGTTCCTTTTTTCTTGTCTGTATATATGTGTGTACATAGACTGTTAAATAAATAAGTGTTAATGTGGGTCCGCAACTGTAGGCTGCGAAATTGAAATTTTCTTACGTGTCAGGTTGTATGTATCTTGATCAAAATATAATTCGCAACTGTAATCGATATGTATTTATACACGGTGTTAAAGAAACTACGTGTCATAGCTTAGGGGTAGCTTCAGTATCATTAAAGGAACCCAGGAAAAATAAAATAAAATTCAGAATCAATTCAAGAATTCAGAATTAAAATTGTTTTATTTGTAGGTAAGTAATTCAACCATTTGAACAATTTAAATAAATTTTGATTCTAAACGATTGCTATTTTAAGTTATTTGGTACTAAATTAGGTTGTTATTGCTATTTTTTTTTTTTTTTTAGTTTTTTTTCTTTTTTTCCTGGGTTCCTTTATCGATACTGAACCTACCCCTAAGCTATGGCACGCAGTTTTTTTAATACCCTGTATAATTACAACCATTAGAATTAATTATGGATTATAATTGATACTTTTTTGGACATTGGACTAATGTTAGCCAGAAATCACTGAGCAAGCCTGTTGATCAATTCCCCTTCAGTAAGAAAACTGCTGAAAAACACAGATTTCTAGTGTATCTACCAAACACACTACTACAAAAAACACGTAGTAATGACAGTTCTCCTAGATTGACAATAAAACCCTAAAAAAACAGAAACCGGACGTCTGCTACGAGGAAGCGTAGCAAAGGGACATCTGCTACGAGGAACCGTAGCAAAGGGCCATCTGCTACGAGGAACTGTAGCAAAGAGACATTTGCTACGAGGAACCGTAGCAAAGGGCCATCTGCTACGAGGAACCGTAGCAAAGGGCCATCTGCTACGAGAAAGCGTAGCACACAGCTACGAGCCTACAAACTACTACGAAAATGACAAAATTATCTACTCGTCCCTTAAAATTACCTGCTGAACTCTCAAACACAATCGCTGTGTACAAGATGGTGGTCACGACCTATTATTCTGTCAAATTACTGTCAAGCGTCCACAGGGCTTTTAAAGAACCTTTTGTGTTAATAATACTGATGTCTAGACGCTGTCTGATAGTACATTGATCTTAGTAAACACATTAACATCGTCTTGGTGGTTTCTAAGTCTACGAGATATTATTTGGTAATATTTCGGGGAATTATCGTGTTGAGAGACCAACTGCGAGCTTTGATACGTCTGATTAATTATAACAATTTCCCTTTGACCATTAGTAATTATAGGGGAGCACATGCACAACAAAGATCTTTAACCAATTTAAAATTTATAGGCCACACACAAAAACAGGTTACGAAAAAAAAAATTTAATGTAATAAGGATTTTTTTTTTCTTGTGCGAAAATTTAACACGTTAACATAAAGTAGACTGCAGTTCTGCCACTGCACCATTGAATTCTCCAACTCAATAATTTTTCAATCAGTCTCTTAAGTTTTATCTAGGCAAGAACTTATATACTAAAACGTATCTCCATATATTTTACTACAGCACTTCCAAGCTTCAGTTTTATCGATATACTCAAGATAAATCGACACGTGTCGCATCACTAGCGCTGTAAAGTGTTTACGTTCATATTTGCAAAATGGCGGCGTTACGACTCGCTACACACGCAGAAGGGGTAAGCACATGAGTAGCTGCCACCTGTATCGCTGTAGTTTATTTGAATATTTTTGGTAAGCGCTAACAATGTAGATTTGTATTTTGTTTGTCGTGTTTAAATATTTGTCTCAGTAATTTTTTTGTTAAATTACTCAGGTTATTATTAACTTGTCGCAGTGGGCTGGCCATGTTTGTCGAAGGACCGATGGCCGATGGAGCAAACGAGTCCTGGAGTGGAGACCGCGTATCGGCAAGCGTAGTGTGGGACGCCCCCCAGCTAGATGGACCGACGACCTTAAGAAGATGGCTGGGTCAGACTGGGTGCGGAAGGTGGAAGACAGGGTGTTGTGGCGCAGCCTGGGAGAGGCCTATGTCCAGCAGTGGACTGCGATAGGCTGAGTTGATTGATTGATTGATTATTAACTTGAATTAAGTTGACAAAACTGAGTTATTATTAACTCAGTTTTGTCAACTTATTTATACAGGAAAGAATAATAATATAAACAGAAATTATAGACACAAAAATGTATTCAAATTAACAGAAATTACAATTTCAAAGTTATAACTATAAAGCTTAAGTTAAGCTTCAAAAAACTCCAAAACTAAATAATTTGGCAAACGCGAAATATACATGTGAGCAAAACACATTAAATATTTTAAGGACTGACAAAAATTATGAATATTATTTAAGAAGCTTACCTCATTACTGGTGTTGGAAAACGTTAGTAATTGGGATACATTCAAGAGTCTATTAAAATAATAAAAAGATAATAAATACTAATTACAACATCTTATTCCAATTAGTAATTCTTAATCAGTAATAAATTAAAACATTTAAGTTTCTTTTAATAGTAAGAATTAACCCAATGAATAAAATAAAAAACAGCGAAATCGGTCCAGCCGTTCTCAAGTTTTTTTTTTTATCCTATATTAAAAAGAACCAGGTTCTTAATAATTAATTACAATCTAGCCTATAATACTAATAAGTAATTTGAATCTAACTTAATTTGCTACGTGATAATTATTTTAAAACTTAGAATAGTGCTGATTGTACTTTACACAAGTCCATTCCACTTTCTTAGAGTCTAATATAATAATATTTATAAACACTTTGTTCACGTGTTATATGTGTGTCATTGTCACTATTATGTCTACACTTTTTACACTACACTAACTTAAAAGGTTTTGTTCGTTTTTATATTCTTCGCACTATATTTGTTTGGTCTAACAGCTGAATTGCCTCGATGTTCACATGTTGGGGGAGTCAGTGGTCATGGGCCTCAGCAAATTTTTGGATTATTTTGGTGACTGGTTCCATTTTTAAGTCACGATGGAGGTGGTCATTTCTTATATACCAGGGCGCATTAACAATACTCCTGAGTACCTTATTCTGGAATGTTTGTATTATTTTTATATTGGTCGGTTTAGTACAGCCCCAGAGTTGGATGCCATATGTCCATATTGGCATAAGAATATGCTTGTATAATAGAATTTTGTTATGTATTGATAGGCAGGAATCCCGTCCAATCAACCAATACATGTTTTTAAAACGCATGTCTAGTTCCTGTCTTTTCTTTTTAACGTGCGCTTTCCAGCGCACTTTCGCGTCAAGCGTTATGCCAAGGTATTTGGCTGTATTTGCGTATGGCACTTGTTGTCCATTTATGAAGATTAGGTGGTAATCACATTTCCTGTTGGTAAAATCAATGTGAAGTGACTTCGATTCATTTAATTTGATTCTCCATTTTTCTGCCCAGTCATGAATTTTATTTACAGCAATTTGTACCTTACTGGTTGCTTCCATATGGCATGAAACTGTAGCCATAATAGCGGTGTCGTCTGCAAAGGTTGCAATAGTATTATTTTCCAGCTCTGGTATATCATACGTATACAACAGGTAGAGGACTGGACCCAGCACACTACCTTGAGGTACGGCAGCTTTAATCATTTTTAACTCGGAAAAGGCATCCTCGTGTCTTACTCGAAACATTCTATCTGTAATGTATGATTGCAAGATATCGGCAAAATCATTGGGCAACATAAGTCTTAGCTTGAATATCAAACCCTTATGCCAAACTCTATCAAAAGCTTGTGCCACATCTAAAAATACCGTGGAGCAGACTTTTTTATCTTCGAGTGTTCTCTCAATGATGTTGGTAATTCTATGTACTTGATCTATTGTTGAGTGTTTCTCTCCGAAACCAAACTGGTGGTCAGGGATCAGGTTTGTCTCGTTTATGATAGGTTTTAACCGTTTTAAAAACAATTTTTCAAACAGCTTTGATAGTATAGGCAACAGGGAAATGGGCCTGTATGATGATGCTTCGTGTGGTGGTTTACCGGGCTTTGCAATCATAATCACTTCAGCAACTTTCCATGGCTCAGGAACATGCTTCAACACGAATGCTGCATTGATGAGCCTAGTAAGCTTAACGATGGCTTTACGCGGTAGATGTTTTAGGATCTCTCCCGTAATTAGGTCAAACCCTGGGGACTTTTTAAGGCTAGTGATTTGAATTTCGTTTGCAAGTTCTTTCGGGGTCACAAGCTTAATTCTTTTATCTTGCAGAATATTAGCGAATTGTAGGTTGTCTACAGACGCGTCATTTGGCTGAAAGGTTTCTTGTAAGTGATGTGCAAATCTTAGAGCTTTCTGCTCATTGCTTATGGCCCACTTTCCGTTAACATCTCTGATAGGGGGAATTGATGTAATTGGCCTTTTGAGTGACTTTGTCGCTTTCCAAAGAGAGTATTGCGTTGTATGGTCGCTGGTTAACTGACGTAGGTTAGTATTGAAAGCCTCATCTTGAAAGGTCTGTATTTTTCTCGTCAATCTTTTCGTAAGGTTATTCAATAAAGTTTTATCTTGCGGGAACCTAGTTTGCTGCCATCTTTTTCGTTGAGTCCTTTTTTCATATAATAGGTCTATTATTTCCTTTGGGTAGGTATTTCCTTTATATTTTCTTGTAATCTGTGGTGTATTGTTCCATGCACATTGTTGGATATTATTACTAAACTTATTTACTTCAGAATCGAGCTGATCTTTGCTTTTTAATGAAGATTTTAGGTCAATAATATTTTGTAGGTCTATGGTAAAACTTTCCCAATCTGTAAACTTGTTGACTAATGTCAGGTGGTTTTCTCTTAGTAATATTTTGTGACTTAGTTGTAATAATATAGGAGAGTGATCGGAGTTCATGTGATACCCCTCTTCCACACTCAGATAATTAGTTGATATATTTTTGACTATGAAAAAGTCGATAAGGTCTGGTAGTTTCTGGTGGTCAGTCGGCCAGTATGTAGGTTTTCCAGTACTTATGACCTCACAGCGCATGTCTTTCACTGCACGTAGTAGCTGTCTTCCCTTAGTTGAAGTTAATCTCAATCCCCAATAAGTGTTCTTAGCGTTAAAGTCACCGCCTAATATAAATCTCTGTCCAAGGAGCCTGAAGAAGTGTATATATTGTTCTTTGTTTATCGTGTGTCTTGGGGGACAATATACGGCCGCTACTGTAACATTAAATTTTGTTGTTTTAACTGATATCGCCACAGCATGCGTATCTGGCTCCTCATATTTACACTGTTCGTGATGACAGATATTTTCTTTAATAATAACCGCACTACCTCCACGGGCCGTGTTGTTAGGGTGCAGCGAGTGATAAACCTTATAGCCAGCCTCTAAACTTAACAAAAGACTGTTTAGTGAAATGCGTTTCTGAGATCAAGCACACATCAATATTTTCTGTGTCTAGGACTACTTGCAACTCATATTGGTGTTGCAGCAGTCCGTTAGAATTCCACGCCATTATTTTTAGTGTGTTATTCATGATTGATTTTTGTATTCCTTGATTCTAATTTCTCTAGTCTCTTGTCAAAAGAGGTTATGCACTTCAAGATCTGGTTGAGCTTGTCCTCAAGACTTGATGGTTGTGTACTTGGTTTTACCGCTTGTGCATACGAGGCACTTTTAGATGTTTGTCCAGTTATCCCGGTTGTCTGCGTAAACTGTGCACTTTGTTGCGTTATATGTTTGTTGGTGTTTCCAACAACTTGCTTAACGGTAGGGTTGTTTGGTGGATTATGTTTAGAGTTTTTATTCTTAATCATTTGCATCTCCTTGGCAACTAAACACCCTCTGTAGTTGGCTGGGTGAGGTAAGCCACAGTGGACACACTTAGGTTTATCTTGTGCAGGTTTGTTGCAATCAGCTGTGAGGTGTTTACCTGTACATTTAACACACCTTGGCTCTTTAGCGCAATACTTTTGGGTATGACCATAAGCCTGGCATCTCTTACACTGAGGTATTATTTTTGATGTTTTGAGCGGGTTTATTTCAACTTTACACCCTTTTTTTTTTTTTTTTTTTTGGGTGGGAAATTATCAAATAACTTCTCCCGCTCTGGGCAGAGCGGGAGGGCGTGTCAGACTCTTACTGACTAAAACCCACCCGTGTTCCTTCATTTGCCTGTGTGCCAGGGCCACGATATCCCTTTCGGACAAACTCGCAACCCTGGCAGGCATTGGTCCTGACGGACCCCGTCAGTTGGTGCTGACATCTCTTTGAGGCGCGCGTGGAACACAACGCGCCGTCGACCCGGGCCTGGTCCTTATCGGACGGCGAGCTACCCATCGCTCGCCGTCCGCAAGCCCGCGCCTACGGTGGCCGGAAATCGGCTTGCAACTCCCGACGCCCGGGGCGTCTCCTGCGGCGACTAGAGGCGCGAGGGCGCGAACCTTGCCTCTCCCTCACGCGTTCCGCCTCCTCCTTCGCGAGCATTACTGCTTCGCAGAAGGAGGTGACGGCCTCCCATGCACTCTCGCTCCGAACCATGGCCTGAACCAGTGCTGGACGCGAGAGATCGTCGCCGCCGATCGCCTCCGTGAGGACACGGCGGTGCTCCGCCCAAGCCGGGCAGATCTCCACCGTATGCTCCACCGTGTCCTCCGGGCGATCCACACAGTGGTGACACCCGGGCGTTTCCTCCCGCTTTATCCTGAACAGGAACCTCCCGAAACAACCGTGTCCGGTGAAGACCTGCGTCAGGCGGAAGGTGAGGACGCCGTGGCGCCTCTCCAGCCACTCCTCAAAGAGGGGACTTATCGCCACAATTGTAGCGTGCCCAGCGCTAGGTTGCGACAATCGCACTCTCCATGCCGCCATGAGATCTCGCCGGAGTTCCGTCCGCTGTACCGTGATTTCCCGCGGCAGCGGAGTTTCACCCCGGCGTTTCGCCTCCTCGCGCCACTCCCAGATGTGCGCGAGGACTTTTGCCTCCAGATCCCACGGCGGCAGTCCGGCTAGGAGGCTCGCCGCCTCACGGAACTTTACACCCTTGAATATGTTTAATGCCGTATATTTTACTAACATCTTCGTCATTTTTGAACGATATTATAAACAAGTTCAGTGGTTCTTTTGTTCTCCAGCTTAACTTGTTAATTACGTTTTCTATCTGAAATCCTTGCGACGTTAAATCATCTTGAATCACATCCGGTAGGCAGGAAGAATGCAATTTTTTCGCCACCACTCGTATTGGCCTGGTCTGCTTATCCTCGTATGAATGCCATAAACAGTTATTTTCTGATAAGCGTCTAGGAATCACTCTGTAGGACTCTTCAGATTTGGCATTTATTTTCACGCTATTACCGCTTAACATTTTGGCGGTAAATGTTTCTCCTGACTGAGATTCAGTCAAAAAGTCGTAGAAAGTTTGATAATTTTTAACACCGTCTACTACGATTGGAGGCGGTGCTAGATGTTTTTTTATGGTTGCCTTCTCTTTTTTGTTAAGTTGCTGCTGTTCAGCGGTAGCTCTAGCTTGTTGTAGTGGTGGTGGAGTGAGGGAGGTGTTCAACTTCCTTTTCTTCCTGTTTTTCGCCCTAATCCACCCAGTCTCTTTGGCGAGTTCATCCTCATCCGTGCAGTACTCAACGTCACTTTTAGTAGGCTGAGCCGGTGTTATGGTCTCACTAACCTGTTTATCTGAGGGTTCTCCTTGTTCGTGTGTCTTTAAGCATTTTAATTGTCCTTGAAGATCTTGTACCTGTTCCTGCAAGCTTTGTATGTGGCCGTTCAGTTGACGTACCATTTGTTGCAGGTTTTCTCTGTCCGTTTTTTCCTGGATGTAACAGTCATATAACTGCTTTTCCAGGTCTGTTTTTATTTTAATAGACTGTTTTGCAGCCATTATTTAGCTTTAGGGCGAGCGTGACACCTAAACAATTATGATAAACACTTCATGACGATTTCCGCACTTGTAACTGGGTCATCGTGGTGGCCCCGATAGATCGACGTACACCGCGACGACGATGTTGTGATGCGTCTGCAAAATACTCTTAACTAGAGCACGCGCGCGCGACCGCGATCGGTACGTCCGTTCACAATAGTAGCTAAACACAACTGCGGTTCTCAAGTGACGCGCTTACCAATGAACAGCATTTCATTTTATAAATAGATAATTTTAAGTTATAACCCAGTGACAACTTTCTTCTTTCCCCCACATCGATATGCACAAGACACAACCAGACCGTAGCACATTAAGCCGCCCAGACACATGAATCTTTAGTTAGACGTCCGAAGTTTGATAAAAAGAGCCTGGAGATCCACGCTTTGGGACTTTTGGGAATAAGTGAGCCGGTAAAGTCGTTAGCTGCCTCCTGTCATTGCCTGACTTTCGGTGATGTGACTACTATATTGCACCTCCGCTCAAATAGTGTCGTAAGTCAAAAAAATCTGTCATAAATGATACACTATTTGAGATAAGATTTTGAAGTTTTCTGAAACGAATGGAACATTATAAGAGCTTTCAATTTTTTTGAGTTGTGACACTACTCGTATTTGAGTGGAGGTGCGATATGTGTGTTTTCTAATGTGGAGTAAACTCTTGGTGGGTTATATATTATGTTGTCCTGGTACCAGATAATTGAGTGGTCGATGTCTTCTGAAAGAGGACAGACATCACCTTCGCCAGATCAACATTCACAAGACACAGCCAGACTGTAGCACATCAAGCCGCATAACAGACACACGAAGTTTGATAAAAAGAGCCTGCAGATCCGCGCCTTGGGAGTATATAGGATCAGTGAGCGAGTAAAGTCGTTAGCTGCCTCCCGCGGGACATTGCCTGACTTGCGGCGGTGTGACCACTGTATGTGTGTCTTCCAAGTGTGTGGTCCAAGGCTTCTGATTTAACTTATTATTTGTTTATTGTTTTATGCTTAGCTCTTAGCAGGTTATGTTGACCCGGTACCTGTCAACTAAGCGGACTAAAAAATGTTGTTTTAATTTCTGCTACATACAGTTTTATGGTGGTTCCTAAAATCTTGTGGAAGACAAGAAAAAAGAATTGTGTGTGACAGTCAGCTCCGACGCATGACTGGAGGTTACTCCTTGAAATGGAAATATGAATAAGAATATGATGAAATAATATGATTTAGCGTACGGCACGATCGAATCTCAGAGACAGGTAGATATTGATTGTGACTAAATACCAATTAATAAGGCATGTATTGATATTATTATTGAATTATAAAAGTGTTAGTTGTATTATTATTTGAATGAGTTATAATGAATTTTTGAAATTATTTATGTGAGATCGTGTCAATAGCATAGTTATTTTAATTTTATATAATCCTCAAATTTGCGATGCCTCGAAAAGGCCGCTAAGTTGTAAGTACCTACATTATAAAATATCACGAAAATGTACACTTAGTTTGCAAATAAATCTTTGACTTTGACTTTGAAAGGTGCGCAAGGTACGTTGCACAGAAAACGTAAAGCTTAAACGTAAAATTTTAAGAAATTAATACAAGCTTTATCTCAAAAAGATAACGCTTGTATTTATTTCACTACTAGCTTTTGCCACCGACTTCAGCCGCGTGGAGGTCGGAAATTATGCCACGGGAACGTAATACCGGGATAGAAAGTATTATATGTCCTAACCCAGGTCATGGTCTACCCATGTGCCAAATTTCATCCAAATCCGTTCAGCCGTTTTAGCGTGAAAACGTAACAAACAAACTCACTTTCGCAATTCAATGATGATTCAAAAGACACGTGGCGCTATTTATTATCATAAGAACGTTATTGTTGTTTTCCTCGGGGACAGTACCGTTTTTCGAGATGAAAGGTACCCTATGTCCGTTTCTGTACATCTGACTACGTATATGCAAAATTTCAGGATGATCGGTTCAGTCGTTTAGGCGTGAAAAGGTAACAAACAAACAAACAAACTTACTTTCGGATTTATAATATTAGTTAGGATTCATAAAATTTCCATACCTATTAAGAAAATTGATCTCCAAAAATCTATTACTTCCGTGGTCACGGAACTGTACGAGTCATATACTGAATCCTGACCATTGTATTGTGACTCATCGACAGTGTTAATTAAATAGCAACCCCGTTTGATGAACAATAATTATATCAAAATTGGTTATAACCATAGATTTCATATCATATGTATGAAATCTAGAACTTCCGATATCAAAAAGTATTAGCTTATTCATTACTTACTCGTATGAGTAATTATCGTTGTACGCCTGAAAACATGTTTCTCTTTTTCTTTTCTCTTTTAAAAAAAAAGCGTTGCCACAATTTATCTGGAAAAGACGTTTTCCAGAGAATTGCTGTAACCGTCTTTGTCAGTATTGATTAAGCCATGGATTGTTCTGTTTACAGCGATGCGGAAGATTTTTTTTATGCAAAAAATCTGTTTTATACTTGTACTTACTTACTTAATCACCCTATAATGTTCCCACTACTGGGACACAGGCCTCCTCTTTGTGAGAGGGAGCGGGCTGTAATCCACCAAGCAGGCCCAATGTGGGTTGGTGGATGTCACATGTCTTCGAATGTTTGGTTCTGACATGCCGGTTTCCTCAATATGTTTTCCTTCATCATTTTGAGACCACGTTAAACGATATCTAGGTCCAAGCTGCTGGTGGTCAGGGCTCTAGAGAGAGAGGAACCTCTTGACCATGCGTGCCGTGTCCAGGACTACTGAAAAAGAAAGAAAGAAAAAATTATTATTCTGCATAACTAAAACGCACATAACAAAAAAAAAACACTTAGAATACACACATACAAAGTAGCCAAAAGCCTCGTATTCAAGCAATAAAAGTTTGTCAATTTTATTCATTGCTTGATGTCAGGGCCAGGGACCAAAGACAATTTACATTGCGTAATTACAATGCCGATTGACGAGTGTAATTTTAACTACTTTTGTAACAAACAACAATAACAAGAACAATTAAAACGTGCGTCGCATCTGAGCAAGAACAGGTCGTTGCTCAGCAAAATGCTGTGACTTCGGACGAATCTAAAGTCAACAGCGCTGATTTTCAGCAACTACCTCTTGAATGACGTAATGACATCCCCCTGTGTGACATAATAAATCGGGTAAGTAAAATTTTATATACTGCTTTCTGAATCAAGCCCTTGGCCCAGCCACGAAATGAGAGTTTCCTGAGGTGTTAGTCAAGGTTCTTCGGTATTAGTCCTGTAACCGTAACAATTATCGGTACAATGATTGAAAGAGTTGCCAATTTGACTTCGGCATATCTGCAACCGTTATTACGCGGTGCCGTATGTATAATGACAAATCATACAATCTGCTTGCGACACATGCATGACCGCAAATTTGTCCACACCAAATTCCAACCTGATGGCGCTACATATTATTATTATGTTAAGACTGTCCGCTTTTAAATCATGCAAATATTATAATTTAATATTTTCAATTGTTAATTGCTAGATTTCTTCGACACCATAAAATATTATTGATCTGTATTTTGTATTTACTTCACCTAATGACGCCACTAGTGCCACCTGTTGACAATGAATTACAGGTGGATGTAGCCTACCTAGATTTTCGGAAGGCGTTTGATACAGTCGATAATGATGTGCTGCTGTTGAAATTAGCCAACATGAGCTTCACACCGCACACTATTCAATTGTACACCGATTACATGCGCGGTAGACGTCAATACGTTGACGTCAGGCGTCAGCCAAGGTAGTAATCTTGGGCCGTTCCTTTTTCAAATTCATTTATTTCGTATGGATGACTTACCGAAAGTAGTCAATGATTCAACTTACCTACATTTTGCTGATGATCTATTCATGTAGTGAGGGATAATGCCGATCATGACATACTGCAGCAGGATTTAGATCAAAGCACCAAGTGGAGTCAGGTAAATAAACTTTATTTCAACGTGGCGAAATTTTCTATCCTTTCATTCACCCGCGCTCACGCCCCGCGTCACCATATGTACTAAATAGAAGGTAAACCGCTGCAGCGTGTCATGGAGGTCAAAGATTTGGGCATTCGTTTCACCATGGATTTGCACTTCCGCAAACAGGTCGTAGAGGTTTGCAAAAAGGAATACCGCAATCCAGGGTTTGTTTTGTGACAGGCAAATCAATTTACTAACATGAGTGCTTTAAAAGCCTTGTAAAGCAATTGTAAAGAGCCATTTGGAATACAACGCGGCTATTTAGAGTCCTTGTGAAGCCGAATACACGATGCTAGAGCCGATACAAAACCAATATATTATGGTTATGTATTTAAGTTTACATGGAGTATATCCAGAATACCCATTGCTGTATCCAACCTTATTTATTTTTGGAATGGTTAAATACTATAAATTAGAGATTAAGTGGAAACTAGTACTAGCCACATACTTGTTCTATGTAATAAGGGGTACAATTCAAATTCAAATTTTGTCATACTAAAGTCAATTTGGCTGTGCGAGTGTGCGTTCCAGATGAGAATGTGAGCAGGTGGCGGCGGGCGGCCGCGGCTGCTGGAGGTGCCGACCGCGCGCACCCCTCTGCTGCAGCGCACACCGCTAACGTGCGCGCTGTGCACACTCAACAGGACAGCGGATAAACTTGACTTGTTTTCTTGATCACTGAACCACTTTACTCTAGCGGGTGTTATGATATAATTCAGTTTTTAGATATTGAATTTGTGAATTTTAGTTTATAAAATATATATAAGTACCCATTATATTTAATAAGTAGAAAGTATTGAGATTTATACCATCGCAATTATGCCGAAAGTGAAAACTAAGTAAGTTGTGAATTTTATCGAAGCGTTCGGTGAGGCTACGTTCGGACAACACGCACATAACCCGCACCAACCACGCGCACGCCCTGCACACACGTTGTGCCCGCTTTGCATCCGCGTTTGCCACGCGCAATATCCGCGCCCGCCCCGCGCCCGCCTCGCACCCGCTTACACTACTTATTATTTACTCAAAAAACGCCCGTGATCACAGTCAATACGGCACTAGCCGAAACGCGTGCACAAGGCGTGAGTGCGGGGTGGGCGCAGAGCGGGCGCGGGTCGGGGATGGGGCGGGCGCGAGGCAGGCGCGTGGTGTGTGCGGGTCGACTTCGATAAATACAATTTGAGATCTATTAATTCAAATTCAAATTAATTTGTTTGCCAGAATGTAGGTACAAATCAAGAACTTAAGAATATCGTGGCCCTATTATATACAACAAATTGTTGTTGTTGTTCACCCAAAAAGTGCTCAACGCGCCTAAAGAAGTTTTCACTTCAAACATTTGGTCTATCGAAATCGATCTAAATACGCTTTCTTCCATTACCTGCGCCTCGCAAACTATATCATGTCACGATGCATGTATACGTGCACTTCGTGGGTAGTCTTTCGATTCTGAGAACCCATATTTACCAGACAAACATAATTACGTAAGATATTCAGATTAAGTCGGACTTGTATACAATTGGAGCGGGGGTACTTTGGGGAACAAAATGAACTGTTTATAGGGACAAGCTTGAGTAGGGGTATAGGCGACAGTAATTTAACAAAAGATTTATTGGAATTATAAAATAGTGCCAATTATAGTTTTCCCTCAAAGTTATACGCAGTAAACAAGAATGTAGATCTTTGCTCAATGCTTCTCAGTTTGAGAAGAAGGGTTTGTCCTGTAGACTGGCAATTTCAGCATAATATTATTATAAATCTACAGATAACTATAGCGTTAAATACTTATAAACCCACTTGTATCTCTAAGCAATCGACCCACTGGTTGCCATTTTTAAATACAATAAATAAATCAAGCACGTGACCAGACTATAACTGACGTTTTGTATTAGAAATGCTTTGATACTACCACGAGGACAGAGGTGAAAGGCGTATAGTCGAGACGTCTGAAAATAGTAAGTAAGTAAGTAAGTACGTAATCATTTATTTACCAAAAACTTAACTTAAGTAACTGTTGGCGCCACTGTTTCCGGCGACCAAACATAGATAGCGCTAGTATCGCGAGTCAAGCGACGCACTGTGGGTACCTACCTGCGTCGCACCGGATGTTGGAATATTGCCGGCGAATCACCGGCTACCCGCAACGGCTGACGTGACTTCGGTGGGGATACCAAGTCTTTAAAAACCCCGAGCAAACGGCTGCGGGTTAGTTCACTCGCGCTCGCCGTAGAAACAACGTCTCTATTGTTAAATACTGTCTTATTGTGATTAATTAATAATTAGTTGTGAAATAAAAGTGATTATAGTGGTATCCATCTATTTATTCGTGCTTTAAGTAGACACTACTTACATCAGAAGTGCTTCGAATTCAAGCCTACAAATGGGCCGAAAGTCACGTGCCCGTCAACGGGAGCGGAAAAGGAGGAAACGTACTAGATCTGAGTAATGTCCGTCACCGAAGCTGACTGGCTTTTGAGTGTTCAGGAACAAAGACCCAAATTTATGTAAAATCAGAGCTATTTTATTATCAGGAGAGGCCGACGCAAATCGATCGGTATGTAAAGTATTTTTCAGGTATGTTTTTTTTATATTAAAGATAAGAGTATTTGAAACATCATTTCATCTTTTTGTTTTTACAAGCTGTAGTTATTTTTTTTAAGTATTTTTCGTGCTGACGTCTAAAATAGGCTGAATAGCTTAGGGTCTTTGCCACGTTTAACACATAGTTAAAACCAAAATTCAATAAAGTTAAACTTTCAAATTTGGCAGTTAATTTGTTTACATTTCATACTTTAGCGATTTCCGTACCTTAGTGTAAAGTTATATCTTATTAATAAAATGAATGGATCAAATACTACTTTTGCTAAATGCTTCATGCCGTCAAGTATAAACACCACAACAAATAGTACTAATGAAAAGAAAAAAAAAGAAAGAAAAGAAAAGAATCATCATTATCACATCACACTTCATCATCATCACACTTCACACTAAGATTATAAAGGCAAAAGTTTGTGATTGTGTGTATGTGTGTGTGTGTGTATGTTTGTTACTTCTTCACGCTCAAACGGCAGGACTAATTTTGATAAAATTTTGTATGGAGGTAGCTGACACCCTGGATTAAGACATAGGGTACTTTTATATCGATATTCCCACGGGATCGAGACTTACGCGGGTGAAACCGCGGGGTGCAGCTAGTATTATTATAAATCTACGGATAACTACAGCGTTAAGCACTTATAAACCCACTTGTATCTCTAAGCAACCTGACCCACTGGTTGCCATTTTTAAATCCAATAAATAAATCAAGCACGTGACCAGATTATACATATATACTGACGTTTTGTATTAGCAATGCTTGGATACTACCAGGAGGTCAGAGGTGAAAGGCGTATATGCGAGACGTCTGACAATAGTAAGTAAGTAAGTAATCATTTATGGTTTGCTTAAGGGTTGGGTATGGCTTTTACTAATGAGTAAGACCCTGCCCTTCAAACTAGGAAAATCCTGTATCTTGAAGGGCAGTGTTAGAATTAGGGGGATGGACACGTTTTGCAAAGTATGCAAAAACTGCTTAATAATTCTGATGTTAACATATTTGAACATATCGCCAGAGCTGAATCCCAAGTGTATCGTACTTTGAAGATGCTCAACACCCTTCTGGCTGCCAACCCGGAATGTGATGTATTTGCGGATGAATGGAGAAAAATTACGCGTATATGTCTGGTGTTCTGTGAGAGAAAGTATGCAAGGGCGTCTACTGTTCCATGTTAGTTTTAATAATGCAAAATTAAATTAAATTGAATCTGTTTAACATTTATACAAAATATGTTAATATTAATATTTTTATGCTTCTATGTTAATTAATGTAATTGGTGTTGTACCGTTTTGATTAACTATAAATAAAATAAATAAATAATATTTATTGAAAGTGTTTAAAGGTTAATTGTGAATAGAGTTTGTGGGAGTGTGTTGCATGCAATTAATGCATTTGAATTTTTTCAACCTTCAACCTTTTAAGTGACATTACGTTTGTAGTGCAAGTGCAATAGTGTGATTTAATCAATATCAATCATACTTTCGGGTTCATGCCCTTATTAACCTTCCTTGCTAGTTTCTATTATTTGTTCTGGCAACATTTCACACGAAACAAACACCCAATTTATTAACAATTCTGCTTTTAACGTGAAACAAAAGACCTAACTCGAAATTACAAACAAAGAATTACTGAAACGTAAAAACAAAGTTTTATTTCATTACATTTACACAAAAAGGTGTCTGGGTTCCTCCCCGCTTCCCCCTCTCACACACCGTATGGTTCTAACGTTCCTCCCGAAACTTGAGACAAACGTTAAACGCTAAAGAAACGAACTTTATTAATCAAACTTAACTAATACAGATTTAATGTTACTGCCGCCCTGGTAGGGTCAGCCAGGCCTCTGGGGTTTAATCACTAGATTAAACTCAGTTTAATTGTGTGAGCGACGTTGGGGTACCCTAGAACAGCTGTTATGGTGGGGTACTTGAATACTAAGGAAAGTACAGGAGTACATTCAACCACAATCTTCGTATAGAGTGCATGCAAAGAAGGATGTTCTTGATTCGACATAATTTAAGCAAAATATCTATGCTTGTTATTTTACAAATTTTCAAGTTATTAAACGTACCGTTTAATTGCTTTGACCTAAAGGAACGGTTTCTTTTTTATTACCTTCCCCTATCAAGTTGGAAACGAATTACCAGGGCTACATACATACATCATGGGTTAAGCGTCCACAATAACTGACAGACGATTAGATAATGTTAGTTTTCGACTGAAGGCAATAAAATTTAAAATGTAATTCGAATTAAATACGAGCCCTTCATATGACAAAAAAAGTAAGAGGAAAATGCAAATAATTGAAGACAGACAAATAAAAATAAATATTTGATTACTTCATTAAATCAGAAGTGGAAACCAAGTTAGATACTTAGATAATAAATTCTACAAAAATACTTTTTTAAAGTTGTTATTTCTAAGTAAAATTCGATCAATACTCGTCTGAAAATAGTCAGTAGTACCTAATTAGTACAATATACTGTCATATAAAAAACCACACCCTATTGCCTCGTTAGTTTGTATATTTCCAAGTAAAAACACCAACAAAAAATGTTTAATTAGTCCCCAATGTTAAGAAAATTTATTTTCAAAGTGCGATGCTCGTTGACCTGGAAAAACAGAGACTTGTTGTGTAAGGGACTACTTACACAGCGACTTTTTTGTTTTTTAGTCAGGCATTTAAGTCGTGCGACTACAAAGCAACAAAGTGAATTGATTGACTAACATCAGTTGCCACATTTTTAAGAACGTTTGCATTCAAATTCAGTCTCAATCTTTCTAAAACCTCTAATTGCCCAACATTTTAGTCATTTTTAAACGAAAACGAAAACTCAAACTCAAACTCAAAACATTTATTTCAATTAAACCTATTACTGGCACTTTTGAATTGTCAAAGAGTCGGTCAGTTAGTCAGAAAGTTGAAGCTATTTGCCCATTCCAAAACGTAGATCTCTATGGAGAAGAATAGGCAAGAAACTCCAAAGACACTCTTTTAAATCAAGATATTAAAAAATCCTGGGTACATTATTCTTGTTTCTTCTACAAGTAAGAACAATGTAAAAAATTAAATTGTTTATTTTAAAAAAAACAATACAAAATATAAGATTAAAAGATTACAAATAAGCCCTGGCAGTTAAGAGAAGACCAGTCTAAACTGACGGCGCCCGTTCACGAACATGACCATGAAAAAATACCTGGTCCAAATCTGAGAAGCCCTCAATTTCTTCATCAGATTAATGCTTTTTAAGTCAATATGGGTTAGGCCGCATACGGTCATATCAAAATCAAAGGGGACTCCTGACCACGGGACTACTATCTGAAACATTTCAAATATATTTTCGGTGTTCTCTCGTCATGTACTCAGCTATCAACTTTTCGCTCTGCATACGCTTGCTCAAAAACCCTCTGGGCTCTCCCCCCCTATAACATCTATTCGCGACTGTGTCTGTTACTACAAAGTCGCTGTGTAAAGAGACCTTTAGTGGAGCGACCAGACGAGCGGAAGTAATGGCTTTATCCTATAAAAACATTTCAGCCTCAGGACCCAACATTTTTCACTCATTAAATATTTGACGCTCGATTTTATTTTTTAGATATTTTTAAAGCGTTGCGTGTCATTCATTTATTTAAAAGTACAGGAACAAATGCAGTCGTAACTTCCTTGATGCTAATGACCATAACCCTCGGTCTCAGATTATAAGAACGAGGGTTGAGGTATGATTGGTTGACACGTTACAAGTATAACACACTTAAAAGTGACAGTGGATGAGAATATTGAGTTGCGTTTGAGAATTTGGCCGATCTTTTTTATTGTATCGTTATCTCCACATATCTAAATAAGTTCCGACCAGAACTCAGCCTCGTCGAAAGTGTAATGAAACGTCATTTCAGTACGAATTTCTGTATTTATGTATATTCTTGCACACATACAAACTTGGTAGATAGCAATATTTAACGTACTATTTAATTAGGTACTCCATATAATATCAGCGTAGACTTGAAGACAACCTTTAGGTTCCAAGGTTCGATGATAATTAATTTAGCAATTACATGACGCTTCAAATAATTATCATGTTTCCATTACATTCTGTTAAAAACGAGGGGGTCCACTCAGAACATAAATCCGAAGTAACGGCCGAATGTTCGGCCGTTACTTGACTACGGCTAACTATGGCTGACTACGGCGAAAGAAAAAAAAAATACAGTCAAAGAGATAAGCCAAAGTCAGAAATATGACTTTAAGTCGGGTAAGGATTCAAAGTCAAACAAGGAAACTATGGATGTTTTATATCAGCCGAACATTCGGCCGATACTTTGAATTGACGCTTCAGAGTAGACCCTCTGTACTTTTACGGTAACTGTCAAATGAGATACTTTTAAACTTCATGACTGATACAAAAAACATTTGAGGCATATCACATACTTTCAATTTCAATTGAGTATTTAAATTAAAATCACTCCAAATATTATTAATATTTGGTAATCATGTCAAAAGCGTTAGCATTGGCTTTGAAAAGTATTTCATAGTGCAGATGGTGTTGCACAGAAAGCCCGATAGAAAATGAGGCATTGATTGAGATGCAGCTCCACAATCGCATTGTGGCTCATTGGAGCACCCCCGCC
Source organism: Tiliacea aurago (assembly GCA_948098905.1). NCBI lineage: Eukaryota > Metazoa > Arthropoda > Insecta > Lepidoptera > Noctuidae > Tiliacea > Tiliacea aurago. The sequence continues at coordinate 20,329,987 of OX402596.1, forward strand.
TGACTTAGTTTTACCCGCAACCCAACTAGCTTCGCAGAGATTTCCAGGTGGCCCATGGCAGTTGGTGGGCCATGGCAGTTGGTGGCCCATGGCAATTGGTGGCCCATGGCAGTTGGTGGCCCATGGCAGTTGGTGGCCCATGGCAGTTGGTGGCCCATGGCAGTTGGTGGCCCATGGCAGTTGGTGGCCCATGGCAGTTGGTGGCCCATGGCAGTTGGTGGCCCATGGCAGTTGGTGGCCCATGGCAGTTGGTGGCCCATGGCAGTTGGTGGCCCATGGCAGTTGGTGGCCCATGGCAGTTGGTGGCCCATGGCAGTTGGTGGCCCATGGCAGTTGGTGGCCCATGGCAGTTGGTGGCCCATGGCAGTTGGTGGCCCATGGCAGTTGGTGGTCCATGGCAATTGGTGGCCCATGGCAGTTGGTGGCCCTTCGCATTTAAGAAAAGAAAATACGTTTATTTGCGGTAAACATGACGCAAAGAAAGAACATAAATAAAAAAAGAACAAGTAGGGGGAAAATATGCGTCACATCCACGCAAAACGGCCACCACTCAGTATAATGCGCATGGCATTTGGTGGCCCATGAGAGTTGGTGGCCCACTGGTAGCTTTACTGCCAGCTCAATATAGTCAGTCGATAGTCCCAAGGATAGTCAAAAACCTACATCTTATGTAGGTACCTACCTATTATAGGTTACCTATTCTTAGAGGAATTTTCTACCTTTCTAATGTACCTACCTATTATGAGTTATTACAATAATCTACATAATATATTAGAGAAAGAGTCAACTGTCTCGACAGTTGTTTTTCATAATTATGAATCTACTCTGAGAAACGGGCGCCTAACTTAACTGATCAACTCCTATAAATTCTAAAAGTAGATACCCTGAAAATAGTCTAATTGAAACAAATTATGCTCTGACGTCTTCGTACTTTATCTAGATTGTCAGTTTTATTACCTACTTGGTAAGGTACATAATATTTTAAATTATATAGATATATATGGAACAAACTGCTCTGTTCTATAATATATTTTTTTATTTAAAGTATGAAAAGAACTTCTTAAGACGGAGATATATGCCAGTGACCTTGAGTGGTTAGCTTGCGTGTTCTGTACTTAGCTCACGCAACGCGTCGTACGTTCAGCCAGTAATAGGACTCTCCCATCAAGGAGCGCTGTCCCCAATTTGGCGCATTATTAATTTATTATACGCAACACAAAAAGTATTTTAATATATCTCGTATACTAAAAGATCAATAGTTAAATTATCTTTAAATTAGTGAAGGTTTCAGAAAAATACGCTTGGTAGATTTTGCGCCATTCTCAGTTTTTTATCCGCGTTAGACATAATTTTACAAATGAATTTAACTATGTAATATAAACATAATCTAAAATATTCACATATTAAATTATTGAGAAAATACTCTAATTTAACGTATTTTTTTTTCAAATCATTAACACTACTCGTTTAGACGTGATCTTTAGTATAAAATCATTAAAAGTTGGTTATCGTCTCCTTAAAAGGTGCACACATTTCAGAAGTTCTTTCCATACTTTTAATCATCCATACTGCTCTTATTCCAATGGTTATGTTTAGGGTAGGCGAAGCATGTCAATATCTTTCTTACTACGTCTAATAGTCATTATCCTAGTAGGTCACCATCTTTCCAGCCGTACTATTTTTACCCGACTGCAGCGAAGCCAAAAAAGGAGGTTTATGTGTTTGACCTGTATCATGTATGTATCTATGTTTATCCGTCCCTATGTTCCCTCGTAACTACTAAACGGCTGAACCGATTTTGATGACGTTAGATTCGTCTATTCATTCATGTTGATGACGACTCACAGAGCGTCATTCCAGTGCCTTAAATAATTTTATTTATATTTATGTTTATTTTATTTAACGTGCATGTTATTTTATTTGATGTGTTTTGTGTTTTTTTATTGTAATGTTTTGTAACTTATGGACTATGTGTATGAAAATAAAGTTTCTACTCTATTCTATAACTCTTCTGTTATAGTCAGGGAAATTAATTGTTAAGAAAATTGACATCCTACGTTAATTCTCAGTGTTATAGTCATTCTAACTAATATTATAAATGTGAATGTGATTTTGTTTGTTTGTTACGCTTTCACAATAAAACGGCTGAACGGATTTAGATGAAATTTGGCACATGGGTAGACATGACCTGGATTGGGATATATAATACTTTTTATTCCAATATTCCCACGGGATCGAGACTTATATGCGTGAAACTGCGGGGCGCAGCTAGTTTCTGTAACTGTTAAATAATGACAGCTGTGCCTTGAATATACCGACAATTTAACTTGGTAGGCAATTTGCTTAACAATTAATTTCCCTGACTACATGGAAGGAGCGAATATTGATTAAAACGATGGTTTCCTGCGTTTTACGAGTAGGAGTTATCGGAACATTCGAGTTTCCTCACATCTATTTGTATTTGAAACAATTGAAGATTAAGTTCACGAACCTGTCTAATGACACACAAGGTGGCTTGTTAAAGTCCATTTCACGAAAGAAGTTCCGCGGAAATAAGTGGAACTAATTATTATTATACGCTAAGTTAGCAACATTCCTAAAATAACCCATGCCTGCAGCGCCACGTCTGCGGGACTTCTTTCGTGAAATGGACTTTATATGCTGTATCTATGTGTATACTCATATAAAGCAGATACCCAAATACGTATTATACTTTACACGTTTAGAAATTATTGTGGTAAGTACCTATCTACATAATGACCGCCAATATTAGCGTAAGTAATCGTCTTATTCCCACACGACGAGTGTTACTCTCCGAGTCCGTAGATAGATACAATATAACATTAACAATACCTCAGTGCAAAATGCTCGACCCCAGTGAATCAGCACTGGCCGTATATGGCACATAAGTCATAAAAGAGATACAACCGACGAACAAAAATACACCTTATGGGGCACAAAAAGAAGTAGCAATTTGAAAAAACGAATCCCAATCAACTAAATAACTAAAACGATCCGAATCAAGACGAAGAAGGTCAAAACTGCGACGGAAATTAGACGAATAGGTCTTTATTGCCACAGTGCGAAGAGAACGTTACATGCAGACGTGCTGCACTGGGGGGTTGAAACAACCCTCCGGACTTCCCAAAACGTTCAGTCTACGCCAGTCCGGAGGGCCGAACAGACGCATCGCGCGCGCTCACCAATTTTCGGAACTTTCAATTCCATATTTGAACACCAGTGTTTTTTTAATTTTACTTTTTTATTCGGAGGACGATCGGCAGCGGCATTCGGGTAAGTGCAGTTTAATATTCATAACTCTCCATGGAGGATGTGTTCGAACAATTAAACGATTCCTTTTTTCGTGTTTTACGACTAAACTTCGGTAGTTAATCCAACGATTTTCCGTCGGGAGGGCTTATTAAAAAAGTTGAAGTTTAGGCTGTGTATTTAAAAAGTCATTGGGGAGTATTTAAAACGGTTTGACCAGGAGAATTCTTAATTTTATGGTTTGGAAGCGTTATAATTTTACAGGGATGTAATTTGCCTATATTTTACTTGAAATTTAACTTCGGTAACAATTAATGTGCTTTTACGTTGTCTGGTTACACAATTACCAAGTTCTTTTGATCTAACAATATTTGACATCATACTGCCTAAGTATCGATTTTCTTTTTGAAGATTAGCTACGGAAATTATATCACTTTATTACTGTTCAACACTGGAGACCAGATTATTTTCATTAGAGAAAGAGCAACCATTTGTCACCGCGGTTGCTCTCTGCGGTTGCTCTCTGCGTCTTTGAGACTTAAGACTATTAAAACCAGGTTTCCTCACAATGTTTTCTTTCATTATTAGTAGTGTCTAAGATAAACTTGGAACGTGCTTTTCGCATTTTAACTTGCCTGGTCAGTTCCAGGAGTTAATAGGATCAGAAATCATAAACTGTTAAATAAAACATCGTAACGATACTCAGAGTAATTTATCTTTCTAATACCAGCTATTTATACGGCCCGACAGATTTCGCACCTAATTTATATTAAGATAACAAATGTGGTATCATCGCAAATAAATTAAATAACGGCTCGCAATCTACGCACGCGGATAATTGGGTACTTCACCCTAATAGCCGGGAAACTGACGGTCAAACTGTACCCTGAAATATTGCTTACAGATAAGGATTAGAGCTATAATGACTATTATAACTTTATAAGTTAAATTTATTACTATAATACTAAGATAAATAATAGATTCAGGCGTTTATTTGCGGAAATCATCTCATCTACAGGGACAAATCATAAATATCTTAACATGATAACACAAAAATAAATTAAATTGATGATTTTCTTTTTTGGGTTTTCAACCAAAGTATCACTTGAAATATCAGTTGAAAATATCTGTTTTTTTTGTGTAATCTACACAGACGTGATGGGTATCGATATCTAAACACGATAAAACAAAGAAAATACTGATTTACTCAACTAATACTTCAAGTAACAACACTACCAGCGGTCATGGACCCAAAAAAAATATCAAAATATTTTTTAATTTTGTCGTTTTTATCGTTACCCATCACTTCGGCGGAGTTTCGCTAGTTCATTTATTTTGAACCTATTTAAAGTCGCTTTTCGTGTCTGTATGTGTGACCACGTTGTTCTTCTAAACTACGCAATGGATTTTATGCGGTTTTCGCCGGGAGCCTACCGTTTTGCCAAAATTATTTTGACACAATTTTAATGTAGTCAAATATTTCAGTTGGTATAACATATTTTACGCAAAATAAAATAAGCTAAATATTTAGTATCGTCCGTTTTCAACTTTTGGTTTCAATATACCATTTCTATTCAGTCAATTGCAACCTACTAAAGTATTTTTCTCAAACATGCATGGAAATGATGTCATTATTTTCGAAGAAAGAACACGCGAAGTATCGAATTTACGGTCAAAGAAAATCAAATCCATTGCAGGAGCGTTTTTCGAATTTGGAACATTACGACGCTCCAGCAATGAATGTTGTATGAAACGGCGTGCTGGGGTTATTAAATACTCTTTTACTCCGAAACATGGCAACCAAGGAAGTAACTTATCAAAGGTTTTATTAAAATTTCGAATTGGCTTGCAAATAGAAAGCTGTAAATTGAAAAAAAAAACAAATGAACACATTGGCGCGTGAAAAATTATCGTTTTTCGTCATTGAATCTGGAATTTATAAATAATTTACTTTCCCTGCATTCTTTTGAGAAAAGCACTATATGTGCTATAATGCCTCGGCGGAAATGGCAATTGCCAATTATGCCAATTAAGAGACATCTTATTAGTGAAGTCCTCACCTACGGCTCGGCCTTCAAACTCATACTCTACCTGCAATTGCCTATTTCACGGCCTTTGCAATAATGTACTATTTTTTCTAAATTCTAGTCGTTTCTGGCATTTGGCGGCCGCTGCCGCGGCACCGCTTGCTGCGCTCGCTCGACTCGTGCGTAGGGGCTCACAGTTTTACCCTAAGCTAACCTATTAAAAAAAAAAAAATTAACCTAATCTAACTAGTTCGGTTCCGGGTAGCCTACTAAAAATAATTAATACAATTATTTGACTAAATGTTTATTGTCTAAAGATTGATTGCTGTAATAAATCATTTGATTAAATACCAAATACCTTAATGACATTATCTGCCGGGTAAAAAGTTTACCAAATGAAAATGAGCGAACTAAAATCATTCCAAATATTGCATTGGTATAAAAAAGGTTGCTAAAATTTGTTTGGATAATGAAATTTTGTCAAATTATTTTGGCAATTACGGCAGGATCCTGTGTGCCATTCATCGAAATCCCTTCCGCCGTTAGGGCGTGAAAGGGTAAATACAAACAGACAACTTATTTTCGCATTTATAATATTACTATGGATTAGTAGGTATGGATATAATACGTTTTAAAGAGGCAGTAGCTGAAATATATAGCGTGCAAAGTCGCGAGTAGTCATAAGTTCGAACCAGAGAAATGTGTTCGATAAAAAACCAGACTACCGAATAATCACGCTCTAAAAAGTATGAAACAAGAAAATATTCTCATCTGCGATTGTTTTAAATACAAACTATTCAATATGTATCTATCGTCTCATTTGTCAAATTATGATAAGGTGTTTAGAAGTTTTATGGGCACAAATAAACATACATATAAACATACCGGTAAAAATCATAATCCTCTTTTTGCTTCGTCTAAGTGGGGTAATTATTCAACAGAGCAAGTCCCATTGAAATCTAATTCAAAGTAGGTAGTAACAGTTTATTTAGAAATGGACGGAAATAAATACTAAAAATATGTTATTGGAAACATATTCTTGTTTACACATGAAAGGAAGGACAACAAAACAGTTGTTTGCTTTAATTATTTGCTGTCTTTCTCTTATTTACGTTCTATTCATTGTATACATAGATATACTTAGATGGATAGTGTATGTACATATATAGTATATACCCTTTTTTGGTATTGTTCGTTGAATCGTTGAGCTCCTTAAGTTCTGAGTTGAGATGCACGACTACTAACAAATGCATGCGCTGACTGGTCAGGTCCACTCAAGCTCTGTTGTTCTTTCATTAAAAAACCATTTCAGACACCAATCTCCATGGCCTTCTCATGATCTGACCAAGATTATGTCTCGACTTTAAAAGAGACTGTGACCTGTGAGCTTGTTTCGGCCTTTCTTCTCAGAGCAGTCAGATATAGGAAACGCCGACCTCTTCTAGTTTTTAAAATATGATTGACGTGTAAAAGTGTTTGTACAAACCTCAGATTATAGAAAGAAGCAGATAGCGAGTAGACCGCGCGGAACAATAAAGTGAGGCCCGTTTGTAGACATGTGTGCGTTACAGCCACGTGACAGCACTACGAGTATAAGAACAGGTGCCTCTATGAGTGTGTACGGTTGCCAGGATAATGAAAAATTTTGCCGTAATATTACAGTACAAGAAAAAAAAAAGTTATTTTTTTCTTAAATCAGTTGTTTTTACGTCAAATTAACAATACCCATATATACGCTACATTTGCGATTTATTTTTATTTTGAGACACCAACATTTTATTGTTTTTGGTAGCTATATTTACTTTATGGTGACGTCATAATTATAACCCATGATATAGCAAATCGACTGATGTAATAAGTATTATAAAATCCATTAACTAGTTCCACTTACGAAGACACATACATGGGTACGTATTTGAATATGTTTCAATATAAACTAGCAACACCGAATGATTTTTGTTAAGGTTTTGTGTTTCAAGATGTCACTAACAATAAACACGTAAAATAAATCCAAATAGACAAATAATCAATATTTTACCTATGAAAGATACTCCATCTTATTTCTTTTGTTTTTGGGAACAGTTTTTACAATGTACAATACAAGACGGCATTATTCTGAAATTATCTGTTAGAGCCCGTGACGTACTAACGATGCGACGCTTCGTGCTGTACTGAGTCGATATTGTATGCTTTTGAATTTGTATTTGCTTTGTTGGCCGCACTCTCGGTATTCCGCGCGGTCTATCTGCTTCTTTCTATAATCTGAGGTACAAACCTACTTAAATCATTTATTTTAGCCGACCAAAGGACCTCGTCAGGTGGAAGGGTTTTAAAGCACCTAGATACCTCTCGTATAATAATATTGAGGTTTATGTAAGTTCTGGTTATTTAACTATTTCTGGGGAGGTGAATGAGGGTTCAGTAAACTATGTGAAATAGAGGAATAAGATATTAACAAAAGAATTAAACCCAATTCAACAGTGGCGGATTTACTAGTAGCCTGAGTAGGCTTGAGCCTAAGGCGGCACATTTTAGGGGCGGCAAATTTGAACATGATTTTTCTTTTTTTGCGACGGATTTCTGATGTTTTGTAGAAAGAAAGTCTACAAGACATCTTTCCGATGACTTTTTCCTCTTCCCTTTCATTGTACAATCAACGGTATTACCTCAGAAATATTCCCAAAAACTATTTTTTTATTTTTTTTTCATTTGACACTTTTATTGATATAATTTTGATTTGATATTTTTATTAATTGATATAGAAGTTTATTTAATACAGCAGAGACGTAAAAAAAAAATCTTATGCAATTTCAACCAAATTGTTGGATTGTAAAAATAATCTAGAAAAATGATTATAAAATAAATGATTGTAAGGTGTTAAATAATTGTAGAGGTAAGATCAGCAAAAATGTTACAATAAAATGTATAAATCCGCCACTGCAATTTAGTTAAACATTTATTGCGATTTTCGTTGCCACTGAGGGTGAGTTCGTCTAACACATCTGGTGAATATCGCTGTGATGTTATGTCAGTAAATATAAGGTGTTTCAAAATTAACCCGACAAAGGACAATGACCAAATCACTATGGGAAGTGGTGCATTTGGTTTTATACCGCAGCCTTCGTTGAAACCTTAGTCGGTATTGGAAAAACCTATCATAAAAGACCGGTCAAGTGCGTGTTGGACCACGCACAATGAAGGGTTCCGTAGTTGGGATGAATTTATCCCAAGAACAAACATAACATTGTAGTTGAAAAACATGATCCCCATACATTCCACCTGCAAATGTAAGTTTGTACTCACAATATTGAGTGAATTACCATGTTATTTTAAGATCACAGACTTCTTATAGGTTTTCCTGTAATCTATAAGTAAAGAGCTATTTTCTGTATTTTTTCTAAATTTTAGGCTCATTAGTTTCGGAGATAAGGGGGGGAATTGCCAATTTTCATCTATGATCGTTAATAATTTTAAAAGTATTTATTTTAAAATGATAAAAAACAATATATCTGAAATCTTTACAACAAGCCCTTTCATTTGATGTGTCACGGTACAGTTTGAAAAACGTTTTTTTTATTTTCTGATTTAAAAGCGAGCCCCATATTCAAAGTTCATTTATTTACGTTACACGTCCGTATTTGGGTCACAGAAGTCCATATGTGTTCCAAATTTCATTTTAATCGGTCCAGTAGATTCGGAGAAATCGGCTGTGACAGACAGACAGACACACGAGTGATCCTATAAGGGTTCCTTTTATCGTTTTGAGGTACGGAACCCTAAAAATGAATTGATAAACGACTTTTCTATAAATGCAGTCCGAGATGATAATTATATTTTAACTTGATTTGTTATGTAAAAAATAAGCTCTAAGCTGTACAAACCTGCTTTTAGATGATAAATAAATAAATATATAACTCTGTTTAGGCTTGATGTTAGGTTATGTTACCGTATATTAACTTTTGTTCGTCATATTATTCTGCATCTAATAATGTTTGACTGATGGCTGCTGTAAATTGGATCATTTTTGGTCCATTAGCTTTTTAAGGAGTGCCTTAGACCATCAAATTGAATAACTTTTACTATGGTACCAACCTTGAAATCGCGATTAAAAAATCTGATGTTCCATGCTAAACTTTAATAGGTACCTACTCTTCTAAACTGTATGGGACAGCTGTTTTTTTTATCGCGATTTCAATTTGGGCGAAAGTTTGTTGGGTTAATTTTGAAACACCTTATATACAGGGTGTTAAAGTAACTGCGTGCCATAGCTTAAGGGTAGGTTCAGTATCGACAAAGATACCCAGGAAAAAATTGCAAGACTAGTCACCTTGTGGGCAGGCTAGCAATTTGTTAATATTCTGTCTCTAAGTATAGCCATTCTGGACCCACCGTGTTGTTAGCATAAATAAAGACACGTTTAGTAAGGACTCACAGACATCTCTTGCCTTTTATAGAGTACGAGTTCGGTGCCTAAACATTTTTAGGGTACGGAACCCTAGAAAGGCACCAACAGTAACAAGGAACCCTTATAGTTACGCCATACCCGTATGTCTGTCCGCGGCTTAGCTCAGAGATTCTTAGTACTAGAAAACTGTAATTTGGCACGGGCATACATATTAATCACGCCAAAAAGCTGGTAATATAAAATCTTGAAAAAAATACAAGTAAAGCAGGGATGGTATTTATTTTCTGGTCTATCCCATGGTGGGTATCATTAGATAGGCCGTTCAAAAATATTGCGGGTCAGTGAAAACGAGTTTTCGATTAAGGGATCCGTTTGCTTAATATTAAGCTTTAAATGAATTCACGGCAGTAGTACATATAACGAAGTTAAAAAGAAAACTATCACAGCTAAGTAGGCTTTACAAGTTAACGAGTAATAAACGACCAACTTACATTTGCAGTATGGAAATGTATGGGAAACATGTTTTGCAACTACAATGTTAAGTTTGTTTTTGGGATAAATTCATCCCAAATACGGAACTCTTCATTGTGCGTCCGACATGCACTTGGCCGGCTTTTTTTATGTAAGTAACTTTTTCAAAACTATGATTTCTAAAGTATTGAAAACTGAATACATCGAAGTATTTTGGTCTCTTTAGGTTGATCAAAAATTTACAAGAATGGATAGTATTTTTGAAAGGCATTTATGAAAATAACGTTTTAACGCAGGTTAAAATTCTCGAATTCAGTGGGTTAAGGGTGCTATCACAAAAAAAAACGTTTTTCGTCAATTTCTTATCTAATTGTGAGAAAGTGTGAAACAATCGAAACAATAAGTCTGTGTAACTATAAAAGTACAGTTTTCGTAGTGATAAACCATTCGTGTCAGTCTCAGCACCCGTTAATAGTTTCATCACTTTTGCGCTCTCGAAAATATAGCTTATTTCGCCGTTGATTTACGCCGTTATTTTACTTTTAAATAGACTATTTTATTTTTTTTCGAGCAAGGTAATATAGTTAACTTAGTTATTAAATAGTTTTTGTTTGAATTTGGATTTTATATTCGTAGATAAAAAATAAAACTTCGGATAAAAAATGGTCAGTAACTCTCTGTTTTACAGAATTATTTTTGGTGAATTACTGTACGAAATATAATAAATTGATTAAAGCGCTCCCAAGTATAAAATACAGTAGTACCATGGACATTTTTATAATTTCTTAAATTACGTAATCTTCGGTGTAAAAAAGCATCAAAAGATACCCAAAAGTAAAATTTTATGAAACATCCTTTGCAGAGACAAGGTTTTTACTGATTTATGTAAATAAATTGAAATATTTATTTAAAGCGCTCCCAAGATAAATAATTAAACTTGCTTGGGCATATTTTATTTTTGATTTTATGGCTATATCTAAACCATAATCACACATCAAAACTCGAGTAAAACGCGCAAATTCAAGAAAAATTGTGATAGCCCTCTTAAACTTGTCAAAGTTTAAACACCGTTAACAAAGAGTTGGCTTTTAATTGATAATCATAACACGCAAGGCAAGGGAGATTAGAAAACTTACTTTAACTTAACTTATTCGAACTCAACACAGGAGATCACAAAATTAAACTAAAAACACACTCTTATAAACATAAAAAATAAAAACAAAGTAAAATGAAAATAAAAAAAACCGGTCAAGAGCGAGTCGGACTCGCACATCGAGGGTTCCGTACGTATATGATGTTGATGATTTCCGAAAAACTGTGCTATTTAGAGATATGGTTTTTTTTTTCTGTAATCTTTACATACACTTCTATCACATAGAATAATTTCAGATTTTTATCTATGCAAACTTTGGAGATAAGGGAGGGACGGTATTTTTTATTACATTTTTCGCCAAAAGTTTGAAACTATGATGCCAAAAAAAAAAATGTTTGAGAATGTGCAAACAGCGTTCTTTCATATGATACCCCACAAGCCCCAATTCAAATTTTTAATGCCCCCTTTCAGTCTCTTTTGCAAAAAAGATATATTTTTTTTAATTTCTTTCTTGTATGCAAACTATAGTTGGGCAAACGTCATCTAAAACTATTCTAAATTTCAAGTTGATAGCATTAGTAGTTCTTGAGATATCCAGGTGTGACAGACAGTCAGACAGACTTAGTCTCACCATAAGGGTTCCTTTTTACCATTTTGGTACGTAACCCTAACAAAGTCCTGTATGAGGCCAAAAGGCTACTATCTCAGCACGATGCAAAATAAAAAACAAAAACACAACCCACTAGCTTCTGCCCGCGACTTCACCCGCGTGTAATTTCTTGTTCCCCTCACCCACTGCGTCGCATTGCATCGCCCGCCCGCGCTATTACTTCGTTTTCTTTTAGCGTTCTTAGCGAGACTTTTTTCTTTTTGCTCGGCTCCTAAGGGCCGTAGCGTGATGTTAAATAGCATATAACCTTCCACAAGAATTGGGCTATCAAATGCAAAAAGATTTCTTCGAATCCGACTGATAGTTCTAGAGATTACCCCCTAAATACAAACTTACACACAAACAAATTTTACCTCTTTATAATATTAGTATGAACCACAGATATATCTATGGTATGGACCACAGACATTTAGGAGAAGGTATGGACTAGCTTCTGCCCGCGAGTTCACCCGCGTGCAGTTTATCACACCAATATTATAAAGGCGAAATTTTGTGAGTGTGTGTGTGTATGTTTGTTAATTCTTCACGCTCAAACGGCTGGACTAATTTTGATAAAATTTTGTATGGAGGTAGCTGACACCCTGGATTAAGACATAGGCTACTTTATATCCTAATATTCCCACCGGATCGAGACATACGTGGGTGAAACCGCGGGGTGCAGCTAGTAGTTTTAATAAAAACATCAAATGGCAGTCTACAATAGTGAAGGTTTATATCAGTTAATTATTTTTAGTAATTGGATAATCCCTGGAGGTATCTCCAGGGATTAACACTTACAAACAAACAATATACAATTTATATGCCAATTAACAACTTAAACTAATATACAACTTTATAATAATTAGTTCAGAAGTTTAGATTAGGTATTACTAAACTTGTACACACGGTGCGATTCTCATTATTTTATATACCATAGACAAACACGCTGTACATCAATGGTACCTAAATTTCTGTTATAGACTCAAGCTAGGGTCGTGTTAGTCAGCCTGGGGTCTTGTCAGTATTTCCTGTGGCTGTCACGCTTGCTTGATATCCCAAAGGGTGCCACTACGCTCTTGTTACACGATTGTAGATGACAAGCATAGACTATACGACTTTTGAGGAAAGAACCACACAGATTGAGTGGACCTGACCAGTCAGCGCACGCATTTGTCAGTAATCGTGCAGCAACGATGTGACGAACAATAACAAAGAAAGGACATTTAGGTAGGCCCCATTAATTACTCAAACTGCCAGAACAAAGCTGAGAAAAAAAAAAACAGTTATCCACACAGTATTCACATTCTGCGCTATTGCTGTTGCTTGTTGCAGTGTCAGGTTGTATCTTGATCAAAATATGATTCGCGACTATCCTAAAGAAAGAAAGAAGAAAGAAAATACATTTATTTAACACAGACTAAAAGGCACACAATAATACTACCTACTAATAATCCGAGTATAAACGCGAAAGTTTGTAAGTATGAATGGATGTTTGTTACTCTTTCACGTAAAAACGGCTGCACCAATTTTGATAAAATTTTGTATTGAGGTAGCTGACACCCTGGATTAACATATAGGCTACTTTTATCTCTATATTCCCACGGGATCGAGACTTACGTGAGTGAAACCGCGGGGTGCAGCTAGTAACAAATATGTATTAATTACAGAATTATACATCTCTCTAAGTTAGATTTGTTCCATAAGAACATTTCCATCATTTTATTTTTATTGATTTGAGATTTATTGTTATGGAAGAAATCTAACTAAGACAGAACAGCTGTGAATTCACCTTAAGAGGTATAATTGTTTGTTTTTGAAAGAGATAATCTATGTGTGTGTCGAGACGATTAGAAAAATTCTTTCACGAAAGCTACTCTTTTTTGGATGTGTTAAAACAAGACAGGCAGTTAAGATTATGTCATGCTCACTTAAATGTCTCGCTGATGGTGGCGCGTGTGTTGGATCATTCGGTTCCCTACAAAATGGTTGAGCTGGATGGTGCTGATCCACACGTCATGTTCGTGAACGGGTGCCGTCAGTTGTGACTGGTCATCTCCTATCTGCCAGGGCTTATTTGTAATCTTTTATATTTTGTATTGTTTTTAAATATATTTTTTTTACATTGTTCTCACATATAGAAGCAACAAGAATAATGTACCCAGGTTTTGTAATATCTTGATTTAAAAGAGTGTCCTTGGAGTTTCTTGCCTATTCTTCGCCATAGAGATCTACGTTTTGGAATGGGCAAACAGCTTCAACTTTCTGACTAACTGACCGACTCTTTGACAATTCAAAAGTGCCTGTAATTGGTTTAATTGAAATAAATGCTTTGAGTTTGAAGAAATCCACGCGGCTGAAGTCGCAGGCTACTTGTAATTATCATCATCATCATTTCAGCCGAAAGACGTCCACTGCTGGACTTATGCCTCCCCCAAAAGGAGGGCGGGTTGCCATAATCACCACGCTTAGCAGACGGATTGTCAATCGCAGTATGGTGTTAAAATGCTTCGAGAACGCTGCTGCCCATTCTCTAGTAAGTCCCTTAGTCGCCTTTTACGACACCCACGGGAAGAAATAGGATGGTGCTATTCTTTACGTGCGGCACCACACGGAACAACAACTTGTAATTACGCAGACCATATCTACTTATACGATATAAGTTTCTTGATAACATGTAACACACAACTTTCTGCTGTAGAAAACGTAGTGTTTTTCACAAATATGTTCGATCCTCTCGTACATATTTTAGTACCTAGGTAATACCTGCCTCACGATCTCTCTCCCAATCTCTTTAACAAAAAACCGATATTCTGAATCTTAAAGCAAAAACGCGAATGTAAGTCAGTTGAGGATGGAAGCCAGACAGATAAACCAGTTATTCAATAAGTCTAGATTGCAGGATCCTTCCTCTTTACCTTCTTTTACGTGATATTAATAATGAACAGAAACCAAAGAACTGTCGCCAAGCTTTGCAATTTAAAGAAGAATAATATGGTGAAGCAAATTGTGGAAAAGATACTATTGATGTTTAAGAAATACTGAGTACTTACTACTTACTTACACAGGGCCGCACTGTATGATGGCTTGTGACGTTTGCATGTTTTTATGAATTTCTGTTATGGCGCAGATTTTAGTGAATTTTAAATCTGTTATTACGCCTTAATAATAATGCAAAAAGTTATGCAAAAAAAATATGTTAAACTAGAACGCATACGCATCAATTCTATAATATGTGAATAATATTTAAGTATTGTAGTAAAAAACTTTATGAAATAAATTCAGGAAGTACCCAAAGCATAAAAATCGATATTACTTTCAAACTATTTAAGATATTTTCATGATTTTTTTTTGTATGAACATATTATTATTCATTAAGTAGATAGAATTATTATCTATAATTCTATTTATGATTTTTTTCAATTATTCATATTCATGTTTATACAGGAAAAGTTTTTATCCACTGCGCAAATTTTGACAAGTTAAACTTAAACGAGTTTTATTAAACACATATTTTTTATTTTGATACGTCTTAATACAAAAAACCAAAAATATCGTTAACGAAAGATGTTTACTTTAAAAGTGGTTGTATGGCTACCCGGCGGCGCGCGGCGAAGCGGAACGCGCGAACGTCAGCTGTGCGCTCGCTCGATTCGCCGGCGTAGGTATTTACGTGGGTTACAATGTACTGATCACTAATTTTATCAGGTTCGAACTAGACTTTTTTATGTTTAGGCCGTGACCTGTAGTAATTTGAAGAGTAATTCCAATTTTTCCTTCATACTTTAATGGGCTTAGGATGGCTTCTTTGATTTCGATCGCCAGTCGGGGTCTGCCAGACCTTCGTGCATGATTCGGGGTTCTGAACTGTCAGTGATCAAGCAGCCTTTGAGTGGCCGCTAAAATGGTCTTTTCATTAGGGACTTCGGGGTTAAGGATTCCATGGGCTCGCATTCGAGGTATGCTCTCCGTCGCATACATTCTGCGAGCTGTTCGCAAACTTTTATCACTCAGTACATACACTCGCACCATCTCGTAAAACTCGCGGTTACTGAAGTCCGACATCGTGACCGGTAGCACGACACACGTGCGGCGCGGCGCTTGCGCGGGGAATCGATTAGACGCGACGTCACACGACAGCGCGTGCGATGAGCGAACTGTCGGCCACAGGCTGTGGCCCACAGCGCCCGGCGCGCCCTGCCGCCCGGGAGCGGGTTTCACCCCCGTGCAACACCGCCGCTTGCGCCGGCCGCCGCGCGCGCCCATTGATATTATTACGAATAGATTGTGTCCATATTTTGCTGATTTAAAGTAGGATAAAAAAAAAAAGTATTGAATAAATAATGGAAATGTGTTCTGTTACTGATATTGAACCACCAAAAAAAATTTGCGCACTGGTTAAAAACTTTTCTTGTATTATTCCATATGAACCCGAATGGCGCCGCGCGCCGACACGGTGGCGCGGCGTGAAACGCAACGGCGATTACCCGACCCTTAATATGGAATGCCAAATGTGAGGAAACAGATATGAAGAAGAAGAACAAGAACAACAACACTACAAGAACTGAATCGCTGAGAACCGCTGGAACTGTAATTTATTGAATGAATCGATGTATTTTTATAATTTGTAAAAATATTTTGTCACAGGCGCCTTCATACAGTGCTGCATGAAACGTCGATGGCAGAAACTAAAATACTTAGAATAATAACTAACTAAAACACAAAACCAAAGACTCTCGTTTTTTTAATCGTTTTTTTTTTATCTATGAGTTGTCACCTTGATAAAAACTAGTAGTTCTGCGAACAGTAACTGACCTTGCTAGCATAAACTTTTTTGCAACAATAATTATACAACTAAGAGAAGGTGGTCCAGGTGCTCCATCAATCCCTACATAGTAGTTACAGGGCCGATTCCACTGGTAGAAATCTAAAAGTGAGCAATTTACTGAATTTTAAGGAGCTATTCTGCTCATCACGCCGAAGATCCTTATCAGATCTTCACCAATTTTTTATGAGACCAACTTTATAGTTCTGAAAACATCTTCCTAGATGTGGCGTTCCGGTTAGGCTGAGCCGCCGACCGCGACGCTGCGAATCAGGTTTGGGTCCGAAAATAATTTATTGTACCAACGCTTTGCTATGATTTGACTGTGACTGACCTACTTTAATTCCCATAGAAAAAAAGTTCAATAAGTCAAATTAAAATTAAAAAACCGGAAAAAGTATGAGTAATAATTTGAAGTCCAGCTAGAAAAATAACTAATTGGTTTCAATTGGCAGAGGTAACGCTGCAAGTTTTGTGATGAGAAGGTGGTCCCAGGTGTTCCATCAATCCCTAACTAGTAGTTAAAGAGCCGATTCCACTGGTAGAAATCTAAAAGTGAGCAAATTACTGCATTTTGAGGAGCCGTTCTGCTCATCACACCGAAGACCCTCATCAGATCTTTGCCAAATTTCTATGAAACCAAGTCAAAGTCCTTCCAAACCTCAGGGCCTTCAGGACCTTTCAAATAAAAAAAGAACCATTGAAATCGGATCTAACAAGGCGGAAACATCCAGTAGCCCCCTTTTTGCCCCTTATTGGAGCAATTACCCCACCAATCAAAAATGCCTGAAGACAAAAAAAAACTATAAAGTCGTGAAACCTGTATACAAGTTTCACCCCCCCCCCTCCCCCTCCCTCTCTCTTTCTCTTCCTCTGTGACAGAGGAAAGCAAATTTTGCCAGACTTTAAGCAGAGACGCTTCGCTCGCTTTGTAAACAGAATATTATTTAATATTAAATAAAACCTACAAATTCTTTGTCATATTTAAACTTCAAATGGTTCTTTCTACCCAAGTAGGTGGTATCCATTCACTATTTAGGTCTACTAAAATCAAGCACATTTTATTATTTTCGTTCATCAACCACCTTCGTAAGTATTATAAATATCCACAAATACATTTCGCATTCAGATCGCCTAAATAATACGTGTTCATAATTAAATAATTATAAATTCTACTTTTATCTATCCTCTATATTATCCCTGGGGGTTAGTTAAGGTGGATAAGGCGTCCTGAATATTAAACGTGGGTTACGTTCGGTATATTAAATATCATCGATTTAAATTACGACATTATGTATCTAGTACGTTTTAGTAGTAAACTAGCGAAACGCACCAAGGGATCTACTCCGATCATAAATCTAAGTATCGGTCGAATGTTCGGCCGTTGCTTGACTATCGCTAACTATAGCTGACTACAGCGAAAAAAAAACGACATCCAAAGAGATAAGCCAAAGTCAAAAATGTGAATTGAAGTCGGGTAAGGATTCAATGTCAAAAAACCGGCTAAGTGCGTGTCGGACCACGCACAATGAAGGGTTAAGGTAAGGAAGGTAACATTGTAGTTGAAAAACATGCACTCCCATACATCAATATGCGTTACGGTCAATTCTGCAACTGCAAATTTAAGTTGGTCGACTATTACTCGTTAACTTGTAAACCCTACTTAGCTGTGATAGTTTTCCTTTGAATTTCGTTATATATACTACTGCCATGAATTTTTTCACATATCCAAAACTAACCATTTAGCTGGCAGGGGGGGGGGCACTTGACTCTAACAAAAAATAGCACTTTAAAGCTTAATATTACGCAAACGGATCTCAGAATTGAAAAATGTCTTTCACAGACCCACAATATTTTTAAACGGCCTATCCAACGAGGCCTATCCGAAATATAAGCATAAAATGATGGTGAAAACCGTATCTAAACCCGTTGCGTAGTTTAGAAGAACAACGCGTTCACACAGACAGACACTAAAATTTACTTAATTTATTTATTTTAGTTGAAGTAAATAAGATAATAATAATAACAATCAGATTAAGCTACGCTTGCTGCGGTTGGTCCGAGGATGGGTGACCATCTTTACATACCAAGACCCCTCCGTGCCTCGGGAAGCACCTTAAGCCGTTGGTCCCTTTAATTATCTTTAAATTGGTGAAGGTTTCAGAAAAATACGCATGGTAGATTTTGCGCCATTCTCAGTTTTTTATCCGCGTTAAACATAACTTTACAAATTAATTTCATTATGTAATATAAACATAATCTAAAATATTCACGTACCTATTATGTTATTGAGAAAATGGTCTAATTTATCATATTTTTTTTTCAAATCTTTAACACTACTCATTTTGACGTGATCTTCAGTATAAAATCATTAAAAGTCGGTTATCGTCCCCTTAAACATCATCATTACATAATACAGTTCCCTGCTCTTGTTTCATGTGTATTATTGTATAAATGTATATATTTATTAGATAAGTGTATGCTTTGTGTATGTATGTATTTATTGTATATGTTAATGGTACACCACTGACTACCTGCAGTATTGTCACTCCTGCTCCCTTTAATCCATCCAAAGGTTGTCTGTAAAAGATCGCTTTTAGCGATAAGACCGCCCATTGTGTCACCTATGTAAAATTTAAACATTTATATCTGTAACTTTTATGGTGTACATAATAAAGAGTATTCTGTTCTATTCTATGACAATCATTTCAATTGGCACATTAGAGTACACTGTGCTTTGGTGCGTAAGTCATGGTCACAAAACCAGTAGGTATAGGCTGGCCTCTTATTATATTTAAAATCCTAATCACGTTATTTCAGCTCAAGATCAAAGTGTTACCCACCGACGGTCGCTTGTAAATGATTAGTTAGCAAAGTTAGAGGTGTAGCTGACTTTCCAGGGTTCGACGGAAGTTCAGGGCGAATTTCACTAACAAATCTGAACGCGATCAGCACGTCTATACCGCATTCAAGAGCAGTGCCAGTATTTCACAAGAAATGGTGCCACTGACAGCTCTTGAACGCAGTATACGAAATTAAATGCAAAATTGCTTCTTATTTTTACCCGACTGCTTCAGAAGGAGGGTTATGTTTTTCTAGTGTATGTATGTATGTCTATTTCTTTGGCACGCTCTATAGGCTAAACGGCTTGATGGATTTTAACATATGAGGTATTCTTAGATTCGTTTTAATTGCGGGAGTGACATAGGCTATACAATTTTACTATGGCATTTGCGAATCATAAAAGAGAGGGAGAATAAAAAAAAAAATTACGATTTTATTAATATGGGTATCAAACAAAAGCTCGTAAATAGCCAATTCCAAATATATATATTTATAACACTATTAAGCTACTATTTTGTCACAAACTACAAAAAAGTACCTACATTTTCTTTAATAACAAAATCAAAGTGAAGTTAAAATTGTACATTGAATATTTTTGAAAAAAGTTATTGGTTTGAGGTCTGAGATCGTTCTAATGCCGGCAATATAGTTTTTAGAATTTTTGTCAATCAGTCAGAATGTATGTTCCAGCATCACGCAAATTCTATTCGGATACATTCTGTTAAAATTTTGCATATATATTGCCTATAAGTCTGTTTAACCGATAGGTCATATATTATCACGCTACTTACTATGGGAGATGAGCAATATTGCATTGTTTGTATTCCTCTATGGTTTACAGCAAATTGTAAAAAGACGAGCCAAACGGTTAGAACATTGCAGATTGTTACAGATTTAACCTTTTAACTGATTATCATCACGTTATATCTTTATGGGGCTAAGCACTAAGCACTCAATCATCATGGCATTTATGCAGGGTGGATTTTTAAATAAAAAAAAATATTTAAAAAAATAAACCGACTGCAAAAAAAAAAAAACTGAAAAGATGGAAACAAGATGAAAAGAAAACCAGTATCCTTTAAGTATCAAAAATAAATAAATGCAGTCGGAGGCAAATTTTAAGGCGTTCGTAACATCCTAGATCCTCCGACTGCATTTATTTATTTTTGATACTTAAAGGATACTGGTTTTCTTTTCATCTTGTTTCCATCTTTTCAGTTTTTTTTTTGCAGTCGGTTTATTTTTTTTTTAAATATTTTTTTTTTCAAGATACATAAAAAAACAAAATTATGTGCTGTGTGCGTTTAGTTTCATTGGTGAAATTTGCCCTCAATCGTACAGATCTTTACCTGAGACAATCTTCATTTTTGTCCGCCTGAAATTTGCATTTTTGTCCTGGCATTTTTGTCCTGGCATTTTTGTCCGTTTGACTATACCTGTCAAAAAATAATAGGCCCGTTTTGACATTTAACTTGAATCGATGTATCGTGAGTACCGAGTACCCAGTCGTATGGTCACTTCACTACTCACGTCGCGATTGACTATCGCGACGTGACGCGTAACCATACGACATACATATGACAACTTTACTAAATATAAGCCTCATGATGAATTGCAACCACTAGTTGTCTTTTGGCAATCTGATTGGTGTTCCCGCGCGGTAATCACAGAAAGATTGGCATACTGTTCTGTGTACTAGGAGCCCAGGTTTCTGAAGAGATGCGTTGGTTATGCCGTCAGTAAACCAGTATTCCGTGAAAAGGTTCCACTTTCAATTTTATTGTCTCTACAAGTTTACTAGGTAAGCAAGATTCTATAACATTCAAAATGTTTATTCTGCAAATGACGCTCACAGACACGCTTGAGCAAGCCATCTATGCCAAACAAAGTATTAATCGATCATAAATTAATCGAAAGCCCGCGCAGCCGAATGTTCATTTCAATTGATCCAATATTCAAAACATTAGCACATTGATTGAAAATCGAACGCGGTGTATTTACATGTCGATATGATTTTAAGCATTTCAGATTTTCGAGTCCCATTGTATACACCAAGAGGTTGAGCAGCGGTGTATACAATGTACCTATAAATTATATAATCCGCACGTCAAATGTAACACTTAGACTTGGACCTTGACCTGGCCTAGCGTAGTACGCAGTTTCAATAGAATACGAGGCCAGCTTATACTGGTTTTTTAGACCCAGCCAGACAAACATATCATGACAATTGCAATATTATTTACTTACCCGCCCCTGTTTATACATTCTAGAATTATGCAAATTCGTTCGAAATTACCAACACCTTTACACAACAAGAGAAAATAAATACATTACGCCATAAAATAGGTTAAACTAACCAAGCTCTAAGTTAAAAATGCACTCAACAAGTACACTAGTCATGTCAATTAAAATATACAATAAATTATCAGAAATAATTAAAGAAGAACAAAAATTGAATATATTCACTAATAAATTAAAACAATTTCTAATTAATAAATGCTATATATAAAATAATTACAATATTTATTATAAAAAATAAGTAGTCAAATAAAAGCCCTCTTACTCTCTCCTACTTTTGCTGTGCCCGACAGGGTCCACGGTGATCATATTTTGTAAAACCTACCACCTAATTTCACATGTGGAAGCAATAAATATACTGAGTACCTATATATTGGGTATTCAGTATTTGTGATGATAATTTCTGGCAAAGAAAAGTGTGCAAATATTCAGTGTGGTAGCTATACAATGTAGCTGTCTTTCAAACTTGTATTCACCAAGACCATAGCTGTTACGGGTCGTCAGAATCCCGAAAGTCTGGCAACCAGTCTTACCAAGGGTATCTACCCAGTTACTGGGTTGTGGAGGTCAGATAGGTAGTCGTTCCATTTAAAATACTGCTATTCGGCTTCGTCCATTTAGACTGGAAGCCGACCACGACATAGTTGGGAAAAGGCAGATGATTATTTTATTGCATACAAAGACAAAGTCAAAGTCAAATTATTTATTTCAATTATGCACATAAGAGGCACTTTTGAACGTCAAAAATTACAAAAAAATTGAATTGATTCTAGTCGCCCCTTCCAAAAGGTAGCTTCGTATGGAGAAGAATGGGCCAGAAACTCCACCGTTACTCTTTTAAAATGTTTTACAATAATTGTATAGTATGTACATGAATTATACAATAATGACCTAATTGGTCATGTTCTTCAGAAAGAACAGGCCCAGTACTCGGAACAGGCGTGCGTATATGACCCAGGATGTATGAACGTAAACGAAGCAAAAGGAGTATGTAAGTAGCGTAGCTGGTGGCGTTCTATAGTTTCGCCCTACCCCCAAGGGAAGTAGGCATGAGTTTATGTATGTGTTTATAAAAATAACATAGCATTACGTCTGTATTACCCAAAGGGTTAGGCAGAGGTGTACCTACCTATAGTACACCCACATTTAATACGGGGCGATCCTATTGCCACTTACCGGGCACACACTCAAACTTCGGACTTTAACTGAGAAATTCCAGACGGAAAACCCAATATCACTTTGCCTGACCGGGGATAGAACCCAGGACCTCATTCCCAACAGTAGCACTTGCGACCAATAGACCAACGAGGCAGTTTTGTATAAAAATGTGGTTGTTATTTTTGTGGTGTCTTACGACTTCCACGCGAACGAAGTTGCGGGCAGAAGCTAGTTATACAATAATATGAAAAATATATATTAATTTAATATTTTCTATTACCAAGTCACATCCCTACAAATCTAATTGATTGAATACCATCACGTCTGCATTCAAAGTGTTGGTCACTGCTGACCAATTAGAGTTGCTACAAAGAGCTCTAGACCAATTAGCAGAGTTATACGAAGTTTGGTCACAATTGCAGGGACCGTGCGCTATTCTAGTAACCCAGTTCAGAATGAGACGGATAATAATGATTAATATGAGTTATTATTCTACTTGCTGTGCAGTTTACGCCTTCTAAACGAACGAGTTGAGCTGCACGACACTGACAAATGCTTGCTGATTGGACAGGTCCACTCAAATTTGTGTGGTTCTTTCATAAAAAACCTTTTCAGAATCTTCATGGTCCTCACATGATTTCTGATTCTGGTTTCATGGCTCTGACCAAGATTACGTCTGGACTTTAAAGAGACTTTGACCCCTGAGTTTGTTTCGCCATTTCTTCTCAGGGATAGTCAGATAGGAAATGTCGACTAAATCTGGCTGTTTTTTTTATTTTTATTGCGTGTAAAAGTGATTGCGATATGCTATTTACTGAATAAACGATTTAATTAAATTAAAAAGCCAAATATTAGCAAGAGTGCTATAAAACTATGGGAGTCAGGTGGAAATGAAAAAACATTCCCCTTATGGGATAAAAGAAACCAAATCACCAATTTATTTTTCAAACGTGGTGATTAGAGTCTATTTTACTTTCGAATGTTTGCAAATGTCTATGATTAGAAGGACAGGACCGGTCTATGTGGCGACGCTCGGCTGAAGTGAAAATGATGTTTTAGAGGTGACCTAAATGCTACATGTAAATTTATTGCGTAAACTATGGTAAATACTTAACTCTCAGTTTTTAGAAGCGAAGATAGCACATTTGGCGGAGGCACATGTTATAGACAGACATGTTGATGCCAATAAACTACTTGTCTTTACTGCTTAGAGGCTTGTGAGTAGAATATTTTTTTTTCTTATGATATACCTAGAAAATATTCTAGTCCCTAGGTCTCTGCACAAATTAAATATTGGTAAGTATGCTCCTAGGTTTGTACATAATGTGATTTGTCTAATTTTCTGTCTGTTTACTGTTTAGTAATAAGTTTAAGTGCTTTATGAGCGTTTACGACGTACGGAATTTCCTACAAACTTTCAAGCCCTTGTTTTTCGAAATGACTGAACCGATTTTAATGAAACTTCATATGCATGCAGGATACAAAGGTCTAAAAAGTTAGTTAAGAACATTTTCGAAATGTCTTATTTAAAAACAGATAACTGGAAATCTCTGTTTTATGGAAAATTTAAAATCGGTCTAATTTGGCTGTAACACTATTTTTCGAAAATGTTCTTAACTAACTTTTTAGACCTTTGTATCTTGCTTATGCGTATGAAGTTTCATTAAAATCGATTCAGTCATTTCGAAAAACAAGGGCTTGAAAGTTTGTAAGAAATGCCGGAACTCGTAAACGCTCTTAACCAAAATAATCTTTAGGTAGGTACTGGTTGTTACAAAAGATGCATTAGTTTATCTACCAGATATATATTTATAGACACATTCAAATATCTTTTGCTACCAAATATGCCCAATAAGTTTAAGCTTTTGTTTGTCGCACTATCAAAGGGTAACAATAACAAAGGATGGAACCGTACGCAATCTATGCGACACATAAGGCCTTCGTGTACCAGGAAATCAGAAAACAATAGAAGGTATCAGCGGTTTATCTTCCGCAGATCGTAACAATAAGTGATAAGGGTCAGGGCAGACGGGTTGGCAAAACGACAGTACTTAATGTCTTCAAAGGAACGATGTATGGATTTGGCCTGTGAGGGTGAGAGCAAGCTTTTCCCACGTAGGAGTACTTACTCGTATATATGGGAAAGTATGTACCAGCTCATCAATTAGGCAGATTCGG
Source organism: Tiliacea aurago (assembly GCA_948098905.1). Classification (NCBI taxonomy): domain Eukaryota; kingdom Metazoa; phylum Arthropoda; class Insecta; order Lepidoptera; family Noctuidae; genus Tiliacea; species Tiliacea aurago. Next base: position 20,355,202 of record OX402596.1, read on the forward strand.
AGTATTTGTTTTGTATTTGATTCCGAGTTTGTTTAGTAAATGCAGGATTTTTTCAATTTTGTTTAGAAGTGCTTCATCATGTAGGTACTCCTACGTGGTCTCATCTCAAGTAAAAATTAGAAGAAAATATCGGTCCTCTAAACCAGTAATTAAAAGACTTGGATGGAGGTTATATTGCTAAATAATAGGGATACATATAAATCACCTATTTACAATTTCAGTCTTCAAGGATTTATAAATGAATGCAACCCTTTTCAATAACTATCCGTACACGGTACACAAAACACAGTTGACATTTAAATCCTAAAGTAATCCCTCACGTTACTTAGGCCCGGGCTATCAAAAACATCGAGTGAGGTGACAATGACATTAATCGGGGTTTGGCTATGATACCCTGGTATTATGTTGAAGCCCTTTAGGCATTCCACTCAGAATATCTAATAGAGAAATGATGAATAAAAAGCCGAAATTGTGATTTTATATAATCGGAATTGAGCGTTGTTTTATAAACAGGGTCAAATTAAAGCTAGCGAAACTCCGCTGACGTGATAGATATCGATATCTAAACACGACAAAATTAAACAAAAAGAGAGATTAAGTTTTTAGGGGGTCAACGACCGCTGGTAGTGTTGTTCCTTGAAGTAAGAGTTGAGAAAAACGTATTTTTTTTTTGTTTTATCGTGTTTAAATATCAATACCAATCGCTTTTGTGAAGTTTACACAAAAAAAACTGAACTTATAAGCTGATATTTCAAGTGCTAACTGCATCGGGGGAATAGTGGAATAAGCCCAGTCGACGAACTCACAAAAAAAAAACCGGCCAAGTGCATGTCGGACCACGCACAATGAAGGGTTCCGTAGTTAGGATGAATTTATCCCAAAAACAAACTTAACATTGTAGTTGAAAAGTATGCTCTCCCATACATCGATATACGTTACGGTCAATTCTCCAACTGCAAATTTAAGTTGGTCGACTATTACTATCGGTCGACTATTGTTAACTTGTAAATGTGAAGCCAACATAACTGTGATAGTTTTCCTTTTAATTTCGTTAATATACTATTGCCATGAATTTTTTCACATACCCAAAACCAACCATTTAGCTGGCAGGGGGGGGGGGACACTTGTTTGATTCGCTTATAATGTTGTTACTTTTGATTTTCGGTATTGTTTTTAGAAAAACCTACCTGTTTTTTTGTGTTATTGTTTGATTCGCGTAATTTATGTTGTTACTTTTCATTCACGGTTGTTTTTTTTTAAATGTTATCGTTTTACGACAGTATCTGCGAAACACCTACCTGTTAGGTAGTAGCTGTCATAATAAAATATAGTATAGGTTTGCGAAAGCCTTTGTGATGCAAGGACTTAAAATATGCACACTGGCGAAATACGAGTAAAGGCTTCTACATACCGGGGCGACTTGTCGCGCGACGCGACACGACACAAAGGCACCGCTCGTCCCGCGACACGCGGGGCCTTTGTGCCGTGTCGCGTGGCGCGACAAGTCGCGCTGGTATGTAGAAGCCTTAAAGGGCACACCGCTGCCTAAAACCCTTCGGAGAATAAACGTAGGGATCACAACAATTCCATATTTAATCTATAAGGGCCTTATTAAAAATCAAGGTTTATCTTCAGACCAAGTTTAAACCATGGAGCCATTATTGAATTTCGAACTTTATTCCGTCTACGGTAAAGTTCCTAATACAAAACTGACAACTTAGTACCGAACTAGGTATTCAGTTTTGTATAAAGAACGGTATTTCAATCAGAGTTACGTTCTCATTACAAAAACTAGCTCCATGGTTTAAGCCATGTCAAAATATAAATCTTTGTTTTGTAATAAGACGGTATCAGTTTATTGTTAGACTAGCTTCTGCCCACGACTTCGTCCGCGGGAAATTTCTTGTTCCCTGGACCCACTGCGTCGCATTGCATCGCCCACCTGCGCTATTACTTACTACGTTTCCGCTTAGAGTTCTATCAGATTTATTTTTCTTTTTGATCGTCTCCTAAGGGTCGTGGCGTTATGTTAAATAGCATATTATAATCTTCCACAAGAATTGGGCTATCAAATGCAAAAAGGTTTTTCAAATCCAACTGGTAGTTCACTAGAACTACCAGTTGGATTGACTGCATTTTTTTATTTTTGGTACTTAAAGGATACTCGTTTTCTTATCATCTTTTCAGTTCATGTTTTACAGTCGGGTTTTTTGATTTTTTAAATTAACTTTTTTTATTTTATACTTTTTAGTTAGGATTATAAGACGGTAAATTAGGTTATATACTCACTTATAATCGGGTGATAACGACCTCTTACTCACTCACTCCAAAAGTTCGGTATATTTTTTTATAATTTCTCATTTAAATTACTTATAAACATATAATATGTATATATAATCACCTTTCAAAACCCTTCATTTTGATATCCCACTCGATAGGCTTGAGGGATTTTTTTTTTCGAAGATACTCCGTTTGGCGCAAAAAACCCACCATTTTGAATCTAACGACATATCATTCATCAAAATCGGTTCAGCCGTTTAGTAGTTACGAGGGAACATAGGGACAGACATACCTACATACAAACATACATACATACAGGTCAAACATATAACCATCCTTTTTTGGCCTCGCCGCAGTCGGGTAAAAAGAGGTAAATCTTTCTTAATTCCAGTATTTATCTTAGTTAAATTCTAGTTCGAGGCTCGAATTTCATAATATTCGGACGAAGTAGAAATGTTCTTTTGTTCCTATACGATGTGAATCGGAAAGCCATTCAAAAGTTCAACAATTTCCTCTTTGCGAGATTTTTAGAGCATAAAGTCACTTTGACAAAAGGCTTTGCTCTCATGTACTCATATGTACAGTCGGCACATCAACTTACCTTAACTGAAAAATTTTCTCATTCGATTTTGAACTTAACCTTTAACATTTTAAGGTTTAAAATCATTTTGTGAAATTTGACAGTTTGGTATTGCCCGATGGGCAGACTGTACTTAAAAATAAGGAAAGTATAAGTTTTATGTGTCTTAGTGAAAAAACCATAGTGAGAAACTTAGACAAAGAAATGTATAGACGGCGGGTAGCTCCATTTCATTCTCACAAGAAAGGGATATAGTATTATGTTATTATACGTAAAGGAAAAGGACAAAGCTATACTATTTCCATCTCTTAGTGCATGTCAGTTTTTTCAAGGTCAGCGACATATGTAGCTGTACTTTCATGGCGTTTTTGTGAAATTGTGAAGTTTATATTGGCACTTTTCTACATCATTTATTCATCAATTTGCTGATTTTTGTTTTGTTTTAAAATCCAGAGTAAAAGGTTAGATTTATGGTATCATTGGGTCCTGTATAAATGTACGGATATGTACATAATATGCTGTCTCGCTACCCGGACCTGGCCACGCTACCCGGACCTCTATAGTAAATGTTTTCTTACTATACAGGGTGTAAGGGACAGCCCTTACACCCTGTATAGTAAGAAGTAAGACTGATTATCGTACTAAGATGACCGGTACATGAAATTATTTCAGGAACGTTATGGGAATCCAATGAACCTGATTTGTCGCGGCGGGGTGGACGGCCGCGCTCGCTGATTTCAGGCGTCTTTCGTTAGAGAATTTCAACATCCATTGCAGATTTTTTTATTTTAGCTGTTGTTTAAGTAAAACAAAGAATCACAGTAAAATATGGATTTTACTTTAATTATTAATAATATAAAATACAATTAGCCAGTTCTAACGTGTTCTACGGAAGTGAGAATAAAAAAGTCATTGTGTTGCCACACAACATAAAATATCCTCCAACGAATACCAATGTTGCACACATAAAAATCAAGAGAAAAAGCAACAAAAATAAATTTGACTCCGAATTACTACAAATCACTGCAATTAACGTGGAACTGCACCAATTTATAATAACTCAGAATGTCAAAACCCATATGTTCACATTGTATTGAACATAGTTGGGGGGGGAGGCTGACAAGCTATCAAAAGTACAATGAACCCAAGCATGATTGTAAAAATGGATTACTTATTCAATATTAGATTATTCCACTGGCAGTGGACATAGTTTGGCAATCGACCTTAAGTAAATTTTATTTTTAAATTTTATTTCTGCTACTCTAACACTGTTGTCTGGCCCAGGAAACACTTTGACAATCATTGCCATAGGCCAATGTAAGGGAGAGGCATTTACATCCTTAACGAGTACAAGGTCACCTACCTTTAAGTTGTTAGAGCTATGCTTCCACTTGGGACGGCTCTGAAGTTGAGTGAGATAGTCTGCTGACCATGCCTTCCAAAAATGTTGCTTGAGTTTAGACACAATTTTCCAAAATTTTAATCTATTTATTGGAATTTCCAATAAATCGACCTCAGGATAACTAGACAAAGCCGTACCAATTAGAAAATGACCTGGAGTTAAATATCCACCTTCATTGGGGTTGGAAAGCAGAGGTCTAGAGTTCAAAACACCCTCTATTTGCACTATCACCGTGTTAAACTCTTCATATGTCAAGCACAGAGTGCCGACGACACGTTTGAGATGGTGCTTCACGCTCTTTACCCCGGCCTCCCAAAGACCACCAAATTCAGGGGAGTAACTAGGAATGAACAAAAATTTTATGTAGTTAATTTTACAATAATTATATACAGAGTCCCTATGAGCTCTGGAAGCTTGTACATTGTATAATTCTTTTAATTGATTTTCAGCTCCCTTAAATGTTTTCGCATTATCACAATACACTTTAGACGGTACACCACGCCTAGAAATAAAGCGATCAAAGCATGCCAAGAAAGTTGGGGTTGTGAGGTCCGACACAACTTCTGCATGTATAGCTTTGGTAGAAAAACAAACAAATAAAGCTACATACCCTTTTGTTACGAGTGGTTTCCTAATTCTTGATACCTTTATATTAAAAGGACCACAAAAGTAGATGCCGACATGCTGAAAGGGCCTAGTTACTGTGACTCGTTCCTTTGGAAGTGAACCCATGAGCTGCTTAGCAGTGTCAGCTTTCAAACGAAAACATTTCAAGCATTTATGCACTACCTTTTTTACCTCTCGTATGCCACTGATTATCCAGAATTTCTGTGATAATGAACTGAGCACCAACCTAGGACCTGCATGCAACAATCGCAAATGCTCTCTTTCTATAATTAAGGAAGTTATATTAGAATGTTTTGGCAAAATGATAGGGTGCATTTTATCCTGTGGAATGCCTGCATTTTGCAGCCTGCCACCTACACGGAGCAAACCGTGTGCATCAATAAATGGATGAAGATTGGCTAGCCCTGACTTGATTTTTTTATTATTAATAATTGAATTAATTTCTTCCGCTAATAATATTTTTTGTATGGAACGAATTATAAATTCCAGAGCTAGCTGTAACTCTTTAGGAGTTAAATTTTTATCTTTTATAATGTTTTTTCGCATAGAATTATTTACAAACCTATACATATATGCGACAACGCTTTGTAGCTTGTTTATATTTGAAAATTTTTCTAATAAATAGGTTGGTAGAGAAGGCTCTACATTAATTATATAACAAGATTTGTCTGGTACTGTTTCTGTTTCAGTATAATTTTCTTGCTTATGATCTAGAGCTGGGTTTAATAAATATTGCGGACCATGCCACCATAATTTATTTTCTTGCAACTTTTGTGGCTCTACCCCGCGGGAGATAATATCAGCTGGGTTTTGAGAAGAGCGAACATAGTACCAAGATGACCTATCGGTATAAGAAACAATTTGTTGAACTCTATTATTAACGTAAGTATTAGCTCTGACTCTACCTGACTGTATCCACGCTAGTACTATTTGTGAATCACTGTACAAGCGTGTGTAATGCGGAAATCTAGAGTTAATTATATCACTGACTCTTTTTGTGATTTGGGCAAGCAATAACGCACTATTCAGCTCTAACTGAGGTATAGTAAGTACTTTAGCTAGAGGTGCCACACGTGACTTCGAGCAAAGAAGATTTACTTCAACACTCCCACTAGATTTTAAAATCCTTATGTAAAGGCAGGCACCATATGCTTTCGATGATGCGTCAGCAAACCCCACCAACTCAATAGATAAAAAATTGTTACATTGGACGTACCGAGGTACAATAAGTCTATCCATTAATTTTAAGTTATTTAGAAATTTTTCCCATATGTAAGTATATTTTGTTGGAAGAATATCATCCCAACCTATCTTAATACCCCACAATTCCTGCATGATCATTTTTGCAACAATTATAATTGGGCTAATAAGACCCAATGGGTCAAAAAATTTCCCTATGTAACTAAGAATCTTTCTTTTAGTGTTCATTTGTTCATTAGGTTGTGTTAAAGGAGTCTGAAAATAGAAACTATCAGCTACGACATCATACTTTAATCCTAGTGTTTTAATAATATTATCCTTATTCAACTCGATTTCATCAAAATATTTATATTCACTAGGGATATCATCCAAAACTATAGAATGATTAGAACACCATTTATGTAATTTAAAATTACCAAATTTAAGTAATTCAATTAGCTGATTCTTTAATAAATTAAGTTGCTCTATATCTTCGCAACCTGTAAGTACGTCATCGACGTATGTGTTTGAAAGCATGGCTTGTGCAGCAAGAGGTAAGTCATTCTTATGCCTATTTGCAAGTTCTATTAAGCATCGAGTGGCCAAAAAGGCAGAGGCTTTCAACCCATATGTTACAGTTTGCAACTGCAAACAACTTATGGGTGTATTAGGATCATCCCTCCAAAGTATGTTCTGTAAGCTAGTGTGATGTTCATTAATATAAACACCACGGAACATTTTTTGTATATCACAAATTAAAACAAATAAATATGTTCGAAATAAAAGAAGAATATCAAAGAGCTCACTTTGTACCACAGGCCCATTCAGCATGACGTCATTCAACGAAGTTTTGTTTTTGGATTTCATACTTCCATCGAAAACCACCCGCAACTTTGTAGTCTTACTATCTTGGTTAAAGACGGCATGATGTGCTAAAAAGTAAACAGAACCATTATTAAGATCATAAGAATTTATATCAACTTCCTTGGCATGCCCTAATGCTACATATTGTTCTATGAATTTCTTGTATTCATCCAATAAAATTGGATTTTGTTTAAGTTTTTTTTCCAAACTTAAAAATCTTTGCAGGGCGACTGAGAAAGAGTTTCCCAGCTGTAGCTCATTTTTAGGAAAAATAAGCGGCATATCTACATGGAATGTGCAGTTAACAATTTGAAGGGACTCTTTGAAAATATTTTCAGTTTTTATAAATTCATCTGTAACTTTTTTCAATGGAAGTTCAGACACTTTCTCAGTCAACCAGAAATTTTCCATAACATTTTCTAATTTTCTTTCATCAAGGATTGCAAAATTTGAAACTAGATTTGAACATACATTTTTACTGCTTATGCAGGATTTACCAGCAACCACATAACCAAAAACAGTATTTTGCAATACAAGACCATCCAATATTTTGAAACAACCACTCAACAAAGAATCAAAATAAATATCAGCCCCTATTAATATAGAAATTTTAGTAGGGATGTTAAATTCTTTATCTGATAAAATAATATTTTCTGGAATGGACAATTTAGAAATGTCTAATATTTGCTGTGGCTGTGGTGCTGTAATCTTATCAACTATAAAGCAATTGACATTAAATATAATATTATCATAAACAGTTGAATTTATAGGTAAACTAACAAACTGATTTATATTTGTGGTTTTATTACCAATACCAATAATATTAGTTGATTTCAAAGTGGGAACAATTGACAACCTTTTCACTAAAGAGTTAGTTATAAAGGAAGCCTGGCTCCCACTGTCGAGCAAGGCCCGTACAAAAATGTCACGACCATATTTATCAGTGACCTTAACCTTAACTGTAGGTAATAAAACATTACAATTTGAAATGTTACTATGTGAACATAATGAGACTGAAGCCTCTTTCTTACTTTCATGTAAAAGTGTATTATGAGATTCCTTACAAATTTTACATTTAAATTTATACTTACAGACATTGTCAGTATGTAATCTTAAACATATTGAGCACAATTTGTGATCTTTTACAAAGGTCAGACGTGTTTCTATAGGAACCATCTTGAACTTGGGACAAGCAAAAATTGCATGATCAGTTTTATTACAATAGGCACACAATACATTGGATTGTGCAGCAATATTTGAGACTCTCACTGTAGTCTTCAATTTATTTTCAGTTGTATAACCTTTAAGGGGAATAGTATCCTCCAGCGCCATAGCACGCTTTTCTAAAAAGTCTAAAAATTCAGTCATAGTTGGTAAAACTCTAGCATCTCTATCTAAATGAAATGCTCTGTGTGTATATAAATCAAGTTTTTTAGAGAGTAGACACAATAGAAGACGATCCCAGCTATCCACTGGTTCATCAAGGTTTTTTAATGCATATAATTGTTGTTTAATTTCAGAAACAAAGCTTCTTATAGAAACTGCCGTTCCCTTCTGCAGTGTTGGTATATCCAAAATTAAATTAATGTGGTTACATATTAAGCGTGTTTTATTATCATAGCGCTTTCTTAACAAATCTAAAGCTTCCTTATAAGATTGACTGACTAGCGGTAGGTTAACTATTATTGACAAAGCTTCATTGATTAGATACTTTCTCAGATAAAAAAGCTTTTGGACATCAGTCAATGTACGGTTATTGTCTATTACCGCTATAAACAGTTCATAAAAGGGTTTGAATTTTGTAAAATCCTTGCCATCAAAAGTAGGAATTTCTACAGTGGGTAACTTAGAAGTTGAAGTACATGTGGATTGAGAAGACTCTGATTGGGTAAGCATACGTATAGTTTCATTGATTTTAGCAAGGGTTTTAAAAAATCGTTCCTCAAACATACCTACATCTTCAGAATCTTTTTCATCCAAACTTAATATATCTAACTGAAGAGCTTCAAACTGTTTTAATGAAGTAATAAGTTTATCTTTCCTTGCCTCCAAAAGGTCTATTGTAGCCGAAGTGAGGTTTATCGGATCCTCTACAAAGTTTTGAATACGCGTCAATGTTGCTTTGCATGACGCTCGCGACAGTTTCAGTTTCTTTATATCAGCCATTTTATTGCTTATACTATATTATCCGCTCGTATTTAGCATGAATATACCGCACAAACACTTTTATCACTTGGTTTTGTTTATTTATTTATTTTATTCACACAACTTGCCGGTTTTTTGTTATGAATTTAACACTGTTTATTGTTTACTTCAATGAACTGCCAAAGTCGAATGGCATGTGCCAAGACGTCACAAGTGTCAAAGTCGAATGACATATGCCAAGACGTCACGAGTGTCAAACTCAAATGACGTTGATGCAGTATGACAGTGACACTTGATGGTTTGCATTGACAAGTGTCAACTTCACGACGATTGAATGAAGAACGATGATGACGTCAAATAGTGAACTTGCTAGAATAAATTGGCGTACATACCAGAGTGGGTATGAGAATCTACCCACATAACAAAAATGTTGATGAATTATCCAAATTCCAACTCCGAAATCGCACCAATTTTGCGATGCTTCACGATCACCGATGTGAAACCGGAATAAAATCTTCGTGACTCGATGCGGATCACCCAGAATATCGTCAGGGTGAGGTTGCGCCGGGGCATTGAGACATTGTCCCACCCTGCAAAGGCTAGCGCGAGCACCTTTTACACCACTATGCACCGAAAATCACTTTCACTCGAAGATCAACGTATACTGACGCTCGAAGGACCACTTTTGTTTAAGTAAAACAAAGAATCACAGTAAAATATGGATTTTACTTTAATTATTAATAATATAAAATACAATTAGCCAGTTCTAACGTGTTCTACGGAAGTGAGAATAAAAAAGTCATTGTGTTGCCACACAACATAAAATATCCTCCAACGAATACCAATGTTGCACACATAAAAATCAAGAGAAAAAGCAACAAAAATAAATTTGACTCCGAATTACTACAAATCACTGCAATTAACGTGGAACTGCACCAATTTATAATAACTCAGAATGTCAAAACCCATATGTTCACATTGTATTGAACAGCTGTGTTATTTACATTAATGGAGTACTACGTACAGAGAATGTGATTTTACATTGAAATAAAGGAATAGTAACTGAAATTACGATAAAAAAAATTACAATTTTCCTGAGAAAATTTTCAGTGGAATATGATTCAAAATAAGGAGCTCAATGCACCCTGTTAATTTGCGGAGGGCTGTCCCTTACACCCTGTATGGTGAGAAAAGAAGTTTTTAGCTGGCAGTTTCGTGAATAGTGACTTAAATACTTGTTTGAACTCAAGCTCAAGCACAAACTCATACCCCCTTATTACAAAACAAGGTTTATCTTCAGACCCGGGTTTAAAACGTGGAGCCATTATTGAGTTTCGAACTTTATTCCGACTATGGTACAGTTCCTAAACACAAAACTGACAATTTAGTACCGAACTAAGTTTTCAGTTTGTATAAAGAACGGTATTTCAATCACTTTTACGTTCTTATTACAAAAACTGGCTCCATGGTTTAAGCCATGTCAAAATATAAATCTTGTTTTGTAATAAGGGGGTTTGTATTTATTTCAATTGTCAGAAAGTTGAAGCTAGTTGCCCATTCCAAAACGTAGATCTCTATGGAGAAGAACGGGCAAGAAACTCCAAGGAGACTCTTTTAAATCAAAATATTACGAAATCCTGGGTACAATCTTGTTGCTTTGAATTGAGAATAATCGAAGAAAAATCGGGCTGATGAGCCACGGCACGACCACACAAGAAATAAACAATTTTTTTTCCAGGGTATGTGAAAAAAGAAAAGCAAAAACCGCAATATTCTAATCTTGCAACTAAGTATCATGATGTTGAACACTTAATACACATGCCTGCTAACTTGCACAAAAGTATGCAAGTAACTTGCGTGCCGTTGTGACAATCACCAACCAGAAGTGGTTATGGCAAAAAGACATGAGCCAGAAATATAGAAATCGGCAGGCGAACCAAGGTAACTGACAGAATAGAATTTCCAAACGTAAGTAGGCAGGGCACATAGCTCGCAGAACAGATAGCTAATGGGGCCAAATGATTCTGGAGTGGGGACCGCGTACCGGAGGACGTAGCGTTGGAAGGCCTCCCACAAGGTGGACCGATGAGCTTGTGAAGACCGCAGGAATCCACTGGATGAGAGAAACACATAACTGGTTGAAGTGGCAATGTTTGGGACCTCCGCCTATGTCCAGCAGTGGATGTCTTTCGGCTGAAATGATGAACAATCATTCATCATTTCAGCCGAAAGACGTCCACTGCTGGACATAGGCTTCCCCCAAAGGGGTGGGAGTTGCTATAATCGCCACGCTTGGCAGGCGGGTTGGCGATCGCAGTATGGTGTTAAAATGCATAGAGAACGCTGCTGCCCATTCTCTAGTACGTCCCTCAGTCGCCTTTTACGACACCCACGGGAAGAAACAGGATGGTGCTATTCTTTACGTCCGGCACCATACAAATGATGAATGACAAGCAAGTTAATAATTATTAACATGCTTTTCATTCATCATAAAAGTTTGCAATTATAATTGGAAACTTTTATGTAAGTTATTGTGTGTTTGCGGCTTAATGTAGGTAAAGCCTTGTTAATGAAAATCATTGTTTCTTTACTAACTGCATAATTCCTTTACCAGTCTGGAGTGGAAGTCTATTTTTGTGATCCGTTGCGTTGATGGCAAGTTAAATGGGACTATAATCATCATTTGCTTGAATATGGGTACATGATAGGCTGGCAAATATCTGCTATATTAGAAATATTTCTTAGATTTATTCATTAATTTACAAATATTAAATTATTTATTAAATATATAAAAATGTAATTACATTTATCATTTAATTAAATAATCAATAACTTTATTGATCAGATAAGTCTTAATTATTTTTTAAATGGTATGAAATTCTTTGCTTCTTTTATATTATTAGGTAATTTATTATAATTGTATTCTAGGGCCCATACAAAATGCACTCTTTTTGCAGCTGTTCTATGGCGTATTCACTCCGAACATAAATCGGAAGTATCGGCCGAATGTTCGGCCGTGCCTTGATTACGGCTAACCATGGCTGACTACGACGAAAGAAAAAAAAAACGACAGTTAAAGAGATAAGCCAAAGTCAAAAATGTGACTTAAGTCGGGTAAGGATTCAAAGTCAAAAAAGGAAACTGTGGAAGTTATAAAACGGCCTATTCTTCGGATTAACGCTTCGGATTAGACTCCCTGATGCTTTTCAACGTTTCACTTTTAAAGACAACCTTCAGGTCAGTTTACATTGGAAATGTATAGTTTGATATGTCCTGTAAGAACTGTTTACCGACGCTCGTTATCTCATTGCCCACGGTCATTTGTTAATTAAGGAGCTATGTGTCAGCACTTGTGTAAAGTCTGTTTTTTTTTTTACTTTATTTGTAAAGGCTTCTACATACCAGCGCGACTTGTCGCGCGACGCGACACGGCACAAAGGCCCCGCGTGTCGCGGGACGAGCGATTAGGATTACTTGTTTGAAACAAGGTGTTTAATTAAATAAGGCCTCTGGGGCTTTGTTTAACATGTTTTGAAGATGATTGTCGGTGTCGGTAGATTTTTTTTCATGTTGGCATTGCAGTTTAATCATCATAATCATATTATGCACAACGTTGCACTGACTCTTCCCTAGTGAGCACTACCTCACCACTACCCTATTTCTTCCCGTGGGTGTCGTAAAAGGCGACTAAGGGACTTATTAGAGAATGGGCAGCAGCGTTCTCTATGTATTTTAACACCATACTGCGATCGCCAACCCGCCTGCCAAGCGTGGTGATTTTGGCAACCCGGGGCCTTTGGGGGCGGCCTATGTCCAACAGTGAGTGAAACATAAGAAAACACTCAGTCTGATATAAATAAATAAACAACCGGTCAAGAGTGAGTCGGACTCGCGCACCGGGTGTTCCGTACGAATATATGATGTTGATGATTTCTGAAAAACTGTGCTATTTAAAGACATCGTTTTATTTTTCCTGTAATCTTTACATAAGCTTCTATCATATAAAATAATTTCAGATTTTTATCTCTGCAAACTTCGGAGATATGGGGGGGAACGGTATTTTTTTCACATTTTCCATCAAAAGTCGGAAACCATGCTGCAAAAAAAAAATGTTTGAGAATACGCAAACAGCGTTCTTTCATATGATACCCCACATGCCCTAGTAGCCCCACTTCAATTTTTTAAGACCCCCTTTCTGTCCCTTTTGCAAAAAAGGTATATTTTTTAAATTTCTTTTTTGCTTGCAAAATAGTTGGGCAAACGTCATCTAAAACTATTCTAAATTTCAAGTTGATAGCATTAGTAGTTCTTGAGATATCCAGGTGTGACAGACAGACAGACAGACTTAGTCTCACCAAAAGAGTTCCTTTTTACCATTTTGGTTCAGAACCCTAAAAAGATACTTTACTCCTATTTTGCTTTCCAAAAAATATTATTGAACACTCTTAAGATGATGAACCTCTAATAATTCCTATTTTCAGGTCCTAAAAATGTTTAAATAGTCAATTACCGCTGCCACGGCACCGCTCGCTACGCTTGCTCAGCTCGCGCGCAGTTTTCACAGTTCCAGCCTGACCTAACCAGTTAGATCGGGATATCTTAGCTTAGTTACTACGACCAACTGTGAGAAAAGACCAGGAATTTTAAAAATAGCTCCATTCTTTAAAAAGTATGCATCATTAGAAGCCCAAAAACTTTGGAGAGGTTCAATAATTTAAAAGTATACACAGTTCCAGCCTAACCTAACCAGTTAGATCGGGATATCTTAGCTTAGTTACCAACTGTGAAAAAAGACCAGGAATTTTAAAAATAGCTCCATTCTTTAAAAAGTATGCATCATTAGAAGCCCAAAAACTTTGTAGAGGTTCATTAATTTAAAAGTCTACACAGTTCCAGCCTAACCTAACCAGTTAGATCGGGATATCTTAGCTTAGTTACTACGACCAACTGTGAGAAAAGACCAGGAATTTTTAAAATAGCTCCATTATTTAAAAAGTATGCATCATTAGAAGCCCAAAAACTTTGTAGAGGTTCATTAATTTAAAAGTCTACATCATTAGAAGTTCAATAAGTTTTTAAAGGATCAGTTCAATATATTTACCATTTTGATAGACCTAACTAAACTTATTTCTTATCTTTTAAATAGTTATAGCCCTGAGGGTTCCAGGCTAGTCCTCCCCTCCACTTGATTTGACATATACAGGGTGTTAAAGTAACTTCGTGCCATAGCTTAGTGGTAGGTTGAGTATCGATAAAGGAACCCAGGAAAAAAAAAAAAACACAAAAATCAAAACGCAAAAAAAATATTGCTAGATCAACCTAATTTAGTACCTCCGAGTACTAACTTAAAATAGCAATCGTTTAGAATTAAAATTATTTTATTTGACGGTTCTAAAAAGTACAAGGAGACTAATTTTTTTTGTTTAATTAAATTTTTTGTTTACGTTTTTTTTTTTTTATTTTTTTTTTCCTGGGTTCTTTTATCGATACTGAACCTACCCCTTAGCTATGGCACGCAGTTACTTTAACACCCTGTATAATATATAATTAATAATTAATCATTTCTTTATAATTTCTTTATTGGCATAAATAATTTTAACAGCATAGTGAGGCCCTGACTCCTGCGCTAGGTATAACACCTGTGTTACAAGAGCCAGTGTCTTCTCCCAATTACATAGGTCGAATTTTTATGCAATAGGAATCTAAAACACACAAATTAATATAGGTCATAATAAAAATGGAAATTAAATTGAAAATAAAAAAGAAAATTATAAGTAAACATATAAAAAATTCCTTACGTGGAGTAATTTATAAGTGTTTGATGTATAGTGTATATATATACTGTCAGCTGTGAAGCTACCTTTTATTATATAAATAAATAAATAAATATGGTGTGTAGTGTTTGTGGTGTGTGAGTGTGTAATGTAGGTATGTGGTGTGTGATGTAATAGAGACGTGTGTTTGTGTGGGATGTGTGAATTATTTTATTTGTACCTATTTTAGAAGGAGTTCGGTTTGCTTATAGTCATGAGTTAGTAGCCATGATTTAACCTTACTTTTAGCTTCCTTCATTGTGAGTGGATTTATATTAAGCTCTTTGTTTGTCCTATTATACAAAAAAATTGATAAATACTTGTGTTGCTTTCTAGCTGATGCAGTTTAATAATAGAAAGATATAAGATATTATGTCATTAGGATTACATGATATTCTTAATTTATATCTTCAGGCTTAATGTCTGACCAGACTAGCGTTATTGACGCCGTTCAAAGTGAGTCTTGGAATTACTAAACATGAAAAAAAAAAAAAAAAAAAAAAAAAATCACAGTGATCGGGAAAAGATTTAATTCAGGCGCACGTAAGTTCCTCTGCTTGCTTTGAGCGATAAGAACGTTCATCTGGCCACCACCTTAAACTAACATACATAAATAAACCTTGATCGACTCTTGCGTCTCTCTCGGGACCTGCAAGTGAAGGACGTCTGGCATCACCTGTCTCTTTCTAACAATCTTCTCCAAGTCATAACTTTCAAGTAATCATTTCTTTAGTCGAGGTCTCTTTAACATACTCACAAAAAGTTTTCAAAGAAGTAAACTTTGTTGCCTGAACAGAGGAAGTTTCAACTCTTAAATTCATACAGAAACGATGAAATAGAATTTCATGATAAAAAGTAAATATTACACAGCTTTTTCAAATGCACCAATATTAAATATTCATACGTTTTTAATGTGTATTCCATGTCAAATTTTCCGAAAATCGTTTCCAAATTATCCGATAAAGGCAAAAGTCGTTTTTCAGGTAAAATATTAAACGCATTTTCCGCGCAGTCGCCTTCATAAGCTTTATTAATGCTTTTCGATACAGAGTGAAATTCAATACATAATTTATCGATGGCTACACGTATTTGCGAACAGGTTTTACCTTATGTGTTAATATCGTTAATATAAAGGGTTCCAATAATGCACCAATATGTTGTATTAAACAAAAACACGTCGACGGAACCCTCACACTCAAAGCAAATTGCACCCAAGCGTTAAATGGTTCCGAGCTTCACGTTTTCACAAGAAAATATGTTTTACAAAACGCTCGACGGTGTTTTTTTTAAAAGAATAATCTCCACGCGACGGATACAAATTCTTTTGAATGTTTATTCTTTATAAGGGCACGAAGTTAGACTCGTTTGTAAAACTAGTTTAGCTTTAGACTTTGCTTTAGCTTGCAACTAGGATAAGACTTACATGATCCTGAAATGTCGTGAAAATCTCTTCGTCGTGGCTTTTTCCGGAAAAGTAGATGGATTTTGTGAGTCCCAAATATATTATACGATACCGTCACTGGTCATATTACCTATAAGCATAAGTAGTAACAGACCGGTAGTAGGTTCAGGAAAAATACGGTATTATGTCACATTGAGACCAAATTGAGACCAGAAAACCTTATTTTCCCTCTCCTACGTGTAAACTACAATCTATGTAAGGGATCGCCGAAAATAATATTTTCAATGCAAACACAATGAGGCCTTTGTACGAGGAGGACGTGGTCTTTGTAAGGAGCACATACGTTGAGCTGTTGTGCGAAAATACTTGTGTGGCCGTGCATGCCCCAATTCCATTAATAGAACGCTCCTATTCCGTTATACCGTCCTGGTACCTCGTGATGGATAGGAAGACTTGGATTTAATTACTTGACACGACGAGGTAGACTCAAAGCTATCTTGTAGGAAAGCCGCGCCGTATTTCTTTAATTGACATGGCTCCAAATCCCAGGTGTTTGTATGAAATTGAAATGTAATAAATGGATCTGCGTCTACGTCTGTGTACCAAGTTGTCTCGGGCTCGGCGAACAATGGATGAATATGTATTCAGAGCGGTATGAAACTCTCATTGTTAGTCAATCCGTACTTTGCTGAATCAATAATGTAGCAAGTTCTGTGGAGTCTCGAGTAATTCCTCTCTGTGCTGGATGGCTGAAATCTTCGTTTATTATAGATTGGAAAGAAGATTACTTACATATTGATAAAAACAATCGTCTTATGTTTTTAATCGACTTCCAAAAAGGAGGAGGTTATAATTATTATATTTGTCTGTATGTTTTTTTTTATTTTATTTATTTATGTTTACGGATTTCTCCGACCGATTTTGGAAATTATTTTTTTATTTGAAAGGGTATGCTCTCGAGGTGGTCCCATCGTAACCAACTTGATGAGGATATCTCATGGAAATCGAGGGAAATCCTCACATTTTATAGGCACACCTATAGTGATTTGGGTATTTTTTTATTGTAACTCAAGCATTTGCACTCGGATAGCACCATCTGGTTTAGTGGAACTGATGATGAAGACCACAGATGGCCACCGGAACTACTTAATAATAACTATTTCACGGGTTGCGATTCCATTAGGCACTTTAATATGGTTGCAAAGCAATTTATGGTCGTCACAATGAATTATGGTGAAGTCACCATCAGGTTCAGTTCTCCTGTTTCTTACCAGGAGAACTCCTCAACAATTAACGTCCCTGCATCGGGATAAGCAATATCTTGTAAAAGGTGATGAGCAGTTGACATTAGATTGTTGTAACTTAAATAAGTCAGCCCGCCTGCCAAGCGTGGCGATTATGGCAAACCCCCTCCCCTTTGGGGGAGCCAATCTCCAGCAGTGGACGCCTTTCAGCTGAAATGATGATGAACTTAGATAAATTACAAACTGACCCACTACAAAGTGAAAAAATTATAAAACACAGATCGAAAGACACCGACACCGAAATTAAAGTTATTTTTCACTTTGTAGTGTTTTCTTGAAAGTCGGTAAAAAAAAATTCTATTCACATTACTGGTGTAGGAGAGTAAATGGAATTTGATTTAGATTTTAAGACATTTTAAATTAATCGGCTTCTATTATTTTGGCTTGGTACTCATAGTACTCCAATCCGCCTGCCTGATGAGGATGACTCCATAGTACTTAAAAATAGGTACCTATTTTATAAATCAAAACTTCGGTTTCTTTCTAATATGCTGATGTTGAAAGGACTTTCCTATAAATTAAAAACTATCGGACATAAGTTACCAATGCCACATAGATTACGATGTAATCGTGTAAAACGTGACAGTTTTCTAACGTGTCATCTTGCTCCCGATACCATAAAACAAAGAAGCTGAAAATTTCCCTAAAGTAGTAAAATATACAATAACTGTCACACTCTATCGCTACAGTTATTTTAGAGGCAACAGCTCCGATAACACCATAAACGGTTTTTATATTTTATACAGTTTTCCGATGCGTTACTCTAGAGAATATCTCTATGGACGAATAGAGATGGGCCAAAAAAGCTATTCGGTATCGCGTGACACCACTATATGGAGTTGCGAACAAATTCGCGAATGATTTATGTTAACAACCGATAGGTTATAGAGATATCAAAGGAAAGTTGTCTCCCAAACAAAAAATATATTAAACTCGTTTGAAATATGTCCGACAGATAAAATATTTCACCGATGAAGTATTATAGTTTAATATATATAAATTTTATGCATTTTTTTTATATAATGACCTGGTGCTGGGACGTTTTAGCCAATTCGATCTATTTTTTATTTTTCTTAATAATATTTTAATGGCCTGGTTGCTGGGACCTTTTAGCCAAGTCTCTATTTAGTTATAGAACTTGTATATTGATGAAATGAATTATGATCAATGCATGATGATCTATTGCCCCGCCCTTGAGTTTCAGTAAAGATGTGGTGGCACTTTACTGAGACCTCACGCGGACTTTTACAGAGAACTTGAAGCAAAGTTGTACTGTTTTGTTTCATTTGCCTACACTAATGCACGTTCACAAACACTAATCCACCATTATTAAACATTAATATTCGGCTAAACACAAATTTCGGAAAATAAAACAAAACTGCTGAACATGACGCTTCACTTTCCCGCCAAGAACCCATTCGATCTATTGATTTCAAATTGAAACCAGTGATGAGACTTGCCGTTACGTTTCTTTGACTCATTATTTCATAGAAATCTTTGCAATTATAGATTGAAGAATAAATAACATTCAGTAGGATTAATTACGCAATTTTTTCTTAACAATCAACAAGAATTAAAAAATGAAACCAGCCATCTCTATCGCGGTACCAGGAAAATATAAGTGCGAAGAGAAAATCCGATAACATCGTGGCGCGTATTGTCTACCGCTTATTGTCTTTTGGCCCGCATTCGAGTCTTTTGTTATTCTTCCCTACAGCTCTCTAAGCTTACTGTAATCAACATATTTCAGGTTTTTCGGCTAATAGTTTCATTAAGATCTTCTTTGTTATTGAATTGAACGGGATTTTAGAAAATAGGCGACATTTTTTTATTTAAATTGAATGGGGGATTTTCTTCTGCCGGCGGGCATTAGTCGTAGCGTTTTGAATAAGTCTCTGGTAAAAGTGTATTGCCCATTCACGGAATAAAATTGCCTTTTAAAAACCTATCTCTTAAAAAAAAGATTTTTTATGTGTTTATCCTTGTATTCAAAATTGTTTTACGTGAAACGTAGACCTATATAAAAAAGGAAACAATAGCAAAACGAAACGGTATTCGAATTTGAAGCTTCAATTGTTTTTTTAGTTATTGGTTGGAACTCGCGATTGAGCTCGTTGGAAAATTCGTCAAAAATAAAAACCGACCGACCAAGTTCCAGTCAGACTCTCACACGAAGGATTCCGTAGCAACGTACAATACTTACCAAATTCGCCGAAAATAACACGTCCCTTCAATTTTAAACTTTACTTTATTTTTATTATCTGTTGTTATAGCGGCAATAGAAATACACAATCTTTAAAAAATTCAACTGTCTATCTATTACGGTTCATGAGATACAGCCCGCTGACAGACAGATAGATGGACGGATGGACAGCGGAGGCTTAGTAATAGGTTTCCGTTTGGCACCTTTCGGGTACGGAACCCTAAAAACTGTCGTCCGTAAATCTCACCGGGCACGTTTAACACTCACTCGGTGTTCTAGGTGCACATACTTTCAAAGTTATTTTTCATGTAAACGAGAGGCGGCATAAACCGTATAAAGGTGCCTATATTTTATGCGGGCCGGGTGTTTTTTGCTCGGGACAATAGTGTAAAAAAGATAAAAACCTTTGAACGACCGGCACATGTTTATATGTTAAAAGATTTTTTTTTAATATACCCACGAAATAAACGGGCTCGCGAATTTATCGGGCTATTCCGTGTTCATATTTCCTGTTGAATGAGGTTTATGAATGTTGTTCATAATATATTTAATTCTTTGAAGCCCGCTTGCGTCTGACCAGGATAACAGCTTTTATATATTTTTGGAGATCCACACCATGAATGAAGAATTCAAACATAAAATGTTCTTTATCTGTTTTCTGGCAGGTGGTTTTTAAAAAATATTTTTTATTTAAGATTGCATGAATTCAAGACAGTGTTTAATTAGTAATATTAAGAGTTTCTTTTTGTAAATATTTAAATAATATACAAGGTTAAATTAAATAATGAAAAAAAAATGTTATAGATTTTGAGTACTTAATAAATTTTTTTCCTAATATTAAAACAATTAAGGCTTCTACATACCGGGGTGACTTGTCGCGCGACGCGACGCGACACAAAGGCACCGCTCGTCCCGCGACACACGGGGCCTTTGTGCCGTGTCGCGTCGCGCGACCAGTCGCGCTGGTATGTAGAAGCCTTTAGTAGGCCCCAAATACTTTGAGGTTGATTTAGCAAATAAGAACAATTTATAGTATGCGTTACCTTAGCGTGACTAGCCTAAACCAATATTTATGTTCGTGATATTATTTGACTCAAGTTGAAGCAGCCTATTTCTATTTATACCCAAGTTTCTTAAAGTTACATAATTTTCCTTTTGTAACTGTTGTGTGACATCTACATGCAATGATTGATTAATATTGGGCTCGCGACAATATTGACGCACACAAAACGTATTTTCTTTTTAACACGCTTATATTACGTTCAGCAGGCAAAGTAGAACAATTTCTATGAAATTTCATGCAAATTATCTACATGCATGTCGATTCTGTAACCATCTCACCGTGAAAACATAAGTGAAGTGAGCTTGGAGTGAACTGTCAGTGTTATCCCACCTGATGCTAGGGTTGGCCAATTATTACATTTTACAATCATAATCGAGGTTTTAATAATATTTTTTATGCAAATTCTGTTGATTATTTTATATTATTTCAAACCTAGTATTTAAATGTCTAAACATAGTAATGTTTAAGAACTAGTCTAGGAAAAAATTAAAATAAAACAATATTTAGTTACTACTACTAATTAGTAATGTTTAGACACTAAAATACTAGCTTAAAAAATAATAACCAACAGATTTAGCATAAAAAATATTATTGAAATCTCGATTATGATTGTAAATGTAATGCTTGGTCAATCGCTAAAATACTAGCTTTAAAATATTATAAAATGATCAACAGATTTAGCATAAAAAATAATTATTAAAATCTCGATTATGATTGTAAATGTAATGCTTGGTCAATCCCTAGCATTAGTGGGATGACACTGACAGTTCACTTCACGCAAAATGTCACGGTGAGAAATTTGCGAAATAGCACTACAGAATCGCGGCTCACCGTCGCTTCGCGCCCGTCTGCGGGAGCTTTCAATTGTACCTAACAAATAATTAAATCAAATCTTGGTCGTGTCAATGTAGTAAAGTTAAATTTAACCTACTTCTAAATTGTCGTATCGAAATGAAACTGTGTGTAGCGGCATCAACATCGCCACATGCGAACTACGCGTCACACTGACGTCACGCAAAATCATGCATCGCGCAAGCAGAGTTTTTTATTTTTGATATGTTTGGTTTTGACCTTAGTCTAGGGCAGAGGTTTACCGCGCAACTAGTTGTAACAAGTCTACTGCAACTATTAAAAAAAAAGGGAAAGTAGACTAGTCAACTATATAATTAAGAAGAATTTTAAAAAATACAGAAAAAATAATTAAAAAAGGTAAGGGAGGTTATAAAAAGATGGTACAAACGGTGTCCAGGTTCGATACGTCCTTTCCAGGCCTTGTCAGCTCTGAAGCATCCAGATCCGCTTCCAGTTATTTCGGTAGGTTCAACAGGCAGTGTAGAAGTCGCCAGGCCTCGTTAGCTTAGAGGCCTGAAGATCCGCTTCCCAGTATCACTGCCAGTCCAGTCCAGGTCTCATAAATAGTGGATGGTCCTCTTGGCAAGTATGTAGTTCCGAGAAGACTGAGTATGTTGCAAGACTTTTGTAGAGATGATTCCTTGAGCGCTACCAGATCAGATCTGTCCCGGGAATGTGTCAGAAATCCCTTTTATATCCGAGTCTCGGGTGTTTTTTTCACATCATCTGTTTTTTCTGTTCTTTACAGAATTTAATTTCAAATTCAGTGTTCGAAAAGGCCAGACATATTCGTACCACATATTCGTACCAAAACCTCTTTGATGAATTTTGAGAGCGTTTCAATTATAATATTATACAGCAAACAATTATAATTATCTATAAAATACAATATTTGAGCTAAACATATTGAAAAAAAGAATTTAAATTATATAAATCAAAAGTAACCTTCATGGACTAAGCCAGTAAGAAAACTATGAGAGAAAATTAGAAGAAAAAGTAATGACAGCTTGACAGCCTGACGTAAGTTTCATAACATTGAAAAATATGAAAATTAAAGAAAACTAATCGTTTTAGAACGATTCGCAAAATAATAATGCAAAACCAATAGAAGAGTATAATACATAATATTAATGAATGCAAAGTGTAAGTATATGATGTATGATGTAGTGTCTGTAGTATGTAGATACTATATAGTTTAAAGGGTTATTTTTAAAACGTCAATAACCTCTTAAGGGGTCATTGTACTCATCATTATGAACAACTTTTACAATGGGACCAAACCTGAAATCGCGAAAAAAAATCAGCTGTTCCGTACTATACAATATGTAACAAAAACCCTGTTGTTCCTTCTACCTACGTTTTAAGAATCGGTATACATACGTAATAAAGCAAGTCATTTATAAAAACTGTTCAACAAAAATAATTAAAATAAATATTGAATTATTAATAATTGTAATGTTTAACTGATTTCTTACCTCTTTAGTTCTTTGATTTTGACTTCTAGACTAGCCAATACTGATTTTTTTTAAATTATAACTCCACCAATGTTGCGCTTGTAGGTTAATGTATACGTCCCTAAAAGGAACAACAGGGTTTTTGTTACATACTGTATTTATGTTCGAATAATTCTTTAAAATGTAGGGATCAGCTGATTTTTTTTCGCGATTTCAGGTTTGGCCCCATAGTAAAAGTTGTTCATAATGATGAGTACAATGACCCCTTAAGAGGTTATTGACGTTTTAAAAATAACCCTGTATATATTATCATATCATCCCGACATCAACCGACGGGCAGTTGCCCACCAGACACAAAACCCGTCTGGTCGGAGGATCCTCCCTTTTCTATGAGTGAACTTTACACCCTGTTCCCCATACCTCTAAATATGTAATAAGTAGTTCGGATAACAATACTATAATTTGGTATCTTGGAGCTGATCTGATGATGTAGCCAGGAGGTGGATAGTGAAAGTCTTCAGTGGCTACTAGTAAACCCCTCGATTTTGGTGGGGTAATATTATGATTCGTTTTATGAGTCCAATATATTGCACTAGGTGTTGAGGGTATGATGGTGGAGCCTGGAAGTTGAATTGTTTTATAATGTTCTGTGCGTGGTAAAAGCGTGTTTTTTAATTCTTTTTAGGGTTCCGTACCAAAATGGTAAAAAAGAACCCTCATGGTGAGACTAAATCTGTCTGTCTGTCTATCTGTCACACCTGGATATCTAAAGAACTACCAACGCTATCAACTTGAACTTTAGAATAGTTTTAGATGACTTTTGCTCAACTATTTTGCAAACAAGTAAGAAATTAAAAAATATATATCTTTTCTGCAAAAGGGACTGAACGGGGATCTTAAAAATTTGAAGTGGGGCTACTACAGTATGTGAAAGAGTATGTTCTTTCATATGAAAGAACGCTGTTTGCACATTCTCAAACATTTTTTTTTAGGCTGCATAGTTTCCGACATTTGATGAAAAATTTAAAAAAAATACTGTTCGCCGTTAACCCCCTTATCTCCGAAGTTTGCATAGATCAAAATCTGAAGTTATTTAAAGATTTCAGGAAAAATAAAACGATGTCTCTAAATAGCACAGTTTTTCAGAAATCATCAACATCATATATACGTATGGAACCCTCGGTGCGAGTCCGACTCGCTCTTGACCAGTTTTTTTTTTCTTCAAAATGACTCATGATGATCATAAAAAAGCGTTCCCTGTCCACAGTGACCAACATAAGTTAATAAATTGCCATATATATAATATATACAACATTAGTTTTTGTTTATACTAAACCTCTTAAGGGGTCATTGTATTCATCATTATGAACAACTTTTACTATGGGACCAAAGTTGAAATCGCGAAAAAAATATCAGCTGTTCCCTACATTTTGACGAGTTCAGCGAACTTAAATGTAGGGAACAGCTGATTTTTTTTTCGCGATTTCAAGGTTGGTCCCATAGTAAAAGTTGTTCATAATGATGAGTACAATGACCCCTTAAGAGGTTTAGTATAAACAAAAACTAATGTTGTATATATACGCGCCTTTTACCGGGCACATTGCACGAGAAAAATGTGTAAAAAGAAAAAAGAAAGAATGAGTATTCGTTTATTTGCGGTAAACATGACGCAGAGAAAGAACATAGATACAAAAAGAACAAGTAGGGGGAAAATATGCGTCACATCCACGTAAAACGTCCACCGCTCAGCATAATTCGAGGCAGAGCCCCAGTGCTGGTTTTCTGGTGTACCTACATAAACCAAAGTTTTAAATGATAATATTCTGTTTTCAGTTCCTTTTTCCGTGGATTTCAGCTAATATCTCTTGTCCATTTAGGATATCTTATATCTTGAATACTGATGCGAACCGTCAGTTCTGTTTACATTTTGTATTGTAATCTCCTCTCTCATTATGTTGTCCTACGACATTCTATCCACATATCCGACCCACATTGCCCTTTCGTTTACTGACTGACCTTTTCTTTAAACCGCGCGTGACGTCGCGCATTTTTTGTGCGCTCGTATTTCGTACGCGTTAATTTTATTTTGAAGTAATATATTTTCTTCTGACCCATATGTTCCTGGTAGTAGGCACGGAATCTTTACCCGGTTTGTGTCTTACTCGCGTTTTGCTCTCAGTGGCCAACATATCTATTTCTTAGATACTTCGTCGTTTGTTTGGGTTTTAAACTTGTCAAGTTTGCAGTTTTTATTCAATGCTTAAAAAAAAATTTAAATCAATTTCACCCTAGTAAAACCACCGACTCCAAAATCCATGTGGCAAAATTCTGAAACCACAATTTAATCAAAATCTGCACTAAGAAGTTCCACACAAGAACTACACGATAATATACAGAAATGTGTCTCCAGTCTCGGTTAGTTAACCATTTGAGCGCTAAGTGGATGCATTGCGGTAGATAAACGAAGCAAATTACCCCATTGTCACCTATTTACCTGCAGACTAAGACAATAGTGGCATGTCGACGGAAATTCGGTTTCAGCACGATCTGGGAGATGAGACAAACAGACTCTCACTAACGACCCTTTGGAACACTTTGGGAGTTGAATTTGCCACGCTGACGCCATGCACACGCCACGCAGCCGGTTCTACCGAATTCCGTAGATTCTGTCTGGTTCTGCCTGGTCTGCTCGGGCCTTAAGCGTGATAACAAACTACTGGGTACGTACATATAAGTGATGTCGCGCTAAAAAGTCGCAGCGTTTACAGCCACGCAATATATGGCGCGGTTAATTCGTGCGAACGTATTTTATAGAAATACTGCCTACGCATGTCGGTTTTATTTTGCTACATTCGGTGAATTTTGTAGCTGCTATTTCTGAGCTGATAATAAGAAAAAGAGTACTTTGCAGCAGAACTATTGCCCTGCTTTATCGTTGGCAAAAATACCTTACGATAAAATATTAATCCATCATACTTTACCTTTGCCTAGATTTTTTTTAAATTTAGCATGGGTTTTCTTCTTGACCCTAGTCTAGGGCAGAGGTGACAGAGACAAAGTCGACGATGGAGTGAGCTTACCCAGAAGATGCATGTTTACTCTATCTTTGAAGAGATTAGGGTTGTATGCGTTACGGAAACACAGACGCAGGTAGACGAGAGTTCCACTCTTTTGCTGTGCGCATTATAAAAGACATTTGGAAACGCTTAGTGCGAATTGGTGGAATAGCAACAAGGAAGGGATGGTAGCCTGCATTGCGTCTAATGTCCCATAATAGAAGGGGCCGGTGGAATGAGGTCGTGGAGTTCTTGAGCACACTCACCGAAGTACAATCTGTAGAAGACCGACAAGCAGGCAACCTTGCGGCATTTAGCTACATTCGGTGAATTTTGTAGCTTATTGCCAGCTATTACTAAAAATTCTGAGCTGGTAGTAAGAAAAAGAGTACCTACTTGGCAGCAGAACGAAGGCCCGCCCTGCTTTATCGTTGGCAAAAATATCTTACGATAAAACATTAATTCATCATACTTACCTCTGCCTAGAAATGATACTCGAAACCTCATCCAGTTATCGCGGTACAAAGTGACTTGATGGAATCTCTACGTTTACGTACATCCCTAACTCGGTACTTACTAAATAAAAAAACACCTGAAAATAATGAGTGTTTTCCAGAGAAGCCCCGCAATGCGCTTCAATAACGGCCGACATAAGGCCTGCGCCCACTACTAGCACGGCACGGCCACGGGATTTTTATGCGATGAATGTGAATATAACTTAAAAGTATGATAATAAGATTGAAATTTCAGTGACGCGGCATGCCTAAGCATACCGCATGCAGCTTTGTTTTTGCACCTACGATGATTATTGAAATTGAAATTTTATTTTCTTACTATTAAGAGTCTACAATACCTCAAATTGCACGATCCTCCGTTATATCGAAAATACTGCAGCAATAATTTTAAAATAAATAGGTATACTTATGGTAAAGCTGAGGATTAATATTAAGTAGGTATGTTTGACGAAAACACGATTCCATAAAATTTTCTCGACAGGAAAAAATTACAAAGTTACCTCCAAACCGAACAATATACCGCTAGTATTACAAAAATACTATAAATTAGGTCATGAAAATTTACATAATTATTGAACTAAATATAAAGCAGCTACTATGTTTTTTCTTTTCATTACCCTTATTTTCACCGTGAATAAAAATTACCTTAACTATCAGCGCCTTGGAGCCTTCTCACTGCCACCCTGTCTCGCTTGCTCGCGTGTCAGCAAGCAGATGTGTGCGAGTAAGATACAGAGTGAGGTGGCGCTGAAGTATTATGGACTCCCTATTCGTCACATAAAAATCCCTTGCCGTGCCTAGCCGCCAGTGGGCAAACCGCATGGCAGTTTTCCACAAAAAAAAGCGTATAAAATATAAAATACATACGCAAGGCAAAGTTTTCCCTTTTCACAGCATTAAAATTCACGTACCTATTCATTGTGTGGTGAAGCCAAATCGAGCATAAAATTGTTGTTCGGAATTTATTAGCTATTGCCACAATATACGGTTCAGTTCTTTGATTATATAGCGTGTCCTTTGACGGGTTTTCGCTTTTACTTCAGTCGTGCGTCGAACGACGTTTGGTTAATGTGAAAATTGCTTCTACAACGTGTTTTTTTTGATATCCCATAACTCTAGGGTATGATGATGAGGCCATATCAAAGAATCAACTGGCATATGAGTTATGTTCCAATCCTTCGTTATTTTTTTTTTTTCATTTTTCATACAAAATAATTCGGCAAAGTCACGATTATTAATGTAAAACACCCTTACGTGAAATATGACAACGTCGACAAGGTAGCTTTCCCTTCACTAGCTGCCGCCGGGAAGCCCCGATACCAACATACCTACATATTTTATTTTACTATTTATTTTACTACACTACTGCGAAGTTTGGCAACCTCGCAAAAGTAAAGATTCGTCATACTGGTGACAATTTTTGACCTAATTTAATTATGATTGATGATATCTCCGAAACGATGCATTTTTGGACCACCTATTCTAGGAGTTTTAGTATTATTTTTACCTACAGAATATAACCCTAGAGTTATGGGATATCAAAAAAAACAGGTTGTATTATAATGGTAGATAAATAACCGGATTTTAGACATTATTTTGTAAACGAAATTGATGACGAGAAAAACCTTAAGGGGCCGTGTACGAAATCGACTGATTTTGGTCAATTTTGTTCATTGTTTGTGAGAATGGGAAAAAGAATTTAAACAAAATTATTTGTGACTTGAAAAGCCAAATTCTTTGTTTTACGTGTGGCTGGAAGGGATTAGGATTCCTTTTGATTTTGAACATTACAAAATATCATCAACATTATGGTCTACGTGCACGTGACTGGATCACTTTTTTCCACTTTGATACGAAATATAGCAGAAAAATAATGTTGAATATACCTTTTTTTTGTAAACCCAGTCAAAAATGTATTTTTTCCTATTATTGTAGCAAATCATTTCGAGAAAAAAACATTAGTCTTCAGCTATCCTTGAAATAAAATCAACATTTTATTTTATGATAATACATTATCTTCGTCCGTGTGGTGCCTTAAAGATGGACTTAAAGAATAGCACTAACCCATTTCTTCC
Organism: Tiliacea aurago; assembly: GCA_948098905.1. Lineage (NCBI taxonomy): Eukaryota > Metazoa > Arthropoda > Insecta > Lepidoptera > Noctuidae > Tiliacea > Tiliacea aurago. The sequence goes on from OX402596.1 coordinate 20,384,016, forward strand.
CGTGGGTGTCGTAAAAGGTGTTTAAGGGACTCATTGCTAGAGAATGGGCAGCAGCATTCTCTCTGCATTTTAACACCATACTGCAATCGCCAACCCGCCTGCCAAGCGTGGCGATTATGGCGACCCCCCCCCCCCCTTTGGGGTTGGCCTATGTCCAGCAGTGAACGTCTTTCAATTGAAATGATGATGATGACATTATCTGCATCAAGTAAATCTAAGGCAAAATAAACTTCTTAATATTATCGAGAGCGTAAAAGTGATGAAACAATGTATTAACTGGTGCTATGACTGATACGAATGGGGTAGCGCCACGAAAACTGTACTTTTAAAGTTACACATAAGTCTGTGTAACTTTAAATGTACAGTTTTCGTGTTTCAATTATTTCTAGCTTTTTCACAATTAGATAAAAAACTATCAAAACAGGGTTTTTTTCGTGCACGGAGCCTTAAGATCATTCCGAAAAGTAGCGGTTCTCAAAATTACAGAGAAAGAGAGACCAACTTTGTCAAGACTTTACGATTTTTCGTTACTGTAACTAGGTATAGGTATGTGTAAGCTAATAGAATCTTAGTATCGTACGTTGCATAAAGACGGAATGCAGTACTTCGTACATGAAATCTGCATGACACGCGGCGCGCTTCACAACACAAACGCGCGTCTCGCATCTTTAGACGTCTCATCTGTATAAAGCCCTAAGCTATTTTACCACGCAGTATTTGAAGTTAATATCGCACCTATCCTAGATTACATTTACAAATTCAATTCGGTTCAAAAGCGAAAAGAAAACGACTATGGTAATATTTGAAAAGTCCTTTGTTGAAAGAAAAACCGGCCAAAATCTCGTTTGTTGTATGGGAGCCCCCCTTAAATATTTGTTTTATTTTAATTAATTTATTTATTTTTAAAGGTAATATATAACTAAATATTCTGTGAATATTTCAAGAGTCTTGCCATCTGCGTGTTGCCATTATCAATATAGAGCAAAAACGAGCAAAAAAATCACGTTTGTTGTATGGGAGCCCCCTTAAATATTTATTTTATTCTGTTTTTTTAGTATTTGTTGTTACAGCGAAATAGTGTATGCATGAGATAGACAGACAGACCCTTTGGGTACGGAACCCTAAAAATCCTGACTCAAAAATATATTTTTTAGACAAAACCGAAAAAATACACCTGAAATGTAGAAACTAGGTATTTTAAGACTAGTCTATAAGTTCGAAATCGTCCCCCATTTTGTCCAACACAATTTTCTCTCAACATTCAAATAGAAACTAATATAAATTCTGTTTCGAAACGTTTCTTTACGGAACCATTCCTTAATCCGAGACCCGAATAACTTTAGCAGCCGACAGATTTAAGGATTAATAAAAAAGTAAATATACTCTGCCTGTTTCAATTTTACTAAATTAAGTCTGAGCTGGGAGATAACGAGATTCAGGCAATAGTGGCAGCTGGCAGTACTTGTTTAATTATTAAATCTCTTTTAATTAAATATGGTTTGAAATCGTTTCGATGCAATCTTTAGTTTAAATTAAACGGGGGACTGTTTGTGTAACTGTAGATGATATTTATTTCTCTTTGGTTGGATTGTGAAATGATTTCCGGAAGATAATTGGAGTGGTTTTTACGAAAGAAAACGAGCCTCAATCCATTTTCTTTATGAATAAGTGTTCTAATCTTTCGATGTATTTCTTATTATGTATTATTATTTCCTGTATTTCATTATGTAATTTAATTACACATACATTATTATTTTTAATATTAGAATATACTAACAAAAAATATAAAACCGGCCAAGTGCGAGTCGGACTCGCGCACGAAGGGTTCCGTACGATTATCTATAAAAATGAAAAAAAAAACACGTTTGTTGTATGGGAGCCCCCTTACATATTTGTTTTATTTTAATTTAATTATTTATTTTTAAAGTGAATATATAACTAAATATTCTGTGAATATTTCAAGCGTCTACCTGTTGCTGTTATCAATATAGAGTAAATAAGAGCAAAATCAAGTTTGTTGTATGGGAGCCCCCTTAAATATTTATTTTATTCTGTTTTTAGTATTTTTTGTTGTAGCGGCAACAGAAATACATCATCTGTGAAAATTGCAACTGTCTAACTATCACGGTTCATGAGATACAGCCTGGTGACAGACAGACAGGCGGCGGAGCCTTAGTAATAGGGTTCCCGTTTTACCCTTTGGGTACGGAACCCTAAAAACATTTAAAAATATAATTTATTATTTTTCGTCTTTGACAAATCTCGGAACCCACGGGTCCCGGACCTTTGGAAGGCGTACGAGGGGCCTAAGCCAACTCGCAGAGGCCCGTTAGACGTTTTAATGAAATGCGGCACATTATTATTATTATTATTGTATGTATTTATTTCACTGAATTGTTGATTCACATAAACTCGTAGCATTGAATAGGTTCCTACGTACGTACCTAACGAACCAGAATTCTGTACTTGTATCTCGTGCCGATAATAAAATAAAAAGTAACATAGTTTATCAAAACAAATAATAATCCACTTGCAGTAAATAATAACCAATGCTGAATGTGGTGAGCAATTTCCTGGAACTTATAAAGTGCAATAACTGTGAGCAATTAGGTACAGTTTCCCGCTATTTGGTCTTATTTATTTCCACAGTATCCTTTCACAATATTAATGCTTTAATAAACTTTATTTTCTCGGTATTCTTTTGTTTCTTTTTGGATAAAAAAATAAAAGAAACATCGTATCATCTGTTTATCGTCTCGCGTAAAAGATTACTGGGGAAACATATCACGTAAAAGATAACTAGTCTTGGGCAACTGGCTTGTGTCATGTTTTTTTATTTTTTATTTAAGATTTGTAAACAGGGCTTCCCTTAGTTAGGTATAGTAGGTACTTTAAACGAAAGGTTTTTTTAAAAACCATTATCATTCATCATTTCAGCCGAAAGACTGCTGGACATAGGCCTCCCTCAAATGGGGGTTTTGCCATAATCGCCATGCTTGGCAAGCGGGTTGGCGATCGCAGTATGATGTTAAAATGAGAGAACGCTGCTGCCCAATCTCTAGGAAGTCTCTTAGTCGCCTTTTACGACACCCACGGGAAGAAATAGGATGGTGCTATTCTCTATGTCCGGCACCACGCACTTATTATATATAATTTTTTTTATAAAGTAGGTAATAAGTATGTACCTACTATTTTGCAATAAGCCAAAAGTATTTTCCACAAAAATCAGCCTCAACTCCCAACACAAAAGACTGCCAATAAATGTAATACTCACAGTCACACACCTATCGGTCTTAATATTCAACGAGTGGTCGCAGCAATAACAATGTCAAATACCGTCGGTAAGGGGTCGGTCACCGCTGGCCGAGGTCCAATTGTTAAGACCCTCGTCTTCCTCTGTAGTCCTGGTGTTCTCATTACCGACGCCGCGTTAGCTGAGTTTTACTGCGATGGTTCAAAGACATTTGGACAAGTCAGACTGTAGAATTGTTAGTGCAGTTCTTAATGACTGCAGTTACTTTAATTTTAAGACTGATGAATTTAGTATGGGCAAAAGATTTGACTGAAAACTGTCAACTAAGCAACAATATTTTAGGTTTTTAGGATATTAAAGCTAATCTACAAAATAAGACAATATCTACAAGCTAAGTTAATTAAGAAAGTTATTAGAATTGTCCGTCCAAGTCCACTGGCTTCATTATCAAATCAAATATAAGTTTATTGTACAAATAGAAACACATACAATTAGTCATACACTAAACATAATTGTACAAGTTCTGGTCAAGAACCAGGTTGAACAGCTGGCTCCTGAACGAAGTATATATATATTTTTTTTTTTCAGAAATATTTAATACATTTAATTACGAGTTTAATTTCAGTAAACACTTACATGTAACGTAACACACAGAAAATCTCTGAATTTATGTTAACAAACCCAAACTCACGTTCCAAAAAGTAGTTTAAAACGCAATAGTCATTAATTCGACAAAAGACATTAAAATGGACGCGCAGTTTAATTTTATTCGCAATAAAACAATTTGGAGTCGTATGCAGCGTCAGTACCGGGACAATTGGGTCGAGAAACAACGCTCAATGCTTGGCGGCAGTTCATTACGAGACATGCAGAAAAGATTATTTGCTTGGCAATTTTAACTTATTTATTTTTTGGCAGCTGTATTTATGGTAGAAGAATTTGGTGATCATTACTTCTTGCCTGACATGCGGTATTGGTACATAAGGGGCTCTTGACAGTTAACTTTTTGCTCGGAAAACTTTTTTTTATATAACGCACACTTTTTTATTTGCTTGTTTACATTATGAAGTATGGCATCATTATTAGAATCAAATCGTTGTTGTTGGTGACAAATTATGGATCTCTTATTAAGTTAATTTACCTCCATTCTACCTGTTCTATTTCTATCATTCGCATTATTGTCTATGTTGGCCACACTTCAACAATAAATATTTCATTGATTGACTGTCGCCGACTCGGCAAGCAAGATTGTGACAAAGCACTGCAAAAATAACTATTTCCCTAATAGTCTTTGGTATTTATTATTTTATTCTTTTTGTGCAGAGGGAGAGAAGACGAAGCGATGCGGTTTCTGTAATCGTTTTGCACTTTGCCTTGTTCACGATTTTATTGTACCGCCTTTTCTACTAGACCCATCCAATTAAAATTTTAGAGCTCTGCAGATTTTGCAAAATTATAATTTCCTTGGGTTTATTCCTGTTCTGGATAAATAAGTATTTCTATTATTGTAAGAGTTAGGTACTTAATGAAATGGTTTGGGACACAATACAATATTACGAATGCTTATCAAAATTTCAACATTTATATCTGTAACTTTTATGGTGTAGGTAAGTACATAATAAAGAGTATTTTATTCTATTCTTAAAAAAAATCTACATAATGAATTTACTAACACACCGTTCTAAATCCAGCAGAATCTAGCTTCTATGAATGTGGCTAAAAAGAGAACTAACATGAAATGTATTGGATTTGACAGATGTTTGATTTTCCAGTAAGTACATTTTCATGTTAGTTTTCTTTTTCGCTCTTTGAGAGCCATTATGGAGTGTAGATCGTGAGACCCTTTCACTGGCTATACACCACCACATGAATACGTCCATGCAGTGGTACCAGGCGCATATAGCTCATAGAAGTTTACTATAAACAGAACTTCCTCGATGCTTCTTAGGAAGCGGATATTGCGCCCTCTAGCTGGCGGCATCCGGTTTGAAACCGGAACCGGTACTTTGTACCCGGTTCAATACCGGGAGATCAGAAGTTATGAGTCACTTTTTTTTGCGGATGTTTTGTAGCGAAAAATCAGCACCGACGAGGAAGCGACTAGCTATCTACGATTTTGTCGCTCAAGAAAAGTACAAAAGGTTGTAGACCCCGTTTAAGTAAAAGAGATATATTTCTAGTTGATCGCTGACTGTTCATACCGCCGCCGTCGGCGAGTTCTCGTTTGTCCCAGCAACAAGAGCTATCAAAGAGAGTACACGCTCAGCGACGCTTACTTTGCAGGCAGAACATTCGCTGAGAAACTCACATATGCATACCAACGAGTAAACCCTCAACGCTCCTCGTTGCTCGCTAACTGGTTTAGGCTCGCTAGCTAGCTCTCATTGACGTTGCAAACAAAAAATGGAAGAAATTGTTTTACAAAAATCTGTAATAAAACTATTTTGATTGATACCAGTAACTATGAGCAAAAGCTAACAGTTTAGCGGTCGCTAATGGTAACATAATACAATGTAAGCACCCAATTTCACAAGCCCTTAGGGGAAAAAGGGAAGTCCAATATAATCCACGCATGCATCCGGGAGGAATATAATTTAATGTCAACTGAAGGAGATACGAAATAATGAGGGAAAAAAAGATATTTATAGATCTTTTCTGTAAAATTATATTTCTGTTTTTCTTTTCAATATGGATGAGAATTTGAATGGTGCGAAGCAATAATGTATTAGATTTAAAACAGTATCTAACATAATGCATTCGTAAGTGCCCATCGGAAGTGCTCTATCCATTTATTTTGTTCATTCTCACATCAAAATAATAAAAAGCTTTTAAAGTATTAAGGCACAGATATATACGATTTTAGTGACTTTTAAATCTGTTATTACGCCTTCGTATAATGCAAGTAAGTTACGCAAAAAATGTATATTAAACTAGAGCGCGTACACATAAATTCTATATGTAAATATATAAGTATTGTAGTAAAATACTCTAGGAAATAAATTCAAGAAGTAATGTCTACCCAAAGCATAAAAAACGATATTACTTTCAAACTACTTATTTTCATGAATAGAATGGAATAGAATACTCTTTATTATGTGACACAATGGGCGGCCTTATCGTTAAAAGCGATATTTTACAGACAACCTTTGGATGGATTAAAGGGATAAGGAGAGACAATACTGCAGGTAGTCAGTGGTGTATCATTTACATATACAATAATTAAATACATACATACATAAAACATACACTTATCTATACAACATTAGTTTTTGTTTATACTAAACCTCTTAAGGGGTCATTGTATTCATCATTATGAACAACTTTTACTATGGGACCAAACGTGAAATCGCGAAACACACCCTACATTTAAGTTCGCTGAACTCGTCAAAATGTAGGGAACAGCTGATATTTCAACTTTGGTCCCATAGTAAAAGTTGTTCATAATGATGAATACAATGACCCCTTAAAAGGTTTAGTATAAACAAAAACTAATGTTGTATTAATAAATATATATAGGTTCAAGATTTTTTTGAATGAGCAGACTATTTCTTTAACGATAAAAATAAATAAAAAATTGTAATAAGTTTATTTCATATAACCATAACTAACACTACACTACATAAATATAATATTGTATTTGTGATTTTTTTCAAATATTCATATTTTTGTTACTAAAAATAAATATTATGGCGCAGCGTGATCGCGACGCGCATTTGCATGGCCAAGGTCTACGGCGATTAACCGACCCTTAAACACCATTTTGTTTTAAAAGCGGGTATAGAGTTATCACAAACCGCTTGTTTAGTAGTTGTGATAATGGTTGCTGATTGATTGCTCGTGTGATTTGGCTGCTGGTACATACAGGTTTACACGTTATCCTACCTACATGATGTATTGTGGTTTAGGGGGTTCCAATCTTCAAAGGGAATATGCAGGGATCAGGACTATCTTTTCAACAACTAAACCTACAACACGGGGTTTTAGTAGTCAAAACGCTTGTTTAGTAGTTGTCATAATGGTTGCTGATTGATTGCTCGTGTCATTTGGCTAAATTAGGCTCGTGTGATTTAAAAATAGTAGGTACAAAATTAGGTTGATCTTGCAATATTTTTTTTGTTTTTATTTTTAATTTAATTTTTTTTTTTTTTTACTGGGTTCCTTTATTGATACTTCCTTTATTGATACTGAACCTACCCCTAAGTATGGCACGCAATTTCTTTAACATCTTGTATAGCCATATTTAGTTAGAACCAAGTTATTCACCCCCTGAAAGATTGCCAATAAATTCAAAGTCAGCCTAGTTAAATCTACCAGAAAATTACAAGTTTTTTTTTACCACAAAATAACGTATAATTTATCAATCTCGTCTGTATTTGTCGATCTGTCGGCGGTTTACTAATAGATGGTCACCGTTAGTCATTTGTCTTGTCGAGGCCGCCTGAGCGATTATTTGGGAGCCCACAGATCAGCGTGTTAGTGATGATATAGCTGTGTCTGATTTACTGTTTATGGGGAAGGAAGATTTAAGATGTAATTGATGGATGGTACGTTTGTTGATTGCGTTTAAGAGCTTTGGTGGGTCAAGTTAAGTAAAAGTAATACTGTGATTCTTTTAAGGTCCACAATCTTGGACCTTAACGTAACGGTCACAGTCACAAATGTTTTCGTCTGAGTTCTTGATACCTAGTGGGTAAAAACTTTAAAATGAACTGAAAATGTGAATGGAAATTTATATTGTGCCCGACTATCACGCCGTTCAAAGTCAAAGTTAAATTACTTATTTCAAATAGGCGCAGCAAAGTGCCTTATGATAATACAGCCAAATACCTTGGCATAACTCTTGACGCCAAACAGCGTTGGAAATCTCACGTCAAAAAGAAAAGACGAGAGCTTGACATACGTTATAAAAGTACGTATTGGTTACTCGGAAGAAAATCCTATCAATACATAATAAAATTATATTATATAAGCATATTCTTATGCCAATTTGGACGTATGGCATCCAACTTTGGGGCTATACTAAACGAAGCAATGTTAAAATAATCCAACAATTCCAAAATAAAGTACTCAGGGATGCTGTAAATGCACATTAGAAATGACGACCTCCACCGAGACCTTAAAATGGAACTCGTCACCACCATCACCCAAAAATTTGCTGAAGTCCACGAACACAGACTTTACCGACATGTGAATGTCGAGGCAATTCAGCTGCTAGACAACACGGACATAGTGCGTAGGCTAAAGAGAAATAAACCATTTGAGTTAGTGTAGTGTATAAATAGTGAAGGAATAATAGTAACAATGCTGTGCTACACAAAACGTGCACAAAGTGTTTTTATTAATTATCAGACTCTAATAAAGTGCTAGGGAATTGTGTAAAAGTGCAAATTGACACTATTCTTAGTTATATCGTAATCTGTCACGTAAAATAAAAAGTTAAAGTTAAATTGCTTATTAGTCTATTAGGATAGATTGTAATAAATTATTAATAACTTTAGTTCTTATTAATCAAGGAAAGAAAAAAAAATTACAGGCACCTATAAGGAAACGGAACGTCAAAATTTACAAAAAAAAAAAAAACTATTCTAGTCGCCCCTTCCAAAAAGGCAGTTTCGTATGGAGAAGAATGGGCAAGAACCGTTACTCCACCGTCACTACACCGTTATGCAGCGATGGTGGAAGAAAACCCCTGAAACATGAAACACAATTTTTATTGTAACCCTTATCAGGTACCAAAACAAGCACACTACAAGAAAACCGGCGTGTGATATGCACATACTTAACACTCAACTGATAAGCAAACTTCATTATACAATAGCACAGTTATGATAGACGTCTTCAACAGTACATAGACAACAATGAACGGTCCCGGCAGTCTTGCCATTATCACGACACTTGGCAGAACCACAGCGTACCCATGAATCACGGCCGGGTCCCCACTGAGCCCACATTAGCTGCGACACATGAGGTACCTTATATTCTTTGCGAGTGCACTTGATAGCTATTATGTGCCTGAATACGAGGAATGGTTATTGTTCCTAGGCCTATTTGTTAGGATACTAAGATCTATATTAGCTTATTTTACCGTTAAATGAATGAATGCGACTAGGCGACACCATTTTCTATTTTGTTAAGTACCTATTGTAAATACTTGATCGTAGGCCTACACTCAAAGTTTCCGTTTGAGCCACCTACTGTCCAACGGTAAAGTCAATTACTTCTAAAAGAGTAACCATGCAGTTTCTTGCCGGCTCCTCTCCATAAGAAACAACCAATTGGAACCGTGCACCTAGCTTTTAACGTTTCATAAGTGCACATGTTGTAAATATTACATAAAATGAAAATAAGTGCACAATGCAACTTAATCGAGAGGACAAAATGGTGAATTAGACTTTAACGAAAACCCAGTTGCATAAACTAGAGTCCTATTTAAAAGGAGAAATATTCAATTGATCTTCTAAAAGCTTATTGATCTTCTAATTATCACAGAAAGCTAGAGAAAACATGTTAGATACACATCGAAAATGTGTGTGCAATCATGTCTGTTCCTTTGTCTGTGCATAGGAAAATGCCGTGCTGTAAGCAATCATCTGTCTTTCCCTAATAAGGCAGTCGCTTCTCTCGAGAGAATCTTCGGTCGCAAGGGATTACAGGAGGATATCCTACAGCAACAACATGGTATTGATCGAAGACTTGTGTATGTATATAATTCGATACTATATGTGGAATAAAGTGGAGTGCTTTTTATACTGGGACGGTAAGGAGAAATCCGGATCCATAAGTGATACGGGGAAACCGTCTTAGGAACTATTAGCTCGTTTTTCATGAAAAAAAAACAACAAACACACACAATGCACTTTTGTCATATACAGGGTGTGGATTTTTGTGATGGGGCAGTAAGGGCAGCTACCTTAACCGTTGCAGCTACAGGAAACCGGTCTTAGGAGACTGTCCTTAACTTTTTGAGAAATTTTGATCTGCATTCACAGATTTTGAAAAAATTACAGTCTTGTTTATTTTCAATCAGTCTTCATTGTAGCGGTCCATCATAAAAAACTAACTTGGAGTCTCATTTCGTATGAAATGTATGGGAAAAGTTTTTTGCGATTTCTGACTTTTCTAGTACTCAAACCTCAGTTGGTCCAATAGAGGTTTTTGATCCTCATAAGAAACAAAATCGATTGTCATAAAAAAAAGTGTTTTGCGAAAACTGCCTATTTGTCTTAGGAGTTTTGTGTTTTGTTTTTGTGTTAGGAGTTCACAGATTTTGAAAAAAATGTACAGTCGTACATTTTTTTCAAAATCTGTGAACGCAGATCGAAATTTCTCATAAAGTTAAGGATAGTCTCCTAAGACCATTTTCCTGTAGCTACAACGGTTAAGGTAGCTGCCCTTACTGCTCCATCTCAAAAATCCATTCTGTATAATTAGTTTTTTGGTCAAGTGCGCGATGTCTATAAAAAATTGTTTATGTTGTGGAAATTTTAATGCTGTTCGATTCTGTTAATATACCTATATTCATTGTATCGTATAGAAAAAATTTACAGTATATAGAAGTTGGTAAAATTTGGTGTAAACTGTAGGTAAAATATTCAATTTTTTTATGACTATCGATCCATTTCAGAAGGGGATCTGGATAGCAGAAGAGGGTTGAAGGAGATAAAAAAAACAATCCAATTTGTTAAGTAATACTGAAGTAGCGTAAAATATTTTTAGTACAGTAGCTTTTTCACCTAACTCCTTCCCGATCACTAGAACCGAAACTTCGATTGCTGCATTGTACCCGTCAAAGTTTCAATACTGTTACTAATGTTGTTATTTTTAGGATACTGTTGGTACTGCCAGGACTAGTGCAGCGCTTCTGCTATGTTTGCGCAAAACCGAACTGACGGCTTCCACGCCGTCATTCGCAAGAAAACCGCGTCGCTGTTGTCAAGGTTGCGGGCAAGTGGCAACAGCATTCTAAAAACTATGAAGGATAGTATTCAAAGTTTTGTGAGGACAATCACTAAACATTCATTTGGGGATGTCCTTTTCACAATACTATTGATACTGTTTTCAACTCAATTGTATTTTAAGAGCAGACAGTCTAAATCAAATTTAGAAGTGCATGCTGCGCCCTTGATCCCCACCACTCCGTTATGTGCTAAACGCTAATACATCAGTAGTAAAGTTGAATATCGCGTGTGCTCTTTGATCGTGTTCGAGCACGAAACTAAATAGCGTAAGTCTCAATTCTTATTTCGTTTATAACTTAAGTAATAATTGATCTAGAAAAAAAGTATCTGGGGGGTGGATAATAAACTACATTTTCTTGCTGTGAACATTTATTCTAAGCATAAAAGCCAAACAATCTTGATTGTTTTTTATAATTATCCTTAAAAAAGACATGGTTTTCGAATAAAAAATGTATTGAGAGAAAATATTATATTACAATTACGTAACTGTCTTCAACATGGATAGAAAAAGATCTAATAACTCATATACTAAAGTTTAATTTTGCTTGTATGTGTGACTGTTTCAGAATATTCCTGCAAATTAACATAAAAATAGGGAGCCTCCTCTTCTACCAACACTAGTAATAAGTTATAATATTGTTTACTAACACGCTTGATCATTATTGTCCAAAAATGAAGTATAATTTGTATAAAATTAATAAATTGTCTGTTTGGTGCCAGCCGTAAAGAATAGCACTATCCCATTTCTTCCCGTGGCTGTCGTAAAAGGCGGCTAAGGGACATAATAGAGAATGGGCAGCTGCGTTCTCTATGCATTTTAACACTATGCGATCGTCAACCCGCCTGCCAAGCGTGTCGATTATGGCAAACCCCCCCTTAGGGGAGGCCTATGTCCAGCAGTGGACGTCTTTCAGCTGAAATGATGATGAATGATTATAAATTATTTGCAAGTTTCTGCCTACCCCCATTGGAAGAGGGCGTGAGTTTATGTGTATTTCCAAGTTAACCGGGATTCATTAGACAGTGGTGAAATGTACCCTAATTGCGTAACAAAGTAATTGAATCACAATTCGAGAGTTTTGAAGGATATTGCTTATCCATTGCTTTATATCAATCAATCAGCTTATGGTCGGCTTCCAGATCACAGACGCGCTTAGCGATTGAAACGATTCTGTTTACGTTGAGCACATCACTAAATGGCTGGGGTGACCAGGTGACGTCATCGTAGGTATAAAAAAGATGACACGGTCGGTTTTCATACCTATATCTAATGAACATGCGGTATCTAGCCTACTCTAGATGTGTGGCCCCACTGGTCAATAATCAAATTAAAATGTTAACATGTCGATGCATAATCAAATGCCAAGTTTGCGGAATGAGATTTTTAAGTGAGCTTATAACTCTGTTACGTACTGGATTAAACCTACTCTAAATCTATAGATCTAGCTTACTCTAAATCTGTGGCCCCGCTGGTCAATAATCAAATTAAAATTTTAACATGTCGATGCATAATCAAATGCCAAATTTGCGAAATGAGATTTTTAAAATTTGCGAAATTAGATTTTTAAGTGAGCTTATAACTCTGTTAAGTACTGGATTTAGCCTACTCTAAATCTGTGGCCCCGCTGGTCAATAATCAAATTAAAATGTTAACATGTCGATGCATAATCAAATGCCAAGTTTGCGGAATGAGATTTTTAAGTGAGCTTATAACTCTGTTACGTACTGGATTTAGCCTACTCTAAATCTATGGATTTAGCTTACTCTAAATCTGTGGCCCCATGGTGGCCCCGCTGGTCAATAATCAAATTAAAATTTTAACATGTCGATGCATAATCAAATGCCAAATTTGCGAAATGAAATTTTTAAAATTTGCGAAATTAGATTTTTAAGTGAGCTTATAACTCTGTTAAGTACTGGATTTAGCCTACTCTAAATCTGTGGCCCGCTGGTCAATAATCAAATTAAAATGTTAACATGTCGATGCATAATCAAATGCCAAGTTTGCGGAATGAGATTTTTAAGTGAGCTTATAACTCTGTTACGTACTGGATTTAGCCTACTCTAAATCTATGGATCTAGCTTACTCTAAATCTGTGGCCCCATGGTGGCCCCGCTGGTCAATAATCAAATTAAAATGTTAACATGTCGATGCATACCTAATCAAATGCCAAATTTGTGAAATGAGATTTTTAAGTGAGCTTATAACTCTGTTAAGTACTGGATAAATAACTACTTATCCGATTCAAGTAATTTTCTTTTAATTTTATGTCCTCTGACTTGGTTTTAGTATCTATACCTATGTTAGAGCAGACGAGCGAAATCACGTTGTATGTACAGCTAATTTACATGAAGATACATGCCAAACTTAATTAGATTTCAAATTCCAAGAAACTGAAGCTCCTTATACTGTTAAGTAAATTCTAATTAATGATATTAATCTATTCATGCATATAAATATGTACTAGGCATACGTATATTTGCAAACAGCCTCAAATCACCCCATTCGTAGGGCATTTGGGTAAATATTACAATTTGGGCCACAATTCAAATGAATTTGTAATTACATCAGCTTGTGTGGTATGATATCCTGGTAGCTTTAATTGTGTAATTATTATTAATGCATTCAACGTGTGGAGTTTAACTTGTGTTTTGATAGTACAAAATTGGGATGGACATACGGTTTTTGGTTTTGGACGGGACCGCAATGGCCGCAATGCAAACTTGAGTGTTTAAGGGACCGGCGTAGCATGCGTAGATTATTTATTTATTTATTTGCTCTCATGCACATCTCACATTTTACAATAAATTACTGTCGGCTTTAGTACATGAACCCTGTCAGGGCACTGCAAAACATAATGTTGGTTTGCTGTTGAGTTACATTAATTAGTAGGTAGGTACATAACATAAATTTAGTAAAAACTTATAAAAACACAATACAATACAATAAATTAATTAAATACAGTCTTTAGTCAGGTTAGTAGTCAAAAAAGATAAGAGATAGCTAATACAATCATATCATGTCAAGTTATTCTAAGTAATTACATTGAATTAGGGTAAGTATGTCAATAATCATTATACAATACAAAATAAAATAAAATAAGTTCATACAAACTTAATACCAAAATAATTAGTAAGTAAATTAAACATATTCTTAAGGTAGTGTGTATTTATTTCGATTGGATTACAGAATATCAATGTTCCCAAATACATACAACCTGTTTTTTTTGATATCCCATAACTCTAGGGTTATATTCTGTAGGTAAAAATAATACTAAAACTCCTAGAATAGGTGGTCCAAAAATGCATCGTTTCGGAGATATCATCAATCATAATTAAATTAGGTCAAAAATTGTCACCAGTATGACGAATCTTTACTTTTGCGAGGTTGCCAAACTTCGCAGTAGTGTAGTAAAATAAATAGTAAAATAAAATATGTAGGTATGTTGGTATCGGGGCTTCCCGGCGGCAGCTAGTGAAGGGAAAGCTACTTTGTCGACGTTGTCATATTTCATGTAAGGGTGTTTTACATTAATAATCGTGACTTTGCCGAATTATTTTGTATGAAAAATTAAAAAAAAAAATAACGAAGGATTGGAACATAACTCATAAGCCAGTTGATTCTTTGATATGGCCTCAATCATACCCTAGAGTTATGGGATATAAAAAAAACACGTTGTATTTTGAAAGGACAATGATATAAAGACGAGATATATGAGGAATTTAAAATTTCTATAGAAAACTTATTTTTGTTATAACTCTTGTTTAAATCAGTGTCCATTCAAAATATATATCTGGGAACCTAGATATTCGGTATTCCAATCGGGATAAAGACACACTACATTAAGAATATGTTTGATTTACAAATTATTTTGGTATTACGTTTGTATGAACTACGCATCCATCGCCGGCCTCTTAATCCTGATTCCTCCTAATATTATAAATGCGAAGGTGAAAATGTTACGCTTTCACGCTAAAACGGCTGAACGGATTTGGATGTTTGGCATATGGGTAGACCATGACCTGGGGCTTGGTTCTTGTGGGATCATTTCCGACTTCAACGCGAGCGAAGCCGCGGGTAAAAGCTAAAGTTGTCACAAAATAATAGGCCAGTGTTGACGTTTAACTTGTATCGATTTATCGTGAGTATCGAGTCGTATGTTTACTTCACTAGTTACGTCGCCATTGACTATCGCGACGTAACTAGTCGGTACTCGATACGACTCGGTACTCGATACTCACGATAAATCGATTCAAGTTAAACGTCAAAACGGGCATAAAATATTTTAATAATTGCCATCAAATGCTGACCGGACCACCATAATTACCTAATCTACTACCCAGTAGCCCGAAGAATTGCCAAGCTTAAGTGGCAGTGGGCAGGGCACATCGCTCGCAGAACTGATGGCCGATGGGGCCGAAGGGTTCTGGAGAGGCGACCGCGTACCGGAAGACGTAGCGTTGGAAGGCCTCCTACAAGGTGCACCGATGACCTTGTGAAGGCCGCAGGTATCCGCTGGGTGCGGGAAGCACAGAACCGGTCGAAGTGGCGGTGCTTTGGGGAGGCCTATGTCCAGCAGTGGACGTGTTTCGGCTGAAATTATGATGAATGATGACTACCTAGTAGAATATATATTTTTTACTATTAGGTACTAACTAATAGTAAAAAATATATATATATTTACTATTAGGAGCCTTTGTTTAGTGTTGAATGTAATCTTACTAATATTATAAAAGTGAAAGTTTGTATGGTTGTTAGGTACTCAATCACGGAAAAACGGCTAAAGGGATTGATATGAAATTAGATAGTTTATAACCTGGATTAACACATAAAATACTTTTTATTCCGGTAGTACGTTCTCGTGGGATAATTCCCGACCGCCACGCGGGCGAAGCCGCGGACAGAAGCTAGTTCGATTTAATAAATTGCGTCGAAATTCTCTCATCCATAACATTAAGGTACATAGTACAACCTTATATTTGGTGCTCCCGAAATTGTCACATAACCACTCTACGTGTACCAGAATAAATATTATGCCAAATAACATTGCTAACACCATTTTGCGACGAATCTGATCAAAGGGAGTCATTTGAGCCTGAGGCGTCCCTAATGTGTTTATATGAGAGCCGGGTCTGTTTTTAGAGGGATAACATAATATTAAGGAAGCAAGTTGTATAAAGTAGATGGAAGATAAGGCTTGCAGTGTGTCAGTTTTGACACATTTTTGACTAAATTAAATCCAGGTAAAAATACTCTGTAGTGTGGCTTTTCTTCAAGAGTTTCATGGAAATTAATACTCCTTGTATCAATCAATCTGTTGTGGAGATTATGACTACTTATATTCGATTCAGCCATTGCAGCGGTCAGTCAATAAGGACGCTTACTTTAGACGCTGACAAGAGGCAAATGATAAAAGTAGGCTTGTCTTAAACAAAAAAATTGCCAAATCTATATAGTTTGTGGTAGCGGAAAATATATTATGTTATTCTTGAACATATTTCTCAGTCGGTTGTTACCAAAACACGTTTAGAAAAAAAAACTCGATACAAATTAATGGTAAATTAACCCTTTACTTTGAGTTTCAATCCAAAATATATCAACGTACGGTTGGTATTTAATTAATAGGTAGAACGTCCTATTTGTACGCAGAACTAATTGGTTGTTTTTTTTATTTTAGATTACTCAACTCATTTTTCAGTAAATAAAATATAATTGCTTCATATTTTGCAATAAATCACAAGCATTGTGTTATCGTGCTTATCTTTCTTTTGTATCCAGTCTGACAGTGACAGCGGTTTACCTGTTGTCAGCGTCTTAAATACATTTGCGGGTATATTCATCCTTCACTGGAATTTCAACCCTCAGAATTAAAACGTTTAAAATTGAAAACCGCAGCGGACACGGACAAAATATAATCCCGTGAAGCACACTATTCATGAGATTAACCATTTATCTGACCCCAGGGCCGCGTCACTCGTTGTCCGTTACAAATTATGTATTATTATATTTGCCACGCGAATTTAAACCCTGCGTTTTTGTAATAAGACTGGTTAAGTTTGGATTGAAATTTGGAAAACATTAGATTGCGCATCTCGTCTTAAGCCAATCCTTATTTAGTATTTAAAGGTTCCATGATGCCTTAGTTAGCATTTTGACGTAGGGACGTGATCATGAATGATGTTTCGCATCTAATGAATGTCTTATGAATGGGCAGATAACATACATTATGCGTGGCCCGCTTTATATGGTTTAAGCTAGTGATGTTATGTGATGTGTATTTAATTACATTTTACATAATATGCTCGTTTTTGAGTTGCTTGTGCAAAGATGTAATTAACAAGGGCTGAGATAGTGGGACCGATCCCTGCACTAAATAAATATTTTGGATGGCCTGTTCAGTTATTCCGGGTGCTTGTTTATGTGCCATTAGCCTTCTGTATACATTCGCGTTTGCTTTTCAGTTTTGTAACATTATTTAGTTGAATTAAATTTAAATAATACATATTATAATCGACCAATAGATATTGATCAACTCGCAAATAACTTAGCATTACTTGAAAATGTTAAACTTCACTTCATATCTACATTTACATACTAAGGCGACGATAACCGACTTTTAATGATTTTATACTGAAGATCACGTCTAAACGAGTAGTGTTAATGATTTGAAAAAAATATATGTTAAATTAGAGCATTTTCTCAATAATTTAATATGTGAATATTTTAGATTATGTTTATATTACATAGTGAAATTAATTTGTAAAGTTATGTCTAACGCGGATAAAAAACTGAGAATGGCGCAAAATCTACTAAGCGTATTTTTCTGAAACCTTCACCAATTGATCTTTTATTATACGCGTTTTATTAAAAAACCTTTTGGTTTGTGTGTAATAAATTAATAATGCGTCAAATTGGGGACAGCGCTCCTTGATGGGCGAGTCCTATTACTGGCTGAACGTACGACGCGTAAGCGTGAGCTCAGAACACGCAAGCTAACAACTCAAGGTCACTGGCATATATCTCCGTCTTAAACCTTTTTGAACTTTCGACGGTCCTACAGTAACATCAGAAAGTTTGAACTGAATCTTTGTAATTTTTTATATCAATTCCATTTTGGCTGCCGCAGAGGAATGGCTTTATATTAACGGAAGTATTCCACTCTATGATGGCTACGACACAAAAGGTGTGTATTCCATTCTTAATTCAAAATTATTTGCGAATTAAGAATGGCGCGATATGGCGGGCGCGACTGGCAGCGCTACACTTTCCATGATGTTTTCATAGAATTGTGCTACTAGTGTCGCATCGCGCCAGTCTGCGGGAGCCTTTAAAAGGGAGCATTAGAAGAGTTTCCACGGATACATACTTTTAAACACCCTTGTCAGTCAGCCCTTTACCACGTCCACGGTAAACCTCATCATCATCATCATCATTGGCAACCTTGTTCCATCCATTGCCGAGTATAGGCCACCTCCCTTTTGTGCCATGATTCCCTGGTTTGTGCGAGTCTCATGCTGGTCTTCCCCGCGATGCTGTAGGTTGTCACCCACCTGGCTGTATACCTCCTAGGTGGTGATAATTTCCGTTAGTAATAAAGGCAGGCAGGCAGACATGCGGCAGGAATGAAAACTTACAACTTTGAACAGCACACGTCACATGTCGCATGTCAGTGACGCCAGCCCATAAGTTTTGTCCCTACCAAAAATGGCTCAACGCAGCTAAAAAATGTTTTCACATAAAAAAATTAAGCTCGGTTTCTTATATTCTGTATTTGCTTCTGAAATTGTGTGAATGAATTTTATATTACAGAAAAGTATTTAACGTAAGTAACTGAAATCTTGCGTACCTAAACAAACCAAAAATTCTAACAAAAGCTTTACGGAAGCCAACGAATTTTAAAACTTTTTTAATTTAGTAAAAGATGCGGCTATTTAAGTTTTTCTGTAAATAATATAGCACTGTTGTCCATTAAATTAGAGGTAGGACACGCGTTGTTGTTTTAAGTTTGACACACTACGAGTACCTACTGATTGATTGCAATCGTAAATTAGGAGACGCCTCAACGTCATCATCATTATCATCATCATCATTGGCAACCTTGTTCCATCAACCGCTGAGTATAGGCCTTTTTTCGTCATGCTTTCCTGGTATATGCGAGTTTCATCCAGGTCTTTCCTGCGATCTTCTGTAGGTCGTCGATCCGGCTATTGGTCGGCCAACGCTCCTTCTACCGGTTTTCGTCAACCAATCCGTTAGGGCTCTGCTCCACGTTTAGCCTAGACAGTGTCCTACAGGGACATAATTTCCCGTTCGATTTGCCTTGACGAAATAAAGTACCTACCGTAGTAGGTACTGTCTTACTAATCCCGATTGTAAACCTTCGTTTTATTGGTGGATTTTGCAACATGAAAACTAATCAATGCAATGAAAAGTATTGGTAACGAAAAAAAAAAAAAAAAATTCTGTAAGTTGGTATTGTACAAACACATTTCTTGGCGGGAAAGTGAAGCGTCATACAGTTTGTTTAATTTTCCAAAATTTGTGTTTAGCCGAATATTAATGTGTAATAATGGTGGATTATTAACTATTAAGTGTTTGTGAATGTGCAATAAGCAAACGAATCAAAACAGTGCAACTTCGCTTCAAGTTCTCTCAAGAAGTCCGCGTGAGGTCTCAGTAAAGTGCCACATCTTTACTGAAACTCAAGGGGAGCGGGCGGGGATATCATCATCATGCATTGAATATAATTCATTTCATCAATACTAAACAAGTTTTGTAACTAAATAAAGACTTGGCTAAAAGGTCCCAGCAACCAGGCCATTAAATTATTATAAAAAATATATATAAATAAATATGTATTTTACAATGACAATCATTATTTTGTGATTGATTAGGCTCGTTATCGAAAATTGGAATGGAAATATAACAAAATATACATTGATAGCTCGGGAAAAGAGGAAACAGGAAAATGAATGAGATAAGTAAATAGGTAAAAAAAATAAGTTCCGTTTGGTGCCGGACGTAAAGAATAGCTCCGTCCCATAAAAACCATACTACGATCGCCAACCCGCCTGCCAAGCGCGGCGATTATGACAATTTCGCCGCCTTTTGGGGAGGCCTATGTCCAGCAGTGGACGTCTTTCGGCTGAAATGATGAATGATGGTGTATTTTACAATGACAATCATTATTTTGTGATTGATTAGGCTCGTTATCGAAAATTGCAATGGAAATATAACAAAATATACATTGATAGCTGGGGAAAGGAGGAAACAGGAAAATGAATGAGATAAGTAAATAAACCCACCCCCAAGACACTCTATATTATTTTGGTACGACAAAGTAAAATTGTTGCCACGGCACTACCAGGCGCGCAGAAAGTTGTAGGATGTTCACACAAAGTAAGCGGTTTAACGCCGCTTTGCCGGGATTAGCTGTTTATCTGGAAGGGTGACTGTCCAGCGAACTTACACTACCCACTGTTAAGCCGAAATCAATAGCTAACATCGAATATGATTTCCTGATTCTTTCTGCTCTGATTCCTGATTCCTTTGAATTTATTTATAAATAAGGACATGCTGATAAATAAATGTATGTCCTAAGACTTTTCAGCCTTGACATATTATTACGTACGTCGGACGTACCTACGAATTTTGACGAAGAGTTATGTAGAGAATCACCTCGTGATCGAATTAAATTCTGATCGTTGGGTGCAACACCTTTGTGTCTCTATTAATTTTGGGATACGCCGCAGTTGGATAATGGAACCATGAACAAGGAAACATGATCAATTTTAAGACGCAGATATATGCCAGTGACCTTGAGTGGTTAGCTTGCGTGTTCTGTACTAAGCTCACGCAACGCGTCGTACGTTCAGCCAGTAATAAGACTCGCCCATTAAGGAGCGCTGTCCCCAATTTGACACATTATAAATTTATTATACATTAAACAAAAGGTATTTTAATATAACGCGTATACTAAAAGATCAATAATTGCATTATCTTTAAATAGGTGAAGGTTTCAGAAAAATACGCTTGGTAGATTTTGCGCCATTCTCAGTTTTTTATTCGCGTTAGACATAATTTTACAAATTAATTTCACTTTGTAATATAAACATATTCTAAAATATTCACATATTAAGTTATTGAGAAAATGCTCTAATTTAACTTATATTTTTTTCAAATCATTAACACTACTCGTTTAGACGTGATCTTCAGTATAAAATCATTAAAAGTCGGTTATCGTCGCCTTAATTTATTATTTACTCAAAAATAAGACAATATTATTAGCGTTTAATGTTTAGGCTTTGCGCTGCTACAGAATTAGCTGTTATCTCAAGTGATGGAAGAAATGAAGCAATTTTAGCAACAAACCAATATTACAGAAAAAAACGATAATGAACTGGTCGAAGGGCAGTGCAGCGTTTAGTGAAGGGGGAGGGGGGAGGCTTTGCGTTGCTGCCACGAGATTAGCTGTTTATCTCACCGGTACTGCGGCGTCATTGTCCATTTGTGTGGGTCGTAAGATAATAACTTACAGCGTGTTTTAATATTAAAGAATAGAATAGAATACTCTTTATTATGTACACCATAAAAGTTACAGATAAAAATGTTTAAATTTTACATAGGGTGACACAATGGGCGGTCTTATCGCTAAAAGCGATCTTTTACAGACAACCTTTGGATGGATTAAAGGGAGCAGGAGTGACAATACTGCAGGTAGTCAGTGGTGTACCATTAACATATACAATAAATACAAACATACACAAAGCATACACTTATCTAATAAATATATACATATATACAATAATACACATGAAACAAAAGCAGGGAACTGTATTATGTAATGATGATGTTTAAGGAGAGAGGAAGTGTTTTTTTACCTGAAACTTAAAAGTGGACAAAGATTGAGCACGCCTTACCGACACGGGCAAGGCATTCCATAACCGCACTGCTTGAACTGTAAAAGACTTGTCATAAAAGCTAGTGGAATGCATCGGCATCTCTAGTCTCAAGTTTTCCGATGACCTCAGATATCTATTATGTGTGTCATGAAGGAATTTGAAACGTTCTTTAAGATAAGAGGGGGTTGTAGGATTGAACAGAATACTGTAGAGCTGAAATAAGATATGAGAATTCCGGCGAAGACGTATGGGTAACCACTTGAGGAAAAGTTTTGAAGTCGCTCAAGTTTATCCAGTTGTGCCTCAGTGAGATCGAGATAACTGACATCAGCGTAGTCAAGGATGGGTAGTAAAAGGGATTGTGCAAGCGCAGTTTTAGTGGCAGTTGGAAGAAAGTTCCGCAATCGTCTTCCCGGATGCAAAAATTTTGCGACTTACGTCCTGTAGC
The DNA here is from genome assembly GCA_948098905.1 of Tiliacea aurago. Classification (NCBI taxonomy): domain Eukaryota; kingdom Metazoa; phylum Arthropoda; class Insecta; order Lepidoptera; family Noctuidae; genus Tiliacea; species Tiliacea aurago. The sequence continues at coordinate 20,406,577 of OX402596.1, forward strand.
TGGGGACCCCAAGAAAGATGCTTATCGATCCAAACTCCAAGGTTCTTAACCTTTACGCTTACTGGAATAGGAGTTCCGTTAAATTGAACTTGGGGAAGTTGCGACCAGTTTATCTTGGTGGTCATCCTTGAGCTGCCAACAACAATGACCTGAGTCTTCGATGGATTAACCTGCAACCCATGTACCTCACTCCATTCGCAGATCGAACCCAAATCCTTGTTTATGGTATTTATTGCATCAGCCAAATCCGCAAGGGCAGCTTGTTTATATATTTGTAAATCATCTGCATAAAGGTGGTAGGAAGAAATAAGTGTTTTGGAAATATAGTTTATAAATATTGCGGAGAGTAAAGGAGATAAAACGCCACCCTGAGGTACACCGGCAGAAGTATAACACCAAGAAGAGTGAGACTCTTCTATGCATACACGTTGCCGGCGGCCATACAGGTAACTACGAAACCAGTCAATCGCCGTTGGAGATATGTTAAGCAAGCGAAGCATACCAAGCAGGATATCGAAATCGACAGTGTTAAATGCGTTACTAAAATCCAGTAAGCAAAGAACCGTTAGATTTCCTCCTTCCATACCCAGCCGTATGTCATCAGTGACGTTAACTAAGGCCGTAGCTGTGCTATGACCAGGACGAAAACCTGATTGGAAAGGATTCAGCAGACTATTCTTACAAAGAAAAGTACTAAGCTGATTGTGGACAAGGCGTTCTAAGACTTTGGAGAGGAAAGGCAAGATGGAGATAGAACGGTATTCGGAAAAGGCAGTAGGATTTGATTTTTTGGGTAAAGGAGTGATTTTTGCCTCTTTCCACATCAATGGAAATACACATTACATACACACACGCAAATACACATTAAATTCGTTTGTGTGACTACTAGCAATAAACCTTGTTAACAAATGAATATATTTATTAGAAAAGTATAGTACAGCAAGATTTTGACCCGTTGGCTTTAATTAGAACTTACGAAATCACTATGGAAATTGACAAGATCTGTCAAAATTTGACAGCGCCGCTATTATGGGGTTAGATGGGCCTCTTGCACCGTTATCGGAATAGATTACCTATAACATAACACACCATAACATCATACCTATATTCCCCATAGGGCTAGGCACAGGTGTACCTACCCATAGTACACACATTTCGCCAGCTGCGTAATAGATTATCTCCATGTCAAAAGTGGATTAAGGGGAGTGTAACTTCATGAAAACATCTTGCTTGCCAATCCAAATAAACGTGATACAGGCCTTAATGAACACACAGGTGCATTGTCCATGTCCAGAATAAAAATTCCATTTCCAAGGTCCATTTTAAAACCTCTGTGGCAAACGGACAAAAACCTGAATATAAAGGTTCGGTTTTTCCTTATAAGGTCGGAAGCATATAAAATAATTAAAACAAGTTAAGTCTTACTCGTAGACAATATTGTGTTCTTCACGCCTACATCGAGTTAAAAATACGTATCCGCTTATAACTCGGAGTAACTGTCAGTCGCCTGCAGGGAATTTTAGTTACGGCTGCAATGGCTTTGTAAAATTATACGCGATACTCCATTAATTTGCTCTCGGCTCCACTTTGAGAATATTATGCAACTTAACGAATTTATTCACCGCTGAATTAACTTAATAAGTTTATGAATTATTATTTGCCAACTTCCTAGCGTGCCGGAACGTGGAAATGCAATTTGGAAAATCCAAACTTAAACTGTCATGTAAGTAGTGCCCTGAGTGCAATTAGTGAGAAAAGTCCTTTAAACTATCTAAGTTATGTGTAGGCAAAAACGGGTCCTGTGACAACCAATATCCTGTGTTCCCAAAATAGGCAGGGAAGTACAAAGCTGTAAATATTTATTATAATTAATAAAGCGGCGTCTTAGGAGTGCAAAACACCCAATTTGCATTCAGTGGTTAAGATTTTCTCCAGAAAAATGTCAACAGACGACAGGGAGAACCAACCTTGTCTAACTTTTTTAATTTTTCCGTTTCAAAATGATAAAATGACTACTGTATTCTGTATTTCAAACTTCGAACGTAAAGTTGGTTCCAACTACGTCTGAATTTTAAAGGTTGGTTCGGTAAACTCGTCGATCGTTCAATACCGTATAAAATTGGTGTGTTTAAAAGATTTGAATAGTATTGAATACGTGGCGCAATTTAGGAGTCGTTTCGTGCCGTCGAACGCTTATTGTGAACAATCTATTGTTTAAACCTCTCGAGACGTATTATAGTGCGCTGTGTGTACAGATAGGAGAAAAGGCGGACACTGTGCAGATACTTTATATCCTTACATGCTTATTAAATGTATTTCATATTAAATTCTTTATGTGAAGGTGAAGTCACATTCTTCCAATTGACTTCATCTCAGAATGTTAACAAAATTAATCAAGTTTTAACAATTAAAGTATTTGGAGAACTCGAACGATTTATTGCTTCTAATGCCTAAGAGTGTTAGGTATCTCTAAAAGTCATCGGTAATCGTCGTTTATGGGTCCATAACCTTCATTTAAAAGGTAGGTACTTTAGCTACAGAGTGCTACCAAAATTATGCTGATTTGTAGTATGCCAAACTCCTCTACAGCGAAATAAACATTTTCAACAAATTTAAAATACTATCCAACTTCCCAGACATTTTCACTCGAACCGCAGCTGATGGCGGTTGTTCCTCCACAATAAACTCACTAATTATTAATTAACATAATTTCTGCAACTTTAGACTATCGAGAATTTACTTTCAACCCTTTGGATAATTAAGCACGATCTTGTTTCACCCTCTCGGGAGTATCCGATGCCAAAGGTTGAGTACTCCTGAACTTTCATAGAAGACGATGTTAATGTTTTGAAACCATAGAGGGATTTAATAGAGCTTCTTTATAACCTCGTTCTTAGATTTCATCCTTATTAATAGAATTAATAATTAATACTAGGTTACCCGACCGTCGTTGTCCTATCCGAATTTCAATGATTCATATAAAAATCCAATAGAAAAGTGACGGTCAGTTTTTCGCCCACAACCACTGCCTCACCTTTAAGTCATCTTTTGAGGCCGCAAATCAAATCAAAATCAAAAATATTTTTATTTCACAAAAAAGTCCTACATGGGCACTTATGAAACGTCAGAAGCTAGGTGCACGGTTCCAATTGGTAGTTTCCTATGGAGAAGAGCCGGCAAGAAACTTCACCGATACTCTTTTAAAAAAAAAATAGGCTTTTACAATGTTTTCAAATTACAGTGTTATTAACTTATTAAGTATGAGAGGACAGCGTAGGCCCGTCAAAAGTACCAGGTACTTAACAAAATAGAAAATGGTCTACAGATCTACACTATTAAGCCTACAACGTCCTCACATTGACAAAAAAAAACAATATAAAATATGATTAAAATAATAAAAGTTACAACCTTGTTGAAATTAAAATTGTAGGTATAATAATGTCAAATAAGAAAAACATTATGTCAGTGAAGTTTGTAATAAAAAAGATAAAATTAAATTTAAAAAAAAAAAAACGTAATTTGCCTATCTTTCCATAAGCACTATTTCCTGAAGTTTGCACAGTGCACGAGGGGATCGGAACCATTGAGACACATATATTTTTAACCATCAATCGAACCGTTTGAACGAATCGATCGGACCTGAGCCTAAAACCTAGTTCCGAATAGCGACTAACTAAACACTAAAAGTACGATTCATGCATTCAACGAGTTCTGTATTTGAATTTGGAACCTGTACTAGTATGCGGAACAGTGTGCGCACGATCGCACGATATAGAATCAATTTCACGAAACGTCTCCAAATTCAATTAAAAATTGGAAACAGACGTGTTGCGTGTTTGTTCAATCCCCTGTTTTTTTACGCAAACTAATACTTAGAGATAGTTATTTTTAGTGCACATTTTACCCGAAAGACGTCCACTGCTGGACATAGGCCTGCCCCACATCGACCGGTTCTGTGCCTACCTAAGTATAATTTTATTCTCTGTCATTTCTCCTTCTCTTAACCATCCAAAGGGTCTCAGGGGATAAAACAGTAATTACATAAATAATTTCTACGTGTGTTTGTTTGTGTACAAAAGTTCTATCGTCATTTTCAGTGCGCGACAGTATTAAACACAAAGTAGGTGGTATATCCTGCTGTCATTTAAGTCCATTTACCGTTAATCAGCGACATTAAGGTGAGTTCGAATGCGGCGGTAATTGAGTAAGGCTGTACGTCTGTTGCCGTGGTCATTAATTGACGCTGCGATCACTAGACTGCCACTATCCGAATTAAATCCCTATTTAATAATAACTATACTCTTTTGAATGAAGCAGAATGATTCTTTTCACCTTAACAACAGTGTTTTAAAAAGATGCCTGGGGCATAGACATTATACTATTCTTTTATTAAACAACAAAAAAGGTTAAGTTTAAAATCCGACCTAAACAAGTACAAACTCTTTAAAAGTATTCTGTTTAGCCAGAATTTAATTGAATTTTTGCTAAAGGTCTAGTATTTAGATGGGATTGTGAATTTTTGTCCGTCATTAATTTAATTTCTTTAATTTCATAGGCCACCTTTTCCGAGATAATTAAATATGATTCTGGGTTGGCACACCGTAATTTCGTAACCCGGATCCCAAAAAGGTTTCATTTGCATAAAATTATAAATATCTTGTACAGAGGGCAGATATATCGATTCACTGCGGCCCATTGGGTGAATAGCCCGCCCTGACCTAACTGCGTGCAGTCAGTTATTAACCTACATGGTTTTATGTTTAACTTCCTACTTATGTACCTATTATTAATTAATATATTACATTTTCTTTTCCCAATAAATAATACACAATTTTCCCAATAAAATGCCTCTCAATTAATTCCCAAGTACCAAGCAAACATGACCAGACAGAAGTGATTGAAACAAATATTGTTCTATTCCTGTTAACAATATTATCTAGCATCATTCAACAATTGAAGCATGATTACCACTGCTATAACACATAACAATGGCAGCTCTGAGCAGCCAATTTATCCTTAAACAAAAACTTAATAAGCTCGTCGGGATATACGTGATTTTAGCAGCGCGGCGCAATTGCGTTAGGTCCTCGCGAGACGCCAATTGTGTCGAGCAGCAGAATCGTCCCCGCCGCCATCTTTACCGTCAATTTTATCCTGTTGCCGCAAATTCGCGTTTTGTCTCACTCTTTAGTATTAGTAGAGAGAGAGAGCAGACAGCTTCGGTGATTTTAAAATTCTTGCAAATTACGTGCGAGTGAGCTGCCTTTATTTTTGCTTTCCTCAGTTTATAGTATTTTTAACCGACTTCACAAAAAGGAGGAGGTTCTCAAGTCGACTGTATTTTTTTTTTTTTTTTTTAATGTTTGTTACCTCAGAACTCCGTCGTTTATGAACCGATTTGGAAAATTATTTTTTTAATTGAAAGGATATACTTCCAGATTGGTCCCATTTTTTTCAAAATCCAGTTCTGATGTTGGGATCCATGAGTAATTGAGGGAACTCCTCAAATATTATAGGCATACCTATAGCAATTTTTATATTTTCATCAACAAGTCAATCATTTGTATTCAGAAAGTATAATTTGGTGAAGTGGAACAGATGAAGAAGGCCACAGATGGTCACCGGAACTTCTCAATGATACGTAATTCACGGGTGGCGATGAGATATCTGGATTAAGATAGTTAAGCGAAGCAAATTTAAATAAATAGTTCTGATCAAAATGGTACCATCAAACTGATCTGATGATGAAGCCGGATGGTCGGAACTGAAACTCCGTTAAAAAACAATGTATGTTTGGTCTTATTGGAATTGTCATGAGATGCACTCTGGCTATAAATGATTTTAACCGACTACAAAAAAGGAGGAGGTTCTCAATATATATATATCTAGCCATATGTACATATAAAAGGAAACCGTGACTGATTGGTCTATCAACACAGCTCAAACCACTGAACAGATTGGCCTGAAATTTGACACGTAGACATCCGCTAAGAAGGGGTTTTTGGAAATTTGACCTTTAAGGGTGGAAAACGGGGGGTTTTGTTTGCATGAAAAATCTTATTCCTAGGGTTAATAAACTTGAAACTTGGACGAATACTTACGTAAGTAAATTATAAAGTTTATATTTTTTGTTAACTTAACTTTTTTTGTTAACTTAACTTCAACGGATGGGATGTCAAAGCTTGTATAGAAGAATTTTAACGCGCGGTCCGATCAACTCGAAACTCAGTATTTATACTTAAGACCAAAAATGAAGAATAACTTGTATCAGGGTTTTTCGAAAATCTACCCATAACGGGGTGAAAAGGGGTAGTCAATTTTACAAGAGAGGATTTTACTACGTGGCTTGATAACTCGAAAATTGGTATTCTATGTCAAATAATGGAAAAGTCGCAAACCACTTTAAAAATTAACCTCTTTGGGGGTGTAAAGGAGAATGGATACAGTTTGTATGAAAAAAATCTTCTTTTGTTGATCTATTAACTTGAAACTAAGCCTGAATACTTCATCATCAGTCTCCTGCCCTAATCCCCATTTAATTTGGGGTCGTCGTAACATGTCGAATTACACTATAGATTTAATACATACAAAAAGAAACAGTGACTGACTTACTGACTGATCTATCAACACAAAGCTCAAATCACTGAATTGATTGGGCTATTTGGCACACACATAGTTATTATGACGTAGGTAACCGCTAAAAACAGATTTTTGAAGATTTAACCCCTTAAGGGGTGTAAAATAAAACTTCCTGTCTCTGTTGTTTTCATAGCAAGTAGTAGTATACGAATGTGTGGGGTAGGTACCACTAAAAAGTGAAAAATAAAAAACTTTTTTACAAAAAAAACAACCGACTTCCAACAAAAACACTAAAAAGTGAAAAATAACTTTAATTTCGGAAGCACATAACATAACATCATGCCTTGTTTCCTCGAAGGGTAGGGCAGAGGTGTACCTGTAGTTTACCCACATTTAATATTATATTTAATTAAATTTCGGAAGTCGGTGGCCATAAACGAAAATACAAAACCAAAGACACCGACTTCCGAAATTAAATTAAATATTATATTAAATGTGGGTGTACTACAGGTACACCTCTGCTCTACCCTTCGAGGAAACAAGGCATGATGTTATGTTATGTGCTTCCGAAATTAAAGTTATTTTTCACTTTTTAGTGTTTTTGTTGGAAGTCTTTTTTTGTAAAAAAGTTTTTTATACCTAATCTTTTTCTTTCGGTCAGTTTCGAACACCTAATGCCTATAATGGCAATTCAAATGAAGTTCTTAAAAATGTTCAATTCTCACGTAACAATGAAACACGCTGAGGAAAATTGAAAATATCCACTTTCAGTGCCGTTAAAAAGTTTTTTTCTACCAACGCTACCTGTTTAGTCACCCCATGAATGCATAAGTCGCTGGCATTGTGCCAAGCGTCCCGTATCTCTGATTCGCTAATAGATAAATCGCTACTCCGTCTGTCGGTTGTACTACATACTACAACTGCCACCGGTGCAGTCTCGAGGGAAAATCGTTTGTTTACATTTTGCTTTCATACTTTCCGCTGTTTTATTAGTCGCGTGCTCTTTAAGTTCCTGGTACCCTGGTACTTCGTACCTACGTGGTGCACGTATGGTAAACATGTGGGATGAGCTGAAATATATTTTTTTTTTTTTTTATGAATGGCATCTCGTAGCAGACCTAGAGAGGTCGTTGCTACTTAACCGGATATTCCTGTGGCTGCCCTAAGGTTTTTAATCTTAAAGCCTCCAGCCAGGGCGCAAATTATATATATTAAAACTAAACGACAGCGCACTAAGGGCACCCCCTGTGGGGTACGGACCTCGGCTTAGGGCGTCGTTGGGGGATCACAAAATTAGTAACAATTTGGGGACGGGCTGGACCAACATTTTGATCATGATTATTATCAGGGGATATTATATTTATTGCTACGGCGCTCTCAGCCTCTAACCGGGCGGCTGGCGCATCGACATTCAAGGGACGGGGGGGAGGACTTTTATTACCATTTACTCGGGAAGTTCGCGTGGTACCTCGGCGGCGAGGACGGAAGGTCGGTTTGTGTATTTTGTGCACTGTACTCGTGGCCCTATTGCTTTCCTGAAGGAGAGTGACGGGGTCATCCGGATCTAAGAGAGTATGCCTCGGTCGGCGAGTCTGACTAATGGCAGAAGGCCTGTAACTAGCGGCCTGCACAACCAAGGGGTTGCGATGACGTTCCGCGGATTCGAAAAAGCGCTTTGCAAGGCGCTTCATAAACTGCTTGATGGTAGGCATCTTAAGGTCTACGTGAAGTTGTTCGTTCCGAACGAACCAAGGAGCCTTCGTAATTCTACGGAGAAATCGGTTTTGAAGCGTCTGCATCTTATGGATGTGATACGACTTTGCGTGAGCGAAGACTACGCAGGCGTAAGTCATGATCGGTCGAATGCACGCGGTGTAAATACGCAATTTGCACTTAAGGGACAACTTGCTGCGCGGGTTGAGTACGGAGTGTAGTCGGCTGAGAGCAAAACTGGCGCGCGAGCGCACCTGTTTTATGTGCTCGCCGAACGTCATGTGATGGTCTAAGACCACACCGAGATATTTGGCTCGCTTCTCCCAAGGGATAGGCTTGCCGAACATGGTGATCGGTTGGGGGAGGGCGGGTGATCGCCGGGGCCTACAGAATAGGACCCCCTGGCTCTTATCAGGGTTGACTTCGATCCTCCTCTTCCTGAACCAGGCCGCGAGTCTGTTGACTTCGGCCTGAAGGATGCGGGCGATATTGTCTTGCCTGAGGCCGGAGTAGTAGATGGCCGTGTCGTCTGCGAACAGAGCTAACTGCGCCTTTCTACATTTGGGGATATCACTAGTGAATATAGTGAATATCAGCGGTGCCAGCACAGCGCCCTGAGGGACGCCTGCGCGGAGCGGATGGGGGGAGGATAGCGCACCCTCGATGCGATAGCGGAAGGTGCGGTCCGACAAAAAGTCTCGTAAGATGAGCACGAGACGATCGGGCACACCGAGTTTGTAGAGCTTATATAATAAGCCGTTGTGCCAGACTTTGTCGAACGCTTTCGCAATGTCGAAGAACACAGCACCCGTCATGAGCCCGCGCTGGAAGCCAGCGCTTATATGCTCGACGATACGGTGGACCTGTTGTACGCACGAATGTTGGGATCTGAACCCGAACTGTTCGTTTGGGATGAGGCCCTTCGTCTCGGCATAGTCTCTGAGACGCTTATAAATAAGCCTCTCATAGACTTTGCCGAAGACGTTGAGCAGACTGATGGGTCGGTAACTGGAAGGTTCGGTCTTAGGTTTGCCGGGCTTCGGGATACTGATGACCGTGGCACTTTTCCAAGCTTGAGGAAAAATGTTGTTGCTAAGAGCGCCATTGAAGATGGTGGTCATTAGCATGATCAGGTGAGCGGGGAACAGCTGGAGCACCCTGTTGGTGATTCCGTCTGATCCGGGAGATTTACGGGTTTTCAGACCCTTGATAATGTCGTGCACTTCGTCTGGGGTGACGGGAGCCAGAGGACAATCAGGGTCTTCGACCGGAGGGAGATTCGCCCTACGTTCGACTTCAGCGTCCACCTCAGCGAGGTGAGCTTGGTCTACTGGTTGAGAGCTGGGCGAGCACTGAGTCTCGAGAGTGTCAGCCAGGCATTCAGCCTTGTCGGTGTCGTCGAATGCTATCGTCCTGTCGGGTCGTGTCAGAGGGGACATAGAAGCTACTTGCGGGGATCTGAGTTTCCTCTGAAGCTCCCAGAAGGCCAGATGAGTGGGCTCTAGTTCGCCCAGCATCTTGTCCCAGTGGGCCTCACGCAGTTCCTTCATACGCTTCCTTACAGATCTCTGTAATTGGCGCATGAAGACTTTGTTAGCGTCACAGGGAAAGACACTGTATGCACGAGTGGCCGCGTTCTTCTCAGTCAGCAGTTGTCGTCGTCGTCTCGTCTAGTCGATTGCGGCCGTCGTGTCGGCGATCGAGTCAAACTGATCGGGGATAGAATCCAGTATCGGGGATGTGGTGAATTTCAGTCGGTCGCTTACTTTCCGCCAGTCCGTGACTACTTTCGTGAGGGGGGGTTGGTCAGGGTCAAGGAGTCCGTCGCGAGGGGCCAGTCTTAAGACGACTGGCCGGTGGTCAGAAGTCAGTTCGTCCATCGCCTCTATCGAATCCAACCGTAGGTTGATATTCTTTAGGAGCGCTATGTCCAATATGTCCGGGGATTGACTGGGGATATGGAGGTAATGAGTAGGATTCATCGGACCGATGATATCGAAATTTAAAACGGTGGTGAGGTCAAACAGATGTTGGCCTCGAAACGTGGTGGTATTACAGTTCCAGGACGGATGTTTGGCGTTGAGATCACCCGCTACGATAACGGATTCACTCAGGCCGAAAAGAATCGAAAGATCGCGAGACAGCAGTTGAAGACCGTCTGGGCTCGTGGTCGCGGTGAGCGGCATGTAAGCTGAAACTATCGTAATCGGTTGATGACCTGACATTGCTAATTTGCATGCAGACACTTCAAGACACGAGAGAGTTGTCGGAGCATCGAGCGGGATGCAATGGAGAGGAGTCCTATAGTAAATCAGGGTGCCGCCCCTGTGGCATCGAGTCCTGTCATTGCGAACTACGCGATAGTTCGCAATTGACGGGTCTCGATGACAAGGCTTGAGGAAAGTTTCCTGTACTAGGAGAATATCTAACCGATGGTCGCGGAGGAACACAGCGATTTCGTCGCGTTGTTCTCTAATGCCGTTGGCATTGAAAAAGCCTAACTTTAGTGATCTGAGTTTAGTTCTCGCGGGGGCCGTATTATACATTATGGTTTCCTATACGCGATGGACTCTAGGGCTTGCGTGATCTCGGGATACGCGTGATAAATTCGCTGTATCTCCGATAGATCGCAGGAGTTACGGGCTACAATTATTTCGCTGGCCATTTTCTTGGCGCGGGGCGAAAGAAAGATGTTAAATGTGCTCGAGATTACATTAAACGCATCGAAGGTGTTAGGTGATGCGACCACTGGAGTGGCCGCGGGTTGAGGAGGCGCGCGAGTGTTGAGAGGGGGAGCGGCTTTGGAAGCAGGCTCTGGCACGCGGGCCACTGGGGGCGCGAGAGGCGCGCTCCTACCGGCGGCGGTAGATTGATGATGTTGCTGAGCGCTATGAGCGCGAAAGCGAGGGTCCATCAACCGTGGGATAGGTTGAGGTTGAGGGGGGGGAGGAGCCATGTATTGGCCGAAGGCAGGGAAGGCCTGCTGGTGGTTGAAAAGGTTCCACGGACTGGACCTTTGAGGGCTCAGTCGTTGCGGAGGTTGGGTCAGAGAGGAGGAGAATCCCCCCTGGTTATCTCTCTGTTGCCTCGCGTCGTAACGCTTGGTCAATTTCGAGGAAGACGATTTTGGTGCCTTAGGGCAGCCACGGTAGTTGGCTGGGTGGCCTTGTTGGCCGCAAAGAACGCAACTGGGAGGTTCGGTGCAGAGGGCACGGTCTTTCGGTCGCGAGCATTCAGAAATGCCATGCTCACTCAGGCACTTGACGCACCTGGGTTTCGCGAAGCAGTTCTTCTGCGCGTGACCGTAACGTTGACATCGGTGGCACTGTCCGACAATGCTGGACTTGTGCGGCTTCTGAATATCAAAGCCTTTAAGGCTACAGATCGAAGCGATCTTGAAAATAGGGTGATGCCCGTCAACCTGAGAGCATACGACAAGAATCATGTCGTATGGTGCACCGCCTCTAGAGCGGTGCATCCTGTGGACTTCGAGGACAGGAATAGCCTGTCGATGAGCTGAAATAATAAGACCAAACAATAATATACGCCCAAGAGATCTCCAAGAATAGATAATAGTCATTACTGTAGCGGCCAGTAAAAGAGGCACTGATGGACGAACGTGTAAATATGGGCCGATGCGAAGCCGAGGCACACAAACGTGACTCCATCAATGCCTGGTTGCGGCCAAGGCTTGTAGTGCTTTTCTCAAATAATGCGCGGAAATTTAAACTATACCCTAAGTCATCAATTCAGATAATTTATGTAAACAAAGGTGATAACAGATCAAAAAAATATCGTCATAATGGTAATTCACATAAAATGGCGGAAAACAAGGCTATATTGGCTTTTATGTACTGATTTTAGAAATAATAATTAAACAATTATCATACCGTGTTAATTTTTATAAGTTTTCGGTTTTAAACAAAGTTATTAAAAAAAGAAAATTTTGTGGTATAAAAAATATTATGATACTGGTAACACTACAGGAGTTCCCAACATTCTCAAATTTCATTTGACATAATTTGCAAACTCGCGTCTTTTCAATACGTTCGTTTTCTTTTCTCCGATCATATTATTCGCTGCGTGTTTGTTAATTGTGCTTTGTTATCATCGTGTTAAGTGTTTCATTTTGTTGTTAGTTGTTATATTTCCTTGTTTCTGTTGTGTTTTTGTTAAGTTTGATATATGATAAATTGTTTTGCAGCACTGTCCTGTCATTTTGACAGTGACATTTCTTTGTTTACTAAAATTATCTGAATTGATGACTTAGGGTATAAGTAAATTATTTATTAAATTCCAGATTCAATGACGAACAACGATCATTTTTCACGCGCCAATATGTTTTTTTTTTTTTTTAATAAACAGCTTTCCATTTGCAAGCCATTTCGAAATTTAAATAAAACCTTTGTTAAGTTACCTCATTGGTTGCCATGTTTCGGAGTAAAAGATCGATCCATTTTTAAATAACACGATGGATATGAGTGACACGAGTGACACAATATGGATTTTCATACAACTTTTGGTAGCTGCTGCTCGCATGTATTTGGCCAGTTCAGCAATTTCGATTTATGTCAAAGAAGGTTGTCAAAATAATGTTCGAATTTCCAAGCATGTTTGAGAAAAATACCATACTTACATGTTATGTTGCGGATAATAGGTTGTTATCCACAGGTAATGGTAGCAACAAGACAAAGCCAGCGGCATAACACACTTTCAGTAGCAATGGGTTTCACTTTGACAGTTCAACAACATTCATTGCCATATTTACTTCTTTTTTTTTTTTTTTAAGCGTTGCCCCACACTAGGAATTTCTCCTGTATCGTGGGTGCGTTTACAAACATTTAAATTCACATACACAAACAGCCAGACCCGAAACAACTACTTGTAGGTCATACAAATATTTGTTCCGTGCGGGAATCGAACCCGCGACACGCAGCGCAGCAGTCAATCGCTTAACTAACTGCGCCAACCGTGCCGTGCCGACTTTGTTGAGCAGACAAGTTTTTCTGACATAATTATGACGCAATGGATTAGCTATATACTTCAAAATCATTCAGATTGTGATTGATAGTGTGTTATCGTTAATAGGTCTTGAAAAACTAAATTATATTTCAATGTTTCTCTAATAAGTTTGATACGATTGTATCAAAGTAGGTATTAACAGTAATACGAAACCTATTTCAAAGAGATTGACTTTCAACAAATAATATTCAAATCGTACCTATCTCCAAGCGAACCCAAAATAGGCAGGTAAATAACTTTTATGCTAAATCCAAAAATGCCTTATAAAAACTTTTATACGACCAATCAGTCTAACTAAAGTAACTCTATATTCGTAACAAGACTGGAGAATATTTGTTTTTGTTCAAAACTACGCAGTAGGTACGCGAGAGGTAGGTATGTAGGTACCTAAACCTCTAAGAAGATTAGGGGTAAATACATAATACAGATTGCGACCCCGAATTTTAAATAATGGCAACAAAGGGTCGCTGGTCACTACTAAGCTTATTTAAAGTTTACAAAACCTTATTTGAACATTTTGGACATAGGAGTCGTAAAATTGACTCGTATTTTGTAAAATGTATCATGAATTTCAGTTTGCGCATAGCCTTCGGACCTCAAAGTGCCTCAAACCACTATTAAGTTAGTATGGAGATGGGATACGGCAAAATATGTACAAATTATTGGCTGCCTCGAAGCCTTGTTACACAGTTGATTGGAGCAGCGTATGGCACGTCAAATATTTGAATCTAGAACTTGGTTATGTTGACTGACGTTAATTTCAAACTGGCGGTGTTCCGAATTTCGGAATTAGAACACACAAATTAAATGGAGAAGTCCATTATTCGTAATTTTGAAATTAATGGATAATTGTATTTCAATCGCACTGTTTGTATAACTTAATAGTTATTATTTACATTACATGGTAGCTCCACGGCAAGTAGTATCAAAAAGAGTTCCATCAAATTAACTTCATCGTCATCATCATTTCAGCCGAAAGACGTCCGATAGGCCTCCCCCAAAGGGGGGGGGGGTTGCCATAATCTCCACGCTTGGCAAGCGGGTTGGCGATCGCAGTATGTGTACCTAAGTGTGTATGTCAAATTAACTTATTAAATCCTAATATTATAAATGCGAAAGTGAATTTGTTTTTGTTTTTTTTGTTTGTTACGCTTTCACGTTAAAACGGCTGAACGGATTTGGATGAAATTTAGCACACGGGTAGACCATTTGGCATATAACTTGGGTACATAGGACATTTTTATCCCGGTAATACGTTCCCGTGGGATAATTTCCGACATGCAAGCGGGCGAAGCCGCTGGCAGAAGCTAGTTAATTATTAAACTCTCTATCTCTCTCTTCTTAATTTATTTTAACTTTTTAATTACAAAAGAATTTATTTAGTTTTTAATATTATAAACTATTATATTTTTTATTTATTTGCCTTTTAATTTTAAAATAATAGTAATTCAACTTAGAAATCACACTAATGTGTGTATGTAACTTCTTCACGCTCAATCGGCTGGACCAATTTTGATAAAATTTTGTATGGAGGTAGCATTTTATAGGGATATGTTGCACCGACGCCAAATAAATTGGGATAAGGGCAGGAGAATGACGATGATGAATGATGATGGTAGCTGACACCCTGGATTAACATATACTTTTTATCCCGATATTCCCACGGGATCGAGACATAAGTGGGCAAAACCGCGGGGCACAGCTAGTATGATAATAGATATAGTAAAACTCATCAATTGAATTTTTGCAAAAGCTCTCTTTTTAATTTTGTCAATCAACAATATTGGACATCGGAAGTCCTGTCCAATGTCAACCACAGCGTACACGAACCATTCGGTATTTTTTTATTTTATATTCTTTAATGTAGTCAAGCAAAGGTCTTAAACCGTCCATCCTTGAGTGGTTCCAGAAGCATAAAGTTATTTTTTTACGCAAGGCATAAAATTGTTAAGCCTATATTCGTCTGGCAGTTTATATAACTGTTCATATTATATTCTATTTTCGTTGGTGCCAGTATCTGTGAATTCGGCGCGACTTTTAAGTGGTTGGGGTCGATATTGACAGGCAGCAGGCAGATGAGTCCGTTGCCTGATTTATGTGGCTCGTAATAATCGGGTTGATTGGACTTCTTGGCGGGAAATTGAAACGTCATGTTCAGCAGTTTTGTTAAATTTTCTAAAATTTGTGTTTAGCTGAACATTAATGTGTAATAATGGAGGATCATTAACCATTAAGTGTTTGTGAACGTGCATTAGTGTAGGTAAATAAAACAAAACAGTGCAACATCGCTTCAAGTTCTCTCAAGAAGTCCGCGTGAGGTCTCAGTAAAGTGCCACATCTTTACTGAAATCGAGGAGCGGGCGGGGATATCATCATCATGCATTGAATATAATTCATTTCATCAATATTTAAACAAATTTTGTAACTAAATAAAGACTTGACTAAAAGGTCCCAGCAACCAGGCCATTAAAATATTATTAAAAAAAACATTGGGTTTCGGGTGCCGTAATGAATAGCAATTAACTTAGCGAATTGTTGTCGATATTATAGAAGCAGTGAAACTTTTCTGTTCAATTTTTGAAAGGAATATTTCGTACTTAGAGTCTTGCTTTACATGCATGAACACAAGTGTTTATGTTACGTATGTTATACTGCAATTAGCCCAAGATGGTATTTAGTCTCATCGATCTAGGAGTATCCAGGAACGGACCCATTCCATTAACTGAACACAAATTATCTATTCAGTCTGCGAACGACTGTAGAGTAACTGGGTAACACGAAACACCTTGGTAAGACTGGTTGTTAGATTTTCGGGCTTCTGATGACCCGTAACGATTGTCGAAATTCCACGAATGACAAAATCAAAATCAAAAGTCATTTATTCGCACTAGGCTGAGAATCAGCACTTTTCGAACGTCAAAAATTACATGAGACAGTCCCCCAAACGGGCCCCGCCCATCACCACTTCCTACTGCTTTAGCTGGGAAGAAGAAGTGGCGCAACAAACTCCCCAGCAGCACAGCTGTCTGTTCATATATAAAACTTGAATCTATACAACAAAATGTAAAATGCAACACAAAACATTAAATTAAATTATTTGCCTTATGTTAGCTAGCACACACCACTATACAAAAAAAAAAATATATAATAATCGTCAAAAACTATACTCAAGCAGAAATAACGTAAACAAAATGTATCTAAATAAAAGCCTCCAGGCATAATGGGCGTGAAAGCTATACAGACAGCCGGGACCAACGGCTTAACGTGCTTTCCAAAGGACGAAGGAGTCTATGTAAAGATGGTCACCCATCCACAGACCAACCCCGGCAAGTGTAACTTAACTTAATGGATCGACCCGTGCGGCCGATTTTACTTAGCCACGAGCTCCATGCCGTCACGGCACGGACGTCACGTCTCACGAGCCGTCTCAAATTACCTATTATCTACTCAAAATGGAAACCTTGAAAACCTTACCACACTTTCGATCGATAGGACAAAATATAGAACACTGCGGGCCGAACACGGGCTGCCCAAGACGTTTGTTACAAGACATGATAAATTATGTCATGTCAATTTGTGTACTAGCATTTTATGACAAGACAGTTTTATCGCTCAAACTGTGATAAAATGTGTGACTCAAGTCATGTCACAGTAGGCCGTGCTCGCCCCGCTAAGTTAGGTAGTATAAGTATATTCAAAACGACTTTACGGTAAATTAGGAAAATATCGTAATTTTTCTGTTTTATTAAGTGTGGTGCCGGACGTAAAGAATCGCACTACCCATCGAGATATAAGTACTAACGTACTAGAGAAGCT
Source organism: Tiliacea aurago (assembly GCA_948098905.1). Taxonomy (NCBI): domain Eukaryota; kingdom Metazoa; phylum Arthropoda; class Insecta; order Lepidoptera; family Noctuidae; genus Tiliacea; species Tiliacea aurago. The sequence goes on from OX402596.1 coordinate 20,423,707, forward strand.
ACGTCAAATAACTGAATTGTCCTATTCTTCGTAATTTGAATCTTTAGTTCGCGCAGCGCTAAAATAATAACAATTCGTCTAAACCGTAACTAATTTACCACAGCGCTAAATTTGCTGCGGAAGTGTATTTATTCTATATAATTTATTATTGTCGGAAGTACTAGGCGCGAAAGAGCTAGAGAGCGACTGAGTGAGGTGCGGCGCGATCGCCGCAGTTGAACGAGACAAAGTAGGAATTTACGGTGTCTTCTCTAGTACGTTAGTACTTATATCTCGATGGCACTACCCTATTTGTTCCCGTGGGTGTCGTAAAAGGCGACTAAGGGACTTACTAGAGAATGGGCAGCAGCGTTCTTTATATGCATTTTAATTTTTTAACACCTTACTGTGATCGCCTACCCGCCTGCCAAGCGTGGCGATTACGGCAAATCCCCCCGCCTTTTGGGGAGGCATATGTCCAGCAGTGGACGTCTTTCGGCTGAGATGACTAATTATTATTAATTCATTTATTTCAGACATAGTCCATACATTATATAAAAATGAAAATCCAATTAAACACACTACATTAAAATAATCAACAATAATTAAAATACACATACACATTAAAATTACATAGATATCCAATGTCACAATCAAATTAAAATATTACACATTAAAACAATCAATAACCGAATTAGACATACACAATACATAAGCTCATGTCAAATAATACGAGGAGAGGCGCTAACATGAAGCTGCATCCACCTCTGTATCAGGGATAGGTCCCACCGCTCGGACAACACCCTCAGGAGACTAATGCAAAGCACTCGAAAAACAAGGATAGCTCTTTAAATCCTCAAATGTATTCCGTCCTTAAGGCCGTTTAAGATCGAGATAAGTCAGGTGAAGAGATACTTGAGTATTGACATAAGCGAAGTAGAAAGGTATAAAGTTCCTCTGAAACCCGTAGCTGTTTGAATTTCGAGTTGGATTAAATATTGTCTGTACTCAGCTCGGAACCCTTTTCCCTCATATTTTAAGAACTCATTTGGGTCGCGACAAAACATTCATTTGCATTACGTACAACAATGTCAGACCGTCGAGTCATCATCATAAATTCAAAAACAAATATTAAATAAAATATGAAACGAGAATAAACGGGACATATAACTTTTGCTTGTCAGCCATTATACCAACTAGTTAAGCAAGTTGCCTGTTCCACGTAACGAAATAACAGGTACGGTGTCAAATGAGGGAATACTGCGAAAACCAAATGCATATTTAATAACTTCCGTGTCGCTTATGGGCGCGGTCGAGTCATTTTGACACATTTTAATTTTTTCCCGTCGTGATATATGGGCGCTGCTGGCAGTGTTATCGCAGGATTTAACGCCAGCGTAAACGTGTGTATGAGAACAATATTTATGATAGTTTGTGTCGCGCTTGCTCTGACGATTCTTCTGTGAAATTCATAATAATTTAGATTTTGTTTGGAAATTTCATCGTTTGTGTTATTTCGTTATTCCTCGTCCAACACCAAAATAATCGAGTTTAATACGAATAAAGCTTGTTTATTTGGTGTTTGAACCCGCACTCCTACTGTATAATGGGGAGAATAATAAGCTGGTTGTTAACGTAATTACTGATTAGAATGCACCAACAACTAATTAAGTTAAGTCATGAGTTTGAAATTAAAATAATTAAGGTATTCATTTAACACATGGATGGATTGTGTGAAAGGTAGGTAATAATTATTATGATTAGGAAGCGGATTAGTGACACACACTATGGTGGCAGTTGACAGAAATGTATGAATGTATTTACTGCTCCGACAACATAAATATGTGTCGGATCCGGTCATTAGTACGGACAAGAAACGAATCGTAAGCGCGCTAAGACTACTGGCGACATCGCGTGATCTACCCACACCTCTAGCGCGCTTCTACAGAGTCGTGATGTTTTGAGCCGATGGGCGCGGAGGACATTCAAGATTCAGGGTCTGATCGCATCGAAGTTAAGGGGACGATAACCGACTTTTAATGATTTTGTACTGAAGATCACGTCTAAACAAATAGTGTTAATGATTTGAAAAAAATATATGATAAATTAGAGCATTTTCTCAATAACTTATATGTGAATATTTTATATTATCTTTATATTACATAGTGAAATTAATTTGTAAAGTTATGTCTAACGAGGATAATAAACTGAGAATGGCGCAAAATCTACCTAGCGTATTTTTCTGAAATCTTCACCAATTTAAAGATAATTTAATTATTAATCTTTCAGTATACGCGTTTTATTAAAATATTGTTTGTTTTGTGTATAATAAATTAATAATGCGTCAAATTGGGGACAGCGCTCCTTAATGGGCGAGTCCTATTACTGGCTGAACGTACGACGCGTTGCGTGAGCTCAGTACAGAACACGCAAGCTAACCACTCAAGGTCACTGGCATATATCTGCGTCTTAAGACGTCGCGGAACTGTACTCGATTCGTTGTGCTTAGTTATTGTGGTAATTATAATTTGTAGTGATTGTGTAATTTGTGATTTCAATAAACGCTGTGTATCGCACCCAGTGTGTTTTCATTGCACGAAACCCAACTTCTGCCCAAATGATGACCGAATCTAACGGAGTAAATCCTGACGATCCGACATATGGATAAACGTAGGAGGATGAACTTAACACTGGAAAATGATAAATTAATTTAAATTGTCCACTACAGTATGTGTCTATCAAACCGTTAACGGTCTGTATGAAACCACAGTATCGCTGTAACATATAAAGTACTAGGCTGTCATAAGACTAGCAGAGTTACATCACTAAAACGTCAGAGCGGCATGTTGTCCGGAACTGCGTTATCAATATTTATTGCGGCGCGCGCGTGTGACGTCATTAATTGAGAAAACGTGATACACACTGACCGGTGGTTTTGAAGATCGATTTTACGAAAAATATGTCTTATTTTTTTCAAATAAAGGCTCTTAGAGACAGGTGCGATACCGCGGCGCGACGCGACACTAGTAGCACAATTTCTATGTCGCTGCCTGTCGCGCCCGCGATATCACGTTAGTCTGTAAGAGCCTTAAAGCGTTTCTTACAAAGCCTCTTGTGTTGCCAAGTTTCTTGCATAAAATAATCACTAACATAATATAATATTCTGGTTGAAGTTCCTTTAGTTTCAATTTCAATGTAAATGTAAAATTATAATGGCACCACAGGCCTGAAATAAAATAATAAGTATAAATCATTAATAAGTGTCCAAATCGACTAGGAAAAATCGTAGCAAAATTTCTACTCGACGTGGAGCTACGAAACCCATAGCACTCAACTCGTGCTTTCACAAAGCCTAGTCCATTTACGTTTCTATTCAACCTCTTTTAATGAAATTATCGAGTTTGTTAAGTTTATTTATAGTCAACAGTTTTAAGTGCTATAAAAACTCACTGAAAACTATTAGACTTAACTTAGCTCAATTTTTTATTTTTTTTCTAGTTTTTTTTTTTTGCTGATTTGTTATAATAATCTACCAATTTATTTCAAGTATTTTCTGTATTTTCAGTTCTATGACACGTTTATCGTGTCAGTCGAAGCCTCATGGGAAATAAAGCTATCACATGTTTTTGTCAATACCGATTCGCCAACGGGAAAAGACAACGGTCACTAACCGACTCGCCTTCAGAGAAGGCTGGGAATATCGTCCTTTTTAGGGTTCCGTACCAAAATGGTAAAAAGGAACCCTTATGGTGAGACTAAGTCTGTCTGTCTGTCTGTCACACCTGAATATCTCGAGAACTACTAATGCTATCAACTTGAAATTTAGAATAGTTTTAGATGACGTTAGCCCAACTACTTTGGAAGCAAGAATAAATTTAAAAAATGTACCTTTTTTGCAAAAGGGACTGAAACAGAGTCTTAAAAATTTCAAGTGGGGCTACTAGGGCATGTGGGGTATCATATGAAAGAGCGCTGTTTGCACATTCTCAAAAATTAATTTATTTTTTTGTAGGCACCATAGTTTCCGACTTTTGATGAAAAATTTAAAAAAAAATAAGTTTGCATAGATAAAAATCTGAAATTATTCTATGTGATAGAAATGAATTTAAAGATAACAGGAAAAATAAAACGATGTCTCTAAATAGCACAGTTTTTCAGAAATCATCCACATCATATATATACGTACGGAACCCTCGGTGCGCGAGTCCGACTCGCTCTTGACCGGTTTTTTTTCATTCCCTCCGGTTGGAAACTTGCATAATTATTAAGAATTAGAATTATGACAGCTTATGATTGTTCCACTGCAGAGCAAAAACGAAACAGCATTTGTAACCAGTTAAGGCGACGATAACCGACTTTTAATGATTTTATACTGAAGATCACGTCTAAACGAGTAGTGTTAATGATTTGAAAAAAAAAAAAAAAATTGATCATTTTCTGAATAATTTAATATGTGAATATTTTAGATTATGTTTATATTACATAGTGACAATTAATTTGAAAAGTTATGTCTAACGCGGATAAAAAACTGAGAATGGCGCAAAATCTACCAAGCGTATTTTTCTGAAACCTTCACCAATTTAAAGATAATTTCATTATTGATCTTTTAGTAAACGTGTTTTATTAAAATACCTTTTGTTTTGTGTATAATAAATTAATAATGCGTCAAATTGGGGACAGCGGATGGTCCTTGATGGGCGAGTCCTTTTACTGGCTGAACGTACGACATTGCGTGAGCTCAGTACAGAACACGCAAGCTAACTACTCAAGGTCACTGGCATATATCTGCGTCTTAATTTATTCCAAGTTCCCTACATTATTTTCTTTCACCGTCAGTAGGTGATACACGGTTTGTGATAATGAAAACTAAGATTATCAAACATAACATATTTTTTTGAAAATTATATTTGTCATTGGCCAGAGGCTAAGCATTGCCACACAACGTAGTAATGCCGCTAATATTTTGGGTACGTTACCAGTCTACAGCGACGCGGAGGATTTTATTGACGCCATATTTTAGTTTGTTAATAGATTTAGTTAAGTTAGGATATTTTATTGTTATATTGATAATATTTTTAGGGTTCTGTACCTCAAAAGGAAAAAACTGAACCCTTATAGGATCACTCGTGTGTCTGTCTGTCTGTCTGTCCTTCTGTCACAGCTGATTTGCTCCGAATCCACTTAAACATAGTCATATGAACTTCTGTGACCCAAACACGGACGTGTTACGTAAATTAATTAATTTTGAATATGGAGGTCACTTTTGAGGGACAAATTAGAAAAGGGTTTGTTTTAAGGATTTCATATAGATATTTTTTATAATTTTAAAATTAATACAATTATTTAAGACCATAGATTGAAATTGTTTATTGAAATAAAATAAATAATAATATGACCATAGATGTTAAATGACCATTCCCCCCCCCCCTTATCTCCAAAACTGCTGAGCCAAAACTTTGAAAAAAAAATACAGAAAATAGTTCTTTACTTATAAATTACAGGAAAACCTATAAAAAGTCTGCGATCTTAAAATAACATGGTAAATCACTCAATATTGTGCGTACAAACTTACATTTGCAGTTGGAATGTATGGGGGCTCATGTTTTCCAACTACAATGTTAAGTTTGTTCTTGGGATAAATTCATAACTATGGAACCTTTCATTGTGCGTGGTCCGATACGCACTTTTATTTTTACTTTTTTTTTTCTTATTTTGATAAGCCAAAGTTCGAAATGCAGTCTTCTCCTTTAGTCCATCACATCACAAGTTAGTTTCATAAAATTAAATGATTGAGCATTGCACGCCACTTTTATAACCAGTGTGTCACCTTAGGAACCACGTGTGAAGCTTAACTAGCCGAACTCTGCGGGCATGTTCGAGCATAATTCATATTTCTAGCGCTATAAATCTGTAACATATCTAGAATGGTCTTCCACTTTATTACAGAAATAGCCATAGGCGATTCCAGTCGGAAGTTCTTATCATAATTTACATTTTATGCGAAATATTTGTGTTATAAAATGTTCAGTAGGTAGGTACGCATGGCTACAGATCAAGCTATACATTTACAGTATAAGCTGATCTCGCATTGTATAGGATTTCCTTACAATGAGAAGTCAGCGTAAACTGGAAATGTATAGCTTCATGTGTAGCCGTGTGTACCATAACTTCTTGTAGATATTTCAAGAGGAGGGTTTTGTTATAGGATAATACACTAGTATTCTTCTATGTACCTACCTACTAATAAATTTGTAATACGATCCCTAATAGGTAGGTTTTGTGTAGTAGCAAGCCGAGGCACGTATTTGTTTCAACTTTGTTTCGGCATTACAATAATGTTGGTAACATAAATCAATCTTGATATTTGTGAATGTGAATTTGTGAACCCAATTTATAACAGTAACCGTTTCTTCTTACCGGAGGAACTTTTTCATGAGACCAATGATTACATATTTTAACTTTCCCTAAGTAGACTACAGCAACTTTTCATTTTATCTCACTGTTACCACAGAGTTACCTACTGGCACGCACTTTGAAAGATAAGAATTTTCTCTTAATATAAAATCACATTAATTCACAAACCACACTACCAGGATACCAGAACGGTAGAGGAGCTTGAAGTAATATTTCACATTGGACTTCGAAATTGAAAACGTGTTGAAATTGTATTAATACTGGCTGGTGGAATGTATTGTACAATTTCAGGGTTAATTTACGAACGGCGCTCGGGGATTTAAAGCTCGTGTCACGTTAATCCGCGGCTGAGAGTCGGATTAATTGTAATGTTGCTCTCAGTTGGTTTGGTGGAGTTTTGCTCCTGGTAGCGGCTGCGAGGCAGTGAATCTCAATTTAAAATAACTTAATTTGTTCTACGAAGTTCCTTGATTTTCGTGAACGGCATTTTCTTGTACACACATGTGCCTCTACTAGGTAAACAGTTTCAAGCTTACGATGATTTACGGGTGAACATTAATTATTTTGTAACATAATTATAGGTACTGCCATCCCACAACTGTTTAAAATAAAAAAAAAACAACATTAACTACACCCAAGCATACATAATATATTATTAAAACACTTTGTTTTTTTTTTACAGAATATTATCCAGTCGAGGAGGCACCATTTCGGTAAGTAATTCCCCTCTTACTAGGATCGTACAGACCCCTGTTATTATACTTTATCTTACACTCCCGGCTACAAAGTTCACGGACAAAAGACCGCGGGTACAAAATATCTCAGGTTATATTAATTTCGGAAGTGTAATTACGGGAAAGAATATATTATGAGGCACGCCTTTTAAGTAATTTTATTGTAATATCGTAAATTTAAATTGCTACTAAGAGAATATGAAGTTTAAGAGGTGTTTTGAGGCCGTTATTGAGGTAAAACTTAAGTGAATTCTATTAATAAAGGTTGTTTTGTTAGGACAGCAAAGATTTAGCGTTTATAGGCCAGTGTAACCACGGGTCACAGAGTTTAAGCATAATAAGCAGCAAATTGTGTTTGCGGCCGATTTTCGTCCGTAAATAGCCCGATTTTGTAGTATAGTTGCTGTTATTATAAGTTAGTTGAATTAGAGAGTTATCTACTGGTTTACATTAACAACAGACAAAATGGTCTTAACCCCGAGGAAAGAAAACATTTTGAATGACACACAAAATAACAGTCTGCTTTGCTTTGCTCCTATACCTAAAATAAATAAGTATGTAGTTATTTGCCGATTATTGGCCGGTTAGACAGACGACAGAGATAGACGAGACAAAAAAAAAACTGTTTACAAAAAAATAATAACCGACTACCAAAAATAACACTACAAAGTGAAAAATAACTTTAATTTCGGCAGTCGGTGTCTTTGGTTTATTATATTTTTGTAAAAAGTTTTTTATTTCTCACTTTTTAGTGGGTTAGTTTTGAATTTATCTAAGTTACAGTAGCCTTATGTTAACTGCTCATCACCTTTTACAAAATATTGCTTTTCCCGATGCTGGGACGTTTATTGTTGAGGAGTTCTCCTAGTAAGAACCAGGAGAACTGCCACTCACCATATGCATAGTGACGAGCATAAATTGCTTAATCGCAACCCGTTAAATAGGTACTCATTATTATATTGTTCCGGTGGCCATCTGTGGTCTCCATCATCAGTTCCACTTCACCAAATGGTGCTTTCGGAGAGCAAATGCACGAGTTACTATAAAAAATACCCAAATCGCTATAGGTTTGCATATAAACTTTGAGGGTTTCCCTCGATTTCCTTGGGATCCCCTCATCAGATTCTGATTTGGTGGAAATGGGACCACATCGACCCTTTCAAACAAAAAAGAATTTTCAAAATCGGTTCATAATTGACGGAGTAATCGCGTAACAAACATAACTACTTCTAACTACACGGTCTTCTAAGCAACTCAATCTTGTTTTTCTTTCCGACTTTCCTAATTATAAACAAACACCTGGCTAAAAAGATAAGAACCCATAAGCCACCTTAAGCACACATAGTTTCCAAACATGATACATCTTCCTTGGTGTTGCCAGTGCGAATGATGATAAATGTTGCCAGCAACGCGTTGAAATTACCTACGTACGTGGTAAATGCACTTTCAAGATGGCGGCTCATGAAGATTTATGTATGTGTACCACACAAGGAAGAATATTTTGAGGTTATGGATGGCAGCGACGGTCCTTTGCCATTTTAAATTACGTTAGGCATTTTTTTATTTTTATGGGCGAAGTTTTATTTTTGAAGTTCTATTTTTATCGCTGGGGAAAATGGGGAGTGTTTTTTGTTGAATAGGTACGAAGGTAATTTATTTTTGTATTTATTTCGATAAATGGGGGCTTAACTTTTGTACTTAAGGCGCAGATATATGTCAGTGACCTTGAGTGGTTAGCTTGCGTGTTTTTTACTGAGCTCACGCAACGCGTCGTACGTTCAGCCAGTAATAGGACTCGCCCATCAAAGATCGCTGACCCCAATTTGACGCATTATTCATTTATTATACACAAAACAAAAGGTATTTTAATAAAACGCGTATACTAAAAGATCAATAATTAAATTGTCTTTAAATTGGTGAAAGTTTCAGAAAAATACGCTTGGTAGATTTTGCGCCATTCTCAGGTTTTTATCCACGTTAGACATAACTTTACAAATTAATTTCACTATGTAATATAAACATAATCTAAAATATTCACATATTAAGTTAGTGAGAAAATGCTTTAATTTATCATATTTTTTTTTCAAATCATTAACACTACTCGTTTAGACGTGATCTTCAGTATAACATCATTAAAAGTCAGTTATCATCCCCTTAATCTGACCAGTGTCAGGAAGAAAAATTAGTGAAATATTTGTGCTCATGACTGGAGCGTTCTTCTTGTCTGCTCTTATAGCACCAGTTTGCCAAGCTTGACATATTATGCACACTTTTTAGGATCTTAGAAGTAGAAACAAACTGGTCCCAGTAAACTATGCATTAGAAACACACTAAGGCCAAGTGCAAGTCTCTGGAACGTTCAAGAGCAATAATCGCATTTCATAAAACACGTTCTTTTATTGCCATTCGAGAATTGATTGTGTTTACACGTGTGGGATTTCCATAAAATGGCATACAATAATTGAATGCGACTTTTGTTAACACCAAGGCAATTATTGCAAGTTAAGATAAGATAAGACAAGGTTCCGTTTGGTGCCGAACGTAAAAAATAGCTCCATCCATTTGCTTCCCGTGGGTGTCGTAAAAGGCGACTAAGGGACTTACTAGAGAATGGGCAGCAGCGTTCTCTATGCATTTTTAAAACCATACTGCGATCGCCAATCCGCCTGCCAAGCGTGGTGATTATGGCAAATGCCCCCCCTATTTGGGGGAGGCCTATGTCCAGGAGTGGACGTCTTTCGGCTGAAATGATGAAATGATGAAGATAAGATCATTTATTTGTTCAAAACATGAGTATACTAGTATACACATGGCATGCAAGATGTTACAATAAAATTATATTACAGTCATGTTTTGCCATTTGTAATTTAATAACCTATCTATTATACATAATAGAAAGAAGTCCACTCACTGACCACTCATCACGGAAATCTCGGAAACTACTGGGCCGGAAGGTCTAAAATTTGGCACAAGCACTCTCTATGGGGTGCAGGCGCGCACTAAGAAAGGATTTTTATAAATTAGCACCTTAAGCGGTTGAAAAGGGGTGTCAAAGTTTGTATGAAACTCCTATGTTTTTAAAGTTAGAGACATGAATGATGGCCTCATTGTTCCTTTCGACTTCTAGGTGCTCACTAAGAAAGGATTTTACGAAATTCGGCGCTTAAGGGTGAAAATAATGGTTTTTAATGTTTGTATGAAAAATTTACCAAATGCAGTTAAGATCCAAATTGAATCTTACGGCAACGAGTTATTGCATACTTTACATTGAAATTAGAATTCGGAGGCCGATAAAGATCTAAATTGAATTTTACGACAACGCGTTAATGCATATTTTACATTGAAATAAGAATTTTTGGAAGTTTCTTGAGGTTTATATTTAGTTTTTTTTCTAGGTGGCCAGTATGTTTCAGTGCAGGCGTGATGACGTTCTAAAGTTTTTATGCCAGTTCTAGGTGGCCAGTATTTTTCAGTATGCACTATCTGCTAAAAGGAATGAGGTTCTAATTGGTATTCAGGTAATTTGAACGTTGCTTTTATATCATTAAAGTCGAGAATGCCAAGGGGAAAACTTCACAATGTTTAACCTTAATCGCGGCTTGCAAGCCGATCGTATCAAAAAACGAAGTCATGTATCAATCACAGAATACAAACTTATGCGATACACGTTCAAGCTATAGTTACCGAGATTTCTGTTCTGCGATATTTTGTTATTACTTACTACTAATTTGCTTTGAAATATTTTTCATCGTCGTTGTTAGGTTTTCGTTTTGGTTTGTTTCGCTTCCTAATTTTAAATTGGAGGATAATAAATGTGTTTTTACCTATTGCCGGGTTGGAATTTTGTTATTTATATTTCTTTGCGAATTACTTATTGTGTAGGTATTTCACACTGTGGTATTACTATAATAGTTTTTAGTATTGGTCGTTCTTACTAGAAAAAGTGTCCTTGAATACCTACGTTCGTATTTTAATTTTATTGCTTAGTATCTTTGGTTTAGGCTGGTGTTGTAAGGGTTGGAAAAAGGCGGGAGAACTATTCCCATTTTAAATGGATGTCAGCACCAACTGACGGGGTCCGAAAGGGCCAATGCCTGCCAGGGTTATGAGCCTGTCCGAAAGGGATATCGTGGCCCTGGCACACACAGGCATTTGAAGGAACACGGGTGGGTTTTAGTCAGTAAAAGTCTGACATGCATCAAAATGACCTTCATTGAAATTTCCTGAGAATCAGATTATTTTTACTCCCTGTTGTGCGTCCCCAAAACCAGCAATAAAAATACCATCTTGAAACACCTGGAACTCAAATGGGAATAGTTCTCCCACTGCCATGAGTTCACAGGTGGTTCCGTAGGTGCCATTACAAGACTTTTCAGCGACGTATTCACGCTTTGAACCATAAACAGCTCCTCCTGACCGATCCTGGGTGAAAGGTTGGAATATTTCCCAGTTTTTAGACACGTGGCGCACAATGCTGTCTTGAATTTGAGAAGACAATGACATGGCCACGTTACTGTTCACCAAATAGGAGAGAGATGAAAATAAGCATGCGTCATCGCCAGGGATATTTACTATTTGGCAAAGAATTTGCATGCCACAATTGTTGTGATAAGTCCCCTCTATGAGGAGTGGCGAGAGAGGCGCCACGGCTTCCTCACCTTCCACCTGACACACGTCCTCAACGGACACGGTTGTTTCGGAAGGTTCCTATTCAGAATAAAGCGGGAGGAAACGCCCGGGTGTCACCACTGTGTGGATCGCCCGGAGGACACGGTGGAGCATACGGTTGAGGTGCCCTGCTTGGGCGGAGCACCGCCATGTCCTCACGGAGGCGATCGGCGGCGGCGATCTCTCGCATCTGGCCCTGGTTCAGTCCATGGTTCGGAGCGAGAGTGCACGGGAGGCCGTCACCTCCTTCTGCAAAGCAGTAATGCATGCAAAGGAGGAGGCGGACGCATGAGGGTGAGGCAGGGTTCGCGCCCTCACGCCCTTAGTCACCGCAGGAGACGCCCCGGGCGTCGGGAATCGCAGGCCGATTCCCGGCCACCGTGGGCGCGGGCTTGCGGACGGTGAGCGATGGGTAGCTCGCCGTCCGATACGGGCCCGGGTCGACGGCGCGTTGTGTTCCACGCGCGCCTCAAAGAGATGTCAGCACCAATTGACGGGGTCCGAAAGGGTTAATGCCTGCCAGGGTTACGAGCTTGTCCGAAAGGGATATCGTGGCCCTGGCACACAGGCATTTAAAGGAACACGGGTGGGTTTTAGTCAGTAACAGTCTGACACGCCCTCCCCGCTCCGGCCAGAGCGGGAGAAGTTATTTGATAATTTACCACCCAAAAAAAAAATGCCAGTGGCAGAACTATTCTCATTTGAGTTCCAGGTGTTTCAGGATGGTATTTTTATTGCTGGTTTTGGGGAAGCACGGCAGGGAGTCAAAATAATCCGTTTCTCAGGAAACTTTATTGAAGGTCATTTTGATGTTTTAATTCCGTTGGCTAATTTAAATAATAAAAAACCGGCCAAGTGCGAGTCGGACTCGCCCACGAAGGGTTCCGTACCATTATCTATAAAAATGGCAAAAAAATCACGTATGTTGTATGGGAGCCCCGTTTAAATATTTGGTTTATTTTAATTTAATTATTTATTTTTAAAGTGAATATATAACTTAATATTCTGTGAATATTTTAAGCGTCTACCTGTTGCCGTTATCAATATCTACCAAAAACGAGCAAAAAAATCACGTTTGTTGTATGGGAGCCCCCTTAAATATTTTTTTATTCTGTTTTTTAGTATTAGTTGTTATACCGGCAACAGAAATACATCATCTGTGAAAATTTCAACTGTCTAACTATCACGGTTCATGAGATACAGCCTGGTGACAGACGGACAAACGGCGGAGCCTTAGTAATAGGGTTCCCGTTTTACCCTTTGGGTACGGAACTCTAAAAATATCTTTTGACCCCTCACGCCGGCAAAATTGAAGAATCACCGACCGTCACCGACTCAGCGGTAAATGTGCAGTTGAATTCACAATCCCAGTCCCAATTCACTGCTATTGATTTTGTCGAGAAGTCGCTTGCCTATAGTGAGCAAACGGAATGGGAGTCATTTTTTTTTAAGGATATTGCTAAACCGTTGCTTCATGTACTTATATTAATATTTTATAGTTTGTGATGTTGAAGGGGTAATCTCTGGATCTACTGAACCGATTTTGAAAAATCTTTTACCCATTGAAAGCCACGTTATTATTTTGTGAGTTTATGTTAAATGAAAAGACGGTAAAATGTTTACCGCCCAACGAAGTGGGCACGGGTCAGCTAGTTATATATAATAGATAGGTTACTAAATTAACATCAAATAATATTATAAATTCATCCATTACATAAAAAAAAAATATATAATAAAATAAAAAATGTACAGGTGTGTGTCATGTGTAAAGTTGATTATTGCATGCAAGGTTTGCCTTGTCTAACACAGAGTTGCACGTCCTTGTTGATTTCTTAACTCTTTAGAAAATTGTCATGCCAGAATTGAATGCGTTTTTATTGTAGGTACGTGCTGTTTACACCTTTACCAGTTTTGAACGGCAATAAACTTGCCCGTATCGTGCAATAATTGTACGTGGTTGTTCAGTCGGTGCCAGTCAATTGTTGCTTCAAATAAATGGTATGCCATAGGCAATAAACTGGCTCCGTGTAAATGGTGCTTTATCGTACTTAAGGCTTCTTCATACTGGCGCGACATCTCGCGCGACGCGACACCGGTAGATCAATTTCTATGAAAAATTCAAGAAAATTGTTCTACCGGTGTCGCGCCAGTATGTAGAAGTTTTTATTCGTTGTGTTTTGTTGACATAAATAAAAAATCCTCACTCCAATCCTCCTCCTCAATCACACGTATCAGAGTAGCAGCATCTTCGTCCATTAGCATTCAATTTTATTTTCATTTCAATTTCCCCGGACCTTTCACTCAACATTCTTTCAGCATAGACCCAAAGCTTCATGCCACCCTAGTATGTGCATAAAATTTGACTCCCGTAAAATGGGGGCCGCGATTCAGAAGGGCATTGTCCTGCACTGAATTGTCAGACCTGTCAGTCAGTTCTGCCTGCTATAGCATTCCGAACATGTGCGCAACAAAACGATGAAAAAACCCTACAAAACTTTTCCTATCTGCATCCGACGTTTAGTTTGGATATGGATTGTTAAACGTATATGTTAACGTGCAATCAATGTTATATTGTAGGAAAACCGAATTGCGAGTTTGAAACCCGTGAAACATACCATGTGACTTTAAGGGTTCCGTCAATTTTCATGTAATATCATAACTTTAAAAGTATTTATTTTAAAATTATATAAATAAACCCCTGAAATCCTTACAACAAGTCCTTTCATTAAATAATATGTCACAAGGTACCGTTTGCAATTTTTTTTAAACATTCGCCCCTTAATAGTGACACCCTTATTCAAAATTAAATTATTTTTAATTTCACGATAAAGGAAACTTGGAACACCTAAAATTATCCTGATATTGCATAACCGCCGCGTCGTGGTATTGCATAAAGTGTCCACTTGCTCGTTATTTCTCTATATATTATGTCGTATTTTTCTCAGTATTGAGACGAATTCAGGTATCATGTTTTCATTAAGTACCTAATAAATTAGGCATAGATTATACAAGAGAAAAAGAAAACCTACCTACCTAATTACCTACCAACTATGAAAACGCTATGTTCGTTCCTACAACATAAGAATAGATGATAGCTTTCAATTAACCTTTTAAATATAATGTACCCCGCGGTTTCACCCGCGTAAGTCTCGATCCCGTGGGAATATAGGGATAAAAAGTAGCCTATATGTTAATCCAGGGTGTCAGCTACCTCGATACAAAATTTTATCAAAATTGGTGCAGCCGTTTTTACGTGAAAGAGCCATACTTACAAACTTTCGCGTTTATAATATTAGTAGGAAGTAGGATATTAAAACACACAAAACATCTGATGTATTTGTTTTCTTTGTTGCAATGTAAAATCAGTGAGGAATTTTAATTACTGGCTCGTGCACCATTAACTAACAGAGACGGACTTTGGCAATAGAATCGAGCAAGTTAGGAACTTGGTAAAGTCTGTAATTAACGACTTAGAAACCTATTAGATGTGCAACCTACTATGAAGCTTGTATGTGTATCTAATGGCCGAGATCGAAAGCTCAGTGGTGGTCCAAGAAGAGACTACAGTATTCTCTCTCTCGGTCTTGACCTGTATATTATTATGTCGTGGTTTTGACATACCAAGTCTTGAACTTTGTGTAGTTTAAAATAGCACACCTATTTGAATATTTTTAACCGAGTTCCAAAAAGGAGGAGGTTATACAGGCTGACTTTGAAAACATGCGACAAAATTTGAGGGAGTGTTCTAGCCATCAATATGAGCAACTTTTATTATGGGACCAAATAAGAATTCGCAAAAAAAAAAGTCAACCTTCTTATACAAAATGGTCCATGCGGTTATGTACCTTTATAGAAAAGTCGACTTTTTTTTTTGCGAATTCTAATTTGGTCCCATAGTAAAAGTTGTTCATATTGATGGGTAGAACACTCCCTTAAATTTTGTCGCATGTTTTCAAAGTCAGCCTGTATGTTCGGCTGTGTTTTTTTGTTTGTTTTTTTTTATGGTTTCACCGATTGCTCCGTCAATTGTGGACCGAATTTGAAAATTATTTTTTTGTTTGAATGGGTATGCACCCGAAGTGGTCCCATTTTCACGAAGTCAGAATCTGATGAGGGTATCCCATGGAAATCGAGGGCAACCCTCAAATTTTATAGGCACACGTATATCGATTTTAGTATTTTTTATAGTAACTCATGCATTTGCACTCGGAAAGCACCATTTGGAGTTTTTGAGTGGAGGATTGATGTGGAACTTATGATGAAGACCACAGATGATCACTGGAACTACTTAATAATAAGTATTTCACTGTTGCGATTCGATTAGACACTTTAATATGGTTGCTAAGCAATTTATGCACGTCACAATGCATATGGTGAAGTCAACATCAGTTCTCCTGGTTCTTACCAGGATATCTCCTCAACTATTAACGCCCCTGCATCGGGAAAAACAAAATATTTTGTATAAGGTGATGAACAGTTGACATTAGGCTATTGTAACTTAGATAAATTGCAAACTGACCCACTAAAAAGAGAAAAATAAATTATCTTTTTAGAAAAAAAAACAACCGACTTCCAAAAAAAACACTGCGAAGTGAAAAATAACCTTCATTTCAGAAGTCGGTAGCAAAAAATTAAAATAGATACAAAGACACCGACTTCCGAAATGAAGGTTATTTTTCACTTTGTTTTTTTGGAAGTCGTTTTGTTTTTTTTTGTAAAAAGATTTTTATAGTGTAAATTCAAACCTATCGAGAATGCCAGCGGTGATTATTGTCTGAGGCTGGTAACATAAAAAAAAAAACGAGCGAGCCTTACAGTAGTCGCTTATGACTTGTAACATCTGACATCTCACCTTGGTAATAAGCAACTGAGCAGGGACAGAAATGAATCTCAAAATTTAAAAATCTAAATGGGTACTGTAATATTCATTCGAATAATTATTCATTACTAGTGGTTGCCCACTGGTTGAAATTCGACCCCCTCTACTTACAATCTATATATTACTTAATAATTCCATGCTATTATAAAGTAGGTACTTACTAATTCCATGCTATTCAAAAGTATTTACTTATTCCATGCTCGAGCTGTCACTTCCTGTTACACACCCATAGAAAGCGAGAGGAAAGATCAAAACACACATCAAATCTGTCCCTACTACAGTATTCGGTTGTCTCTTTTTTACCCGACTGCGTGACGCAAAGTAGGGTTATTTAGCTAGTTTATTTTATTATAATACTAGCTGCGGCCCGCGGTTTCACCCGCGAAAGTGTCGATCCCGTGGGAATATCGGGATAAAAAGTAGCCCATATGTTAATCCAGGGTGTTAGGTTCCTCCATCCAAATTTTATCAAAATTGGTCCAGCCGTTTTAGCGTGAAGAAGTAACAAACACACACACACACACTCATAAACTTTCGCCATTATAATAGTAGTGTGAAATTTCTTGTCGTCTAACGATCGGCAAAGATATTGTAAGATTATAGCTTTTGTCGCCTATTATTTGCAATTTTAGGTATTAGTTCCGTTTGGTGTCGGACGTAAAGAATAGGACCATCCCATTCTTCCCATCAGTGTCGTAAAAGGCGACTAAAGGACTTACTGGAGAATGGGCAGCAGCATTCTCATGTATTTTTTTTAAACCATACTGCGATCGCCAACCCGCCGCCAGGCGTGGCGATTATGGCAAATCCCCCCCCCCCCCTTTTGGGGAAGGCCTATGTCCATCAGTGGACGTCTTTCGGCTGAAATGATGATGATGATTTGCAAGTCTAAAATAGGCGATCCAATCTATTTTTTTTAAAGAATAAACTTTAAATATCCATGAATTGGGTTAAAAGAAAAATTCTTGTTGGTACTACGCCCGACGCCGTTCATTTTTATCCCAGTTTTCATTGTAAAAACTTTTTCGTCATGCCTTCGACGTCCGAAACATTTCGTTGGTCATTTTTACACGGAACTCTCGGCCCCTTTATCCTTTCAGTTGAGCCATGACTCCACACATTTTTGTGAAGGCATTTCGTCCGTTAATTTTATTTTCATGCTCTTTGTGAAACTGCTTACCTCTGGATTAGTAGTATCGAGTTATTAGCATAATCAGCCTTTAATGTTCCACCTGCTGAAACACAGGACTTCTGTCTTCGAGAGGGAGTGGGCTGTACCTAATCTAAATCAAAATCAAACTATTCAAACTAGGCTGAGAATCAGCACTTTTCGAACGTCAAAAATTACATGAGACAGTCCCCCAAAAACGCCCACCCTTCACAACTTCCTAGTGCTTTAGCTGGGAAGAAGAAGTGGCGCAACAAACTCCCCAGCAGCACAGCTGTCTGTTTGCATATAAAACTTGAATCTATACAATACAATGTAAAATAATTTACATTACGCAACACAAAACGTTAAATTAAATTATTTGCCTTATGTTAGCTAGCACACACCATTATACAAAAATATATATATATAAATAATAATCGTCGAAAACTATACTCAAGCAGAAATATCTCTATAAATCTATCACGCGGGCCCAGTGCGAGTTGGTAGATGTCAAATATCTTAGAATTTTTGGTTCTAGGACATGTTGGTTTCCTCACGATGTTTTCATTCACCGTTTGAAATAATTTACACAATAGTGCCTGCTTGGGTTCGAACGATGTCCTACACCTCGTAAGTCGAGACCCTTACTATTGGGCCACCACTGCTCTCGTCAAGCTATTAATTTTTACATATTGAGTTGGTTTATTTTTATTTTTTTTTTTGCTAACTTTTATTATTTTAAATACAGTGACATTTAATTAATATTTTACTTGTAAAGTATTATATTATTTTAATTATTGTGAATGTGATGTGTGTGTGTGTGTGTGTTGTGTTTGTGTGTTGTGTGTGTGCGATGTGTGTGTGTGTGTGTTGTGTGATTATTGTGTGTGGTTATTGCATTTTTTTTTCCTTTTCTTTTATTCTCAGTTAGTGTTAATCATGGTCTGGCAGTTTGAGTCATATAAGCGGCCTACCCAAATGTCCTTTCTTTGGTATTGATCGTCGCATCGTTGAGCTCCTTAAATTCTGAGTAGAGCTGCACGATTACTGACAAATGCGTGCACTGACTGGTCAGGTCCACTCAACCTGTGTGTGTGGTTCTTTCCTCAAAAGACCATTTCAGACACCAATCTACATGGTCTTCACATGATCTGACCAAGATTATGTCTGAACTTTAAAAGAGACTGTGACCTCTGAGTTTGTTTCGGCCTTTCTTCTCAGAGTAGTCAGATAGGAAACGCCGACCTCATCTAGTTTTTAAAATATGATTGACGTGTAAAAGTGTTTGTACAAACCTACTTACAGAAATAAAATCATTTATCATTTAATACACAATAATTGAAAGAAAACGAAAAGAAAGAAAGAAAATACGTTTATTTGCGGTAAACATGACGCAAAAAAGAACATAAACACAAAAATAAGAAAAGGTTGGGAGAGACATGCGTCACATCCACGCAAAACGGCTATCGCTCAGCTTTATACTCCGACCCTATGCAAGACAGAGCCCCAGCGCTGGTTTTGCATTAGACTATGTAGGTAATGCCTTTTTCTTTTAACAGTAGATTATAGCATTTCAGGCTATCGTACCCCCTCACCATATACAATGTGCCACACGCTACAACACCCCAAATTAAATTATGTAAACATTTTGTTAGCAATGTATTTCCTCATACAAAACACAAGAACTGTTAATTTTCAGTAGAAACTCAAAGGCAATGTTAACAAAAAGTTAATTTTCCTTATAAATTACAGCTTTTTGTAAATTAGCAGGTACAGGTACCCGTGGACGACAATACTGAGAGAGCTTTAAAAACACCTCATTAGCATTGCCACAGAATAAATTTTAGGAGCATCCAAACGTTTTACCAAGTACTGGAGCTTAATATCCAACGAGCGGTCGAGTTAATCTATTCCTTCGTTTCTCTGCCCTCCTAGTACTTTACTACTGAATTTATTTAAATTTTAAAGTTGTCCCCGCTAACTGAGTGTGACTTAATGAAACTTTTATGAATACAAATTGATCTCCTTGGTATTTTATTTTACCAAAATGTTTCATGAAATTCTGCTTCTTAAAATTAAATAAGTAATTACTTACGTCTGTTGAATTTATTTAAAACTTATTTATACCTAAATGACGAAGGAAATATAATATCTCTAAGATTATATAATTATAATAATACACGCACACGTGATTATATAATTAAAATAATATAATTATATACTATAACCTTATTATTTCTGTTTCTTTATCTCAGAAAAGAAGCAGAAAATTTGCTAAGAAGTTGTTGCCGCATGGCATACTTAGGTCAATAGGTCAATGTGATGTCAGATGTTATCACAAAATGATCTTCTTTTGTTACAAAAATATTAAATCATGACACTGATAAGAGAAGTCTCAGTACGACTATATTAAAAAAATGAACGTTATCTACAAATATCTAGAATAAACTCATTAGATTCGTCACAAAGTAAACATTGTAAATTACAATAGCAAAACGGAGTAAAGAAACAAGCACTCGTGTTATATCATACCAAACATTCCTTTTTTTTTTACGTTTATACACTAGAAATTTTTCCTGTATTGTGGGTGCGTTTACAAACATTTAAACTCAAATACACAAACAGCCAGACACTGAACAACTACTTGTAGGTCATACAAATATTTGTTCCATGCGGGAATAGAACCCACGACACGCAGCGCAGCAGTCAATCGCTTAACCACTGCGCCAATCGCGCCGATATTGACTCTTTTCCACCTGGGTATATTTCGTTTTGATCACTGATATAATTATATCAGTAAATAATATAATCGGCTTTGTATTATTCATCTTATTGATTTATAAAACCGCGTTGAAAAAAAAACAGGGTATTGAACAAAAAATAATTCAACATCGTAAACCACAATTCATTTTATTGTATATAGAAATACAGGAAAATCCACACTTATTGATTACGTATAAAGGCTTCTACATACCGGGGCGACTTGTCGCGCGACGCGACACGGCACAAAGGCCCCGCGTGTCGCGAGACGAGCGGTGCCTTTGTGTCGCGTTGGTATGTAGAAGCCTTAAATTGGTAGGCTCGCCCTTGATTAGTATCCAGTTGTTAACAACGCACCATTATCCATAGTAAAGTTACCACCAGTAATACTCTTCGCCTTGCTACTTGCTAGGAACAGGATCAAGTCTGCTACTTCGTCCGGGTAAGCCACTTTTCTGAGAGGAGATAGCTTACTCCATTCATCCCACATACTGGGCATCCCACCGGTTTCCAAAATATCTGTAACAACTGGCCCAGGACTCACTATGTTGACCCTCACTCCAGATGGAGCCAGTTCCAAGGCAGCGGTCTTGGAAAAATGATCCAAACCAGCTTTTGATATGGAGTACGCCATCATCAATGGTATGACCATTGTTCCTAATGTACTTGATATATTGATTACATTTCCTCCGGTTTTGACAAGATAAGGCACTGACGAGTTCGTGAGGTTAACGACTGCTCGCAAGTTTGTGTTCATGATTTTATCATACGTCTTCATAAGTTCACCATCAAGCAGTCCTCCTGGGAAGACAATACCTGCGTTGTTGACCAGAACGTCGAGTTTGCCATACTTATCGATGGTTTGTTTGATAATCTCACTTGCTGCTTCATCTTCGGAAACATCCGCTTTGATGACAAGAGGTGTGACTCCATGTTCCTGGCAGAGTTCAGTGACACTTTTTAGCTTAGCTTCATTCCGTCCTACGATGACCACGGAAGCACCATGTTTAGCAAATAACACTGCAGTGGCAGCACCAATGCCGGAACTCCCGCCCGTTATCAACACTATTTTATTTTCGAAACTCATTTGTGAACGATCCAACACACACTACACGTCTACACGTCGACTCATAAGACACTTGTTTAATATATTATGTACATAGTTGATATAGTACGAAAACTGTATAAGACCGAGATAATAATTAGTATGCTAATTTTTTTCCTGTTATCGTCGTAACCTTGACAATATAATATTGCACTCAGCTGCTTTTTTCTGCATTATATCACCTATTAAGACTTATTAGAAGACCAAATCAGTGTAGTTACTTAATCACTTCTTTTCAGACTCATTAGAAGACTAAACAATTTGTAATTTGGTATTTTGGTTGTATACAAATTTGAAAACTCATTTTGTGTTGATAAATATCTACCTCAAACATAGTTGTCTACCTGTGGGCGGTGTACTATAAACCTCTACTTACTCCTTCGGAGATATAGGGGAGATGCTGTTTTATGTTACGTGTTGTTAAAAGTCTGTGTTCTTCAACATAAACACTAAAAGGAACCGTTCCATATGAAAAAAAAAAAATATTTTGACGATTTTTTAAAAAAAATTGCATAATATTTTTCAGCAAATCGGCAACAAAAAAATCATAAATAATTAGCACTATAACCACCTGTAAGGATATTTGTGTTTAACTTTCCGTATATGAGACAATTAGATTTTCATACTAACTTCATACAAATTTTTCTTAAAAAATTACAACTTCTTCGTTTTTGAGCAAAGATTTACTCTGGTGTCATTTTTGTATATAGTAATGACTAAGCTATATCTGGCAAAAATCCGGCACTTGCAACTTGAAATCACTAAGTCTATGAAAGCTGATTTTCAGCCCACCGTGCGTCATCCCGGATATAAATCAATAAATAAATCAGTATTGCGGGATCAAAGTGCTAGGAGAACAGTAATTAATGGTATCGGCTGATCGGCTGACCATTAGCGGTGAACCTTCGAATTCTGGAGTATTTGTGTTTCTTGTTTGGATTGATGTCGCCGCCCGAGCGGCCACTGAATAAATAAACGTCGTGAATACGTCGATAGATGGTTCCAGGCGACGTTTTGGACATGCACTACAAATTGTCACCGACGAATACGGATGGTTGGCAATGATATCACAGAGTTTTATTATACAGGGTCAAATTTAATTAGCTAGCGAAACTCCGTGGACGTGTTGAGTATCGATATCTAAACGACACGAATCGAATTGACGACACGGTTGGCGCAGTGGTTAAGCGATTGACTGCTGCGCTGCGTGTCGCGGGTTCGATTCCTGCACGGAACAAATATTTGTATGACCTACAAGTAGTTTTTCCGGGTCTGGCTGTTTGTGTATGTGAGTTTAAATGTTTGTAAACGCACCCACAATACAGGAGAAATTCTTAGTGTGGGACAACGTATTAAAAGACAAATAAAAAAAAATACGATAAAACGAAAAAAAGAAAGATTTTACGTTTTTTTTCTGTTGTCAATGACCACTGGCAGTGAAGTTACTTGAAATAGTTAAGTAACTCATCACATCTGTGTAGTTTACACAGAAAAACAACTGATTTTGAAACTCATATTTCAAGTAACGTAACAAGTCGTTTTTCCTTTTTTTATTTTTTTTTTCGTTTAATCGTATTTAGATATCGATACCCAACACGTCTGCGGAGTTTCGCTAGCTAATTTAATTTGACCCTGTATAGATAATGACGAGGCGTCGGTCGTCCGGCGGCGGAGAGATGTGCGGACGATATAGTTGACATCGAGGGCAAGACCGCGATGAGGCTGGCTCAGGAGCGTGGGGATTGGCACAAGAAAAGAGAGGCTTATGGCCAGCAGTGGGTAAAGTCAGGCTGTGGACGATGATGCTGATGAAGTGACTAAAAAGTAATTATTTCTTGACCCAAATTTACAGAATTTTACAGTCGAAATTCACTCATTTCTACATAACAATCACGTCATTATCATTTCAGCCGAAAGACGTCCACTGCTGGGGGACCAAAGGGGGGGGGGACTCACGAGAGCAATCACGTAATTAGCTTAATCTCCTACTACATACACATACATAAACTCACGCCTTCTTCCCATGGGGGTAGGCAGAAACTATAGAACGTCACTTGCTACGCTCCTTACATACTCCTTTTGCTTCGCCTACGTTCATACATCATAGACGCACGCCGGTTGCGAGTACTACGCACCTGACCTTTCAGAAGAACAATTCGGTCAGTGTATGTCTATGTATCTCCTACTATCAGTTGAATAATCAGCGTACACTGCTATCTATCACGCTAATTTCCTCAATAGAGATAAGCAGGAAGTACCTACTCGGACTTCACACTCTCCACCCCCACCCATCACTTTTGGCCATCTATAATCTAAAAACAGCATAAAATAAAGTCACTTTTCGTGTTTATTTATTTTACACTTTAAGCACACAAAATGTACAGAGGCGGACTTAATGCCATAGGCATTTTCTAGGTGTTTGTCTATCATCATCATCATTTCAGCCGAAATACGTACACTGCTGGACATCGACCTCCCCCTAAGGGGGGATTCACGGGAGCAATCACGTAATTAGCTTAATCTCCTACTATCAGTTGCATAACCTGCGTACATTGTTATCTAAGTCATATTTTATTAAATTAAAACTCCTAACTTTACCTTCTATATATATACATGGTCTTTGCACATTTGTATTTAAAAATAGCAACATTTTTCCAAAAACAAAAGATATCCATAACTTAAACACACGCCATAAAAATTTATTACATCTTCCACCCTCTCGGATCAAAATGCTTTACCATAGCCCATATTACATGGCAGTCAAAATTTTCAACAAATTACTGTAACAAATATTTAAAAGAAGAAACCAAATCCAATACATTTAACAGAAAATTAAAAGAGTATCTAACACAAAAATGCTTTTACTCGGTCGCAGAATACCTAGAACAAACTATTTAATACAATAAAATAGCTAGATAAATAATTACATATTATAATTATAGTCATAAAAAAGCACACATACATACTTTTATTATTATTATGTTAAAATTACGTTACGTTGCGTTTCGTTACGTTGTTATTATGTTGTTAGTTGTTGCTATAATAATTGCAATAATTATTATAATATATACTTATAATAATTATTATTGTTATTTTTATTATTAATATGTTGCCGTGCCATAACCGGGTTTCATGTTGGAACTTACTTAAATTGTAACAACTAAATGTACACATGAATGTAATAATTTTAATCTATCACGCAAATTTCCTCAAGAATCGAGAAAAGCAGGAAGTACCTACTCGGACTTCACACTCTCCACCCCCACCCATCGCTTTTGGTCATCTGAAAACAGCATAAAATAAAGTCACTTTTCGTGTTTGTCTATCATCATCATTATCATTTCAGCCGAAACACGTCCACTGCTGGACATAGGCCTCCTCTAAGGGGGTGTTGCCATAATCGCCACGCTCGGCAGGCGGGTTGGCGATCGCAGTATGGTGTTAAAATGCATAGAGAACGCTACTGCTCATTCTCTAGTTTTCATCACAGATTACTGCTAATTTCTTACATCACATTTTTACTTTTTTTACTTGTTTGATTTTTTTATTACTTTATTTTTAGATCTACTTTATATTAGATTGTGTGCCTTTTAGTCTGTGCTAAATAAATGTATTTCCTTTATTCTTTCTTTCTAGTAAATTCCTTAGTCGCCTTTTACGACACCCATGGGAAGAAATAGGTTGGTGCTATTCTTATATGTATAAGTAGTGTGGTCTGTCTATTTATTTATTTAAGCCTCTTTAATTCCTTAGTAATATTACTTAATACAAGTTTTTTTTTTTACATGGTTTTAACTAGGGACCTCTCGACGAGTATAGGTCTGTCTATATGCCCACTTAAATCTTCTAAACTCCACAACGAATGTTAATGCAGTTTTTACCATCACTTAGAACATTTATGCCGCCGGAACATTTATGATTGTGGGCAATTGGATCATCATCATCTACCTGCCTTTACCCAACTATGTTGGGTTCGGCTTCCAGACTACCTGGACGCAGCTGAATCCAGTATTTTACATGGAGCGACTGCCTATCTGACTTCCACAACCCAGTAACTGGGTGTACACGATACCCCTTGGTAAGATAGGTTGTCAGGCTACAATGTACATGTGGCTTCCCTGGTACCTCATTAACGGCAAAACTATGTAAATGTCTATTAACTGCTCTACAATTTTAATTTCAACAAGGTTCTAACTTTTATTATTTTAATCATATTTTATATTGTTTTTTTTCTAATGTGAGGACGTTGTAGGCTTAATAGACTGTAGATCTGTAGACCATTTTCTATTTTGTTAAGTACCTGGTACTTTTGACGGGACTACGCTGTCCTCTCATACCTATTATCACTGTAATTTGAAAACATTGTAAAATCCATTTTTTTTTAAAGAGTAACCGTGGAGTTTCTTGCCGGTTCTTCTCCATAGGAAACGACCAATTGGACCGTGCACCTAGCTTCTGACGTTTCATAAGTGCCCATGTAGGCTTATGTGAATTTTTTATTTTGATTTGATTTTTTGATACAGGGCTTCAGCTGACGACCCGTAACAACTGTACACAAATGACAGCCGGGACCAAAGGCTTTACGTGCTTTCCGAGGCTCGGAGGGGTCTTGGTATGTAAAGATGGTCACCCATCCACGGACTAACCGCGACAAGCGTAGCTTAACCTGATCGATCAAACCGTGTAGCTGTTACTTAGCCACAAGCCCCTTAATATTTAAATAGCGAAAAAAATATATATTATTCTTGAACATATTTCTCAGAACTTGGATGTAACCAAAACGCGTTAAGAAAAAAAAAATCTCGAGGCAAATGAACGGTAAACTAACCCTTTACTCCAAAATATCTGTATTAAATATCAACGTACGGTTGGTATTTAATTAATATATTATGTGAATAATGATTTGTATGCAGAACTTGGTTGTTTTTTATTTTCAATTACTCAACACATTTTAAATAGATAATTGCTTCATATTTTGCTATAAATTACAAGCGTTGTGTCATTGCGCTTCTCTTTCTTTTGTATGCAATCTGTCAGTGACCGCAGTTTAGCTGTAGTCAGCGTCTTAAGCGAGCTGTTCTGTTGAGCCCGTCAGTGAGTGCGCTCAAGAGACCTCTGGGTACTTTTTTTTTTTTAATATTGTGGGTGCGTTTACAAACATTTAAATTCACATACACAAACAGCCAGACCCGAAACAACTACTTGTAGGTCATACAAATATTTGTTCCGTGCGGAAATCGAACCCGCGACACGCAGCGCAGCAGTCAATCGCTTAACTAACTGCGCCAACCGTGCCATCACGGTAGTAAGAGTGTTCTCATGCTAAACAAAGCAGGGAACAAGGCTCCCTCGAACGTGCCGCTAATTAAGATCGGTGAGGCACTCATGAGGGTGCCTAAAGTAAAATATTTGGGTCACATGCTGACAGATCGGCTACAGGACGATGAAGAACTATAGAGGGAAAGAAGGCGCTGGCAGTCCGCAGTAATGATGGATTAATTAGCATTCGCATTCATTGTTAGCGTGTGAATGATTATTTAGCATTTAGCAAATTAAATGTAGTCGCGAAATTCTGTGAAATGCGAAGCGATGTACTTTTCTAAATAGTCAGAGCGTCGCGCAATCGCGCATGCGCGTGCGGCGCGGTAGTGTGTGTGGTGTGCTATATAACGCGAACGCGATTTTTAATTCGTTTAATAACAAAATTGACATACTTCATTATTATCAATTATAGTCATTAGCAAATAGCATAGCAATAGCAATTAACACGCTAAGACTCAAGAGTTCACACGCTAATGAAATTAATTCTAAATCGCATTAATTGCCATTACTAGTCCGCAGCAATATGTTGGCCCACAGATTCGCACGATGTACCACAGATGTAAAACTGTTAATTTTTAAAGCCTTCTGTCAGTCTTTTTGCACGTGCAGTCTGTGGATCAACTTTACATAGCGAGCTCACAACGCCCTGCGTATGCAGTACAACGACGTTCTGAGGACAGTGTTAAGAAAACCCCGGTACTGCAGTGCTTCCGCAATGTTTACGGATGCTTCCATTGATGATTTCTCCGCTGTCATTAGGAAAATAACTGCATCGATGATGAGCAGGGTCCGTGGTAGCACTAACACTGTCCTCAGAACGTTAGCGTGGATTTATAGTCCTTTTAGTGTGTACTGGGCAAGTGTACACCTGCACAGAAATAGGAAATTGATTTTAGTCTAATGACTAAAATCAATTTGTGTGTCACTCTCACAAAAAATTGTAAACAAAACAGTGATTTCGTGAAAAGGGACGGAAATGTGTAACATGAAGTGACAGCTTGAGCATGGAATAAATAAGTACTTTTTAATAGCATGGAATTAGTGTACTCATGCAATTAGTAAGTACTATATCGATTGTAAGTAGAGGGGGGTCGAATTTCAACCAGTGGGCGACCACTATTTGATTAATTATTCGAATAAATATAGCTTTTGAAATTTTTGTAACTGCTCAGTTACCTTAATACCAAGGTGAGATGTCAGATGTTACACATCATATCGTCGACTACTATAAGACTCACTCGTTTTTATGTGTGTACTACTAAAAACTATCGCTTTCTTTGTTAAAAAATTATGGGCGCATGTCTGAAATTAACATAAATTAAATTAAATAATAGCATGACACTGTTTGTCCACCACCCAACGTCAACGAGCAACGAGATTATTCGAACCGAACGTCACGTCCCGGTGGTGATGTGCGGTGGACACGCGGCCATAGTAAAAGTACCTATGTAACGCTACTTTAGCGCCGTCATCTCGTTTCTCGTTGACGTCTAGTTGACGGTGCGGTGGAGAAACGGCCTTACGGTATAATCAAAGATGTTAACTAAATAGAAAAAAATATACCTCCGCTCCGCTTCGCTGACGGAACTAAAACCTCACTTCGAACGGCCTTAACCCTAAGAGAATAGAATAGAATAGAATACAATTTATTATGTACTACACCACAAAAGTTACAGATATAGTCCGGTCAATTTAGACATCCGAGGGTACAATAATTCGCACCCAGCTCAAAATTGGTAGGATTGTTCAAAACACTATTATAAATCAAATCTAAAAAGTCCTCATCGCTCCGATACCTGGAAATAAAAATACTGGGGGTTAAAGGTCACAAAAGCGGGTTTTTCACGATTTTCAGCAAAAGGGTAAGTTTTATCATAAAATTAGTTCAGACAAAAAATTTTGATCAGATAATTATCTATAAAAATGTATAAATACTTTTTTTCCTAAACCTTTTTTTTCCCAACTTTTTGAATCGTTATATCTCGGTAACGGTGGCTCCGTTACCGAGATATAACGATTCAAAAAGTTGGAAGAGTTTTAATCGTCATAATTTGCACACGTTTTCACGACACCTTTGAGGTAGTGTACTTAGTGCGTTTTTTTAACGTGGTTTCCCCGGTAGGCCTATTCCACGGATCCGTTGTTATTCAGTTTAATTTGAAACTATTGAATAATAAAAGATATTGGCAAGGATTGAAAATGATAAAAGCAGTGTAAATATTAAAATAAATTGCCCTGGTTGCGAATTATTGTACTTTCACTCCTATTTTTTGGTCTAATTTGACCGGACTAATATAAATGTAGAAATTTTACATAGGGTGACACAATGGGCGGTCTTATCGCTAAAACCTCCTTTATTACAAGCTAAACATAAGATTAATAATTTTAATTAGGTATCTTATAACTTAATCCCACGATTTGGAGTGTTAGAGAGATGCTTACTTCAATATTGTGAGAGCTCATTATCGGGCCACTAAAATGAAGTAGAAAGAGTAAAATGGAAAGGTTTTTATTAGACTTCGCGAGTTCGCTTCGATATTGAACTTCACAATACAGCTATTATATTATGCTTTTTATCGCACAGCTGTTGATGAACGTAAAGAAAATTAAGTGAATCTTGAAATTAGATTTCAGTTGAAGTATCTGTTTTCAAGACTAATCAACAAATGTTGCATTATGTAGGTAGAAAAAATAAACTATCAAGTATTAACTATTGTATAAAATTGTATCGTCATCAGAGACCTTGAATATTTTCGGGAACACCAAAGTTTCAAGCATATCACAGGACAGGGTATACCTTCTAGGTGCTAGTTATCTTACCTCTGATCGAACACTGATTTTCTTTTAAGGGGCCGGCGTAGCATGCGTACTTCATACAAACGTAATACCAAAATAAATCACACATATTCTTAAGGTAGTGTGTATATAATTCGATTGGATTACAGAATATCTATGTTCCCAATTATATATTTTGAAAGGACAATGATATAAAGACGAGATATGAGGAATTTAATTTTTTTATAGAAAACTTATTTTTCTCATAACTCTTGTTTAAATCAGTGTCCATTCAAAATATACATTTGGGGATATTCTGTATTCCAACCAGAATAAAGAAACACGATCTTAAGAATATGTTTGATTTACAAATTATTTTGGTATTACGTTAGTATGAACTACGCATCCATCGGCCTCTTAATAGGTAAGTAATGCACACGCTGATGCGTCGTATAATAACGACGTTCTGGCATACGGAATTCTAACAGACTGATTGTAGTTTATTACCAGAAAGGAGAAAGATGAAGAAAGAAAACAAGTATATTGGACACACACTAAAGGAAAGAATCAAAAAACTGCTTCACATTCTCTTCGTAGTATATTTTAAAACAACCACGGATTTGGAACGACGGACAATTTTCAAATGGTTCGATAAGAAAACTGTATTATCAATAACTTTTTCACTCATTCCAACAGAAGCCATAATAAACCTTTAATCCATCAAATAGTCGTTCTGAATTCATTCATATTTGCCGTCTGGCAACACTGCTGACAAATTAATGGCTAATGGAATTACTATTGTGAGTCATCGACATGTTAGCTAAATAAAGGATAAATTCATATTTGAACAGTCACTATTCAATTAAATTGAATAATTACTGTTCAATTAAATTTACCGTTTAGTTATTAATTAATCACCCCATGTTGTGTGATAGTTTCGATAAGATAATGATTTGTGGTTCATTGATATTAAAACTATTGTTTAGGGTATGTATTTTGGGCATTATGTGTAGGTTGTATAGAGTTTATTAGTTGTAAGAAAGAAAAGAAATATCGAAAATATTATTTGCGGTAAATATGATGCAAAGAAAGAATTCAAATACGAAAAGAACAAGTTGGGGGGAAATATGCGTCACATCACATCCATGCAAAACGGCTGTCTCAGCATAATGCTGCGACCTTATGCTAGACAGAGCTCCAGCGCAGCAAACGTTGTCTAAAGTTAAGAAACGAAAATCACTGGTTGTATCTACCATAATGTATGTAAAGATAAATAAGCATGTATATCATATGCTTATTTATCTTTAGATACATAGCTGAATTCTCAATCACAAGATTCACAAGTCGTCAATGTTAATTGAACATAAACGGGTCTTTTAAATACCAACATAATAAAATCCAGCTAGCAATAATTCAAATCAAACTTCAATTCTATTACCATAGTGCTGCTGAAGGCACCACGCATTGCAGACGGCTGCGTCTAAATCACTAGACAAGCGCGATCTGTCAGTGACAGCCGCTAGAGGGCGCCCTGGGAAATTGCACATATCGCCAAATTGCTGGAAAAAGAGCATATCGACAAGTTGAAGGGAAATCGCGTGACCAATGATAGTGCGGAGTATGGAAAAATATTTTAGATGCTCAGCGATGCGGACGAATTTTTCGATGCCGTATGATTCTTTCTCCTCTCTTTTTTATAAGTATACTTTTAAGAATGTCAGAAAGAATTTAAATTAAGTGTGTAGGTAAATGGTGAGCAATTGGTAGCTCGCCGTCCGATACGGACCAGGCCCGGGTCTACGGCGCGTTGTGTTCCACGCGCGCCTCAAATAGATGTCAGAACAAACTGATGAAGTCCGTCAGAGCCGATGCCTGCCAGGGTTGCGGATTTGTCCGAAAGGGATACCGTGGCCCTGACACACGGGCAACTGAAGGAACACGGGTAGGTTTTAGACAGTAAAAAGCTTACACGACCTCGGGAGCTCCGCCCAGAGCGGGTGAAGTTATTTGATAATTTCCCACCCAAAAATAAAAACGGCATCGAATGGCTGTGATCCGGAAATGTGCCCGTTGAATGGCAATACTAATTCTTTGGCCAAAGAACGAACCAGCCCTCTGGTCACGTGAACTTTCGATCAGTCTGCGATAAATTTCCTTAAAAAGGTAAAAAGGAGACGCGCAGTCGAGCCCCATTGCTTCACAAAAGTCGGAATACCTGCGCAAATACATATCTCAATTGCTGACCTGCTACAGATTGCAGATATTAATTGATATCAAGACGTGTTCCACCGATGCATTGTACACAATTCAGCCAGATTATTGGCAATCAACGTCCAAACTGATTGAAATTTGCATTCATGATGATACACGGCAACACAGCATACATACCTGTCATGAGATGTAGATAGTATCTTTATTGGTACGGGCAGTAATATCACGGAGAAATGGACGAATGAAAAATGGAGGGAGAATCGTTTGCATATTTTAAAAATTAATAGGTTATGCTGGTCGTTGGCACCTGAGCCGTTTCTTACACTTGCTATATATTTATGAGAATGTTTATTTATGTTGTTTAAAGGGTTTTAGATTGGAAGACGGATTAATGTTGACAAAACTACGCGAAATCGCATTTTGATCGACTATTTGTTTTTTACAAAATACTCAATTAAGATGTGTGTAGAATCCTGTTGATCGCGTATTTAAGCTGATTATATCACCTGGCTCATCACCACACCAAGCCTTTAGTGCAGGCACGCTTCACTTTCCACTGTTTCCCGCCATTCATAGTGAATTGACAGTTGACATTAGTGACAGCTTACAGGTGATGTGCATGTGAACTTAGTATCTATTCAATCCCTTTATGTACAAAATCTTAGAGGAATTAGACTTAGACTGATAGTTTCATTCAAAATTCCGTTGTAAGTTGAAGCAACAACGTTCGCCGGCACGTGTAATGTTGCAAGAAAATGTAATTTTCCTGAAAAAGTGGGGAAAATGCAATGACGTATTTATTAAAAACAAAATATATTACATACCATTTGGTCAGTTACTAATAATATAGGTAAGCACAAATACTTATGACATCTAGATGAATGTATTGTATAACTAATATGTATGTCAAAGATACACCAAAAACAATTTCATTTTAATTAAAACTGCTAAAATTAATCTGCCAAAGTTTCAGAATTTTAAATTCATGACTCCACGTATGAAACTAAGACATGGAGCGTTTCAGAAACTTATAAAGTTAGTAACACGACAACAATGCGACTAACGGCGTACCGAGAAAAACTGTCGTAGTATTTTTACTTGAAGACTTGTACGCTTAGTCTAACTTATAAAAGTACGAGACTTACAATTTGTGGGACTTGCATACTTGCACAGCTTTTACTTAAAAGTTCAGATCTGTATAGTTAAATGTGGTCATGTTATACTTTCAATTGGTTTTCTGAGGTTCCTTTTTTAATCGTATTGGCTAACAGTTTACAGTTCCTATTATAATTGGTCCTACCCAAGAAATCAATCAATCTCAATCTTTGTCCACTTTTAAGATTCAGGTAAAAAAACACTTCCTCTCTCCTTAAACATCATCATTACATAACACAGTTCCCTGCTTTGTTTCATGTGTATTATTGTGTATGTATGTATTTATTGTATATGTTAATGGTACACCACTGACTACGTGCAGTATTGTCACTCCTGCTCCCTTTAATCCATCCGAAGGTTGTCTGTAAAAGATCGCTTTTAGCGATAAGACCGCCCATTGTGTCACCCTATGTAAAATTTAAACATTTATATCTGTAACTTTTATGGTGTACATAATTTTACATCAGACATGTAACAAAAAATAAACAATATATTGACGGTTAAAAGGTAATAGGAGATAAGCAACAAAAACCGAATTGTTCAGGAGAGCAGTTTAAAGTTTGAAATTGTAGAAAATTGACATAACTTTTTTATTTATTGTCATATTGTGAAACTGGAAACAGCTTTAGATAAAAAAAAAATTAAGGCATTATTTAGCACTTTTATTTATTTGATTCGACGTTGTTTTATGTGGTTTTATGTCGCTTAGATCAATTGATCTTATTTTCCTTATGAGGTAATTAGGCATAAGTTACATCTACACAAAAAAAAACGAAGAGTATAGAAGACTTAGCTACATTTGATATCCTCATGCCAAGAGGTAATAGGGAATATGTCACATGACTGTCGAATAATTTAAATGGGTAAAGAAGGATAAGTGACGATTTACATTATTATGCTATAAGGTAATGGAACATAAGAAACAGTGCTTAGCAAAAACATCTTCAGGGTGTTAGACATTAGCGATACTATAAGTGGATTGGAAAAAAGGTAACATGATACTTCCACACATCATGATTTCAATAACAAGAGGCAAACGAGAACATCCAACATACGGCATTATTTGGCCAAATGGTAACGAGGATTAAATGTCGGTTTTTTAAATAATAGAATCACAACCAACATGATTCTCCTTTAAAATAAGAGTTAACATAGCTGGTCTCCAGATATTAGGCAGGTACTTTTCAGACGAAAAGTACTAGAGTAGGATTTAGGTAGTAAGCTAATGATAATGTAGGTACATGCCAAATTACTAGATTACTTACCTACATTACTATTTTACATTATAATCTAACCAAATCGTTGGTGATTAAATGAAAATAAAAATTCGTTTTTTCAATAATTATTTATTAAGCAAATACACAGTTATAAATAAATGCTATTACGTAAATAAGATAAATTTATCTTATCTTATATAAAAGACCAAGTAGTTGTCACAACGTGTGTGTTAACAAAAATAAAGTAGTAACTTAGCGAAATTATACCTACCTATGTATGAAGTAAGTAAGTAGGTATCATTGTTATAAAAAAATATACGTCTCGGACGCAAAAAATGGACAATCATCACCAATAAATACCTTGTGTTACAGATATTACTAATGATCAACATTATCTTCGATGTCAGTATCGGGCAAAGTATCTTTCACCTTTTTGTTGAAAGTTAAAGCTAAGTACTCTGCCTGAAACTGTTGAGGTATAACTTGGTCTGAGCAAAGTTTCAATAAATCTTTGTGTTTATTCTCAGTAATTGGCAGGGGTGCAGAATAGCAGTCCGGTAAGTCAAGAAACTTTGTTTTGGACGCGACTTCAATATGGGACACAATTGTCTCCGGATCCATAGAGAATTTAACTGTTGCTGACGTACGGTTCCTTTTGAAAGTGGCGACACGTATTTAACTGATTTTACCCATAAGATTTCCCACGAAATACTTGTCTGCGAGTAGGTCCCATCTCTTAAAATCTTTGTGAGTTAACTGCTCAACATCAAAGGGCTTTGGATTTTGTCTTGCCGTATTTTAATAATATCAGAATGTTGACCAATTAATATTTATTAGGTACTAGCTGTCCTCCGCGGTTTCACCCGCATTTTTTATTACTGCTCCGCTCCCGTAGGTCGTAGCATGATGTAATATAGCCTATATTACCCGGGGGTAGTGTAGTACCCCCAGGGATTTTATTTTAACAAACAAAAAAACAAAATCAAAATCGAATCATCCGTTCGGGAGTTACGATGCCAAAGACAGACACACATACACAAACACGTCAAACTTTAACAATTCGTCGTTTTTGCGTCGGGGGTTAAAAAAAATCACAAAGTTCTCATTTGACGTGCGGCATGCATGAGTTGACACACTCGAATCCGACTTTTAGTTCCAGAGTTTACCCCGTTTAAGCAAACAAAAAAACAAACTCGTCAGCTTTATAATATTAGTATAGATATCATGTCATATACCGAAATCGGAACGATATCGGCCCGATACCGTGCCGTTACCGTTATCGTCTAATGTGAAAGCGCCCAATGGGTGTTTATATTACGTTTTGTTTAGACCTACTAAACTATACCTACCGTTGAAGTTCACAAACAAAACTATAAAACAATTAAAATTTACCTTATCAAATTCGAAGAGAAGGCTACTGCGACATTTCTTCTGATTTCGTATACCCGATGTTTTTAAAGCCATTTCCAGAATGTCTCTTTTTCGATCTTTTCTTTCCATTTTAACCTAAAACGATCCATTCAAAATAATAAACATCGTTATAATTATGTACATACTCAGTTAGTAATCAATCACAACCATTCACTACCAAACAGCATAGAGAAATAGGTAATAATAACATACCGTTGACAGGAACTTCCGCGCACTTTTTTCAAAAATTAAACGCACATGCTCTCGCCGTCACTGCACGCGGTCGACTGATTTTGGAATAAGCGACACGTTAAATAGCTACTTGAGTACAAAAACGGGATACAAATTGGCGTAAGCACCATTTCGTAAACCACCATTGTAAAGTAATACGGCGTAAGCGGCAAAGTTATATTACAATAGTAAATGGTAATAAGGTATAACAGACATTTCAATATCAAATTTGATTTTAGTAATTGTGTATAAGCGACAAATGTATTGTTAGCTTGTACATGGTAGTAAGGTATAACCGACAGTTCAATATCAAATTACATTTAAGTAATTGCGTATAAGCGACAACTGTATTGTAAACTTGTAAATGGTAGTAAGGTATAACCGCCGCTTAATGTTTATGGCGACAAAGGTAAAGAGACATAAGTGCCAGCTTTCAAAATAGGTGCTAATTGTAAAGAGGCGTAAGCACCCGGAATCCCTACGCCAGTAAGAAGTAAAAATACATTACCGACTATAAACCAAAAGTGATGCTATTTTTACAGGGGTACAAGCGCCTTAAGGGTAAAAAAGGCCTAAAATTCTGTTGGTTACACCGAAATGACACTTCGAAAATGAAGTTTTTTGCTTGGGCATAAGTGACAAAAAAGTCATTGTAGAGCCGTGGGAGTAAGCGGATTCGATAGAGCGAATTTTTTTAAGTAGGATGGCATTCATAACTCATTTCCGACCAAAATGTCGCTTATTACCTTTTAACCGTCGATATCGTTTTGATTACAGAGTTCTCTATAAATATGTAAATTAATATCCATTGGCTATGGATCGCAAGCTCGTGAATTGTGATTGATGACATTTTTCTGATTGATCACTTTAGCGACCCGAATATCGGAATCGAATTCGTCTGCTTCCCAGAAATAAAATAAATAGCAGTACCAGCTAGTGGAAAAGAAAATTGTTTCTAAAATAAAAATAATAATATTGCAACAAGAGATTGCTCATTCTATACACCCTAGCCATTAATTAATTTCCTTTGATTCATGAAAACCACTGCTATGTAATTACTATCATGTTTTCTTTATCCAAACATACCAGGCTGTTAGAAAATAAAAGGAGTTACTCCAATTATCCTGGCATATTCGCTGTCATTGGTTAAAATGGCGACGGTTTAATTACATTGATGACATGAAATTATTTTAACAAATGTTTTTGTATTCCCCTGTTTGCCCCGGACCTTTTTCAGGGACGGCGGTCAGTCCAGGGTGAGGTTATATTGGCGTGAGAGAGAACACCTGTGGCAATAAAGTAATCTTAGTACTTGGTTGGCTGATTTATTTGCTGATACGGTGTTATTTTTCCGGTTCTATTTTATTATTTATGTTTCAGGCAATTGAATGTCTATTGAGTGATCGATTGGATAGATTTGCTCTTTTAATTTTTGAATGAATGTTATTGGAATTTTTCATCTAATAGGGTGGTTAAAAGGTTCTACTTTCAACGATACTATCAGATTTTAACAACATTTCCAACAGTTTCATTTTCTTTAATGCTATTTACAACAGGAATAAATCTTTTATTTTTCCTTGTTCAAATAATTTACATTACATACGCACGTTACCTTGTATAAAAATAACCGGAGGTATAAAGGCGTGCGCTCACCGGCGGCGGTTATCACGCATGAGCGCTGATCAAACGCGATTATCTGCCGGAGCGTGTGCGGGACACCTCACCGAACATAGACCGTCATCGCTTTTTAATGTGTGCACACGCCTTTAGTTTGTGTTTTTTTTATTATTTGCGAGTGAAGCACAGGTAGTGTTCAGAGACTCCCAAGTTTTTATTTGAGCTACCTAATTAGGTAGCTTGTGAAATTTGTATGCTTTTCCACTGCTCGGCTCAGAACATTCAATAACTCTTTTTATGAGAGAAATGCTTGTAATTCCTGGCAAAGTAGATTTCGTCTGTCTGCATTAGTACTGGAGAAAATGGAAAAATTATAAATAGTCTGTATTTAATTTTGTTTATGTTCCAAAGAAAACTTAAAAAAAAAAAACAGCATTTTTGTCACAATTAGGTACTATTTTCCGTTATTAAATTACTTCTAAGTTTTCTGCTACGTCATTTTCAAATTGTTTGTGGAATCAAAAGGGGATTTTAAACGATTGCTATTCTTACTTTCTTATAGGTTTAGGCAACGCAATTCCGAATCTCATCAAATCGCTTTGAATTTTACACATCCGCAGAACGAAGCTATCTTCTTGTTTAATGAAAAGGCACACGTGCCGGATTCGCTAAGATGTTTAAAGCTTCTCATTGATATTTTTGTACACGCAGTTTAATATTTTTTATTCCTTTAAACTGTAGTTTTCTTTCATGTGCATTGCTGGGTATAATAATATTGCGGTTATTATGGAATAACAGAATGGGAAACGTTGTGGCGTAGGTCAGCAATTAGCTACAGGAAAGTCATGACAAATTACCTTTTTTCAAATTTGATAGGTTTTCGCTTTCCGAATTTAACCGGTCGTCATTTTACCGATTTTACAGGCTCCGGTATAACAGAATTTAACCCATGGTACCAGGATCGCATAATTGCAAAGATAAGATGCGTTATGTACACACATTTCATGTTAACGATATTGATACTTGATAGTAGATTTGTGTAAAGTACTATCATAATTATACACAAATTTAAAGTACCTGTGAAAAATTGATAACAAGACAAGATTCAAATATTTTTTACAAAATTATCATTTAAATGAATGTGCATGTGAGAAAAACAACAATAGTGGTCGTATTTAGTTCAATACTTCAGAGTAGCTTTTGAAAACTTCACAGTTTTCTTCCGGCTCGAAGAATAACGGGAAAGATATTTTTTTTTAAAGTTAAAAAATTGAACCTATTTTTATTTTATTAATAAAAACATGCTGCTAGGTAGGTACTATAAGTTATTTTAAATTAATTACTGGCTAGGCCCAAATTGCGCCAAAATCAGTAAATAGAAATATTATGTCAGTGACGAACGCATAGAAATTATTCTTTTTTTAAACTTGATGATGTGGAGCTGCTCTACCAAGTATTGCAATCGTTCTTAATTTATACCTAAGAAAAATAATGAAACCTTTTTAAACAAATCGTTCACCAGTGATCCGAATAATCCATTGTCTAAAACAAAACTAACATAAAACCAGAGCAAAAGCATAATTTTTTTGAAGTTCTTGATATTTTAATATAGATAGACAAACTAAATAATGCTCTTTCCCCGTTTGGGGATAGAAATAGAATGACCCTAACTGGAGCACAAAAGAAATCTGAATAATTTCACACGGGACCTGCCTCTAATATTAATTATAGCCGCCGATAACCTTTCTGAATTGTCTAAGCCCAAAAAACTCTAATAATTATTCAAAAAGTAAAATCAAATGTTTTATTGTAATGATAATTGGTTCACAGCGTAATAGGAGTTCAACAATGTGAGAGCGTGTCCGACCGTTCATGAAATGCAAATGAATACCAGTCCGTTTTCATGTCACCCTGGTAATTCTACCATTTCATATTACATGACACATTCTGCTACCTGGATAGCAAACATTGACATTACGGATATTTGCATTATTACTGTTTATTTCGTGTTCGTAAATATTACATTGTTTTATGTAAATTAGGTAACATTATGCCTAATCACGTACGTTTTATTTTGACAATTCGTTGCGTTTTAATCGGATGTGTTATCTACAACCAACACTTAATTAAGCGAACAACGAACAAATAGAAATATAGGGTCACCCATTTCACATAATTCTATAAATGTAATGAAGATCACTCGAAAGTTAAGAAATAAGACTGCAGCAAGTTTTCAATTGCACCTCGTTTTCAGTTAATTTTGCTGACCGTTCGAAAAGTTCACAAAGCGGTAAAATCCATATTTTACGTCTGCGATAAAATAAGTTTTCCCGTAGTTTCTTTTCAACATTAATTTTATAAGACTTTTACTATGACCTAAAAGAAAGTACAATTTTGAAGTTATAAATATTTTTTCTTCCAACTACCTAGTAGTTGTTAACTCAGAATGCCAGCAGAAACTATGATAACTGAACATATCTGAGTCGCCAAAACAGTGCAGAAATTATTGTATTTATTTTCATTACTGCATCGCTACAACTATGCGGAAATGAGTGTATGTTTTTCATTGGTACTTTTTCTTTGACCTAAAAGTTTTCATATGTTCCCAAAACGTACGCAGCCAACCAAAGAGATTAAAAAATAAAACGTGCTGGATGTAACGAAAAAAAATTGAGCCGTCATGGGACGCCTGGCAGATGTGAAACATCGAAATTATTTACACACTACTACATAATATAGACAGTATAGTAGTGACGAGTCGCCACGCGACATGCGTCGCCCCGCCAGCAATCGGTTTTACGTTTGGCTATAGATGTTTCACATCAATAATAATAAAAAAAAGAAAACTAATTAGCGCGCAAATATAAGTGTATCTACCCGGTGTAAGCCTTACATTTAACTATTTTATTGTTCCAACATTACCATTACTTGTGTAAAAAAATAATGTTTTTTAATAATTAGACTCTGATTTTTCATACTTCTTACCAACTTTTATTGCTGTAGTAGGTGAAAAAAAGCAGATTATGCACCTCGCTCGACGTGAGCGCTCGGGCTCCAATCTAACACTCGGTGCAATAAGAAGTCACTTTCCGCTCGATGCAGTAATCTACTATTACGGCCACTATGAACTTGGTCTAAAGAACACTAACGTTTTTGAATACACAATTTAGTACAGGACTTGGACATTAATTAAATATGGCACGTCGATTCAAAGAAAGATATTATTATTATTTTAAGTGATGTGACAGAGACGAGTCCTGGAGTGGAGACCGCGTCCAATACGCGGTCTCCACTCCAGGACTCGTCTAGCGTCTCGTCAAGCGTAGTGTGGGACGCCCCCCAGCTACATGGACCGACGACCTTAAAAAGGTGGCTGGAACAGACTGGATGCGGAAAGCGGAGGACAGGGTGTTGTGGCGCAGCCTGGGAGAGGCCTATGTCCAGCAGTGGACTGCTATAGGCTGAGTTGATTTGATTGATTGACAGAGACGGCGCACCAAAAATCCGAAGTGTTTTAAAACTGGATGTGCCACAGGTGTGCTCAGGTTTTGTACATCGAATTTCATACGATTATTTTTCTTGAAAATACATACAAAAATACCAACTTGATCAATTATTCATGCTCGCTACTAGGAAAACATACCTATGCACGAAGTTTCTTAGTACTCGCAGACACCTTTATTATGTTAATACTTGCAGATTCTGAAATGCACTCCGTACTCCCCCGTATCGTATCCGAGTGCTTACCTGTGTAACATACAAGTGAATTTCTACTCTTCTCAATTATTATTTCCTAGTAACTAAAGTTTATGTACAGGGCTCTTTTGTGGAATTTAAGTGAAAGTTATTCGTGTTTTGTTAATGAAACAAATGGGTTGAGGATGTTATTGGCAAAGTTGATCAATGAACTTATTTGTTTTTTTGTTTTGCAGGTAAGTTAGAGGTTATGGATAATTTATTAGGTAAGAAAAGCTTACTTAGAAGCAGAACATCTGGAACTCAACGGTAATATCAAAAACACGAATTAGGAAGCGGACCATCACTCAGTAAAAACAACTATTTTAAAGACCTCAAAACAGCTTTGCCGGTCGTCCTTATTGACTTTTCATACAAATTCGGTGTTTAGGATATGTTTTTGTACTTAGCAAAAGTTAGAAAGACATAATGAAAATGCTATTCTACATTAAAAAAAATTATTACAAACAAAAACGGACTTCCTAAAAAACACGACAAAGTGAAAAATAACTTTAATTTCGGAAGTCGTGTCTTTCAATCTGTATTTTAGTATTTTGCCACCGACTTCCGAAATTAAAGTTATCTTTGACTTTTTAGTGTTTTTTGGAAATCGTTTTTTTTTTTGT
Source organism: Tiliacea aurago (assembly GCA_948098905.1). Classification (NCBI taxonomy): domain Eukaryota; kingdom Metazoa; phylum Arthropoda; class Insecta; order Lepidoptera; family Noctuidae; genus Tiliacea; species Tiliacea aurago. Next base: position 20,465,695 of record OX402596.1, read on the forward strand.
AAAAAGTTTTGCGTTTTTCACTTTATAGTTGGTCAGTTTTTAATTTATTTAAGTTACATAGCCTAATGTCAACTGCTTATCACCTTTTACAAAATATTGCTTTTCCCGATGGTGGGACATTAATTGTTGAAGAGTTCTCCTGGTAAGAACCAGGAGAAGTGCCACTCACCATATGCATTGAGACGAGCATAAATTGCTTAGCAACCATAATGAAGTACCTAATCAAATCGCAATCCGATAAATACTTATTATGATGTTGTTCCGGGGCCATCTGTGGTCTCCATCGTCAGTCCCACTTCACCAAATGGTGCTTTCCGAGAGCAAATGCACGAGTTACTATAAAAAATACCCTAATCGCTATTGATTTGCCTATAAAATTTTCCCTCGATTTCCATGGGATCCCCTCATCAGATTCTGATTTGGTGGCAATGGGACCACCTCGGAAGCATACCCTTTCAAACAAAAAAATAATTTAAATTAAAAAAAAACATACACCTGAAACATAATAACCTCCTCCTTTCTGGAAGTCGGTAAAAAAAGGAATCTATAGGTCTTAATGTATAGGGTTATCTTTTTAATCCATAAACTCGCTCCAGATAGATGTCCCTAGAGACTATTCTATTTTATCAATTTTACCAATTTTTTTTATTTTTTATTAGTCAATTATTATTGTTTTAATCGTACGTAACCTTTAATTTACTCTCAATTAATTAACGGACACACACTTCCCTATGTGTTTATTATTCTAGCGTATGGCACTCGTGGGTTGCAGCTGAAAATCCGCGTCAGGTGGTACACCTTGTGTTCAAATGTGTCATCTGACATTATGCTGAGCTGAGGCCCTTTTGGCATTATAATTAATTGTTTTCTGTTATTTAAAGTTTTTAAGGTGTATTTTTTGCTGTAATGCCAATAAAAGCATTTTTCTTTCTTTCTTTCTTTATTCCAATTTGGGGATACCTAACATGTGCCATCAACGAATCGTTTTGGATACACGCACAAACTCGTAAAATGTACCACAGATAAAATAACAATTGATATTACACGCGGGAGACGTACCGTTGAGAAGCAAGGTGTATTCGACCCTTCGATTTTAAATCATTTCTGTCCCAATTCCATTTAGATCCATCTACCCTTTTTTTTATCGTGTGCAAATCCTCATGGATCTCCTTCACCCTGGGGTAGATGAAAGGGTCAGTCAGACTCTTACTGACTAAAACCACACGGTGTTCTGCTGCTCCCTTTAGCCCGGGTGCTGGAGTGCTTGCGCATTTCATCACGCTCCCCCAGCAAGGAGTTGGCCCGCATGAATTCATGTGGACCCCGTCACCCTCAGCGGCCGCATACGGCCGCAATTTCTCTCGAAAGAGGCACGCGTGGCACATGGCGCGCCGCCATGTCGGGCTTGTCACTGTTCAGGCAACAAACTCCCCAAGTCTGTTGCCTGCAGGCCTCACCCTAAGGCGGCCGGAGATTATTCCGTGAATTCCGGTGACTCTTCTGCGGATTGGAAGGGAAGCCTTTCCGCCGTCTCGTTCACGACCATCACTTCCTCGCAGAAGGAGGCAACGGCATCCTACGCGCTCTCACTTCCGACCATGAACTAGACCATTTCTGGAAGCGAAAGAGTATCCGCAGCACCAACCACCACGACGAGGTCACAGCGCTGCACTGCCCAAGGAGGGCATTCCTCAAGGGAGATCCATCTACCCCAGCCTCCCCCGCCGTGATCAAAGTTTTCTTCGATCAGTTAACTAGTTGTTCAATTCCATGTTAGATATTGTAATTGGTTGACCAAAATATGAACCAATTATTATCTAGGTGATTAGACAATTACTTAATTAATTATTTTTCAGTATATAAAATTGGATTGAAATGCCAACAATGTGTATATTCTTATACGTTTTTCGTTTCGGATTTACCTCCGCTTCCCACCGCGGTTACGCTTATTGCAATAGTCAAATCTAAAATGTTCAAACATTTTGCTTACCAATGTGTTTTGTGTAACCAGATACCCCCTTATTACCCCCTTATTACAAAACAAGGTTTATCTTCAGACCCAGGTTTAAAACATGGAGCCATTATTGAATTTCGAACCTTATTCCGACTATGGTAAAGTTCCTAAACACAAAACTGACAACTTAGTACCGAACTAAGTTTTCATTTTTGTATAAAGAACGGTATTTCAATCACAGTTACGTTCTTTTTACAAAAACTGGCTCCATGGTTTAAGCCATGTCAAAATATAAATCTTGTTTTGTAATAAGACGGATAGTGTTCAAACCTTCAAACAGCGGAGAGAAAAAAAAACAAAAGTACCTATTAACCTAAACATAAAAGTAGGTACCAGTCATTACATATTCGTTACAGGTAGGTAAATGCTAAAATAAAATCAGGTATGAGCGGTGAATGCTTAAAGAATATGTTTCATATCGTAGGTACCAGGGTTACAGCACGTCGGCACAGATGCTAAAACCACATTTTTTTATACAATGCGTCCTTGCTCGTAAATCAAACAGTTTTTATGAACATATTTTTTGGAAGCCAAGGTTTTATTGTAAAGGAGTATTGTGACTGTATTTCTAGATTCCAACAATTCCAACAAATAAATCGTTAAATTGTTGTTCTGTCTTTGTCAACTTCTTACGACTCACAGGAATAAAATCTTGAATTATTTATTGCACGAGTATTCCTTGAAACCCTATTTTTATTTAAACTACCGCACGTATAACAGCGGAATAACCCAACCTCATTGAATTTTGGTCACGTTTTTAAGCCCCTTGGTACACACGGCTACACATCAACCTATACATTTCCAGTATACGCTGACCTCTCATTGTACGGAAATCATACACCATACGAGATCGGCTTATACTGGAAATGTATAGCTTAATGTGTCTACCTCTTTCGAGAAATTGCAAACCCCTCACGATTTCCGGTAAATTCAGGTTACGCGTTAAATTAATCAACTACTCAGCTCACTGCTTGGTACTACAAGGTACTCGTACAAGTACGTTCTATTATAATCACGTACTCGTGTGAGTACAAGCTTGTGGTACTTCTGCAAGCGATTCGCTGTTCACATACCTTGTGTTGCCAAACTGCAAAACCACTTGCTCAGAACTATGGGGGTTGAGTTCAAGACTGTAGGGAACTATTCAATGAAAGCTTGCGGTACATTGGTGAGGCGTTTAGTTACTTAATACTTAGTGCCAATTTCACAAATCAAACTGAACGCGATCAGCACATCTAAACCGAGTTCAAGAGCTGTCAGTGTCAATATTACAAAGAACATAATGACAGTGACAGCTCTTAAACGCAGTTTATGTGCTGATCGCGTTCAGTTTTCATTGGTGAAATTCGCCCTTAGGCTACTAACATCATATTTTCTTGTCGTCTCTCGTTCCGTGTGCTTATGTGATTTTTCATTGTCTAGCGATTTGATACTGGTCATCTTCACCTTTCCAAATGTATTTTATAATGCGCACAGCAAAAGAGTGGAACTCTCTACCTGCGTCTGTGTTTCCAAACGCATACAACCCTAATCTCTTCAAAGTTAGAGTGAACAGGCTTCTTCTGGGTAAGCTCACTCCATCGTCGACTTTGTCTCTGTCACCTCTGCCCTAGACTAAGGTCAAGAGCATACCCATCACAAATAAAAAAAAAATTGTATTATTCAATGTGGAGGCAACAATACGATATAAATTAAAACACTTTCAATACTAATGCATAGGAGTATTTTGTAACGATCAAATATTAACATCAAATAAAAAAAACGAGTGAGCCTTACAGTAAGTCGCTTAAGATGTGTAACATCTGACATCTCGCGGTCTCACCTTGGTAATAAGCAACTGAGCAGCGACAGAAATTAACCTCATTTAAAAAAAGCTAATTTATACTGAACTATTTTATAATTATACAACATTATTTTTAGTATATGCGAAACCTGAATATAGTTTGTTCAGAATAAGAAACTGAATCGGTTTCAATAATTTTTACACCATGTTATATTTTGTCCCAAAAGTATTTAGTGTGATGGAAAATGTTATCACCATGTAATTACTTACAATACAATCGCCGTACGGTTAGGTACCTACTGCCAAATTATTAAGTATCAATGAGCGCAAGATGACCGGGGGCGCCGCCGCCGTTAGCATGTTTTTGTACGGACAACCCGGTAACATAACAACCTTATAACTTTGTGATTTTTCATGATACAATTTTGAAATTTTCTTTACATAAAAATACTAGACACGTGTTTCGGGTTTCGCATTTACTAAAACTAATATTTATAATTATTCATTACTTCATCATTGGTCGCCCACTGGTCGAAATTTGACCCCCTCTACTTACAATAGTACTTACTAATTCCATAAGAGCACTAATTCCATGCTATTAAATATAAATTACTTACTAATTCCATGCTATTAAAAAGCACTTAGGTACTTCTTCCATGCTCACGCTGTGACTTCCTGTTACACACTTCCGTCCCTTTTTACGAAATCGCTCGCACAGAAAGCTAAAGGAAAGATGTTACAGATCAATAAAAGTTTTTTTCAAATAAACTAAATAATAGTGATGGGACAACTATGGATTTGTCGATCTTTGATTAGCTTTGACTAAACTGTTGGATATATTTGATTGAATTTTGTATGATGCAGACTGGGAACGTCATTAGATAAACGAAGTTTAAACTACTGCCGTTTAATCGTCCCCATATTGTACACCTACTTAAAATACACAAATGCAGAATGTCCTATTCCCTACTCGTTGCTTTTGTAATGTCTTAAGCTTGTATGCAGTTATTTGTCTACATCAAAATATCATTGGAATTAATTCCTTCTGCACATGTGGCTTCCCTGGTACCTCATTAACGGCAAAAATATGTAAATGTCTATTATCTGCTCCCAAGTTGCGATGTTTATTTTATTTAATTTTTTTACATACTTCCTTGACATATTTTTTTTCTTTGGCTTCTTTTAAATTAAAATTGTAGGTATAGTTAATTTATACCTACAATTTTAATTTAAACAAGGTTCTAAATTTAATTATTTTAATAATATTTTATATCGTTTTTTTGTAATGTTTTGTTAATGTGAGAACGTTTTGGACTGTAGCTTTGTAAACCATTTTCTATTTTGAAAAGTACTTGGTTCTTGTTGACGGGCCTACACTGTCCTCCCATACCTATTAACACTGTAACTTGAAAACATTGTAAAAGCCTATTATTTTTATAAGAGTAACCGTGTAGTTTCTTGCCGGCTCTCTCCATAGGAAACGACCAATTGGAACCGTGCACCTAGCTTCTGACGTTACATAAGTGCCCATGAAGGTTTACTTATGTGAAATAAAATATTATAATTTGATTTATCTAAAAAAGTCCGATCTGAAAAGGCAGAGCTCGATTCCGGGCATACAATACGAGTATACGGTTGAAATTACGCAATTGGTATCCTGAAAGATGATATGGCTAGAGAGATGATATGCCTAGGAAGATGATATGGCTACAAAGATGATATGGCTAGGAAAATGATATGGCTAGAAAGATGATATCGCTTGAAAGATGATATGGCTAAAAAGATGATATGGCTAGAAAGATGATATTGTAGCGGCATCAACATCGCCACATACGAACTACGCGTCACACTGACGTTACGCAAAATCCTGCATCGCGCAATTAGAGTTTACCACTCAACTAGCATATATACAACGACTAAAAAGGGAGTGACTACCAACATGACGACTAATAGAGAAGTCATAATCATCATTTCAGCTGATAGATGTCTACTGCTGGATATAGACCTACCCCATAGGGGCGTTTGCCATAATCGCCACCCTTGGCAGGCGAGTTGGCGATCGCTGTATGGTTTTAAAATGCAGAGCGAACGCTGCTGCCCATTCTCTAGTAAGTCCCTTAGTCGCCTTTTACGACACCCACGGGAAGATATAGGGAAGCGTGTAAGTACCTATATATTAGAGAAGTATGGAAGGAAAAAATATCCTGAGCCAATCCGAAATAAATTGAGATAAGGGCCAGTGAATGATGATCCTAACCTGAAAAACCCTCACTTATTTACCCCGAAAACCCTATAAAAATGCAATCATCAGACATACATCTGATAACTGATAAGCAAAAGAATTTATCACATTTCGGCACATCGACATCGGTGTGATTTCCGAACCACTGGCCGTAAAAACGATAACGGTTTTTATTTCCCTTCATTCCTTCGTTTACACATATTTTTTATAGATATTGGTACTTACTGATTCATCGGGTTTTATACCAATGTTGCGTAGCAGTTGGATGGTTATGCCAATACCAATCATCATCATTAATGCCTATTTCTAGGAAACAAGATATAGTACAGTCAGTGCTCTGCCTCAGTCAATAATCCTTAATGTATAAGAGTATTTTTCATATGGCACCTGTCGTTCATAATATTTTGCCAAAGGATCTAAAAAAGTATAATGTTAATTTGTTTAAGCAAAAATTAAAAACAATGTTGTCATAAATGTTATTATAGTATCTCAATTTTTTTTACAGATAAATATTGACATTATGTATTAAATAAATATGTTTAATATTATCTAAATAAATTGTTTTAAATAATTCTAATTTGACTTCATGATAAAATTCTAAAATAATTAGGTCTAAGTAATATTTACGAAATTCTGACTGAAGTATTTATTTTGACATTGATTTTTTAGATTGATTTTTTTAATGTTTTTGTGAATAATTTTTTATTTACTGTTGGCATTTTGTGTTGAATTCACTTTAATTTAATGATATTGAATTGAAATTAATTATTAATAATCTTAACTATTCATATTTGCACGCCATAATATGTGGCAAACATATCTGAACTTTTTTTTTTTTGTAATCCTGCATGCATATTTTTATTATTGTAGGTATGTGTACACATGTTTAGGCAAATAAATATCTTATCTTATCTTATCTGCATAACCCGACCCTTCTTCCCCTTTTCTTCTTCTTTGTTAGGGTCAGATAATGCAGAGCACTGACTGTACTTAAATACTAATTCCATGCTAAGAAATCATTTTGAATAGTAAGGGACTAACTAAATTTATTCAACTCCATTCGCGTTTCGCACATATATGGCACTTTTGAACGTCAATATTTACAAAATAGAATTGATTCTAGTCTCCAAAAGGTACTTTCGTATGGAGAAGAATGGGTAAGAAACTACACAGTTACTCTTTTAAAATCTTGTACAATATCACTCACCACTGCTCTCAAAATGGTGAAGGAAAACATCGTGAGGAAACCGGCATGTCCTAGAACCAAAAAATCAAAGACATGTGGCATGAAACAACCCGCACTGGGCCCGCGTGGTGGATTACGGCCCACTCGGACAAAAATCAAAGACATCTGGCATCTAACAACCCGCACTGGGCCCGCGTGGTGGATTACGGCCCACTCGGACCAAAATTGAAGACATCGCTTCGCTGATGTTCCGCACGCGTGGGAGCGCAAATACCATCCTGAGCATGCTCAGCCACAAGCTGGACAGCCCCCTTCTGGGGCACTGGGTTCAAGCACAAGTGCGTGTGCCCGGGGGCCCAGAGGGCGGCAAATATTTAAATTAATTTTTGATTTAGTTTTATTTAATTGAGTATGATTTAATTTTAATTTAATTTAATTCGATTTAGTTTGTTTTAGTTCCACTACCTACAATATTATGAACCAAATATGTCTGAAATAAAAAGATTTTATTTTTATTTTATTTTATTTTTATTTTTTTATTTTTTTATTTATTGACGTCTTGACGTCATTATAAAATTCAAGTCAACTCGAATAAATTATGCTATTATGTTGTATTATTGTAATTATGTGTTGTATTTATTATTATTAATTAGTGAGTAAAAATTTAATCATCAAAAAATGATGTTAGGTATCAATCAGTCGCATTACATGGACACCATTTATAGGCTTGGGATTGTGATGGGTGCTCGCTAATGATACAGAACCAATCTTGTTCCGTGTGGTTCTGGACGTAAAGAAAAGCACCATCCTATTTCTTCCCGCGGGTGTCGTAAAAGGCGACTAAGGGACTTTCTAGACTCTAGAGAATGGGCAGCAGCGTTCTCTATGCATTTTAACACCATACTGCGATCGCCAACCCGCCTTCCAAGCGTGGCGATTATGGCAACCCGCCCTTCCTTTTGGGGGAGGCCTATGTCCAGCAGCGGACGTCTTTGGGCTGAAATGATGATGACTGAGTGACACCGAAATGCCTGCCTGAAAAACCTGCCCTGAGTCATACATTGCATCATCATCACCAGACCAGGCCTCTCTTTTGTTGTGCTAATTCTCACGCTCCTGGGCCAGTCTAGAGCAGGTTCAACCGCGTCGTCATCACGATCGATCAACAACAATGTCGTCCGCTCATCTCGCCGCCATACAGATTATACGAAGTCTTTTAGACAAATAAAAAACAAACAATGTTAACACTTGAAACTTGAGACCTTGAAACTGCCTTTTTTTTGACTTACAACTCTCCCTCCACAATCGTAACGCTATACGACAATGGCAAAAAAACCATTAGGTATAGGTCGACCTCTCATTCTATTAAACTTCGTAGGTACTATCCTAGGCCCGCTAATGCCTCGCACAGATGTCAATAACCACAACGCGAGAAGCACAGGACCGGTTGATAAGGCGAGGCTTGGAGTCCAGCCTGTGTACCTGCCAGGGTTGCGAGTTTGTCCGAAAGGGATATCGTGACCCCGGCACACAGGCAATGGAAGGAACACGGGTGGGTTTTAATCAGTAAAAGTCTGACACGCCCTCCCGCTCGCACTCTTGGCTGACAATATCATTATGACAAGGATGATGAATAATCACAGTTCAACAGCTTATTTTCTAGAAAACTAACAACAAAATATACAAAAAAAAATGATTACTTCAAAATGTGTCTAACGAAGCTTCCGTTCTACTGAACGGAAGCTTCGTTTTGAAGTAATTTTCTTTTATTTTCGTGGAACCGCCCGTATATATGGCGACTCGTAATTAGCAATGTTTAACGTACAAACAACTCACCGTAATTAACGTTTTACAATCAGAGGGTTTTTTGTGTCATTTTGTGTTTTTTCCTGTACTTTTTTCAGCCCTTATTTATTTTAGCGACAAATGGAAATGAGTACACATGGCAGCTAGTTTTTTATTTTTATTTTGTAGAACGTGGTTTTGTGTTAATGTAGGTAAGTATGTGGTGAATTATTAAGCAACATGAAAGTAACACTTATTTCCTAATTACTCTCTTACGAATTTCCATACTTTATACATACATATAAATGTGATAGTTATGAGATACTAGGAAATCATGATACACTTACAACCACTCACTCAGAAGCTTTCCACCTTTATAGTATGAATTTATGATTCATATCCCAGCAGACGGCACCCGACGAAATGATCTCCATAAAACATTATTTCCAGTTTTCCCAGATCTTTCAAGTCCTCGAACATAAGATATAAATAAAGGTCTAGCTTTTTCATCTGAACTCATTAATCACTCAAAGTGCCTCTCACAGCGGGCTGACTACTGACTATAAGACAAATGCGTACATTTTTCCCAAGTGGTCATGTTGCCTTAGTACTCCAGCATTGTTTCCTGAACCACCACCATAATTAATTTTCTTCCTGTTTAGTTCAAAGACCGTCTGATTTTTGTTTCGAAGTGTAAGTGGGGAAGTATTGGCGTCGGAAGTATTTCCTTGTTTTTATTTGTAGAAAATATCTAAGAACTTCTTTACTGTCTTTTAATATAAGACACCTTTTATTGATCTTTTGATTTAAAGAAATATGTGTGAGTGATACTTTCCATCTACTTGTTCCTAAATCGTCATGAGTCGTGAGTGCGTAATTTTTATTTATCAATTGCTATAAATAACCGAGACAAAGTGAAAATCATCTTCGTATTCCAATCATCTGACACCATTGTACGTTTTTGTTCTACAATAGATAGGCTAGGGTTAGTTAGTAAAGGTTTACATACATTTACAGGCAACACGAACGCAGGAGAATTGCCCGTATCGCCTGTTGTTCGGCTTGGACAGCAAGCCTTATTTATGGCTCGCATGTGCTATCGTGTACCGAACAATTCAGCCAATCCAACCGATTATTGTTTCTGATTGCCTGGTATCTGCTAATCCGAAACCGCTGCAATTAATTAACAAAATAGACAGCGGACAGACAAAAACGAAACCGTGTTGTGGAAACAATGTTTTATTAATTATTTTCATAAAAACCAACAAAAAACTCGCATAAAAGACCCAACACATGTTACAAAAAACCGTGAATTCGTAATCCTTCCGCCGCGTTCGGATACTCTGAAGGTCAATGTAAAAGCTGAACCATAAAATATTTCAGTGTGTATTCGAATTTTTTCGTCGCAAACATAATGAGAGACCTACCGCCGGCCATGCCGCTATCTCTTGTATTTCCCAGCGGAAATGAAATCGGCGGCATTGCGCGGTAACGCACCCACCCTTTCGGCGGTTAGCCGAGGGGTTGTGAAAAATACTGAGGTTTGAGAATAAAAAGTTAGCCCACTGTTTAAAGTTGGTGTGTACTCGTATTTGACGTAAATACATTATATTTTTACATTAAAAAGTTTTTAATGACATTTACATTAAATTGCTTACATATTTATAAACATTTTTTACACAACTATTTTCAGTTGGTACTAAATTAAATGACTTACTAACTAGCTATACTTAAAAATAAGCAATTACAAAAAAAAACAAACAAAAGGACACTTAGGCGTCGCATTAAAAAGTGAAAATCTACTTTTTAAAGCATTTTGTTGACTTTGACAGACATACTGTATTGAGAATCGAAAGAAAATTTGGAATAAATTTATTTTTACAGACAAAAATAAAATGAACAAACTACAATTATATTAATTTTATATTTTAGCGATAAGACGACCACGACGACGACTACGAAGATTGTGTCAACCTATGTAAAATTTCAACATTTATAACTGTAATTTTTATGGTGTACATAATAAAGAATATTCTACTCTATTCTAAAATATGAAAGGAAGGAGAGGGTGGGCTATGTATGTAAGGAGCGTAGTAGGTGGCGTTCTACAGTGTCTGCCTACCCCTATGGGAAGAATGCGTGAGTTTAAGTATGTGTAAAATATGACCAAGTCATTATCATCATTGGCTGTCTTGTTCTACCCACTGCTAAGGATAGTCCCGTTTATGCCATGCTTAAATATAACCGAGTAGGTATTCCTTACCCTTAACTTGGCAAGTGTACCAGAGGATACATGAAAATAAGATATGAGTTTCGGCATGTGACTTATTATAGAGGTCTGTTTATAGAGAAAACAAAATAAATATATTAAACGTCAATGTGTTTTAATAATTTTAGCTACCCTTTGGGGCTCTATTAATATTTTATAAAGTAACAAACTAATATCATTAAAAAAAATCATTATGACAATGTATTTAAGCAATTTATAACTTATAACCTATTTAAAAATAAATAAATTGTTATTTTACAGTTTTATACTTTGCCAAAATATTGTACCAACATATTGTGATTTGCATTTTGCCGAGTTAAGGGTTAATTAATGCAATAGCTAAATAGCAAACGAGTCTTAGTTTAGTTACCCATATTTTCACCGTTCCATGATGTTGTGGTCCTGTGGTTTAAAGGTTATACAACCCACGCCTCAACTACATGTATCCCTGGTAGTTGTGTGCTTGTTAGCTACACCACAATCATATCGATACACATTACATGTGACAGTGCCTCCCTACGTAATAGTAGTTTAGCAAACGACCAGTGAGCCATCAAAGTGTAACGTTTAGCCTTTACCAGGATTTATAGACTGGAAATCTAGGTCACCTATAAAGCTTGTTTTATGGCTAACTAACTGACCGACACGTTTTCCTGTCTAATTTTCAATCATTCATATGAAAACCCCCGTAGAAAAAAGGACGTTAACTTCTTCCCGAATTAGAATTTTTTGGGGATTTTTTTCTAATTTTTCATTCCTTATAAACAAACCATTTCAATTCAATTCGGATTACGAAGATTTTAAAACAAAAAAAAACGAGCTAGCCTTACAGTACTCGTATAAGATGTGTAACATCTGACATCTCACCTTGGTAATAAGCTACTGAGCAGCGGCAGAAAACCTCAAAATTCTATAAAGCTAAATATCTATTGAAATATTTGTTCGAGTGGTCGCCCACTGCTGGAAATTCGACCCCCTTCGATCAAATTACTTACTAATTCCATGAATACAGTAATTCCATGCTATTATAAATTACTTACTAATTCCATGCTAATAAAAACCGGCTAAGTGCGAGTCGGATTTTTTTTTTTTTTTAGTATTTGTTGATATAGCGGCAACAAAAATTTCAACTGTCTAACTATCACGGTTCATGAGATACAGCCTGGTGACAGACAGACAGACAGACGGCGGAGCCTTAGTAATAGGGTTCCCGTTTTACCCTTTGCGTACGGAACCCTAAAAAGTACTGACTCATTCCATGGTCCAGGTGCCACTTCCTGTTACACACAAAATATACAAATATTTTTAATTGGCATACATACAACAACCTACCCACAAATATTTTTTTTTTTTTAAACGTTGCCCCACACTAGGAATTTCTCCTGTATTGTGGGTGCGTTTACAAACATTTAAATTCACATACACAAACAGCCAGACCCGAAACAACTACTTGTAGGTCATACAAATATTTGTTCCGTGCGGGAATCGAACCCGCGACACGCAGCGCAGTAGTCAATCGCATAACTAACTGCGCCAACCGTGCCGTAATTTTGCTACAAACATGCTGATTATAATAAATTATTAAACAATTATCACACATTATTAGATAATTCTAATTCAAATTGTCGATACAATAAAAACATTCCAATAAAATATAATTATAATAACACACTTCCGGGAAGGAAGTGTGTTATTATAATTATATTTTTTTCGATCAATTTGGTAAAAGGCTTATTTCCTGAGCTACACTTTTGCAGACACAGAAGCAGACAACGAATTTTTGTATACACCTGGAGGAGGTACTCGATCCCAAATTGGCGAATTCTACGAAAAAGTAATAGAAGACAAATCGTAGTTATTAGTTTTATCTTACACAGTTGAATACCTACATAATTTGCAAAAAAAATACAATTTCTTTCTCTAGCTTTCCTATCTCATTTCAAAAGTTCTAGGAAAATGGTTTAGTCTAAATGATATTACCTTCAGATATCAAAAGCCGTCAGGATTCAAGCTAACGGATAATTTATATAAACGTTATATTATTTCTCACTATTCCATCTATCTTCATGAATTTGATATAACTCGTAGACTAGTTTGAATGGCATTTCATTTCTCTATCAGTTCCATAAAATTAATTTTCATTGGAATATTCCGAAAATAATTACGTTTCGGAATATTAAACTAGGATTTAGACTAATTTTAACTACTTGACTTTTCAAAGTAACGAATATTGTTTTAGTTCAGTAATTTTATCAAATACCTACCTACTATTTGTTATCATAATTGTTTGCAAATAAGTAGTTATAAAACTCAGAGTCGACCATTTAATTTTGACATTTGAACTTTAAATGAAATTATGTTGTTTATTCTGTAAATAGGATATCGGGATCATTTTTACACGTCATATAATTTTTAAAGTTTAATAAAAAGCAGTTTTAATAATACATACTTTTTATTTACAAAAGACGGCAATTCGTTTTGGCACATGATACGTTGTTTTATTCCGAGCGTAGACACATTATCGCCATCCCTTCTTTTGCCTATGAAAAGTAATGTCATCAATCTCGTTCGTTCATAAATCAGTCGCCCGATGGGGCCCATCGACGATGAATCTATGTAATTTTTTTTACAAATCGGTGCGATCATATTTACGTGATTTTAAATAATTGTGTTTACAGAAAAAGTTAGTAGTTTAACAAGGTAAAGTACCTAATTATTTAATACAAATATGTAGTATATTTAATACAATATTATATATTTAGACTCATCATCATTTCAGCCGAAAGACGTCCACTCCTGGAAATAGGCCTCCACCAAAATTGTCCCCCCCCTCCCCCATTTTGGTGGAGGCCTATTACCAGAAGTGGACGTCTTTGGAGGGCTGGAGGGTGTTGCCATAATCGCCAAGCTTGGCAGGCGGGTTGGCGATCGCAGTATGGTGTTAGAATGCATAGAGAACACTGCTGCCCATTCTCTAGTTATAAGTCTCTTAATCGCCTTTTACGACGTGGGTGTCGTAAAAGGCGACTAAGGGACTTACTAAAGAATGGGCAGCACGGAAGAAATAGGATATTTATAAGGATATTTAGACTGCGTGTGTGTATTCTTATGACTGCACAATATAACGTTATTTTTCTATTATTAAAAACATAAAACACATTAAATATATAAAAACGGGAAAAAATAAAAACCAACACTGAACAGTACAGTAGCGCAACGTTTGGAGCATCTCCACAGGGCAATCAATGAACTCGTTTTACAGGAATTGAATAGCAATAAGTTGATGATAATAGTGAATCATATTTACCAATTTAATTAAAGCATTACCAGCAACAATAATTCTCGCCTTGCAAAGTAATAATGGGTAAGCATTATTACCTTGCTAGGTATAAAAATACCTACGAGTATAACTTATAATAATCGTGTTGCTCGTATCGTATTTATTTTATTTCTTATTTTGTTTATGTTTTCCTCATTTAATGCTGCACCGGTTTGACGTCATCACGTCAACGCCAGCTGTCCCTGAAAACCGCGCTGGGGCTCTGTCTCGCATAGGGTCGCAGCATTATGCTGAGCGATGGCCGTTTTGCGTGAATGTGACGCATATTTTCCCTGAACTTGTTCTTTCGTGTTTGTGTTTTTTTTTCTTTGCGTTATGTTTACCGCAAATAAACGTATTTTCTTTCTTTGTATATCTAAAGAAATTGGCAAAAATATATGATTCGTTTTTAGGTTAGAAATACGTCAATAATACATCAATATGTCAAGTACTGTCACTACGAATGATGGAGCACAAAAAAGGAATGGAGTCGCATTTGAATTGGTAAAAAAATGATAGTTTTTACCATTACGGCTTCCACTTTACTCATAACACTGAAAAGCCAATCAAAACTTTAAAGTACAGTTCAATATTTCATAGCAATATTTTGTTTAACAATTGCCATTAAAATAACCAAACGAGCCATTAAATTACACTTTCTAGTTATTTAAAAATAGAAGTAACAATTGAAAAATAAACTATCTGTGGACCGGCTTGCCATGCCGCACAATCGTCCATAAATTGTACGTTCGCAGCCATAGTTCTGTGTATCTGTAACATTTTGCCGGCATAACGAGCTGCCGTACTACTAAGGAATAACAACTCGATAGATACTCGCTTACAAACATTACTTTGTCCCTCTTCTTTTTTTCATGTAAGAAGAGAATATGAAAAAGCTCATGCCGTGGTGATCAACTAAGCAAGTGGACAAATTGCCCTTATTGCCACGTACTGAAGAATATTAACACGAAGAGGCTTTTTTAATCCACTTCAAGAAGCTTCCATAGCATAATCAGCCTACCACGCGGGCCCAGTGCGGGTTGGTAGATGTTACATCATGTCTTCGAACTTTTGGTTCTAGGACACCTCCTTACGATGTTTTCCTTCACCATTGTGATGAAATAATTTGCACAAAGTAACGCGCCTGGCTGGCTTCGAATCTACAACCTGTAAATCGTGGACGGTACCACTGGAACACCACTGCGCTACTGGGCTCAACTCCTTTACTGGGCCACCACTGCTCTACTGGACCACCACTGCTCTACAGGGCCACCACTGCTCTACTGGACCACCACTGCTCTACTGGACCACCACTGCACTACTGGACTCAACTGCTCTACTGGACCACCACTGCTCTACTGGACTAGCACTGCTCTACTGAGCCACTATTGCTCTACTGGACCACCACTGCTCAACTGGGCCACCACTGCTCTACTGAATCACCACTACTCTACTGGGCCCAACTTCTCTATTGGGCCACCACTGCTCTACTGAGCCATCATTGCTCTACTGGACCACCACTGCTCTACTGGGCCACCACTGCTCTACTGGACCACCACTGCTCTACTGGGCCACCGCTGCTCTACTGGACCACCACTGCTCTCCTGGACCACCACTGCTCTTTGGAGCTTCCATGTAGTCATAATATTATGAGTAAAAACCATCCAGCGAACATTGTACAGTCGCACGTATGACAGATCGAGCACTTGCTGAACAGCGGGGTAATTGCGTAACACGCTCACAATGGCAATCCCTTTCATTTTGATACATCAAAAACATCCATTGCGTTATTTACGTTGTTGAGCAGACTAATTTTTCAAACCTATGAAGCAATTGATCAGGAATTCCATGATGTTTGTTACGCAGTTGGGATGCTGGAAAGTCCACTGATTGTATCAAGAACCTGCGTTACACAAACTAAGCTGTGACGCAACAAAACTCAAATTAAAAATGACGACAACGTGTTTCGTGAACTTAATACATACGCTCCAAGCGTGTTCATAACATGTATTCTCCATTGGAAATAAGATTATAAATAAACCTTTTTTACAGTCCGTTCAACCGATTTTGACTTATATAGAATAGAATACTCTTTGTTATGTACACCATCAAAGTTACAGATATAAATGTTGAAATTTTACATAGGGTGACAAAATGGGCGGTCTTATCGCTAAAAGCGATCTTTTTCAGACAACCCGTTTCTATTCCGTAGGTATAAGGATGGCATTGTCTGTGTGGTGCCGGACGTAAAGAATAGCACTACCCTATTTCTTCCAGTGGGTGTCGTAAAAAGCGACTAAGGGACTTACTAGGGAATGGGCAGCAACGCTCTCTACGCATTTTAACACCATACTGCGATCGCCAACCAACCCGCCTGCCAAGCGTGGCGATTATGGCAACCCCCCCCCCCGGTGGGGTTGCCATAATCGCATATGTCCTATGTTGAGGAGTGGACGTCTGTCGGCTGAAATGATGAAGGATGGCATTAAAAGCAAAAACGCTGTCCACATTAATGACAACAAAACAGCACATTGAAAACCTTGCCACGAGTACTGTATAATTCCGGGAAAATGTCAATGAATGGGAAAACGTGGAAACAATAACAAGTTCTGCATGACTCTGACATTAACATTATTCGTCTCATTGGCAGAATTTCATTACAGTAATTTCCTAAGTTCAGAATATTATCGATTTCTGCACGTCAGACAGATTCTTTTAAAGTTTGAAGTGAAAATCATAATATTAGTTTGAAGTGAAAATATAAATATTTATTTATTTTATTTTTAGGAAAACTTACAGCTAAACAGATACATTTAGTAATAGTTCATAGAAGAAAATGGCCAATTACAAGTTTCCACTTATAGTCTATGATCATTGGAACAAAGAAAATTGATAGTAGACTTTGTAAAACACAAAACAGAAAAAAAAAATACTATTTCCGCTCGAAGAAGCTATTAGATAAGATTCTCTTCAACTGAGTAACACTAGTATTGAAAATGTCGAATTCCTGACAGGTTGCATCGTACATACGACTCGCTCTCATCATGTACGAGTTCCGTCTGTACGTGGTGGCTACCACTGGGGTGTGCAATAAATGAGGTCTACGCAAGAACACAGACGGCACTCGCAGTCCGATTTTGTGCAACAACTCGGTGACACCAGTTGTTCCATTGGCAATCTTGAAAAGAAACACAAGATCTGATATTTTTCGCCATACGTAAAGAGGAAGGATATGAAACTTTTTGCAACGGTAGGTATAATTCGTTAAGAACGTTTTAGATCGATATTGAATGTGCCTTAAAAACCTTTTCTGTATGCTCTCAATACGAGTTATATAAACATTATAATTCGGGTTCCAGGTTAACACAATAATAAGAAAACTATTAAGGTCTGCCTGTAAAAGATGAGCATCTTTTTAATACTATATAGCTTTAAAGTTCAAATGGCATCGTTAAAAATAAGTACACTCATCCAAATTTAAAAAAAATCCCGAAGGGACAACCGAAAAATCCAAAAGTCCAATTCCTAGCGACTTTTCCCCGAGTTTCCCCAACAATAGTAGCCCAACTGAATCTATGTCGAGTGGGCACCACTCCTGCCGTTCCCCCGCTCAAGCAGCGATACTATTCGAATGGCCGACCAAAGAGCGCGCAGCTTTGTTCCCGCGTTTTTTGCAACCGTTATATTTTTTTGAATTTTTAGGACGTACAACAAGGATAGTTTGTAAATTTAAAGTATTTTTTTTTATTTTAGGTACTTTCTCCTAGAGCTCTGCAGCTTGACATTTCATTCTGGCGAATTTATATTTTTAATGGTCAGACCGACTTTTGTTAAAGAAATTTAATTAAACGGACAGGTACCGCCGTATCTTATGCAGAAAACTGTAACAATAATAAACGTTTATACTTATGTACAAAATGAGTTAGTTGCCGATATTATTTTCTCATTACTGCTACATTGATTCTAGAAGTAGCTAAAAGTAAACAGCAAAACATTAAAAAGTTATACTTTAGCAAAATCTATAAAAGGTAGTTCGAATTTATAAATCTAAAGAAGACGTTTCATTTTTGTATAGGACTTCGGCCATAAAATGTACGCTTTAGAAACCCTGGGAAACGATCCCCTGAATACAATAAAGAATGTTTTGTTTCATAATAACTTATATTTTATAGGCACTAAATAAAAACTGAAAATGTTTGACGTTTGTCATGTTGTTACGACCATCGACAGCCAGCCATTTTTCATCCAGAAATACCTACAAAACTACAATCTACAAAAATAGAAGATATTTTTTTATCAATCACTTTCATATAGTTAGACAAAAAAGTTGACTATCTTAACTTAGCACAGAAAAAAAAAACAGAGAAAAGAGAAAAAGAAAAAATACATGTGCCTTTCATATTTACAAATAAATAACGTCTACGTATTATTATTCAGTTTTAATGTAACATGATTTCTGGACGAAATCTGTATGCAAGCTACGACGCTATCGTCAATAGAATATGGCAATAATTTGAAAAACTATTATTTTGTGTGCCGAAGTAATCAGGGGAATTTACCGGAAATAATACTTTTCCTCAATTGGTGGAATATTTTCCTATTTTTTCATTACCGTACAAATTATGGCTAAAAATGAAACATCTCCTTTACCTAATTAAAAACGTTTTACATAGTTTAGGACACAAATATTTTAACAAATAATTTAAAACCGTTTCCGAACCTAACAAAAATAAAATTTAAAGTTGCCCCGTACATCCTGCTACTCGTAAGTAAACGCAGAGGGCAGTTTCGTCCGCCCGTCCGGCCGGCACCGGACATTGCTCCCGGCAGCCTACTTCGAGCTAAAATACAGCACTCCGACACTACAGCAGGAAATTGCACTTTTGCAATAACTCCATTGTCTATGGGAAAATCTTTAGACGATACGATTGTGAAGTTATTGAAGTAAAATTGCTTTGCTTTTCTTTGCTTTGCAACGCTTGACTTGAGGAGTAAACTGGTGAATGCGTGACGAGAGCGTTACGGAAAGAGGCGAACGGAAGTTGTTTAAATTTTAAACATGGAACACGTATTTTTTAGGGTTCCGTACCTCAAAAGGAATAGGATCACTGTCTATCTGACTGCCCGTCTATCACAGCTGATTTGCTCCGAATTTACTGGACCAATTAAGTTGAAATTTGGTACACATATGCACTTCTGTGACTCAAACACGGACGTGTTACGTAAATAAATGAATTTTGAATATTGGGGTCAGTTTTGGGGGGCAAATTAGAAGAAGGTTTTTTTGACTGTACCGTGTGATATAAGAAATGAAAGGACTTATTTTAAGGATTTCATATATATTTTTTTTTATAAACACTTTGAAATTATTTAAGAAAATAGATGAAAAATTACCATCCCCCCCCCTTATCTCCGAAACTACTCAGACTAAAATGTTGAAAAAAATACGGAAAATAGTTCTTTACTTATAGATTACAGAAAAACCTATAAGAAGTCTGTGATCATAAAATAACATGGTAAATCACTCAATATTGTGCGTACAAACTTACATTTGCAGTTGGAATGTATGGGGATCATGTTTTTCAACTACAATCTTAAGTTTGTTCTTGGGATAAATTCATCCCAACTACGGAACCCTTCATTGTGCGTGGTCCGACACGCACTTGGTCGGTTTTTTAAATTGACATTGGCTGTTTATACACTCTAAAACTTCTCTTGCTAGCGAACAGTGATTTCTGTTTTACTACAGTCGTGTGGTCTAAAGCACACTCACTTTTTATTATTTAAGAAAACATGACGCCTGTATCCCCGAAGGGTTAGGCAGAGGTATATCTTTAGTACACCCACATTTTGCCAGTTAAATTGAAGTCCCATGTAATGGGGGCGAGCCTATTGTCATCAACCGGGCACAAACCCAGTCTCCGGGCTGATACTTATTTATTTAACATTAGCTTTTTCCGGCGACTTCGCCCGGGTGCGAGTCTGAAATTAACCCACGGAAACGTACAGTCGCCTAGTCGGTGACCTGCATAACCTGATCCCTCTTCCCACCTTCTTTGTAAGAGGGGTCAGGTAATGCAGAGCACTGACCGTACTACCGGGATAAAAAGTATCTTGTGTTAATCCAGGTACTATAATACAGTGTTATTTTTGAAACGTCAATAACCTCTTAAGGGGTCATTGTACTCATAATTATGAACAACTTTTACTATGGGACCAAACCTGAAATCGCGAAAAAAATCAGCTGTTCCCTACATTTTAACGAATTATTCGAACATAAATGTAAGGAACAGCTGGTTTTTTTGGCGATTTCAGGCAGCGGCAAAAGTTGTATGAAAATCCTTGTGTCGTGGTTTAGCGGCCAAATAAATTACATAGTAAACTCATAACTATCGTGAAATATAAAATGGAACGATCTTTTACTCCGGAAGATGGCAACCAAGGAGGTAACTTAAAGGTTTTATTTAAATTTCGAACTGGCTTGCAAATTAAAAGCTTGAAAAAAAAAATCAAATGAACGTCGTCGTTTTACTTTTACGGTAGGTAGGTAGGGTAGGTACCCTACCTACCTACCGTAAAAGTAAAACGTATGAAAAAAAAAAGTCAAAGAAAAGAAAAACAAACCAAATCGGTCCTGCCGTTCTTGAGTTATAAATGGTGTAACTAACAACTTTCTTTTATATAATTATATAGATTTACTTAGTTTAAATTTCCGCGCATTGTTTGAGAAACCCACTATACAAGCCTTGGCCGCAACTAGGCATTGATGGACTCACGTCTGAGTGCCTCTGCTTCACCTCGGCCCACATTCTCACGTTCGTCCATCAATGCCCCTGTTGCAGGCCGCTGCAGTTATGTACTATTTAATTCTGTAGGCCGATTTTGATGAAATAAATGCTAAATGTTACTCACAATAAAGCTTCTTATCTTTGAGTAATTCGATTTTGAATCCAATACTGGCTTTTACGTGATGCGCGCACAAACGGAAAGTTTACGATTTTATTACTTATATTTATAGATTATTCTACATACAAGTAGAGACTTCCGATTCTTTAAAAAGGAAAGACCATGTAATGACGGAGTCAACGTTTTTAGGGTTCCGTAGTCAACAAGGGACCCTTATAGTTTCGCCATGTCCGTCTGTCTGTCTGTCTGTCCGTCCGACCGTCTGTCCCCAGCTTAGCTCAGAGACGCTTAGTATTAGAAAGCTGTAATTTGGCATGGGTATATATTAATCACGCCGAGAATGTCGTAAAATAAAACCATGAAAAATATTTGGTATATAGGTGTGGTAAATTTTGGGTGATATAGGTGTGGGGTATCGTAGTTTAGGCCGTTTAAAAATATTGTGGATCTGTGAAAACCATTTTTCAATTCAGGGATCGTTGGCGTAATATTAAGCTTTAAAGTGCTATTTTTTGTTAGAGTCAAGTGTCCCCCCTGCCAGCTAAATGGTTGGTTTTGGATATGTAAAAAAATTCATAGCAGTAGTATATATAACGAAATTAAAATGAAAACTATCACAGATATGTACGCTTTACAAGTTAACGAGTAATAGTCGACCAACTTAAAATTGCATTCGGAGAATTGACCGTAACGTATATCGATGTATGGGAGAGCTTGTTTTTCAACTACAATGTTAAGTTTGTTTTTAGGATAAATTCATCCTATTTACGGAACCCTTCATTGTGCGTGGTCCGACACGCACTTGGCCGGTTTTTTCTCACTACTTCACAAGAAGTATACAAATTACAGATATGTACACCACTACCATATCATAAAACATTATTTTGAGGTATAACAAACCCTCTTCTAGCACATATGTACCAGGATTACATAAGCTTAGCCACACATTACGTAGCCCTAAGCTCTCAGAAATAGAAACAATAGGGTATTACTGCCTCCCTGTTTATTGTTGTTTCCGCGCTATTTCCACAATATTCTCGGAACAGAATTTCATCGCCGAGGTTATTTTTATTTTAGTTTAAAAATTCCCTAGGAAAATACAGGGTAGTCTTTATAATCTTAACTATCTGAGAGAAAAATTGAAAGACGTTTTAGATTTTGTCGTGTTGGCGATTATAGGAAACTTGTTCAACCTTTTTTGGGTTCCGTACCCAAAGGGTGCTAACGGGACCCTATTACTAAAGCTCAGCTGTCCGTCCGTCCATCACAGGTCTGTATCTTTTGAACCGTTATAAGTAGACAACACTTGAAATGTTCAGTGAACTAACTATTATGGCTGCTAAAATTGTCAAAAAATAATAGGCCCATTTTGACATTTAACTTGAATCGATTTATCGTGAGTATCTAGTACCGAGTAGTATGGTTACTTCACTAGTAACATCGCGATGGTCAATCGCGACGTAACTAGTAACTTTTGACAATTTTAATAGAACAAATTATAAAAAATAAGTTAGAAATTAAAAAAGGAGGTCATACAAGACACGTGCTTTTTCTTTGTAAAATAATATGTAAGTAGAGTTAAATATTGTAGTCTATCGGTGATACGGTACCCTTCGTGTGTGCCTGCGTGTTACCCAGTAACTGGGTTGTGGAGGTCAGATAGGCAGTCGCTCCATGTAAAATACTGGTATTCAGATTTCTTTTTTTTTTTTGTGTGGGAAATTATCAAATAACTTCTTCCGCTCTGGGCGGAGCGGGAGGGCGTGTCAGACGTTTACAGACTAAAACCCACCCGTCTTCCTTCATTTGCCTGTGTGCCAGGGCCACGATATCCCTTTCGGACAAACTCGCAACCCTGGCAGGCATTAGTCCTGACGGACCCCGTCAGTTGGTGCTGACATCTCTTTGAGGCGCGCGTGGAACACAACGCGCCGTCGACCCGGGCTTGGGCCTTATCGGACGGCGAGCTACCCATCGCTCTCCGTCCGCAAGCCCGCGCCTACGGTGGCCGGAAATCGGCTTGCAACTCCCGACGCCCGGGGCGTCTCCTGTGGCGACTAGAGGCGCGAGGGCGCGAACTTTGCCTCTCCCTCACGCGTTCCGCCTCCTCCTTCACGAGCATTACTGCTTCGCAGAAGGAGGTGACGGCCTCCCATGCACTCTCGCTCCGAACCATGGCCTGAACCAGTGCCGGACGCAAGAGATCACCGCAGCCGATCGCCTCCGTGAGGACACGGCGGTGCTCCACCCAAGCCGGGCAGATCTCCACCGTATGCTCTACCGTGTCCTCCGGGACTGGTATTCAGCTTCATCCGGTTAGACTGGAAGCCGACCCCAACATAGTTGGGAAAAAGCGCAGGCAGCTGATGATAGTACGGAACCCTTCGTGTGTGAGTCCGATTCGCGGCTGGCGGCTTTTTTTTCAAGCGTGTATGAAATTCTCATCACGTGTCTTCATGAAGTTTAGCGAGGGCTCAAGAGTTCTTACGTGGAAGTCCTCTATATAGACTTAATGACGCTTAACGATGGGGTCGATATGAGGTCTTAAAAGTCAATGATCATGGGACAGGATGCATAAGGATGGTCAAAGGAGGGAGTAGCCAACCCTCAGCATATCATGTGTAAAACGCATTATCAGTTTGTAATGTAATTTACAAAGGTTTTTATTAGTATCTAGATTGCACTGATTTTGTTCAATGGATTTTGTTGTCATATCTCCCTCCCATATAGCCCAGATTTACAAGAAATCTGAAACGGATAGTGAGATCTCAGATGAAGACATTGGAATCAGCAAAGTGTAATATAGCAGTGCCACAGACAAGAGTCGAGAAGACCGCAGCATGGCGAACCTGGCGGCAACGCTATTAAAAGATGCCCCTCCCATAGATAAATATCACCCGTCTCTCCACTATTCCAAGGCTTGCTCAAGGATGCACGTCCGGCAGGTTCCAATAATCCTTCCATATCCCAAGGGCACGTCTTCCCTACTATTATCGCGCCCCCCGGTCTACTCTCTGATATACAATGGCTTCTGTAGTCCCATGAAACATGAGGCTTCAGGGGCTAGGGTGAATCTTTGGGTTCATTCGAGCAATCGAGTCAGACCACGCTGGGGTCGATGCATTTCATTAATAAATTCATTCATATCTCCCTCCCATATAGCCTATGACCGCCAGACAAGCAGATCATAGGTATGATTTTTAAATCTATCTTAGAAATATCTAAAATTAGGAAAAGTTTCAACACCCAGTTTGCTCCGAAACAATAGTTTAAATTCTTCTCAAAGCATTTCGAGAGGCACAATGTAGATAGATTGTGGTGTGGAGTATATTACCTATTCGTTCAGCGAGTAGGTACTAGGGACACATAGTTTGACTAGAGCTTTTCAGATTAGGATGGGGACAAGTTTATTCGTAGACACCCAACGACGCGACGATAAGAAGGCGACGAAGGGCGAGAAGGCGACGATAACCGACTTTTAATGATTTTATACTGAAGATCACGTCTAAACGAGTAGTGTTAATGATTTAAAAAAAAAAATATGTTAAATTAGAGAATTTTCTCAATAATTTAAAATGTGAATATTTTAGATTATGTTTATATTATATAGTGAAATTAATTTGTAAAGTTGTAAATAACGCGGATAAAAAACTGAGAATGGCGCAAAATCTACCAAGCGTATTTTTCTGAAACCTTCACCAATTTAATGATAATTTAATTACTGATCTTTTAGTATACGCGTTTTATAAAATACCTTTTGTTTTGTGTATAATAAATTAATAATGCGTCAAATTGGGGACAGCGCTCCTTGATGGGCGAGTTCTATTACTGGCTGAACGTACGGCGCGTTGCGTGAGCTCAGTACAGAACACGCAAGCTAACTACTCAAGGTCACTGGCATATATCTCCGTCTTGAGCTTTACTTTAGTGTTGATAACTTCACCATCATTGACAATCCTTATCCACACCGTTTTATTTTCGCTTCATGACTTCAACTACAGCCTACCCAATCATTACGTCAGGAATTCCAGGACTCCAGGTTTTTCAAGCAAATAAATGTGACCATCGTCATAAATATAATAAGATTTTTCAGCTAAAGAATGTGCGTAACATTAAACTGAGAATTTGAATTTAATTGAAACCTTATTATATAAGGTTTTGAGAGCAGTGGTGGCCCAGTGGTAACGGCCCCGACTTACGAGTCATAGGTCGTGGGTTCGAACCCAGGCAGGCGCTTTACTTTGTGTAAATAATTTCATCACCACTGCTCTCAAAACGGTGAAGGAAAACATCGTGAGGAAACCGGCATGTCCTAGAACCAACAATTCAAAGACATGTGACATCTACCAACCCGCACGGGGCCCGCGTGGTAGATTACAGCCCAGTCCCTCTCGAAGAGAGGAGGCCTGTGTCCCAGCAGTGGGAACATTATAGGCTAATTATGCTTATTATATAAAGAAAAAGGAGAAAGAAAATACGTAAAGGAACACAAATACAAAAAACCAGCCAAGTGCGTGTCGGACCACGCACAATGAAGGGTTCCGTAGTTGGGATGAATTTATCCAAACAAACTTAACATTGTAGTTGAAAAACATGAACCCCATACATTTCAACTGCAAATGTAAGTTTGTACGCACCGTATTGAGTGATTTACCATGTTATTTTAAGATCACAGCCTTCTTATTGGTTTTCCTGTAATCTAATTAACTAAATGTATTTTTATAAAAAAATTTAGACACAGTAGTTTCGAAGATAGGGGGCGGGGGGGGAATGGTCATTTTTCGTCTATTTTCTTAAATAATTTCAAAAGTATGTATTTTAAAATTATAAAAAAAAAATATATAAAATCCTTAAAACAAGCCCTTCCAATTGATATGTCACGCGGTATAGTCAACAAAACTTTTTGTTTTTAATTTTCTAATTTGCCCCCCAAAAGTGACCTCCATATTCAAATTTAATTTATTTACGTAACACGTCCGTGTTTGGGTCACAGAAATTCAGTGTACCAAATTTCAACTTAATCGGTCCAGTAGATTCGGGGCAAATCAGCTGTGACAGACGGACAGACAGACAGACACACGAGTGATCCTATAAGGGTTCCTTTTTCCCTTTTGAGGTACGGAACCCTAAAAAGAATAACTTGGGGGGAAAATATGCGTCACATCCACGCAAAACGGCAATCGCTCGGCATAATGCTGCGACCCTATGCAAGACAGAGCCCCAGCGCTGGTTTTCAGCGACAGCCGCCGTTGACGTGATCACGTCGACCGGTGCAGCATACAGTAAGATTATAAATAAAAAATGAAAAAAAAATACAAACTACTTAATTCTATGTAAGTACATGTTTATGTAAATATACAATATTAGTTTTAGTATGTGCGAAACCCGAAACACGTGTCTAGTATTTTTATGTAAAGAATCTATGAACAAAATTTCAATACTGTATCATGAAAAATCACAAAGTTATAAGGTTGTTATGTTACTGGGTTTTCCGTACAAAAACATGCTAACGGCGCCCCCGCGCCTCCAGGGACGTCTTGCGCTCATTGATAATAATTTGGCAGTAGGTACCTAACCGTACAGCGATTGTATTGTAAGTAATTAAATGGTGATAACATTTTCCATCACACAATATTTTTGGGACAAAATATAACATGGTGCAAAAATTATTGAAATCGATTCAGTTCCTTATTCTGAACAAACTATATTCAGGTTTCGCATATACTAAAAATAATGTTGTATAATATTTAAAATAGCAACTGCAATTTTTATAGTATTAAAAACGTACTTACATACGTCAGATTGAAAGAACACGTATTCCTAACTACACGAGTCTCAAAGTTTTCTTGCGCACGTCCTATCCCGAAAATAAATCACCTCAGATATAAAACAAGTAAATCTAACTGGTTCACAAAGTTCAAATGGCCGTCGCTACTTCTGAAATATTGATACTCAGCCGTATCTAGCAGCTAAACCAATTCCACCGTAGTAGGTTGGAAAAGGCTGAAAGGATATTTAACTCTGTATAGGCATAAATATTAAGTACCGTATCCTCGTGGTGGAGTCCGAAATACGCTGAGTCGATTTATAATCGAATATTGATTTTGTGCAGCCATATTTTATTGGAGACGCGATCAGTTTCCTGTTTCCTTTTGTTAGGTATATTTAATAATTATTCAGTATATAGTTTGTTAGGTATATTTTATAATTATACAGAAATCTTTATAATTTTGCCGTTAGGTGCTTAGTTAATCTTTTATTTGTATGCTGTTCTATACTATCATTGACGCCCCCAGCTAGATGGACCGACGACCTTAAAAAGGTGGCTGGGACAGACTGGATGCGGAAGGCGGAGGGCAGGGTATTGTGGTGCAGCCTGGGAGAGGCCTATGTCCAGCAGTGGACTGCTAGAGGCTGAGTTGATTGATTGATAGGATCATTCGTGTGTCTGTCTGTCGGTCTGTCCGTATGTCACAGCCAATTTGCGTCGAATACCTATACTTGACTGATTAATTTGAAATTTGGTACACATATGATTTTTTGTGACCCAAATATGGACGTGTAACGTAAATAGATGAATTTTGAATTTGGGGGTCACTTTGGGGGTAAATTAGAAAATTAATAAAAAGATTTTTACGATCTGTACCGTGTGACATATGAAATGAAAGGACTTGCTGTAAGGATTATCATGTTTTTGATTATTATTAAAATAAATACTTTTAAAGTGATTTAAGAAAATTAGATGAAAATTGACCCCTTATCTCCGAATCGACTGAGCCATTTTTTTTTTAATACAGTAAATACTTCTATACGTATAAATGACAGGAAAACCTATAAGAAGCCTGTGGTCTTAAAATAACATGGTAAATCTCTTAATTACTCTATCATTTGCAGTTGGAATGTATGAGAGAACATGCTTGTCAGCTATTAATGTTAAGTTTGTTCTTGGGATAAATTCATCCCAACTACGGAACCCTTCATTGTGCGTGCTCCGGTACGCACTTGACTGGTTTTTTGTTTAAGCCCTTAAGCATTTTACTATACTCTTTGTATTTCTCCCCTCCTGTTACTGAGTAAAAAAAACTATTTTTAACTTTTCTTTTTATCATGAATATTTATTTTTAATCCTCGCATTGCCTTGACCCAATAATGTTCGATATGAATAACTAACCGTTCATCGATTTTCATTCGTTCACTTCATTTCGGTCCATAAGATGTGCCTCCTGAGAGATTGATTCTACGGAAGACTGGCTGAATATATACGTTCGTTATTTTTACCCCTTTGCAGGACATTCCTCTTGCTTTAGTCATATTCAGCCATAGCAAAAATGCATTGAACATAGACGTCATACCAATGCTAATAAACCATGCACGTGGAGGCTTCATTTAAATACAGGTCTGTCGGTCTGTATTCACTTTGACTGCAGAAAATATTTATAAACCGTCGCCAATCGCATGCATGACCACCCAAACGCGACCATTGAATACTTTATTTATTTTATCCCCTTCAAGAAATATTGCTGAAGATCCCACCAGTCACAATATTGGTACTAGGAGAGCATATTCCCGAAGCGCTTTAAAAATAAGCCAACTTTAGCATGTTAAAGCCTGATATGTTTTGTACGTGCAACCCAAACTCCGCGATAGTTTCTTAGACAAGACCAAAGACCAATACGTACGTAGTATCTCTATGTAGTCCGTGGACAAGACTAACTTGCAATGTGGCGATTATACGATATGAGGTATCTATCTATATATATAAAAGAGAAGTCCACTCACTGACCACTCATCACGAAATCTCGGAAACTACTGGGCCGTGAGGTCTAAAATTTGCCACAAGCACTCTCTATGGGGTGCAGGCGCGCACTAAGAAAGGATTTTTATAAATTCGTACCTTAAGCGGTTGAAAAGGGGTGTCAAAGTTTGTATGAAACTCCTATGTTTTTAAAGTTAGAGACATGAATGTTGGCCTGATTGTTCCTTTCGACTTCTAGGTGCTCACTAAGAAAGGATTTTACGAAATTCGGGGCTTAAGGGTGAAAATAAGGGTTTTTAATGTTTGTATGAAAAATGTACCAAATGCAGTTAAGATCCAAATTGAATCTTACGGCAACGAGTTATTGCATACTTTACATTGAAATTAGAATTCGGAGGCCGATAAAGATCTAAATTGAATTGTACGCCAACGCGTTAATGCATATTTTACATTGAAATAAGAATTTTTGGAAGTTTCTTGAGGTTTATATTTAGTTTTTTTTCTAGGTGGCCAGTATGTTTCAGTGCAGGCGTGATAACGTTCTAAAGTTTTTATGCCAGTTCTAGGTGGCCAGTATTTTTCAGTATGCAGGCATCTGCTAAAAGATAATGAAATGAGGTTCTAATTGGTATTCAGGTAATTTGAACGTTGCTTTTATAGCATTAAAGTCGAGAATGCCAAGGGGAAAACTTCACAATGTTTAACCTTAATCGCGGCTTGCAAGCCGATCGTATCAAAAAACGAAGTCATGTATCAATCACAGAATACAAACCTAAGCGATACACGTTCAAGCTATAGTTACCGAAATTTCTGTTCTGCGATATTTTGTTATTACTTACTACTAATTTGCTTTGAAATATTTTTCATCGTCGTTGTTTGGTTTTCGTTTTGGTTTGTTTCGCTTCCTAATTTTAAATTGGAGGATAATAAATGTGTTTTTACCTATTGCCGGGTTGGAATTTTGTTATTTCTATTTCTTTAAGAATTACTTATTGTGTAGGTATTTCACACTGTGGTATTACTACGAGTATAATAGTTTTTAGTATTAGTCGTTCTTACTAGAAAAAGTGTCCTTGAACACCTACGTTTGTATTTTAATTTTATTGCTTAGTATCTTTGGTTTAGGCTGGTGTTGTAAGGGTTGGAAAAAGGCGGGAGAACTATTCCCATTTTAAATGGATGTCAGCACCAACTGACGGGGTCCGAAAGGGCCAATACCTGCCAGGGTTATGAGCCTGTCCGAAAGGGATATCGTGGCCCTGGCACACACAGGCATTTGAAAAAACACGGGTGGGTTTTAGTCAGTAAAAGTCTGACACGCATCAAAATGACCTTCATTGAAATTTCCTGAGAATCAGATTATTTTTACTCCCTGTTGTGCGTCCCCAAAACCAGCAATAAAAACACCATCTTGAAACACCTGGAACTCAAATGGGAATAGTTCTCCCGCTGCCATGAGTTCACAGGTGGTTCCGTAGCCATTACAAGACATTTCAGCGACATATTCACGCTTTGAACCATAAACAGCTCCTCCTGACCGATCCTGGGTGCAAG
Organism: Tiliacea aurago; assembly: GCA_948098905.1. Classification (NCBI taxonomy): domain Eukaryota; kingdom Metazoa; phylum Arthropoda; class Insecta; order Lepidoptera; family Noctuidae; genus Tiliacea; species Tiliacea aurago. Next base: position 20,496,509 of record OX402596.1, read on the forward strand.
GTTGGAATATTTCCCAGTTTTTAGACACGTGGCGCACAATGCTGTCTCGAATTTGAGAAGACAATGACATGGCCACGTTACTGTTCACCAAATAGGAGAGAGATGAAAATAAGCATGCGCCATCGCCAGGGATATTTACTATTTGGCAAAGAATTTGCATGCCACAATTGTGGCGATAAGTCCCCTCTATGAGGAGTGGCTAGAGAGGCGCCACGGCTTCCTCACCTTCCGCCTGACGCACGTCCTCACCGGACACGGTTGTTTCGGGAGGTTCCTATTCAGAATAAAGCGGGAGGAAACGCCCGGGTGTCACCACAGTGTGGATCGCCCGGAGGACACAGTGGAGCATACGGTTGAGGTCTGCCCTGCTTGGGCGGAGCACCGCCATGTCCTCACGGAGGCGGTCGGCGGCGGCGATCTCTCGCATCTGGCCCTGGTTCAGGCCATGGTTCGGAGAGAGAGTGCACGGGAGGCCGTCACCTCCTTCTCCAAAGCAGTAATGCATGCGAAGGAGAAGGCGGAACGCGTGAGGGTGAGGCAGGGTTCGCGCCCTCACGCCCTTAGTCACCGCAGGAGACCGAATCGCAGGCCGATTCCCGGCCACCGTGGGCGCGGGCTTGCGGACGGTGAGCGATGGGTAGCTCGCCGTCCGATAAGGACCAGGCCCGGGTCGACGGCGCGTTGTGTTCCACGCGCGCCTCAAAGAGATGTCAGCACCAATTGACGGGGTCCGAAAGGGCTAATGCCTGCCAGGGTTACGAGCCTGTCCGAAAGGGATATCGTGGCCCTGGCACTCAGGCATTTAAAGGAATACGGGTGGGTTTTAGTCAGTAACAGTCTGACACGCCCTCCCCGCTCCGGCCAGAGCGGGAGAAGTTATTTGATAATTTACCACCCAAAAAAAAAATGGCAGCGGCAGAACTATTCTCATTTGAGTTCCAGGTGTTTCAGGATGGTATTTTTATTGCTGGTTTCGGGGAAGCACGGCAGGGAGTCAAAATAATCCGATTCTCAGGAAACTTTATTGAAGGTCATTTTGATGTTTTAATTCCGTTGGCTAATTTAAATAATAAAAAAACCGGCCAAGTGCGAGTCGGACTCGCCCACGAAGGGTTCCGTACCATTATCTATAAAAATGGCAAAAAAATCACGTATGGGATATGGGGGGCCCCCCTTAAATATTTGGTTTATTTTAATTTAATTATTTATTTTTAAAGTGAACTGAACTTAATATTCTGTTGCCGTTATCAATATCTAGCAAAAACGAGCAAAAATATCACGTTTGTTGTATGGGAGCCCCCTTAAATATTTTTTTTACTCTGTTTTTTAGTATTAGTTGTTATACCGGCAACAGAAATACATCATCTGTGGAAATTTCAACTGTCTAACTATCACGGTTCATGAGATACAGCCTGGTGACAGACGGACAAACGGCGGAGCCTTAGTAATAGGGTTCCCGTTTTACCCTTTGGGTACGGAACTCTAAAAATATCTTTTGACGGCAAAATTGAAGAATCACCAACCGTCACCGACTCAGCGGTAAATGTGCAGTTGAATTCACAATCCCAGTCCCAATTCACTGCTATTGATTTTGTCGAGAAGTCGCTTGCCTATAGTGAGCAAACAGAATGATGGTCATTTTTTTTAAGGATATTGCTAAACCGTTGCTTCATCTACTTATATTAATATTTTATAGTTTGTGAGGTTGTAGGGGTAATCTCTGGATCTACTGAACCGATTTTGAAAAATCTTTTACCCATTGAAAGCCACGTTATTATTTTGTGAGTGTCATAACATAAGGCCATAATTTAATCCGAAAAATGAAAAGACGGTAAAATGTTTACCGCCCAACGAAGTGGGCACGGGTCAGCTAGTTTTAGTATAAATACGTGACGACTCCATGTTTGCTCAAAATGGAATCGAAATGATGAAACTTCCATTGAATATTTAAGTTGCAAACTCAAGGCAGGTTTAATTTGACGCATAACTGAAGTTTACCTAGTACAAACTGCTGGCATCTCAGGCATTGTGTTCATGTTTCCTTGCATATTAAGTTACCTGTATATGCATAGAATAGATGTAGATTAGACACCACAACCAAATACTTTGGAGTAAGCAAGCTTTTCCTCTGAGACAATGTATCTTTCCCTACCCAAAATCCCATTTTTCGTCCGTATTCAATACGTGTTTAGAATTTTCAATTCCGGGTGCCCAAATTATTTCTTTACATGTCAAACTTCGTTCTTTTTCGCCATCAAATCGAAAATTTAATGCGTAACGTATAATGAAAAAAAACATCCTGTTTGCCGAAGGACATTGATTGATCGGCGCGCGAATGGATTCTTTATAATCGGTCATGGTGAAACGATTCCTTTTTTGAATTGTCGTCCTAAAGTATCTTTTGAAGGGTTTTTGTTTTTCATTACTTTCCGCAGAGTAAAATTAACTATTTACAGAACGTGTTTTGGTATTTAACTTTTAGCCGTGATTACATGAGAATTACACTTTTATAATTAGAACAAGTCATGTCCCCGATGGGATTTGACGAACTTTCATACACACTGTCAGAATGTTTGTTATTGCAGTTCTCGGCTCAAAAACAACCTCGCCTACGGCTCGGGTGTTAATTCCGCCTCGAATGCAATAACAAACATTCTCCACTTGTATCAAAATGTACTATTCACACACGGGTATATAAAAAAAGAGTGAGAAGTTTTGGATTTAAGATCCCATCAGGTCTATATTCCAAGTACAACTATATTCTAAGTAGGTACTCAAATGACAACCAAAAATAGTTTTCGTTGAGCTCAATTTAGTTAGGTCTTTTCATTCGCAAATTCGTCAATTTCGTCTCTGGTAAAACGCCTACGCCTGGATCAACGCTTGTGCGGTATCATCGTAGAGGAAAATAAACGAACTAATGGGATGGCGCAGGGATCCATCACGCTTGGACAGGATTTTATCCCGACAGTACACACGGACAATGTTCCAATTCCAATGTTTAGCTTGACACGTTATTGTAGCTGTTATTCTCTTTGTAACTAGTAATATGTATGTAGGTAAGTATTTTTTTGTATGAAGGTTGACAGCCCCTCGATGGGAAGTGTACCTAAGACTAGAGGGACAAAGAAAATTTCCCAGGCACCTGTAGTTTCACCAGGACAATGAATAGGCACAATTCAATCTGGTATTCAAAGTGATAGTGTAATTCCTCGCACAAACAGTTCCAAAAACAGTTTTTTACTTGAATAAACCATAACCAAGTTCACCAGATAAGACAGCCGAATGAATTACCCCATATTACTCAATATTTCGGCAGAAAAACGATAGAATATCAACTTATACCGGGCCTTATCAAACAAAATACTTTGTTCTGAAGTTCGTTACAATTGTATAACTTTAGTACGACGTAAACCGGGCGTCATGAAGTTCTCGCAAGAAACTCCATTAAAAGTTGACTCGCTCACACACTCACTATGTAGTCGGCATTCTTTGTACGGAGTCGGAACGCTAGTGTATTGTTCATACATACATAAACTCACGCTTTCTTCCCATGGGGCAGAAACTACAAAACGCCACCTACTACGATTCTTAGATACTCGTTTTGCATCGTTTACGTTCATACATCTGGGGGTCTACTCCGAAGCGTTAAACCGAAGTATCGGCCGAATGTTCGGCCGTTTTATAACTTCTATAGTTTCCTTTTTAGGGTTCCGTACCAAAATGGTAAAAAGAAACCTTTATGGTGAGACTAAGTCTGTCTGTCTGTCTGTCACACCTGAATATCTCAAGAACTACTTATGCTATCAACTTGAAATTTAGAATAGATGGAGATGATGTTTGCCCAACTATTTTGCAAACAAGAAAAAATATTAAAAAAATATATCTTTTTTGCAAAAGGGACTGAATCGGGGTCTAGTGGGGTATCATATGAAAGCTGTCTGCACATTCTCAAACATTTTATTTTAGGCAGCATAGTTTCCGACTTTTGCTGAAAAATTTAAAAAAAAAAATCCGTTCCTAATCTCCGAAGTTTGCATAAATAATAATCGCGAGTCCGACTCGCTCTTGACCGGTTTTTGACTTTGAATCCTTACCCGACCTAAAGTCACATTTTTGACTTTGGCTTATCTCTTTGACTGTCGTACTTTTTTCTTTCGCCGTAGTCAGCCATAGTTAACCGTAGTCAAGCAACGGCCGAACATTCGGCCGATACTTCGGTTTAACGCTTCGGAGTAGACCCCATGGTCATACATGCACGCCGATTGAGAGTACTACGCAGCTAACCTTTCTGAAGAGCATCACCAATAGTGACCTTATTGGCGTATAATATAGTGACCGTAGAACGACAAAATATGTCCTTCTAGGTCGTTCCCGGCGTTTTCACTCACATCTGCCTTGTAAATACCAAAAATCTTTCAGTCATTGTATTGTTCACTTTACCTAAATAAGAAATAGGTACTTTTCCACAGCTTTTTGAAGTACTAAAGTATTTGTATCGCAGAGCTAAATAGAATGAAGTTGCCAGGATGTAGACGTTGATGAACTAATCAACCTCTTAGGCGTTTTTATTATACCAACATTTCACTTATGAATTCAGATAGGATTAATTAGCGAGTCCAATCTAAGTTATAGTTCTGCGAACAGTAGACCTCGCGAGCGCGAGCACAAACTTTTTTGCAACAATTAATATACCACTACCACTCAAGTTATTTAAAACGATATAAAAACAGGGTAAAGAAAAATTATGAGTAAAATTTGTAGGCCAGCTAGAGAAAATAAATAATTGGTTTTAATTGGCAGAGGTAACGCTATAGCCTAGTTTTGTGATGAGAAGGCGGGCCATGGAGCCAGTTTTTGTAATAAGAACGTAACAGTGATTGAAATACCGTTCTTTATACAAAACTGAAAACTTGGTTCGGTACTAAGTTGTCAATTTTGTGTTTAGGAACTTTACCATAGTCGGAATCAAGTTCTAAATTCAATAATGGCTCCATGTTTTAAACCCGGGTCTGAAGATAAACCTTGTTTTGTATTAAGGAGGATAAGGTTTGATACAATTATGCCAGCCAGTTCTTAAAACCATAACAAGGTGCTCAATAATGTATTTTATGGTTATCTTTGATTATTTTTTAAGTCTAAATAGAGTGTCGCGCTGCAAAAGAACTATAGCAAACATGCCAACTTTGATAGACTGCTGTGCGTGTCAGCTACGTCTTACAGTCGCGCATGTCACTGTGTTATTCTAGTGTGCGTGCATTTTGCGCCCAACAGTTGGACGCAATTTTTTTCGATGTGTTCACAGCTTTGGCTGTCTATCTAGACATATTTATATCTTTGATGGTTATATTATATACCTGTGTCTTGGAGTAAATAATAATAGGTATGTAGATTACCTAAGATAAGTTTTGTATGTAGAGTAGCTAAGTAAGCTACTTAAGATAACGTACCTTGGTGGCACGTGAGAAGCATTTACGTGACATATATGTTAATGTATTTATGAAGTTTCCAAGTAAACGGGACCGTACTTCGAGACTAAACTAAAGACTGAGAGTTTCAGGTCTGTTACATATAGTACCTACCTAGTTTGTAAATGTCAAGATCTTAAATATACTATACTCCATTTGAAATAAGATTAGACATTTAAATAAACCTTTTTTACAGTCCGTTCAACTGATTTTGACTTCTATTGCGTTTGTGGCATAACACATGGCAGGTGCAATAAACAGTTGATATTGTCACTATGTTTTTGCTTTTAGTGCCTTAGTAGCTTACGGAATAGAAGTCAAAATCGGTTGAAGGGACTGTAAAGAAATTTATTTAAATTTCTAATTTCATTTCAAATGGAGTATAGTTAACAAAGAATTGTATATACGGGGTTGAATTTCGTGTTTTACTATTTAGAATGTTATTGGTTGTTTTATTTTGGTTGTTGTAGGCTATTGTGACCGACTACAATGGAAAGTTTACGAAAAACTAAGAATGATAGGTCCCATTTTCTCTCATTGCTTGATTTTGCATAGTTACCCACCCAAAACTCATATTGTAGGTTACAATAGGTACTTATCTTTGAGAGTTTTTCGTAACTTGCATCATAGAATACTTTTACCGTCTTATTACAAAACAAGGTTTATCTTCAGACCCAGGTTTAAACTATGGAGCCATTATTGAATTTAGAACTTTATTCCGTCTATGGTAAAGTTCTTAATACAAAACTGACAACTTAGTATCGAACTAAGTTTTCAGTTTTCTATAAAGAACGGTATTACAATCACAGTTACGTTCTTATTACAAAAACTGGCTCCATGGTTTAAGTCATGTCGAAATATAATTAATCTTGTTTTGTAATGACTAGCAGTCGTGCGCGGACTATACTCACAGTAAACCCTAACCGTGAGGCCTCTGCCTCGAATTTTGCGGGCAGCGGGGCGGCGGCGGCGGCGGCGCGGGGCGGCGGCGGCGGCGGCGCGGGAGCGGCAGGATCTTATGCGTAACATCAAATGGACCGGTTCTCGAAAGCAGCGGCGTGGCGCGCGGGCAACGAGCGGTGCACTCCAGTCAAGCGGTGACCGCCCGCGCCGCCGCCGCCGCCGCCCCGCTGCCCGCAAAATTCGAGGCAGAGGCCTAAGACGGTTACCGTATAATAATATCCGTCTAAGGTATATGAGCGAGCGCCGACCGGTGAGACGAGGAGGGCGCAATAGGTAAGATTGGCAGACTGAGTTGGATAGCTAGTAAACGAGAATGGGAGAGAGGGGGGCTCGCAGCAGCTCTCGACCCAGTCACATAGGACAGCTGCGTTTAGGGGTAGCTTCCGTTATGCGGCTTCCAAAGTGTGGAATAACCTGCCACCACCTATTCGGGCAATTAACACGATCGACACTTTCAGAAAACACCTACGGCAGTACCTCATAGATGCGCAACGGAAGCTAGACATGATCAATTTGAATGTTTCATTAATATAAATTATGTTAATGTTAAGGTTAGCTTTTACTTATCGACAACAGTCCATAATTTTTTCTTGCAACCATACCATTTTATTTATTTATTTCTTAAACACCACTCTATGAATAACTAAGATAATTATTTTTATTGCATTTCTTTTTTAAACAAAATAATATCTAATGGTTTATATTATTATTTGTTACACATATCTATATAATTTTATTTCAATATTTACACACTATAAAACTGATTTACATCCGTAAAACGTCCTCGTAACAAGGTCCAGTTGAAAACCAGCGTCAGGCACTAGTTGTCTGGCATTAATGCTGATCTGGGCTTATTTGGCGCAGCCGTGAGGCACTCAATACTTTTTTAAGCATTTGTTCTGTTTTTTCTGTGAATATTGTGTGCCTTAACCTAGGTCAAATAAATTTATTTTCTTTCTTTCTTCTTTCTTAGTTAGCTTAGCCTTTGTCTACCTCCCCGTCTCATCGCTCACCTATCTCAGGCGGTGACTAGAAGTCGCGCGTGGACTATAATAGAGAGTTTTACATAAAATAAAACTTACCTATTATTTTTTCATCAATATCCGGAATCCATCTTGAGTCAAGCACCTGTCTTTCAGCCTGTTGTCAGCATTATCTTTGCCTCTCCGCTGGTGGCGCCCTCTATACTTACCGTTGGTACTAAGTGTTTTAAGCGCGCATCGGGTGATGGCCCGATTTACCGTCATTATGGAACTCATGATGCACCAGGTAGACCTTACCTGGATTCCGGATATTGATGAAAAAATAATAGGTAAGTTTTATTTTATGTAAAACTCTCTATTATTTGTTTTGTATCAATATCCGGAATCCATCTTGAGTGATGTGTTTGTTATCACCTGGTGCGCTAAACCCAAAGACGCTATAATGTGTATTATGATGTAAAAATATTGGGTTAATAAAAAAATTATAATGTCTAACTACAATAATTAATCAAGTATGACATACTGCTTGCAGCATTAAATAACAAATTGAATAACTCACGAAAAAATATTGTTAGACTCTCGATGAACAGGATCAAAATAATGAGATAAAGATACAGGAGTATTGGGAATATTCGCATCATTTTGATTTATCAATTCTCTCTGATATTTTTGGAAAGTATGAATCATTTTCCGCAGTTACTGGGCGCAAGGATTTGATCAGTCGGAAAATTTTCTACTGCATTGAGAGAAGCTACTGCAGATCTTACGGTTCCTGGAGTGACGTCAATACCACTAGCTTTCAACAGAGAGACCTCACCCATCCGCCAATAACAACTGTTCTAGACGCAAGTTTTATAGCCCCTCTAGTTGTAATAAACAAAATAATGATTTATATTTTCTTGACGGTTTAGAGTTAATCCTAATCCTAACTATTATAAATGCCAAAGCGAGTTTGTTTGTTACGATTTCACGCTAAAACGGACGAACGGATTTTGATGAAATTGGCACATGGGTAGACCATGACCTGGATCAGGACACCCTTTACTCCGACATTCTCACGGGATCGAGTGCTATGCGGGTGTAACCGCGTGGCGCAGCTAGTACAATTCAACCAAAAAATCTGATTTAAATTTTTATCAGGGTGTTTCCTAAACCTCCATTCAGACTGCCTTTGGTTATGGTTGTCCGTTTTAGAACCAAATGCTGGCCACAAAACAACAGAGGTATCTTCATTGATTAACTAGTGCTATCAATTCGAAACAATGTAAGATCGTGAACACTGCGGCCTGATGCTAACAGTAAAAGAGTAGCCACATGTCTCGATACATGAAATATATTATTTTGGTCAACATTGTAAGTATTCGTGTAATGTCCAAACACAAGCATCCGTTTTGCTTAAAATGACATACCTAAAAGTAAAAATGTAACTACTTGTAAGTTATTGAAATAATATTTTTGTTTTATTTATCTATTGCAATAAAACTTTAGGATTCTAAATAGGTGGCTTAGAAGATTTTTCTCGTGCCACAGAAATAGCTTTTAATATAATATAACGTTTTATAAAGAAATTTGACGACAAATGAATATTTGTCGAAATAACAGATTTATGTAAACGAAAATAGTCCTAATGTAATGTAAGACCTACTAAATCACAGTGTAAATGTGCTAAATATCGAGCAGCTTGATTGTAATTAATTAAATGCGACTCACACCATCGCTTCCATCTGCGCCACGTTGGTATGTAGATATTGATTGTGGAGCTTTTAAAGCTTGACATAATAATATGGAGTTTATGTTCTTGATCTGTCCAGTCCGTCAAAATATCTGGCCACCCGAAATCAGCCATGCCTCCAAGTGAGTAAGTAGGTGTTGCACCTGCGACGGATGCGTTTCCGTTCTGGTGTCCATTGCGAGTGCGGGCTAGATCTGGAATCAGAAAAGGGGGCTGTCGCGCTCGCCGCTCAACATTTGCCTGACAAAATACCTTTTTCCACTTCGGGGCAATCAATATATGTAGTCTCCGCTGGCTTGGTTCTGTTGTCTGAGAAACCTGGGAATCAGATTTGGTGGCGGAACAACCAAGATAAGTCGTAGTGCCACTGGTAACAAAATGCGTTGTGGTGTTTTGCTTCCTGAGCATCCATATGCAATGATGCGTACCTAGGTACTATGTGAGCTGTTCTCGATTCGAACAGGTTTATCTGCGGCGTAACCCACATTCGAAATATTTGTATCGTCACTGTCCTCGTGAGATGCCACTCTGAGCCAGCCTTCTGCCGAGAAAGAGCATCCACCTGCGCATTGAATCTGCCCGGAAAATAATGTGCTTTCAGATGAATGTTCTGCTTGTCTAGAAGAGCAAGAACTTGTCGGGTTTGTTGGAGAAGTTTTGTGGATTTTGTGCCACCCTCCTTGTGGATATACGAGACTACTGTCCGATTTTGGAGTTGCTGTTGGTAGACGTATAGCTGCGCAATCAGCAAACCAGGTCCTTTATTAATTCGTCCATCTTCCCACGATATTCGTATCTCCGAGTTGTGCCCCCCATTCGATGTCTGATGCGTCTGTAGTCAATAGGTATGTGACCGAGCTCAAGTGGATCAGCATCGACTTTCCTAAAGCTTGACATCACCATCCCATCTCTGACCGAGTTGGTTGAGGGATAGGTATCAGCCGGTACGGGTGTTTCACCGACAGCAGTCGACTGTAGTATTGCAGAGTGCGACAGTGCAGGTGACCTCTCAGAGTCACGAACGTTGCAAAGTTGAGTCTCCTCATTAGAGTTTTGTACTGTTTGAGGGACCACTTGCTTCTCTGGAGCTGTATGGTGAAGTGCTTTGCGTAGCGATAGGCACTTCGGCTCCGACAAGGACTTTGCGTTGCGTTTTGTGTCCCATGTTGTGCCGAGGAACTCGAGGCAATGTGTCGGAGCCAATACAGACTTTTCGAAGTTGATTGTCCAGCCCAGTAAATGCAGAATCGTTGTCGTGAATGCGACGTCGTATTTCAACTGCGATTGTGACTGGTTTTGGTTCAGATCTAGTTTGGCCATCCAATCTTGTTGTTGCAAACAATTTGGAACACGGAAGTAAAATGGTTTGGCTAGGTACTACAAACTGTTTCAGTTGCTTCAGATTGAAGATAGGACGGAAGGTCTGATCTGCCTTCGGTATCAGAAATAAAGTTTAAAGCGGAAGTGACTGAATAGTTGAAATGGTTTGACTAGATACTACAAACTGGTTCAGTTTGCTTCAAATTGAAGATAGAACGGAAGGTCTGATCTGCTTTCGGTCTCAGAAAGAACGTGGAAAGGTAGCTGGGCGTCTGTTCTGCAGGTTCTACTACAACTGACTAACAAAGTTTGAATCTGTATGGTCATATTGGAAGATGTTTTAGTTTTGTAACATTTCAGAACCATGAGACTCGCAAATATTAGCGGCGTTCAGTATGAAGGTTACGCTTGCATCGTTCAACAGCCGGCATATTTTGTTTGGGGCACCTAGATTGCGCCAAGCATACTGAAATTGCTTTAAACAAGGCCATGAAATGTCCGACAGTCATTCGCGACACTTGTTTTTAGTGGAAGCCTGCGATTGCGAATTCTTTTTTCTAGGTTTTGCTCGATAGTTGCTTGCAATGTTTGTATTTTGTTGTGAAGCGTGCGAGCCATGTTTTGTCTTTTGTTGAAGTTGTTCCGCTTCGTTGATCAGCTTGCTTACTGGTCGCCAGTTTTGATTTAGACAAAAATTATCTTTAAAATAAGTTTGAGGTACTGATTCTGTTGATACAGTTAATTTATCACCCCTCCCCCCCCCAATTGTTTGAAGGTAGGGGTAATTTTATTTAATACATCGCAAAGTTAACCTTCGGAAATCTGGCGCAGCATATTCGTTACGTATATTAATTAAATTGGCTCTTTGACCGCACACTATTTGTAAATTACCAATTCGTAACCTTACTATATGCGGATTCTTTCGAAAAGTCTACTTACAAAATAATATACTCCAAAATAACGAGTTGTGTGTATCGTTAATCCAGCAAAAGATCGCTCCATAAATATGAGCTGAATCCTTTTTTAGCATATCCGATTCGAAACGCTTTAAGTCGTCGTTAACATTACAAAACCGGAGGTAACTAAATATTTCTTTTGGGCATCCGAAAACCGAACGGCATACCAATCATCACACTTAAAACGCTGTAGTTCCGTTAATATTTTAAGAAATGTTTCTTTCCCGAGGGTAAATCGAATCTTTTACCATTGTACTGACTTCCGACAAAATCTGAAATTTGTTATATTCCGGTCGTCGTAGGTTTACTCGTTTGTGGTACCTAACGGACGTACCTATTGTTTTTAGCACTAGAATTCGTATTTTTAATGTCGGAATACTTATAAAGTTTGTTAAATATGCCACTTGTTGTTATAAGAACTCAAATTGTGTATAACTCACGGTTTGGGAGTCCCACCTCACTCTGCGTTTCTCAGGGACTCTTAGAAGAACCACTATCAGTATCTTTTGTACTTGGTGTAGGAGAACGAACCTGTTTACGCGATAATGAGCCGTCATTAACACTTTCCGACTCTAAATTATTATAACATTTTCCATAATAACCACGGAGAGGTGAAAAATTTCACGAATCTAAAATCGTTTTACCAAACTTTTGTATGAAATAATTAGGTAGAATTTTTCGCGAAGTTTAAAGAACGCTAACAACTGAACGGCGCGAAAAACGACGCTATAATGACGGTAAATCGGGCCATCACCCGATGCGCGCTTAAAACACTTAGTACCAACGGTAAGTATAGAGGGCGCCACCAGCGGAGAGGCAAAGATAATGCTGACAACAGGCTGAAAGACAGGTGCTTGACTCAAGATGGATTCCGGATATTGATACAAAACAAATAATAGTTTATTACTTACAAATGGCGGCACATGGCCAGATAAGACTTGATTCATAAGTACATATAAAAATTACGGATTCAAACCGTACATAAAACATGAAAATTATTCAGTCATATTTCTTATGTATTCTTCAACAACTCACCACCACAGAAAAAATTGCAAACTAGCAAAAAAAAAAAAGAAAATCCATAAACAACAGACAATAGTGTTGTCCATTCTCAGTTGATGACGTTTCATTCCGTTTCCCGCCACAATCCATAGACTTTTTGAGGTCTCCACACACTGCAATAACATGATAAAAAATAAACAAGGTTTTTTTTTACAAAATGACGCCGGAAGGCTGCGGGCTTATCTCGATTTATTTTTTTTTCCTTTTCCGAGATAGACGCTGTAAATAGCGGCCTTGTTTGCTTATCAAAATTGGAAGACATGAAGACTATGAATACGTGAATACACATACATGTTTAGAGTAGGTACTTTTTGTAATATTGTTCTTAAGAGAAATCCTTTGTTCTGGAAGTATGCACTCTATGGCACAATTAATAAGCACGTGAGTAATTGTAATAATTACTTACCTATTATTAATGGGCTCTAACAAAAAGGTAATATTGGAAATTTGCAAGATCCATTAGATGGGCGAGATTCGTAGTAAAAACAGCTTTGCGCTCGAAATGAAAAAATATGACTGATGACAAGATTCAGTCAGATTAGGCTAACATTCCAGTAAATCAAAAACAAATGAAGACACAAAGTAAAAAAATAAACACAAAGTCTTTAGCACAGACATGAGATGCGGTCCTTTTTTCGATTATTTCCGTCCAAAGGTTTCAGTCCAATGGACAGGCGCCTTAACAACCCTTTTGGCGCAGACAATTTTACGACGCGAGCAGATAAGCCTAGGACATCACTATTCCGCCTTATTTGGAATGTAAACTTGTGTTACACGAATGTATACAGTATATTTTTATTCTGTGTAAACGTTTTTAGGGTTCCGTACCCAAAGGGTAAACGGGAACCCTATTACTAAGGCTCCGCCGTCTGTCTGTCTGTCCGTCTGTCTGTCCGTCTGTCACCAGGCTGTATCTCATGCACCGTGATAGCTAGACAGTTGAAATTTTCACAGAATATGTAGATATATATTGACTTTAAAAATAAATAATTAAATAAAAATAAAACAAATATTTAAGGGGGGCTCCCATACAACAAACGTGTTTTTTGCCATTTCTATAGATAATATAGATAATGGTACGGAACCCTTCGTGTGCGAGTCAGACTCGCACTTGGCCGGTTTTTTTACGAGACTGATAATGGTACAAGATAAATTAATTTATTTCTGTAAGTAGCTTTGTACTAACACCTTTACACGTCAATCATATTTTAAAAACTAGATGAGGTCAGCGTTTCCTATCCACTGATCAGCGCTGTGCTGTGGGTCCCCCATAGCACAGCATCATGCTGAGTGGAAGGCTTCTCGTCACAGGCATGACGTGCAGCTGTCGGTTATTTGTTTTTGCTTGTGCTTGTGGTATTTAATGTAGATCAGCGGGCCGAGCATGGGCGTACCAAGACGTTTGTGACAAGACATGATAAATTATTTCATGTCAATTTCTACTAGCATTTTATGACAAAACAGTTTTATCGCTCAAACTGTGATAAAATGTGTGACTCGTATCATGTCACAGTAGGCTGTGCTCGCCCCGCTGTTTTGTTTAATTTTTTTGTTTACCTACTCGAGTCAAATATGTTTGCGTATGTAACACGTGTGCACGTGTTTCTGTGACAAATACAATTATTTTTCTTTCTTTCTTTTCTATCTGACCACTCTGAGAAAAAAGGCCGAAATAAACTCAGAATCTGACCAAGATTTAATCTTGGTCAGATCATGTTAAGACCGTGTAGATTGGTGTCTGAAATGGTGTTTTGATGAAATAACCACACAGATTGAGTGGACCTGTCCAATGAGAATCGTATAGCAATTTTTTTTATGCCGATGTTAGGGTAAATAGTAGGTTTATAGTAGGTAGGTCAATAAATATGTAATCAAAGGTTAACAGGTAGTATTAGGATCAATAAAAATAAACCTTCAAAGGTTAGATACATGGAGAAAATATGATTTGCCGAAAATATAAAATAAGCTTGTACGCATTTTATTTAACTATCTTTTCAAATATATTTTTTATTTAAAAAATATATAATTGGTACTAATGAAATACTGAAAATTAAAAGCTTCAATGACTACTTATCTTATAACGAATACACTATAATTTTAATAAAAAATTAAGTAAAAGTAGAAAAACGATATTCCAACTCTCAATACCTACCAAGCAACCACTTCAAAATTCGTCTGCGGCCGCTACAGCGTTGGGTTTTTATCTATTTCCCCAAATCCCTATGTACGGACAGCAATATAGCCCCACTTCTACAAAATAATAATTCTCACCTCACAGCTTTAGGGATTTACAGACTCGTACGTGTGGTCTAGGTCTAACGTTTGTTTTTTAATCCCAGAGACTAATTTGACATTTCAAACGATTGTTGTTCGTTTTTTAAATTTGTAGTTTGACATTTGCATCTGTCAAATTACTATCTGGGATAAAAAAAGGACTTTAGGTTAGGTACGCCGCGGATCGACCATTATTATATAATAGTTACCAATATGTGGTTAGCGGGTCCTATTTAATCTAAGGGTGGCCGAAACTACAACGAATAATACTCGTAATTGATAAATTGCCATCAGTGTTTTATTTAGTAATATTGCGAATGATCAATGTGCGCTTCAATGTGTATCAATCACGTCAACATTGACAATTGCAATTGATCGTTTTTTTATTTACGACAGATACCTACTGTTTAACAAAGCAGAAAACAATAAAACCGACAGATGACAGGCGAAAATCCGACAATTTCATAATACAAGTTCCTTGTATGCTACGGCTCAGTCAGGGTTGCGAGTTAGTCTGAAAAGGATATCGTCGCCCTGGCACACAGGCAACTGAAGGAACACGCGGGTGGGTTTTAGGGTGTTTTTAATATCGTGCGGATTTAATCACGCATGCGGGATCGCCCCGCAAATGTCCTTTTCATTCAAGTATTTATTGTAAGGACGCGGGGTGTGAACCTGGGCAGCAGTTACGCGTGCGGGGCAATCCCGCATGCGTGATGAAATCCGCATGACATTAAAAACACCCTTAGTCAGTAAAAGTCTGACACGCCCTCCCGCTCCGCCCAGAGCGGGAGACGTTATTAGATAATTTTCGACCAAAAAAAAAATGCTACGGCTACATTGCCGCGATAACGCGAATTACACTTCGCGCGCTCTCAGTTGTACAGCGAGACGTTGAGCAGTATGCGAGAGAGAGCCCATGAAGTGTAGTTCGCGTTATCGCGGCAATGTAGCCGTAGGGTAAATAGGGTCCAGGGTTTCTAACGATATAGTGCTTACAATATAAAAAAAACCGGTCAAGAGCGAGTCAGACTCGCGCACCGAGGATTCCGTACGGGAATGTTGATAATTACTGAAAAACTGTGCTATTTAGAAACATCGTTTTATTTTTCCTGTAATCTTTACACACACTTCTATCACATAGAATAATTTCAGATATAATTATATCTATGCAAACTTCGGAGATAAGGGAACTATCCTGCCTAAAAAAAAAATGTTTGAGAATGTGCAAACAGCGTTCTTCAGCGTTCTCACCCCCACCGGCCCGGCCCGGGGGGGGTAGCCCAACTTCAAATTTATAAGACCCCGTTTCAGTCCCTTATGCAAAAAATATTTTTTTTTTCTTGTTTGCAAAATAGTTGGGCAAACGTCATCTAAAACTATTCTAAATTTCAAGTTGATAGCATCAGTAGTTCTTGAGATATCCAGGTGTGACAGACAGACTCACCATAAGGGTTCCTTTTTACCATTTTAGTACGGAACCCTAAAAATATGTAATATTGACTTTGTGACGGTTGGTACTTGGATACTTGTGTTCGTGGCTTAGCACTTAGCTTCTTTGATACGGGTCGCAGCATAGGTGAACACAATCATGGTGTGTCATAAAATATATTGGGTGTCAGCTGTTCTGAATGGTAGCATTTGCATAAAATCTAATATTTGTGTAGAAAGAAGGTATCAATTTTAACCATCCATACAGTGAAAATCCGGAAAAGTCTATGATGTACCTACAAAGTACATACCTAGTGTGTGTGACGGAGTATATGTTTACGAGTAGACGGAGTATTTTTTATATCACCATATTTAAGGCGACGATAACCAACTTTTAATGATTTTATACTGAAGATCACGTCTAAACGAGTAGTGTTAATTATTTGAAAAAAATATATGTTAAATTAGAGCATTTTCTCAATAACTTAATATGTGAATATTTTAGATTATGTTTATAATACCTAGTGAAATTAATTTGTAAAGTTATGTCTAACGCGGATAAAAAACTGAGAACGGCGCAAAATCTAACAAGCGTATTTTTCTGAAACCTTCACCAATTTAAAGATAATTTAATTATTGATCTTTTAGTATACGCGTTTTATTAAATACCTTTTGTTTTGTGTTTAATAAATTAATAATGCGTCAAATTGGGGACAGCGCTCCTTGATGGGCGAGTCCTATTACTGGCTGAACGTACGACGCGTTGCGTGAGCTCAGTACAGAACACGCAAGCTAACCACTCAAGGTCACTGGCATATATCTCCGTCTCAAGTACACCCTGAACTAAACGGTCCCGCAGACAGGCGCGACGCGACACTAGTAGCAGAATTTCTATGGAAACTTCATGGAAAGTGTCGCGCCGCCTGTCGCGCCCGCGATATCACGCCAGTCTGCACGAGCCTTAAGTATATAGTCAATGGTGTAAATATGGTGATTGTTACAGAATTCAACAATGACCTCAGTACAATTCACCGCATACCAAGTTATCCTGGACGGTCTATATGTAATTCAGTGTAGACTACACACGATTTATAGGGTATTAGTTTAATCTGATGATTGAACCGAGAGAGCGTTGGAAATGGAATACTAAAGTCGAAAGAGATATTTTTTTTTCTTTTTTATAAACGTTGTAGGTACACCCCATTTCGAATAAGATTAGGTAAGTATACATTTAAATAAACCTTTTTTTATAGATTTGGTCCCATAGTAAAAGTTGTTCATAATGATGAGTAAAATGACCCCTTAAGAGGTTGTGCGTTAATTCCGGGACATGTTGTATAAATATGTATGTTATTCCAAAGTTTTACTTAAGTTTTCATTTTTGTCGGCAGTCCCCATGACCGCCAACTTTTTTTTTAATACCAGCTTTTCGTACCCGTCGTCGCCTGTCCAAGTTCTCCGGTGGATTTTCCAAAGTTTTCCTTTCTTACAAACCATCTCCTGACAACTAAGAACACAATAAAAAAAAATCTACCGTTTCGGTCGAGCCGTTCCCTAGTGATTATCTTTCATACATGCGGCAATTGATTTATATACAACACTAGCTGATCCGTGCCCACTCCGGGTGGAAAACATTTTTACTCTATTACACTCACAAATAACGTGGCTTTCTATGGGTAAAAGAAAACCTACCCTACCTGCCTACCCTACCTACCTACCTACCCTACCTACCTACCTACCTACCTACCCTACCTACCTACCTACCTACCTACCTAACCTACCCTACCTACCTAAAAAAAAAAAACCCCACATAAACCATCTACTAAATAGTCCGAACAAAGCCTAAACCTTTTTTTTTTTAATGGTTAGCCCGTTCTTGAGTTATAAAATTACAACGAAAAGTGGCATTGATTTTTATAGATATAGATTAGTTTTTTTTTGTTTACCCTAAACCCGAAAAGGGGTGTTATTGTACTCATCATTTTGAACAACTTTTCCTATGGGACCAAGCTTGAAATCGCGAAATAAAAATCAGCTGTTCCATACATTTTGTCGATTTAAGTGAACACAAATGTTCGGGACAGCTGATTTTTATTTCGCGATTTTAAGGTTGGTCCTATAGAAAAAAAAAATCAAAATGATGAGTACAATAACCCCTTTTCGGGTTTAGTGTAAAGAAAAACTAATGTTGTATAAACACGCTTTTCCGGTAAGACTGGAAGCCGACCCCAAATAGTTGGAAAAAGGCTGGGCAGATGATGATACAAGCTTTTGCCCTCAGCTTTTTTTTTTTTTGGTGGGAAATTATCAAATAACTTTTCCCGCTCTGGCTCAGGACGGCTCGGCCCTCGGCTTAGCTCGTATAGAGTATGGTTTTACCAACTCGGAAACCTTCGCAATCCGATGAATAATATGGGCACGCTTAAGGTTCAAACAAAGAAACATTAATTTGTATGTAGGTAGTAATGTTGTGGTAATTTCCTATATAGCTATTAATAAGTACGTTAATGTTAAAAATGTTGTAATGTTAAAAATGTTGTATTGGTCTTGTGGTGCACCTACCACAAGACTAATACATCATAAGTAGAACGGTCCCCACAACACAAGACGTAACCACAAACGATCAAACTGTTGATATTATAAAACACCGCAACGTTAATAACTACGGCAGATAAATTTTCTTGCGTACAAGAAATAAAATGGACATTAAAACAAAAGAGGTTCCATCATGAAAATTCGCATCTTTCAGTAATTGTTATAATAAAAGATGATGTTGCGGAGGAATCTAGAGGAGGAACATTTTCAGTGGCCTGGAAAGGTGGAAATATAGGTATCTACGTAATAAATGGGGTAAAATCAGTAGACTCGTATACACACACAGCATTTTTATGAAAAAACATAAAAGCATGTTATGTTCTAAAACCAAATTTTTTGACTCCACTGATTCGCAATTTCTTTCAGATTATTTTGCATACTGACACATCAATTTTATTATTCGCCCTGTAGGTATTGATGGCCTAGCGGCATACAGAACAGTGGTGGCCCAGTGGTAACGACCACGACTTACGAGTTGTAGGTCATGAGTTCGAACTATGATAGGCGCTTTGCTTTGTGTAAATTATTTCATCACCATTGCTCTCAAAACGGTGAAGGAAAACATCGTGAGGAAACCGGCATGTCCTAGAACCAAAAATTCAAAGACATGTGACATCTACCAACTAACACTGAGCCCGCGTGGTGGATTACCTACGGCCCACTCCCTCTCACAGAGAGGAGGTCTGTGTCCCAGCAGTGGGAACATTATACAATCTGGCTCTGGATGTACTACATTAAATTAAAACGAGCACAGTACTAGTTCATCGAAACATTTTAAAACACGAAAATTAGTAGTTAATGGAAAATTTAAAATTGCAATTTTCAAACAATATAAATAGCAGAATCAACTGCATAAAAAGTAAACACTCTATATCTACGAAAAGTTACTGACCTTGCGCGGCGCGTTAGGCGCCTTACAATGTTTACCTATTATTACGGACTCAGATCTACATCATGTTGAAAAATAACAAAATGGAAAATAATTTCCTGTGGCTAAAGTATTCATTGGATTTGATTTATTTTTTGTATACGGGTAAAAAACAAGATACTCTTTACGTGGTTTATAGGAATTTCAATCGTCCTGTAACACCTTGTATAGGCTGATTATCCCTGTAGGTATTTGGTGATGTCAACCTACAGCATTCCGTAAAGGACTGGGCAGGTCCACTCAAACCAACCACTCGACCAAGATTATGACAAGACTTTAAAAGAAAATGTGACCTCTGAGTTTGTTTCGATCTCTCTTCTCACTCAGAGTAGTCCGATAGGAAGCACCGAAATCATCTTGTTTTACACACTGCGACACTTATTTTTAAGTGCCGCAGCATCATGCTGAGATACGGGCCTTTTGGCCTCGTACAGGACTTTGTTTTTACTTCCTTTTTGTTTACTTTGTTTTATTTTTGGTTTTGTTATTTTTTTTGTTTCTATGAGTGTGTTTTATTTAATTTGTGATCTGTGCGATCCCAATAAATGTTTTTTCTTTCTTTCTTTTTTTCTTTTAAAACACAAGTTGTCTGAAATAAAAAGTGTGTGACGTGTGTGAAAGTGTGTTTTTTTAGTTACACAATTTACAGAAATAAATAATAAATAATTTTGTACCATGTCGTGATGACGTAAAGAATAGCACCATCCAATTTCTTCCCGTGGGTGTCGTAAAAGGCGACTAAGGGATTTACTAGAGAATGGGCAGCAGCGTTCTCTATGCATTTTAACACCATACGGCGATCGCCAACCCGCCTGCCAAGCGTCGGGTTAAAATGCATAGAGAACGCTGCTGCCCATTCTCTAGTAAGTCCCATAATCGCCTTTTACGACACCCACACTAGTACGTCTATACCCCATTTGAAATAAGATTAGAAATTTAAATTAACTTTTTTACAGTCGGTTCAACCGATTTTGACTTCTATTCAGTAGGCATGAGGATGCCATTAAAAGTAAAAACGTGGTTACAATACCAACTGTTTATTACAGCTGCCATTTGTCATGCCACCAACGCAATTGAAGTCAAAATCGGTTGAACGGACTGTAAAAAAGTTTTATTTAAATGTCTAATCTTATTTCAAATGGGGTATAGACGTACTAGTGTGGTCTGTCAAGCGAATCGTGTCCAAGACCATATAACTGATTTCTTATAATAGCAACACTATTATCAGAATTCTGTCAAACGGATTTTGTAGGTTAGCTACATTTTGATAAGTACTTTTAGCTCAATTATCTAATTTTATTTATTTCACTGTGATGTGACCACGATTTCGGATTTAGATTCAGACGTCGTAGTCTTGACGTTGAATCTTACTGGGGCACATACTCGTACCTATTAGTGATAGCCACTTAACGATGATGATGAAGATATAATATATATTGATGATACTGACAGTGATTTCTCTTATGAAGGCATTGAATTTCTGAATTCTGAGTTTAGTTCTGATTGTGATTAATAAATACCAAAGAATCCGAAGATGTTTTTATTCTACAATAATTAAAGTATCAAACCAGCTTTTAGCGTACCATATCAGTATTGACCCCTGTAAGATTTTTGATTTTGCGGCCTTTTTCGTGGGACACGACTCGCTTGACAGACTCTACCTACAAGTTATGAGTCACTCGAATTCCCCATACGAATTTATTGAACGCCTAACACCTTTCTTTGCAAAATACGTAATGATATGAGAAACAGCTAGATAGTCGGTTTGGCAGGTGATATATCTTTTATTAGGAAACTTCTGGGAGCGTGAGCTGATATTGGCTGATAATCAAACTTAGGTAGGAAGTTATGTAACGTTATTGAGGTGAGAAAAGCAGGGACCTATCGAAAACCCTTTCCAAACAAAACCAAAATTTTGTTTGGAAAGGGTTTTCGATAGGTTTTTTCTAAAATGTTAACCAAAATGGTTCCTGGGTAGAATAGAGATAGAATTGGTCAGTCTACGCGTGCAAGGCGGATATCGAAATAAAATAATATTTTGATTTTCTCATGTTACTGGGTTTCAAGTAGATGTTTGGTATAGAACCCATTGAATGGGTTATCATGTAACCCTTTCACTGGGTTTCAAGTATAAAAACCCATTCTATGGGTTATCATGTAACCCTCTCAATGGGTTTCTAGTATAAAACCCTTTCATAGGGTTACATCATGATAAAGGTAACCCATTGAATGGGTTATCCCTTCGAAAGGCTCAACTCTTAACCGGGGTTGTACGGTCCCTGGAGAAAAGGCATTCAAACGGGGAAATGTCAGAGAATTCGTTTCAGCGTGGTTCACTCTTATTTGCCAATGACATAATAACTAGATACCTTTATAACTACAGTGCGCTCACTATATTATCTTGACGCGTGACGCGATTGGTAGCACTGAATTTTGCTGGCATGTGATTGGTCGTTCTGTTCTGTCAGTTACAAATTTGAACTCTAATAATATCGAAACTAAGACTGCAAAATTCAGTGCTACGAATCGCGTCACGCGTCAAGTTATAATGAACGCACAGGAAGCTACATTATATTTTCTGAAGCAGAAAAATCTACGGGAATTTTTCAGCCTGTCACTATTTTTAAGCGTTGGAAAAGTTTTCCAGCTAAATTAAAAGTAATTTTAAAATAAATTATTTACACTAGCAACATTTTCCTAAGTGTCATCCCGTACATAAGCTGCGTTCACATGGGAGTAAAATGCGCAGGCGATAGCCAATTTTCATTAGAGGTGTCATCCTCGCCGAAAGTCATTGTCGCCGTACGAGCTAGGCATTTCCCCCGGGCGTTACCCACGACGTATTTCCGCTGTAATATCAACAGTAATACCGCAAAAATGATACTATGTAAATTCGTGTAGGTACTTCTCACTTTTAAATCTTTGAGCGTGTACCAATACATTTTTCTTTGTTGTGTCGAACTGTGGTTCTTTGTAACATTTATCATCAATACCGACTGATACCTGACTTGGGTTCCGTACGTATTTTTCGGGTGACCACTGAAAATCAGCGCTGTGTTGTTTTATTTGTCACAGAAACACGTGCATACGACAACATTAAACTCGAGTAGGTAAACATTACATAAAACACATCTACAATAAGTATAATCACGAGCACAAAAAAAACAAATAGTCGGCAGCTGCACGTCATGACTGTAATAAAAAGGGTTGCAGTCAGCATGATGCTGTGCTATGCCCCCATAGCACAGCAAATATCTCCTACTCGAGTTTATGTTTTCGTATGCACGTGTTTCTATGACAAATAAAATTTTTTTTTTTTCTTTCTTTCGTTTCTTTCTAATACGGTTTTGCTTGAAAAAATGTTAGGTAGGTACTTACCTACCTAATGGTCAACTCATAGTAATTAAAGCTTATGTTTTTTTAAAGTATATTACTACTACATATATGTACTGCATGGTAGTAATTACTTTAAACTGCTGCCAGAGCGGACTGTACCTTTCAGGAACTCTGGGTGGGGACAGTCATAAGTCTGATAAATATTTTTTTTTTTTTTTTAATAATTAATCTTCTCTTAATAAGAGGGGCTACTAGGGTATGTGGGGTATTATATGAAAGAACGCTGTTTGCACATTCTCAAACATTTATTTTTTATTTTGTAGGCAGCATAGTTTCCGACTTTTGATGAAAAATGTAAAAAAAAATACCGCCCCCCCCCCCTTATCTCAGAAGTTTGCATAGATAAAAATCTGAAATTATTATATATGATAGAAGCCTAAGTAAAGATTACAGGAAAAATAAAACGATGTCTCTAAATAGCACAGTTTTTCAGAAATCATCAACATCATAATATTCGTACGGGGTACGTCCGACTCGCTCTTGACAGGTTTTTTGTTTTTTTAAAGTAGATTACTACTACCTATGTACTCCATGGTAGTAATTTCTTTAAACTGCTGCCAGAGCGGACTGTACCTTTCAGGGACTCTGGGTGGGGACAGTCATAAGTCTGATAAATAATAATTAATTTGTGGAATCCAACAGTACTAACCTATTTACCTAAGCACTATTGTTACTAACATCAAAATACTAACAAAATTATGGGCCTTAGTCTCAAATAAAGTTTCATTCTTTTATTTTTTAACTTAAGCGAAGCCCCGCCGTAACAGTAAAGGTTACGTAAACAAAAGATTCATTAGCATTGCATTGCATTATTATATTGGAAGTTTTAAACACTTTTAACGTCTGCTTTTTTGAAGTAAAACTTCTTTGGGCACGTTTGGCATGGGGAGTAAGCTGGTGAATGCATGACGAGAGCGTTACGGAAGTATAATTAGTATTAATATTTGTAAGTTTTACTGCAGTCGTGTGGTCTAAAGCACACTCGTTTTTTTTTATCGGGTGTCGTACTTTTCAGGGTCGGTACGTACAGCCTCAGATAAAAAGCCTCCTTCTCACAGTTATGGCCCGATTAGTGGTAGATATTATCAGATCAATGGTAACAGCATCCACTTTGTATTCTAATGACAATCCTATTAAGCTCCCCAACCTGGCCGATAACAGCGGCCATAATTGCTGTAGTTTGCACAAAAACTGTCTGTATCAACAGTTTTGGGGAGTAGACTTAGCTTAGACAAAAGACCATCGGCTTTAACCGGTAGCTGTAGCTTGTACTTAAATTAAAATTCCTGAGTAAGCAGCAATCATCGCTTAAAAGCTTCTACATACCAGCGCGACTCGCGACGCGACACAAAGGCACCGCTCGTCGCGCGACACGCGGGGTCTTTGTGTAGCGTCGCATGTCGCGCCGGTCTGTAGAAGCCTTAAGACTGCAACGAGCAACAAGCGAAAAAAGGACAGTTTCAGTTAAGTTGATATTAACGAAAATAGTTTATTTACACAATTAAAACCTACATAATTATTAACACGGATAATATTATTACAATGTTTGCGAAACAAACATATGAAATATGGTATAATTTTTTTTATGTACTCATATGAAGTGGACCAAAAATCTTCAAAAACACGTGCTGGCATTCAGGGGATTTCATGTATCTTTTCATAAGATATATTCTGTGGATATTAATTCAACCAAATCTCTAATAATGTAATCTTAAAATTTTGCGTCTCATATTTTCATAATATTGTCTTCAAGATTTAATATATTGTCGTTATAATTGCACTAACAAGTTGAAGGTAGAAACACCAGATCCATCTAAAATTAATTATAGCAAACTGCCACGTTGGTCTAGTTGTCGCAAGCGCTACTGCTGACCATGAGGTCCTGGGTTCAATACCCGGGTCGGGCAAAGTGCTATTAGGTGTTTCCATTAGGAATTTCTCAGTAGCAGCCCGAAGTCTCGATTCATGCCCGGTTGATGGCAATAGGCTCGCCCCCTATAACATGGGACTTAAACTTAACAGACGAAATGTGGTTGTATCTACTATGGGTACACCTCGACCTAACCCTTCGGGGAAACAAGGCATGATGCTATGTTATGATAATTATAGCATAAACAGGTAGATAGTAGGTATATTTTAGCTTATTTATGGGATTCACAGACAGAAACATTTTATTAAGTAATGTGCTACCCACATTGGATATTTTTAGTAAAAGTTTTAGGTTAGGTACAAATCAATGCATCTACAGTTGCTATCCCTTCATAAATCCGTCAAACTGAGTATCCTAAAGTAACCGTCATGAGAAGCTATAAATACATAAAATTGCAAATTATACAACTATCAACTTTAAACTCAAGATATCTAAGTTGATTTATGAATGAAGAAATTATCGCTAAACGTCATAAAATAATTTTAGTTGCAATGGAAACTGAACCATACGCAATTTCAGTTAAAGTTTTAAATCCCAAAGTATGAAATTTATCTCGTCTTATGGCGTTGACTTTAGTCTTAAGAGGGCCCTTCCCGGTCCATCTTTCGTCAATGCGAGTATGGTCGAAAAGCTTGTTGCCCCAGCCCAAGTAAGGGCTGAGAACTACTGACAATCAAGTGAGAACGCGATAACATTTAAGGAAAAATAGTGTGCAGAAATTTCTTAAAACTTGTTCCAGGAAAATCGTGTTTTTGAGTAAACCTCACAAGTTTGTGAAATAAATGTTTGTCATTTAATATCTCCATTACAATGTAATGGAGATTCGAACGACACACAAACATCGTCATAGATGCCTCGCACATGTGATGTGAGGCTTCTATGACGATGTTCTATTTTTATTTTTACTGTTTATGAGTACACTAGCTGCGCCCCGCGGTTTCACCCGCGTAAGTCTCGACCCCGTGGGAATATCGGGATGAAAAGCATATATGTTAATCCAGGGTGCAAGCTACCTCCATACAAAATGCAATTTCATTTCTATGACATTGTATTGAATAATGTTCTACACTGTATTTAATAATTCTTGACATTATAATTAATAATCCATGACATCGTATTTGACAGTAGTTAACATTTTCCTTGACCTTGCCATTGTATGGTTTAATTTCGACATATTGTTCTGATATTCCTAATTTGAATTCTTTGAAATATTTGTACGCTGGAAACAGCAGAATATTATGGACATCATATTATTATTACGCATAAGTCCTTTGTAACAACAATATTCTAATAAATAAAATAATTACTTACAAATAAATAATTACTTACTTACTCAAAGGTCAGATTAAATGTGTGCAAAAAGCAGATTTTTTGCAGGCTTATACTGATTTTTTTTTT
The DNA here is from genome assembly GCA_948098905.1 of Tiliacea aurago. Classification (NCBI taxonomy): domain Eukaryota; kingdom Metazoa; phylum Arthropoda; class Insecta; order Lepidoptera; family Noctuidae; genus Tiliacea; species Tiliacea aurago. Next base: position 20,522,945 of record OX402596.1, read on the forward strand.
CTCCGAATTTTTATTTTTTTATTTCGTTGAAACCTAGTGTAATGTACCTAGTTATAGTGCACAAGATACCTATTAGTTTAAAAATGTCAAAGAAATATGTGTAACAACGCCATAATCACGTACGAGCGTTTGTATGAAATGTATGACGGGTTGGTTGCTCTTAAGATTAATCACCGAATGGAAACTGTATCCACTTCATAAATTCTACATAGATAGTAATTTGTAATAAATTTGACAACTGACAAATTGTTTTAGTTTGGTATGTACTTAGTTCAGCAGTATCAGTTATTAGACGGAGGCCCGTTATTAGTTATGATCATATCTGTCTAGGCCGAAAGTTAGTCACAATGATTCATATGCCTGATTATTGATAACTTGTGACAGAAGCTCACTCTATTTTTATCTATACCTATTTTATAGCGTTGTTTAACTTGACCTTTATAAACGCTTTGTTTTTGTCTTTGGTGAAGTTTATTTTCACAGGATAACTTTACAGTAGGTACATACATAACTCAACATTCCTGGTTCCTTCCCTTGACATTTCGTACCACCATAATAACATCGTTTAAGCTGTCAATTTTTTTATGTAAAATATTAAAATTGAATGCATTACATTTAGGTAAATTCCAATGTATTCTGGCTTACCCTGCAAGCAATAAAGCTAAGCTAATTTATAAGTTTATATTCAATAGTATTAAGAAAATTTTGTAAGTAACTTGTTAAGGAAATGATGGGGCTGACATGACTTGTTATAGGTTCCAAGTCCCTAATAAATAAAGAGAAAAAAAAAAAAAAAAATGCTGTCAAATGTTTATTAATAGTAAATACCTACTTCTTTAATATAAAACGATAATTTCGATCAACAATAGTAAAGGCCAGAGTAGGATTATGATAACCCATATAAATAAGAACGAAAACATCACTACATACAAAATATGTTTACAAACTTTTTATATATTTTCTTTGTATGATTTCCTTAGTAGGTACTTCCTGAATGAAGGATAAGCAGCTTTCCTTCACTTTAAAGGAAATACGGAAGAGCAGTTTTATATATTTTCTTTCATATTCGGGATTAGAGCCTCGGCAAACTCGTCATGATGGTAGGGAAGGGAGGTAAAAATGTAAATTGTTCCTCACATTTGAAAGCTTGGGCCGACGTTGCTCTTATGCATATTTTACATATCATAATATAATGTGTGGATGTGTAAATTTGCATGTGTTAACGTTGGGGGAGAGATCTTTATCTTTATGGGAGCCTGGTAAAATTTTTAAAGTACCGTAGGTAAGTTGAAATAACAAAAGTTGACTCGTTAAACGGTTTGAGAGTGTTGGAACTCCTTAAAGGTGATGGGGTGGTTTAAATTATTGGCTATTCCCAGCTTTAAGGAATCGTAATCGTTTATGTTAATGGCGCTCATGAATTGATAGGTGCTGAATATTTTTTAAGCGAAAATAAACGAAGTTGTTTTGCGTTAAGTAATGATAGCAATATTAAGGCGTAGTAAACAGGAGTCTCCAGTTCGATATTTATTTATTGGAATAATATTCTGAGCAGTTTGATCATGTGACACACATATACGACATTTACCATTGCCAATAATTTCAAATGACATTTTAGCAATGAAAAGAAAGAAACAAAGAAAAATAATTTCATTCGTCACAGAAACACGTGCATACGAAAACATAAACTCGAGTAGGTAAACATTACACAAAACACATCTATAATATAATCACGAGCACAAAAATAAAAAAACTGGCCAAGTGCGAGTCGGACTCGCGCACGAAGGGTTCCATACCATTATCTATAAAAACGGCAAAAAAATCACGTTTGTTGTATGGGAGCCCCTGTTCTATTTTAATTTAATTTTTTATTTTTATAGTTAATATATAATATAACTAAAGATTCTGTGAATATTTCAAGCGTCTACCTGTTGCCGTTATCAATATCGAGCAAAAACGAGTAAAAAATCAAGTTTGTTGTATGGAAGCCCCCTTAAATATTTATTTTATTCTGTTTTTTTTGTATTTGTTGGTATAGCGGCAACGGAAATACATCATCTGTGAAAATTTCAACTGTCTAACTATCACGGTTTATGAGATACAGCCTGGTGACAGACGGACAGACAGACAGACAGACGGTGGAGCCTTAGTAATAGGGTTCCCGTTTTAACCTTCGGGTACGGAACCCTAATAACAAATAGTCGCCAACTGCACGTCATGACTGTGACAAAAAGGCTTGCACTCAGCATGATGCTGTGCTATGGGGGACCCACAACACAGCGCTGATTTTCAGTGGTTACCCAAAAATACGCACCCCTCCGCCCCACGGCGCGTTTCTCTGGTGATATGAATGATAAGAGGTGGGACGAGCGAAATAGAGCATCCCTAAACTTAATATAAAAATTCACTATAAAAAAACTTGAATTTAGAAATAGACTGTAAAGATGCTGATATTCACTAGTAACAAAAGCCAATGACCAAAAATAGTGCAATTTTAATTTTTCTCGCTTCAATCAATCCAACATTACTACACTAACAATAATTAGATGCAGAATAATATGACGAACGAAAGTTAATAAGCCTAACCTAACATCAGTCTGAACCGAGTTACATAGCTTTTTATTTTTTTTATTTATCATTTAAAAGCAGGTTTGTACAGCCGAGATGATATATTTGAACTTGAATTTGTATACAATACAAATTCAAGTTCAAATATATCATCTCGGACTGCATTAGTAGGAAAATCGTTTATCAATTCATTTTTGTGATATGTTTTTCCAATACCGACTAAGGTTTCAAAGATGGCCGCGGTATAATACCAAATGCACCACTTCCCATAGTGATTTGATCATTTTACTTCGTAAGATGTTGCTAGAAGCAACAAAAAATATGTATGAAAAAAAAATTGCAGGGCAAATAAATAATACTTTATTTTCAGATGTTTACAAATTATTTTTACCTTAGAAAAGTAAAATACCAAATTGGCTTAAAAAAGGTGGCAACCCCAAATATAGGGTATCTACTCCTAAATTCTGGTCTCCTCTCAGGCTTATTTAAGTCTAAATACTTTAGCTGAACTGTCCGTCTCAGTAGATATCTATGCTCTAAGGAAAGTTATAAATGGTACAGATTTCTCATTTTAATTACCACTTTGAGTGCTATTAGTTTTGATGAAAGTCTTCCCTTAAAATCACGTAAATTAACGTTGTAGGCTGCGACTTTTGAGTGTCTGAAACAAAATTCTGGTGACGTAGTTTCTAGTGAGCAAAATTTTAATTTAGCACTACTATCTGACACTGTTGGTTAAATTAAATTTGTTGAACATACACTGAAAAAAAAATAGGTATAACATATTTTTTTAAACAAGCTTTAAAATTTACGTAAACAAGAGCCTTAATATTTTCTTAAAAACTTGAGTAAAAGTACTTTTTAGTTCATTAAAAGTTTGTTTAAAAAAAATAATATTGCATTGTCATCCGATTTTGCAATCATATGTACATATGATTGCAAAATATCAGCTCAATCGGAAATCTGTCTGTCTGTAAAGTTAAATTTGACCAACTTCCAGGAGTTGGTCAAATTTAACTTTACAGACAGACACCGGACACTAAATAAAAGCTTGTAATTAATGCCATAAATAATAAATATAACTATAAACATGCTCTAGATGAATGAATGAATGAAAACATTTATTTGTTAAATACAGGTACTTACATACATTTGCCCCCTTATTCCAAAACAAGGTTTATCTTCAGACCCACGTTTAAAACATGGAGCCATTATTTAATTTAGAACTTTATACCGACCATGGTAAAGTTCCTAAACACAAAACTGACAACTTAGTACCGAACTAAGTTTTCAGTTTTGTATATACATAGAACGGTATTTCAATCACTGTTACGTTCTTATTACAAAAACTGGCTCCATGGTTTAGGCCATGTCAAATATAAATCTTGTTTTGTAATAAGGCGGTTGATGGTCGGCTTCTTGGCGGGAAAGTGAAGCGTCATGTTCAGCAGTTTGTTTTATTTTCCAAAATTTGTGCTTAGCCGAATACTAATGTGTAATAATGGTGGATTATTAACCATTAAGTGTTTGTGAACGTGCATTAGTGTAGGCAAATAAAACAAAACAGTGCAACTTCGCTTCAAGTTCTCTCAAGAAGTCCGCGTGAGGACTCAGTAAAGTGCCACATCTTTACTGAAACTCAAGGGGAGTGGGCGGGGATATCATCATCATGCATTTATAATTCATTTCATCAATATTTTAAACAAGAACTAAAACTTGACATTGGCTAAATGCACAAACCGTGCGAAGCCAGAAGGGAAAAAAAAAGAAAAAAAAGGCGGTTGATGTTCAGTTGGAATCAACTGTCACTGTTGCACAACTGTCAAAATATGCTAAGTAACGTATAAAACATGCGGGCAGTGTTTGGGGACTGCCGATAGAAGTGAACACAGTATACATATAGCTCATGGAAAGCGTTCGGTGACGATGACGCGAGTTCCATGATTTTTGTTCACCAAAAAAGTGCTCAACGTACCTAAAGAAGTTTTCATTTCAATAAACTCGAGAGTACACTGCGAGACAAAAATTCTTCATCAATATCTTCTCTAAACTTCACTTCCAAACGAAAACAATTTCCTTACAATATCACTTTGCATAAATTTGTAACGCCTGCCAGTAATAATACAGGTGAATGTGACCAATCCACTGATGTAGGTAATCTTGTAGTCCTTTCTCATGTCATGCGTGACAGGGTACGGGGATGGCTATTTTAAATTGGGGATGACATGACTTCGTACCCTCATAGATCCGTAAAAGTAAGATTTTTTCTGTCCTTTCTTAAACCTGTTGAGCCGTTGAGGTCAGCACTTCTACAACCCGGGCGCAATAACTTGACACCTGGCTCGAAGTTTCGGAGTCATTCGTTTGCTGTTATAATTATTTTTGTTGAGTTTTTGTTAGTTTCGGAGTCATTCGTTTGCTGTTATATTTATTTTTGTAGAGTTTCGGAGTCATTCGTTTGCTGTTATAATTATTTTTGTTGAGTTTTTGTTACAAACGTCATTTGAGCCAGGTGTCAAGTTATTGCGCCCGGGTTGTACTTTTGATTCGAGAGTATACCTAGTTATTTATTTACATTTTTTAATAGTGTTCAAAAAATATATATATCGCAGAGTTAATAATTATGCTAAAAACCACAGAAGCCTTTGATGCTTATACATGGCTAGTGAGTTCGGAAATTATATTTATACTTAATATCTATAATATAGGTACTACAAAGTAACAATCTATACTGTAAGCTTGTGAGTTTTACATGTAAGGGATATTTTAAGTTTTTACATACTTAATTATTATCAGAGATCGGAATCTAGGCGTAATACCAGGGCCGCATGTAGAAAGATAGATATTATTAGAAAGATATTATTATTATATTATATTATATTATTAAATAGATATTATTATAATAAAGATATATATTTAATTTTTTTCTTGAGTGTAAAAAAAAATAAAAATTTAAATTATATTGAATACACCGATACTCCGATCCCTGCTTCTTAAATAATATAATAACAGCACAATGAAATATGGTCAACTAAAGTGCATATTCATAGTTTGTAGTTTGCAGAAAATGCTTTTTTAATAAACATTTTGCTTTTTAAGGGTCACTGAGGTATTTATTTTGCGCGTGCGCAGGAAGTTCGTTTACTATTTTTGGTAGTATGTAGGTGTTCTCATACCATATGTATTGTTGCATCTAGGCAAGGTAAAGGTTTTTATGTTGGCTAAAGTTCATAATTTAGGATGACGTGTTCTCCTAATTAAACTATTTATATTGATACATTCGTCTTTTAGTATTGAGAGTCTGGTCAAGTTTTGTATTGGCAATATGTTGCAATAATTAAATAGTTCAGAGTAATCATTTGGTTTTAATTTTAAGTGGTACAATATTTTTGAGGATTCGTTGTTGTAGTTTGTAAATTTTATCTAAATTAATTTTATATGTTCTCCCATAGCTACTGAGACCATAACCAATTATTGAGTGAGCTAGGTTTATTTAGAACATCGTACCTAAGTGCTTACCAAGGTATATCGTGTTATTGTAATAATCATGGTATTCTATTTATAAACATTATTTAAATTCAATTCCAAAAATATTAACGACGCATCTTAGCCGAGATTTATAAAAAAAAAATCACCTCGAATAGAGAGGACCGTCTCTGGCGCGAGACCGTGTGAATAGAGGCATTGAACCAATTTGGACTAAGTAATGGTATAAGTTATCTGTGGCAATTTTTATTCCCGCAGACGTGTTGGAAAAAAAAATCGCACGCGAGTGAATTAATTGCATTGTGAACCTAATCGTAGTGCGACATGAACCAGTTATCGAGGAAGTGTATTGAAAAGCTATTTTCTAAAGCTGGGGCTCAGTCTCGATGGATTTTCGCAGTCACCTTGCTGGTTTGCGAACCGACAATTTTTTTTGCATATCTGACTTTTACATTTAACACTTTCGACTCCACCCACTCTTTGTAGACTCATACGCCATGCCGCCATACATATAGAAAGTTATAATGAAAAAAATAAATATGAATATAAATATAAATAAAAATGCTAGAATTTGAAAACCAACGAGTATAAGTATGAAATCTTGCTTAAGGAGGGTACTGAACGTGTTAAACCTTCTTTCAGATAATTTCCCTCAGGAAAACTTCGTAGAAATCGCAATCAGAACGTCAAACACATTAAAAAAAAAAACACTACTCAAATCGTGTAAGAGCCGGCAGCGGGCCCTCAGTCGATTTTCCGCGACTCTTAACGCCGAAACGGCCGTCGAGCATAAAATTAAGCGCGTAAAAGTATAACAACATATAGTAAACAAGTAAATGGGCTCGAGTTTCACGGCCGGCTGCGTGGACGCCTCTTCAATTAGTGCAGTAGACGGAAAATTAGCTCTCGTCACCTAAATGCACACCTGCGACGCTTCTGCGCGACTACCCGAAATAACAACCTTTGTTATATCATGTAATAAACGAACTAAGCACCAAATTCAGTTTCCTCATCAAAAAATTGGAACACATTTCCGACAAACTTCTTGAGACGCATTGAAACTCGGAAAAAATTAAGGCGTCGTCTAACTTATACGTTAATTATGTTCCGTGAGATGTTTCTTTTTCCTTGTTAGGTAATGTAATTAACACCTACAGGGATTTCTTTGAGGCTCATCAAAATGTATTGTTCTCCTAAGCAGGTAGGTAGTAATTGCTTACTATGAGATTGGATGGTGTATTTTGGTTAACCAAACAAAGATTGTAATGACGGCAATATATCTGATCATAATTTGATTAGGTATTGAGTATCATCATCATCATCATTTCAACCGAAAGACGTCCACTGCTGGACATAGGTGCCATTATCGCCACGCTTGGCAGGCGGGATGGCGATCGCAGTATGGTATTAAAATGCATAGAAAACGTTGCTGCCCATTCTCTAGTAAGTCCCTTAGTCGCCTTTTGTGACACCCACGGGAAGAAATAGAATGGTGCTATTTTTTACGTTCGGCACCACATGGTACGGTATTGAATAAAGCACTTATTAATTCCATGGTATTGATAAACAGGGGTTATCCTGTTCTAAATTAAACTCACAAACAAATTCTACTTGACACAAAATACCTTTCATTAATCAAAATGTTTTTCTCCAAGTTAGAGAAAAAGATCTACAGTATCCATTCTTCATCTCCAGAGGTACCAGGATCGCAGCACTTCTCAGGAGGTTCATCAATCACGCGTCAGATCAGACACGGATCGTTGCGTGGCGTACAGTAGATAAATTGTCTCTGTTACATACACAAATATTAAAGGAGTTGAGTTATATTATGGGCTTGAAGATTTGAAACAGACGATTTTGTTTTGATTCGTGATTTAAGAAGAAAGAATGTCTGATACACACGGCCATGTAATAGTAACATCCGGAACTTCACAGACATTACGTGTATAGATCATATCAAAAGTATTTCTTTTTTGATTACTTTACCTACATAAACGAAAGAAGTTAAATAAACAGTCAACTGCTATCTCGAGCGGGCAACTTTCAACTCCCTTTACAATTTTGTAGTACACTTGTGAAAACCTGGCACACCCACGGCCTCTACGTGGCGGCAACGGCTATGTTTTACTAATGCCTTTTTTTTTTTTTTTGGGTGGGAAATTATCAAATAACTTCTCCCGCTCTGGGCGGAGCGGGAGGGCGTGTCAGACTTTTACTGACTAAAACCCACCCGTATTCCTTCATTTGCCTGTGTGTCAGAGCCACGATATCCCTTTCGGACAAACTCGCAACCCTGGCAGGCATTGGCCCTAGCGGACCCCGTCAGTTGGTGCTGACAACTCTTTGAGGCGCCCGTGGAATAAGACGCGCCGTCGACCCGGGCCTGGTCGTTATCGGATGGTGAGCTACCCATCGCTCACCGTCCGCAGGCCCGCGCCTACGGTGGCCGGAAATCGGCTTGCGACTCCCGACGCCCGGGGCGTCTCCTGCGGTGACTAGGGGCGCGAGGGCGCGAACCTTGCCTCTCCCTCACGCGTTCCGCCTCCTCCTTTGCAAGCATTACTAATTCGCAGAAGGAGGTGACGGCCTCCCATGCACTCTCGCTCCGAACCATGGCCTGAACCAGGGCCGGACGCGATAGATCGCCGCCGCCGATCGCCTCCGGGAGGACACGGCGGTGCTCCGCCCAAGCTGGGCAAACCTCCACCGTATGCTCCACCGTGTCCTCCGGGCGATCCACACAGTGGTGACATCCGGGCGTTTCCTCCCGCTTTATCCTGAACAGGATCCTCCCAAAACAACCATGTCCGGTGAGGACCTGCGTCAGGCGGAAGGTTAGGACGCCGTGGCGCCTCTCTAGCCACTCCTCAAAGAGGGGACTTATCGCAACAATTGTGGCGTGCCCATTTACTAATGCCTTAAGACGCAGATTATGTGCCAGTGACCTTGAGTAGTTAGCTTGCGTGTTCTGTACTGAGCTCACGCAACGCGTCGTACGTTCAGCCAGTAATAGGACTCGCCCATCAAGGAGCGCTGTCCCCAATTTGACGCATTATTAATTTATTATACACAAAATAAAAGGTATTTTAATAAAACGCGTATACTAAAAGATCAATAATTAAGTTATCTTTAAATTGGTGAAGGTTTCAGAAAAATACGCTTGGTAGATATTGCGCCATTCTCAGTTTTTTATCCGCGTTAGACATAACTTTACAAATTAATTTCACTATTTAATATAAACATAACCTAAAATATTCACATATTAAGTTATTGAGAAAATGCTCTAATTTATCATATATTTTTTTCAAATCATTAACACTACTCGTTTAGACGTGATCTTCAGTATAAAATCATTAAAAGTCGGTTATCGTCCCCTTAAGCGAAGTTACCTCTAACCGCTGCATTTACTAAAAAAATCCATCCCAACTCATTAAAACTACCATAAGACATCAACCTGCAGTATCCTCATCTCTCCTGGTACATAAACATAGGTAAATGATGTGAGTGCTCATACATATTCAGTGGCATCACACGATCACACTCACTTACCCACGCCTCGCCAAACGGCGCCATCTTACCGTTTATCTTGTTTATTTCCACGTATTTCTGTATCTCTTGTACTCGTGTTGTAGGTACGTACCTGTGTCGCTTGATTCGTATGTCTGAGTGTTTTTTTAGGATAGGTCGTTACGACGATGAAAAGGTTTTTAAAAGATTAGGGGTTTATTTATTGAAGTAATATGAAGAAAGATTTTTATTCTCATTTAGATAGAGGTAAATACTCTAACAATATCTAATATAATGTTTCCGGCCCCAAGACCAATGATATTTTAAAATCCCCAAACCAATATAAGTTATACGTGCTGTCGATACGAAAAGAAGAATAAATAGGAACGTTGTTGTGTTTGTAATTTTGAATTAAATCAATTTAATTAAAATTTTGAAATAGTATTTTTTTTTGTATTGTTTGTCATCTAATTGTGTACGCCATAAATAGCAAAACATGTAGCCACCTCATATTAATTATAAGACCTTCATACTGTACTCATGATTTACAAAATAAATAATAGCTTATCTTATCTTATCTTTATTTATAATCTGCGTTTTATTGGCATTTTCTTGGTCCCAAAATTATTTTCTTCAAGCGGTTTCATTATATAATTTGATGGTTTTGAAATAATTATGCCTAATATCAGCATTTACTTCAGCGCAGCATGCTTCTAAACACGTGACTTTTTCCATTTTCTCGACACCACAATTTATAATCAATCTCACGTTTAATAAAAACACTTCAATTTTCGCTCCCCTAAAGCACATATACAACAAATTCTCTTAAAGTGTATGTATTTATTTATCTCTGAAAGCGTTCTATCACAGAGAGCCTGTATTGATTTCATATTATCCTGGTACAAAATAAGCTTTGCAGAATAAATCATGCAAGGAAATAACAATTTGTTAAAATGTAGGCGCCGCGGGGAAATATCGCCCGGTCATCTAGCGATGTTGATTATTCTACTTTGTGTATTCGTTGGTTATCGAGACTCAGAGCAATTAAGAATTTCATCGATTTTGAAGATACCTACTTTGAAAGGAAAATTACTCAGTGAGGTTTGATAGGTTTTAGCTATTTTGAAGAATACTTTTGCTTTGAAAATTAGTGAAATTGGTATTTGTTTTTAAAACAGAGAATGTTTAATCATCACAATATCGGTCAGACTTCGCTACACGGATACATGAAATTAATTTATTATTTAGCAGTACTTTTAAGACCGCATAATATACTAAGGTCTAAATCAGTTACATGTCTTTACGTGCAAAAGTATACTATAATATTAAGGGGGATGCGCTAAAGTAGCCCTCAAAATTCAAATTTTCTTCCGTGTCAGGTTGTATGTTGATTAAAATAAGATTTGCGGCCGTAACAAATAAGTATGGCTTTATAGAATTATAATCATTAAAATCAGCAAAACAACTCCTTAAATTAGAATTGGACTCTAATGTCATGATTTCATGAAATAGTCATTCATTAGGGTAATATGAACTTAGAGAGTTGTATTGATGATTTTTATGATTATAATTCTTTATATAAATATTAGGATACGATATAAATATTATTATTAAGTTCCGTGTGGTGCCGGACGTAAAGAATAGCACCATCCTATTTCTTCCCGTGGGTGTCGTAAAAGGCGACTAAGGGACTTACTAGAGAATGGGCAGCAGCGTTCTCTATGCATTTTAACACCATTCTGCGATCGCCAACCCACCTGCCAAGCGTGGCGATTATGGCAACCCTAAATTGGGGGAGGCCTATGTCCAGCTGTGGACGTCTTTTGGCTGAAATTATGATGAAAATGAAATAAATATTTGATACGGCCGCGAATCATATTTAGATCAACATATAACCTGATAGTCCTGATACTGACCTGAAAATTGCAAAAAACTTAAGAAAATTTGAATTTCGCATTCTACCCTGACCTGACGCTTTCGCCTTAAGACGCAGATATGCCAGTGACCTTGAGTAGTTAGCTTGCGTGTTCTGTACTGAGCTCACGCAACGCGTCGTACGTTCAGCCAGTAATAGGACTCGCCCATCAAGGAGCGCTGTCCCCAATTTGACGCATTATTAATTTATTATATACCAAACTAAAGGTATTTTAATAAAACGCGTATACTAAAAGAACAATAATTAAATTATCTTTAAATTGGTGAAGGTTTCAGAAAAATGCGCTGGGTAGATTTTGGCATTTTGCGCTCGATTAATTTGTAAAGTTATTTACAAATTAATTTCACTATGTAATATAAACATAATCTAAAATATTCACATATTAAGTTATTGATAAAATGCTCTAATTTAACATATATTTTTTTCAAATCATTAACACTACTCGTTTAGACGAGATCTTCAGTATAAAATCATTAAAAGTCGGTTATCGTTGCCTTAAGTCGGTTCTGTACGAATACTTTACTATCATAATTATTATCAGTCGGGCAAAATATTCTTATAATATCTTCTTCAGTGAACAAGTATTCAACTTATGATTTCATAAAGTTTCTAAATTCAATAGCACACTGCAAACTGCTTGCACGGCCAAACCTCCCCGGACGACTTGCAATTTATTTGAGTATGAAATAAATCTATGGCTTCTCTTTTCAAATTTTAGAGTTTGCATATTATGAGTTCTTCAAACTATAGGTACTCTTTACAAATACAGAAAACGTTTGCTAATAAGTCAGAGTAATTCTAAGCCCCGGTTTCTGAATTTGAAGTTGATAACTTGTCAAACTGTTGTACTTTGACATTATTTAAAGTGACGCCCTAGAAATTCAAAACTTCTTTGGAACAAACGTGAGAAATTTAGAATTTCGGCTACATTTATGGAATCAGCGTAGGTAATGCTATCACTACAAATTCTCAATTCAGAAACCGGGTGTAATTGTCAGTGATAGAAAGATTTGTAGCTAGATTGGACGTTAAGAAAATCGTTCAGGGGCAAAATGTCCAAATCCCAAAATGTCTATTTGTCAAAATTTCCAATGTTCAAAAAGTCCAATTCTCAAAATGTCCAACTCCCAAAGGTCCAATCTTTGAGAATGTAGCAAATTTGTTCAATAATTCATCAAAGCGGTCTTTTTAATACATTATGACATACAATAAATACAAAATACTGAAAGAATCATTTATTTTTTATTTTTACGTAACAAATTAAGACCAGAGAAGACCACAACTTACCCGAAATCACTATTTTTATCATAGTGTAAAAGCTCTTTGAATAGTACGACGGACTTTATCGTAGCCGATGCGCGTAGACGCGTAGCCGCGTAGCAGCGTAGGCCTGGCGTAGCTGCACGGCGTAGCTACCTGCTGAATAATTATGTTTGTGATAAATACTGAAAATGCACTCATGGTACCAAACACATCGGCCAGTTAATGTTTTTTTTTAAGAATTGATAAAGAAGAGAAATATGTGAATATTTTCTTCAAAATGAATATCACCACAAAGTGCCCATTGAAACCAAACTGCTGATCTAACTACTGTCCTTACTCAATCTCCTGACTGTTGCCTTATCGTTAGCGGTAAGATTGGCTACGTGTCGTATCTGACGACAGAGCTGCCATCTAAAGTGGCTTTCAATCGCTACACTTTACACCAAATTGCGTGCGAAGACCATATAACATTAAATTATGTCTTCAGTGTATTATAACTTAAAAATATTTGTTTTAGTTTAAAAAAAATCTAACGCTTTGGCACAACTAGGAAATACTTGGTACCAATTTAGACGAGGTAAATATCGTCAGATAGCTGACGTGGCTCAAAAGGCTGCCCAACTTAAATGGGACTGCATATGAAGATGACTGATGATGATGACTGATATATATATATACTGATGACTGCATATACTACCCAACTTACATGCGTACATGTCTGCCGCATGCCGGACCAACTGTGGGCCCAAATGGCACAGAATTGGTGCCCTGAAACAGTGCGACGGGGTCGCGGCAGGCCACGTAGGAGATGGTGGGACGAATTGGATAGATTCCGGCGAAACTGGAAGCAGGACGCGTGGGCTCGCAAAGGATGGAAGGATTGGGGGGAGGCCTTTGCCAAGCAGTGAGACAGCGTAGGCTAGAGTTTTTTTTTTTTTTTTTGATTTTTTGCTTATTGGCGAGATATATATATATATGTTATAGTCAAAGTCCGATACACAGTCTCTTCGCGGAAGGACTGGTTTATCCTAGGTTTGGCCAAAGCCATCAGGCAATCCCCGAAATACATTTCAATTTCGCCCTTTGCCTGAAGTATTTTTAGTCAAACCCAGGAGCTCCTAACTTTTCAGTCAAACGTCGAAAGTAAATTATTCTGTTTCGGTTTTGGCCTAGTCAATCCTAGAAGCGACTGCAAAACTCGGTCAAACGTTGATCTGAACATGTTTAAACAGGTTCATAATGTCTCTCGCGGTGTTCCGACCGATTGTTTTGTCATTTCATGTTCGTTCATTGAGCGTGCGGGCGTGTAATTGTGTAAAATTGAAGATGAGTGAATCAAACGGTGTTGTTGTTACTAAAAACGTGGATAAAGAAGCTTTAAAAGTAAAGTTTAAAGAGAAAATTTCTAATTTGAATAAAAATAAGTGTTCATTTCACATAAAAAACAAACAGTTGTATGAGCAGATTATCAGTGAGGTAGAATCCGCTAAAGTAGCTGAAAAGAAAACGTCTTTGCAGTATCGCCGTCTCAAACGCTACGACGTTGTTTGTTTTGGGGACGAAAAAAAATTGATTATCCATTGTCAGATACAAAAAATATACAATACTACGTTACGGATGACGAGTTATTCGATGTGATTGAATGTGCTCATCAGGAATGTGGTCATGGTGGTAGAGATCTCACATTGAAAGCTTTAAATAAAAAGTATGCAAATGTCACAAAAGAGTGCGTAAACTATTACTTGGATTTATGTGAAACGTGTCACAAGAAAAAGAGTCAGCCTAAAAAGGGACTCGTCGGTGACCAATCAGGTGTCAGAACTGGCAGAGTTAAGCGGTTCTTAAGACTTGAAAGCTGCTTAAATGATAAAATGCTTCCAAATATACGAAGATAAGACACTTCATACCTATATCGGAGTTTGACTCGTCAAACCCCGATTTAATAAAATTGTGTTTTGACGTTTGCCTGACCAAATTAGTCTCTCCCAGGTTTGACGAAAATTGTTTAGTCAAAGGCCGAAAATTTACATTTGTTTGGGCTTTGACTAAGTCATTCAGTCTGACCTGAGGATTGACCAGTCCAACCTAGGAGCGCCGGAGCTTCGGAGTTTGCCTATAACATATATATATATATATATATCTCGACATATTTAAAGAATCAATGAGAAGCCTCAATACCTTAATGAAAATGATGAGTCAAACAGCTCAAAGACTCTGAACGAGACACAATATATTTTTTTATTGTTATAACGTCTGTGGGCGTTTAACGGTCAAGAACTAAGCTCATTATTATCATCAGTATTTAAAAGTTCACTGCTGGACCCTCTAAAGAAAAGAAAGAAACAAAATACAATTATTTGCGGTAAACATAACACGAAAAAAACAAATACGAAAGAAGAAGTTGGGAAAATGTGCGTCATCCTTCTATAATTTTCTCTTCTGTATCATTAACTACCAACTGCTACCGTCCCACAACTTAGTCTATGAGTACTTTTAATAACAGTTGATTTTCTATTGTTTCAGATCTTCACCATGGGCCAGCGTTACTTAATAACTTTATGTGCTTTGATGTTCGTTGCGGCGGGCTACTGCCAAACTGGTAAGTTTCAATTCGGTAAGTTTATTATAAACCGACCATGAGTAAAAATGAGGTCTTATTCCATGTAAGACCTCCGTCTTTCCCTGCAAACTTAAATCTTTGAGTACGTACAGCAGTAGAGCGGCAGGAGCGGCTGTATGACTTCCATCTTCACTACGGGTTGGTTCAACTCCCGCACTGAATAAAAGCACATAACAAACAATGCAGGATAGGTCTTACGTTAACCTTATACTAAAAATGACCATTTTCAAAAACAAAATGGCCATCATATTTCTCTTTTCCAGCTAGCTACTCAACTTTATAACCAATACCTACAACTTTAAACTAGGCACAACCTTTCGCAGTCCATCGCACGAGCAAATCATAATGAATTACCTCGCGCGGTTCTCGAGACTTTTCTTAGAGCCTCGAAGCAAAACCTGGATCCAGCTGGATCAGGTGTTTGTCAGAAAGCGGTACTTCTGGACACGGCTCATCTTGTTAGGAGGTTTCTCTCTCTCTGGAGCCCTGACCGCTGCTAGCTTGGGACCTGTTCCTGATACCAATAGACAACTATTCTAATTAAACCATAAATTTCCAGAAACGGAGCCCCCAACAACACCCACCACAAAGGCTCCTGCTACCACCACGGTGGCGACTTCTACCACCACGGCGTGGGAGACGGAGACCCTGAACGAGGGGCAGGCGATACAGAAGGCGCTGCAGTATCTGTTGCAGCACCGCCAGCCCGACTGGGGGTGGGGCAACGATACGCACCATGTTATGCTGACTTTGCAGGTACGGAGGAATTTGTTGGAGTCTATATGAATGTACTCGTCTGGGAAACGACTAGTATAGTTTAGTCCTTTTCAGCGTATCCGGTGACAGCAACCCAAACTAATTTTCTTTGCTTTCGTGAGCTGTCTGATGACTAGCAAAGCCGAAGAGAAAGTAGATACTATCAAAGTACTACCACATTCTTATTACCTCCACCAGAATTGACGTTTTCTGTTATTTAGTACATGCAGTATTGTCTGTATGGTGCCGGACGTAAAGAATAGCACTCCCCTATTTCTTCCCGTGGCTGTCGTAAAAGGCGACTAAGGGACTTACTAGAGAATGGGCAGAAGCATTCTCTATGCATTTTAACACCATACTGCGATCGACAACCCCGACCAAACCCCCCCTTCGGGGGAGGCCTATGTCCAGCAGTGGACGTCTTTCGGCTGAAATGATGAATGATGATGATGAGTACATGCATCAGCAGGCGAAGGGGGGTGGGGGGGTGGTTATGTAGTTGTCGGTGCCTGTTTAAGTGCTGTAATAGCTTTGCTATTTTCTGATGCAAGTATAATTTTTTTTCAATGCATTACATGGAAATATTGCCGTATAGTCTTGTCTACGTCAAATTAAACGGGATCAAAAAGCCAAAATGTCGCTTTTTTATAACCTGCATGGCACAAATGTAGGTACTTATATTTTTAATTTGTATAATTATGAAACTCTCCGAAAGATCTACCCTTATTTTTAGGGTTCCGTACCTCAAAAAGAAAAAACGAACCCTTATAGGATTACTCGTGTGTCTGTCGTCTGTCTGTCTGTCTGTCCGTCTGTCACAGCTGATTTGCTCCGAATCTACAAGACCAATTAAGTTGAAATTTAGTACACATATTGAACTTCTGTGACCCAAACACGGACGTGTAACGTAAATAAATTAATTTTGAACATGGGGTCACTTTTGGGGCGCAAATTAGAAATAAAAAAAAAAGGGTTGCAAACTGTACCGTGCGACATATTAAATGAAACGGCTTGATAAAAGGATTTCAAAAATACTTTTTTTTAATTTTAATATAAATACTTTTAAAATTACTAACAATAATAATCTAATCTATTAATTACTTAGGTACATTAAAATCGCTCGACTTAATGTAAGTAATACGAAGACACTGCCTCCCAAGATACAGGATTTTCCTAGTTTGGGAGACAGGGTACCTATTCTTATTGGACTTTCGACTTCATTGCAGTCACTAACAACCTTTTGCATCCATTAACTGTGTAATGTTACTCAAATCTGTTTACCCTTCTGTGTTATTGTCAAGGTTTATGTTTTTTGTGAATAAAAATTTATTATTATTATTTATTAATTATTTACGAAAATAGGTGAAAAAGAAAGAAAGAAAAAGCATTTATTGGGACTCGCACAGATCACAAAGGACCAAAACCAAAAAAAAAAAAAACAATATGACGATGGTGGATGGTGGTGGTGGTGATGATGGTAATGATTTTGATGGGTCAAAATTGACCATTCCGGCATTATCTCCGAAACTACTGAACCTACTATGCTGTGCCCGACAGGGTCCATAATTGTGTCTTTAATTTTAAGCCTACGACCTTTTTTTTTTATTTTCTTTATTTTAAGGGCTTTATCGCTGAGCGATAAGCCTACGACCTGTTTTACTAACATTATGGAATGCAATAAAGAATTGAGAATTATAACATTTTGAAAAAAATATAGAAAATAGTTCTTTACTTATAGATTATAGGAAAACCTATGAGAAGTCTATGATTTTAAAATAACATGGTAAATCTCTCAATATTGTGCGTACAAACTTACATTTGCAGTTGGAATGTATGAGGGAACATGTTTTTCAACTACAATAGAATAGAAAAGAATAGAATAGAATTGTCTTTATTCAAGTAACTTAGACTCAAAAATTACACTTCACAAAAACAAACAAATGGTAGTGGATCACTGTTGTGGCAACCCATGTGAGATGGCACAACAGCGACCCACGAAAACACAGTCTAGGTGACTTGAAATCATGCTTAGGATACTGTTGGAGCTGCCCCACACCCTGCGCACCATGGAAGCGCACCTTTTGCGCATGGTTGCGTAGAAACAATCTACATGCGCATCCGCGAACATCCCCGATGCACTACAGAAGCGGGGCAGCCCCACCAGCATCCTAAACGCGTTATTATACTGAACGTGGAGAGCGTTGTACGACCTTTGCGTATACCTAGCCCACAGGCTACTCGTGTAAAAAGACGTACAATAGGCTCGAATGAGCGTTATCTTAATGGGAAGTGAGCATCGTGCAAACCTGCGAGCCAGCATGTTCGCTCTAACCGACAACGCTCTCCGCTCCCGTTCAATGTCGTCATCGTCTTTGAGAACGACAATGATAAACTTGTTCTTAGGATAATTAATCCCCACTGCGGAACCCTTCATTGTGCGTGGTCCGACACGCACTTGGCTGGTTTTTAAGATCTATACTCCGTTTGAAATAAGATTAGACATTTAAATAAACCTTTTTTACAGTCCGTTCAATCGATTTTGACTTCTATCGCGTTGGTGGCATGACCAATGCCAGCAGTAATAAACAGTTGGTATTATAACCACGTTTATGCTTTTAATGGCATCCTTAGGCCTACGGAGTAGAAGTCAAAATCGGTTGAACGGACTGTAAACAAGTTTATTTAAATGTCTAATCTTATTTCAAATGGAATATAGGTAGAAGGGAATCTGAGAATAGTTATGTCTCAAATACATTTATAATACATAACAGTCATCATGTGTGCGTCATACCATAGCCAAATACCTATTAACATTTGGCGTATAAACTAACTAGCATGCAAATATGTCAGGTAGGTAGAGCTGTCATCAAACGTATTTGGCATCTGCCTTAATCCACGGATTATCCTGCCAATACCTATCTGACTGTCGGAGTACGTTCCTATACTTACGAGTATTTATATACGTCGGTAGGTTTATGAAGTCAACTTAGTTTTGATAGAACCAATTAGATAAAGAAAGAAAATACGTTTATTTGCGGTAAAAATAACGCTAAGGAAAACAAAAACACGAAAGAACAAGTTGAGGGAAAATATGCGTCACATTCTCATTAGATGAGACTACTTTTAATTTTGTATTTAATAAACACAATACTTACTTACTTATCTTGGCTTCATTCATTCATTTCATTTATTCAATAAGACAGTACATTTTTATACATTACGAGTATAAGTTGGCGCAAACATAAACTCATTAGAGTTTTACCGTGCACCAAAATCATCGACCACATAATTTAGACTCTTTAGAGAATAAACCTGTGGAATAAACCAAACTTAAGTTCTTAATTAAAATTAAACATCAATAAAAATAACAGCGAGGGTATTTAGCGAAACATTTATCTAATATTAAACAAACGAGCGAATATCGGTGACCGATTTGACCGTCCTTACGAGTGGGGCTTGTGGCCAAGTAATATCAGCCACACGGGTCGATTGATCTGGTTAAGCTACACTTGCCGCGGTCGCTTCGTCGATGGGTGACCATCTTTACATACCATTAAACCGTTGGTCCCAGCCGTCATTTGTGGAACTTTGACCGCCGTTACGGATCGTCCGGAAATCGGAAAGTTTGACAACCAGTCTTACCAAGGGGTATCATGTTATCCAGTGGAGGTTCAGACAGGCAGTCGCTCCATGTAAAATACTGGTATTCTGCTGCATGTGGTTAGACTGGAAGCTGACCCCAACATAACTGGGAAAAGGATCGGCAGATGATGAGTTACTGATAAAACTGTTTTCAGTATTTATTTTTTTTTTTGGCGGATCCATATCAATTTGGGTTCTACCTATACGTTACTTTACTCTTCTTAGCCCATAGGTATAAAAGATCTCATGTTCCGACTACGAACACAAAATGAACACATTTATGTCAAAATAGCAACAAAATGGGACTCGATTTCAAAACCTTTTGCTTTACAGTCAGAGCCTGTGCCGTTGTACCGAAACAAATGATAGATATCCTGTGATTACTTTTGCAGTTGGCCAACAACACTGGCAAGGAGATTGAGCAGCAAGGTCTGGAGATGCAGCTGTCAGCCAAGCAGATGGAGATTGAGATTCTGCTCATGATGTCCAAGTGAGTAATCTTTAAATGTTATACTTACTTCTTACTTACGTTTAGACAAACAAAAAATAGATATTAAGGAGAAGATTGGAATTTTGGTGCATCTTTTTTCGCCTCTCTTAGGGCTGTTATGGGGCAAGCATAGAGCGTAAAAATTATAAAACATCGTAGTATTTGGTTATGGAATATAAAATGACAACATGAAATAAAATGAGTAGTTTTGAGTAAGAGTCTGTATGAGTTCTCTAGAAATAAAAAACAAAAAAAAAATACAACACCCAGATTCGTTACTTTCATGACTGAGAACATATTATAAAGTAAATAAAATGTAATAGGAGAATCATGATCATATCTTTTATCCCCACCAGACACCACGAGTCTCCCCCCCCGTTGGGGCGCCTGGCTGCCTACACCCTCGCCCTAGGAGCTCTGTGCAAGGACCCTCGCTCCTTCCACGGCCGAGACCTGGTGACTGCCCTTTTACACCGGGAACCTCCACATGACCTGGAGTTTGCCTATGCGACCCTAGCTGCTTGCTCCTCAGCTGCTCATGTGAGACGCCGCCACATTAGGAGGCTCCTGGATATCGCTAATGCTGCGTCGGATCATAGTCTTGGTAAGTGCTGTATTTATTTATTATTTTAGGCTCGCCCTATTACGTGGTACTTAAACACAACTGGAAAAACGTGGGTATGTACTATAGGGACACCTCTGCCTAACCCTTCGGGGAAAATAGGTGTGATGCTATGCATAATCAGCCTATAATGTTCCCACTGCTGGGACACAGGCCTCCTCTCTTCTAGAGGGACTGGGCTGTAATCTACCACGCGGGCCCAGTGCGGGTTGGTAGATGTCACATGTCTTTGAATTGTTGGTTCTAGGACATGCCGGTTTCCTCACGATGTTTTCCTTCACCGTTTTGAGAGCTGTGATGCTATGTTACGTGTTATTTAAAAGAGTATTGATAGATGACGAAAGAGGGACTGCAATAAATATGCATAGCTGACCAACCTTTGCTAGGCTAAGGGCCTGCGCCCACTGGCGGCACGGCACGGCAAGGGATTTTCATGCGACGAATAGAAATGTAACTTATTTAAACGACAATAAAATTGAAATTTCAATGATGATGCCCAAGGACGTCGCGCCATGCCTGAGGATGCCGCAGCATTGTTGCCGTTGAAATGTATGAATAATGAAAATTGTCATACTGTTAAGTTATATTTCTATACGCAGCATAAAAATCCCTTGCCGTGCCGTGCCTAAGCGGCATATATCAAATATAGAGAGATAGTTAGATAACTGTGCCAAAATTCTATGACTTCATCATTTTCTCAAAAGATTAAATCCAGCCAAAGTCTGTTCCAAAACGTAATGATTAAAGTATAAACAAATCCAGCGGGGTACTTGCGTAACACATAAAATGACAGTTGATCGCAATGGGTTCCATTTTGACAGTTCACCCGCTTCCATTGCCTCGTTTACGTTGTTGAGCAGACGAATTTTTCAAACGTATGAAGCAATGGATTAGTAATATCCTTCAAAACTCTCGGATTGTGATTTATTTATTTAAGAATTACCAACGAGATACATTACAATTATCTTTTACAATAATAAAAAAAACTTTAAAGTGTGTTGGTGCTATTCTGGTTAAATTCTTCCACTATTATAAAAGGAGTAAAGGCTCGTGAGCACTATGTGGGTCATTTTTTTTTTATTTAAATATTTTCCTTTTTAATTCTTTTTCTCAGTTAGTTTTAATGATGGTCTGGCATTTTGAGCGCTTTATGCGGCCTACCCAAATGCCCTTTCTTTGGTATTGTTCGTCGAGTCGTTGAGCTACTTGTCTTGAGTTGAGCTGCACGATTACTGACAAATGCTTGCACTGATTGGACAGGTCCACTCAAATTTGTGTGGTTCTTTCCTCAAAAGACCATTTCAGACACGGATCTCATGGTCCTCACATGATCTGACCAAGATTATGTCTGGACTTTAAAAGAGACTGACCCCTGAGTTTATTTCGCCATTTCTTCTCAGGGGTAGTCAGTTATGAAATGTCGGCTACATCTTGATTTTTTTTTTATTTTTTTTATGGACGTGTAAAAGTGATTCTAATATACTATTTACAGAATAAACGATTTAATTTCATTTCCTACAGACTGGTGAGATATCGCGGGTGCGAGCGACAATGGTCGCGCTACCTGTGGCGCCCGTGGTATCGCGCCAGTCTGTAGGAGCCTTAACACATTCATCTGTATTTAGACGGTTTCAACTTTTTATCTCACTACTTTTTCCAACAATTATTGTTTTATTCAAATATTATTAAAAAGTCATCGACGAAGATTAAGGTGATAATATAACCTCAATCGTCAAATGAAAAACATGTTTAAGGTATTTATTTTTTATTTTTAGGTACACAAACAGCCAGACCCGGAACAACTGTAGGTCATACAAATATTTTTTTTTTTTTTTTTTTAATAATAATAATAATTTTATTTAATAAAAACGTTTACAAAAGGTGTACTTAAAGCCAATAGTAGTATAAATATTCTATGCAATAATAGTGCCTAATAATAAACTAAAGCTAATATATTTTTAAATACAGGTGCAAGTAATGATCGTTTGGAATTAGAATGTTAGCTAGCGACCCGCCCGATCTAGGTTTATTCAAACCTGTGTTTCAGGCCATCATTTTACGTTTCAATTACATTGGACATTTTTTTTTTTTTTGTAAAAGTGACTTAAAGATAATCTAATAACAACTATGAGAAAAAGCATATTGATACATTAATACCTAAATCTAGCCTATTTAAAATATAATTATAATATACATAATTACTACTAGTAGATACTTACGAGGGAATAAATTATCATTATGACAAAATTTCTAGAAGTTTTTCTGTGTCTGTGTAATTGAGTAACGCTAAATATTCTGATAACATTGCACTACATTTTTGATAGCTTACACTATAGAGGTTTAGTACCTTGTTAAGCCTATTATACAGAAAAGGTCCTAAAAATACATAAAATCGATTAGCAAACGCATGTTTAATTTGAGGCTTTATGCAAACCAAGTCCTTCCTTCTCTTGTCGGAAGGTACTGGGTCAAACGGAAGTGCAGTGTGCTGGTGTAGTACTATGCTTAGAATGAATAATTGCCGTACTGTTAGCACATTACATGCTATGTAAAGCTGGTGCGTAGGAAATCTAAAAGGGCGAAAGGTAGCAACCTTTATAGCTGCTCTTTGAGCGCGCTCTAGGGGTAGTAAAATTGTTTTTGCAGCACCACCCCAAGAAGTTATGCAATAGGTAAGAATTGATTGACACAAAGCTAAATAAACCTCTTTAATTAATTTATAGTCGGCTATGTTCCGTAAATTCTTAAAAACATATATTAATTTGCGCACTCTAGTACACAGTAAATCGATATGTTTGCGGAAACTTAGGTTGGAGTCAATAGTGACACCTAGATATTTCAGATGGTCAGCGTTAGCTAAACTGGGGCAAAAACAAGCGGTGTCAGCGCTCGTGCAACAATTATGTGCAAGTATGTTTAGATTAGTAAGCGGTATGTTAGTATTTCTCATTGTAAATAAAATGTGTTTGGCTTTATCTGCATTTAATGTTAGGATATTATTATGGAGCCAATCAGACACAATGTTAAAGCCATTCTGAGCATGTTCATAGACCGCAACTCTAGATTTAGCTGAGAACAATAGAGCGGTGTCATCCGCATAAGACATTATGATACCATTTTGGAGTGGCAGACTGCACAGTTCATTTATATAGATTAAAAATAACGTAGGGCCCAGAATGCTACCTTGTGGTATTCCAAAACAATTATTTTTAAGTTCAGAACTTGTATACTGACCTATTTTGACACATTGATGCCGATCGCTGAGATAATCAGAAAACAGTAGAAGTTGTGCTCCTCTTATCCCAAGTGTTCCGTGCGGGAATCGAACCCGCGACACGCAGCGCAGCAGTCAATCGCTTAACCACTGCGCCAACCGTGCCGGCCGCCGTGTGAACCGTGCGTTTTAAAATCAGAATATCGGGCTTAAAAGTATTGAATTGATCAAATCAAAGCACTCATTTTGTGATTGGCACTATAAATTGGCATCCACAAGTACGTTTTCTGATCCTATTGATTACATTTTCATCATATACCTACCCTACTTCTGGAACAGACAATATATTTCATATTTATTGATTTGCGTTCCACAAGTATAAACAAGATGTTAACAAAAGGCTTAGAGCTAAGAGCCATTGTAGACACCCTGTCAGGGCACACCAACAATTATGTTAGATACGTAGCTTTAATCAAAATAAAATTAAAAAATCTATATAAAATTAAAAAATCTAAATAAAATTAAAAAATCTAAATAAAATTAAAAAATCTATAAATAAAATTAAAAAAATTAAATAAAATTAAAAAATCTATAAATAAAATTAAAAAATCGAAATAAAAATCAAAATAAAATTAAAATATACACGTAACGATGACCGTCTAGAGTTGGCTGCGGCCGTATGCTTAATTATTTTGCCAGTTATAACAAAACCACACTGATCTAAACATTCCTTCCATTTCAGACACGATCTCGATGGTTATCCTGGCCCTGCGCTGCGTGGTGCAGGACCACCGCCACCGCAGCCTCATCCACTTCGTGCGTCGCCCCATGGCAGGGCTGGCCAGGCAACAGCATTCTGATGGTAGCTTCGGAACACTCACCACCACTGCGCTGGCTATCCAGGTAGACTTTGAGTATTGTTTAGACTGTGTTTGGACCACTGTCACCGCAGCCTCATCCACTTCGTGCGCCGCCCCATGGCCGGGCTGGCCAGGCAGCAGCACTCTGACGGTAGCTTCGGTACACTCACTACCCCTGCACTGGCCATTCAGGAAAACCGGTAACCATACACTCTATTGTAGCATTAGACAAGTAAATTTTAGACAAAAAGGGAAATGAAATTTTGTAACATTTGCGCGCCAACTGATTGCAACGTTACCCTGCATAGGCATTCTTTGTTTAATACAAATCTTAAATTCACTGACAGACAAGTTTGCACAATTCTCTATATAACGAAAGTAAGTACTAAGGAAGGGTGTTTGGAAATTCTCCCCTAAGCGGGTCAAACGATTGTCTGTGTGGTGCCGGAAGTAAAGAATAGCACCCCCCTATTTCTTCCTGTGGGTGTCGTAAAAGGCGACTAAGGGACTTACTAGAGAATGGGCAGCGTTCTCTATGCATTTTAACACCATACTGCGATCGCCAACCCGCCTGCCAAGCGTGGCGATTATGGCACCGGGGGGTGCTATAATCCCCCGCTTTGGGGGAGGCCTATGTCCAGCAGTGGACGTCTTTCGGCTGAAATGATGATGATGAAGCGGGTCAAAAGGGAGGATTTCGTTTGTATGGAAGTTCAACATTTTGCCGATAACCTCGTCATTTCCGTATTTTTCCTCTCCTCTCCTTATAAATTATAAATGATTTTTGTTTCTGTAAGTAGGTTTGTACAAAGACTTTTACACGTCAATCATATTTTTAAAAACTAGATGAGGTCGGCGTTTCCTATCTAACTACTCTGAGAAGAAAGGCCGAAACAAACTCAGACAGTCATAATCTTGGTCAGATCATGTGAAGGCCATGCAAATTGGTGTCAGAAATGGTCTTTTGAGGAAAGAACCACGCAGATTAAGTGGACCTGACCAGTCAGTGCACGACTTAATTACTCCTTTTCCACGGCCAGGCTCTTGAAGACTCGGAGTCAGGTCCAGGCGCGCACCAGCACTGGAGCTTCCCGGCGGCTCGCAAGTGGCTGGTGGAGCGCCAGCGCGCGGACGGCGGCTGGGGCGACGTGGCTAACACCGCGGCTGCCGTGGCCGCGCTCACGCCGGCCTCGCTGGCCGCCGTGCGCCCGCCGCACTGCTCTGACAAGCTGCTCGATAACCGACATGAACCATTAGGTGAGAAGACACCTGACGTTATCTCTTCCTGTGTTTTCAAACTCAAACTCAAAGCATTTATTTCAATTAAACCATTGACAGGCACTTTTGAATTGTCAAGAAGTCGGTCAGTTACAAATATGAAGCTAGTTGCCCATTCCAAATAGTAGGTTCCTATGGAGAAGAACGGGCAAGAAACTCCACGGACACTATTTTAAATTAAAATATTGATACAAAATATTGGTTACATCATTCATATTGAAGTTAAACATGTGAGAACGATGCAATACGTCAAAAGCGTCCGTGATAAAAAGATAACAATTCAAAACTAAAATAATTAAAATTAAGCCGTGGCAGCTAAGAGATGACCAGTCCCAACTGACAGCGCCCGTTCACGAACATGACGCATGGATCAGCACCATTCAGCTCAACCATTTTGAAGGGAGCTAAATGATCCAACACACACGCCACCATCAGCGAGACATCTGAGTGAGCATGACATACTCTCAGCCGCCAGGGCACATTTAAGTCAATGAAAGACATAATTACCCGGTAAATGGTAGCTCTATTGTACATGTACATAGTACTCACACCTGTGATATGCATTTATATAATACAACGGAGATTCGAGTTTATACAATGAAAAGATAGTCTTCCAATCTTCATCAGCTCCAACAATATTTTCAAATGTTAATAAATTAGTTGTGGTTGTGGAGCTGGACCAGCATTGAGCCAAGCATTTCTATCAGCGATGTAATCCCCCAACCTATAATATGCCTGCTTGCATATTTCACCGGCTATAGTCTCCAAAACAGTACATAGTGATTAGTTCTATAATAGTATCTTTTGTAGGTATACCTAGTACCAACTGGACTATCATACTGCTCAATAAGTTCCAAACTGTTGCTAACCTACCTATAGGAATTTTCACCATCGTGATTTAAACCTTGAGAATCTTCACGTTCAAGCACATCGGAAGACACACACATTGAAAGAAACAAAACATAATGGTAAATGTCAAACTCAAACTCAAACTCAAAGCATTTATTTCAAATAAACCAATTACAGGCACTTTTGAATTGTCAAGGGGGTCGGTCAGTCATCAAGATGAAGCTAGTTGCCCATTCCAAAGCTTAGTAGGTACCTATGGAGAAGAACGGGCAAGAAACTCCACGGACACTCTTTTAAATTAACATATGGTTACTAAATATTGGTTTATGATTCATTCGTGTTGAAATTAAACATGTGAGAACGATGCAAAACGTCAAAGGCGTCCGTAACAAAAATATTAAAAAAAAACAATTCAAAACTTAAATTAAAATAAGCCAAGGCCGCTAAGAGATGACCAGTCCCTACTGATGGCGCCCGTTCACGAACATGACGCATGTCTAATCTACTATCCTTTCACAATTTATTTTGGCTAAATGCGGTGGTTATTTGATATTCCAGACAGCAATGGTGGTGACGGCACTCTGAAGCTGGCCTACCAGTCAGGCAGCACCAGCAACGAATCCGACGCACGCAACGTATCCTTCACGTACACGCTGTGGGTCGGCACCAACGTCACCGAGAACTACACTCTGCACATGGTCGCTCCTAGGTAAGAAAATAGTACTAGAATAACAGAATGAGCGAGGAGCTTGATGCTGTCATACTCGATCGGTTTGCTCAGAGGTGGTCTCGGTCAGATGGAACCCGAACTGACTCAAACCAATACATCGAAAGCAAATATATTTTGGCGCCTACATGGGATTGACTAGGGGGCGCTGACCGTTGCTGGCAAAACAGAAATATTGACAAAAACGATGGTGGTGTTAGTTCCGATTTAGGCCACGCGCCATAATAAGCTTATAGCATTGTACTTGGACAGGGTCACTAGAAGGCGGTGGGGGAATTGAAAAGTTAGGTACTTATACGCTTCTATTAGGATATCAGAATTAGCCAGGGCCCTATTTCTCGAAACTATTAGTTTACTAGTATATTAGTTATTAGTGTAAAAATTACAAGTCCTAATATTTCCTGTTTCTCAAAAACAGGTAATGGCCTAATAAGTAATAGTAGCAGACTAATGAAAAATATTAGGGTGGTTAGGCTGAATTTACTGTATATTACCCATGCCTCTATTCTTATTAAAAAAAAAAAAAACGGAAACAGTTCCCGCCACTTTTGAATCACGATCTATATTTTCTGGCCACTTCACTACATCGGGAAACATGTTTTGCACTACAGAATTCACCACTTGATTTACAGCTCGACATACACTCGTCTTTGAAATACCATGCATATAAGCCACTGCGTGGCTTCTGCCAGCCATCATCATCTGGTTCATCATCAGCCATCTGGTTTTCTATTTTTATTCTCGTTAAACGAAACCTTCGACGATGGTGCATTATTATTGCATCTCCTTCACTGTCGGAAGTGTCCGAATCAGACCACATCTTTTAAAATTGGTTTGGTTTTAAGTCTAATAATTTTGGCTAATCTTTTTTACAAGCCTTCTGAGACTAATAGCTTTATCAGTGTAATTTACAAGAGTATTTAATAACACATTTTTTTATGAAACCAAATTGAATTTACTCAGGTAATTTTAGCTAATATTTATTACCTAGTTGGCAACTAGTACGGTAAGGTGGTGCAAGAGTGCGCACTTTTTAAATGAAGCTTTGTATTAAAAAGAGCTTTGTAGTCAAAGAAATCAACGTATTTTATTTTAAATCTCTTTAGCCCAATGGAGAGCCAATCGAACTAGTTAAGTCTATCAAAAAACTCGTTCGGCGTTGGACCATCAGACTGATTCAGTCTGATGCGACACACGTCACGCATGACACTGACTCTCATGGAGAGACGTCTGGGATTTTGTGATTTTAAGCATGAAATTGGTAGAATATTAGACAACGATGTTATAGAACCACTAACCACGTCTCTGGAGCGCAATAAGAAAAGTAAATTAGGAACTCTCAAAGAGTTCCTAATTTACTTTTTTTGTTTGGCAGTTATTGCCAGTTCAGTTTGGCAAGAGTTGGTATTCGTTGTGTAGTGCTTTGTTTTTGGTGGATTGCGTGCAAATTGGATTTATATCTTATATGGGTAAGTAATGAACAGATTTTAATCCCAAAAATAAGTAGTTACGAAGGAGTTTGCACAGAAATAGGTTCACAACTAGCAAAATCGAATTTGCCGTGATGACTAATAACTATTTTATTGCTAACAAACTGTCGTTGTTTTATAGATAAGTTTGTTTATTACTATTGTTAGCATGTATTTAAACATATACCGTAATTAATAAACGTAACATTGGACAGTTATATCGAATACAAACTTAAGGTTTGCGGGTCATTTTTTTTAAACACAGCGGCCTTAAAAGTTATGTTCTAGCAGCTGTGTTTTTTTTAATGATATGTGTAAGGAAGGCTATTGGCATGTTAAATAACTCAAAACATAATGAAATAATGGTTATTTATTATTTTAGAATGACCTATAGACGAAAAAACGCTTAGGCTGACTTTGCCGATTTATTGCTTTTTTTTACAAGGCACGACAGGATTAATCTATACATAATATGTTAGCCCATTTCATAAAGATTCTAACAACACATCATTTAGCCAGAACCCATAAGTATATTTCGAGATATCGGCGATGATCTCAGATGCGGCAAAAACCGCGGCGCGAGCTAACTCAACGCCTACTGGCGCGGCAAAAGACGCGTGACTCACCAAGTTAGAACAAATCAACATTTTTTTTTTTTTTTTTCCTTATTAATAAGAACTAAAGTTCTTAATATTTTTTTTACAATCTAGCCTAATAGACTAATAAGCAATTTAACTCTAACTTATTATTTTACGTGATAGATTACGTTATAACTAAGAATAGTGTCAATTTGCACTTTTACACAATTCCGTAGCACTTTCTTAGAGTCTGATAATTAATAAAAACACTTTGTTCATGTGATACATATATAGCACAGCATTGTTACTATTATTCATTCACTATTTATACACTACACTAACTCAAATGGTTTAGTTCTCTTTAGCCTACGCACTATGTCCGTGTTGTCTAGCAGCTGAATTGCCTCGACATTCACATGTCGGTGAAGTTTGTGTTCGTGGGCTTCAGCAAATTTTTGGATGATGGTGGTGACGGGTTCCATTTTTAGGTCTCGGTGGAGGTCGTTATTTCTAATGTACCATGGTGCATTTACAGCGTCCCTGAGTACTTTATTTTGGAATTGTTGGATTATTTTAACGTTGCTTCGTTTAGTACAGCCCCAAAGTTGGATGCCATACGTCCAAATTGGCATAAGAATATGCTTGTATAATATAATTTTATTATGTACTGATAGGCAGGATTTTCTTCCGAGTAACCAATACATACTTTTATAACGTATGTCAAGTTCTCAAATTAACATGAAGTTAAACAAGTTATTGCTATAATTTTAGGTATAAATATCACATTAAACAAAAATGAGAAATGCGTACTCTTATACAACCGGTCGTATAAGAGTGCGCATTTTAATTATGAGCGCATAAGTCATACTTAAAGAGACCTTGGCCAAGATAGGCGGTACAATTCTCGTGCCACCATTCTTTGCAGTCTGAACACTCAATCGAATCTTCGAATATAAGCTCTTTGTCTTTCCTGGCAGCTGACACAGCGCCAGTTCTTTTTTTTTTTAAACATTCTTTAGTTTTTTAAGTTCTTAACCTATTTTTCGTGCGTTTTGACGTTTACTGGGATTCGATTTTTGGGATTCAACCGGGACAATTTTAAAAGTTTTCTTTTTCATGTTAATTTGCATTTCTACTTCAATTTTGTATGGTGAACAAATTTTATATAAAATAGCTAATTATGTCAGATTTTTATGTTTTCTGTTTGAATTTTTCTAGCCTGAGCCTTTGGAATCTTTTACTGTTTTAAAAACAGAATCATCAGTAGAAGTTTCTGGAGTAGGAGATACTAGAAATCTCAGGTGTGTATGAGTTCGCGCGCACTCTTACACACGTCACAGTGCGCACTCTTACACGAATCGGCCTAACGTGGAATGACGTGTCACTAGCGACACCTCTTGAAAAAGATCGTAATTTTCTCTTTAAAAACTGTTTGAACAGATGCCATGTTTTACACAATAAAAAGTTTTGATTAATGTTTCCTGGATAATATTCGAACTGTATTCAATGGAAAACACAAAAAAAATATATGAAGAGAAGTTAAAATCTATTGGCTTACCTAAAATGCACGTAAATAGTCTTACACAAATTATTATTAGGGAGCACAACGGCGTTCCCTTCAACACCAAAATAGGACTGAAGTTAGTTACAAATGTCACTCAGTATTCGACGTAGGGTAGATGCGCACTCTTACCGACCGCGCACTCTTGCACCACCTTACCCTAACTAATATTTTACTACCGTAGCTTCGAGAAACGCACACCAGCAAACATGTAAAAAATATTCGTTCATGGACTCATAATATTAGTCTAATTTTCGAGAAATAGGGCCCAGGAGGAGACTGATGAGAACAACACTCTGCACCGGACAGAAAAAGTTAAAACAGGATTTACGAAGAAAGTACTAGGTTAACAGAATGAGCCAAGAGTCCGCGGGGTGTTACGAGTATTAGTTCAACCCACGCACGGCTCACGTAACAAACCTTTTTTTTTTTTGGGTAGGAAATCATCAAATAACTTCTCCCGCTCTGGGCAGAGTGGGAGGGAGTGTCAGACTTTTACTGACTAAAACCCACCGTGTTCCTTCAAATGCCTGAACCACAGGCATTTGAACCTTCAGGGCCACGATATCCCTTTCGGACAGACTCGTAACCCTGGCAGTAACAAACCTATGGCTCGCTCAACCTTTGGTCTCCTTTTTGGCCTTTTTTTGGTAAGAAAATAGTACTAGAATAACAGCCTGAGCGAGGAGACGTTGCTGTCATACATGATTGGGCTCATCACACACGGTCGCTCGAAGGCGGTGGAGCGAATGAGGAATTAAGTACCCTTCTACTAGGATATCAGAATTAGGCCGGGAGACTGATGATACTGAGAACACCCTGCATCGGCGACATCACGCTGCACATGCACAATGCAATGTTAGCTTCTAGGTAAAACAGGATTCACGATAAAAGTACTAGGCTAACAGAAGGAACAACGAGCCCGAGGGTTGATATCATCATTCCATTTTGTTTGTCTCCTTTGTATTTTGGTTTTACCAAATCATGATCTCTTCTTTCTTCATTATTAGGTACTTACCAATAAACTTTACATTACAGGAACATATCTTTCTTCCACGTAATGCAAATTGCTGCGGAACTGCACCCCAAGTTCAAGTTCGAGGCTAGCGAGTGGCCCAACGGCCACTACGTGCACACGATCGCCGGCCACAAGGAGGAGCCGATGGGTTATCACTACTGGTTGCTGTACCGTCTACCGGAGAAACCAGACCCTGCCAGCCCGCCCGGCAACCAGCTCGTCGCTCCCGTCGGTAAGGACCATTATTGAACCTAGAAAGAAAATAAATTTTTGACCCTGGTTAAGGCACACAATATTCACACAAAAACAGAAAATGCTTAAAATAGTATTGTGTGCCTCACGGTTGCGCCAAATAGGCCCAGTTCAGCATAAATGCCAGACAACTAGTACCTGACGCTGGTTTTCAACTGGACCTTATGTTACGAGGACGTCTTATCTTTTATTTTTGCCCCTTCTTAGTAAAAACCGGCCAAGTGCGCGTCGGACTCGCGCACGAAGGGTTCCGTACCAGTATTTATAAAAACGGCAAAAAATCATGTTTGTTATATGAGAGCCCCCATAAAATGTGTTTAATTTTTTTTTTTGTGAATATATAACTAAAGATTCTGTGAATATTTCAAGCGTCTCCCTGTTGCCGTTATCAATATCGAGCAAAAAATCACGTTTGTTGTATGGAAGCCCCCTTACATTTTTATTTTATTGTTTTTTAGTATTTGTTGTTGTAGCGGCAACAGTAATACATCATCTGTGAAAATTCCAACTGTCTAACTATTACGGTTCATGAGATAAAGCCTGGTGACAGACGGACAGACAGACAGACAGACGGCGGAGCCTTAGTAATATGGTTTCCGTTTTACCCTTTGGGTACGGAACCCTAAAAAGACCCGTGGCTAGCTTAGCCATGGGCTAAGACTTGTTCCACTAATTTGTTTATGGAATAATGAAATATCGCTACATTTCGTTAACAAATTAGTAATTTAGAAGACACTATAGATTCATCTAGGTACATAATTTACCCAGTTTCGTTTAAACTTCGTTAACCATAACTTTTTGTTCCAGGTGTGGACGACTTACTAGTCGAAGATGGAGAACATTATCTGTTCTGGTACAAGAAGTTGTAATTCTTCCACCAATCACAAATCAGCACCTTACCGTTACCAAGTTGAATGTATTCCTGTGACACCCATTGACATGTGACACATTATTTAATACACCATGCCACTCTTACAAACCCCTGCTTCTGTTAAATCGGTTAAATACCAAACTTAGTTGTAAGATTCGCAGTCATATTATCGTATGTATTTCAATAGAATTACTAGGGTTTTAGGAACATAATTAATCAAATAACTTATAATAATGAATTAAATCTGACTACTCGAACCTTTCATGAAGCAGTCTAGCTGTGGTCAATTCTCTAACGTTACCTACTATAGAACATTTCTATAAAAATTTAAATGTGCTATCTCCTTTTCTAAGTGACCTGTTTGCTGTGAAAAAAACCAAAGATCTGTTTCCCATCATGAAGGGATGATTTTGATGTAAATATTTCCATAATGGTTTAGCGTGAGATATTTATTATGTAGGCCAAGATATACATTACTAAGTAAGATGGGAAACTTCGCGAACTAATCGATCAACCGGCTATAGAATGAACTGGTCCCATGATAGAACCTTGGGGAACCCTCTTACTGAACTATTACAAGTCTGGATTTTTGGAATATCTCCTTAAATGTCTTATAAAATATGGTTGTTTATCGCTTTATACCAAGCTTAAGGAGTTTAAACCTAAGGCCTTTTTAACTATCTCAAGTTAAACTAATTGTAGGTTCTATAACTGTTCAGTGTTTACTTAATAATGCATTATATTTTAAAGGTGCAATCGTTCTGTAATTTGTAATTGTCAATAATATTTATCGTCAGAAAATTGACATGTCAAGATGTATTTCAATTTCCTGAAAGTAATAATGACACTATTTTTATCTGCAATACCTTGCATGCGTTAGTTGGGCATGTATAATAGCGAATAGATCAATGTTAAGATTCATGTTAAAGTAAGCGATACTCAATTTAAAACATTTGAATACATACATCGAGTTAATGGAAAAAAAAGTTAAGCAAACGAATATCGCAGTTGTATACAACTGCGATATTCGTTTGCTTAACTTTTTTATACTTTCTATATTTCTAATTAAATATTTGATTATTAACATTGCATAGTTACGTATCCATGCAAAGTATATCGATTACCACCGCGACCTACCGTGATATCATCACTTTAGATTATTGAGTAAAACATATTTTCTGCTGTAAACAGTTTTTACATAAGAGCATTTTTTTTTTAACGTTGCCCAGCTCTAGGAACTTCTCCTGAATTGTGGGTGCGCTTACAAACATTTAAACTCGCATACACAAACAGCCAGACCAGACATACAAATATTTGCTCCGTGCGGGAATCAAACCCGCGACACGTAGCGCAGCAGTCAATCGCTTAACCACTGCGCCAACCGTGTCGTCAAAGAAGTCATTTACGTTTTACTTAAAGTACTTTTGTATTACATTGAAATAAACAGTACTTTTTAAACATATTGAACATCTGCAACTTGCTGCTTCTTGAATGCATTTTCAAGATATTTTCTTATTTATATTCAAATAATTACTTTTCCATGTGCCTAGTTCTTCACTGCTATATATGACAAGCTTTCCGTATGTATTTACTTAAAAATCTGTTACCAATATTTATAATATTGTAATAGTTCTATACTAGTATTGATATATAATTGTGTAATCTCGGTAATAGATTTTAAAACTAATCATTTTAGACGAGACTGAACGCAGCGTTATCTGATTGAAGTGCGTTAGATTAACATTTTTATTGTACCTATTGAATGGTTCTTAATAAAGTATGAAAATTCAGTAACTTTGATGTTTTATTGCTTTATACCAGGGACCGTACAACCCCGGTTAAGGGTTAGGCCTTTCGAAGGGGTAACCCATTCAATGGGTTACCTTTATCATGGTGTAACCCATTGAAAGGGTTTTATACTAGAAACCCATTGAAAGGGTTACATGATAACCCATTCAATTGGTTTTATACTTAAAACCCAGTGAAAGGGTTACATGATAACCCATTTCAATGGGTTTCTATACCTACTTGAAGCCCAGTAACATGAAGAAATCATAATATTATATTATTTCGATATCCGCCCAGCGCGCGTAGCATGACCAATTCTATCTCTATTCTACCCAGGGACCATTTTGGTTACCATTTTAGAAAAACCCATATGGTGTGGGTAATTTTGAATGGCTTAAATTAAGCCGTTCAAAAGGGTTACCCACACCGTATGGGTTTTTATCGAAAACCCTTTCAATGGGTTACCAAAATGGTCCCTGCTTTATAAACGCTGAATTTGCTTTCCTAAATAATCTTCAAGGTACTCATGAACATAACACAATATTAAGACAATTGACAATAAATAACACACAACTTTTGCTATAGGACGAACTCCTCTAGATGAAAAAGTCAGCCTGAATTTTCTACAATCTAATAACCTCTAGTTGGCTATTTCATAATATTTTACGTTTGCCTGTTCGTCAAGTGTCGTGAAGTAATAAATAAAAGCCAATTATAAGATCCAACATTTATTAAATTTGTACAATTTACATATAACACCAATATGACCACGTCGGCTAGGTATCAATACCTACACAGTGCATAGTTAGCTACAAAATGTTCCGTATATGGCTTACAAAAAAGAAAACAATGTCCTCATAAAAATAGAATTTAAATATACTTTATTTGAAAGTGCTTATCATACGAACTTACATAATCAGTTATTAAATAACTTAAATCACACATACAACCTTCATTAGTAATAATTATTGGAACATAACATAACAATGCTTTTCACGTGAGAACATAATAGTAACTTTGTAAATTAATCTACCAGAACTTAAAATTCTCGCATTTCCACAGATAACATAAAATTAAGCTATAATTATTCTATTATTTCTTAATCGACTGTCGTGCGACCTCCTAGAGGTCAGTAACAAAAGGAAACTAATTGTGTCTCATTACATGACGGTTGAGACACAACTAGTTGCTTATAAAAGACGTTATAATTAATTTGTAAAGTGCAAAACATGTTTTTTCAGTTTTATTTATTTTTACAAATTATAACGTCTTTTATAAAATGCTTACAATCCCTTGTCATTTATTCTTGTCTATTATAAGAGGATTTCTACTCAAAATATATGGTTTCATTTACGAAACGCTTCACGAGGTTAAAAAAAAAGTATAATATATTATCTTAGGTTCATTTAAGGTTCAGCTAAATAACCTAACGAAACATAACAATACTTTATTAAGCAATCTCTATGTTGAGTTGCACCCGGAAGAGGAAATTTAATGTTTTCCAATTTTATTGTGAACATACAAACAAAATAATGATGCAATAATAACCATAGTATAAAATTTGAAATTAAAATAGCGATTGTCAAAATGTTTAGAGGTTTAATATAATTATTTGGTGAGCTAATTATGCAAGACACTCCAGAGTTGGAAAATATTTCAAATATAGGTATATATTTTTTTTTTTATATTTTCTAGAATATTGTTTGCTGAAGTAGTCATAATGTAACAAATCTAGGACTCAAAAGTGGCAAATAAAAATAATAGGTCTTCCGTTGCATACTTTCCATAACCAATATCCATAAGATTTAAATAAATAAAAAACATTATAAAGAAAACTAATTGTATTCTTGCAAGACTCCTTATTTCATACATTCAATCTAGTAGAGATATAGGTAAATAAAATGAGCAATATTATTAAATAATAATTACATTGTGCATAATTATAATTAATTGTGTCGATATAATTAATATACATGTGCAAACACAGCTTGTCTAGTAGTTACACGGACTCGAAACTCACACAAAGAAAGGTAAAAAAAAAAAAAAAAATGGTTTTTTTTTTAGTCCCACAGTTATACATACATAATTAATTGTCGAAAGAAAAGTAGTCAGAGGCCACTTCAAGAATATCAATTGCAAAAAACTCAGAATAAAACACTGAAATTATCTTATAAGTACCCGTATTTATCATCTGGAATAAATTGACACTACACAACCATTAAAAATGATATCCACAGTATACTACATTTGAAATAAGATAAGGCATTTAAATAAACTTGTTTACAGTCCGTTCAACCGATTTTGCCTTCTATTCCGTATGCATAAGGATGGCATTGAAAGCAAAAACGTGGTTACAATACCAACTTTTTATTACAGGTGTCATTGGTCATGCCACGAACGCAATAGAAGTCAAAATCGATTGAACGAACTGTAAAAAAGGTTTATTTGAATGTCTAATCTTATTTCAAACGGAGTACGAGTATAAGTTAAAATTAAATAAGACCTTTCTTTGTGTTAGTTTACCAACAGTTTTAGCGTTTTTGATTATTGGATCTAAAAACTTTTTTATAGTGTTGCTAGACACGTAGAAAATTTTCAAAACTGTGTATTAAGGACTATACACAATTTTGAATAGCTTGTAAACGTATTACACACCGAAACCGCAACTTCTCCGCAATCCTTTACACTTTAACTTGATGAATCAACTAAACTACCTCTCCTTTTCTCTACTGGAGGCTTACACCCGGTTTCTGTGAGATTCCGTTGATGAGCTATGACCCCCGGGGTCGCGCAACATAAGATAATGATGTCTCATTAGGCAAGTCTTTTTTAATATCGAAACATTCACGTATAAGTTTGGCAAGACTAAGCTATTTTATTAAAATGCCACACAATCAATGATATTATATTAAACAGATATGTTATACACTCACAAAACAACCGAAAAAAGTGTTCCGCGCAGCAGCGGCAGCACACATACTCACTTTTTTCATTTTACATTTCACTACAAGTAAAAATGATGGCTTGATAAAAACATCAAGAAACAAAGAGACAGCTAGTGTTGTCAATTGCGCGTGAATGTAAACAAACATTATTCTGGCCACCAATCACCGAATGTTGGCATCACAGACTAACAAATACGTGCCAATTAGGACGTTTTCGAGTTTCACGATTGCGCGCTCACAACATGGCGACGACAACCGACTTTTATGATTTTATACTGAAGATCACGTCTAAACGAGTAGTGTTAATGATTTAAAAAAAATATATGTTATATTAGAGTATTTTCTCAATAATTTAATATGTGTATATTTTAGATTTTGTTTGGACAGCGCTCCTTGATGGGCGAGTCCTATTACTGGCCGAACGTACAACGCGTTCCGTGAGCTCAGTACAGAACACGCAAGCTAACTACTCAAGATCACTGGCATATATCTCCGTCTTAATATAATATGATTGCACACAATATTATTTCAATATATCTTTGTAGGTGACGACCGAAGCTCAGGATTTTGCTAAGACACTTTAATAACGCTAAAAAGCTGTGAAGGATTGATGTATTTCGGGCGAAAGGTGCTTACGCATAACATGATCAATAAAATGACGACTTTTTTATAAGTGTGTGTAATTGTTGTTTCAGTGCATATTACGCCTCAGTCATAAGACATTAAATTCGAACATTTTCTAACTGGCAACAATATTACAACGTACATTCTAATACAATACAATGTGCGTCGAACTATTGCTTCTTCGAAAATATAAATACCAGCTCTCAGCGAAATATTATTTACAAATATAATGGAATAGAGAAGAAACAATAAAATACTTAGGATACATAATATTTATATCACATAGAGTACCGAAGAGGTAATGGTTTCAGGTCAAATCACTTAAAAAGTTAAGATTAGAACGGACTGGGTCGAAACGAACTTGCTATGACTTCTAAAAAATGTTACATCCCTGTATAATATGCGTACGATATTCTATAATTAAAACCAAGTATAAAAGGTTTGCATTATCACACGATAAAATCAGAGGAATTGAAATACAAAATAATTAAATGGTGCAAGCCTTAGAATTAAGACACTCAAATTAATGGTGCAAGCCTTAGAATTAAGACACTCAAATTAATGGTGCAAGCCTTAGAATTAAGGCACTCAAATTATATGAGTCTAGAATTAAACTACACACATATAATGATACAAATACATATATATATTTTAAAATACTTATTACAGGCAGCAATTATTCACATACACTCATTACGCGACAAACTGTTTTACTAATTACTCGAAATAAATACATGTGGTATGACCGTAAAACTTGAATGATCACGAAAGTATTTAATATAATAATGGCAGAATCTCACATACCTTTTATTCAGACACTGGCACACAATATCCGCTAAGCTCGTTTACGACCCAGCCCTATAGCACAACAGGCAAAACCACCCAGTCGTAAAAATAACACATCGAGCTTAAGACAGTTTTCAATAACACCAGACTACTCGCTAAACAACGAAAATTCAATTTTCAACTCTTGCTGCAGAACTGAGAGTTGAATATCCAACATTACATTTTGGTGTCGCTAAGGCCCGGCGCCCATTGGCTGCACGGCATGGCAAGGTATTTTTAGGCAACCAATAAAAATATAACTTAATAGTATGGCAATAAAGTTGAAATTTCAATGTTATTAGAATGTTAGCATACCACGCTATTGTTTTTGTACTTACGACCGGGCCTTAGTGTTAGTGAAACGGGCAAGAATGTCACACAGTTATGAGTAGAGATCGGATATTCGGACGCATATTCACCTAAAGTTTGTGAGTTGACTAGTATGGAGTGCGCTTCGGTACGGGAAAAAAGTGTCGGTTTCCAGGACTGACGAATTTTTAAGAACTACTCTTTTATACTGTGTATCCCCGAATAAATATATTTCATTTAAGAATAAAAGGTTTGAAGAAGTATTAATGGTGTTTTATTTTCCACAAAATTCTTGCCTAGTTCTAAATAGATATAAAATATTTGTTATACTTCGGAATACAAAATTGTATACCTACACACTGTTATTAATGAAACCCCGCAATTCCGGAATAAAGATATATTTTAAGAAGCCGTTTCCATACTTTGTATCCTTTGCCGGAAAAAAAACGTACTTTAGGTAAATAAGCATCCGAATATCCGATCTCTAGTTATGAGTGACAGAGACAACGCACTACGTAACCGAACTTGTTCTTATCCTCGATGTGCTATATTTACGGCCGGTTACTTGAGTTGTTCTGCTACTAATCTTAACTGCCACGCTGCTGACGTCATGTCACTAAGGCGTGATCACAATGCGGTTCATGACGGTCGTGTACGCGAGCCCTAATGCCCAGGAGACTTCGTGCCCGTTCACTTTCTTGAACAACTGGAAATAATAAGATGTTGTTAGTATGTTGAAGTAATTTTTTTGGAATATATTATAATATGTACTCGATGGCAAAAAAGAGATAGAGAGAAATTATGTGTGACGGTACGAGCAAGCGTTAGAGGAAAAAATTGAACACGAAAAACCGCCCTTACTGCTACGGCATAAAAGCGCTGTCAATGTCAATTTGTTTTATTGTACTGCCGCTAGCTCAATAAATAAATGGAAAACAAAGTATATGTTTGTTTTACGGTAAACATAACGCCAAGAAAGAACACAAACACGAAAGAACAACTTGGGGGAAAATATGCGTCACATCCTCACAAAACGGCCATCGCTCAGCATAATGCTACGACCCTATGCGAGACAGAGCCCCAGCGCTGGTTTTCAGCGACAGCCGGCGTTGACGTGACGTCAACCGGTGCAGCATTTCATCATTTCAGCCGAAAGACGTCCACTACTGGGCATAGCCCTCTCCCAAAGGGGTGGGGGGAGGTTGCCATAATCGCCACGCTTGGCAGGCGGGTAGACGGACGCAGTATGGGGTTAAAATGCATAGAGAACGCTGCTGCCCATTCTCTAGGAAGTCCCTTAGTCGCATTTTTGGAAGAAATAGGCTGGTGCTAT
Source organism: Tiliacea aurago (assembly GCA_948098905.1). Lineage (NCBI taxonomy): Eukaryota > Metazoa > Arthropoda > Insecta > Lepidoptera > Noctuidae > Tiliacea > Tiliacea aurago. The sequence goes on from OX402596.1 coordinate 20,564,336, forward strand.
TCGTTACGTCCGGCACCACACGGAAAGTCATTTAGGGCGGATTTCACCGATGAAACTGAACGCAATCAGCACATCGGACTGTCAACCGGGTAGACCGTGTATTTCTATTTGTCTGTGGGACTATCGAGAATTTACTGCTCTGACGGGAGTACATCTTAGAGACCTCTAAACCACGTTCAAGAGCTGTCAGTGTCATCATTGTTGTGGAATATTGACACTGACAGCTCTTGAACGCAGTTTAGATGAGCTGATCGCGTTCAGTTTTATTGGTGAAATTGGCACTTAGCGACATTAAAATACGAAACAAAAAACGACCTACTAAAAAAACGTGTGAATGAAAACTTACACGAAGTTAATTCAGACCACGATGGGCCAATGTAAGTTAATAAATTTGGTATACGTACGCTGATGGGTTTGTTGTTGTCGATCTTGTAGGCGTCCTGCAGCAACGTGACCACGTACACAAGGTCGATGCAGGCCCACGGCTGGTCCACGTTGGCCGATGTGCACGCCAGCATGGCCGCCGCGCGGTATGCTTCCACTGATACCGTGCCGCCGGTCATAACGTCTGTAAAACCACGTTTAAAGTAAATGTAGAAGTTGGTTATAAGAAGAGAGTAACAAAGACGATATCTATCATGTTTACGAAAATACATAACACACACAAAACATTACGCTTTCTCCGAAAGGTTGTGCAGAGGTGTACAACTGTACATACAGCAAGTACATTTCACCAGTTAGGTTTAAAGCCCCATGTAATAGGGGGCAGCCTATTGCCATCAAGCGGGCACAAATTCAAACCACGTTTTTTATTTTTCGTTTTTTTTCTCAGCCAGTCTTCGTTTTCGCGGCTGGTCTGTTCATCATAAACCAGTACCTAAGTTGAAGACTCATTTCCTACGAAATGCACGGGAAGTTTTTTGCGATTTCTGTCTTTTCTGGTAGGTACTCAAATCTCTGCAGTAGACCCAGAAGAGATTTTTGATTCTTACAAGAAACGGGATCGATTAACATCAAAAAAAGTTTTTGTGTAAATTGCCAATTTTCTTGCCGACTATATTTTTAAATCTGTGAATGTAGATCTAAATTTCTCAAAAGGACAGCCTCCTAAGACCGTTTTGCTGTAGCTACAGCGGTTAAGGTACCTGCTCGTACTGCTCCGTCACAAAACGAGTAAAAAGTATGAAAGCAAACTAGATATGAGGTATGAGGAACAGGGAGTAAAGTTCACTCATCTTCTATAGAAAAGGGAGAGAACTTCGACCAGACGAATGTTGTGTTTGGTGGGCAACTGCCCGCCGGTTGATGTCGGGATGTTGTATATATGCCAGTCGTGCGGTAATCTCTGCTTGCGCGATGTAGGATTTGTGTGACGTCAGGTATTTGATGCGTAGTTCGCATTTGGCGTTGTAGATACGGCCACAGATACGTGTTGAAGTACGTCGCAATGGTCCTCCCGGTGCCACTTAACGCAGCGCGATGTAACGTCTTTAAGCTTCTGCGCGTAGCATCGCGTGACGTCTCGGTGGTAAGTTTCATCTCCATCGCGATATGATTGAAAAACTAACTTCACTGTCGATCAGCGGCCTAGAAGATCCCGGTCCCGCTTACACGAAATATGGACAATTCAACCCGTTCCTTTTCTCAAATAGAATAGGCGACATTGTATATTTAAACAAATCCGAGTGAGGTAAACCGCTCCACAAAAGAACGGTTCTCCCTCGTCAGTATAGGCTTTGACTTGCAGAGTCATTCCTAGTTTATATGTTACTTCAGGTCTAGGACCTGATGGGATCTTAAATCCAAAACTTCTCACACCTATTTTATATAGTTCAACCGTGTGTGAAAATAATTACACAATAGGTTGCAAAAGATGAGATCCCGGACAAACTGCGCCAGATAAAATACACCGAATGCACTTGTAAAATTTTGATTTGTAAGTGAATTGTAACCTTTCTTAATAACCAATGAAATAAATAAATATTCTATTATATTTGGTGTTAAGTTAATTGGGTTAATTTATTTATTTTCTTCACACAAACGTACAGAGACTTAATGCCACAAGCATTTTCTACCAGCCAACCTTTGGGTGATGCAGAGACAAAACAATGGTAGGTGCAATAACGAAAATTGGGAAAAAAATAATACGAGTTTTATTCCCAGTCCACTAGTCAGTTTATGTGATAGTTTGACTCACCAATGATGCCAGCATCAGCGGCGACGTCGTAGAAGTAGCTCATGGCAGCCACGCTGGCCAGCGGCGCGTGCGCCGGCTCCCAGTCCAGCGTGGCCAGCGTGTGGCGCCGCACGGCCGCGTGGCACGCGCTGTACACTGCGGCCGGCTTGCTGCCGTGCGCGCGGGCTGCTCCGCTAAAGGAACACACGAATAATAGAAGCTAAAAAAAAAACAATTTAGAAAAAATGAGGCCGTTGCCCTGCAGTGGGACAACGCAGGCTTATAATAATAATAACCCCACCGCCGTATCTCTACGTTGAAGTCGTGGTGCGGTCTGTGCGGGTACTCGTAGTCTGCATTACAGAAACAGGTCTAGGATGAAGAGCCATACCAAGAGAAATACATAAACCCGCAGGGCAGCATGTAGCGAGCTGTAGGGCAGGAGCGACCCCAGGCCCTATCTCCCGGGAGAAGATTTTTTCTATATCTCTGGCTTGCCTTTATTGACCGGCGGCAGTGAAGTCTGACGAGGAACACAGCTGTCACCTAATTCTTGCCTTTATTGGGCGGTTTGAGTGGGATTCGCAAGAGCAAACGTGCTCGGAGGAAGGAAGTATTCCACTAAGATGTTGGTAGGGATTTTGACCGACTTCCGAGCTCCAGGATTGTCCTGATAGCCGTGGAATACCTCTCCACTCCTCAAGCACCACCGCCGGATATTGTTAAATGTTCTAACAACCCCCGGCCACTTTATTCGTATACATTATATTTCATTGGTCAGGCCATAGTCCTTCCATAATTCTTAATAACCAAACCCATAGCCCAATATGTTTTGTCTCCACGTTTTGCAATAGTCCTACACCAACTGGGGTACACTTGCATAGTGGGTACGAGGATATCGTTGAGCGACGCCTCTTTCATTTAAATTGGCCCCTCGTACCTCCAAAGGACCCATAGTTTTAGTTAAGAAAAAAGTTTTTAAAGGAATATTAATAAACCTGCTCCACAAATCAGGAAGCACCGCGGAACTCGAAAATTATAAGCCAATCACGTGCCATCACATCCATTTTGAGAGCTGAAATTATAAGCGAGCGGTACTAAGGTGCTGTTCCTCATTGATATGGCGATTAGCCAACAGGTTCGTCGTTCCCGAGAGGGTGTGTCGACGTGTTGAATAGATTATAATAAGGCCTATGACTCGGTGCCACACATATGGCTCACGAGGGTGCTAATGTTGTATAATGTAGATGCAACTCTGCGTATCTTCCTGATGTTGTGTATAGGGCAATGGAAGATGGTCCTTCGCTATCCAGGACATCAAAATATCCAGAAGAATAGCGAGCCGATAAAGATCAAGGAAAATGTTTTTGCTCAACAAGATTCAAAAAAAGAAAAAAAGAAGTGCTCCTTGTTCCTATTTGATAATATTTCCACTAAACAAATATCAACTTTATTTGGCAATTATGTTGATTCCAGAATGATAGCGGAAACTTAACTTTATATGTAAAATTACTTCTTCCAAATCCACATATTCTTTTACTAGTTAGGAAACTAAACTTCGAACAGGATAGTTGCACCTAAAGATGGACGGACTGACATGAGTACTTTTCTACTCGCTACCAAAGATTTAAATCGTTAGATGTTACTGTCAAAGAGAATTAAACCACTTGAGAGCTGATAGACCGATTTCGTCTACGGGCACGACTCACCACTGCGGGCCGGGAGACGAAGAAAATACAGCGGTTGTGATTGGCTGATGCAACAATGTCAGGACGAATGTTCCAAACATAGTGATGCACAAGTCAGTTTTGCAACTATATTTTCGATATCGATAAAATCGACGGGTATTAATCCTGCATTTTTTTTTACTAAAAACGAAAAATATGAAACTGTTGTTGAACTAAATAAACGGCGTCGGTTCTTTAAAGTTTCAAAGCAATCAGTTGTGAAATGCCTTGAACAAACAACGCTATATTTTTTTGAAAACCAATTTTCCCTGTGAAATGCCTAAATCCACTTTTCTTTCAGTTTCGGAATATTTGGAAATCTAAAATGTAAACATTAAGTAATATTACTTTTTTACCATTAGGAAATATCGATAATTTGAATTGTCATTAGCGATTCGTTTTGAAGTTGTCACAACACTGTAGCATTCGTACAGATAGAAAGGGACAGATGTATTGACAATACCCTAGTGAAAGAAAGGGACTTTTCAAAAAGACATCAACGCGTTATACATTTTTGTGCAATTTTACGTAACCAACCAGTTTAGCTTGAGCCCTGCAATTATTCCTATTATTATTAAATTATAAATATATTTTACTAACCGATGAAAAGTTATGCCATCTTTTTTATAGCTGGATGTTCTGGATGATTTCCCACACCATTTAATTGAACAGGAACCCATAATTGTTTGTATTTATGCAGAAAATGTTTTGAAAGGTATCAAAATAATCGCGTGTGCAGAGATCCAATAACTGGTCAAAACTAAAATAGCCACTCATTTTTTCATTTAATATAAGTGCAATTTCATATATGTGTCGTGAGCCTGAGTCGCCCGTATGAGCAGTCAAGAGGATATATTATACATTGGTTACTGTACTTATACTTCATTTGAAATAAGATTAGACATTTAAATAAACTTGTTTACAGTCCGTTCAACCGATTTTGACTTCTATTCCGTAGGCATAAGGATGGCATTAAAAGCAAAAACGTGGTTACAATACCAACTGTTTATTACAGCTGCCATTTGTCATGCCTCCAACGCAATAGAAGTCAAAATCGGTTAAACGGACTGTAAAAAAGGTTTATTTAAATGTCTAATCTTATTTCAAATGGAGTACAGGTCACACGAAAAAGTGTCCATACAGAAAAGCGCGAGCTCACACATCTCCCACGGAACGATAGATACAATTTTCAGTATGAGTGAGCGAGACAGTACTATTCAAATGTCGCTGTCGACAAAACAGACAGGTGAGCATCTTTTGACGCGGTCGGGCGAATCTAATGATTTAGATTAGTAGTTGCCAAAGTATGGGTCGCGAGCGAATATTGGGTGGGCGCTGAAAAATACGACGACAAATCGACCAACCAGGCTTTTTTATGTGTGTTTCACATAAAAAAAAAGCCTGCCGGCTATAGCCGCACGTAAAACCGATTGCTGGCGGGGCGACGCATGCCGCGTGGCGATTCGTCGCTACTAAACAGTCTATATTATGTAGTAGTGTGTAAATAATTTCGATGTTTCACATCTGCCACCGTGACGGCTTAATTTATTTTTTTTTGTAGTTTGGCATTGCTTAAGAAGTCGTAACTACTTAACTGGACTATCCCGTGGCTAGCTTAAAGCTTCCAGCCAGGGGCGAATTTCTTGTATTACTAAGCGACTGCACGCTAAGGTCACCCCCTGGGGTACGAACCTCGGCTTAGGACGTGGCTGTGGGGAGGACAGCAAGATGGGACAGGCTGGACCAGATCTGGAGACCAACCGGGCTAACAGGCCTTCATTCATATAGTTATGCCCTTTTCCTTCATGAAAGCCAAGAGGTGAGTCCCGAGTTTAGGACTTTTTGATAAGTGAGTCGCGGTGTAGTCAACTTTTGGAAACACTGATTTAGATCATTGCTCGCTACACTTACCTAATAAAGTAGTTGTTGGACGTGGCTGGGGGGAGTACAGCAAGATGGGACAGGCTGGATCAGTTGTGGTGACCAACCGGGCCAACAGTCCGTCAACCATATAGTTATGCCCTTTTTCCTTCATGAAAACCAAGAGTTGAGTCCCGAATTTGAAACTTTTTGCTAGGTGAGTCGCAGTCCAGTCAACTTTGGGAACCACTGATTTAGATAATTGCTCGCTACTTACCTAACAAAGTAGTTGTTATTAGCATAGGTCCAAGGCTCGCGCTGTATGATAGGGTCGACGCACACCGAGCTGAGTTCCTGCGAACTGTTGCTGTCACTCTCGCTGCGGAACACGCCGTAACGTGCCGCTAACAAGCCTAGGTTCAGGTAGCTGTAACAAACAACATAAACCTTTACCGCCTTATAACAAAACTAGATTTATATTTTGACATGGCTTAAATCATCATTTCAGCCGAAAAATGACCACTGCTGGACATAGGCCTCCCCCAAAGGGGGGGTTTGCCATAATCGCCACGCTTGGCAGGCGGGTTGGCGATCGCAGTATGGTGTTAAAATGCATAGAGAACGCTGCTGCCCATTCTCTAGTAAGTCCCTTAGTCGCCCTTTACGTCACCCACGGGAAGACATGGGATGGTGCTATTCTTTACGTCCGGCACCAAACGGATTTCACTTTAAATTGCGTTTTGTAATAAGAAAGTCAACGGTTATGGCAACCCCCCCCCCACCCCTTTTGGGGGAGGCCTATGTTTGCAGTGGACGTCTTTCGCCTGGAATGATGATGATGAATAAGACTGTAACCCCCTTATTACAAAACAAGGTTTATCTTCAGACCCAGGTTTAAAACATGGAGCGATTATTGAATTTCGAACTTTATTCCGACTATGGTAAAGTTCCTAAACACAAAACTGACAACTTAGTACCGAACTAAGTTTTCAGTTTTGTATAAAGAACGGTATTTCAATCACAGTTAAGTACGTTCTTATTACAAAAACTGGTTGCATGGTTTTTAAAGTGACGCAGTGCAGGGCATTTTTGGTGTAAACATTTGTGGAATCGTCACAGGAATTTTATTGAGAAAACAAGATCGCGTGAGTTAAGATTTTGTCCTCGTGCCAAAAGATTCTTGTACTGCTGTTAATTAAATGATGAATGATTTTATTTCTGTAAGTAGGTTTGTACGAACACTTTTACACGTCAATCATATTTTAAAAACTAGATGAGGTAGCCGTTTCCTTTCTGGCTACTCTGAGAAGAAAGGCTGAAACCAACTGAGAGATCACAGTCTTGTCAGACTTTTCCCCGTACGCCGTGTCCCCGTCCTACGGGGACAGCGGTACTTCAAGTAAATATTTAACAAAACTTCCCGTTGTCCCCGTGGTTTGGTTTTACATTCAAAAATATTTTTATGGCACTCGCCGGCCGCTGCCGCCGGTCACAGTTCTAACCTAACCTAGCTATTTCGATTTAAAAAAGGTTTACTTCGTACGATAAGGGGACAACGGGAAATAAATTTAATCACGTCCCGCTGTCCCCGTGACGGGGATATGGCAAACCCACAACGGGAATACACTGACAAAACGAGTAGTGTTAATGATTTGAAAAAAATATATGTTAAATTAGAGCATTTTCTCAATAACTTCATATGGAAATACTTTAGATTATGTTTACATTACATAGTGAAATTAATTTGTAAAGTTATGTCTAACGCGGATAAAAAACTGAGAATGGCGCAAAATCTACCAAGCGTATTTTTCTGAAACCTTCACCAATTTAAAGATAATTTAATTATTGATCTTTTAGTATACTCGTTTTATTAAAATACTTTTGTTGTGTGTATAATAAATTAATAATGCGTCAAATTGGGGACAGCGCTCCTTGATGGGCGAGTCCTATTACTGGCTGAACGTACGACGCTTGCGTGAGCTCTGTACAGAACTCGCAAGCTAACCACTCAAGGTCACTGGCATATATCTGCGTCTTAAGGTTTTCCGAGTTAATTTTTGAACACCTTATATAACATAATATTTGGCAGATAATTTCATACAATAACCTCACCTGTGCGTATACAGCGTGACGTTGTTACCAGCCGGCACCAAGTATTGGTCGGCGGCAGGGTACGCTCGCTTGTCGCTGTCACTCAGCCGGTACGTGATCTGCGTGGAGCCCCCGCCCAGGTCTAATGCTGCCATCGTGTCGCTCTCTATTAGGCCTGGAATAGGGTGGAGATTTGAGAGATTATTGTGGAAGGTAAGATTTATGGCATGTCACAAAATGTATTAAAATGCGTAGGTATACATGTCCCAGAATTAACGCACGACCTCTTAAGAGGTCATTGTACTCATCATTATGAACAACTTTTACTATGGGACCAAACCTGAAAGCGCGAAAAAAAAACAGCTATTCCCTACATTTATGTTTGAACTAGCTTTTGCCCGCGGCTTCGCTCGTGTTAATTTAGAATTTGATAATCATTTCGGGTTGTACTCTGTTTTTTGAAATTTAAAGTGCTTTGATTCGAAAGACACGTGGCGCCATCTATTATCTTATGAACGTTATTGCTGTTTTCCTCAGAAACAGTACTTTTTGACGTGACAACGTCTTATAATTCGATTGAGCCGGCTGCACGCACGAAAAAACAAGACTCATACGGCGTTACCTCGCTCTGAGGCGTTCCATGTAAGGCTTAAAGTGCAAGCGAGAGCGCGGAACGAGCGACAAAGAGGCACAATCGGCCTTCGCGTTCGGCAGCGTTCGACATCCGTCTCTCTCCTACTTGAGTGAGCGATGCGTCTGCGTGGACAGCTGCTATACTATAGTACATTTACATGTTTTGGTCGAGTATCAAGTGCAGTGAAAAGTGAATGTGGTGTCAATTGTTTATAGCAACGATAATTGCAGCGATAAAGGTAATGATTCTTTCGATATTAATTATATGTTCAGTGTTAAATTGTCGAATATTCGTGCTTTCATCATTAAAATAAATAGCATCGGTCCCCTAGTGCAGCGATTGTAGGTTATGCTATAATTGACAAAATTAAAACAATAAGTTAACAGAACTATTTCACGATGAGTAAAAAATCGATGGCTTTACTATTTAGTTTTCTTTACTAGTTAGTTTAATACTAGTAGCTATGATTTAAATAAATTAAAACATAAATATTAAATCTTCCACATAACACAACAACGTGTCTGAAATGACAGGTTGGTCCAGCCAGCCGTCAAAGGGAACATTTTCTCCTATATCAAACACATTGAGGCGGGCTTTTTAAAAACTAGATTTACGAAAATATTAATGTTTCCAAATTTTAAATTTTAAATGTAAGATTTATAAACAATAATTTAATCATTGTTTATTCTTATAATGAATTATTTGAAATTATTACTTTTTTATAACAAATTACAATTCAATTTGCAAAAATATTTAAGTAACTATTGAAAAAAATTTATTATATTATTAAAATAATAAAATCAAAATTTAAATATTAACAGTTGAGTAGAAATTTAAACAATAAATTTTATTCAAGTATTTTTTTTTTTACATTTCATCAGTATTTTCTTAAGACGTTGTCACATTCAACTATCGTCAGTAAATCGACTTTACAGACAACCGATTTTTTTTTGGGATAAAATGTGTACCCTATGTCCGTTTCTGAACACCTGACAACGTATATGCAAAATATCAGGATGATCTGTTCAGTGTTTTAGGCGTGAAAAGGTAACAAACAAACAAACAAACTTACTTTCGCATTTATAATATTAGTTAGGATTAGGATAACTCGTCATAATGTAGGGAATAGCTGATTTTTGTTTCGCGATTTCAGGTTTGGTTCCATAGTAAAAGTTGTTCATAATGATGAGTACAATGACCCCTTAACAGGTTGTGCGTTAATTCTGGGACATGTTGTTTATGCCGCAGCCGAATTGTATCATACCCCGTATTACAAAACGTGTAGCCGAAATACATAAAGGCGGTTTTTTACTATTACGGCTGATTGACGTTCAGCCAAAATGTCGTAATGATACGTTCGCCGAAACGGCGGCCAACTTTTAGCCCTATCGCCGCTAGTGACAAATGCCCGACAAAAAGGGTTAGGTTAGGTTAGGAATGTGACCAACCGCGCGTGAGCCGAGCGAGCGTAGCGAGCGGTGCCGCGGCAGCGACCGGCGAGCGCTACATCCAAGGTGGTCGCAGAAATGGTATTTGGAACTAAAAACTACAAAGCGACGCACCAAATTGTATTATGGAGGAGCGTTGATCAGACGCATTGTAGGACGCGATCCGCTATCACAACACAATGCAGCGTACGTTTATTTAGCCGCAATACATTTTGGATGAACGTCAATCACCCGTAATAGAAAAAAGCGCCTTTGAGACGTTTTGTAATACGCCGTATTATACAACTCGGCTGACATGTAGGTACAGAGCGTATTTTTGATAGGAGGGGAACTTGGTAACTATGAGAAAAAGGTCAGTACGGGGAAAAGTCGTCAAAAGTCGTCGTTTCATGCTGGATTATCTTATAAGAACTTGCTGTAGTTTTGAAATTTGTATATATCCTAACGTTAGTTCGGGTTTGTTTTTTTGTTTTGCAAAAATAGTATTTCTTCTTTTTGTCTCTGGACTTCTATCCCTCGTCAAAGAACGATTCTCATGTTATTGTTTTTCTTTAAAAAGCTACTAGTATTGTGTTGTGACAACTTACTGTGCAGAAGATTGATGGTGTACCAGATGAAGATGCCTTCATCAGAGCCGTCCATGATCTTCACTCCGTCGACGGCCACGTCATAGCCTAATCTGGAAACAAACACAAAAGAGTGTTTTATAATACCAGCCGATGATTGTCCCAGTACAGGGCGAAAAGGTCTCTTCACATACAGGGAAGGCATGAGCCAAAGCTCGTACCTTCACCACCGATTAACAGATAAATCACTCCATACAAAATGTTCAATACCTACTGCTATAGTAGCCTACACCTTAGAGTCCTTGTCAATATATCTATGAAAACATCATGTACCAGTGGCGAAAGTACCGTATAACACGATTCCTACCGGCTTCCCTTCGGAAATTCGGAACACAACCACTCTATCGTTATTTAAAAATGGCACACAGTCAGTAGTGTTTAATAATGACAAATAATATAATAATCACATTGTAGGTATTTAATACACCATACAATTAAAACATTACACATTACGTTATTACATTACGTTTAAAAAAAAAGAAAGATTACAAAACGCCTACATTCTATTTTTTGTCTTTATATCCCAACAACAAAACATTTTGCTCTAAAATCGACGTCATGGCTAGTTTTTTTTTTCATAGAAAATATTTTTTTTGCTCCGGCTTAATTCTCTCATAAAATCACCCTTCGCCACTGTCATGTACGTAAGAAAAAAATTCCATCTTTTTAGTACAAGAGGCGAAAAACATAATTATAGTACTAGAAGTAGGGATCTATTAGCTAAACCAGGTTTCAGACTGGCAAAAGTAGACTCATCTTTCATGGGGTACTGTTTAAAATGTTATAATAAAATCCCTCCCCTCATACTTCAACTTAATGAGACGAAATTCAAATCTTGTATAAAACGCACACTATGCAAGCAGGCATATTATAGGTTGGGGGATTACATCGCTGATAGAAATGCTTGGCTCAATGCTGGTCCAGCTCCACAACCACAACTAATTTATTAACATTTGAAAATACTGTTGGAGCTAATGAAGATTGGAAGACTATATTTTCATTGTATAAACTCGAATCTCTTTTGTGTGAGTTCTATGTACAACAGAGCTACCATTTACCTGGTAATTATGTCTTTCATTGACTTGAATGTGCCCTGGCGGCTAAGAGTATGTCATGCTCACTGTAATGTCTCGCCGATGGTGGCGGGTGTGTTGGATCATTTAGCTCCCTTCAAAATGGTGGAGCTGAATGGTACTGATCCATGCGTCATGTTTGTGAACGGGCGCTGTCAGTTGGGACTGGTCATCTCTTAGCTGCCGCGGCTTATTTTTAATTATTTTAGTTTTTTTTGTTTTTTAGGGTTCCGTAGTAAACAAGGAACCCTTATAGTTTCGCCATGTCCGTCTGTCTGTCTGTCTGTCTGTCTGTCCGTCCGTCCGCCAGCTTAGCTCAGAGACGCTTAGTCCTAGAAAGCTGTAATTTGGCATGGGTATACATATTAATCACGCCAAAAAATGGTAAAATAAAATTATGAAAAACATTTTTTTTAGGGTACCTCCCTTACACGTGAAATGGGGATGATATTTTTTTTTCTCGTCTATTCCATGGTGTGGGGTATTGTTGGATAGGCCGTTCAAAAATATTGTGGGTTTGGGAAAACCATTTTTCAATTAAGGGATCCGTTTGGGTAATATTAAGCTTTAAAGTGCTAGTTTTTGTTAGAGTCAAGTGTGCCCCCCCCCCCTGCCAGCTAAATGGTTGGTTTTGGATATGTGAAAAAATTCATGGCAATAGTATATATAACGAAATTAAAAGGAAAACTATCACAGCTAAGTAGGCTTCACAAGTTAACGAGTAATAGTCGACCAACTTAAATTTGCAGTTGGAGAATTGACCGTAACGTATATCGATGTATGGGAGAGCATGTTTTTCAACTACAATGTTAAGTTTGTTTTTGGGATAAATTCATCCCAACCACGGAACCCTTCATTGTGCGTGGTCCGACATGCACTTGACCGGTTTTTTTTTTTGTTTTGAATATTTTCATCATGTAACCAATACTTTGTATCTTTATTTTAATTTAAAAGAGTGTCCGTGGTGTTTCTTGCCCGTTCTTCTCCATAGGAACCTACTATTTGGAATGGGCAACTAGCATAACCCGCCTAACCCGCCCCCCGCCTGGGCCTAGCCTGGGCTATAATTTATAATAATAATGAATTGCTTGAATTTTATTGTTAGCCCTCTTCCTCTCTCCTAAATATTGCTGTGCCCGACATCCATATTGATCTTTTACTTTTTTATACCATCTATTAATACTATGGAATGCAATAAATAATTAAGAATTGAATTGAGCTTCATATTTGTAAGTGACCGACTTCTTGACAATTCAAAAGAGCCTGTAAATGGTTTAATTGAAATAAATGCTTTCCCCCTTATTACAAAACAAGGTTTATCTCCAAACCCAGGTTTAAAACATGGAGCCATTATTGAATTTAGAACTTTATTCCGACTATGGTAAAGTTCCTAAACACAAAACTGACAACTTCGTACCGAACTACGTTTTCAGTTTTGTAAAAAGAACGGTATTTCAATCACTGTTACGTTCTTATTACAAAAACTGGCTCCATGGTTTAAGCCATGTCAAAAATAAATCTGGTTTTGTAATAAGGCGGTTTGAGTTTGAGTTTGCCTACACCTTCGAGTTGCTAGGCCCTGCGAACGAAAATGTACCTAACTTTTCGTTTGTATTTTATTTCTCTCTAATTTAAGTATTTTTAATTTCACCCTTTTTTTTATTTGTTAAAATAATTAAAAATCATTCATTCAAATGAGGCTGCGAATCAGCATTTTTCTCAGCAATTTATGTTCATCGTTACTTTCGTGAACTGTGGACCGATTTTGAAAATATTTTTTTCATTTCGTAGCGGAAGCTTCTGCGGTGGTCCCATATATTTTTTTTAACTCTGCTTTAGTAGTTTTTGAGTTGGCTTGTTTGGGTTGGCTTGCCTTTGATACTTATTTAATGCACTTTGGGAATCTTGATGATGTTATAATCAGTGATCGGATATTCGGATGCATATTTACCTAAAGTACGTTTTTTTCCCGACAAAGGATACAAAGTATGGAAACGGCTTCCTAAAATATATTTTTAATCCGGGATCCCGGGGTTTCATTAATAACAGTGTGTAGGTATACAATTTTGTATTCCTAAGTACAACAAATATTTCTTATCTATTTAGAACTAGGCAAGAACTTTGTGGAAAATATAACACATTTAAAAAACACTATTAATATTTCTTCAAAACCTTTTATTCTAAAATGAAATATATTTATTCGGGGATACACGGTACAAAAGAGTAGTTCTTAAAAACTTGTCAGTCCTGGAAACCGACACTTTTTCCCGTACCGAAGCGCACTCCATACTAGTCAACTCTCAAACTTTAGGTGAATATGCATCCGAATATCCGATCTCTAGTTATAATACAGGAAGTATTAGTATTAGTCACTGTTGTTTACATAGCAAGTAGTGTATACGAATTGGTGTGGGGTAGGTACCATAACTAAAAAATGAAAATTGAAAACGTTTTTACAAAAAAAAAAATACAACAGACTTCCAAAAAAAAACTACAAAGTGAAAAATAACTTGTCGGTGGCCAAAAAACTAAAATACAGATTCAAAGACAAGTATTTTTTTTATTTTTTTGTGTTTCTTGCATACGGTACTGTGCCAAATAAGCATTTTTCTTTGTCTCCTAATTTACTTACTTGTTGATTGCATGGGCGACGTGTTTTATAAGCTGTTGCGCTTTGTCTGCGGGCAGCAGCCGAAGGCCGGCTGTAGCGCGAACGATCAGAGGCGTCGCCTTTCGTTTGTTCGGCGGCGTTAAGAACTCCGCTTTCTTTATCAGCTGCACTATTGTGTCCGCGCCCTGTAAGTGTTAATGTCGTTAACATAATATTGGCGAGAATGTTAAGATCATCATCATCATAATCAGCCCATAATGTCCCCACTGCTGAACCACAGGCTCCTCTCTCCAAGAGGGATTGGGCTGTAATCTACCACGCGGGCCCAGTGCGGGTTGGTAGATGGGCGGATTTTTTTAAAAGTGTACTTTAAGTTTTCATGATGTCCCATAAGTTTCGATTTATTTTTTTACTTACGTCATTACAAAACACTAATATTTTTTAACGTCACTTGATAGAGCATATGTTTGGTAGCATAGCTGTGATTTTTTTTTCATTGTTTGTTGGTTAATTGATAATTTTTCAGTGCAATAAAATTACTAATCAGCAGGTTTTTGCCATGCCCCCTCGTCTCGCAGTAACATAAAAAGTAGCATAACAGTTTAGTTATCAGAACGTAGATTGCTGTAATAACAGTATTATACGGCCATAATAATATATTTATGAAAAATCTAAACAAAAATTAATTACAATAACAAATAGATTTTAAATTAGTTTTTAAATCAAAGTCTGAGATTTCGACTGGGTGGAACTTTCCCCTGAGTAACGCGAGTTTAAGTGGTTTTATGAAAATATTTCTAAATCAGAAATATTTTCCTTCGTTGGCAAAATTACAAAGCCCAATTCAATTGGCTCGAAAGTAGAAGAAAAGTTCCAATTGGCTGCCGCCATCTTGACAACAAATTACCAGTATCGTTCACAACCGCTACATTGAGGATGCGTGCAGCGTGTGCACAATTTTATCCAGTATCCAGTGACTAACCACACTTTTTAGGGTAAGTATACAATCTTTTACATGTTTCATACTTAATTTACGAACAGTAAGTTATTAGTTTTTTAAATTGTTGCATTATTTCGTTGATATAACTACAAGTCATGGAAATATTAATGCAAACATATTTTTACGTTACATTCCACTGACTAATTCTGTCAAACAAAAAGATATACTTTTTAAAAAATCCGTCCGGACCACCACTGGGGAATGCCACGTTCAGTCGTGCATGCGTCTAACTAGTCAAAGCTGCCAGGCCAATGTAGAATAAAATTTGATTAGCTTACCTTTTCAGGGTCATCGGCATAAGATGACAAGCCCGGCTTGGATTGTTCAAAATATTCATCTACTAAGTCCAAGTTGCCCTGGCCGAATACTGAAACAACGTTGTACACTAAACATTAATGTCACATTTAGGTGTAATTAACAAACATACATACAATTTACACCTTTTTCCCACGGGGATAGGCAGAACCAATAGAACGTCACCTACTATGATTCCTAAATATTTTTAATATGTTACCTGCTATGATTCCTAAATACTTCTAATATGTTACCTGCTACTCAAATTCAAATCTTTATTGTATATCTCATGTGTGTACACACGGCTACACATCAAGCTATACATATCCAGTTTAAACCGATCTCGCATTGTATAGGATTTCCGTACAATGAGAGGTCAGGTTATACCGGAAATGTATAGCTTGATGTGTAGCCGTGTGTGATCTTAAAAATAATTATGAACTTCACATGTCATGGACCCTGTCGGGCACGACAATTTTACACAATATGAAAAGTAGCATGCTTTAAAATCATTAAGAAAATATAAATAAAATTAAATAAATTTGTAAGTAAGTCATAATTAAAAAATCGGTTATCACTTGAAACTTAATCAATTTAAATAATGATTATAATTATAATAACTATGATTCCTAAATACTTCTAATATGTTACCTGCTATGATTCGTGCATACTCATTATATTCAAGATGGTACATCGTATTATTACTTGAATGGCTAGGTAAATGATGATTAATAATAATGATGATGTCATTATTATTAATCATCATTTACCTAGCCTTCCTAACCATGCTAGAGACGGCTTCCAGTCTAACTGGATGCAGCTGAATACCTATACCTATAAATATACAGCGTGTCCCAGAAATCGACGTCAAGCCGGAAACGGGAGATAGGTCAGTCGTGACAGTTATCAGAAACCTTGACCATGTACTTTTCAAATTTTAAGTATCAAACAATGTATCGGAAAAACTGACTCCCTGTGATGATCTTGCAAGTCCTGTGACTACAAATATTAACTTTTATTTAAAAAAAAATCTGTAATGTAACAATGAATAACCCTTTTGTAAATCCATAGAAAAAAAAAACAAATAAATATAATAATGTAGTCACAGGACTTAAAAGATCATCACAGGGTGTCAGTTTTTCCGATACATTGTGTGAATACTTATAATTTGAAAAGTACACGTTGTACGGTGTACGAACATGGTTTTAAAATATGTATTTTGATGCAATACGTTAATTATTAGACTCACGTAATTGCACTTTGATCGCGACCTACATTTGGGAGCGCATCGACATACGGCGGAGCCTTTTTTTTTTTTTTTTTGTTTTCGGGGGGAAACCTTCAAAAGGCACCTGGACTTTAGGGAAAAAGACCAGGGAGTGTGGGATTCTTACCTCACTAAAACCACCCCGGTGATCACCATCAGCACATGAAGGGGATCCCGTCACCTCTTAATAGACCAATCCGGAACCCCCTTAGTGCAACACCTGTTAGGGCACGTCTCTGGGGAGACTATAAAGAGTCTCCCCTGATCCTCGGTATGCACGGCGGCACATGATCACAGTGCCACCGTATTCCCTGAAATCGCTCGGTGAGCAATCAGTGTCCCCACACTGATCGCCCGCGATTCCAAAGTCCCGCCTGTATTAAATGATGCAGGTGAGGTTTCGGCGTGTTAGGCGTCGAGGCGGTTGCCTCCTCGACGCCTTCTTCTTCGAGCGGGATCGGCTCTTTCACGATCCCGCTCATACGGCGGAGCCTAGATGATGCATTTTTGTACATTATTTAATTAGTGTTCAATTAGACGTGGTTTGAGTCAACTTGCAGTTTTATTTAGATTCATACCCGTTGAGCATTCATTGACATACTTTACTGTTTGGTTAACACACCGAACACACGACAAAGATTTTTTTATATATTTTTCTGATAAAGCTCAGGACTTGGCCTATCACCCGTTTCCGGCTTGACGTTGATTTCTGGGACACCCTGTATACCTCCAGAACCCAGTTACTGGGTAACACGATACCCGTAGCATTACCTAAATATGAAATAAAAAACATGTAAAGTTCTTGCAAACGCTTGTTAATATGAATTGTTATTTTGAATTTTTTGGAAAACTATGTAGGTGAAAACCCAATTTTCATACTGACTTAGCATACATTGTAGTTCACACTTCTTCCACTAGATGGCAGGACAGTAGCCGAAATAAAAATAATAAAATATGGGCAAACTATTTATATGATAACGATAAATGATTTTATTTCTGTAAGTAGGTTTGTACAAACACTTTTACACGTCAATCATATTTTTTAAACTACATGAGATCGGCGTTTCCAATCTGAGACGAAAGACCGGAAAAAACTCAGAGGTCACAGTATCTTTTAAAATCCAGACATAATCTTGGTCAAATCATTTGAGTACCACGTAGTTTGGTGTCTGAAATGGTATTTTGAGGCACGCATTTGTCAGTTATAGTGCAGCTCACCTCAAAACTTAAGGAGCTCAACGATTCGACGAACAATACCAAAGAAAGGACATTTGGGTAGACCGCATAAAGTACTCAAACTGCCAGACCATCATTAAAACTAAGAACAGAGAAGAAGGTAGCCATTTTTGCATAATTGCATAATTATTTACTACCCTACCTACTTATAACCAAGGACCATTTTAGTTACCCATTGAAAGGGTTTTCGATAGGGTTTTTCTAAGCGGTTAAACAAAAACCCATACGATATAGGTAACCCTTATGAACGGCTTAAATTAAATTTTGGTAACACATTAAAAGGGTTTTCGATAAAAACCCATACGGTGTGGGTAACCTTTTTGAAAGGCTTAATTTAAGGCATTCAAAATTACCCACACCGTATGGGTTTTTGATTAACTGCTTAGAAAAATCCTATCGAAACCCCTTTCCACTGAAAGGGTTTTCGATAGGGTTTTTCTAAAATGGTCCCTGGGTAGAATAGAGATAGAATTGGTCATGCTACGCGTGCTGGTCGGATATCGAAATAACATAATAATATGATTTTTTCATGCTACTGGGTTTCAAGTAGGTCTGGAACCCATTGAATGGGTTATCATGTAACCCTTTCACTGGGTTTCAAGTATAAAACCCATTCAATGGGTTATCATGTAACTCTTTCAATGGGTTTCTAGCATAAACCCCTTTCAATGGGTTACATCATGATAAAGGTAACCCATTGAATGGGTTAGCTTGGGGGTGGCTTCGAAAGGCTTAACCCTTAACCGGGGTTGTACGGTCCCTGCTTATAACACAAATTAATACAGTATCTTTATCACAATCTGAAGTATTTTAAAAACAGTTCCAATTCAATAATGTTACACAAAACAATGTTTAATAAACACGAACCTTTCGGCAGCTCATCGGCGACGATCATGCATGACTCATGGCAATTGTTTTAAATTATTACTATTTTCTGGTCACTGAAAGTGCAGTCGAGGACATGACGACTTATTTTGAACAAGCAGTGCGACACACACTTTCATCCCCTATTTAAACCGTTTAGGGGATGCATTTCCAAAAATCCGTTCTTAGTGCTCACCTTCCGATATACAGGGTCAATTCTAAACGGTTGCTATTTTAAGTTAGTATAGTTTCTAAATTAGGTTGGTCTTGCAATATTTTTTTAATGTTTTTAGGGTTCCGTACCCAAAGGGTAAAACGAGAACCCTATTACTAAGGCTCCGCCGCCTGTCTTTCTCTCTGTCTGTTTGTCCGTCTGTCACCAGGCGGCTGTATCTCATGAACCGTGATAGTAAGACAGTTGAAATTTTCACAGATGATGTATTTCTGTTGCAGCTATAATAACAAATACTAAAAAACGGAATAACATAAATATTTAAGGGAGCTCCCATACAACAAACGTGATTTTTAGGGTTCCGTACCCAAAGGGTAAAACGGGAACCCTATTACTAAGGCTCCGCCGTCTGTCTGTCTGTCCGTCTGTCACCAGGCTGTATCTCATGATCCGTGATAGCTAAACAGTAGAAATTTTCACAGATGGTGTATTTCTGTTGCCGCTATAACAACAAATACTACAAAACAGAATAACCTAAATATTTAAGGGGGCTCCCATACAACAAACGTGATTTTTTTGCTCGTTTTTCGTCTATTGATAACGGCAACAGGTACACGCTTGAAATATTCACAGAACATTTAGTTATATATATTCACTATATAAAATTCTCGTGTCACAATGTTAGTTACCATACTCCTCCGAAACGGCTTGACCGATTTTTATGAAATTTTATATGTATATTCAGTAGGTCTGAGAATCGGCTACTATCTATTTTTTATATCCTTAAGTGTTAAGGGTGGCTTTCCCACGGGATCGAGACTTACGCGGGTGCAACCGCGGGGCGCAGCTAGTATTCACTATAAAAATAAATAATTAAATTAAAATAAAACAAATATTTAAGGGGGGCTCCCATACAACAAACTTGATTTTTTTGCCCTTTTTATAGATAATGGTACGGAACCCTTCGTGCGCGAGTCCGACTCGCACTTGGCCGTTTTTTTTGCTCGTTTGTGCTCTATATTGATAACGGCAACAGGTAGACCCTTGAAATATTCACAGAATATTTAGTTATATATTCACTTTAAAAATAAATAATTTAATTAAAATAAAACTAATATTTAAGGGGGGCTCCCATACAACAAACGTAATTTTTTTGACATTTTTATAGATAATGGTACGGAACCCTTCGTGCGCGAGTCCGACTCGCAATTGGCCGGTTTTTTTTCTGGGTTCCTTTATCGATACTGAACCTACCCCTAAGCTATGGCACCCAATTTATTTAACATCCTGTATAAGTATCCTCTACAAAAACAAATTGAACAGCGACATTGAATATATTTTTCCTCTCATTCCGACAAAGCGCCATGAAACTCGTTTTATTTAGCAAAATCAAAAGTCATTTAGTCAAGCTAGGCTGAAAATCAGCATTTTCGAACGTCAAAATTACATAAGACAGTCCCCCAAAAGCCCCACCCTTCACCACTTCTTAGTGCTTTAGCTGGGAAGAAGAAGTGGCGCAACAAACTCCCCAGCAGCACAACTGTCTGTTCAGTTAGAAAAACTTCATTCTATACAATAGTATCACTACATAGTATAAAACAAAGTCGCTTTCCGCTTCCTGTCTGTCCCTATGTATGCTTAGATCTTTAAAACTCCGACACGGATTTTGATGCGGCTTTTGTTTATAGATAGAGTGATTCAAGAGGATGGTTTTTATATAATCATCACAATAATATTATATAGGCGAAAGTTTGTGAGTGTGTGTGTTACTTCTTCACGCTCAAACGGCTGGACCAATTTTGATAACATTTTGTATGAAGGTAGCTGACACCCTGGATTAAGACATAGGCTACTTTATATCCAGATATTCCCACGGGATCGAAACTTACGCGGGTGAAACCGCGGGCAGGAGCAGAGGAAGAAATAATTTACATTACGCAACACAAAACATTAAATTATTAGTCTTATGTTAGCTAGCTAGCACACGGCAGTAAACCAGTAGATAGGGCAGTGAGTATAGTTATCGGTTCAACCATGAAAAACACATGTAAATACTTAGTAACATAAGTACAATTTATCCTACTTAGTACTCTCATTGAAGGACTTACATAACATCGTAAAATAGTTTACCGTCGCAAGATAACCGGTAACTGATAAAACTGCGTTTTATGTACAAGTACCAGCAGTCATGGAAATCATGTGTTATTAAAAATATATATATTTCCTGGGTACGGTGATCTAAGACGCTATTAACTTTATTTTAGCGAAAATTATACAGGGTTACGTAAATAATACTGATATTTGATATAGATGACATTCTCATGAAAATAATGTGTATTGAGGTGTATATCCACTCCGGGAATCTAACCCAGAACAGCACGCAAGTTATAATTAGTTGGCCTACGAGGCAGCGGTTATTTTATTCTTATTAATAACTAACTTTTTCCCGCGGCTTCACTCGCGTTAATTTAGAATTTGACAATCATTTCGGGCTGTACTTTGCTTTTTGAAATTTAAATTGCTATTAAATACATCCCATAGCATAATTCAATCATGATTCGAAAGACACGTGGCGCCATCTATTATCAGAAGAGCGTTGTTGTTGTTTTCCTCGGGAACAGTACTTTTTTTCGGTATGAAAGGTACCCTATGTCCGTTTCTATACACCTGACAACGTATATGCGAAATTTCAGGATGATCGGTTTAGTGGTTAAGGCGTGAAAAGGTAACAAACAAACAAACTTACTTTCGCATTTATAATATTAGTTAGGAAGGATTAGGAAGTTAGGATTAAGAGCGTTGACGCTGTACGGCATTTCATACAAACTTTCAAGTCCTTATTTTTCGAAATGACTGAACCGATTTTAATTAAACTTCATACGCATAAACAGGATACAAAGGTCTAAAAAGTTAGTTAAGAACATTTTCAAAAAATGTTACAGACAAATTAGAACGATTTTAAATTTTCCATAGAAACAGAGATTTCCAGATAAATGTTTTTAAATAAGACATTTCTCCATTTTCTACCATGCCTATGCGTATGAAGTTTCATTAAAATCGGTTCAGTCATTTCGAAAAACAAGGGCTTGAAAGTTTGTACGAAATGCCGTACTTCATAAACGCTCTTAAGAAAGATAAAAGATGGCATTCCAATTTTACTGGATTTTTCAGAACCTCATATTTCATTGTAAAGGATGCTGAAATGTTCGCTTTTGTTTTCCCAACGATAGAATTACTATTTCAGGATTAATTTGAATTTGAAAAACTCTATAACAAAACAAATTCGTTAATTTTTTAAGATTCTAACGCAGTCATAACAAGACTAGGAAATAACCTAAATGGGTTTTATTATTACCAGTTTTATCTTATCAGCAATAATGAAACAGATCCTAATCAACAATACTATTAACTTTATCGTTAACTAAATATTTATTGGTCTAACAGCAGAACTATGTTTCGAAGTTAGTGTTTTTGAGCTTATCTTAAATTTATTAACAAAAAAGTATGAATATAGAACAGGTTCTATATAACATTCAATGAAAAAAATAATCATCGAAATCGTTAGTAAGAAAATCTGTCAATTTTCCTTTGCGATCAACTATAAAAGAGCGAAGTCAATTATGTTTGGTAAATCCCAGAAAATCAACTGCCTATTAACAGCCTTTTCTGTATCAAACATTACCATATTCTCCCCCTGCCGGGCAAATGTCTCTCACATAGCCGTCCACTCTTTTCTCTGTGTTGCCATCTCTGGCCAATCTCCCATGAACATCATAGACAAAGCATAAATAAATAAATAAATTAAAATTGGCACTCACCTGTAAAAGGTACTCTAAACTTATAAGCAAGCACTCTGGACCCCGAAGAGCCGGCGTCGATGATGACCGCGTGATGGTACATGCTCTCGTACCCCAAACTCTTGGCGAGCCCATCCAGCCATTGTGACTGGCCCGCAAACAACCCTGCGACATAAAACCTTATGCTGAATTTGAAGAACACAGACACTATCTTTGCCAACATAGTAAGTTTAAAAAAAAAGTTCTGTCAAAGTTTCCCCCGTTTTCTGTCAGCTGTCAAAAATTTTCGCGGGTTTTCAGAGCTGTCAGTTTTTTTTTCTTATTTCGTAAGAATTACACAGTCGTTTGTTACTTGGCCAGCATGATCTTAAACTAAATACGAAATAATGATAAGTATACATTATTATTGGGTCTAGTGTACTATTTATTAGAGAGGGGATAAGTTAAACATAATTAATCACATCATTAAGATTGACCTGTGTTGAACTTTGTAAGTACAATACGATGCTTCTCGTCTAGTAGGTGTTTATACAGAGATTAAACAACTACGAGTACTACGACAATCATCTTTTTTTACTGAAAAATAGATTATTTTACATTACATAACTAATATTTAATTAACATAATCACCCATAGAACTATTTATTCAGTTGATAAGCACCCGTGTACGTGTGGTATAGGTTCTGTTAAACTATAGGCACAAAGTGGTATGGCTATCTAAGGGCCTGTGCACACCACGTTTTTTAAACGCGCCGTTGACGCGCGTTTGTAGCGATACAGACGCGATACGCACGCGAGTCAATCTGTTCTATAGGATGAAAGCGCGCCGTCGAAGCACGTTTTGAAACGCGCGTCAACGGCGCGTTTGCAGCGATACAGACGCGATATGCACGCGAGTCAGTCTGTTCAGTCACAGAATAAGTAATAGTACTACGTAGTTCAGTAGGATAAAAGCGCGCCGTCGACGCACGTTTCTAAAACGCGCGGCAACAGCCCGTTTAAAAAACGTGGTGTGCACAGGCCCTAACAATTATACATCAAAGTAGATGTTAATTTTTGTATACAGCATTAAGTACTAAATAAATACATATAGCGCTACAAGGTTATTTTACCGCGTGGCCATAAACGGAACTAATACCAACAGCGTCAACGTCATTCGAGCACCAAAATATCCTTGTAGCGGTGTAACAAGGTGTCGTTCCTATTTTGAAGGGACCTTGTCTAATTCGACAGCAAATTTCTAACTAGTACCATTATTTCTAATTATTAAGACGCTGCCAACAGCTAAAGCGCGGTAATTGTCAGATTGCATACAAAAGAGAAACGCGATGACAAACCTCGTAAATCAGTAAAATTATAACCTAATTATAATATAATTATTAATTAAAATGATAATAAAAAATAATCCTATTTAGCACGTGTACACAACAATCAAACGTAAAACACTATTTGTATTTAATTAATTTTATTATTTTAATATTATAATTATAACTTGATATTTCCTGTTGGAGAATAGTAGTCTAATAAATATGGTAGGTAGTGACCATTAACTTGCTAATGGCGTTTAAAAATAAAACAAGCCAACACGTAAAATAATAATTGTAAAAAAAAGTCTATAGTTATTATTAAAATTTTGCATTTATAAATAACGACCTAACGCCAATTGACGTCAATTATG
Organism: Tiliacea aurago; assembly: GCA_948098905.1. NCBI lineage: Eukaryota > Metazoa > Arthropoda > Insecta > Lepidoptera > Noctuidae > Tiliacea > Tiliacea aurago. The sequence continues at coordinate 20,588,890 of OX402596.1, forward strand.
TCTCAAGATGTCAATCGTCGTTGTTGTTGTTGTCGTACTTATTAGTATTAAAATTTAGTAATCCTAGTGATTGAAGATTTAACAATCAAGGATTACTTAATTTTAATACTTAAATCAAACTTTTGAATTGCGGTAAGTATTGTAAAGTTAGGTTCATGTCAGATAATCGGTGTTCCTTGTAAGGCGATGAAATACTCCTTTTCCGTTTGAGAAGATACTTAGAAAGTATCTTCTCAAACGACGTCTTTAACTTACTCAAAAAGATAATCCAAATTTAAAAAAAAATAGGTGTGTTTTGGGTTAAATTTTTATTTATTAAATATTAATAAGTTCCGTAATGTTATATTTTTAGTTTGGGCTACAAGTAAGTTCCTGGTCTGGATATTAGTGGATACGAAAATGTTAAAAAAACGCACCCACAAATCAAAATAAGAGAGAAATTACAAGCAACATTAAAAAAAAAAACTCATACACAAGTTTCAATAAAATGGGCCGTTACATACATAATAACTAAAATTACAATTATAATCTACACTTTGACACCCTGCCGCCAGTTGCACGTAAGTCCATTAAATTTAATTCCCCATAAAAAAGTAATGCTGTCTCTCACTAACGGAACGTATCAGAAAGTGACAGCATTACTATTAATAGGGAATTAAATTTAATGAACATACGTGCAACTGGCGGACAGGGTGGCGGGATATCGACGCGCAAACTGTAACCATGAATTTCAACGCAGGGGAAGAACCATTTACTGAATCCATGGTAACATATGGTTGCGCGTTGATGTATGCCACCCAGTATAATATTAAACTGTTTACTTACTCCTAAACAATGATCTACAACAAAATACCTGATAATGAAAAAACTGTACGCACTAACGTGGCCGTTCCATTCACCATTTTTCACATTCGTTTCCCAAAAAACGGTTATGTATCTATCTGCGAAACAAACTCAACTGTTACCGTCATCTATCGGAAACCTTGTTATATTCAACGAGAAAATACATTAAACATAGTTCCTTAAATAATTATAATATTTACTGCATTTGAATTAAAGTTGGTTTTCGCATAGTCTATGGAAATAAAATGCGGCATTGAAACGAAATATCGTCTGTTGACGAAACTCTGCTTCGAAACTTGTTTTAAGGCAATGTGGCTATAATGTTTTTGATGAATATATTTATTGGTGCGTAAACTCGCGAAAGAATCGGTTCATACAGTGTATGTGAGTCCATTTTCCATGTTTCAATAATTATAACAACCAACAACGGAAAAAATAATTTGTTGAAATATTTGGTCTACAGAACCCAATGATATTATATTAAACAGATGTTGTGAGCGCGCAATCGTGAAGACTCGAAAACGTCCTAATTGGGACGTATTTGTTAGTCTGTGATGCCAACATTCGGTGATTGGTGGCCAGAATGTTTGTTTCATTCACGCGCAATTGACAACACAAGCTGTCTCTTTTTCTCTTGTTGTTTTTATCAAGCCATCTCTTTTCTATAATTTTTACTTGTAGTGAAATGTAAAATGAATGAAAAGTGAGTATGTGTGCTGCCGCTGCTGCGCGGAACACTTTTTTCGGTTGTTTTGTGAGTGTATAACATATCTGTTTATTATAATATCATTGACAGAACCAAAGGGTTTGGGGGTGGGTGTCGGTATTTAGTGGAGAGGTACTTGTGGCTAAGTAGACAGAAGAGAGAGAGACAAAGTAGACAGTACTACAGCCGCACGGGTCAATCGATCAGTTTAAGCTACGCTTGCCACGGTTGGTCCGTGGATGGGTGACCATCTTTACATATCAAGACCCCACCTTGCCTCGGAAAGCACGTTAAGCCGTTGGTCCCGGCTGTCATTTGTAGATCTTTGATAGTTGTTACGGGTCGTCAGAATCCCGAAAGTCTGACAACCAGTTTTACCAAGGAGTATCGTATTACCCAGTAACTGGGTTGTGGAGGTCAGATAGGCAGCCGCTCCATGTTAAATACTGGTATTCAGCTTCATCCGGTTAGACTAGAAGCTGACCCGAACATAGTTGGGATAAGCCTGGGCAGATGATGATTTGGTCTACATAACCCATATTACCATAACATTTATATATTTATTTTTGTTTTTTAGCGTAATTTGTCAGCTTTTTATGATCACATTTTTGTTCGTAAGCACAAGTCAGTTGGCGATTATCATATTATCGTTATAACGTTACACACAATTATAACGTAACCGTACCTATATGTAACGGTTGATATTGACTGAAAATTATGTTCTAATGTTTTAACACTTTTCGGCTAGGAGCAACCGTCACAATTAAAAAAAATTTATTTCATGATGCATCCGAACCCGTAAACACAAGTAAGTAATTTATATTGTAAGCAATAGAGGATTTTCTTCACTAACCTACGGTAGGGGCTATTCATAAATTACGTCATTCTATGACACGGGGGGACGAATCATAAGCGTTGTGACGTCACATGTATATCTATTATCTAAAGTATTCAAATTCTTAACTATAGCATGCAATAAATAAAATTAATTCATTAAAGTTCTTAAGTAAAATATTAGCTAGGTACTTAACACAACTAACAATTTACACCAAGTACCAGATTAAAAGCCAAAATAACTTACTATACAAAAAGGACACTTAGGCGTCGAAGTACGCAACTTAACTGTAACGAAAAACTTTAAAATGTTACCAACTCTATCAATATTAATGAAAGGTTTCATTTAAAATTGTGACGTCATTTACGACGGAGGGGGTCAAAAAAGAGGGACTTCAATAAAAGAAGGATACCGTTAAAGACCTATTTTGATGACTGATTCACTAACGTAGTCTACATATTTTGGCGGCTTTAGTTAGTATACCTATCAAGAGTTGCTTTCTTAACTCAATTTTTAATACATTTTTCAAAATTAACTAATAATAGGTAGTACGGTAAGATATCGTTCATTAATCACGTGAGGCTTGAAGGAAGGGGGTTCGATAAATCACAATGGGTGGGGGAGTGAAATAGCACGTGTATTTATTTTTTCGTTGAACGCGCGATTTTGTAAACTGAAAAGCGGCGCGCGACCTTGACTCACCGTTGCCAAGCAACAATGTGCCCGCTCGCCGCGACTATCGCCCGGCTCGCGGGCTTGGCTTGCCAGTCGCCAGCTCGCCACTCGCCACTGACTGTGCTCGCTAGTAAGTATGTGATTTAGCGCCGTATAAATCTGTCGTACCTGGAGATGTGTATACTTAAAGACCTATTTGCAGAGTATCATCATCTGCCTGCCTTTTCCCAACTATGTTGGGGTCGGCTTCCAGTCCAACCAGATACAGAGGCTATTGACAGATAAGAAGGGAAAAAAACCTAGTGTGCTCAGAAATATTTTAATGTGTTGTGGGAATGTGGGTGATGCGAAAGAAAAATATACCACAACAAAATAGAAAAAATTACAAAGTGGGTGAATGATCTTTCAGTGGATTACAGCCGTATTAAGAAATAAATTATTCTAATTTTTTTTAAGATACTTTGTACTTAAAATACATGTGATTTTGGGCAGGGTCGTCTAAAACCTCACCACGAAAATTTGCTATAAAACAACACGTGATTAATGGACGACCCCTAAATAGGCAGAGAAGTTCTTTAGATTTGTTCGGCAGATTAGCAATAGTCAAGAAAGAGTGAGAAGTAAACTGACGCTACACTACTTTAGATGTCTGCAAATGCTTGCTGTTACGACTTTACATGTGTTTACTTATTCCGAATTTGGCACAAAACCATTTTTATCTGCCTCATTAGCATGGAGCTCTTGACATTAAAAATTCAAATGTTCAATGAATACTTTTTATACTAGGTGTTAAATTATTTAACGGATCGTGTTCGAAACAAAATACTGCGCTTCAAAACAAAGATACGTGACGTGGTCACGTGGCTCAAAAGGCTGCCCAACTAAATGGGACTGGGCAGGACATCTCTGCAGCACAAATAGCACAAAACTGGTGGACTGAGAAGGGGTTGAGGCAGGCCACGTAGGGGATCTCAGGAGTAGGCAGTGACCTATCGCTGCCGGCCGTGGTCGAGTCGATGGCCGGCAGTGAAGAGTCCTGGGACGCGGTGGTGTCCTTCTGCGAAACAGTCGTGTCGCAGAAGGAGGCTGCGGAAAGGGAGCGGGAGATCTCGTCTGCTCACCCGGCCCGCAGCAGGCGCACCGGGCGTCGGCGGAGAGCCGATAACGCCCTCTTCCAGCCCCCATAAATGGGTCCAGGGACGGCGGACTTGGGGACGTCCGCCGCCCCCTATCACATTGGACCCGAGGTGGCGGCGCGTAGTGTTCCACGCGCGCCCCTATCAGACGTCGCGGGGGGGGGGTCAGACACCTCACCCCCCCCAGACTTGAGGTGGCCCGCAGAGGCGGGCCGGCACTAGCCGGGGATTGCGGAAGGAATAACAGATCCCAAGATCCTTGGTGCAAGTGTGGGAGGGGAACACTGGGGCAAAAAGGCCACGTAGGAGATGGCGGGATGAACTGGACAGATTCATCCAAAACTGAAAGCGCGGGCTGACGAACGATGGAAGGAGTGGGGGGAGGCCTTTACACGGGAGTGGGACAGCGCAGGCTATCAATTTCTTGATATATTTATTCATAACTAGCTGACCCGACTGAGACGTTGTCCTGTCCTGTCAATAGTTTATTAAAAAAACCCATAGAAAAATGTCCAGAATTCCCGAATTTGAAAATTTTCCAGGTGACTTATCCAATTTTTATTTGCGTATAAACCTAATTTGGACTATTACCAACATTTTCATCATATAATTTGTGGAAGCTTGTAAATGGCAATTTTAAGCGCTATTTGTACATAACTGACCATTACAGATATGAGACTGTAAGTACGAGGGCGGCACTGAAAATTTTGGGAATCAAGGAAGTGACACAACATTACTATTTAAAAATGTATTTATTGCTTTTCGAAGTATTCTCCGCGAAATTTGACACATTTTTCCATACGATGGAACCAATCATTGAAGCAACCATTCCATTCGGAAGTTGGGGTCTCCAAAATGACCGTTTTGTAGGCGTCCACAGCTTCTTCAGGTGATGAAAATCTCTGTTCACGCAATTTATTCTTTATTTTAGGGAAAGTATAGAAATCATTACGGCTTAGGTCGGGGCTGTACGGCGGATGGTCTAATAATTCTATGTTTTCTTGCTCTAAAAACTCTTTTGTTCTGTGCGCGGTGTGAGAACTCGCATTGTCGTGATGGAGGATGATGCGGCGGTTGCAGTTCTCTTTACGGAGTTCAGAAACGACCTGTGGCAAACAAATGCTAGCATACCATTCTGCATTAACCGTTCTTTGTCCCTCAAGAGGAATAGTCGTAACATGGCCGGTTTTGGAGACAAACGTGGCCACCATTTTTTTTGCAACACTCCGTGAACGAACAATTTTTGTTGGCTTTAACTCATTTTCGAACAGCCAAACTCGTGACTGGTTTTTTGTTTCGGGTTCGTACGCGTATATCCAGGATTCGTCACCTGATACGAACACAGTTTGTTGTATACAGCATTTGAGGATCCTGCGTGGAATCTTTCGAGAGTTCTGACGCACCAAGTAACGCGAGCCGCTTTTTGCTCTTCACAGAGCGAATGCGGTATCCATCGGGAAAACAACTTTTTTACACCTAATTGTTCATGCAAGATTATTTGTATTTGACTCATGCCAATGTCTAAAGTTGCCTGAATTTCGCGGTATGTCACATGTCGATCTTCCTCAATCAGCTTACGCACAGCATCAACGTTTTCTTGGGTGACTGCAGTTTTTGGACGACCTTGACGGGGATCATCACTGAGCTTGACACGTCCACGTTGAAATTCAGCAAACCAGCGATAAATTGTGGTTTTGGATGGGGCTTCATCACCAAATGCAGAAATCATCCGGTCAACACACTGTTTTTGTGTTAAACCACTTCGAAAGTCATAATAAATCATCGCTCTTGAATTTTCTCGAGTCAATTCCATTTTCTCAACGACTAAACAAGTTTGACAAAACCTTGTGACAAGACCGAGAATCTTTTTTTAAATAAATAAATGGTATTCGATTTTTAAAACCAAGGAGTTTGCAATTAAAAAGATTTTAATATGACAGGAACAGTGGAAATATTCCATTCCCGATACTTTTAGTGCAGCCCTCGTAAGTTAAAACAAAAATTAACAAAATCGGAGATGCGCTTACCAACCAACAACATTTAATTTTTATTTTTAAAGATTCTATTGGCACTTAACCCTCATGAACATGACCCAATGACCTGACGTAATTAACTAATTATCATAGTACGGTAAATTGAGGAAATAAAGGCGACGGCTTGCTTGGGTACTAATCAGGAGTTACTTTGAAAGATTTATACGTGTACAGGGTGTAACCCCGTACAGTACACGAATAAAAAAAATGTGTGGAAATCGGTGGTCATGGTATGGGCTTGTGCGGAGGAATGAAATGTCGTGAGGAAAGTTTCAATATGAATGAGGCTACAAGAATAGGGGAATACCAAGAAGACAAGGAAGTTTTGCTTTCCTGGTACCTCATTAACGGCGTAACTATGTAAATGTCTAGTAACTTCTCCCAAATAATTACGATGTTAATTTTTTTTTTTTTACTTACATAATCACTTGACATATACTTCTCATTATTGACATTATATACCTTCAATCTACTTTCATCCTTTCTTTCTTTATTTGTTGTTTCTACTTTTCAACTTTTTTATTAGTGGCTTTTATTGACCGGATTGTGGATTATAATTCAGTTTTGTTACAGATTTACTGGCAATCATGACATTTGGTTTAAATAGGTTTTAATTTTTATTGTTTTATTTATGTCTTTTATATTTTGTGAACGTGAGAAGTTTCCGTAACAACATTAAGTTCCTTACCATCACAAAATTCAAATTTTCTTACGTCTTTTGCAATTTGCAGGTCATTCACAACAAAAATAAAACTTACAACAAAAATTAAGCTATAATTTCAGGTAACTGCAGCGGCCCTTGAATCCATAATCAGCTTTCAAATGATCTGACCAAGATTATTTCCGGATTTATACATATACACATTGACATTGATGAATTGTATATACTTATACAATGTTGTGAATATTTACTTGTAAAGTATTATATTATTTTAATTATTGTGAATGTGAAAACTATGTCGGTACTTAAGTATTTTTTTTTTCTCTGTTTTATCATGCTCTGGCAGTTTAAATAATATATGCGGCCTACCCAATGTCCGTTCTTTTGTTTGTCGAATCGTTGAGCTCTTGAGCTGCACGATTACTGACAAATGCGTGTACTGACTGGACATGTCCACTGAATCTGTGTGATTATTTCATCAAGACTATTTAAGACACCAATCTACATGGCCTTCACATGATCCAACCATGAGACTTTAAAAGAGACTGTGACCTCTGAGCTTTTTTCGGCCTTTCTTCTCAGAGTAGACAGATAGGAAACGTCAACCTCATCTCATTTTTTAAATATGACTCATGACGTGTAAATTTGTTTGTACAAACCAACTTCAGAAATAAAAATCATTTATCATTAGCTGTCACATGAAATGACGAGATTATAAAATCCTATTTTTTTGTTTTGTCATCATTATACGACCTGTTTTTTTTGATATCCCATAACTCTAGGGTTATATTCTGTAGGTAAAAATAATACTAAAACTCCTAGAATAGGTGGTCCAAAAATGCATCGTTTCGGAGATATCATCAATCATAATTAAATTAGGTCAAAAATTGTCACCAGTATGACGAATCTTTACTTTTGCGAGGTTGCCAAACTTCGCAGTAGTGTAGTAAAATAAAATATGTAGGTATGTTGGTATCGGGGCTTCCCGGCGGCAGCTAGTGAAGGGAAAGCTACCTTGTCGACGTTGTCATATTTCACGTAAGGGTGCTTTACATTAATAATCGTGACTTTGCCGAATTATTTTGTATGAAAAATTAAAAAAAAAATAACGAAAAATTGGAACATAACTCATATGCCAGTTGATTCTTTGATATGGCCTCAATCATACCCTAGAGTTATGGGATATCAAAAAAAACACGTTGTATAGATCGATACACATCGCGAAGTTGTCTGTAAAGATACGCTAGTTAAGTAATTACATTTGACCTTCTATCTATAGGGATCGAAGAGCCCGTGAAAGCAGCCTACTAAAACGATTTTTGGACTTTATTTCCGTGTCACACTAGGTATCTAGATCGTATCGTGACCACACTAAGGAGTCGAAAAGTAATGGGAACTTCTTGGGCAAAGATACCCACAATCAACCGCACATCAGTGGTAACAATTAGACGTTGACAGCGCCTTTATGTCGTAGCTGTAAGGGTGGTTTTCACAGTGCAAGTGTTACCACAAATGTATGTATGTTATTTACACAACTGAGCAGACAATTTTTTTCGAACATCTGAAGCATTATACTACACTAGCTGCGCCCCGCTGTTTTACCCGCGTAAGTCTCGGTCCCGTGGGAATATCGGGATAAAAAGTAGCATGTATGTTAATCCAGGATGTCAGCTACCTGCATACAAAATGTTATCAAAATTGATCCAGCCGTTTGAGCGTCAAGAAGTAACATACACACTCACAAACTTTCGCCATTATAATATTTGTGTGATATTATATTAATCCACGGTGTCAACTACCTTCATACAAAATTTTATCAAAATCAGTCCAGCCATTTGAACGTGAAGAAGTAACAAAAACACACTCACTTTCACAAACTTTCGCTTTTATATTATTAGGCCCGTATTACAGAACCTCACTCAATACTCAAGCATTACTTAAAACTAGTTTCAACCAATCAAATGGCTTGAATCTAGTTTTAAGTAATGCTTGAGCATTGAGTGACCTTCTGTAATACGGGCCTTAGTGTGATAGTGTGATTAGAAAAACACTTCTAAAAAAAAAAAAAAAACATTCAGATTGTGATCGATAGTGTGATGCGCAATTTGAGTGCAGCTTTTGATTAAGTAAATAAAGTGCAGTTACGGTGAATATTTTTCCGGAAATAATCTACTTACTTATAATTATATATTTTGATTGAAATAAACAATTCGATGATAACGTAATTTAAAGTCATTCACTTTGCGATAAGACAATATTTTATTATTAAGCCCCCGTTCGCACGGACGTTTTATTGCCGGCGGCGATTTTTTATCGCGCACTGGATTTTCAACCGTTGAACCGATCATTGAGAATCCAAAAGAATGCATCCCAGCACGTCAAAAAATACACTGTTGGATTTTCAATTCTCGGCCCCAATCAGTGCGTTTAAAATCGAGGGCGCGAAAAAAATTTTGCTCGGCAAAATTCGCCCGTATATTAAAATAAATCGTGATTTCTTTACTAGGTGACTAATTTCAACAAGGCGTTGTCAAGTTTTCAGAACAGAACCTACTATAGTATAAATATAGGTATATACGAGGGCGGCACTGAAAATTTCGGGAATCAAGGAAGTGACATAACATTACTATTTAAAAATGTATTTATTGCTTTTCGAAGTATTCTCCGCGAAATTTGACACATTTTTCCATAAGATGGAATTCGGAAGTTGGGGTCTCCAAAATGGCCGTTTTGTAGGCGTCCACAGCTTCTTCAGGTGATGAAAATCTCTGTCCACGCAATTTATTCTTTATTTTAGGGAAAGTATAGAAATCATTAGGGCTTAGGTCGGGGCTGTACGGCGGATGGTCTAATAATTCTATGTTTTCTTGCTCTAAAAACTCTTTTGTTCTGTGCGCGGTGTGAGAGCTCGCATTGTCGTGATGGAGGATGATGCGGCGGTTGCAGTTCTCTTTACGGAGTTCAGAAACGACCTGTGGCAAACAAATGCTAGCATACCATTCTGCATTAACCGTTCTTTGTCCCTCAAGAGGAATAGTCGTAACATGCCCGGTTTTGGAGACAAACGTGGCCACCATTTTTTTTGCAACACTCCGTGAACGAACAATTTTTGTTGGCTTTAACTCATTTTCGAACACCCAAACTCGTGACTGGTTTTTTGTTTTGGGTTCGTACGCGTATATCCAGGATTCCTCACCTGATACAATGTTGTATACAGCATTTGAGGATCCTGCGTGGAATCTTCCGAGAGTTCTGACGCACCAAGTAACGCGAGCCGCTTTTTGCTCTTCACAGAGCGAATGCGGTATCCATCGGGAAAACAACTTTTTTACACCTATTTGTTCATGCAAGATTATTTGTATTTAAAAATAATAATAAATAATAAAATAAAATTTATTCAAGTATAAAGTAAAGTAAAATTATAATTTAGATTAATTACAACCAGGGAAAAATGTAATTCTAACTGTAATGTAGACCTGCCTGAACTAGGTTTATAAAAAACCTGTGTTTCAGGCCATCGATTTACATCAAACATTTAAAATGAAGACAACAATAGGTTTATTACTAAGTTAAATTAAAAAGGAGACATAATATTTTCAATGACTTAAAGAGTAACTCTTTGGGTATATTATTTTTAAAACTAGATTATGTAAGATAATATTATGTTTAAATAAATTAACAAATAATATTAAAGTAGATAAAGTAGACACTATTATTAATTAGCTAAAGGAATAGACTTATATTAGAGTAGGTCGAGAGAGCTATTATTTTAAAATTTCTAGTAGTTTTTCCGTGTCTGCGTAATTCAATTTTGACAAATATTCCTGTACTAGTAAGTTACACCTATTATAACTTAAACTATAAATCTTAAGCACTCTGTTAAACTTGTTATACAAGTAGGGCCCTAAAAATAAATAAAATCGATTAGTAAAAGCATGTTTAGTCTGAGAGTTAGCACATACCAAATCTTTTCTTCTCCTATCTGAAGGTACTGGGTTAAAGTAGAGTTCAGTGTGTTGGTATAAAACTACATTAAAAACAAATAATTGACGTACTGTTAGCACCTTACATGCCATATAAAGCTGGTCTGTAGGAAATCTAAATGGACGAAAAGTAGCAACCTTTAAAACTGCTCTTTGGGCGCGTTCTAGGTGCAGTAAAATTGATTTAGCGGCACCACCCCAGGACGTTATGCAGTAGGTGATAATAGATTGACATAACGCCAAATAAACCTGTCTAATTAATTTAAAGTCGGCAATGTTACGTAAATTTTTAAAAATGTATATTAGTTTACGCACTCTGGTGCATAACAAATCGATGTGTTTGCGGAAATTCAGGTTTGTGTCAATCGTGACGCCTAGATATTTGATATGATCGGTTTTAGCTAAAGTGGGACAAGTGCATGCAATGTCAGCATAATGTAAATTACAATTGTTATGCGCTTGAATGTTTAGATTAGTAAGCGTTGGATTAGTGTTTCTCATTGCAAATATTAGGTAGTTGGTTTTATCTGTATTTAAAGTTAAGAGATTTTTATGAAGCCAACTAGACACAGTATTAAAACCATTCTGTGCTACCTCAAAGACCTCGGCCATTGATTTAGCTGTGAACAGTAGCGCAGTGTCATCCGCATATGATATAATTACACCCTTTTGGAGTGTTAAATTGCAAAGGTCATTTATATAGACTAAAAACAATGTAGGACCCAAAATACTGCCTTGTGGGATTCCATAACAGCTATTTTTAAGTTCAGAACTCATGTATTGACCTATTTTTGCACACTGATGGCGGTCGGTGAGGTAATCAGATAATAGTTGCAATTGTATTCCCCGTATTCCCAGCATTTCCAGCTTGTATAAGAGCAAATTACAAGAAATTGTGTCAAAAGCCTTGGCAAGGTCTAAAAATATCCCTATGGTATGCATGCCGTTATCCAAGTTTGTGCTTATAAAATTTGTCAGATGGTGAACAGCTTGGCTTGTTGATCTTTTAGGCCTAAAACCAGAGTGATGCTCAGAGAGTAATTTACTACTTTCAAGATAGTTTACTAATCTACTGTTTATAATTTTTTCCAAAATCTTTGAGAGACCTGTTAAAATTGAAATTGGCCTGTAGTTATTTAAACAACTTTTGTCTCCAGCTTTAAACACAGGGGTGACTACGGCTTTTTTAAGCAATTTAGGAAATATTCCTTTTGTTAAACATAACTGAAAAATGTGAGTCAAGGGTAGGGCAATGACGTATTTAAATCTTTTGAGTATGCTATTAGGTATGTCGTCACATCCTACGGCACACATTTCCTTTACTCATGCCAATGTCTAAAGTTGCCTGAATTTCGCGGTATGTCACATGTCGATCTTCCTCAATCAGCTTACGCACAGCATCAACGTTTTCTTGGGTGACTGCAGTTTTTGGACGACCTTGACGGGGATCATCACTGAGCTTGACACGTCCACGTTGAATTTCAGCAAACCAGCGATAAATTGTGGTTTTGGATGGGGCTTCATCACCAAATGCAGAAATCATCCGGTCAACACACTGTTTTTGTGTTAAACCACTTCGAAAGTCATAATAAATCATCGCTCTTGAATTTTCTCGAGTCAATTCCATTTTCTCAACGACTAAACAAGTTTGACAAAACCTTGTGACAAGACCGAGAATCTTTTTTTAAATAAATAAATGGTATTCGATTTTTAAAACCAAGGAGTTTGCAATTAAAAAGATTTTAATATGACAGGAACAGTGGAAATATTCCATTCCCGATACTTTTAGTGCAGCCCTCGTACATATATACAAGGTGTAACATAAATAATGCAAACCCTCTTAAGACGGAGATATATGCCAGTGACCTTGAGTAGTTAGCTTGCGTGTTCTGTACTGAGCTCACGCAACGCGTCGTACGTTCAGCCAGTAATAGGACTCGCCCATCAAGGAGCGCTGTCCCCGGGGAATTTGACGCATTATTAATTTATTAGACACAAAACAAAAGGTATTTAATAAAACGCGTATACTAAAAGATCAATAGTTAAATTATCTTTAAATTGGTGAAGGTTTAAAAAAAAAACGCTTGGTAGATTTTGCGCCAATCTCAGTTTATTATCCGCGTTAGACATAACTTTACAAATTAATTTCACTATGTAATATAAATATAATCTAAAATATTCACATATCAAGTTATTGAGAAAACACTCTAATTTAACATATATTTTTTCAAAGCATTAACACTACTCGTTTAGACGTGATCTTCAGTATAAAAACATTAAAAGTCGGTTATCGTCGCCTTAAGGGGTCATTGTACTCATCATTATGAAAAACTATTATTATGGGACCAAAACTGAAAAAAGAATCTGCTGTTCCCATTGATATATTAAAAGTAGGAAGATAATATGTTACGCGCTATTTTAAATTCTGTGATTACCTTAACTCACACTGATATTATTGTTATTTTTTAGGAAATCGTATATATTTTTTACAATTTTTGTAAATATGTGAGCACCATGTTCTATCACCTAATTAATTTATCTGTCATTGCTTCATTCTTAACTCTTTTTATTACCTATTGTGGTATAGTAATTTTATTCTAGGTGCATCGTCTTCACATATAATTATATAATTAATGTACCTATAAAAATATTGTACAAGATTTTAAAAGAGTACCGGTGGAGTTTTTTGCCCATTCTTCTCCATACTAAACTACACTTTGGAAGGGGCGACTAGAATCAATTCTATTTTTTTTTGTAAATATTGACGTTCAAAAGTGCCTTCTATGTGCCTATTTGAAATAAACAATTTGACTTTGACTTTGCTAACATCGCAATCAGACTGGGCTCGGCGCACGACTACATGCACCAAAACTCACACATCTACCGACCGTCCATCAGACCTACAGTTACCGATAGACAAGAACAGAGGTAACCTCCCTTTTTAAAGGAGAATGAGGAACATTGCACCCTGTTCCGCATACCTTTAAAAATCTTGTTTATTCCATACCTACAATTCTACACTGAGTTACTGTACTATTATCATGCACACAAACTAAATTGCATACTCTTAGCATGACTGTTGGAACTTCGTTTGTTCTCAAGTATTGTTTTGCCATTCATCCAGCCTTGGGAGAACCATTAACTACCTAAATCATTAACTCACATATTATATTATTTATTTTAATGATACACAAGCCCTCATTGCTATTGCTTATTTTACTTTTCTTTTCTCTACAATAGAACAATACACATAGAATTGAAAACGTGTAAAGTTATGAACTGTAAGACACGAGATTTATAGGTTTTTCCAATGACCTATTATAAATAAGACGCGTCATACACGAACATTAGTGCACTCAAAAACAGCGTAAGCCATGATTGTAGCTACATACTTGCGTACAGCGCGTGAAGAAAAGGAAAGACCTGTACCGATATGTTGTTAGAAAGAGATGAACATACATATTTAGTTACGTCACTAGCTGCTGCATGTTCATTGGCGCGTACGTAATAATAATAATTATTATTGTAAATGTCAGGCAATTGCCTGGCATTTAATTTGCCATTATTGAGCGCAGGTAACGCATGTTAAGGTAATAAATACATCATTGGGTTTTTCTGACATAATTTACTTCGACATAGGTCAATACGGCCACAGGCCAATCCACGATCCAAGGCAATACCTACGACAGAAGGCCGACAGCGGTACAACTCAAGGACAATACGACCACAGGGCAAAACGAACAAAATTCAATAAGTACCACCAAAGTTCAATACTACCCATGGCCGTTACGAACGGAAGGCAGAGCAACGGAGCTATCTTCAACAGACAACAATGGAAAGACCAAAAATATATCTTGGAAAACGAATTGGTGGACAACACAGTAACTGATTTCTAGTTTTAGGAAATAATCTGGTGGTCACCTTAACAACGCTAAGCATTAGTGGGTTAGTCCTATTCTCTTCCTGGTCAAATCTTATCTCAATCTTTGATGTTCATTATCAGCAATTATTTAACCAAATGGTTCAATTAATTTATCTATTCATCTTTTATAACAGCCTGATAGTTAGAATCGAAGGGGTATTATTATTGGCAAGAACTTTTCCTGTCAAACATGTAAATTAATTATTATTAGACAAAATAGGATTGAAAACAGCTGTTTTCACAACTAATCCGCAAACAAATGTTAGGTACCTATAGCTATAGGTACCTAACATTTGTTTGCGGATTAGTCAAATAAATTATAAGGGCGCGATAAGGGGTTCCCCATTCATCCAAAGTTTTTTTTTTAATTTCTGCATTCCCCTTATGAGCGTTTACTACGTACGGCATTTCATACAAACTTTCAAGCCCTTGTTTTTCGAAATGACTAAACCGATTTTTATGAAACTTCATACGCATAAGCAGGATACAAGGTCTAAAAACTTAGTTAGGAACATGTTCGAAATCTATTTAAAAACAGATAACCTGAAATCTGTTTCTATGGAAAATTTAAAATCCGTCTAATTTGGCTGTAACATTATTTTTCGAAAATGTTCATCTAACTTAACGCAAACAGAAATGCTATGTTTTTGGAGCATCTATAAATTCGCGTGAATGTCGATTTTATAGGAAGGTATCAAGGTGGTATCCAATAGTATCCATGACGACATTGATGAAATAAAACTGGCATTTTATAGACTCATGCATATGTTATCAGCAGTTGTCACGAATCTTAGGAGATTACGTGAAATACTACATGCTTAGACTTATTTTTTATTGCTAGTTAAAGAATAATATCTACAGTACTATGCCTTTAAGTTATGCCTCATTCTTATATCGATTTTCTGTTTGTAATTAATATTACAAAACACTGAATAATTTTCAAGATTACGGTAATAATATTATTTTATATTCTTTTAATTAACATTTGTTAACGCATGAACACCATTATTGTTCAACCATTGTTGTGCCTAAATTAAACTTGTTGCTAGTCAATGCAGTAAACAGCTGGAAAATAACAAAAAAATATTTACATTATTTTACACCTGTACTGACTAAAAACAGCCTATTAACACCTAATTGAATGAGACTTTTGTAAGAAATATATCATTACTTTGAAGATTCTGTTTTTCATAAGGTTTATCATTTATGGGGACAATAACGGACTTTTAATGATTTTATACTGAAGAACACGTCTAAACGAGTAGTGTTAATGATTTGAAAAAAATATATGATAAATTAGAGCATTTTCTCAATAACTTAATATGTGAATATTTTCGATTAAGTATAAATTACATAGTGAAATTAATTTGTAAAGTTATGTCTAATGCGGATAAAAAACTGAGAATGGCGCAATATCTACGAAGCGTATTTTTCTGAAACATTCACCAATTGAAAGATAATTTAATTATTGATCTTTTAGTATACGCGTTTTATTAAAATACCTTTTGTTTTGTGTATAATAAATTAATAATGCGTCAAATTGGGGACAACGCTCCTTGATGGGCGAGTCCTATTACTGGCTGAACGTACGACGCGTTGCGTGAGCTCAGAACAGAACACGCAAGCTAACCACTCAAGGTCACTGGCATATATCTGCGTCTTAAGAAGTATATTAAACATGACTCCTGAGATGATGGCTAATAGAAAAGTATGGAAGAAAGAGACATGAAAGATTTGTATATTATAATTATGTGTGTATGATTTTTGTGACCCCCCCCCCCCCCACCCCCCGTTTATCTACTAGTCACAAGCATGAGTTGGCCGCAAAACAATAAGTGTGTAGAAGGACAGAAGCCATCTTCCTGCAGCAGTCTTTGTGGGAGACCTAATATAATCAGGCTTTCAAAACTGGGAGTAAATGTTACAGGACATTCCCAAGGGTATCTTATAATATTAGAATTTAGAACCACTGAGTGGCTTAGTAACATGGACAGATATACAGTATGTGGTAAACAGCCAAATGGCACATTCAAGCTATAGGAAAAGTTCAGTATTGTAAATGGATAACTAAGTGAAACTAGGTGAAAGTCTTTTTTCAAAACTCAATGTGCAATGTTAACACCTATATTCCATTTGAAATAAGGTTAGACATTTAAATAAACTTGTTTACAGTCCGTTCAACCGATTTTGACTTCTATTCCGTAGGCATAAGGATGACATTAAAAGCAAAAACGTGGTTATAATACCAACTGTTTATTACAGCTACCATTGGTCATGCCACCAACGTAATAGAAGTCAAAATCGATTGAACAAACTGTAAAAAAGGTTTATTTGAATGTCTAATCTTATTTCAAACGGAGTATAGGTACAGCCTGATTCAAACTTTATGACGGCTCAGTTTTTTTTTATTATGAGTTGAGTGGTGCAGTAACGAATTCATGTGTCAGCGGGTGTGAGGGGTTTGGTACTGCACAGCTTGTAGCGAACTTCAGAGATGCCATTAAGTTTGACGCATACTATACTTAGTATTATTATGACAGTACTTACCCAAAAAGTATGTGATGCTTAGTGCCGCTACAATGAGAAAGATAAAAACTTTCTTCAATTTTCTCGGATGCTTAATTGTCCTACTTCTAACATTGATATGTGGGGCTGAGGTATCATCTTTTAACTGCAAAAAAAAATTAAACACCATATAAAATACTTTACAAAACATTATTAAAAAAATATGACGTGTTTCTTTGGCCATATTTTGTCAACTACCAGTAGTAAAAATATTTTACTAGCCTAGTGTATGAAACAATAAAATTCAATGCGATTTATTATTTCATTACACTTTAGTGTTATATTTAGTTAGCTCCGAATTCTGCGCAGAAAACCAGCAGTTCTTTTTTTATTTGTGAATGACTGATCAAACAATAACTGAATATTATTAGAGACCTGTGTAAAACTCAAACCTCTCTAAACATAAAAGCATTAAATCCGTGAGTAATGCAGCTAACAGAGTGTACCTACCTAGAAAGCACTGCATTTAATTATTAATTTTCCCAGAAAATTCATGATTCAAACTGAAAGGTACAAAATCTGACTTTTTATTATTAAATAGTAGCTCCGTTTTTTTTTTCATTTTAGAATTAAGCGTTCATGTGTAGGTATTAGAAAAAACGAAGAGATAAAAATAAAAACATTCCATTGATTATATGATAAATACCCACCTCTAAGTACCTGTACGTGCTGAACTTTCCCATGTTGACTTAAAATAAACATCACAACCAATAAATCAGTTATTTTAATATTATTTCTAATTGAAATTCAACAAGCTGAATATGCATAATATTTTTTACGAAAAAAGAACCTTGAAACACAACGTCACACTAATAATATTTTTTGGGTAGTGTCAAAAAAAGTGACATGACATCATGACAATGACATGGTGACAATTCGCTAGAGATGCACAGATTAAAATTACTTACTTACAGTGACAATTCGTATCCTTCATCCTTCCCTTTGTCAATTAGTGATGCACCTAGGTAACTACTAAAAAAACTAGTAAATGTGTGAGCGAGAAAGGTACGTTAAAACGAGCCGACAGCTCTGTTGTTAGTCACTGAACGTAATCGACTATTTGATTTTATAGTCTTGCAATGAAGAAAATATTATAAATTTTTTATAGTAAAATTGCTCGGTATGGTTTAACACGGTCCTTCAAAGGTCAATTAAAATGTATAGCAATTTTCTAGTATGGTTTCTACGAGCTCAAGGGTAACAGTAATAAAAATAATTAAAAAAAAGCAAGCCTTAGGTACCTACTTATCATGACATTCCAAATTCGAAATTGGAAAAAATGCACTTTGCTTTCAAGTACCTAGGTAATTTGCAGATTACTTTTACTGTACAATAAATTAAAAGTACTTTTTTTCGTCTTGCCTTCCGCATCAGCTGTCCTCAATAAAATAGGCAAACAGAACAGAAGTAAGGAAGTGGTGTTAAAGATAACATAAATAGCGAGGTAAGTGTTCAATAATATTCAATAGGTGAAACTCAGATTATAGAAAAGAAGAGGTAAACAACAGTTTCTATTTAATAACTATTGACTTCTCGTTACCGCGGTTTCATAATTCACATGTTACACTTATCTACGGCATTTAATTTATAAAAACATAACCTAATATTGAGATAAAAACAATTGTAGGTACCGTAACTTCTTAACCTTTGAACCAAGTAAATATCGTACGTAATAAAATTACAACTTTAGCTTACCTTTCTTTGGCGTACGTTCATTTTATTTTATTTATCACTTCCGCTATAACCACAAAATAATGAACTAAATGAAAGTTCCGGTTCTTGTTTCTTAATTTTTAATACATAAAATTATTGTAATAATGTATGCACCTCATTGAATACCTACTTGCCGAGCGTAAACTAACTTTACTTAGATCAAGTAGGTAATTATCTTGGCCTTGATTATAATATTACGTAGGAATTTTTAATGTAATCACAAGTATATAACAGACGTGCGCATCACATAGAGCCACAGACTACAATATTACAAATAGGCATTTGGATAACTTTACTACTGAGACCTATCATGATGACTGAGCATCATTGGTAGCTAGCAGTAGTTATAAAACAGGCGAGTTTATCGTTAATTTATCATGACATTTTCTTAGTCGTTCATACTGCGATAATAATAATATAACAAACAATGAAGTAGCAGTCTAACTACTAGTACTAACGAATGTGATAAGATTGGCCTGTAGTTTCGTTGATAGAAAAATATCAATCGAGGGGAGTGTTTATGTTGTACCTACTTAGAAGTTTATTGGGGTATAAGTACATATTATTTTGATGGTTTGAGATTAGATCTCAAACGCCGGTTTGAGATTTAGTCTCAAACCGGCGTCATTCCTGTAATGCTAAATGGTGGATAATATTTCACCAGAATAATGGCTAACGAGTAGCTTCGGTAGGTAGGTATTTGTTGTACCTTGTACATAAAAATCTGTTTGATTATTAAATTAACTGATAAAACCGGTACCTAATAGCTAAAAGTTTTTGTCTGTGTTTTTCGGCAAAAAATAAACTAATCAAAACCGTATTTTAACACGCATACCTAATGTAACACTTGCGAGGATGTTTCTAGTTATAACGACAGTAAGCAGTAGCAACTAGCATCCTCCTTCGAGCTAGATACGATAGATAGAGGGGATACGGATGATACTGTAATCAAACTCATTTTGTTAAACATGGCCGCTATGACATTTTTCCTATTGGTTTTACTAGTGATTAGAGGCTGATGAAATAAGGTGTAAAAACCAATGATGCGTTACCCGCGCTCAATAATGGCAAGTAAAAGCATGGCAATTGCCCGACTTGGAATTAGTCGCGCGCCATCTAGTGACGCGGCTACACGTCACAATCACTCGCAATTCTCAGGAATTATTTGTGAAGAAAATGCCTTTCTGTGTCTATACACGATGTACAAATTACACTACTACTGTGGGAGTACAGAAAAACTTCTCATTTCATGCATAAGTATTACTTATTGTATTTTTTGATTATATGAAAACGTTGTTTTATTTTGTACTTGAACAGCCAGTCAGCCATTTTTCCTGGCTGCTGCGACCGACGCGTACGCGCCAATGAACATGCAGCAGCTAGTGACGTAACTAAATATATGCATCTCTTTCATACAACAGTTATCGGTATAGGTCTTTCCTTTTCTTCGCGCACTGTATGATTGTTCGCAAGTATGTAGCTACATTCATGGCTTACGCTGTTTTTGAGTGCACTGATGTTCGTGTATGACGCGTCTATTTATAATACGTCATTGGTAAAAACATTGTACATTGCAAGAGACTAATCTCAGAAATGACGCAATAATTCACACTTTTTATCTACTTAGGTCAATGATATTATATTAAACAGATATGATAAACACTCACAAAACAACCGAAAAAAGTGTTCCGCGCAGCAGCGGCAGCAGTGCAGCACACATCCACTTTTCATTCATTTTACATTTCACTACAAGTAAAAATTATAGAAAAGAGATAGCTTGATAAAAACAATAACAAAAAAGAGACAGGTAGTGTTGTCAATTGCGCGTTAATGTAAACAAACATTATTCTGGCCACCAATCACCGAATGTTGGCATCACCGACTAACAAATACGTCACAATTGGGACGTTTTCGAGTCTTCACGATTGCGCACTCACAACATATCTGTTTAATATAATATCATTGACTTAGGTAATTATTTGTTGACTAGCAATATATTTACTGAAATAACCAAATACAACTAATTCTTTAAGAGAATCTTAACATGTCTATTCGGAGGGTTGGGTATGGACAAAACGGCTGTAAAAGGTGTAGGTACTATAGGACCTGGCAGACGGGTTAGGACCAGGGACCATTTTGGTTACCCATTGAAAGGGTTTTCGATAGGGTTTTTCTAAGCGGTTAAACAAAAACCCATACGATATGGGTAACCCTTATGAACGGCTTAAATTAAATTTTGGTAACCCATTGATTTTTGATAAAAACCCAAACGGTGTGGGTAACCCTTTTAAAGGGCTTAATTTAAGTCTTTCAAAATTACCCACACCGTATGGGTTTTTGATTAACTGCTTAGAAAAACCCTATCGAAAACCCTTTGCATTGAAACGGTTTTTGATAGGGTTTTTATAAAATGGTAACCAAAGTGGTCCCTGGTTAGAATAGAGATAGCATTGGTCATGCTAAGCGTGCTGGGCGGATATCGAAATAACATAATATTATGATTTTTTCATGTTACTGAGTTTCAAGTACGTATAGAAACCATTGAATGGGTTATCATGTAACCCTTTCACTGGGTTTCAAATATAAAATCCATTCAATGGGTTATCATGTAACCCTTTCAATGGGTTACTTCATGATAAAGGTAACCCATTGAATGGGTTACCCCTTCGAAAGGCTTAACTCTTAACCGGGGTTGTACGGTCCCTGGTTAGGAGGATAGTGTGCTGCCTCAGGAAGGGTCTCTGCCCTGGCCCGCAAATCTATTCTTTTAGAACACCCATCACTGAGACATGGCCCATTTTTTTCGAAGAACTTCGGGAATGAAACCCTTATTATCTATAGGTGTGCACTTACGCCTTATCTTCAATATAAAGGTGAAGCCATTTAAATCTATATTCAATCCAATGTACTTCGCGTGCACGTGTCATTCGTTATCTATTGATACGTTATTTATAGTAGATGCACGATGACTTCACGGTCTGGTAGTCTTTAAAGCACATACAATTACTGATTAAGTATCTCATGTGGGACAGCCTCATCTTCCTGTTGTGCTAATATACTACGATCACCAATTCGCATGCCGAACGTGCTGATTGAGCTGTTAAAAATACTTAACAATCGAAGTATTCTGTCTTTGAATTCAAATGTTTGAATTGTTCTTTATTAATAACTAGCTGCGCCCCGCGGCTTCACCCGTGTAAGTCTCGATCCCGTGGGAATATAGGGATAAAAAGTAGCCTTTAAGTTAATCCAAGGTGTCAGCTACCTCGATACAAAATTTTATCAAAATTGGTCGAGCCGTTTTTACGTGAAAGAGTAACAAACATCCATCCATCCATACTTACAAACTTTCGCGTTTATAATATTAGTAGGATCTTATTTCCAGGATGGAGGTCAGCAACTACTTCCTTGTCAAATTAAAAGAGTATGGCGTTGGTCGCCGTAAACTGGATGATATACTTTTTATTAATGACAAACCGCCACCCAGACTTGGTGTTTACGACTTCGACGAAGAAAATCTCTGCCATGAAGTGTAAGTAGACAAATTAATTACATTGTAGCGGCTTGCTTATGTCCAATCTTGCTGTTTACCCCAACAAAGCTTTCTAATCCAACCCCTGAGCCAATGGAGGTTTTTAGTCCTCTCGTAATTATAATCAGATGTTACGTAGGGTAGGGTAGAATATAATGTAGTTCGAGCTTGTCCTTAATCATTGATAAATCTTGCCAGTAGCTGTTACCGAAATTTTATACAGTATCACTGAAGGAATTATAGTGCAGAAAGAGCATTGAAAAAAACCATCCTTGAGAAGAATACTTAAAGGCTCACTGCCTACAGGTGTTTTCTGCACACCCCTCAAAGTAACTGTGATGTAATAGCTTCACACAATTGTGCCAATATACAAAAACATTCGACAACTATCTATAATATAAAACAAAGTCGCATTTCGTGTCTGCCTGTGTGAATGCGTTGTTCTCCTAAGCAACTCAACGGATTGTGATGCAGTTTTCACCATAATTAGAAGATTTATTCCGAAAGGTTTATGTTTATTATTTTTACCTCACGAAGCGACGCGTTAATTACTTATGGTTACCAAGTGTACAAAACCCAAAAAAAAAAAACTCGTAAGCATTTATTTCAATTAAACCATTGACAGGCACTTTTGAATTGTCAAGAAGTCGGTCAGTTACAAATATGAAGCTAGTTGCCCAAACACGTTGTGAATGTGTGCGTCAGCAGATAACACACACACATACACTTCCGACTTCGCCCGGGTCTCGGACGGCACCGACTACCAATACCAAGAGCTCTTGCGCTTACACACATTCACAGCATGTTTGTTCAGTTGGTTACCACAAGTAAATCACGCGTCGCTTCGTGAGGTAAAAATAATACAAATAAACCTTCCGGAATAAATTCTCTGCGTCACAATCCGTTGCGTTGTTTCGGAGAACAACGCATGTTTGTATACAAAAATACTGTAAATAAAAATAAAAATACATATTAAACTTACACGTTTTGTCAAGACTTAAAAACCGTGCGAAGCAGGGGCCAGTCGCTAGTATAACAATCGTTTTAATTTATTGATTCAATTCACAATAAAATTGTTAGATTGTGAACTGAACAAGGTCATAATAATATAGGTACAGACGCCAG
This sequence comes from Tiliacea aurago, assembly GCA_948098905.1. NCBI lineage: Eukaryota > Metazoa > Arthropoda > Insecta > Lepidoptera > Noctuidae > Tiliacea > Tiliacea aurago. Next base: position 20,612,619 of record OX402596.1, read on the forward strand.
CAGGTCAAGCTACGAGTACCCGAAACTGTCAAATTTTCCCAATCAACCTTGAACCTTATGCTTTTAACGATAATGTTAAAAATCTTTTAAAGAAATTTGACAGATTATAGTAGTTTGATGTGCCAGGCCTGGCGTCTGTACATGCACGGTCTTCTAGTGAATGTGTTTGAGCAACGATCCGTAAGTTGTTACTCGAACACCAATTTGTGTCGAGCAGTCATTATCTACAAGTGGAAGTCGTTTAGACGTTTAGTATACAATTTGCACTGCAGTTCTTATGACAAACCGTCAAATTTAGACTTTATACTGCCAATTTCAAGGTCGAATAAAGCATGGCTATTCGATTATATGAACGCAATTCTATAATTTTATTTAGTTATTGAAGATAGATTTCAATATTTTTTTATATATTTTAGCATAAAATCCACATGCAGCATTCCTGGATGCGAGTTTACATCTGAATCTTTATTGGAATCCGAAAATCACTATAACGCATCACATCGGTACACCTGTGCTCGGTGCAAAAAGGTTCTACCGTCGCCTCATCTGTTGGACTTGCATGTACAAGAAAATCACGACTCATTCTTCGCAGTGTTATCGGAGAGGAAACCCTCGGTAAGACAGATGTTTAAAATTAGGTAAAATGTTCTACCTGTAGGCAATTTGACTTATGACTGGAGATCGGATATTCGGATGCATATTCACCTAAAGTTTGAGAGTTGACTAGTATGGAGTGCGCTTCGGTACGGGAAAAAGTGTCGGTTTCCAGGACTGATTTTTCATTTTAGAATAAAAGGTTTTGAAGAACTATTAATAGTGTTTTTTAACGTGTAACGTGTTATATTTTCCACAAAATTCTTGCCTAGTTCTAAATAGATAAGAAGTATTTGTTATACTTTTGAATACAAAATTGTATATCTACACACTGTTATTAATGAAACCCCGAAATCCCGGAATAAAGATATATTTTAAGAAGCCGTTTCCGTACTTTGTATCCTTTGCCGGGAAAAAATAACGTACTTTAGATAAATATGCATCTGATTATCCGATCTCTACTTATGCCTTAACGACATTTTTGCAGTACTCCTGCTACATTGAAGAATGCAAACTAAAATTCGCGACCGCCAATGATCGACGTCAACATTGTGTGGACGTACACAAACTGCCAAGAGAATTTCGGTTCGATATTAAACCGAAAAATAAAACCAAGAAAAAATCAAAAGTAGCTACCGAAGAAAATGCAATGGTCATGGAAGTTGAGAATGAAAGTACTAGCGAAGGAAAAAACAATATAGTACTATCTACAAGCAGACAAAAAACTTTCGCAAAATATAGTGGCAAAAAATTTACGAAAACTGATGGTAATAAAAACTTAAAAGATGTGAATATGGATGAAGTAATGGCAGATCTAAAGGAAAGTTTGCCGGAATAAAAATAAATATGAAGTATGTTTAATTACGTTTTAATGTTAATCCTCAAGCACTCTACATTGATAATTATTGTAAACTCTATGGTAACAACTTGGAAGGTATATCTTGGCATACATACACCCAATTAAATAATCTCTTTGATACAGCAGCTGATTTTGAATATCAATCTAAACATTCTGTAGAGATTCCTTAGCACATTTATTAGTTGTTTGCAGAACGAAATTTATAATTTATACAATACATACATGATTATATCCTTTATAATAATGCCAACCGTTATGATAATATCTAACGACTACAACAAAATAAATTACTGATTTTTGCTTAAAATTACTTGGCCTTGCCTTGGGAGGCAACGGCTTCCATCGCTTTCTTCACGGTTTCTTCGTCTCCAAGGAAGATCATGGAATCGACTGGTTTCATATCCTCATCTAATTCGTACACGAATGGAATGCCGGTGGGCAGGTTCAGTTCCATGATGGCTTTATCACTTAGACCTGGAAATATACATGACACAGATATACTTCCAATTGACTGCTGAAGTATCCTTCAGTGACTTTTTTGTCATTTAGCAACCTTTTGACAGTCACGGTCTGTCGAAGTCCGACTGCGAAACTACGAACACGACAATGGTCTTATAGGACTAAACAATATAGCATTATATTTCTACAAGATTAGAGAAAAATGGCAAGATCTAGACGTTTTATCAATTACACTGCCAGTTGCACGTAAGTCCATTAAATTTAATTCCCCATTAAAAGTAATGCTGTCACTTTCTGATACATTCGGTTAGATAAAGACAGCAATACTTTTATTGGGGAATTAAATTTAATGGGCTTACATGCAACTGGCGGACAGACTCGTAACATAAATATGTAGTAGCGCAACAATAAGATGTAGGTACATACCATCTAAATGCTTGACAATACCCCTGAGGCTGTTACCGTGGGCAGCGATAATAATTCTCTTTCCTTCTTTAATCTGAAAAAAGAAAAATGATTTAATCAGTAACTTAATTTTAAAAAAACAATATTTTATTGTAAAACAGTAGGTAACTGATAATGATAAAAGTTACTTAAAAAAAATAAAATAATGTTTTATATAACATTAACTTAGTTACAATAAAATTAAGTTCTTATCATATGTAACTTTTATAGCAGGGAAGTTAATAAATGATAACTCATTTTGTCATCTAGATAAAGAGAGTTGCACTAATCTGGTAACTCATATTTAAACTTGCTATAATTACATAAACAATAGCCAAACCAGATTAAATGTACTTTTCAAAGTAATTCATGTATAACTGAAAAATTATTATAAAAATGATAGGTAATACTAGAGAAATCCTGTTCATTCTTAGGAGTTTCTTCTTGTCATTTGTAAGGGGTTTTCTAGTATTTTGCAAGCGATTCGTTCTTGTTAAATTGAACGTACATGTTCAATTTAACAAGAAGTCATGAACATGCACAGGTTATACCAAACTATCAAATTTCTCCAAATGATTTTAAACCTTATAGTGTTGTTGGTTAAGTTCAAAATCGAATGAAAAAATTTGACAGTTTGTGGTGACTTGATGTGCCTGTACGTAGCATACTACACAGATCGTTTTTTTAATTAACACTAACCTGAGGTACAATAACATTGTTCCAGTAAGGCAATGTCCTCTCAATTGTGAGCTTCAAGCTCTCAAACATGGGAAACTCATCAGGTTTTGGGTCGCCAGCGTAACGAGGGTCGCTGACAATGGTGTCGTGGTAAGGGTGGTCCTTCTCCATGGGGGGAGGGGGGACATCGAAGCTGCGGCGCCAGATTTGCACCTGCGGAAATAATTGGAGTCTTAATCGCAGGTCAGGTGGCAGAGAATACTGATAGAAAGAAAAATATTTTTCATAAAAGATTATAAAGGTGCCTTTGTAATCTTTTATCTGGATAAAAAAAAACAGTATTGTAACACGAGTAGATTGTCTACAAATACTTGACTCATACATTCCATCGTTTTGAGGTCAAATAAAGGTCTGCCAAAAAAATGTCATGTTATTAGACTATGCAGCAAGATTGATGTTATCAATGTAGGGTTACCAACCATTCCTATCAGGGGCAACGGCTTCATACAACCCCATTCCTACCGGCTTCCCCTCGGAACAACAATGAGTAGAGTTTATATGTATATTTTTTATTACTAAATAATATACATATACATTGTCACATCACAAGTATTTAATAACTAAATCATAAGATAAATAACTCGTACCTATCTATATTCTATCCTAAATCGAGACTGCAGTTAACATTTTTTGTTTTAACTAAGAATTCCGACCGAATTAAGATGGCGTTAAATTAAGAAAAGTAAAGGAATGACTAAAAAAAATGTTGAGGTAATCAATTTTGATGTTATTTTGAGTTTATGTGAACTGAACAATTTTTTTCTTCGGCTTCCCTCTAATGTAAGTTGTAGCTTTGCCACTGATTCCTATTTATTTATTTTCACTCCTACATCCAAAAAAGATCTTGTATGTCTTTGTCTAGTCTGGATTTTTGGGCCCCTGTCCGGATTTTTTCTGGGCTTTTACTTTGTAACTTAACTTTTTTTTTCGAAAATTCAGGTAAATGACGGAGTTTTTCGCAAATATCTGGCATTTTCATTTCGAAATGGTTTTCCTTTCTATGAGAAATTTATACTATTAGTAATAACCATCGATGTATTTAAATAGGAAGATAGGCCACTCTCTAACATCACGTAAATATTAAATTTACTAGCGGGAACGAGACAGCAATTATTGTCACTGTTATGTACCCATAAGAACTCTGAAACAAACTACAATTCAGGTATTGCCCGCAAACCGAGAGCAACGTAGGTTGATTGTGTTCTTTCCCCTAATTTATGCGTTCCACACCGAGGAGCGCGTACCATATCTTCCTATTTAATACATCAATGGTAACAACAATTAAAAATCCTAATTTAACAATACATTCTTTTGAGGATACTAAAAATAAAGTATAATAATAAAATACACACTTGAGCTTCACCATACTTGGCAGCTGTCTCGGCCTTGTTAAGACCAGTGAGGCCACCATAGTGCCTCTCGTTCAATCGCCAGGTCTTCTCCACCGGCAAGTCTTCCTTACCGAGCTCTTTCAAGATTGTGCCCAGGGTTATTTGAGCGCGTTTCAACACCGAAGTGTGGGCGACATCGAATTCGTAGCCTTCGGATTTCAACGCCTTGCCGGCAGCAACTGCTTCCTCACGTCCTAGAACGGATTTATTATATTTTAGTGCTAAGTATGATAAAAATAAAAAGGGTTTACGCTCTTGTAGGTATGTTTTGAACTTACCCTTATCGCTGAGGTCAGCGTCGAACCATCCGCAGAAAAGATTCTTCTGGTTCCATTCACTTTCGCCGTGCCGAATCATAACAATCTTGTATTTTGCAGGCATTTTGAACGAATTTAAGAATCTAGACTCTAAACCGGCGATGTAATAGAAGCCGACACTTTTCCTCTTGACATAAATAACCTGAGTGACCTCTAGTCAAAGTCAATACAATGTCGCGTTCCATACGGCAAAGAGCCTCAAGGAATTCAGTATTTTAGGCTTTGGTTCCAAAATAATCGACTAAAATAGGCGATACTTTTGGACTTCCTCTAGCCCATTATGCACGACTAAAGGGGACCTGAGGCGATCAATCTTGCATGTAACCACCCATGCAATGTCTTCGTTACCTCTAGGACGTTAGCTATTTTAGGCACCTATTTTTTTTTGTATATGTCATCTCGTAGTTGGCCATGAGAGGCCGCGACTACTTAATCGAGCTTTCCTGTGACTGCCTTAAGTTTGAGTCTCCAGCCAGGGCGTAAATTATTATAAACTAAACGCCTGCGCACTAAGGGCACCCCTTGTGGGGTACGAACCTCGGCTTAGGGCGTCGTTGGGGATCACAAATTGGGGACAGGCTGGATCAAAGTTTAGATCATGATTACTATCAGGGGTTACTATTAATGCTACGGCGAACTCAACCTCGCGGGCGGCTGGCGATTCGACGTGCAAGGGATGTGGGGGACATTTTAGTCTGGGACTTCACGTGGTACCTCGGCGGCGAGGACGGAATGACGGTCTGTTTAATTTGTGCACTGTACTGGTGGCCCTATTGCTTTCCTGGAGAATTGTAATGCAGTCATCTGGGTCTGAGAGAGTATGCCTTGGTCGGCGAGTCTGACTAATAGTGGAAGGCCTTTAAAACTAGCGGCCTGCACAACCAGAGGGTTGCGATGAATATCCGCGGAATCGAAGAAGCGCTTCTTAATGCGCTTCATGAACTGCTTGATGGTGGGATTTTGCATTTTGAGATCTAAGTGGAGGGTTTCGTTCCGAACGAACCAAGGAGCGCCCGTAATTCTATATATAGAAATCGATTTTGAAGTGTCTGCAACCTATGGATGAGATGGGGCTTGGCGTAGGTCATAATCGGGCGGATTAGGGTACAGTAGTACACAGGCAGCGACTTAAGTAGCCAGCCACAAGCAGATTTTGGAATCGCTAGTGACAAATCTGATGTCAAAATTTGATTACTTTACTACGAACATTTTACTATTTCAGGATTTTCAGGATCAACCTACGGACTTTTTTTAATCGGGTCTGGCAACACTGTTACTTAGTCTGTGCAAGAAATGGAGAACTTTGATGGAAAATAAAATATTTGTGCTAGAATATTAAAATTATTAAATATTTTGGCAAAAATGCCACCACTCAAAGGAGACGGAAAGAGTTCAGAAAAACTGCGAAATGTTCGCAAACCAAAATCGCATTTAAATATGCCTGCTAACTTAAAAGTTAGCATACCTTTACAAGGTACAGGTAAGTTTGAATCCAACAATTTGCAAGCTCTGCAAAATTGCTCTAAACTTGTTAACTTGACACCTATTTTGTTCCTCGAGGCGGGACTAGTGTAATGATTATCTATTATGATGGCTATAAAAACAAACGATCAATATTTGTGGTAGTAGGGAATGTTCACAATAATGAAAAAGAAAATAAAAGCTAACCTTGTTTATTTATATCTTGTTACCTTATTAATTATTTACCAGGTCTAGTTTAAACCCTAGACCAAGATGGAAATCTTAAGAATAGTGCAGTCACTTCAAAGACACTGGCAATAGGTTTATTTTCATGCCAATAATAACATCAACAAATCATTGTTCAATTTATACAAAATGGCTTGATACAGCACTGTCAGCAATACAGAACTGTATACTTTCGCCGCCGGTCTTTTATTTATTCACATTCTTACAACTGGAGCATTACAACAGAGGACGGACACTTATATCCTGGCCTGTCCTGTGTATTGTCTTATCACTTGTATGTTGTGTTTGTTTGTGTCCTAAATAAGTGCCTTAATTATTTTCTACCGGCATCTAGATTATACTATATTTAGTAATATTACTGAGAAATGAATTTTACATACTGTACAACTAGGTTGCTCCAGTATCATAATATAAAATTATTATATAATAGACCATGATGATCTAAAAAGCAAATCTTGACTTTTGGTAGGATCTTTTTAAGGAATATTCAAGAACTTAGTTGTTATTTTTAATGTTATCCCTGATGTTTAAAAAAAATATCTAAGATGGCTCAGTAACTCAGTTAGAAAATAACTTTCTTCTTACAGAACAAGAAGGAGTACATGTCCCAATTGTCAAAGGCCGTCGCCCTCCACAATTTACGAAGCATTTGGACATTGACACCAAAATAGACCTAGCAAATTCAGGTATTATAAATTAATTAATGTGTTAATTTTCCTGACTTTAAAAGTACTAGGTATTATAATTTTTTAACTCGAGGTCTCGCTTGCTAATCCTGGTGTCGAGATTGTACATTCCAGATGCCCAGATGCCCGGGATCAGACAGCATCTCGTTTTCGAAATTTTCGAGATGGAGACATCGGTTTTTATTTGCTAATTAGGTACTTAGATTAAAACAACACAGGATAATCTTACTTTGTAAATAAAAAAACACCTAGTGCGGGACGCACTATGCTCATTGAAGGGTTTCATACTTCGGATGATTACGCATTTTAGTCCCTGGAGCGTTTCCTTAACAGAGTGCGTATGTATCTGAAGGGGAGTAGCACGATGGGCACAGGTCCCACTAGTGCCATTCTCGAACCCCTTCTGGCAAGTTCATTGGCTGCGTCGTTGCCTAGCGAACCGCTGTGTCCTTTGGTCCATCAACTCAACTCAATTCAAAGCATTTATTTCAAATAAACCAATTACAGGCACTTTTGAATTGTCAAGGGGTCGGTCAGTCATAAAGATGAAGCTAGTTGCCCATTCCAAAGCTTAGTAGGTACCTATGGAGAAGAACGGGCAAGAAACTCCACGGACACTCTTTTAAATTAACATATGGTTACAAAATATTGGTTACATCATTTGTGTTGAAATTAAACATGTGAGAACGATGCAAAACGTCAAAGGCGTCCGTAACAAAAAGATTTAAAAAAAAACAATTCAAAAATTAAATTAAAATAAGCCAAGGCCGCTAAGAGATGAGCAGTCCCTACTGATGGCGCCCGTTCACGAACATGACCATTGAATGGATATGTTGTTGAGGCTACCCACCCACCTGGTTGAGGCGCTGGTGACACTGGTATATTAGCCCAGAGTCAACCATGTGACTGCTTAGCTCTTGCAGGACAGCCACGCTGTCTGATAGTATCCGAATCGAGTGGTACTTAACTTCCCTGGCCATGATGGCTGAGGCGGCCAGAGAAATGCCCATGCATTCGGCCTGATACACTGTGTTATGGACCCACAATGGTGTGGCTATGTGTATGTTGAAGTCCTCCGAGAAGATTCCAGCACCAGTGCCACTACCTGTTTTGGATTGATCTGTGAAGATGCACAGCTCTGTGCGCAACCCCTCGCATCGGCGGTCCTCGTGAAGTTGGATTCTGTATTTTTTATCAAAGATAAATTGTTTGGGTACCCAGTCAATTATGGCTTTCGTAATGGGGAACTCTTTATTGAGTCCCACCAGCAGCGCAGTGTGTATTGTGTCTCTCTTACCCAGAGATCTAGTGCATTTAGACGTACCGCCGCCTTCGTCGCTTCCTGCTGTATGAACAGCTGAAGCGGGGGTACTCGCAGCATGGCTTCGACAGCTGCAGTCGGAGTAGTCCTCATGCAGCCCGTAGTCGCCATGCAGGCTCGTCTTTGCATGCGTTGTAGTTTGTTGAAGGCTGTAGCTCGGTTCGGGGCCACCAGACCACGGCTCCGTAGATGATCATGGGGCGGATCACCGCCGTGTACAGCCAAAGAATAATTTTGGGGGATAGGCCCCACTTCGTACCTATCATTTTCTTGCACTGGCAGAAGCTGATGCAAGCCCTGTTTAGTTTGTTGTCTAAGTGACTACTCCAGTTCAACTTACTGTCTAGAATGATCCCGAGGGACTTGACTTCGTTGGCCAACTGAAGTTCTGTATTGAACAGAACTTCTCTATCTAGCGTAAGGATGTTTACTTTGTTAGAAAGAGAGAGATATAAACGAAACTTTTTTTTTTTGCGGGGAATACCCGAATCGTAGTTTGTTTCCGAATTGTTATGGGTACGCGGTAACGGTGACAATTATTGCTATCTCGTTCCCGCTATAGCCCGCGTAATATGTCTCTCTATTTCGGTCGTCGAGCACATGACGCACGATATCGGGTCCTGAAGAATTTCCTAATGGAAAAACCCTATTACACTTTCCCCTACTTGGGAATCGAACCCAGGATCATGAGATCACCATCCATCACGTCTGCGGAGGTCCGCTAGTTAATTGCGGAGTTTCCCAAGAAAATGGCTTCTTATCTAGCATATTGTGCACAAATCGTGCGCCTCAGTCTTGAAATCGGACGTGGTTTCAAGAGCGAGATTGTCTTCCCACGACTGCATCTTGTTAAAGGCTCAAGATCTCGATTCGATTCAATCGAGATTGCATTCCCTAGATAAAATATAAATACATCAATAATGTAATACCTTCATACGTAAAGGTCAGAAGAAAGATATTGTTGATGTATTTATATTTTTTTTAAGACTACGAGACTACGTAAAGACGTGAGACGTTGAACGAAGAAGAAGTTGTTGACGAACAACACAAGTCTTTACGTAAAGGAATATCCCTTACGTAAAGACTTGTTTGACTGTTGGGAAAATAAATTAAGCATAGATGAGGTCCCAAGATTGAACCTTGAGGGGATATCATAGTAATAGTAGTATTTAAGGTATTCGAAATTATTAACTTTCTTGGAACAAAAGACGTGAATATCAAAAGTGTCTACAAACTATGGTAACAAATGCATAGTTTAATGAGATCACAAATCTCTTTAGGAGTTTCATTACTCTGTAAAAGGCTTGGTTGATTGCCAGATACCAAAATAAACATCATTGCACAAGTATTATACAAGGTGTTACAGGACGACCGACATCATATAAACCACGTAAAAAGTATCATGTTCTCCACCCGTATACAAAAAATAAATAAAATCCAATGAACTTACGCAAATTAGTGGTGCTTATGCATCACTTATGCATAATGTATACCTATTTTAGCGGACTCAGATCTACATCATGTTGAAAAACAACAAAATGGAAAATAATTTTCTGTGGCTAAAGTATTCATTGGATTTGATTTATTTTTTGTGTTTTTTGTGGGTAAAAAACATGATACTCTTTACGTGGTTTATAGGAATGTCAATAGTCCTGAAACACCTTGTATACAATTATTTTACCGCTCTTTTGTTTCAGTTGCTAGACAACAATTGGTTAAAGAAGAACCACCTGTATTCCAAACCGACAATATTGTTATTATTCAGAATACAAAGGGCAGAGGGCGAAAAAAAAAAGTAAAAGTGGTGTCCGATTTTTTCCAAAACTGTGTAGTCATGGAAAATAACCCAGCAGGTTAGCTATATTTTAACTACATAATTCAAGTACTTACCTAGGTAATACATCAGGTTATACCAAACTGCCAAATTTCTCAAAAAAAAAAAAAACTCAGAACTTGGTTGTTACCAAAACACGTTAAAGAAAAAAAAACTCGATACAAATTAACGGTAAACTAACCCTTTACTTTGAGTTTCAATCAAATATATCTGTATATTATGTGTATTAGGTTGGGGAAAAAGTCTTTTCGCATTATAGTATGTATGAACTTGCAATAAAATCTCTTTGGCTATACTATTTGTATCTGGCTAGTTTTGGTATCATTGAAAGTTAAAATTTTAAAGAACATAATTCCAAATTCAAATTAGGAAAATGTGTGATTTTCTTTTGTTTTTCGTACTGTCAAGATGAGTGAATGTAGTGAAGAAATTCGACACATTTTAAAATTTTACTACAAAAAAGGTAAAAATGCAACGCAAGCCGCGAACGAAATTTGCGATGTTTATGGACCTAGTGCAGTGTCTGTGAGAGTAGCACAAATTTGGTTTAAGCGTTTTCAATCCGGAAATTTTGATGTCAAAGATGCACGTCGCTCTGGTCGCCCTTTTACGGATAAAATGGATGCCATTTTTGAAAAAGTGGAGCAAGATCGGCATATAAGTAGTTACGACGTAGCTGAAGAACTGGGAATTGACCACAAAACAGTTTTGGCACATTTGAAAAAAACTGGGTACACAAAAAAGCTCGATATTTGGGTACCTCACGAGCTCACTGAAATAAACCTAATGAACCGTGTACTCATTTGTGATTCTTTATTACGACGTAATGAAACTGAACCATTTTTGAAGAAGCTGATAACTGTTGAAGAAAAGTGGATCACGTACGACAAGAACGTGCGAAAAAGGTCGTGGTCAAAGGCCGGTCAGGCTTCACAGACTGTGGCGAAACCCGGGTTAACTCGCAACAAGGTGATGCTGTGTGTGTGGTGGGATTGGAAGGGCATTGTTCATTATGAGCTGTTACCACCAGGCAGGACCATCGATTCTGAACTCTACTGCGAACAACTGGTGAGATTAAAGCAAGAAGTTGAGAGAAAGCGGCCGGAATTAATCAACAGAAGGGGTGTGGTTTTTCATCATGATAACGCTAGACCTCACACATCTTTAGCCATTAAGAGAGTTTGGCTGGGAGGTGTTAATGCATCCGCCGTATAGTCCTGACCTTGCACCTTCTGATTTTCACCTGTTTCGCTCATTCTTTAGGCAGTGTCAGGTTAACATCACGAGAGGACTGCCAAAACCACTTGTCGCGGTATTTTGATCAGAAGTCCCAAAATTTCTATAGCAATGGGATCATGTCCCTGCCTACAAGATGGCAAAAAGTTATCGAACAAAATGGTACCTACATACTTTAGTTAAATGTAAATAAACTATATTACATCGTCTTGGGTATACTGTAAGATGTTGTACTTATTGGTGTGTGAAATAAATAAATAATAATATTAAAACATGTTTTGAATTTTCTTAAAAAATGCAAAGAAACTTTTTCCCCAACATATTGTATCAACGTACGGTTGGTATCTAATTAATAACAATAACGTCTTATTTGTATGCAGAACTTGGATGTTTTTTATTTTCGATTACTCAACTCGTTTTGGAGTAAATAAATAATTGCTTCATATTTTGCAATAAATTACAAGCGTTGTGTCATCGCGTTTCTCTTTCTTTTGTATGCAGTCTGACAGTGACAGCGGTTTACCAGTTTCTTTATTTTTTTTTTTTATTTTGTCCCACACTAGGAATTACTCCTGTATTGTGGGTGCGTTTTACAAACATTTAGACTCACATACACAAACACCCGGAACAACTACTTGCAGGTCATACAAATATTGGTTTCGTGCGGGAATCGAACCCGCGACGTCGTATTGTCAGCATCTTAAGTTCAAATCTGACAAAATTTGTCAGTTTGTACAGACTGTTCACGAATATCAGGTGTAAAACATTTTTTAATTAATATATTCTGTCAGCTGGGCAACGGTTTCTCCCATGGATTTCGAAATCTCTCTTTCAGATCCCTTTCTTTACCTATTAACAAATTTAAATGACACAATATTTGTTTCTGTTCTTACAGAAGTCGTTGTCACTGCAACGGATACTAAATTACCAGAAAAACTTTCACCTGGAAAGAAGCCAACTGCTATAAAAAAGCCGGCGGCACCTACACGAAAAATTCGTAAGATATCGTTTTATTTTCTTACATTATTTATCAAAATCACAGGCCTTTACACGTATCGGCTTGAACTAGAAAAGAATAGGTCATACGTGGTAAACCCATTAGTCACTCAGTAAGGTTGTAGCGATATTCTCACATGTTAGAAGTACAGATAGTACCTCATACAATATTCTTTTTTACAGTTACTAGAAAAAGACTAGCTGATTCAATAGCGCAGGAAGATGTGAAGCGTTCAAAAGTCGAATCTAAAACAGACATCGAAACCCATGACGCTAACATAAAATTGGAAGACAATGCTTTCGTTGTGCCAGTTGAACCCGAAAGTGACCCTTTCGTGGAACCACTACTTACGGTTGTACAAACAGAACCCGTAGTTATACAACCACCATCTGTAGTCGTACAACCACCACCTGCAGTCGTTCAACCACCACCAGTAGTCGTACAACCAACATGTGATGTGGTACAACCTCAACCTAACAAAACGAAATCTTCAGTCAGGCAGCTGCATCCTACACCTAAGAAACCACCGCCAATGAGACAATCCACACCTGGAAGGAAGAGAGGATCCAAAGGTAAGCAACAATATGTACAGGCTAGTATTGAAACACCGTCAATAGTTGACTTATTGAAGAACAAAGTTACAGAGTCTGAAGTAAAAACCAAGCAAAAACAACAAAGTCCACCAGAATTAGTAGAATCTCGTAAGAGTTCTGTTGGTAGCAGCCCAAACTTATTGGGAATGAGGAACAGAGTAACAGAGGCTGAAGTAAAAACCAAGCAAAACCAACAAGCTGCACCAGAATTAGTAGAATCTCGTAAGAGTTCTGTTGGGAGCAGCCCGAACTCCTTGAGGGTGAGGAATAGAGTAACAGAGGCTGAAGTAAAAACCAAGCAAAACCAACAAGCTGCACCAGAATTAGTAGAATCTCGTAAGAGTTCTGTTGGTAGCAGCACGAACTTATTGAGCATGAGGAACAAAGTAACAGAGGCTTTAGAAAAAACCAAGCAAAAGCAACAAAATGCACCAGAATTAGTAGAATCTCGTAAGAGTTCTGTTGGTAGCAGCCCGAACTCCTTGAGGGTGAGGAATAGAGTAACAGAGGCTGATGTAAAAACCAAGCAAAACCAACAAAATGCACCAGAATTAGTAGAATCTCGTAAGAGTTCTGTTGGTAGCAGCCCAAACTTATTGAGGATGAGGAACAGAGTAACAGAGCCTGAAGAAAAAACCAAGCAAAACCAACAAAATGCACAAGAATTAGTAGAATCTCGGAAGAGTTCTGTTGGTAGCAGCTCAAGCTTATTGAGGAACAAAGTAACAGAGTCTGTAGTAAAAACCAAACAGAACCAAAATGCACCAGGCTTAGTAGAATCACGTAACAATTCTGTTGGCTCGAACAAATCATGGACTAGAGACATATCCAGTTCGAGCAATAACACTTGCATTGGTTCAGTCTGCTCCAATGACTTTGTCCGTATTAATAAGAAGTTACCGGTACTTAAACTTACTAACATAGATAGCGAACTGAAGAAACGAAGGAATGAGGTACAAGAGATTTATGCATCTCCTGCTGCGGAAGAGACGGATGAAGATCTATCAGACTCGTATGACTCTGATAGCTCGGACAGCGAAAGAAAGTCTTCCGACCAGTTAAATGATTCATTAGGTGCGAACTCGCTACATTTGAGCGCCTCGTTTAGTAGTCAGTTTACACAATCCCGTAGAAAAGAAAGTAGTTCGGATTACCCAAAAGGAAGTAGTTCTGATTACGGAAAAGCAGCTAACAAACTAAGCTTGACAATGGAAAAGTTGGACCTGGAAATAATAAAATGGATGAACTCGGAAAATGAAAACGTCAATGCGAATCTCGTGAAGTTTAGAGATAAAATGTTCGATATCTTGGATAGAGAATTTGGAGTTATAACGCACTGTCGTCATCTAAAAGAAATGTTAAACCCTCCAAAAAAAGGAAGTAGTAGTGATGAGACTTTTATTTCTCAACAAGTTCAAGATTGTGATGCCATTAACGACATAGAAAGTGTTCTAGTTGAGGAAAATGCCTCAGTTGTGGAAAAGGCCCCATTTGTAGAAAAGGCCCCAGTTGTGGTAAAGGCGCCAGTTGTAGAAAAGTCCTCAGTTGTAGAAAATACTCCAATCGAAAAAGATACTAGAGAACTTGTAACAGATTTTGTAGAACCAAGAAGAACACATAGTAGGCATTTATCAAGTACTTCTGAAGGTAATATTTCAAACGCGAGCACTAAAGCTAGCCAAGACGTAACCTCAGACGACGAGCAGGCGGCGGGCACCTCGTACCCGTACTACGACCACCATGATGATGACGATACTCTTTCTCTGTTCGCTGAAAGCATAAGCGGTTTTGAATCTTCTAAAATGAATACATCGATTGCCACAGTCGTTTCCAAACCGTACCAAGTCGAGGAATATATTCCTAAATCAGTCAAGGAAGACTCCGTGCCAAATACAGAAAAGCCAACCTACTGTCCAATGAAAATTAGAGAAGACGCTGAAACGATAGCATCAAAAATAATAAACGTTTGCGAAAAGCAAAATGCTGATTCAACTTCAATTTATAAGCAAAGCAACAGTACAGACGACGCTGAGAGTTACCAAGACTTTACTGATAACATAGACTTAGATACAAGATTAGGTCCCCCGGATATGATTAAAAAACCGCGCCTAATGGACTCGTATTTCGAAGGGTTACCTAAATGCAGGAGTGTCGTGTTTGGCAACTTATGCTTCTACAACCTAATGAACTGTTGCCGGAAAGTGTTTTCCGGACAGTGTCGGTTTCTGCACTTGGTACCGACCAGCGAACAAATTAAAAATAAACTTAATTATTTGGACGAAAGGATGTTAATACAAGAGTATTTGTTGTTGAGGAACTGGTCGGAGCTAAGGAGAAGGTATGGGGTATGTTACGTGGAGGAGTGTGCGAAGCGGGGACTCACGAGGATACTCATAGAAATGGCTTATGATTTCATTGTTAAGGCTAGAAATGAGAGCGAGGAAGACACGCGGCTTAGAGTTAACACGATAGAAACGACTTTATTACATTTGAACACCGTCGACTTGAGTATTTGTGAAGATTTATTGAAGCTGACCATTCACTCGGACCAAGTCAACAGAACGCTACTCTGTGACGTGTTCATGGCGACGATGTCCATAACGCAAAACTTTTCGAGGTTCAAAATTGTGTTCTTAAATCTCACGTATTTCATGGTGGACAACGACAGGACGTTTAACAAAGACGTTGTCGAGCATATATTGGAGCGTGTGTGTATATTGCCTTTCGAAGAACCGATAGCGCGGGCTCTGATACAGATGATGCGGTTGACAAAGTCGGATATATTCAATAACTCGATGATTGGGCACTTTGAGAAGCAGATATCTGCGAATAAGGATGTGTTTGAGGAGTACACGTTGCTGAAGAACCAGTGGGCGTTCTCGTCGATGCTGGCGTCGTCAGTGGTGTCGGCCAGTCCGCCGCTGCAGGGCACGCAGGCGGCGCGGCCCGGCGGGCCCGACCGGCCCGACCGGCCCGACCGGCCCGACCGGCCCGACCCTACCGACCGGTCTGACCGTACCGACTCGCAGCCCCCGGCCGCCTCGCCCGATACCACCAACCTGGATAATATGGTACGTACTTTTTAGTACTTTGTAAAAGCTAGGGGCAGACGTAGGAAAACGAAGTTGGAAGTTGTACCATGTAGTCATTATTTTATTGAATCAGTATTATATTATCAGTATAATCATCAGTATAACATTATTAGAAAAAATATATAGGTACTTTGTAATGTTGCCTAATGTTGTACAACCACAAAATTACGTACTTACAATTTTATATTATCAACTTTTTGACATAGGTTGGGCTATTATATTTTTACAAGTGGTAGTTTGGTCATTCTGATCTATAATTATTTCATTATGCATATCACTATTCTACCGCTCATCCTTTTTTGATGATTTTTTAAATAGATCAAGTCATTGCATCTAGAAAGAAAGAAAGAAAAATAATTTTATTTGTCACAGAAAAAACGTGCGTACGAAAACATTATATGTAATAAACTCGAAGGTTACATAAAACATATCTAAGTACTATAACAAACAAACAAATAGTCGGAAGCTGCACCAATGACATCTGATCTAAGAACATGACCATTTAGGACTAAGTAACAAAATGTTAAAGAGAATACTACTCGTACCCTTTTGCTGTGCCCTACAGGGTCCATAACGATCTAAATTATACAGTTATCAACTAAGTACACATTATGGTAAAGCAATAAAGATATTGAGTATTGAATACACAAACACACATCATACAAAAACATACTCCTTTTGCTTCGTTGACGTTCATACATCTGGTCAAACGCGCACGCCTGTTGCGTGTACTACGCACCTGACCATTCTTAAGAACATCACCAATAAGGTCAATATTCGTCCCCTCCCGGCCTTTCCACTCACACGTGCCTTGTAAATACCTTTTGTTAGCCCCCCTATCATTCATCCTTTCATGACCAAACCGAAATCGAAATGAGTATGCTTAGATAAGCATACTCTTTTCAATTGTTGTCACTACATGTTCCAAACCGCAACGTTTCTATCACATCATTCCTTTACACGGATTACACATTCACGAAATCTGAGTACCACTTACCTGCAATATTAATTTCATTACCGAACATCATAATTCTTCAGTTTATTTTTAAAAAAAACTGGAAATTAAATCATTTACTTTTTATACGTTCGTCCTTTTTATTGATATAATGATATGATTTCAACAGAACAAAGCGGCTGAAGAGCCGTCGACGCCAGTAATAACTAGGACTATAGGAATGAATCCGGCCGTCATCTTCAACCGAGCGGCGTTAAGTTCCGGAGACTCGCGAGCCCGCGTGAGCCTTGGCCTCTCGAAATCTTTCGCCAACCCCGGGCCCTCGAATTCTTACCTCAACCCCGGTCCTTCGAGATCTCACGTCAACAACACCAATTCGGATAACAACGACGACTCAGACAAACTGAACATCAGGAAATGGCGGAATCGGTCGATATTCCCCCATATGCTCCCGCCTCCGATGGCCAACCGGGCCTCCATGCGCGGCACCATGAGGCCTCCGATGCGGCCTCAAATGAGACCGCCTCAAAGATTGCCCTTTAACCAACGGCAGGTGACGTTCAAGAGCCCCTCTGTATGTATATTCGATTTTATAACTCCTGCAGGATAAATTACGAATTTTCTTTGTGTGTTATTTAGATAACCCGATATTGAAAACTGTTTCAAAATGAACCCATTCGCTTATGAACGTAACAGATTATAAGCGAATGGGTGTGTCCCGCCCGCGTAAGCGTTTAGAATAATCGAAATTGGACTCTATCCCCCTTATTACAAAACAAGGTTTATCTTCAGACCCGGGTTTAAAATATGGAGCTATTATTGAATTTCGAACTTTATTCCGACTGTGGTAAAGTTCATATACACAAAACTGAAAACTTAGTACCGAACTAAGTTTTCAGTTTTGTATAAAGAACGGTATTTCTATCACTGTTACGTTCTTATTACAAAAGCTGGCTCCATGGTTTAATCCATGTCAAAATATAGATCTTGTTTTGTAATAAGGCGGTAAGTCTTTTAGGACTTTACCCAAAAGACATGATCGCAACTAATTATTATAAAAGGTCAATATAAATGAATTGGCGAAAATTCGCATCACGTCTGTAAAATTTCGACAGTAATTTAATTTGAATATGGTGTATCCCTGGGTTATGCAGACTACTGAACTAAACCTTGTTATACTCGTGTTCGCGTTATATTCTAACACGTAACATTGAACGTCATTTACTACGAGTAATTTGATTGCCCTTTGAATTCAATAACTTAAAGCCAAGGTCGTAAAGTATTACCCAACTGATATGGCTTACCGATGTACCTTTACCGCACTTTTAAAATTCACCTTCTGCGCGAAGGTGAATTTTAAAAGTGCGGGAAATGCTATTGACCAATCGGCACGCTCCACGCACCGCGGTTCTTTTTCCTGTACCGCTATTGGTCGGCAGCTGCCGCCATGTTAGCGCGCGCCGCGTGGCATGTTTGTCAGCCGCCATACTTCTGATCGAGTGCACGCTAACAGCTCCAGTGTATTATGAACATTATAATAGTGACCTAAGGTTGATTGTAAGTTTTAAGCATTCTTTCGTTAATCTTCGGGGCCATACTTTCTTTTCTGTGCGAACGCAGATTCACGACGCGCCTTATCAATTGGGTACCACTGTACCATCTATAAAATATTAAGGCGCTGACAAGAGGCAAATGATAAAAGTAGGCTTGTCTAAACAAAAAAAATCCGAATCTATATCATTTGTGGTACTGAAAAAATATATGTTATTCTTGAACATATTTCTCAGAACTTTGTTGTTACCAGAACACGTTTAGAAAAAAAATATCGATACAAGTTAACGGTAAACTAATCCTTTACTTTGAGTTTTAATCCAAAATATCTGTATTAAATATCAACGTACGGTTGGTATTTAATTAATAACAAGAACGTCTTATTTGTATGCAGAACTTGGTTGGTTTTTATGTTCGATTACTCAACTCATTTTTGAGTAAATAAATAATTGCTTCATATTTTGCAATAAATTACAAGCGTTGTGTAATCGCACTTCTCGTTATTTTGTATGCAGTCTGACAGTGACAGCGGTTTACCGGTTGTCAGCGTCTTAATATTGTTTCCGACTACTGCTGACAACTAAATTGTGACAATTTTATTCACTGTTGTGCCATCGACACGACGAAGAATAAGACTTCAAAGTGAACAAATTTTTCTACTAATACATTACACCGTTCCTTTCAGAACTACGTAAACAGACAACCTGGTCCGAAGTACTGAAGCTCTTCACTTCGTTAAGTAAGTTACTATTAAGTTAGCATTGAGAATACGGTCAGGGAAAATTAATAGTTGAGCAAATTGACAGCCTACGGCAATTTGCCGTGTTATAGCCATTTCATCCATGTGATTTGAATATACAAGTTCAGTTTTAGTTGGTAGTTAATTTGCTTAACAATATTTTTTTCTGATTTTACAACCTTCAATGATGTTATGTCAATGATGTCGGTCTTTATGCTTTACCTGTCGGTATTCCAGACTTACAGTTGACTATTTGTATAATTAATGTTACATACAAATAATATTATTTTACCCGGTGAATGCAATGTAAGGCCATTTTGAACTTGAGCAGCAGATCTGAAAGAGAACTTGTAAACTATTTGTATCAATAGTGATCTCATTGGTTGACAAGTACACTGATCAATTTCAAAATGTCTAGTTTAGTAGACTATTAATATAATGTAATGACTTTATAGACTTCAGCAAAAAACAAAAAAAAAATAGGTAGTGTCATAGGGACTGCCGACAGAAGTGACAACTTAAAACAGGCTTCTTCGCCAGTCTAGTGCAACCATCACATTAGCATGTCGGTGACGCGGTCTCTTTAGCATGTCGGTGACGCGGTCACATTAGCATGTCAGTGACGCGAACCCGTTAGTTTTGCCCCTACCAAAATCAACGCAGCTAATGAAGTTTTCACTTCAAAAAAGTAATTAATAAAATCAAAAACCCGACTGCAACTAAAAAGTTCAAAACAAGTTCACTTTTCAACCAGTCTGCTGCAGTTGGTGGCAGTTTAGTTTAATCTCATATTTGGTGCTTTTTTATTTTAAACCCAAACAAGATTTATATTTTGACATGGCTTAAACCATGGAGCTAGTTTTTGTAATAAGAACGTAACTCTGATTGAAATACCGTTCTTTATACAAAACTGAAAACTTAGTTCGGTACTAAGTTGTGAGTTTTGTGTTTAGGAACTTTACCATAGTCGGAATAAAGTTCGAAATTCAATAATGGCTGCATTTTTTAAACCTGGGTCTGAAGATAAACCTTGTTTTGTAATAAGGGGGTTTTAGTTTGTTATATTTTTGGAATCGTCTCCTCAAGCCTTTGATAACATGGTCAATATGGTCATGGTACAAAAAGATTTTTATTTAATTTACCTATTGATTTCTAAAATCCGCCATTTTGATTTTATTAAAACAACCTATTCAATTGAAACTATGAATCAGCGATATCGTCGCGACGATCATTTGTTGACACAGCGTGAGTATCGCCGCGATTCTGTCGAAAGTGGAGATGGCTCCTTAAGTAATTGGTTTTCAGTCGAATGCCGTTCGGTATGCTCAAACTGAAAAAATCTATTCTGCATAATGGCATCTTGAGAAGTCTCTTGAATTCATTACCAAATCCCTAACGTTGAGTTTTACGTAAAAGTTTGAACATTTTGTTAGGGTTGTTTGTTAGAAAGTATTTTACCATAAAGACTAGTTTACGAATCTAATTATTTAATAGTTGTAATTAACTAATGTATAAAATGACTTTGGGATTCGAAAAAAAGGCGCAGGCTTATTCAAAGTTTTGTATGCCTTAAACTGATGGACATGGATCTGACCTTCATAAATCGTAATTCTTGAAAAGAGAACTACTTATTACATTTTGGATGTACCTGTCCGTCTACATAATATATATAGAACAACATATTGCACAAAGTATGCAGTTTTGTTTTATAATGCGTTTAAAGCGCGAAGGAAATATTATAGTTTCTTTGCAAATGAGCTTATTACAAGTGTGGAGTATCAACGATTGTCTTCCTTGTGTGTTCTACGTATCCTATTCGAATAGGCTGTTTGGTTGTTCGTCAACTTTTAGTAGACTCGACAAATGTCGTATGAACCAGCGATTGTTCATAAGAAAAATACACTAGTACACTAGTCTAGTATACAATAATGAGAACCGTTGAGCGCTTGCTGCAACGGCTTCTAGTAGGCGATCGTTTGACGGGTAGAATACATGTTGATGTCTCGGCAGATTTTCTGTAAAAATCTCGTAAAATATAAAACTGATCGTCTGTCTATTGTGATCTTGCGTGTCCCTTTTGGTTAAAAGTTTTTGTGTCTAAATCTTTTATAGAGTAGGCCACTAGCCAATAGGCATGTTTTCAAGGAAAAGAATATAAACATTTATTTGTATGTATACAATTTATACAAAATGTCTGTTTGTGTCTTAAAATTCGTTGACGGACTTTTCAAAGTGCCAGTAATTATTAGGTATCGTATTTTTGTTCTTGTTTTTTATTTCTTAGTTTAGGTAAGAATGTAAATAAGACGATTACCTCGTTATTCATAAGAAATATTGATATGTTTGCGGAAATGAGAAATAATTTTTGCTACAAATCAAAATCTTGTTCATTATAAATAAATTGACCCTAATAATATAATACAATTTACTTACCTTCCATTTCATTTACTAAAACGAAACTCAAAACTGAATTGAATTAACAAAGACATTGTTTGATAACAGGACCTTAAAAGCACTTATATTTATTCTTCAGTTTATCATTGTACGCCCAAAAGGGGGAAATCGCCTATGCGGGGATCTCCAAAGATTAAGGTGAAACAATGATCATCTCCACATTGACCCAGCCAAGAGCAGCGTTGGGCCGACGTGGGCCAAAACTATTACTTTCACCAAGATCATTGTAACGGGCCCACTATTGACGCTAACGACAGCAGTTAGAGGTGTACCTAAGTACCTACTATAAACCATAAAAAGTATAAATGATCATGGTAAAATGATGAAGTCTTAAATAGATGCATAAAGTTTTGATTTAATATTCCAAAATGTTACTTGACATAAATCCTTCAACTTGTTTCTCATAGGTTGACTATTTCTGCAGTGTCAAAAATCTAATTAAATATAGGCCACCTAGTTTTATATTCTCGATCTGTAAATACTTAGATATTCCTAGTTAAAACGTTTTAATTTTTATAGACTAGCAGGTTAATAAGTCACAACCGCGTTAATTTTAAGTTTATTGAGATATAAAGAAAATAAGTAATATGTCGTCTGATAAGGAATAGTTACAAAACTGATTTGTTAAAATTGAAAACCATCGTCTACCTGTAAATAATCTATTAAGTATCACGTAATTTGTAAGTGGGCTGATAACTATGACATACATACTATACTGTTTGCCTCTCATTCGCACTAGCTAGCCAGAGAGAATAGATGTATTCTGCCCATCGAGATATAAGAACTAACGTACTAGAGAAGACACCGTAAATTCCTACTTTGTCTCGTTCAACTGCGGCGATCGCGCCGCACCTCACTCAGTCGCTCTCTAGCTCTTTCGCGCGCTTTCTAGCGCTGTGGTAAATTAGTTACGGTTTAGACAAATAGCGCTGCAGCGAACTAAAGATTCAAATAGGACAATTCAGTTATTTGACGTAGTTTCTCTAGTACGTTAGTACTTATATCTCGATGATTCTGCCACTTCTAATCCCATGGTGTTAGAGTAAGTCTGTATTATGATACCTATGTTACGATTTTGTGTGTAAATATGTTATTTACAAAATGTTGAAAAGCACCGTTTCGTTTTTGTGTAATTTACCAAAAACGAAGCAATGATTTTCAAAAAGTTTGGCAAGTTTCAGGCAACTACGCCACAATAAAAACTTAAAAGTTTAGATTTTACGTAGGTACCTGATTCTAAATCTGTTTGTTTGATAAGTTTGCGCTATGAAGATATTTTTATAATAAAAATCCTATAAAAACTTTTTTTATTTTATTCTACACCGCTCAATTCGTCTCGTTTTACTAACTAAACCGGGTCAGTTTCTCGAAAGAAAATTATTGCACATCTATGTGACAATGCGCGCGTAAACTGCTGCGATTGGCTGTTAATAAATCATTAAACCAATCACAGCAGTTTACGCGTTTTGCGAGAAACTGGCCACTACTAAACTAGCTCTGCGACCCGATTAGACACACAAATTTGAAAAAAAGAACACTGAAAGAGAATTTTACCTTTCCAGAGCAATTTCGATTTAGTATTTTGAAGAGTCATGTGTTCAGTTTGCAACTTACGAAAATTGTTGA